>JAQQSE010000045.1:3851706-5135609 GCA_035772565.1 Antheraea assamensis
TCGCTTGGGAGCTTTCATCGAAAATGCTGCCAAATTCTTTTGAAGTATAACAAAATAATGCATAGTGAGATATTCCTCTTTTATAGATCTACAAAAAAGTCTATGATGGCGTATATCTATCTTTTAAGAATAGCTTACTATACCCATCTACCTTCTAAAAACATGGTTGCATACAATAAGATAATTTGAAGGCTATATAGACGGATACAGTATTATTTATTATCATATTGAATACATTAGTTACCTCAAGCCTTTCATGCACATAAGTATATATTTTATATTATCAGGGCAGGACAACGTCCGCCGGGCCTGCTAGTAATATATAAGCATTTGACAGTTCTACAACTGCCAATTCCAGAGAATAACTTATTTAACTTATTAACAATCTCTTGAGCACTTTAATATTAGGCGAAATAAAAATAAGTTGACTAATTTAAAACTACAATAATTTACACTTATACGCACAACAGTTATTAATGGTGAAGATATTTAATAAAAAAAAGTTAACCGATTCTTAACTTAATAGTGTTTGTTTAGAGGCGGCGCTTAATTGAGAACAACAAATTAAGTTAGTGCCCCAATCACGGGTTTCATTAACCAAGTTAGCGCTCAGCTTCTTCAAGTTAAGCTTAATTGTGGAACAGGGGGCGAAACTAATGGAAACTTTCTATTTAACGTGGTAAGCGATAGTTGCAAGTTAGAAATTTCCAACTCGCCGGGTTTCGCCTACATGTTATATGTGAAATTTATCGGGTATAAATTAATTATGATGTACTGGTAAACCTATCAATATTTAATCTGAAAATATTATTATAGAACTTTACTAGCAACTAAATGCTTCCCGTGGCTCAGTTCTCGTGAAAATTGTTGTGTTGATTCATGAGAACTACGTTTTTTACTGTCTTAATTATATATGTGAACTAAGTTCTAATTGAAGTATCATTTTGAATTAAGTAAAGTCAGACAGATGATTCTTTGTTACGATTCGTATGAGTGTGAACGTCTAACATCGCGCTTAGTCTAAAAGCCATTTAAAATTATAAATGTATTTTCTACCTACAGCACTAATCAATTAATAATCAATTAATCGCTGAAAGGACTAAACTTCGCCGTGTGTTGGCCGCTTAATTTGCTATTTCGCAAAAACGCAACGTTAAGATATAGCAAATTCAGATTATCTGCCAGTCAGAATAAAGCTTTAAAAAAGCTGCAATAGCAGCACCTGTATACTTAATAATTAAACCTTTTTAAGTGTAATTCTATATAAAAGAATGGCATATTAGTTTACTTACACGACAAATTTACTTATTGTAATCACAGAGATGCAAGGTTTGTTGATAATTTTTTGACTATTTAGCTGGGATACTAAAAAGTTTCGTCAATTGACTAACACGTTTTCAGACTAATATAACCTTCAGGACACAAAGCTACTCCTCCCACAAAGGCCGGCAATGCATCTGTGTAGCCCCTCTTATCGCAGGTATCTATTTGCGGCGGTGATTATTTACAATCAGGTAGCCCGTCTGTTCGTTAGCCTCCAATCGTATAAAAAAAATATGCAGATTATGAGCCTTTTTAGAATATCCAAATATAAAAACCACTATAAATTTAACCTAAATTTTCTAAAAAGAAATATAATAAAATACCACCGGACCGTGCTTAATAAGTTAACAATGTTTTATGTACGACACATGAAATTTTAACAGCAATAGGTAGAATGATTATCTACTGTATTTTTTATTATGAATTATTAACCAAATTATTTAAATTTGCTACGAAGCGCGCCTCACAAAGGTATGCAATTTATCACGGGTCGTTGTTGCGGCGATTAAACGTATTGCGTGGAAAATATGTTAAATATATTTTCGCTTTCATAAAAATGTTAAACACATTTCTCTGATAAATTTGAATATATTTTTTGTTAAGCGAATGCTCTAGAAGTTTTATGTTGCTTTTTAAAGCTTGTCGAAGATTAATGGATTTTAAGTATAAAGAAAGATGAAGAAGTGCAATTAACGATATTTGTTTTATTCAGCCATTGTGCCCCGTGTTTTTATCGTCGTCCCTTATTAAATGTTTTTTCCTTTAATCTTAAATTATACAGTTCTTATCTCTATTTATATGCACCATTAAAATATAGTTTATTAAATTAGCGTTTGACCACAATCTCACCTTATGTTAAATTTCGATGTGGCTTAAGATGGTAAACCTAAAGAGAGCGCGAATTTTGAGCCGATGACAACTCGGTGATAATGGCTTCGATCGAAGTAGGTTTGAAGGTCAAATGTGTCGAATATTGCACAAAATATAAAAAAGCATATAATCGTGACATAGAGGTAGGGTTTCTCCTAAGCTCGCCTGGATAACTCCCGCCCACAAGTTTAAAATCTGTCGGCAAGCACTTATTGATGTTTTCCGACAGCTGCAATCGAGAGCCAGTTTATAGGTTTAGCAAATTTACATCTTGGACCACATCATCAAATAACATTAGGTGAGATTGTATTCAAACGCTAAAATCTATAAAGCATAATAAAAGGGCTGGCCTTTAAGCGCACCTACCGCAGTACACTTAGCGACAGATTTTCAACGTGTGGGCAATAGTTATAAAAGCGGGCATTATGCTATAGATTCATAATGATGTTTTGCTTTAACCAAAGCTCAGGCTCATAAGATTCGAATCTACGCCGGTCGAGACAATTCCCGAACGTATAACCAACTTGCCATAATCTCTCCAAACCTCAAGGATATATAAAAATAAAATATAGAATTATTAATATGAAATAGTAAATTCCCCTGGGAAATTGAATAACCTTTATGCCGCCCACAATATTATGCTCCAAGATTGCTCACCAATATTTAATAAAGCAACAAAGCCCGAGGCTTTGGAAACAATATGTTCTCGCCAACGTGTCTATTTGATCTCTAACATTCTAGATGAATTATTTCTTCGTACCACGATAAAAGCTCTGGAGAGTTATCCGTTTATTGAAAACTGATTTCTTATATAATTAACTTCTTACGAAATATTAATACTTCAACTTTGAGTTATCTTTGCCATACATTATGATTACAAAATAATTTTAGCTCGTTTTTAGAATAAATACTTTGTGGCATTAAAAGTATTATAAAACGAGTTACAATGTTATTCTTAGATGATTTTAATAAAATTTCCATATATATTAATAGAATTGTAATCGGATAATATTCACACTGGATCAAGCCACATTAAAAGGAAATCATATTTGAAGGTTGATTAAAGTTCCTATTTAAGTTTATTTACAGATTCTAATAAGAAATTCCAAGATATTCAAATTCTAATATGCGTAATAGAGAAGACAAAATATTAATCAACGTCCAGTATTGCTATAACATACGCTTGAGGCGAGTTTTAAGATGGAGCGAGATCAGATTATGGTACCCCTTACTTACGCATAATATAAACATGTTGTGCCTACAAATATAGAACATGACTTGTGAACCTCTCAACATATAAGACGTTTTACATACTAACTATAAGTTGGCATTAAAATACCGAAAACCGAAAATAGTTTTGGTTCTTCACCGCTGCGTATATTTAATATAATTCTAATATAATTACTCTTATAAGCTTTAATTTAGCTTGCAATGTTTGTTAGTCTGTTTAGGTCAAATCTTGCGAGTTAAATTAGAGCTATGTACTTCCTTTATACGTACGACTTTGCATTTCTTCATGTTTGTTCAGTCGTGATGACATACGGGAAAGTGAAATAATAATAAAATGGTGAATTACAAAATAGCCGCCATACACGTTAAAAAAATCGATTATGCTTTTTAGCGCATTTGTATAAAAGGTTCTTTTAAAATATATTGTTTAAATATTGAATTATTATTATAAATAGCAAATTTTTAGCTTGGAATAATATCATCTTATAATGTGGAATCATCATCAACAGTCTTTAAGAGACTCAGCCTCTACAGGACCATAGGCCTCTTCCCGAAGAAAGGTATGGACATAATCACCACGCCAGCCCACGACTTACTGGCGATTTCAAACTCTGAGAAATCCACAGTTCTACATTTACCCATATACGGTGGTACTACTAGAATATTTCTCAGGTTAAGGTTTCCTCACGATGATTTCCGTCACCGTCAGCCGATCGTGTTACCAATTTAAATTACTAAATGTAAGCGAATTCTGAAAAATTCCTTAGTACATGCCGGGGTGTGAACTCGCGGATATCGGATTGTTATTTCATCGGTCAAACCCCTCGACCACCATGACTTAAATAATTCAGAAAATAAAAAAGAAAATGTAAATAATTGTCACTTGGTATTTACTAAGATATAATAAATTTTAAATAACTTATTTTATGGGGTGAGTAAAAGATACAGAATATGCGGTAACGGAATGTGTTCCGCGCCAAGCGGGTAAATAGTTACTGCTGTCGACCTTCAATTTGAATTTACAGGTTACTGGAACTGAGTCCGGTGAAGCTGTGAAAGCTCTTAAGGCCAATAGTCTGTTCGAACAAAAAAATCAGCCACTAATACTATTCGACGATTCCGTGTCTGTTCTTTTTATTTACATTATTCACTTTGTAAATTAAATTAAGGTTAACAAAAGCAGTTATTTTATTGTCCCCCAGAACCTTCCACCTTTTTGTACGGTTATTTAATAAAGCCTCTGAAAGCTTTACTAGTCTTGATTAGAACCGAAGAAATACTGCCCGTATTCTAAAACATTTTCTATTTGTATTGTGCGCCGTTTTATTTATGAAAGTTTCATTTATTACCCGTGTTTTTTTAATTAACCGCACCATTATTTAATTTTGAACGAATGTTCTATAAAGGAGCATAATTTATCACGCACCAGTAACCCGGTATCGCGACCAGAAAGCGAAAAATAAATTCTGTTAAACTATATTCTTCGTTCTTGGCAGCTTTATTAAAAATGTAAAAATATTTCTCTAGTGTATTTGAATGGATTTATATTCCAACGAATGTTCTCGAAACTTTTATATACTTTTTTGTCGTATTTAGAAATTTATGTTTCATTTATTTTATTTTTGTGCAGTCATTATTGTCGACTAGTTAATTTGTTTTATTGAAATATGAGTGTAATTCATAATTTCTAAAAGTACTCTTACTAATATTATAAATGATATGTAAATGCAAATATGAGTTTGTTTGTTTGTTACGCTTTCACGCCTTAACTACGTTGTTAAGGGCATAGAAAAATATATAGGGACATCAAGAAAAATGTACTGTTCCCAAGAGATAGGGTAAATTTACTTTAACACGAGCGAAGCCGCGAACAAAAGCTAGTTATTAATAATTTAATTTATTAGGCTAGACTATTAACTTTGGAATGATATATCATTCCAGTGTATAAAATTTCATCAAAATCGGTTGAGTTTAGATAACATTTTAATTTTTAGTCATTATTATTCTTTTATTTTTACCCCATATTAAAGTGTCATTGAGATTTCTTTTACCATAGCAAATTGAGGATCCACATTGGTTTCATATGTACAAAATGTCATAAAAGCCGTTAAACTATTTTTGAATTATATCCAAACGTACAAACAGACAAGCGTTTTTTAACATATTATTCATGACCGCTGGACTTTATAACAACTATGTATCTCAAAGTTTTGGAAAAAAATATATGTACAATGTACATATAGAAATTCAATTTTTTTAAAGTACTTAAGTCTATTTCCGTTATGTAATCGTATGTCTCTACATATATTATGTATACTAACAATTTTACCTTCGCAGTCATTAGTACATAAAAACGTCAACGAAGCCGCGGGCAGACCTTTAGGTACTCCACGCTGCTTATAATAATTTTTTATCCAACTTCATGGTAATTGAAATATTTGCACATTGAATATATGTGGTGCATTTCTTTGACACCTTAGGTTACTTAGACGACTTGAGGGATTTTATGATATAAAAATTGCCGTTGGGTGCGTCTTGTTGTCTGAGAGACCTAAGTTCTATCATTTTTAAGCATGAGGGCTGTGAGAATGTGTGATTAACTCCTATGTTTATTGAAATAGAATTCAGAACTAATACAAGTAATAACGCCTCTCTATTTTCAATCTATGAGACTTTATACCTTCCCCACACGAATATCATTTGTTACCTATATTCCTCGCTGGTGCGAATAATATATTCTTCAAAGAATAATGAACGTTATTTTTAAAGTCATAAGATATATACTCGTTTTATAGGACATAAGCGGCTGTAAGGAAATGGTAACCATGGCCGACTGGATTGTGATCACGATGTAGCGGGTATAACACTCGCCATAATACATGTAGGTATATACTGTTCCGGAATTAGTTGGTATACGTTTAATATTCACGTGGGCTGGAAGCAACCGTAGATGGTGGTTGTACCCGACTGAACCAATATCACTGTGATCATGATGGCAATTCATCACAGTAACTTGCTTTTGTTATGTCTCGTTTAGAAATCAGCCAGAGTATAAGCGTCATAGGGACTACATCGGAAGCATTATTTTCACAACTGCTAAGTGACTGGGCACCCTGAACAGAATGTGACGATTTTTCACGCGCGGCCAGATATACGTTTATAAAGAAGTTTGGCTGTGCGTAGAATACTGCTCGTATCTCTGGGATGGTTCCGTCCAATACTTCCTTGATGCCCTGTACAAATTACAGCGGTGTGTCGTCCGCGTTGTGAATGATACAAATATCACTAAAAATCTAGAACTGGTCAGTTACGCAGCGTCAATGATCGTGTATTATTTTCTGTATTATGACGTGCTCTGGAAAACTGTTTAACTCTATCCCACCTTCTGTGTGTGCCGTACTTTCCATCAGGTATTATGCGAGCTGATATAACATAAAACAACTAAGAAAAGACTTGCATTTGACAACGGTGGCTAGATTTTACTGGCCATACCTTAATTTCAGTCCCGACACTTTCCGTGTTCCTGTGAAAAATAAATTATGAACACGCGCTCTATTTTTTGCTGCAACGAGTGCATTATATAGAAGTGCACAATCCTTACAGTATATTCCGAAGTTGTCTTTCAAATATACGGGACAATTGTTCTCACATGGAACTTATGTCACCGGCAGTCGACACGACCGAGAACAATGTAACGAGTCCCCGGGGAACCGGAGCGTCGCGCAAACACATTTACTCCGGAGCTGTAGTAAAACACAATCAGGCTCTTTATGAAAAGAAATTGCATTGTTAGACACTCATAAATTTGTACTATTGTGGATTGTTTTACTTACAGCCGGCCTCGTGTCTCTAAATACGCAATGCGAGTAACAGTTGGAACTTACCGAAGTATGTCCTATTTTTATTGTTTAACCCCCATCTTTTTTGTTTCGAAAAACGAGAAAGATGTTTGATATTTTATCTAAGTAATCGTATGTACCAATGCACTATGAAATCCTAGAGTAAAATCTGGTTGACTTGAATTGGGCTTACGTCAATCGAAGCAAAATTCTATTTTACTATCATAGCGCTGTTACTAGCTGCCTGCCCTAGCTCTAACGAAGGAAGTGACACCTAATATTCCCTTTATAGTACGAATATGTAATGAAATAAAATGACAACTACACAAGTGAACGTTAATTCTGTCAATATTTTTGAAGACTTCCTTACTGTTTTCTGTCTGACTAACTCTATCACTATTTTATATAGCTATTTTATAACCCAAATTTTTCACTTTCTCGAACGATTTTTCAAACATCGTGCTTCATATAATCCAAAAATATGGATTAGACAAAAGGTGCAGCGGTTCTGAAGTGAAGCGTTTACATACATTCAACAATTCTGGTCGTCCCATGTTTCCCACTCAGTAAAACCTGTAACAGTTTTTAGGTAATACTGTTAGTTTTTATAACAAAGTCCCAAAGCATATTACCGATTTGCCGGACCGTAAGTTTAAGCACCACATCAAGCGGGCTTTGGTGTTAAAGGACTATTACAGAATGGATCAATATGTGCACGATAGTGATGTTTGGAATTGATTTTTCTCTGTGCATCCACTAAAAACGATTGTAACGTGTAATGTACTTTAAATATACATTTGTATATGTTAAAAAGATAAACCCGATCGAGTTTCTTGTCGGTTCTTCTCGATGATTAGGTTGTTTTTCGAACCGGTAGTAATTTTGACACTCATAAACGCCTTCTTAGGGCCTGAATTGAATAAAGTATTTTTTTATTTTTGATAATAGATTTTTGTTTATATAAATTACCGAGTTTGTGGATGGAATTTTAATACTTTTTCATGAATAAACTACCGAATGTTTTCTTATGAAACTCTACAGCAATATAACTTACACATGAGTATCAAGTAATTTGGAAAAAATCCTGACATCTGAGGGCTATCTTGGTGTTTGCTGTTTAAACTGTAAAATACTCAGATAACATATAATACCATCACTTATATAGAGAAAAACAAAATGGAGGTCGGGACCAATTACCAGTTTAAAATAAATGATTACTATAGGTGATACAAATTTATAAAATGTATGTTTTGAATCAAAACAATTCGTTTTAATTTCATAACCTAATGTTAAATATAGAACATTAACTGATTCCCCGAGGCTAGATATGGAAGTACCTAAAATAATGACCGCAAGTAATTTAATTAAGACTCCCAAAGCTCGTCGCTCCATTAAACTGTAGCTTAAATTAATTTTGAGCTAGAAGCCTAACGTTGTAAAGTGTAAATTGCCTCACGTTTATTAGCGTTAGTTAAAAGTGTGTCTATATTTTATTATAACTTATATAATATAATCCAGAGTAGTGGAGTTTAACGCCAGTGCATTTTATTAAAAATGCAATCTTGCACTCTATTAATGAATATTAAATTCCTGCAGTGAATTCCGTGCTTTGTTTCGCTATCGTTATTTGTCTTGGACGGTACTGTTTTGTATTTTTTAAATTTATTAAAACTCCGCCAGTGAACGTTTAATAAAATTAACGGACAAAGAAAAACAAAAAATCCAACTGCGAAAACATTATACATTGTTTTTTTGTAATTCAATTGAACAAAATGTCCACTTGAATATTTATATGGAAACTAATATCTCCTGTCTTTTTGATCCATACATGTAATATTTAAATATTATAGCTTATGCGAATTCAACAATTAAGACAAATCTTCAGATGTTAAAATTCAAGGTATGCTTGTAATACATGCATACGTTCGAAAATCATTAACCCTTTTTTCTACGCAATCGAGTGAAGACAAAAATATGCTCAAGCGATTTACAGACAGAAACTTAACTGAAATAAAAACAGAGATACTACAAAGTATTTATCTTTACATAGTGTAAAACGAAGTCGATTTCCGCTGTCTGTTCGCTTAGATCTTTTAAAGGATTCAAGGCATTTTAATGCAGTTTTCAGTAATAGATATAGTGTTCCAAGGTTTAATGTATAATACATACATATTATACTACAGGTAAACCGAAAAATTCAAAGATTTGTAATGCGATGTCGTAACAAACATATTTATGTGCACTTAAATCGTAAACCCTGGCTAAACTTTACGATATATCAAAATAATGTACAACGGAATTGTATATCTTAAAAAGATCGATAAAAAAGTCCGTGATGGTATATATTATCTCTAAAGGATAATCGACAGTAACCATTTTTATCTCCAACATATTACAATAAATATATGTTATTTACCAAAGTATTTCGTACAATACAGTATTATTCCTTACCCACTACTAAATACATTTGTACCTGTCATGTAGATCAAAGCTGCCCGTAACAGCATTTCATTAAAATGGACATCTTAGAAGATATCAGAGATTTAAAACGCGGAGGCAAAACGGCTGTCGATCCGTTTCTATTTTAATTTAGCGCCAGCAATTTCCGGTAAAGCTATCTTATGCAATGACCATTAATAAGTCACAGAGTCAAACGTTCAACGTTGCAGGCTTCGATTTGAGCGTTGAGTGTTTCTCACACGGACAGTTATATGTCGCGCTTTCAAGAATAACCTCCAAAGAAAACTCATTTCATTCAAAACTCACCCTTTCACAATTCACGCACTCACTCAAAAATTGTCTCATGAAAAATCAGCTATAAATTTTATATATCCTGTAGTATAGACTAATCATAATCGTGAAAGACAACCAAAGAATACCAGGATATATCTTTCTCAATGGGATGTTAAATATTGAATAGTCGAAACGGTTAATAATTTCAGTTCAGTCTGGACGCTTCTATTTATATTAAGTTTTCATATCGTGAATATGACCTCACCGAATCTTTATCTTTCGAGTATGAAGTGTTGAAATAAGGAGAAAGTATCTCTTTGTATGAGAAATGCCCTCCGAAATGTATGAATTTTAGACGACCCTGCTAGAGCTAGTAAGTACAATTTAGAAGAACACGGTAATCATCAATCACTACATATTATAACAAAGTCGTCTGCCGCGTCTGTCGGTCTGTGTGTATGTTCGCGATAAACTCAAAAACTACTGAACGGATTGTAATGCGGTCTTCGCCAATAGATAGAGTAATATACGAGGAAGGTTTAGGTATATAACTTGTCGAGGTTTATTAGAAATTGGTTAAATATATTGATAATTGTTGGAAGTGCTGGAAAAAGTCAAGCCGCTTCTATTGGGAGCTTTTGAGATATAGCAAAACAATGCATAGTGAGGTAATCCTCTTTTATAGATCTACAAAAATTCTGCGATGGCATATACCTATCTTTTAAGGACAACTTATTATACCCATTTTGTAGGTGGTAGAGCTACGCTGAAGCTATTACTGGTTTCAACATGAATGGGTCGGCTCGCCCGGGGTAGTACCACCCTCTCACAGAAAACCGACGTGAAGTAACAGTGCTTGCACTGTTGCGTTTCGTTCGGCCAGTGAGAGCGCCGGAGGCCCACATACTCGTATGTAAAAGGCCGGCAACGCACTTGCGGCTCCCCTGGTGCTGCTAGTGTCTATGGACGGTGGTGATCACTTACCATCAGGTGACCCACCTGTTCGTTTGCCCCCTATAATATAAAAAAAAAGAAAAAAGAAAACTGACGTGAAGTAATAGTGCTTGCACTGTTGCGTTTCGTTCGGTCAGTGACAGCACCGGAGGCCCACATATATTAAAAGGCCGGCAACGCACTTGCGACTCCCCTGGTGTTACTAGTGTCTATGGACGGTGGTGATCACTTACCATCAGGTGACCCACCTGTTCGTTTGCCCCCTATAATATAAAAACAAAATTTATCTTCTAAAAAACTGGTCACATAAAATGAGGTAATTAGAAGGCTATTTAGACGGATACAGTATTAATCCTTATCAAATTGAATACATTAGTTACCTTAAGCATTTCATTCACATAAGTATATATTTTTTATTAGCAGGGAAGGACAACGCCCGCCGGGCTTGCTAGTTTTATTTATATGTCAATCGTATAGGGTTCTAGGATACTTAATTTTTGTATTCCTTTACTACTTACCGTTCTTTTTAATTAAAAGTTTATTTAATATACGACGAAGCGTGCGGTCATCAGCTAGTAATGTATACACATACCGATGGTCGACAAAACACTGAATTTTGTTTCTTTGATAGTTATGTATTTACGACCTTTTAGATAGCTTTTGATCACTATGTTAATTCAAGTAATACCTTATACCTACAGTAATGTAATTCCGGGAATTTATGTAACCTTTATTTTATTCATTTTACTTATTTTAGGCAATTATCTGTGCTTGTATTTCTTACGAATATAGTAAGTAATCAAATGAATACCAAAATAACTTGAGAATACCCGTATTAGTTAATAGAAAGTAGACAAAAAATAAAACGGAGTAGAAACAAAATCCAGTGAAGTAATAATGTTTAGGTCCACGAGAATAGTATTAGGTAATACTTTATTCAGCATGAGTGCGGGACAAAAGAATCCTTATTCGAGCGACAATCGTACAGGAGACATTCAATGCATTTTAACGGTCGCATTACCAGTTTGCGATGTCTATGTTAGACTTATCCAGTTATACACACATTCCATTAAGTGGCGTCCATTAACTGAAATTGCAAAGGGAAAATTCTGAACATTTTTAAGCTTAATTTTTATTTTAAATTATTTTACAAAACAATGTATTTTTAACGATAACCACAGTATGACTGGACTTAATTGGTATCTCAGAAGACTAGCTAGCGCTTCCGACTTTGTTCACATGAAAATGGTTTGTTATTTTAAGGGAAGTGCGTGCTTAACCTGGATTGATTTTCCGTTGCCCATTTTGTTTTCAATTGTAATTTTACCATTACTATTAAGCAATCCTTTAGAAAAGTGTAATAAAGTACCAGTAAAAAAGACTAGGCTTAAACGATATCTCAGAAGACTAGTTGTTATTTTAAGGTGATGATTTACCTAGATTATTTGTTCCGTTATCCTTTATATTTTTTATTGTAATTTTCCCATTACAGTTTAACCCCTACAAAAAAGTGCAATAATAATACTTTGAAAAGCTTTCCGTTGTCAGTAAGTGTCTCATCAAAATTGGTTTAGCCAATCTAGAATTTAATACAGACAAACAACCAACAATTCAATTTTATCGAAATGTATAGGTTGTGTGTTTGAAATCAAATTCTTGATGAACATCTATCTTTATAATATCTCCTGGAAGATTTATTTCTATCCTCAGTACAAAATAATTAATATATATTCCCTTCATTTTGCCAATTTATCAAAATGTCTTTTTAAATAAAACCTTGTTAAATCACTAAAATCTTGAATAATACCTAACGATATTTCCTTGTGAGATTTAGGCTGCCGTTTGTTTTGTGCTATTAATCCAAACTAATGTCTGGACTAAATTTGAATGGATGCCTAGGCTTGGAATGGTTAGTAAGATATCCATTACATAAGTGACGTGAGCTGAATGTTGCTACGGAATAGGTGGACTGCTTTTTAAAAATTTACATATTCCAGTGATAAATATTATAATATTTAAAAAAATAATAGTTGGTAATAACTGTATTTTGAGTATTCTATAGGTTTTAGCACTGACCCCAATCTCAAGTGATGTTTAACGATGGTGTGGTCTAAGACAGTAAACATATTAAACATAAAGCACGACTGACTCTCAAGTGAAGCTGTCGTAAGAGCTAGGCGTTTTCCAATAACTTTGCCACGATGTTTTCCTTCACTGAAAAGTTCCAATCGCTGTAGGTTTCAAAACCGCGTCAATAGATATAGTACCTCAATACGCTACCATTTGGTCATTATCGTTTCGCTTACATTATAATCCTCATACAATGAATAAAAAAAAGTAATGCAAAGGAATCATCTGTTGGCGAAATGTAAACCGGCCTGTAAAATAAAAAAACAAACTGTTGCAAAGATCATTTTTGTAATAAAGATGAAGTCCTTAGCATTCCATTAATAGTATGTGCGAGTGCCGGGTGTAAAACGAGGACTTTGGAGTAATGCCTGTAACTACCTACAAGAATAAAGGATCTCTAATTATCACACTGCTTTTTTATTATAAAGCGAGTAAAACAAAGTAACCGAACTGTACCAGATGACTTACCACCGAGAGATTCATAATCCATCGCTAAGCGCTGCTGTCACACCGGATATACACTTACTGATTGCAAACCGGGATAAGACAATAAAAAGTCAGTCACAGTTTATCACCACATGTATGTATGTTAGTGATCCAGTCAGGTGCAGACTTTCGATTACCTTGGTAGATTGTAGGATATACGTCGGTTGATATCGGAATGCTATAACTTTAATCGTACAACACTGACAGTTGTTAAGCTTCGTATATCGTGATTATCAAGCAGTCAATTAATATTATGTCCTATACACTTCTTTATCAAAATTGGTAAAATCTAATTTAGGACGCTTTGGATATTTGCTCCAGTTGTATGATATTGCTCTCTCTTTTATTTTCTCTGTGTCCACATTCTCGGTATTTTTTCATTGAAATTGTTTTAACCCTTTGTAGACCCCTGTATATACAGCGAAGAATTAAAAAATAGTTATTGTTAAAATTAAATTTTCATCTTCATTACCTATGGAAATCATAATTATAAATTTACGCTTGACATAGCCTGGACTAATCACCTCTGAAGAAATAATTCAATAAGTGGGATACCCAAATAATCTTTAAATGATAGCTGATATATCCTATCTCACTTGTCGCCACGTGGCTGACCGCATTGCCACGTTGTATGGCAATGCTTATAATAGTAGGTGACTTACGAAATCTTTAAAAAAGCTATTCGCATTCCGACTTCATCGTTGCAAAGTTTCAATCCCAAACAGTGCATATACGAAGCCCATATAAGAAAAGTATTTCAAGAAATTCTATACGAAATATATACAAACGGTGCTAAAACTTGTAAAGGACAAAGTGCTGCATATTATGAACCATGCACAGATAGTGCCGGCCTTTATAATATAAGAAGAAATGTGTCTATTATGACACTGGAATTGTTTGCAATTTTAGAAGCTATAGAGCATGGTATAATAATAATAATAATCAATGCACCAAAATATTGTTATCTTAACGGATAGTAAAAGTGCTCTCCAGAATTTGGCTAGATGTCCGTCTGGCCACAGAGGATTTTCGATAGCCTATGCAATTCTTCGAGAGATCTTGAATGTCCATAGTTCTTGTATGCATCTGAGATTGCAATGAGTTCCGTCTCATATTGGGTTAGAAGGAAACGAGAGGGTAGATGTGTTAGTGAAGCGACATTTAGTAGTCGGTTCAGAAGTAAGTATTCTTCCGTACTATTTCGAAATATTTTGTAAATTTAAGATAAGGTGTTATGACATATGGAAGTAATACTTTAATGTAGTTTCAAGAGAGAAAGGGATTTGGTACCGTACTTTACAGTGTTAGCCGCCACCTATACCTTGGTTCAATGTCAACAGAAGTTTATTTACTTCTACTTTTAGATAACCTAAAGTCTGGACATATTCCATCGGTAAAATTTAAATTTTTAATGAAAAGGCAATAGCCGCACAAAGGCCTAAATAACATAAGTAGAAAGTAAGATGGTGCTGAAGGATAAGCACACGAGACATCCCTTACCAAGGGCAGAGCCATCTTCCAGAGAATAAGTGTCGTTATCATCAGCACACGCCAATCCAATTAACCCTAGGTTTACTGATGCATTGTCGCTGTAAATATCCAGCGTAAAACATTATTGAGGTTAGCGTAGCGCCAACACGACCACTGTTCTTAGTGGTTTTCTAAAATTCTTTATATTTAAGGGATCGTGTTGAAATATAACCACTTTCTGTTTTTTTTTGCTGTAAACAAAATATCCTTTATGTAACCTTTTTTTGAAACTTTATCCTTTTTCTATTTCACTGGAAACGGTAAGTTTAACAAAGGAAACGTTCTACCTCGTTTCAGGTGAAAAGGCGAAATGTTGTTACGTTAAGATTTCTTTTTTATATGAATGTCTGTTGGTGTCTGTTGTACATGTATAAACCGGTATGGTTTTTTGTTACTTATTTATAAAGAAATAGTAATTTATTTATAAAGTAAAGAAATAATAAAATATTTAATATATTTTACATATTGTACGTTCTTACAATATTGATGAGTAAGCCGATAAAATTTACTGTTTCGTAGTTATTGCCCAAGGCCTTGGTTTCTTCAAGCTTAGTGGTAACCGTAGAGATTATTTCACTGAAAATTGTTCAAGTGCTTAAATAAAAAAGAGGTATCTCAGAAAACTTATTTACGTACAATGTAGGTGTTAAGTGCAGTTTCGTGTATACTGTGAGCAGAAAATATTAGTGTCACAAGCAGACGATTCTAGGGCTATTTTCCGTAAACTGTGAAATAAACATGGCAGTATTTAAAGACAATAAATTAATTGATTTAATATCGTCCATTACAATACTATATAATCTTTATGTGAGACATGATATTAAAGATTATAAGTGACTACATTTGCACCCATGCGTTAAACCCACAATAAATCCATAAAAATTGTAGCATCTATCGTGACCCAGAACAAATTCTGTAAAATCGTTAATTGTGTTATTTTTTATTATACTTTATAGGTTAGCGTTTGACCACAATCTCGTCTGATGTTAAATTATGATGTGGTCTAAGATGATAGTCACGCTAAACCTAAAGAGAGACTGGCTCTCAAGTGCAGCTGCTGGAACACACCAATAGGTGTTTGGCGACGGATTTTCAACTTAATAGTGGTAGCTAACCAGACGGGCTTAGAAAAAGCCCTACCACCATGTTATGGTTTCATCGCGATGTTTTCCTTCACCGAAAGCTCCGACTCAGTAGCTAATATTCAAATCTACGTCGATCGACGCGACGTCTGAGCAAGCTATCAACTAAGCTTTCATCGCTCCAAATAAATAATTCTAACTATATTTGTTCAGTTTCCAATCTCCCAGGTAAAAGTTTCCAAATAACTTACTTGCGGTAAATCAACTTCTTTATGTTCAAACCGAATCTGAAAACATTCATATAAAAGTTTTTCAGAAGTGGGATTTCCTTTCCGAGAAATAATTCAGACTAAGTTCGAACAAAAACTTAATTACCTTTAAGGGTAATTTATTATAGATTTGTGGATATCAATACTGTGGGCGTGAAGAAGAGTAACAGTCAAGAAGTTAGACCAGCTTAATAACCTTCACGGGTAATTTATGATTGATACACAGACATGAATCATGTAGGTGTGTCGACTGGGATTGTGTGGGCACACGATATAACTTGAAACACCCACACTGAATGTCATTTACATTGAAATTGTTTTTCTTGGTAAAGCCCGTCTACAATTCTGTAGCCATGAATACAGAGCGTTATTCGAAATAATCTGGCGAGCGTTCTCTATTTCTTTTACGCTAATTTAAATAAGCCTTGCCATGGTTTGGAAATATAAGTATCGAATATTGTTAAAACCTGATTGTTTGAAGAGAAATAATCAACTCGTTTACACGTAATATATCATAATTCTTATTAAATAAGATGATGATGGCTTTGTGATAAACATGTTAGGACACTGAGTTGATCGGTGTAGGTTTTTTTTGGCCAAAGGGCAGCAAACAGACATACGTCCAAGTTGATGTTAAATGTTTACCATCGCCTATGGACAAATGGAACACCAGGTCCATCACTGTTGTCTTGCCGACCTTAAAGAGCCTATTTCAATCCTTTTTGAAGGGCACCATGTCATAACCCTCAGGGAACACCATGTTGAGTAACCCATTCCACAACGCTAGCGTGCACATAATGAAGCATAGAGAGATCCTTACGGTTGTCACCATTGTGCTGGGCTTTAGGATATGTGAATGAGCAAACAGCTAGCGGCGAGTGGTGCAAGTTTCGAACGATGATGAGGGCACCATATCAAAAAGTTCTTTAGAACACTCTCCGTTATATAAGCTGTAAAGTACACATAGAGACCCAATGTCTCTCCCAAATTCTAATGACTCTAGACCACATTTTGCTTCGGGATTGTCAAAAATGTGGTTAACTCGCTTTTGTACGGAAACAAATAAAGAAAGCTGGCCGATAGGTTTGAATACTTGCTAATGAGCCGGAGTTTTCGGTGAAGGAATCGTGATAAAACCATAGCATAGTGGTAGGGCTCCTTCTAAGCCTGCCTGGCTAGCTACCATCCTCAAGTTGGAAATCTGTCGCCTAGAACATTTGGGTGTGTTTCGGCAGCTGCACTCGAAAGCCAGTTTGTCTAGGTTTCGTATGTTTACCATCTTAGACCGCATTTCCTTTTAACATCAGGTGAGATATGGTCAAACCCCAAAAATCACAAAGAATTAAAAAACAAAAAGCCTTTAACTGTCTTGTTGTTATTCTGACAACCACAAAATTAGACATAAAATAGTGGATTACAAATTACATAAAAAAAAATGTTACTTTATATTTCTACGCGTTCAGTATTGAAGTTACACAACCGGCAGCGCACGACACTCGTCTCCTTCAAATTTCGATACTCGGACAAACATATACACTCGTATACTATAAAAAGACAAAGAGAGAAAAGTGGAGAGGGAATAACGCTTTTTCCTTGCGTGACGATTTTTACCACTCAGCTTCTTTCTACCTTCAGGTTCATTAAGGAACATTGTTCCAAAAAACAAATTTTTTATACCCTGATGGGTAAAAATGGCTTAAGATTTAATATTTTTACCTAGTTCCGATAGAATACATGAATTTTGTATTTTATGACACCAACATATTTGTATTATATCTATCACATCATTTGAGATTCTACGTATTTGGCTCGAAGTTACGTTTTAATGGTTTGTTTCACGACAGTACTAAACTTTGATGACGCTTGTATCGGGAAGTCATTAAAGTGATATGAACAAGCGATGGATAAGAGAAATTTATATAATACATTTGTAGCTTTTATCAAAGTTTTAGCCGGTGAAATAAGTTAGTCTCATACCGTCAAGGGTTCTAGTCCTTAAGTATATTTAACAGGCTTCAGAATTCACGTATTTTCACTATTAATGAACAGAATTATATATATACAAAAATGTGATTGAAATCTATGTCCAGTTTACATAATTGGAATTTTAAATGTCGAACTAATTTGTATCGTTTGACCTGACCCAGTCAAATCTACATAAACTCAGGCGAAACCAGAAACAAAATCTAGTATTTACTAATGTAAGAAAATACACTCTAATACACAGTAGAACCTGATTAAAAAACACATCGTGATGATTTGATTAATTCAATACAATATGATTAAATCAAAATCAAATGCACTTTATTCAATTTGGGACCTAAGAAGGCGCTTATGAACATCAAAACGACCACCGGTTCGGACCAACAACCCAGTCATCGAGAAGAAACAGCAAGAAACTCGATCGGGTTTATCTTTTTAACATCAATATCTCAATAAGATTTCACTGCTTACGTACATCTTTGGTTATTAAAAATTGACCACGTAAAGTATTCAAGTTCATATTTTGTTTTGTAAAATAAAGCAATACATATATATCTTTAAATCTGATTCAAAAGTGATCCCTTATTTTGCTATATCATCTGTATCCTCACCTAACGAGGCCCTTTGTTTGTCGGAATGATTCCACGCAACGAAAAAATTTCTTTATTTACAAATTTGTTTTCCCATATATCCCGTGAACCGCGTTTTTTGATGCTCATTTTCCTTAATCCTTTTTACGTTACCTCCCTGTTTGTTTCACATTGTTTCTCACATTAATTACTATAATCTACGATGCTTATTAGATTTGCTTTGTCTAACATATAAGAATTTCATTTAAATTGAAGGAGATGAAATGTGCTGCTTTTGTTATATATATTAAAGTTTGAACCCATTGCTGTGGTAGCTTTAGATTTGCTGTTAAATTACAAAAGCAACAAAGGTGTAGCAATTGTACTCGTTACACGTCAACCTGCAACATATTTTAATTTAATTATATACTTCTTTTTTCTATTCTTTACTATCTATTTTTAATCATATTATATACCATTTTTTTATATATTTCACAGACGCATACCAATAGTCTTAATCGACAACAGATTCAACCATTCACCATCCTCGTGTTTAACCACCGACCAACGACACCTTTTAATTACTTTTAGTTGTTTCACAAACATTTTCTGTTGTAGTAAGACATGACAGCGGTCAAACAGTTTCTAGCGAAATTGTGAAGTAACGACCACTCTAATTTTTAATGATGGATTTCCACAAAGTAACATGCCTTCATCAGTCAAAGGCAATATTTCTATCTAATACTAACAGTCTGTAAATCCCGTTGATAGGCAATGGCCTTTTAGGGTAAACATGGCTTTAAACACCACATTAATTTATAAGGAACTAACTTTTGTCCGCCGCTTCACTAACGTTAATGTAGATTCGTCAGGAACAGTGCTCTATTATATATTGTAATGGATATTATAATATAGATACTTGTTAGTATAGATTATAATCTTACATAATAACTGTATGTTTTGCAGCATTTTAAAATACCACCGTAAACGTCTTAAATATTTGTTTTATGACGTCAATCTCTTAATGAATAAACAATGTCAGTATTTAATGTTTTACAATTGAATTATGGCTGCAGATACTATTTGTATATTTGTAACTCCTTTCATTCAAAACGAAATAAAACTTTATTTAAGTAGTATAAGTAACACGGCGCCGGATTGGGCCCCTGTACAAACTTTACATACATTTGAAAGTAAGTGTGTAAGGTCCCTAGCCTTATAGGTAGGCTTACTAAGCTTAATTACATCACCAGCAAACATTATCTCATATTACTATCAATACTTGTAAAATAATGATGGGGAATAGTAAAATAGAATTTTGTATCATCACTTACAAGTCGAATGATGTTTTCGACGTTTGAAAAAAATATTTCTCATCCAGCATTAAAAGCAGAAAAGTATTTTACTTCAAAAATACTTATCATTCATTTCACGTACATAAATTATGGTAATTTATTGTAGCAAATTCCATTACTTAGTATGAAAGTTCGAAACTGCGCAATTTGTGACATTTCATTAGAACAAGTATTAGATATAAGAATTATTTGAATAAAGGAATATATAAAAAAGTGATCTGAAATACGTTTCCCTTTTATTCATAGACATCATCCTTAAAAATGTAAAGGAGAGAGTGTTACGTCGTCAACGTTGCTGTCAGGAATGCCTATACCGTTATTGATTGATTCATAAAGGGAGGGCTTGTGAGGTCAGAGTTATACTTCATATTACATATGACAACTTTGTATTGATATGAATTGTCCAATGACCGATCGAGAATGATTGTTGCTCTTTTTTTTTTGAATAGACTAAGTGCTTTTGGCCTGGCGGCCCCTTATTGCATCACCGGGCTTTATAGATGAACGTTTAAGGTACGGCCGAATGTTAACCAGCACAAGGTTGTAACCATGGCGGTTTTTACAGCGTACATCGTAGTGCACGCAGACTTTAAATTAACTTTAGACGATTTTTCAAACCACCTTGATACTTATCATTGTATTTTAGCCAATTTTAACGGTATCTTTATATGCAAACTGTGTGTTATTCTTGTGTATAAGTTATATTATTGCGAAGTTTCACCAAAATCTGTTGAGTAATTTTTGTTATTATTTTGTCACCGGAACATTGCCCTCATTATTAAATAGTATTCGAAGCCGTTACCGTTATGCAAACTTCGCTTCAAATCCGTATAAACAGAGAAGCTGGTATTCTCTTCGCTTTAAAAGAGTAAAAGCTAATAAACGATAGAAAGTACACATAGTATTCGAAGTCGTTAACATTAAGCAAACTTCGCTTCAAATACGCATAGACAGAGGACCTCATATTCTATTCACTTTAAACGAATAAGAAGCCATTAAACGATAGAAATGTAGAAGTTTTCCTCACTAGAACTGCCTAGATAATAACGACTTGTATTATCCGTAGAATGCAATTCTAACCACTGAAATAATTCTTAGTTGTAAACTTCCAAACTTAATCTTGCTTTTGAAATTTAAACTATAAAAATACAAAATGTTAATTTCTTTCTGCACTTTTCATTGGTGAAATAAAATATCATTCACCGTCATTTATAACTTAAAATCACACAGAAAGACACATGTATATTTGTGTATGAATATATTTTTTTATCTTCAATGGTATAAAAGACGTGTTATAGATTCATATGTATTTGAATAACTACCTTGAATATAGTTATCAGTTCTCCCGAAAACTTGACAGATAATTACCGACCAACTTCATGGTGTCGCTTATAGGTGTTCATGTGCGTACGCATCGTAAAAATTTACTCTCATCATTATTCTCAAACTCGCCAAAAGAAGTATAAATTGAAAAATATATTTTTTATTTTAACATTTTTTCACAACCTTGATGTTAAATGATGATGTGACTTAAGATGATAAACACGCTAAGCCTAGAGGGGACTGACTCTTCATTACATTTGCCGAAATACAGCAGAGATGCTTGGCGATAGATTTTGAGAACTTGGGAGTGGTAGCTAGCCAGGCGGACTTAGAAAAAACCTACAACTGTACTATTTTTTCATCACGATGTTTTCCTTCACCGAAAGCTCCGACTCAGTCGCAAGGATTCGACCCTACGTCGATCGAACGCGATGTCCGAACACGCAATAATATGAGGTAGCTTCACTATAACCTGTGAAAGCTAGGGAATATAAAAAAAAATTAAATATACAGACAACAATTTACATAAGAAGAGAACATAAAAGAGAACTGTTAAGTTGAATAATTAATTGAACCGTGAGTCTCCTATTTTATCTTCGAATACAATCTTTTATAAAGTAAATGGTTAGCTTTACTTGAAGTATAGGAAACTACGGTACCTTATTACTTGCAGGCGAATAGATTACGTGTCAGATCAGAGGGTAATCTAGACTTTATGTCTCGCTGAGAGAAAAATCTCTGTAGAAATCTTTGTTACATTTTACGGGCGCTTTTTAATGTGAAATGTTATATAACTTTTGCGGCGGTGATTACTTACCATCAGGTAACCCGTCTGTTTTTTTGCCTCCAATCACATAAAAAAAAAACTTATATTACTAACTAATTATGAGCGCTACTTCATAAACCTGGAATTTAATTTTGACTAATAATTGGTGACATGTAAAGTACTTGGCTTTTGATTTGGCACGTCGGAGAACAGACTAAGGTAGTTGGCAAGACGGGCTTCGTATAGCGTTATCTATGTCTATCGCAGTCATTACACTGTACGGTAGAGAGAACACTGTACGACCGAAGCAAGCCGATCTTAGCCGCAAGACTTCTTACTGTTCTCCCCGACATATGAAGTCAAATACCGGGTACTGTACAAAGAGATTGATTGTTTCAAGCGAAAACATCGTATAGAGCTGATTGTGGGATTAATAACTGGCATTAAGGTTCTCCAGGATATGTTTGAAAAACAACTAATGAATCACCTTCTTTATGAATTGAACTATTCAGTCAGACTTGTAAAACTTTTAATAGAGTTTTTGGTTATTATATGTTGGTCTAAACTACGCTCAAATTATCCGTGAAACAATGGGGTTCTAAAACTAGCCTGTATCGAATTTTGTCAAATCGTTCGAATGATGACGACAGGTTTATTTTCGAAAGGTTTTCGCTTGGAGTAGTTATCTAGATAGGCTTGCAAACTATTATGAAATATTTTCTTAATACACAATTTTAAGTAATGATGGCTCAGTGGTTGGTATGTTCGGATATTACACTAATCGGCGTGGGTTCGAATCCTTGCGAGTGAACCAAAGCTTGCTATGAGTAGATATACCATTATGAAATATCGTGGTGGCAGAGTTTTTTCAAAGCCCGCGTGGCAAGCTTTCCCCTCAAGGTTAACATTTTTGACCAAGCTCCTATAGGTATGTTTTGGCAACTACATTTGAGAAACAATCCCCGTCTAGGTTTAGCTTTATTTAACTTTTAGTTCACATCACTATTTCACATCAGGTGAGATTGTGATTAAACGTTAGAACCTTAAAATTATATAAAAAATAAAACTACTATTTATAAAAACGAAAATAACTGTAACTTATTTATTACGTATGATTTTGTGTCTTAAGAACAGGGAAGCATATTTAATGTTGTAAAAATTCACAAGTGCTGTTATTATTAAAATATGTTCCAATAGATTCAAACCGAAATTAGATATCTTGTTTTTTTTTTTTAAATATTTTATGCTTATTTTTTCAAAATTATAATATTGTATTACCATTTTAAAGAGCAGTAAATGCTTTTAGAAAGACGAAAACTAACCACAAGTATTTTCTCTGTTACCGAATATAGAGTAATCTGGAATAAGGTAAAAAGAGAAAATTTTCTTTCTTATTTTTCTTTTAAACTTTATTTCTCTAGGAGTCTTGCTAACTCGTCTTTTCCATGTTACTTTAGCTAAATGCAAACAAGATTTTCTCTCTACATGCAGACTCTTTGTGAACATGTCTATAAAGTTTAGTTATATGTAT
This sequence comes from Antheraea assamensis, assembly GCA_035772565.1. Lineage (NCBI taxonomy): Eukaryota > Metazoa > Arthropoda > Insecta > Lepidoptera > Saturniidae > Antheraea > Antheraea assamensis. The sequence goes on from JAQQSE010000045.1 coordinate 3,875,680, forward strand.
ACGTATGTACAATTATTGAAGTATCTGACACATGATTTGGTCATATAATGCTATTTTGCTTCATCATAATCTTTTCTTTTACCGACAGGATTACAAACATTACACAGAATTTATAGAGTAGCGGTAATATTTGACGTGATTTAAACATGGTGTTTAAAATCTACTAGTGGTTGTTTATTGGTCGACATTCGAACACAATTCATTATTTTTGACAAAGAGTGTACATATGTTGTAGGTTAGTAGTCGTAAAGTTAGAGAAGTATGACGAATAGAGACTTAGTAAATAAAACCTTTGACTCTTCGGCGGTATGGCTAATAACAAACTATTTGCAAAATTAGTATTTATAATACTAAAGGTAAAATAAGGGGTGTGCTTATAATCACGCGAAAGAAGTGAAAACTTCTTCTTCATAAAAAGTACAACGAAACAAGGAGCCAGTCAACGTCATATGGTATTCCTAAGCAGTCACCCATAGAATTATCGACCGCGCGCCCAACGTTGTTTAACTTCCGGTGATCGGACAAGAACTGGTGTTTTCAACATGTTACCCGACACAGTATTTACGACTATCATTTTTTGCCACACAAAAAGTTTTCGGATCAAAATTTCAAAGTACACACATAAAGAAGTTTTACTTCAAAAAAAAAGGAAGAAAATCGGTTAACAAACACCGAAGGAAAAGGTATTGAACTGTTTTAACTCAAATAGTCGTGTATGAGATTATGTCCTGTATATTATCATATAATGTCCCCGTTGACCCTTAAACAGGATTGAGAACTTATATTTATATAACAATCATGATTAAAATACTCTAGCGAAGGGACGTTACTAAATTTTCCCTCTAAGCCGGCGTAAAGGGATTCCTAGGGCCGCGGAGCGGTAATCCTGTCGGTTTTAGATGACGTCCGTACTTTGTACTTCTACAGAATGCGAGATACGTATCTCCTTTATATTTCATCCCGTTTTATTTATTTACTAACTAGTACCCGTAACTTCGTTCTCTTGAAAATTTTATACGGATTCATTAATATTTTTAAATGTAATTTTGGTATTATTATTTAAAAAAACCAAACCCTTCTAAACGTGACTTAAGTGACCTCTGTAACATTTTAATGTTACTGCTTAGCCCGTCTGAAGAAGCCTAATTATATGTGGACAAGACAATAAAAACCCTGAGAAGTGTTTAGCAATAAAAGTTTCGTCAAAATCACTTCAACCATTTCGGAGATTATATATAAACTAGGCTACCTGAGAACGTTTTGGAATTATTCCGAAAACATGAAAGATATGCTAAAAAGGGCTTTGAATATCAACTGTTATGAGAACATTTTTTTTATGTTCGATGTGTTGTAATTTAGAAAAATAGCGAGAAATAAAATAGATAAAAAAAAAACTTATTTAAATGCCATGCCCTAACCATGCCACTAGCCTTCGATCACACTCAAGTACCTACTTAGTATTTTATTATCATAAATCACTCTATATCTTAATCATTGTACATTTCCTATTCGATTCAGAGAAGTCACCTGGACTAACTTCGAATTTTAAAACAAAATATTCCCTTTTTAATAGAGTAAGAATTTTCCAAATCAGTTTATAAATGGCAAAGTTCTGGGGTAACATAAAAAAAAAACGAAATGAGAATCTTATCTATTTTGGAGTCTGCTAAAAATGATAAACACTAATAAGCGCATCTTAAATTAAATTAAAATATCTTTATACAATCTAATAAAAACACACGCTGTATAAATAATACCCATAAACGTGTGGACCTTAACAAATAAGCGCGTACAGAAATATGAAACGTTACGAAGCGCTACGTATCTACTACGCCTCTACGGCCTACACCAAATGCCTACGAATATTGAATTTTCTCTTAAAAGGGTATATAGTTTGTTTAAGTGATGGAAATATCTCGAGTTTCTTAAAATATAATATCTGAGAGATGAGAGTCGGCCTCATCCTTTGTAAACATAACGAGGATCTATCAGCGAATCTCTTTTCGTATTATCTCAATAAATATTTATATAAAGTACTTTAAATATAACAGATATTATTTTAAGACTAGATATAAATATACAATGATTTGAATATATTATATATTCATTTTGTGTTATATTTTTAGTCATACATTTTTTAGTTATTGAACTAAAAGGTCACGGGTTCGATCCCCGTAATTATTCATTCCTTTGCTATTTGTAAGTAAATTTGTTCGGAATTTATATACTTTAATCAAGCAAAAGTATAAAAACACGAAATAATACAATGATTGCCGTTTAAAATCATTGACATATTTGCAGAATGACTATAAATAGTATGTGGATGCTACTTTTATACATATTAGTACATATGTATATAAAAATAACGTTCTCTCTGTCTGTCTGTTTGTGCGCTAATGACTTGAAAACTGCGTAACGATTTTGAGAATTATATTTTTAAATACTAGATGCAATCATAGCTTAATTTTTAGTATATATTTTGTTACTTTAGGTAATATATGAAATAAGTTAAGGTTCTAAAAGTAAATTAAGTCGACATAACATTGCTACTAGTAAATTGTCTCGTAAATTTTACTTAAATCATCAAGTATTAACCAATATAATATAGTAGAAGTTATTTCGAATTGAAACTTTTTTAAAAAATCTCTTTAGTACCACAGATAAAACTTCTATTCACAATTATTTTTTTTACTTGAGAAAACAAACTAAAAATTTTGAATCTCGACACACAAAACATTAATCGAATTAAATCATTTCATCATAAAGATTAAATATAACAGTCCTTTATTTCATCTAATTAGTGCTCCATAATATGGACAACAAATATTTATTGATAAAATCAATACAATAAAAATTGAAAATAATAATCATTTGATAATTTTGTGGTGCATGCGAATGCCACCGTGGGCAAAGCTAGTTTCTATACATGAAAATATAGAGAACTAGTTTTATTCGTCGTTATCCATCGGGAATAATTCTAGAAAGTTATCATATTTGCCGTTTCTGTAATCCTGATAACGTATACAAATGTTCCTGAAGATCGGTGGAGTAGTTAAGGCATGAAAGCGTAACATACGAACAAACCCACTTTTACATTTATAATATTAGTTACGACTATAAATCACTGACACTTTGTCCATTACTAGAACATGTAATAAGTTAGTATTAGTTTAATATATTATCAGGATATTCGTATTCATATCGTACATTTCTGAAAAAGGATCTGTTCGTCACGAGTTTCATAATTACGGAGCTAATTTGACTGCGAGGTTTGGTAAATGTTTGTCAGAAAACAAAAGCTACATGTATTGTTGTGTGGGTTGTACCGTGGGCGGGCATGTTAATTGATTTCACGGTGTTTGGGTATTCACTCACTCCAGTCTGGAGCGTGGAGCGTGTTTGCTTAATACACTTTGACATTGGTGTCTGTGCCGTTGTGTGCGGGTTGTTGTTTCCCCTTTGTTCCTTTATTTGTTACGGTCATTCGTAACAATATATCGAGTTTGACTTTTGTCTACGACCTCGTATCATTATGAATATATTTCATACAAACATGAGTCTTACATTTGTATTCTATATATGGATATACAATGAGAATACAGTCACTTTAAGGCTAATTCTAGGCTAATTATTTTTTTAATTTAGTTGTCCTTTTGATACTTTTTTTCATCTCCCAATGAAGCGGATGGAAATCATCTAGTAATATTATAAAATGATTATAGAAATAAATACATTTGAAAAAATCTTTTCGCATTTTATGGTTTATTTATTGAGAACGTTTATAGGCTAACTACAATACCCTACGATCAATAGAAGCGGAGTAATTGTAACGTATAATGTAGAATTCTTTTTTTTATTTTACTTTTATACCATGATAATGACAAACAAATATCTAGGCCGTACGATGGTAAGTAGCCACTGTAGCCAATGGGCGCTTGTGACAGCAGATGTATAACACAGGCGTTGCCGACCATTTAAACACCTGTTTACTCCCTTGAAGAACTCCATATTATAATCCCCTGGAAAATTTGAGTAGATTAACGCTAGGCTACAACCGAGTAATAGTGTGGGAAAACTTAAACATGACTTAAGCTGCATATATATAAATCTATAAGCTCTAGTACATGTGAGGAGTATCTTCGTTCAATAACTGTCGTTCATTTGCTTAAGAAGTATTAACAATTAATTGAAAACATCATTATTTTGTTGTTGATTATACGTTATTATTATTAACAACGACAACGATTAGCTGTTAACGTAACGTATAAACAAGCAAGCATCATACAACTACCAATAGGTGTGACAGGGAGAGTACTACTCAGAACGAAATTCGCAATACATGCAACGAATATTTATGTCATAATCGTCTCATTGCTACAAATTAAAGTACGACACAAAGCCGTAAAATTATTTACAACAGCTTGTAATGACTATTCGCCCCTTTTATGACTATACCTTGTGATTATATTTTTGAGATTATTAGCGAAAAACATTCTTGAGTACTTCAATTATGTGAAACAGAACTTCAAATGTTCAGTCAATGATAAACTTGTTTTCAAATTTAAAACCGATCATTTAGATTAGGTTTTACTACAAAGTCCTAAGGCACATTGTCGATTTAGCGCATTGTAAGTTCAAGCGACATGACAAGAGGGTTTTGGTGTCAAAAGGCTATTATAATATGGTAAATCAATATGTGAACGATCGTTATGTCTGTAGTTAACTCCCTTATCTGTGCATCCGATGAAAACGATTGTAACATTAATGTATTTTAGCTATATATATGTAAGCGATTGAGTTTCTAGATAAACTGCTAATGTTTTTCTCGATGACTGGTTTGTTTCTGTGAACCGGTGATAGTTTTGACGTTCATAAGCACTTTCTTAGGGCCCAAATTGAATAAAGAAAATTTTGATTTGATCGATTTCTGTAATTCTGTAAAACCGTGTATTAACAGTAACAAAAGTTTTCTAAAAAAGGGTTGAAGCGTAGTCAAAATACACAACAAGTTAATTATTAATTATATTTATCATAAATACATATAGATAATAAAGCAATTGTGACTTCAGATGACGGTCATGTAAACGATGAAAATGTGACGATAATTATATCAAAAGGTTTCTTTTTGACTTTGATTTTAGGTTGAGGTAATGTAACTCGTAGTAGTTAAAATAAACAAATGTAATCAGTAGCGAGTACATATGAAAACCTTGTGTAATCTAATTTGTAATCAGATATACAAAGGGACGCTAATAAACTGCTAATGAAGGCAAAGATAAGGCGAGACTGTGTGGTAAATTTCGTGAGTTCTTCAGGTGCTTTGGTAACTTTGTTTTATCAGTTAACTTCTTATTTAGTTCGCCTGTCCATCTCTATTATAACGCTGGAGGGTGGTGAAAACTTTGTTAATCAAATTTTGCGGTTTCTACTCGCACGTTGAGTTCAGTGTTTGATTTTATTTTCTTTGTAGCTTTCAAATTTAATCTTGACACCGATGTAATGGATTAAATTAGTTGGTAAGTTGAATATAATAACAGTAAAAACATTATTTTAAATTTATATATTTTTAAATTCCTATAATATGTTATTGCGTTAGTAGTAAATTGTTAGTGTAAAATTTCTTAATTTAGTGTTAGTCTTATTATTAATATTATTGTACTCAGTGGCTAATTTCTACGTTCTAAATACGTTTACAGAGGGTTTAGTAATTCAGTAGTTTAACTCTGTCCTCCAAATATATCCTAACTAGTACTAACGAATATTACAAATGCGAACGTGAGTTAGTCTATTTGTTAAGGTTTCTCTCCTAATTACTCCATCGATAAACATGACATTTTTTTGCATACAGTATTTCATTTAGAAATAGACACTGTTCTCGAGGTATAGATTAGATGAACATTTATGTGAGCAAAACCTTGGACAAATGCTAGTAATATTGTTATAAAAGAAAAATTTGTGAGCACGGATAGATGTTTGTTCCTCTTTCACTCATAAACAAATTACTGAACGGATTTTGATGAAACTTTACAGCAAAATATTTTACACATCAGAATTTGCTATAATTTATAAAATTATTATTTAAAATGGTTGATATTCAACAGGTTAAAATAAAATGGTAAGTATCAAGTAAGTTTACTAATAAATATGTATTACGCATCAACCAACACCTGCGGAAGGGAGAATATTTTGTTGGACTAACACTAAAAGTCACGATACGAGCAAAGGATATTCATTTAATTATAGTATTATTGTTACCAATCACAATAAAGTACATCAAATTACCCAACAGCTGTATAATAAAATAACTGTTAAATAACACAACAGCGTAATATTGTTGATATATAGCCGTTAATGTTTTCCATACAATAATACAAGTGGATATGCTATGTACTTTATGAAAGAAATATAGCCTTGGGTAGTGGTAAAAGCATAATACAATGTTTTTCGATGTTGAATTAACATCATTAAAATTTCACCCGCAACTACAAAGGAGTTGGTAGATATTAGAGTAGAGAGATTTCAAATGTAAATATTATATTCTCTGTAATATAAATTACAAATATTTTCACTATTACTATTTACATACTTCAATTTTAAATTAATAAACACATTAATCGTAACTAAGCAAAAAATTATGATAAAGACACCTATAGTAAAGAACTGTGATAACTGAAATATAAAATATAAATATAATTGTTATACTAAAACTGTGCACGACCTTATTGTCGTTTGCTGCAATTTATATTTCTTAGAACAAACAGTTGAGTTGAATGTAAATTGGTTAGTGTGTAATTATTTTTGATTACAACGAAAAGAATAAGAGAGTAGACTAAAATGACTCGGAATCAATTCGGATTTATCCCTGGACATGCGACAATAGCTTCCAATTTCGCACCTCGTCAACTATGCGAGAAATGCAGACGTGTATATAAAATGTTGCATATGATGTTTCTTGATCTAGAAAAGATATATGATTGAATACCACGAGTGGTATTTTGGTGCATTCTGAAAAGTGAAATAGTGCCTGGAAAGAAACTACAACTAATCCGTTCCACGTACAGTCAAGCCAGTGCTTAAATTAAACTCGAGTCTAGAAATACCAACAATTTCAATGTAGCTATAAGCGTACACCAGGAGTCAGCTTTAAGTCTTTATTTAAGCCTTCCTATAATTAATGCACTAGAATCAGACATATCGGAGAAATCATGGTGGTGTATGCTCTTTGTCGATAGCATTATTCTTGTTGGAGGAAAAACTACTAAAGCCCAGAGTAAGCTGAAGAACGTTAGGCTGAAGATTCGTAGGGCAAAAACTAAAAAAATAAAATAAAGGTCAATGGTATGAATATAATAAACCTGCCGAGGGGAGTCGCGATGAGGGTGCGGGAGCGAAATTCGTAGCCAAGCCACGACGGCATGATCTGCGGCGTTATGCGAGCATGGCGCATACATATTCTGTTTGAAGAGTTGGAGGGGTACTGACCGTTCGCTGCCGTTGTATTATCGGGAGGATCGGAGAAGAACCATCTACGGAAAAATCCACATCAAATGGTCATGATCATATGTCGATACGCTATGTGGTTTTCGAGTATCACAGGAGTTGTATATTCGTCATTTATATAAAGGTAGAAGAATATAATACAAAATACTTAAATGATTATACACGGCCCAAACCCAAATAGTCTGCAATATTTTCATAGCTATACGCAAAAAAAAAATTATACACTCTGTTTAATGAAAAATGCTTTTTCCATCTTCCCTATTACACTGAGTGGTTGATAATTGAGTTTATTTTGTTGGTCGTCCACGAGGCGTGTTCGTTTAGGGACGCTCGACGCCTGTTCCGGTAGTGTGTCGCATTTTATCTTTATTATTTGAGTCGTTTCTCATTTTTTGCTTGTAATACATCATCATGTTGTGTTTCTTTTAAGGTACGCAGAATTTTTGTTGAAGGATTCCTTTTAATAAAATCTTTGTTACGGTGTGGTTTGTGTACAGTATTATCTAAACGCTTCGAGGAAATTCGATGCCATAAGGAACTAAACACATCTGAATACGAATATGTTTTCTTTTATTAACTTATGCAACTTGAATGTTTAGTTCAAATTCATTTGTCGCTAATTGGATTACCACGCAGCGGTACGTATAACTGTTTAAAAAAATTTTTTATTGCAATAAATATTATTGCCACATGAGACTATCACCTACATCTTCTTTAACCTTAGCCTGTTGTATAATAACTGTTTTATTTATTTTAGATTATAATCTTAACTACATTATAAACTAGCAGGCCCGACTAACGTTGTCCTGCCCTGATAATAAAAAAATATACTTATTTTTATGAAATGCTTAAGGTAACTAATGTCTTTCTTTACATTGATAAGGATTACTTCTACATCCATCTAAATAACCTTCGTAAATAACCTAAATATATGTGGCTATTTTTTAGTAGATATATGGGTATAGTAAGCTATCCTTAAAGGTATAGGTATATGCCATCACAGACTTTTTTGTAGATCTATAAAAGAAGAATATCTTACTATGCATTATTTTGTTATATCACAAAATAATTAGGCAGCCTTTTCGAACATTTCCAATACTTATTGTTATACTTCAACCAATTTAAACAAAACCTTAACAAATCATACTCTTAAATTTTCCTCACGTATTACTCTATCTATTGACATTACAATCCTTTCAGTGGTTTTTGAGCTTATCGCGAACAAACAGACAGACAGACGCAGAGGACGATTTTGTTTTATAATATGTAGTGATATGAATGAGAGTGTTTTATTTCTTTGTTTGTTACGCTTTTATTTCTTAACTGCTCTACCGACTATCGTGACCCTTTACATACACCTTATCAGGGGTACAACAAAATACCTACGCTTCCTTTCACCCATAAAAATGCTATTGCCGAGAGATAGGTCAAATTTATATTAACACGAACTAAACCGAGCGATAACTAGTCTATACTAATATTTAAAGCTTACATCACTGTTCTTTTGTTTATACCACCACGACTTGGACTTCTAAGAAAGCAGCAATCACCACACGAATTATAGTCCAGAAAGTACTCTTACTTGGACCGAAGTTGTAAGAAGTATTAGAGGGCTGAGGTGGGATTGGATTCCCGATGAGAACTAAGCCTAACGGAGACGGGCCGAAATGTGAATGCCTATGTCAGCAAAGTACCATGTCGCGCGATTCAGTTGCATGGTCGACTCCCAACGCAACAGTCGTGCTTTGTATGGATTTTATTAAGTCACTAAACTGCGTTGCAAATAACTCTAAATTTTATAAATTAAGCACAAGTGAAACTGCATCATACATGTAAGTATAGGAAGATTATTTCTTGAAATTGTGTTGAAAGATGTAAATAAATTCATACAAATGTCGCTAAATACATAAATTTCAGTAGTGCACGCACATTGTGATTCATATTAAAATATATTATATACCTTAGCCATCCTCAAAAGCCCGTTTAACTGTGTGAATATATAAGAAAACAAACGCACCCTTCGACTTTTGCCCGAACAAATACAATATATGTCATAAATACCAGTGGAAATCACCGCAGGAGATCGTGTTTAGAATGAAAGATTAGTCCGCAGTAAGTTTGGCGCCCTTGTTAAAACTTGTATGGGTTGGACGCCGCAGGTTGAATACTAACATGGCGGCTTTGTAGACGATGGGAATTCTAAATACAGCTCGGATCTTGTACCTTTTATAATTAAGCTTTATGTATCATGTGTCCATGTAAGTTGTACTCATATAATATAAAGTATACTCAAGATTTTTTTCTAATTCGATTTTTAAATATAAACTTAACTGTCTTTGAAATATAATAATGTACGAGGGGGTTTTGTGGCGATTATTGTTATTACTTGTTACAGACTACAAAATTCCTGTTTTAGCGTGTTAATTGTTATAATGATGGCCATTAAACATAAAAAACGTCTTGTTTTTAACATGAAAACTTCTTTATACGAAAAATACGTAAATATTGTAATCATTGACACATAAGAAGAAATAGGTAACAATAAAAGGAAAGTAGTATTAAGGAAGGAATAAGGACATTTTTATTACTTCTCTCATTTTGCCGTAACTTTTTAAAGTGGATACCAATGTCGTTATAGTCCGTATATTTTATTGGCGTAGACAAACGAGTGACGTGGACGTATCCCATTTGCAGATTGAGTTTTTTGCTGCTATTATTAATACCTACCTTAAGGTATGTATGATGAATGTATGTATGAATGCTTTTTCTTCTTCTACAAATTTAATATTTGGATTAATACTGGGAGATTATGAGGTTCGGAGTGTGAAATATTTTCTCTTTGAATATATAAAAATCAATATATATGAGGTTGATAAATTTCAAAACCGTTTGAAAGATTCTGTTGGTAGATCTAAGTGGTTTTTCATGGAAAATATTTTTCATCTGTTTTAATATAACTCGGGTTGCGCTAGGCTATATTCTATTGCTATTTATTTTTGTAGGGTAATACAACAGGGAAGAAGTCGCGGGCGGATAATATGGAATATTATTTAGACGATATACTTTTAAATATGTCATTAATAAAATTATGTTTTTCACTCGATGATAATTCCAGAAGAGTAGTGGTCACTAAAAATAATTATTTCTCAAATGTACTCAAATTGAAACGAGATAGAAAATTATTCACCTTTACAATAACAATAAACATTACTGATTAGATTTATGATAAATACCAGAAAAATAACATTTGTATATTAATTGATAGATTTATTTTTTGCTTAGGTTTTGATATATAGATTTGGTTATCTTAGGAAGCATAATGGATGAACACTGATGATGATAGTAATTATTCAATATCGAGGAAGATTTCCCGCCAGAGTATTCTTTTAAAATATACTGTCTAAATCTCAAAGATGAAATAAAAAGTAATTTGTCACATTAGATTGTAATATATAGGTACTTTGCATCATTTGTTTGTATTTTTACCTGTAAACTATCTATATTTGAATATGCGAAGACGAAACCGTTCAGTACCTTTTTCTCTATGTTTGTCAACCGATTTTCTTTATTTTTTAGTTTTGAATGTATTAACAAGCTTCAGCGTTATCAATATAACAGTTTAGAAACTATTTCTTGTCCTAACTTTAAACACGCATATATTTTAAATTCGTTGTCCAAAAATGATAGAATTCTTACAATTAGAGATATTGATAAGGTTGTCTGTGATGAAATTCCTGATAAAAAACAAGTTTTACGTATAAATTAATTGAAATGGCATTTAAATATCTAATTGTTTAATCGCTTAATCAATTCATTCATTTATTTGAGACAATCACCAATAATGGACAAAAAGTAGTTATAAAGATTTAAATTCGCTATTACAAAACTGTGTTCTTTTCAAATAACATAAGTTATTTCTATTCTCATTAAATTATATATGTTAACTAACCCAACGTAAGTCGTGAGGGATTGATAAAACATAATAAAAGAGTATTTTTTAAAGTTATACTTCTTTTTGCGTGTTAGGGAAAAATGATGACAGTAATTTTTTACGATGCGCGCGCACACCGTAACGAAAAACCGATACCTTGAAGTTATCTATAGTCAACATTTTATTCAAAAAAGTATGTATGTATTAAATACATTTTTTCTATTGTTAGTGTCGTTTTTTTCTACAAACGTAGAATAAGGCGAAAGATAATATGTTTGAAAAGATTTTTATCTTGTTACGCCAAAGATGTATAACTTCTAAGGCATGTACATAAGTACACACTACTTTTTTTTTCTAAACAGAATATTTGTTAATAAAGTGCTACCAAATCACTTTCATTGTAATTTTCAGATTAGGTAATATAGAACTAAGCCCGATGAAGGGTCTATGCTATCGTCTCCATCTTGGCGAATGTTCTAAAGAGCTATTCAATTTAATACCTTCCTCTTCTTTCCATAATCGAACCACACGCATAGGGCTTTGGAGCAATAGTTTTATAGTAAATTCTATCTGTGTATGAAATAAAAACGTAACGTCGTTACGTCTACTCTTTGCCGTATCATAAAGCTGCGGAACAATCTCCTTGCCAGTGTTTGCTCTCCTTTCTACGACATGGGGTCCCTCAAGCGTAACGTGAAGAGACACTTACGCATGACAGCGGTGACTGGACGATGAATAGTTTGTCTCTCGGTGGTCGCAATTTTTTTCGATTGTACTGTGTTGAGCATGAGGCATAGTGTGACTACACTATGTAATACAAAGTGATATGTAATACGAAGTAATGTATACAAAGTAATTACTTTGGCGTACTATAATTTAAGAAAAAATAGGCTGTATGTAATTTCGGAATCCCATTGGATTTAAGCAATAAAGAGTAAATTACAATAAAAAACAATAAAAGATAACCAAGTTTTATTCGATACTAGCTGTTGCCCGCAGCTCCGTACACGTTTTTTCTTTGATTGTAAATTACTTCTTATAAGATCAGAGCTATCTGTCAGTGAAAGTCCCATTAAAATAGGTCCAATCGTCTTGGAGGTAATACTACAGACGAAGCACGGATGACTGCTAGTCTAAAATAAAATAGCCTATGTCACCCGCTGTAATTTTAACTATCCGTCAATGAAATTTCTGTCAAACTCGGTACAGCCGTTTTGGAGATTACCCGGAACAAACAGACAGAAAAAATTTTAAAAATTGTATTTTTGTTATCAATATCGTGTATACGTACATATCCAATCACTAAAAAGTCGTTATTTTGATATTACAAACAGACACTTCATTTTTATTATATGTATAGATACGACATATATTTCCTGTGAACGTAGTCGCGGGATGTAACTAGTAATATAATATATTTACGTTTCAATAAAACATGAACAGCTATTGAAAACGTAATAAATGTATTCGCCAAAAAACCCTTTAGCAAAAGTTCCTACTTCCTATTCACATATAATCCAATATTGCGGATGTAAGCAAGGTATTTTGTGCGGAACATGTCGGCCATTAACATATGAGGGCGTCCCGAGGTAATAATATTCTAATTTGGTTACATTACTCTTCACCCCACTTTAGGGATAGAAGTTTTTTTTTATTACCATTCGTCCCTCTATTGTCTACAAGATGATCATTAATGTATTTTTTTATCATATCTCCGTGGGTGCGCACGTTGCACATTAATCGATACTTGCAAAACTATGGTTTACAATTACAAATCACATTTTCGATGTGATTTCCAATGAGCTAAGACATAAGCTCTTAAATATTTTTAATGCCTCTTCTATCATGAATGTTATTCAGTACAAAATGTCTCTTATTTGGTTTTGTTTATTGATTTACTTTATCCGCCGCTTAACACGTAAACATTCATGTGAAGTGGCCAACGATTTTTTTATATTATGTTTATTAGTCAGGTTTTGGGCATCCAAAAACAGGCGTATTTTAAATTCGGATTCTTCTAAAATGATATTTCGAACTGAACAAATAACTGTTTATATATAAATTTATTGCCTTTTAAAAAGATATTCAAAATTTTAGAACTTCACCTTTTTTTCTGTTGTTCACTTTACAAGAAATATCCCAGCAATCAAGCTTTGACTGGTTCACCACGACCACCGTATGTATAAAACTTAACATTTTAATACATAAATAAATTAGTATTAAATTTTTTTTTTATAAATAAGTCTCTATACAAATTCGCTTAAAATCCTAATCAGACTTTTTCAGTGTGTGGCGGCCATTTTGAAATTCCCCTCCTTTTTTTTTAAGCATGCAACAATCAAAATCGTAGGTTTATAAGAATCGGTTCTAATTCAGCTTGTAAGATTCGACTAAAAGAAACTAACAAGCTAAATAATAGCTTGTAAAAAAGATGTTTACATTGTATACTTACTGGTGGTTTATCATTTTTTATACACATATTTATACTTTTAGTTATTTCACAACCGTTTTTCGTTGCAGTAAGATGTGACAACGACTAAACAATTCTAAACGGAAATGCGACGATACGTCCATCCTAATTTTTATAATGGATTTCCGCAAAATAATGCCTTCATCAATCAATCTTATACTAAGTTCACCATAGATTAGTATGGTACCGGCAAACGGTGAGAAATTTATCCGACTGTCAAATAGACTTAACTAGGTGGAGAATTCTTAAGTGCAACAGCCAGATCTAAGTAATATGCGATTGATGAGATTTTTTTAGGTTAAGAATAAGTTTTCGTGAAAATAAAAATACAAAATAATAAATAAATATTAGAAGTATACTTGTATATAGATAGTACTATTCAAAATCGATAAGCCAACGTTGTGAACTACATACTACCTACATGCAAGTAAACTACCGTTTCGATTCCGGTCACCGGGCAGCAATCACGACCGGATGGACGGTGACCGGCCAATCGGAAACTGACCTCAGCCGCTTCGGAATAATACTTAACTAGTTCTCGATAGTTCCCTATACGTTTGATCAAGTAACGAGAAAGTTTGTGACGACGGATGTTTGCTACTCTTTCACGCAAAAACTACTAAATGAATTGATTAAATTTTACAGAAATATAAAGGAGAATAAGACGTATGCTATAATTTACAAAAATATGAGTTTGAAAAAAAATCATGCCAGCACAGAGCTATCTCAGTGTGCACTATACCATTGTAGTTATACAAATAGAATGTATGGTAGGTATATCATTATAGAGATACGAATATACACATAAAGTCGCAAACAATTTTATATTTACCATCTACTATCCAATTAATTGCCATATTTTTTTTCAGTTATCAAATTATTGGTGAATCGTACTATACCGGTTTTTATTTTATTTTTATTTTTATGGTGTTTATTAACCGTTTATTTACTAATTACCGACCAAATGCTCCTTTCTTTTCCCATTGCTACATTATAGTTCAATCGTACTTTGCCGGTTTTTAGTTTGCATTCATATACCGTTTATTAGTCGCCTTAGATACTTTGAATGATCCAAACCACCAAACCAGGAATTTATAACATCAAAACAACAATAAGTTTTAATTAAAACGAGTATATCCGTCGGAGGCGAAATTGAATTAAATTCCACGAGAGTAAAGTGCCAAGCTTCCATTAGATACGTGACATGAACTTTCAACTCGCCCCTTACCTAGTTATTACCGTCTGTCGGCTGTTAACAAAGAAATTATTTAACTTTTGACGCTTTCAAAGCTTCTGCGTTGGATTGTACGTGGGTTTTAAACTTTATTTTCCACGTCGCTATACGAACCAGAAATAGTAACTACGATTCTTTATAAGGGTAATTTAGAAATTAGTGAACAAATACGAAACTATAGCTGTCATACACAGAAATTTTAAATAAACTAGATCTATTCGCGATTCTATACGCATTTGATATTATTGTAATTTGTAGTAATAAATAGTTGAGTTATTATATCAAATCCAATATGGTGAAGATTTTCTTTGTGGATACAATTGTCTAAACGCCTTATAACCCTACGTGCCATACATTTTTGTATTAATTGCCACTAGGAGGCGCTATGCTCTACTTAATTGTTGTCAAGTTTCATATTCTGATAGTGAGGAACCAAGGATCAAAATGACGATATTTACTTGGGAGTAAAAGGAGTCTATATTTTATGTTAAGACATAAATTTTCTTAACTGTTTACAGATGAACGGACGGTGAATTCCGACTGGTTTTGTGGGAAACAATAGATCTTTTATTAACCCTCTTCAAGGCGAATTGGTAAGGGTCGTAAATTTTCAATTGTATCTATAAAAACAATCTTTATATACATTGGTTATATAATATCAGCTTATGTACGACAGTACAACAAGAAGAGCGAGTTTTCATTTCACAAGTACTGGAATTATTTAATTTATCATTTTTTTTTTCGAACTGATTCTATGCTATTCGCCTAATTGGCCTTCACGGCTTTATCAGACTAAGTTAATTTACCTATTTTTTAAATTCCTTTAGCACTTCAGTATGTTGAAATAAAGGCACTGTGCTTGAAGATGGTAAGCGTAATGATATTTAAAAATAATCGTTATCATTTAGTTATAAATAATGGTAGTTGTCGATGTCACACTGTATGAATGATTGTACAATACATCGAATGTATAATTTTGTATAGTTTCTATGTATCTACATACTTGTTTTTGCTCATGGCTTCGTTCACGTTAATGATATTAACATACCTCAGGAGCAGTATTTTTTTTAGATTAAAAGTTTAAAGTACCCTAACTAGGTCTGTAAGAGGGTATCACTGAGTGTGAATAAACTCAAAAATTACTAAACGGATTGTAATTAATACATGTGGAAGGTTTAGGTATATAATTTGTCAAGGTTTTGTGTAAATTGGTTGAAATATTACGATAATTGTTGAAAGTGTTGGAAAAAGTCAAGCCGCTTCGGAGCTTTCATCGAAAACGCTGCCTAATTCTTTTGAGATATAATAAAACAATGTATAGTGAGTTATTCCTTTTTAATAGATCTATAAAAGAGTTTGGGATGGCATATACCTATCTTTTAAGGATGGCTTACTATACCCATTTATCTTTTAAAAACATGGTCACGTACAATGAGGTAATTGTAAGGCTATTTGGACCTATACAGTATTAATCCTTATCATATTGAATACATTACATTACAGTTACCTTAACCATTTCATTCACATAAGTATATGTCTTATATTATCAAGGCACGACAACGTCCGTCGGGCCTGCTATGCTAATAAAATAATGCTAATAATTAAATATAATAAATGAATATCAATTGCCAAATGTATGTAAGCGCATCACTGCTGCACCCATTTGGCTAATCCTTTTTTTATTATATTTGCGATGGTCAGGATAATGTTTGTATAAAAGAAAATATTTAAAAAATCATACTATACAAGAAGACGAGTGAGACAGAAGACAATAGGTAGATCTTCATATTTATAGGTTGATCAACACTTGTGCAATTGTCAATTTATTACCTTACTAGGTCATAATGTAATGGGAAGATTTATTATAATCTTCGTCAATACACCCGTGCGAAGCCGGAACGGACAGCTAGTATATTATAAAAATTATGTCTACATTATAAAATTTAAAAAGCTAAACACCGTGACCTACTTATATGTATATATGAAGGTTGTAAAATAAGACATATAAAGAATTTCTAAAGCTATTCCTATTTATTCCAAGTCACGTAAAACACCACCTAACATTTATATAATAAAAACCTTTTTATTTTCGCCTGTAAATGATTTTCTCGCAATGTCTGCCTGTTCGAAGAGCCATAAAACAATGAGCACGTAACACCTCTAGGGATTCCTCAGAGTGGCGGAAACTTTACTCTCCCCGATGTAAAGCTTCTATATTTTTATAGCTTATTTGAAACATAATAAAAATATACTATGTATTATTATATAGAAGAAATTCTACTTGATGTTGAAAAAGGATATAGAAAATATTTATCTTTCTGAAGGTTTAATTTGTAAAAGTGTAATTAAACGCGCTGCGGTCATTCAGCAACGACTTGTCGTTGAGAGCAGACGGTTCTAACCTAACTCTTGTTCATTTTTATCGTTTTCTTTGATTGTACATAATCAAGTGTATTAGTAGGACGAGGATAATTATTCTGACTAATTTTTAATGATTATTATAAATATATTATATTAATTAAAACCAAGATGTGTAATGTATATAGTATGCTAAACGAAAAGATTATATCCTAAAATAGCAGAGTATATAAAAGGATACATTTTTACCACATTTTTATTGTCGCCTTTTTGTATTCTGTTCGGGTGGAGTTTTATTCGTAACTTTAACTAACTTCTTGACAAGATGAAGCCTTTAAAGTGTGAACAAAGTCCAAGATTGAGTGGCAAAGCAATAATATGAAGAAATAAATAAGAATGCCCTGTATTAGATAATTTCAGTGTTTTAATCAGTAGAAAAACTGAAATTAACCTGATATTTGTCACACCCACACATACGATGAACAAGTAGAAAATATGCATCCTTTTAGTTTGCTTTAAATAAATATTAATAACTAGGTTTCGCATTCGGATTAAAATTAACATTTAACCTATTCCTCGGAAGCAATATATATCAGATACAACATCATCATCATCATGTTACCCTTATCCGACCTAAGTAGGATCGACACAACATGTTTTCCGTTTCCACTCTCCTCTGTTAGATGTCCTCTCAGTATTCACCTTTGATATACATAAACGTGTATTTAAAATTACATGATGATCAGCTCAATAGTTACGATATGAAAGCGTAAGAAACAAATAAACAAACTCATATTCGCTTTTATAATATTCCTTAGGGATATTTAGGATTATTATAAGTTTAATCAATACATTATTTATATTCTAATTCAGTATAGATTTTGTAATTTGAAAATATATATACCCTGTTATCTAGGCCGTGCAATTAATCGACAAAGCTCAATTATACATAATCTTTGAAACAATTAACGGTTGAATTATCAAGACGATTAATTATTCAGTTTATGAATTTCGACACCACGCCGGTGCTCCATAACGCCCTGATTCTAATCACCTTGACCTGACAATTATTACCTGTGAGAATGTAATTAGGTATTCTCGTGCCAGAATAGTAGTGATGTTAATAGCTAAGGCGGTTGCAGGTATCAAAGGAGGAAAATTGGTGAACAGTTTGGATTTATTAAGAAGATGCTATAGGCGCTATACTAATCTAGTGTTTGTTTAGATAATTACAAAATTCAAAGTCATTTATTTTCTGGAAGCTAAACATGAGAGCTTGTGGCGATTCTAGGCTTGTTCTTGCATCACATCATCGCTTAATAAGCTTCGATTGCCATTTGTTATTTTTATTCGATTTTAGGTCTTGGAATATGTCTTCATGTCTCCTCCATATTGTTCCCATTCAAGTCGTCAGTTGCAAGCTAGGAGCCATTTTAATGTCTTCTATATTCATAACAGATATTATTATTGAGATAGAGAGCTATTTATGTGAAAATGGTTTCTTTTTCAACTATAAAATGACCATAACGAGGAAGGTGCTATCAGCAATATTCTCAAAATCCTTCTGGACCCACCGTCATTCAAAGATAAGTTTACTGATGCGCATAGATTATTATAACACCAATGTGTTCGTTAAGTTATGTCGGTTATTAAATGAACAATGAAAGCTTAACGTGGCCCTTTGCGTTCTGGTCGCGGTCTCGCGGCGCTGGGCGTCGGCGTCGCTGTTACTCTCATGCATATTGTATGAGAATCTAAATCGATATTGCTTTACAAATGAGCACGGAACTGATGTTATTTCTGTTACTGTATTCATGAATAACATTTCGATGTGTTGATATTATTTGTTGAACTGCGATAACAGACTGTTCGGCTATGGAATCAAAATCAAGTGAGTTTTATTCAGATCGCGAAAAGGAATTTATGGAAGTGGCTTTTACAAAAAATCTCTATGGTGATTACTCTTTTGAGGAATCAAATCACATACGCATTTGATGAAAGAAAATTACTTTAGTCATTATAGGACTAAAGAATATTTTCCGGTAGTCAACTGACTTACTATATACCTTTGGTTAAAAGATTGCCATCTTAAAGAATCCTTACGATTGCTGTGTAACCATTTTAGCTATCTTTTCTTTTATAATAGTACGGTCAAGAGATGCTCCATGTTTGACGATAAGCACAATATAATTCATCGCCTTTTGCCACTGTTATGTTGAATTGCAAAAATCACATCTACTGGCTATAAATTGGTTTATCCCGAAAGACGAAATACAGAAAAAAAGCGCTGTGACGGGTCTATTATCTTCGGTACGGTAGTCATAATACAATTGTGTTCAGATTTGTTCAGGTTCAGATTTGGTGACTGAATATAATTGGAGTGATCAGATTCAACTTCAAGCCTTTCTAAGACTACTGCTGTATTATCATTGTTCATTACATCTGTTGAGTTAATCAAACGCTACCCTAAAATCCGAAAATGAGGATCGCGATGGAATTTAAAAGTTTAGCTAAAAGTATATACAACTTTAAGATAAAAGATTATATTTTATATTCGGAACATTCGTGTACAAAATAGACCACACTAACAAAACAAAAGAACAGAAAATTTGTGAATTTTCAGGTCAGTCTGTGTATGCTTAATTAACTCGCTCGGCTTCTTCGTGTTATATATCCGCAAAAACGACTGTGATTATAATGGCTTTTAATAAAAATTATACACAGACAAATGGCTAAACCAGATTGATCCTCTTGCCGACTTTTCTCGATAACTGTGTTGTTTGTACAAACCAGTGGTAGAGTTTTAACGTTCTTTTCTCAAGGTCGGAAGTGTATAAAGTCTTTTTTTAATTTCGATTTATTTGTATTGTAAAAAGTTCAGCAAAGCCACGAGTATTATTAAATGTTTCTATACATAACAACGCGGCTGATCCAAACCACAGTCAGTTCTGAATGTTTGTCGTTTTCCCAAATCATTAAAATGGCGGTATAACACGTAGGCTACAGTTTATAATAATATTGTTTAAATTTACTAAAACATAATCATATTTGGCAAGTACCTTAAAAAAGGCGTATCTCAGTGTTCACCGCATAAAACATTAGAGGTATACAATAATCATGTATGGCGTTATACTAACTAATATTATAAATACGAAAATGTGATTGTTTGTTATACTTTTACGCCTTAAGTATTAAATTTACACGAATTTATCACGAATCATAAAAATGTGGATAGACATTAAAAAAAAAAAGGAAACAAAATACTGTTCTCGAGGGATAGATCAAAATTTACATAGTCTCGAACGAAGCCGAAGTAAAAGTTAGTCATTTGTAAAAACACAAACGCAAGCGTAGTCAGGGGCGACCTCTAGTATTTTATATTATTAAAAACTGTATTCAGTATTTCAGTCGCCCACGGGCTACGAATTTTAAAACAAACACGTCACAATTAATTACCTCGGAATATTATAAAACAATGTTAAATTATGATAAGAACACTGGTTCTCAAATATGCACACAATAACGCAATAACATATTTTCATGCAAAATATATAGTATAATGTTAATGGAGCTTCTTTGATATTATCAGCGTTGTTACGGTTATAGTTATTTGTAAACTCGAAGAAATGGTAATTCGTTAAATTGTAGTATCTTGGGATTGATCAGAGTTATTACCGGCGTTGAACTGATAATCTTCGGGCAAATATATACCGCTAGCTACTAGTTACCAGCTCTATTTCCAAACTTATCGTGCTACTACAACCAAGTCATTACTTAATAATTGGTTAAACGTCAACCAACCGATAGAAGAAAAAAGTTATTTTTTTTACGCACATCATCGACACCGTTATGTTATATTTACCGTTATTATATATTATTTGTAATTTTGTAATGGGTTATGTATAAAATTACAGCGTGTCTCTGTACGTACTTAACCAATATAGATGTTTTTAAAGAGAACATTTATTTAGCCGCATTTTTGAAATTTTTAAAATTTATTTGGTAGCTGAAACATTTAGAGTTCGTGTCACATAATATTTGTGGTAGGACAAGTTCTTCTTACTAGGTTTATTAGTTTAAGAAGTATGATAATCAATAACATTTATGCAGCTATTTCTTTACTAAGTTTAATTAAAGGATTTAAAATTAGGAAAATAAAAGATCAGTTTTATTCATTACTAGCAGTTGCCTGCAGCTCCGCATGCGTTTTTTTTTATAATTGTGAACTACTTCTTATAAGATCAGCTATCTGTTAGTGAAAGTTCCGTGAAAAATTCTTCAAATGTTTTGGAGATAGTACTGCAAATAAAGCCATGGGTGAAAGCTAGTCCAAATTAAAAGCTTTAATTACTTTTTATAATGTTAGCTATCTATCAGTGAAAGTCTCATGAAAATAGGTCCAATCGTTTTGGAGATAGTACTACAGACGAAGCTATAGATGACAGCTAATCTAAAGTAAAGTAGCCTATATCACCCGCTGTAATTTTAACTATCCGTCAGTGAAATTTCTGTCAAAATCGGATCGGAATCGGGTAAAACATACAGACAAATAGACAAAAATTTTAAAAATTGTATTTTTGTTATCAGTATCGTGTATACGTTAATATCCAATCAATAAAAAGTCGTTATTTTGATATTACAAACATACACTCCAATTTTATTTATATGTATATAGACTACAATTTACAGAAAATGATTGACGCATTTTTAATGCAGCTTACTTAGCACTGAAAAAGGAAAACATGTTGTGCCGACTCTACTTACGTGGGATAAGGGTAAGAAGGTGATGATGATGACTTAGCACTACTATACTTTCATAATACTTCATTGCAATTTCACAAAAAAAGTGTTTCATATCCCTTATATCCACGTTTACTTATTAGTAGTTATTCAAGTAAGAATACGTAAATACATTTAGCCGTCGAACGTTGAACACGTACGCCAAACACGACCTAATATTTTTCTCAGTAACTGTTATTTTTTATCTAGAAAACGAGGTTTCTTTCAATTTACTTCCAAATCGTGTTTATTCCGTGTTCTTCCTAATATATTAGTATATGAAACTGTGGGTTATCTACAACACAGTCATTTTCTTCTAAAAAAGTGCAAAACGTTTTCTAAGGTTCTAAACGTAGATAACATTCAACATATCCTTTTTATTCTGTAGAAATATTTATGAAATGACTACGAGTAAAAGACCAAAGATCTGAAAAAAAATCTTTAAAAATTAAATTTTACATCCAACATTACTCAACAATTTCATGTGAATTTTGAAGCACTGAACAGACATGCAAAATTGCAAAGTCGTAGGCCTAAAGTAACTGGTTTTAATTCAGCTTGCAAAATTTGACCTAAAGAATCTATCAAACATAAAAATCTAAATAAAAGCTTGTAATAAAAAAAATATGCAACATTATATTGTTTTAGAAGCGTTGGCTTAATTTCATTTACATAGTTAAAAAAGGAGCGTCGCACCGGCCTTGTCTCATCGTCGCGGTATTTGCCAAACAAAATCCCTCGGAAAAGTTTTTTTTTTTTAATTAAGTTGTAAGTAGCTAAGCGATGACAGTCACATGTGTTCGATTTTGCAGAAAACTTTGTCGATACACTTGTGTAAATATACGAATCGATAAAAAGAATAATAATACGATATTTAATTATCGATACATGTTACATTTATTTGTGCATTCCGATTTTATTGCAAGAAGAAAAAATCGTAGATTACTTTTTGTCATACACTTTTAAAGATAATGTATTATTGTTTTATTTTTATGTAACGCGAAATTAATAAAATCTAATTAACCGATTTCAAACAAGAACCAGTTTTATATTCTGTATTAGTGTAAAAAATTAAATATATATCGTATTCACTCACGTTAAGGATTATATTCCTATTCTTATTCTGTCTGTTTGTCCATTAATGTGTTTATAAATAGAAAATTATTATAACTATATTCTATTGTATAGTATCGACAAGCTATAACGGCCGTTTTGACGTTTGTCCCTTCATGAACTTTCGTATAAATTAACAACTACGTGTGAACGAGCAAATTGCTGTTCTTTATTATCAATAGTGACGTGCAGTGAGTCGTAAAATTTATAGAATGTATAACTTTTGACGGAATCATTAATGATATAATTATTAGTGTACTTATTTATAACACAACTTGGCATTTATATTTCTTCAAATTCTAACTTACATATATATATACATATTATTTTTTTTCGAAGTGACTACAGTTATTGACCTGGCAAGGCCTCTACAGTTTCACCGGACTACAAACTTACATATTTGTATTCTATGTAACTTATATAGTTATATACATAGGATCGCTGGCCAGCACAAACACCACCTCGTGCGAACTCGCGTTTATATTGAATACAAGACAAAGCAGTATTTGATTATATTTTTTTGAAAAGAAATCAAAATTTCACGTCATTATTGTAATGTGTTAAAACGGCCATCATAGCGTGCCGTTATTATAATGTATATCTGACTCGTTAAGTACTATCCAATACAATAGCCCATGTAGCTCATGTAGTCCGATGAATCTGTAGAGGACCCAGGATTAACAGCGTATGTCAGTTCGACAAAAAAAAATATTTTTATAATAGAAATGAGTACCAAAATCGATTATATCATAAACGAAGAATTTTGTGTGACAAAGCAATTTAAAATAAATTGACGCAACATGAAAAACTTTAATCTTGATAGAATGTAATAATTTCGACAACATTAATATAATGGCATTCAATTTGGTACACTAGCGTTTAAATAATAAAGACATTACAATAAATTACTAGATTTAAAATTAACGAAGTAATGTTTATAATGCTTTAACGTAAAACATTTTAACAATACTTTTGTAGTTCACAGGATTGATACCTAGTGTATATAATTAATTATCTGACAAAATCGTCATTTAAATGTAAGTATTAGGGATAGTCTACAAGGAACATTGTCCCTTAACACCAGTTGTTAAAGTACCTTGGCTTTATTACTGCCCTCGCCAGAGAATTCACCTGTCTACGTTGTTTTGTTAGCGGTGCAAAGATAAGTACGATAGATAGATCGAAATCGTCTTTACTTGAACCAATATGTTAATAATTATGAAACAAATCTCATTTACAAATGTTGAACTTTATAGTAAATAGCTGGTACCTAAGACTTTGCTTGTATTGTTTATTACCTTAAAAATACGTTTTATGTACAGAGGGAAAACATGAAAAAAATTGATAGGGTACACAGATTTCTATGAATCAAAGACTAAGCGTTACTGGAGGATACACTTTATGACTTTATTATCGGTGTTTTATCATAAAAGTTGTAATTTAAGATTGATGCGTGCACAAATAAACAGACACGCATTTCTAATGATAATTTAAATTTATTTAACTACTCGTCTACTGTCAATCACTTGTAGTTTTTTTTTTACAATGATTTGAAGATACAGACACATTAAATTTGATATAATAAGATATGTATGTAGCAGGAAAGAGCTGGATGGGCATTGCGAAGAATAGCAACGTGTGGCTTTCTCTAGAGGAGTCCTTTACCGAAGAGGGATCCACAAAAACGAATGTTGCTAAATTGTATGTTAAGAATAGCAATAAAGTAACAATTAGTGAAATAAATAGGCTTTTTATTTACTCATTTTTATATGAATTTATAAATAAATGACTTGTTTGAACGATAAAACAGAAGGTAAAATTTAAACAAGATATAACGTGTACGCTGGCGCGACTCTTAAGCGTTGTTATTCCTAAATTTAATTTAATCAATATGAACGGTAGTCTGCGCGAGTTACCTTGGCATATACTCGGTTTTAATATCATTCATTTTTCAAAGTAGCTTGAAAATTTACTGTATACAATCCGCTAATGGTGGATACAAATCGACCTCCCATTGATATGATGTTAGTACTTACTCGCCAGAAGGCCTTTCTTTAATATCCACATTTAGTTGACCGTGTAATTAGTGTATGTTACTACTAGCTTTTCCTTACGTTATAAGTTAAATGTAACCCATGTCCTATTTTTTTTGTATCCCTGACAATGTGTATGACAAATTTCATTGAAATCGTTCGAGAAGTTACGGCGTGAAAGCGTCATAAACAATGTTCGCATTTATAATAATAGTTACGATTAGATTAGATACTAGTGACCCGACCCGGTTTCGCATGGTTGCAATACGTTAATATTCCTTTATAAGTCTCTAAAAAATGTTACTTCCATTCTTTTGCAGCTTTGAGGTTTACAGTTCAACAAAGGGAAAAAAGATTTTTTGTGTATTCTTTGCTAAATGACTTTCTTTGTTGCATGTACTTTTAAATCTATAATATCTTATAAGGTATCCAGTTAAATAATATGCTATAAGGAGCATTATTGATCTTCATTGAATAATCAAAGTAACTAAGGTATTACGTAATAATAATATACGCCGAATAGTATTCTGGCACAGATGTTGGTTTGAAGCAAAATCGACCTTATTACGATTTGAAGAGAAATAGTCAGAACGTTCTTTCACCTTTTCTTTATTTGTACAAGAGCATCCCCTTTTCAAACATTATCACGATGGAGCTTATTGTAATAATACAACCTAACCTAAGTAATGTCTTAATTAAAAACCGAAAGTAACCGGTCATCATGGCTGCCTAATTACATGGCTCGTCTGAAGGCCTTAATTTGAGATAAAAAATGGATTACCACTGGAAACGAGTATTACATTTTTTAATTTTTACGCCGTAACATTTCTTTATATTATCAGTTTCTATATTTTCTTACAAGAATGTATAAAAATTAAATAAAGCGACTACAATTCCTTGTCTCATCAATGTTTGTAATGTCATTTATCTGTGATAAGCTTTCGATCGCGAAAATGCTCGCGTTGAAATTAAAAGCCCAGGTTACTCATAAATTTTCATCGGCTTTCTGTAGATGGCAGAATTTTTAAAATCGCTTAAACGTTTTTTAACTTTATCCATTACAAATAAATATGTCCTCTTTGTTATATTATTATTGATAAACTTTGACCAAATATGTACAACTTCTATCGGTAAAAAATAATTTCTTTTTTTGCTTATTTTATTATGACATTTATTATTACCTCATAGAAAATAGCCGAAAACATTGCAAGAGTTTCTGGTTAATCTCAATTATAACAGTGCAGTGGCTTTTTTATTTTTGCTTTTTTGAAAAAAAAAAACTTTTATGTATTTAAATGCCTTTAAGTTGTTATCTTTTTAAAAGTTAAACGAGAGTATATTAGAAAAATCAAGTAGAAAACGACACGATGACATAATAATAATAATGTCAGCCTATAATCACCATACCAGTCCACGATGTATTTCAGACACATTAAAATCGACAGGTCTATCTTTTCTCCATATCTACAGTGGTACTACAAGAATATTTCTCAAGTTCACGTTACCACACGATGTTTTCTTCATCACCAGGTGATTTTTAGCAAATTAAATTAATAAATTTACGCGAATTCCAAAATACTCCTTGGTACAAGCCCGTGTTCGAGCCTGTGGACGTAGAATCGATACACAGCTGGTCAAGACAACACGGTTTTTTTTCATCAAATGCCTCCTTAATAATAAAGTTTGCACATAACATGATAGGCAACTAAAGTTAAGCTGTAGAAATAAAGGTCAACTTGGAAAATTAATTTTACGCTAACAATAAGACTTGATTGAAGACCTCCGTCGGAGAATAGCGAACAGAGACTACTTGTTGATTTTAGACGCAACAGTTAATATCTTCTTTGTTAAAAAAAATTGATAAATTTTCCTGGTGGAAAGGATCTGTTAATTGCTGTGAAAATATTTACTTATTCATTTCATAAGTTTTTTTTTAATTTTATCCCTTCAATAAATCAGTTTTAAAGTCTTGTCTAATAACTTTTTTAATAGATAATAATTTTAGAGTAAAAAAAAATTAATTGATTAGAATCGCTCTAAAAAAAAAAAAATCCGGGGATATTCTAATCTTACTTATCGTCGCAATACACATCTTCGTTTTGTGCATTTTATTTAAAATTACATTATAATAAAGAAATTAAATATTAATTTCATATTACCATAATTTTTAATAATTAAAATTTCCATACAATTATTTGTTAGAAATACTCACCTTCGTTAGCCGCCCGAAGGGAACGAACCGGAATGCAATTGGTTAATTTATTCAAACAATGAAGTGGGTTTTTTTTTGTTAAGCGAAGGCGGCGGTGCGTCCGTCCTCCCTTGTCGCTCGGCGGAGACTGCGAAGCACTGTAAGCTTTCGCTACACAATACGTAATGTGCCACATTTACCTGTTACGTTCTTGGGCGGCGGCGCGGTGACGGGGGCGGAATGAAACTGCCATCAAATATACGCCACACGGGCCTTGAACAAGAACGGGTATTTACTTACATCTGACATTCATTCTCTGGTCAAGACGATCTATCATGGAATACGTCGTGTTTATTTAATATGCGTGTTAGTTTTTCCTTGAACAGTAAAAAAATATTATATAGGTTGCTCAGATTTTCGACCTTTGTTCTATAATATATTAAAAATTATTCTAATTTATAATTTGTTTTCAAGAATTCGGAAATTTTCCGAATTTTAGTGGGACCTTAATCTGTCATATATATTTTATTTATAATCTTGTGTTATTTGATTCCATACTTTGTAATATTGGGGACTTTATACGTAATATAGTTCGGTTATTGTGCACAAGTGAATTGGATGGGTGATAATACCACGAACTACGAATTTTGAGGTGCTACAAAAAACTCACTGCAAAGTTCTCACAAGGGGGCCACCATGTTATAAGAACATTGAAATAATCACAAGACGCTTGTGATATAATGGTAGATACTACTAGATGCTACTCGAAAATGACAGTAATAATCTAGAAAATTGGTTGGCAAAAAAAGCCATTTTTTTATTTAACTTGCATACTCTAGTGCGACATTTCTCTACTCTCTAATGTATTTATATAATTCATTAAAAAACAGTCGTGATTGATCCAAGTATAACTAAAAAATCACAAAAAAGATATAATTTTAAATTTTGATGTCAATGAGACAAAAATATTCAATTAATATTTACTAAACATGTGAAAAATACGAAAATAATCAAGTTTCTTAATTTGTCACAATAATTGCTTTTGTACTCTGAGTCGAGCAGTAAATAACCCACTTCGACCGGTATTGGGTTGCGTTATACGTCGCATCACATACTTCTAGTTTACGAACGGTATCATCTTTCTTTGTTCCAGACAACCGAGCAGGGCAATGTTGCTATCATTCAGCCTATTATGGCCCTTGATCGGGGTTTGACTGCGACATTTCAACAATTCACTATAAATAACTCCGATATTACTGTAAAATTATCGCCTGAAAATATTACCTTTTATGTTTTAAGGTATGCTCGTGATTCTGCACGCGTAGATTAGTTGAATATTGTTTTTTTATAAAACTTGAAATATTACACGACTAAGGATTTCTCGCGGTTTCGCTCGTATTAATATAGATTTAAACGGGAATCTCGGGAACAGTAGCAATTGTTTTTTTTTTGTATAAAAAGTACGTCCTACGTCCTACTGAATATTGTACCCCCGATAACGTATATGCAAAATTTCAGAACGACCAGTTGCGTACTTAAAGCGTGAAAGTGTAACAAACAGACTCACGGGTGCGTTTATAATGTTACGAATTAAAATTCGTTAATTTAAATAACTTTTTCATAAATCAATCATTTTATTTTTTCACAGCGTGTTATATTTATAACGCCACACATTCTGACGTTATCTTAACTTTCACTGCTAAAGATTTTTTTTTTTTATAATTATGATCTTGTTTTACCATTGGCCGCCCTACAAATACCTAGTCCAATTATAAGTTCTGTTACAAATGAAAATGCATTTTTTTTTTAATGAAGTAATGTAATATTAATAAAATGTATACCTACATATTTATTAGGTTCAGCAAAAAATAAAAAAATATTCTATTCGAAATGGCCACCTTGAGCTTTTATACAGGCCGTTAATCTGTTTGGCCACGAATCTATGGATTTACGCACCGTTTCCAAGGGAAATTTCGCCACTGCTTGCTCCAAGGGTTTTTTACGAGACTCAATGTCGTCGTGTCGTTTAGAGCAGGCCATGTCTTCTAAAACTGACCATAATTTGAAGTCTAAAGGGTTGAGGCCTGGGCTAGATGAGGGCCAGTCTTCAGCTCTTATAAAGTCCGGAACGTTGGCTTCAAGCCAGGCTTGGGTAGTTCATGCCTTGTGACCAGGTGCAGAGTCCTGCTGGAAAGTCCACGCTATATTTTTAAAAAGTGTATTTCTGAGAGGTTTCACAACATGATACCAGGTTTTATGTATCTTGATACACTTTGGCTGAAGTTTTCATTCCTTTTTAAAATAGTATACGTGTTCCAAATTAAAAAAAAAGTTAAAAAAAAGGTAAGTTTTTATGTAACAGTAATTATGGCCAGACTAGTTTTATATATGTAGATATTGCAGAACTTCTTTGTATAGAATATGTATTACAAAATGAATGCCTTTAAAGAGTAACCTATTTAATTATGATAAGGAAAGTATTTAGTTAAATTATTGTTGATAATTTAATTGTCGAGTTTTTTGTTAGCCTTTTTACGTAGAAGCAGTCACTATGATTTAGATGTATAAGTTAGAACATGATACTACGGATTTTTTCATAAGCTATTACGGTATGACAATAAGACATCCGGATAAACCACATAAATCCATATGAGTTCAAATTATGGTCTAAGCCATTAGAATACAGTTACATGCATCTACAACTACACTTCTTAACGTTTCATTATAATCTCATTTGATATTAAATGACGATGCTGACCAAATTGTTAACATTATGAAC
The DNA here is from genome assembly GCA_035772565.1 of Antheraea assamensis. Lineage (NCBI taxonomy): Eukaryota > Metazoa > Arthropoda > Insecta > Lepidoptera > Saturniidae > Antheraea > Antheraea assamensis. The sequence goes on from JAQQSE010000045.1 coordinate 3,906,068, forward strand.
CTAGAGGAGGACCGGAACTCGTTTGCAGCTACCAGATCAAACGTATAGGTGCTTATAACAGATTTTCAATTTAACAGTGGTAGCTAGTAAGGTGAGCTTAGAAAATGTACTTCAACCAAGCTATAGTTTCATCACGATGTTTTCCTTCACTTTCGTCTGACTTCATTACATTAATTCGAATCACCGCGGTTTCTAAGCACGCAGCCATTTAACTATTATCGTTTACAAAAAATAGCTTATAATTCTACATACTTATCACACAACATACACATATATTTAGTAGTGGTAGAGCTCCGCTGAAGCTATTACTGGTTTTAGTATGAATGGGTCGGCTCGCCCGGGGTAGTACCACACTCTCACAGAAAACCGACGTAAAGTAACAGTGCTTGCACTGTTGCGTTTCGTTCGGTCAGTGAGAGCGCCGGAGGCCCACATATTTAAAAGGCCGGCAATGCACTTGCGACTCCCCTGGTGTTGCTAGTGTCTATGAACGGCGGTGATCACTTACCATCAGGTGACCCACCTGTTCGGTTGCCCCCTATAATATAAAAAAAAAAAAAAATTCATACTTGCACAGTATCGTTATACTATCTTGTATTATATTGTATGTAAGAGTTGTAATTGATTTTATTATCAAGACTCCTTGTTTACAGGGCGTATCTATTGTTCAAAATATGTTTTCGCCAGTGAGGGATAGTGGCTGCAACATAATTTTTAACTACAGCACAACAAAAACATTGTCTATTTAATGATAAAGATACTGGAATAAAATAAATTATCATTCTTCAACATATATGATTAAAAATTACACAAAAATACACATGTATATTCATGTATGTTTTTTTTTATCTTCACTGATATAAAAAAAACACGTGTTGTAGATTCATATATATTTGAATAACTACCTTGAATATAGTTCTCAGTTCCCACGAAAACTTGACAGACAATTACTAACTAACGTCATGGTGTCGCGTTTAGGTGTCGGTATGCCCGCGCATCATAAACATTCACTCTCATAATTTTTCACAAACACCCCAAAAGTAGTATAACTTCAATAAAGCCCAAATCCATCCTTCTTTGTGTATACATTTGTACATACATATAAAAATGTTGTTTTTTTTTGTAATTAACTATTTTATATCTAATTTTAATATTAACCTAATATTTTAATGTTCCAATTTACATAGAATTATCGAATAAAATTGCTAAAACTACAGTGTATACATGAAGAACTTAAACACTTATATGAAATGTAACATTAGCATAAAAATATTCATGTAAATTTTCATTGCAGTTCATTATAGACGACACATCCCTTTTAATTTAGCAAACATCGCAATAATCTAAGTAGATTCGCCAGGAATCAGCATTCTAGTTTAAACCAACGTACCGACTCACTACTGGATGTATTCACTGGGGAATGATTTTTAATCTGTACACGTTTTCGCACTCAACTTTTCATCTGTCACTCTCCCACGCGTTAACGCAACTAAGATACAAATGCGTGGGAAAGAGATGAATGTATTTTATATTTGCAACAATAGGTCCGTTTCTCAGTTCCCTCAGCATAGAAGATTAATGTTGAAATGTGGTTAACGCATTTAATTGATCCTATTGTTGCGTTTAACATACTTTTGTACGCGATTTTACATATGTTTATTTAATGGAGATTTAGTAGCGTTTTTGTGTAGCTTATTCGTGTTATAATCTATGGATATAAATATAATTGAAAATTCTGCTGTTTGTCCGATTTAATCTCCAAAAAGTCTGAAAATCTATTAGCGAGATTTATACGGCAAGATACAAAACTTTTGAGCGTATTAGCAATCTTTACGATTTTCCATAACAGTACTAAACAGTAGGGATAGAATATACATAGGTAACATAAAATCGATAATAGGTTTGTTAATTATTAAACTATAATGACAGAATATAAATTGGAAAAAAAATATAGCTCATAATTAATCCAGCAAAGAAATGTAGTTTCCATGATATAATAATACCACTTTCATGAAAACGAAGTCGCGGGATACAACCTGTTGTAAATAATTTGAATTTTGTGTGAAAAAAAAGGAAAGCTGTTAAATTATTTTAACGCGACTGCATAAGCATTTATGACGTCACTGAGCTTGTATAAATCTGTGCAATAAGCGTAAAATTGATTAAAAACTGAAAAAAAAATTCAAGAGTATTTCGTACCACCTTATTTTTTCACGGTAAAGGTTTTTGTGCTATCCATTTTACTATAATATGTCACTAGATGTCGCTGTAACACATTAATTTCTGCAACGTTCAGATGATCGCCATGAAAATTGGCACGTTTAAATACTTTAACACGGTGAGTATTTATACAATATTCATTTTCATATTAGTCAACAATTTATTGTCGATGAATAAGTAACATTAAAATGTATAACAAAATGCGTTCGGAGCAGCCCGATCACAGTTAGCCTATATATACTATACTAGCAGGACCTGTGGACGTTGTTCTTTCATATTTTGTAATATTGGGGACTTTATACGTAATATAGTTCGGTTATTGTGCACAAGTGAATTGGATGGGTGATAATACCACGAACTACGAATTTTGAGGTGCTACAAAAAACTCACTGCAAAGTTCTCACAAGGGGGCCACCATGTTATAAGAACATTGAAATAATCACAAGACGCTTGTGATATAATGGTAGATACTACTAGATGCTACTCGAAAATGACAGTAATAATCTAGAAAATTGGTTGGCAAAAAAAGCCATTTTTTTATTTAACTTGCATACTCTAGTGCGACATTTCTCTACTCTCTAATGTATTTATATAATTCATTAAAAAACAGTCGTGATTGATCCAAGTATAACTAAAAAATCACAAAAAAGATATAATTTTAAATTTTGATGTCAATGAGACAAAAATATTCAATTAATATTTACTAAACATGTGAAAAATACGAAAATAATCAAGTTTCTTAATTTGTCACAATAATTGCTTTTGTACTCTGAGTCGAGCAGTAAATAACCCACTTCGACCGGTATTGGGTTGCGTTATACGTCGCATCACATACTTCTAGTTTACGAACGGTATCATCTTTCTTTGTTCCAGACAACCGAGCAGGGCAATGTTGCTATCATTCAGCCTATTATGGCCCTTGATCGGGGTTTGACTGCGACATTTCAACAATTCACTATAAATAACTCCGATATTACTGTAAAATTATCGCCTGAAAATATTACCTTTTATGTTTTAAGGTATGCTCGTGATTCTGCACGCGTAGATTAGTTGAATATTGTTTTTTTATAAAACTTGAAATATTACACGACTAAGGATTTCTCGCGGTTTCGCTCGTATTAATATAGATTTAAACGGGAATCTCGGGAACAGTAGCAATTGTTTTTTTTTGTATAAAAAGTACGTCCTACGTCCTACTGAATATTGTACCCCCGATAACGTATATGCAAAATTTCAGAACGACCAGTTGCGTACTTAAAGCGTGAAAGTGTAACAAACAGACTCACGGGTGCGTTTATAATGTTACGAATTAAAATTCGTTAATTTAAATAACTTTTTCATAAATCAATCATTTTATTTTTTCACAGCGTGTTATATTTATAACGCCACACATTCTGACGTTATCTTAACTTTCACTGCTAAAGATTTTTTTTTTTTATAATTATGATCTTGTTTTACCATTGGCCGCCCTACAAATACCTAGTCCAATTATAAGTTCTGTTACAAATGAAAATGCATTTTTTTTTTAATGAAGTAATGTAATATTAATAAAATGTATACCTACATATTTATTAGGTTCAGCAAAAAATAAAAAAATATTCTATTCGAAATGGCCACCTTGAGCTTTTATACAGGCCGTTAATCTGTTTGGCCACGAATCTATGGATTTACGCACCGTTTCCAAGGGAAATTTCGCCACTGCTTGCTCCAAGGGTTTTTTACGAGACTCAATGTCGTCGTGTCGTTTAGAGCAGGCCATGTCTTCTAAAACTGACCATAATTTGAAGTCTAAAGGGTTGAGGCCTGGGCTAGATGAGGGCCAGTCTTCAGCTCTTATAAAGTCCGGAACGTTGGCTTCAAGCCAGGCTTGGGTAGTTCATGCCTTGTGACCAGGTGCAGAGTCCTGCTGGAAAGTCCACGCTATATTTTTAAAAAGTGTATTTCTGAGAGGTTTCACAACATGATACCAGGTTTTATGTATCTTGATACACTTTGGCTGAAGTTTTCATTCCTTTTTAAAATAGTATACGTGTTCCAAATTAAAAAAAAAGTTAAAAAAAAGGTAAGTTTTTATGTAACAGTAATTATGGCCAGACTAGTTTTATATATGTAGATATTGCAGAACTTCTTTGTATAGAATATGTATTACAAAATGAATGCCTTTAAAGAGTAACCTATTTAATTATGATAAGGAAAGTATTTAGTTAAATTATTGTTGATAATTTAATTGTCGAGTTTTTTGTTAGCCTTTTTACGTAGAAGCAGTCACTATGATTTAGATGTATAAGTTAGAACATGATACTACGGATTTTTTCATAAGCTATTACGGTATGACAATAAGACATCCGGATAAACCACATAAATCCATATGAGTTCAAATTATGGTCTAAGCCATTAGAATACAGTTACATGCATCTACAACTACACTTCTTAACGTTTCATTATAATCTCATTTGATATTAAATGACGATGCTGACCAAATTGTTAACATTATGAACCTAGAGGAGGACCGGAACTCGTTTGCAGCTACCAGATCAAACGTATAGGTGCTTATAACAGATTTTCAATTTAACAGTGGTAGCTAGTAAGGTGAGCTTAGAAAATGTACTTCAACCAAGCTATAGTTTCATCACGATGTTTTCCTTCACTTTCGTCTGACTTCATTACATTAATTCGAATCACCGCGGTTTCTAAGCACGCAGCCATTTAACTATTATCGTTTACAAAAAATAGCTTATAATTCTACATACTTATCACACAACATACACATATATTTAGTAGTGGTAGAGCTCCGCTGAAGCTATTACTGGTTTTAGTATGAATGGGTCGGCTCGCCCGGGGTAGTACCACACTCTCACAGAAAACCGACGTAAAGTAACAGTGCTTGCACTGTTGCGTTTCGTTCGGTCAGTGAGAGCGCCGGAGGCCCACATATTTAAAAGGCCGGCAATGCACTTGCGACTCCCCTGGTGTTGCTAGTGTCTATGAACGGCGGTGATCACTTACCATCAGGTGACCCACCTGTTCGGTTGCCCCCTATAATATAAAAAAAAAAAAAAATTCATACTTGCACAGTATCGTTATACTATCTTGTATTATATTGTATGTAAGAGTTGTAATTGATTTTATTATCAAGACTCCTTGTTTACAGGGCGTATCTATTGTTCAAAATATGTTTTCGCCAGTGAGGGATAGTGGCTGCAACATAATTTTTAACTACAGCACAACAAAAACATTGTCTATTTAATGATAAAGATACTGGAATAAAATAAATTATCATTCTTCAACATATATGATTAAAAATTACACAAAAATACACATGTATATTCATGTATGTTTTTTTTTATCTTCACTGATATAAAAAAAACACGTGTTGTAGATTCATATATATTTGAATAACTACCTTGAATATAGTTCTCAGTTCCCACGAAAACTTGACAGACAATTACTAACTAACGTCATGGTGTCGCGTTTAGGTGTCGGTATGCCCGCGCATCATAAACATTCACTCTCATAATTTTTCACAAACACCCCAAAAGTAGTATAACTTCAATAAAGCCCAAATCCATCCTTCTTTGTGTATACATTTGTACATACATATAAAAATGTTGTTTTTTTTTGTAATTAACTATTTTATATCTAATTTTAATATTAACCTAATATTTTAATGTTCCAATTTACATAGAATTATCGAATAAAATTGCTAAAACTACAGTGTATACATGAAGAACTTAAACACTTATATGAAATGTAACATTAGCATAAAAATATTCATGTAAATTTTCATTGCAGTTCATTATAGACGACACATCCCTTTTAATTTAGCAAACATCGCAATAATCTAAGTAGATTCGCCAGGAATCAGCATTCTAGTTTAAACCAACGTACCGACTCACTACTGGATGTATTCACTGGGGAATGATTTTTAATCTGTACACGTTTTCGCACTCAACTTTTCATCTGTCACTCTCCCACGCGTTAACGCAACTAAGATACAAATGCGTGGGAAAGAGATGAATGTATTTTATATTTGCAACAATAGGTCCGTTTCTCAGTTCCCTCAGCATAGAAGATTAATGTTGAAATGTGGTTAACGCATTTAATTGATCCTATTGTTGCGTTTAACATACTTTTGTACGCGATTTTACATATGTTTATTTAATGGAGATTTAGTAGCGTTTTTGTGTAGCTTATTCGTGTTATAATCTATGGATATAAATATAATTGAAAATTCTGCTGTTTGTCCGATTTAATCTCCAAAAAGTCTGAAAATCTATTAGCGAGATTTATACGGCAAGATACAAAACTTTTGAGCGTATTAGCAATCTTTACGATTTTCCATAACAGTACTAAACAGTAGGGATAGAATATACATAGGTAACATAAAATCGATAATAGGTTTGTTAATTATTAAACTATAATGACAGAATATAAATTGGAAAAAAAATATAGCTCATAATTAATCCAGCAAAGAAATGTAGTTTCCATGATATAATAATACCACTTTCATGAAAACGAAGTCGCGGGATACAACCTGTTGTAAATAATTTGAATTTTGTGTGAAAAAAAAGGAAAGCTGTTAAATTATTTTAACGCGACTGCATAAGCATTTATGACGTCACTGAGCTTGTATAAATCTGTGCAATAAGCGTAAAATTGATTAAAAACTGAAAAAAAAATTCAAGAGTATTTCGTACCACCTTATTTTTTCACGGTAAAGGTTTTTGTGCTATCCATTTTACTATAATATGTCACTAGATGTCGCTGTAACACATTAATTTCTGCAACGTTCAGATGATCGCCATGAAAATTGGCACGTTTAAATACTTTAACACGGTGAGTATTTATACAATATTCATTTTCATATTAGTCAACAATTTATTGTCGATGAATAAGTAACATTAAAATGTATAACAAAATGCGTTCGGAGCAGCCCGATCACAGTTAGCCTATATATACTATACTAGCAGGACCTGTGGACGTTGTTCTGCGCCGATAATAAAAAATATACACTTATGTGCATGAAACGCTTAAGGCTGCTTGACTTTTTCCGATTTTTTCAACAATTATCATTATATTTCTACCAATTTACAATAAAAAAAACCTTGACCAATTACATACCTAAACATTCCCCGTGAATTACTCTATCTATTGACGAAGATCGCATTACAATCCGCTCAGTAGTTTTTGAGTTTATCGCGAACATCCAGTCAGACATACGCGGCTGACGACTTTGTTTCATAATATGTAGTTATAAAAGGGGATGAAAGTTTGTATGAGAATTCGTCATTTCACCGTCAATTAGTAAGCCGGTTAGCTATTCTTTTGTATATAGATATAAAATAAAGATTCGAACATAATTATTTAATAGAAAATGCGTACAAATCCGCAGGAAATTACTAGTAAAATATATAAATAAAAAATCCACACCACAAAAATATGTCACTATAGCTGAAAGCAACCGTACATCAAGAATATTCATTGTTGTTGATAAAGGTTGTCAGTTTGAGTCCCTCAAAAAGCAAAAATGATTGTGAAATATTACGTTGTATAAGTAAAGTTCTCAGACAAACGAGACGGTTGATAAATTGTATTAATATGTTACGTCAGAAAGTCCTCATTTCAGGGTTTTATGTGCCGTGAAATAATACCTTTTTTACTTTTGATTTACTATTTACTTTTGATAAGGAAAAAATACCTACAGACAGAACTATAGATCTATTAACAGAAACTGTAGTTGTATTTAGTTTTAACATTGTGTAATTGTTGTAGCGCATTGCAAAGTTTAAATGATATAATGAAATAATATCATCTACGTTCAATAGATGACGCGCGAAACGTTTCAATAAATGTGTGTATTATATACAATTTTCTGCGTTTGCAACGTAGTTACCAGATCAGAATTCACTGAAAGACCATTACGCTTCTCTGTAAAAATTATGCAGAGAAAGGAAAATGATAGGTGTGTGCGTATGAACGTAGGATAGAAGTGAATACTTTTTAATAAACTATTAAGTACAAACTATATACGCACAATATATACCCTTTAAATATTACACTGATTAGGTAGAAAATATACATAATATTATAAAATTTTATTAACATAATGTATAATAATGAAAATATAATTATTGGAACGATACACTCCTTGTCAAAGAGTAAGCGTGGTTGATCACGGCTGGAACCGATTATACTCGTACATGATTCAGTGCGTCACTGACCGACCCGAGTACGCTTGATGTCGAGTTCAGCCACACTGAACCGAACATGACAGTACATTTTATTTACTGTTCAATACGCCCAGAGAAGTCTGCCTTTCAATAAAGAATAATTAATATTTATATATGGAGGAATATATGGTTTTTGAGGATTTTTGACAACCCCACCCTTTCTGTTGAGAGGTCCTTAGGTTTGTCTCTACTCCTCCCCCTCCCCTAATACCACTGGAGATCTTTCAAAATTTGTATGTGTAACATTTAGTATTCGAGATTATTTAAATAGTAATCTAAAATCACAGTGATAACATTAAATAAATGGTAACGATTAAAATAATTAGATAAATTGTGTCAGATTTGGGCATATTTTAGTACAGCAACATGTTTACTTTAAATTACATTATTTATTTTTTTGCGATATTCACCGAAACTCCCACTGAGTTTCGGCTTGACCCCCTCCTCCCCTGATCCTCTCAGATGATGAATAAATGCCCTCTATATTATATCGTTTATGTAAGAAATTTCGACGTGAATAATTCCTGTAATGGAAAAAAATAAGCCGCTAATTAACGGCTAAAGAATTTATAATAGTTCTCTAATGTACTTTGTATAAACTTATCTGTGAAAATATATAGAAGGCAAACGAACGTAAGGCGGGTTCCCGTTCTGCTCGTTCATTAATTACATTGCAATTTTGAGGTAACGACTGCGCAGTTAATTAAAGGTATTCTTCTTCCATTTCCGTGCGTCGTGTATTTAGTAATACGAATAAATTTATAATAATAAAGTAGGTGATAATTATCCATTTTTTCCTGTTTCATTTTTTAATTCCTCTACTATTATGTTATAAGATTACACAGTTTTATTGTAACAAAATATCTTACGGCGCTTTTTTCAGCAGTATCGATAGCATGAAAAATGACAATTAACAGAGTAAAAGTCATCCTATAATTATTCCAAATAAAACACTTCTAATAATGCAACAACACAGCCATTTTCACGGGAATATAGTCGTGGGCACCTGCTAGTCTAACATAATTAAACTTCGATTTTAATTGCTCTGTATTCTATATTCATTTGTTTTAAATTTCATTCGAATTCATTGAACTATTCAAAGAGTTTATCGTTTAATTAATCCCACGATATTTAAACCGATTATGATAACAATTTTCCAACTATAAATTTTGGCGATAAACGTATTTATAATACGGTAACAGACTAGAATAGATATATCAGATAAACTTCGTAGTATACGACGTGTTATAGTGAAGGGCGTTTTACAATTTTCCTGATTAGTTTTCCAACTACAAAATATTATTGTTTGGGGGCTTGATTTTTATGTATTAGTGACCGTGCCAGTGACTCCATATGTGTTTATTACTCTGAAGTTATATTAAAATGTATTTGTTTTTACTATGTTTTATAATTTTTTAAATACCTAACGACTGCCTGTGAATTAGTGTTTGAATGTTATGACCATGGCACCACGCATTCTCTTTGTATAACTTTTGCGATTTATGCACAGGATGCCCAGACAGGTCTCAGATGGCAGAATGTTTACACACTTACTTCAATTATAAGTACATTGTGACTAACATATTAATAAATAATACTAGCGGACTCAGCACACACTGCAACATGATAATAAAAAAAATCTGTAATGAGATTATAATGCTACCTACCGGGCCCATTTGTGAATCTAAACCATTGATGTACCCACTCAAATACAGGTAAAAATTAATTACAATCAATCCAATCGTTTAGTATAAGTGCTGTCACAGACACACGCATAGTAGAATTATATATAAAAAGATATGCCTATATGTTATTTTGATGTATCCCTCCTAATATTATAAATTCAGACGCGAGTTTGTTATTTTTTACGTTTTCACGACTTAACTATAGAACCTTATGAAATTCTGAATACACCTTGTCAGGAGCACAGAAAAGGACATGGAGTACCTTTCACCTATAAGAAATATAATTTTCCCTAAGGGCACTTGAGATCTACATTAACGCAAGCAGAGCCGCGAGCAAAATTTAGTTAACTATATTTTGAAGCGATGATGGCTCAGCAGTTAGCATATTCTGACACCAATTCGATCGACGTATGTTCGAATCCTTACAAATGTGCCGAAGATTTTGGTGAAATAAAACATGTGATGAAACCATAGTATGGTGGTAGAGCTATTCCTAAACTCGTTTGGTTAGCTAACACCCATAAGTTAAAAGTCTGTCACCAAGCACCTGTAGTAGTACCATATAGGTATGTTCAAGCAACTGCACTTGAAAGCCAATTCGCCTCTAGGATTACAATGTTTATCATCTCCGATTACATTGCCATTTAACACGTCAGATTATGGCCGAAGGCTAAAATTTTTACACGCATAAATAAAGATTGTCGCGTTTTGAAATCAAAAAGTATAAATCTAACCATCGAGAGCGATTACTGCCGATGGATTATGTATCAGGTCCTTATCTATGAAACTGGCGTTTTGTCGAAGTGACCGCTTTCGTCTTAAATATGTGGCGATTAGTTAAGAAATCCAAAATCAAATTTATTTCAAATTTAGGCTCCGTACTTTTGTTCTCAGTTTAATAATTTATTTGTTTCGATACCGTTTGATTTTTCTTTGATATCGTTCTTTTCCCAAAATGGAAAACTTAAAATAACACGTTATTTACGAATTTTCATTAAGGCTGAGTTGCACCAAAATCGTGGTTATTGTAATTGTTAAAGTTAACTTTAACAATGACAAGAGTTGCTAACAGTTACATTTGGCAAAACGAGTTGCACCATCAAACATTTTGTAATTGTTAAAGTTATTAGGGTGGCCACTTCAATAAGCCAATTAGTCCCTAAAATCGAAAAGGTTAACATTTTTTACTTGGCAGGACTTAGTTATAACTGTCACTATTGTTATTCTGTGACTGTCAACAGATGTTCATTGCGCGCAAATATCAAATTGGTACAATTATTTTCTTCTGTTATTTACTTTATATCTATTTCTATGAAGTTGTATATTGGCATTTTTGATATCAATATATTTTTATCAATGGCTAATACCGAGAAAATTAATACCATATTGGTTACCACATTCGAGAACAGTATAAAGTAAGTAGTATTGAATTTATTCAAATCTATAATAATATTTGAAAATTGCATATAAATTGTTTTTATTTTCTTTTTCTTTGTGTGTTGTTAGTGTGTGTGTTCTTAGAAAAAATGTTTTCTTTCTAAGACGCAAATTATTTTCAAATATACGGATTTCGTCATCGGAAGAACTATTTTCAGTTTCCCACAGGATTTCTCTTAGTAACGACATCATATTATACAGTTTTTTTTGTGACCTTGACAACCGATTCACAAATTGACATTAACAATAACACTAACCGGCCAACATGGAGCGGTTATAGTTAACGTTAAATCGTGACGTAATTTTAACCATTGTCAATTGGTGCAACCTATTTATTGCCTAACAATAACTTTAACCGATTTTTTTACTTTAACATTAACTGGTGCAACTGAGCCTAAGTGTACCGGCAAATTACTGTAAAATAAAGTTCGGTACGTTTTCGGTTCCAACGTTTTCTGCTGCTGCTTCAGGACTACGAGAGACCCCATACTTTGCGACAGACGTTCGTTAAATTAGAGAAACTGTGGTTGGAATGTCTTCGATATGTACCATCCTCTCCGGGACTTACTCCAAAAGATTACCACTTTTTTCTGAATTTGGATAATTTCTTGCAAGGAAAATGGTTCAATTCCGATGAGGAACTCTAAACCACATTCAAAAGTTTAATTGATTCTCGGTCCCAGATTTTTTTTATCAACTATGGAATAAATTAACTACATACAAAATGGCGAAAGTGCATAGATAATAATGGTATATACTTCGACTGATTATATATGGTGTTTTCGTTTTGCTTTTTCCATATAATACTCTAGTTTCATACGTAAGGACCTAATATCTCTTGAGAATCATCTTTGTTTTCTATTACAGTAATTGCCGTTAGGTATGTTGCACTAATTTTATTAAATAACATTAAAATTAGTTGATAGAGTATGAACTATATAAAGTGTAAATATCCCTATGAAGTAACAGAGTAAGCGCAACATTACTTCAACTGATAAAGAAATGGTACAACTTTATATAGTCATACAAAAGTTAGAAAGTTCTGAACTAGGCCAAACGGGTACATAATCTCAACGACTCGATATGCCTCGTCCCAAGATTTAAACTTTATACCCAGTGACGAGATAAAATATTCTTGGCTACTTTTTTTAAAATAAATTTTACTTGGTAATTTTTGACGACAAGGGATATTGCCTTACATCCTATATATAAGGGATTTGCAAGAGAAAACTCTTTAATTTTCATAATCGCTTTTAACACATGTTTTCTACCAAAGTATTACAAAACGTCAACATTGTACGTTATGGTAAGTATACCTCGGAGCATGGTCAGAAGAATCGGCGTAGAAAACCATGATAAAACAATTATGTCATAAAGATAAAAAAATCGTTTACGTGCTTACGATCTCTTACAATAGCTCTGATCTCGAAGAGAGTGCCGTTTGGCTTACTTCTATTCACTACCAAACCGGGTTCCACCTCGTCACATGAATTAATCAATACAATTACCTCTTTAGAAATTTATCAAACAAACGAATCATTTGATTCCTAAACATCAAACTATATTTATAACTTACTAACAGATAACGTTGCCACGACTACATTCTTGAAAAACATTTTAATGTTAAGTTGATTGAACCTAGTTACGCCATCACATCGCATCATAATTGTTGACCAGGAGTGGATATGAAGCCCGGAAGTCTCACAATGCGGCAGGTGCACGAGACGGCGAGTCAGCAATATTAGTGGAAACGTTCGACAACCCGAATCCTCCGTCGCGTTCCTACATTGATTTTGTATACATTTGTTTTTTATTTTTTATTTTTGTTTTTATATTATAGGGGGCAAACGAACAGGTGGGTCACCTGATGGCAAGTAATCACCGCCGTCCATAGACACTAGCAACACCAGGGGAGTCGCAAGTGCGTTGCCGGCCTTTTAATATATAAATTATTGAACCGGATGGTTTTTCAACAGTTTTAGTCATTTTTTTCTTTTTTTATTAATGGATCGGCAACATTCACATACTATTCGTTTTAAACTCTTTATAATTTAAAATAAATATAGTTTAAAGTAATTCGGGGTTTTTAATCTTCCGGCTCTGACCTTCGTAACTAGCTTAACAAGTTTTTATTAATTGTTTATTCAGATGTATGTTGTCAGAACATACTGTGAATATATCGTTTTATTTGTAGCTGTTGTTAGCTTTGTTTAGAATGTACATATAATTTTTTGTTATTTTGTTGACTCACAAAAATAAAAATATCTCAAACATTATCAAACGCAATGGGATTTGTACTAATAAAACAATGTGATATATAATTCATTTAATTCAGTAAATCTTTATTGATATAATTCGACAATATTGTCCACATTAATACTATACTTGTATTATACCTATATCGTCTGCTATAATTTCTCAACATCATACCTGAAAAATAATATTTGTTATATAATAATTTTGGGAAATACAAAAATCATTTACCTTATTAAAAAAAACAACGTCTAATTTCTAGAGAATTTATGTCGAAACGTTTTATTTCATCGACTTTAACGTACATATATATTTTCATATGTAAACTTAAGATAGTAACACGCTAAATATGTACTAATATTGACAATTAATGAAATATTAAAAAACGGTTAAATTTTAATATTGTTTGACATAGATTTTCGGCCGATATTACTTGAAATGGAAACACTGATAAAATATTATTTAATATATCTGCTGTACCATTAAAATATTATTACCTGTCTAATTAAATTATCTGTTAATACTAATAATATTGATATCATTTGAGTAACTCTCATTTTATTTAAGCAAACCTTATAAAACACGACTATCACTTAGGGCCTCGAGAAAGCAATAGCGGTGCAACATAGGCATTCACAGCTCGGTCATTCTCGATATTCACTTCAGAATTCCAGAGATTAAACAAGTAAAGAAACAGTATTAAATATATATTAGTATAGATCTTTAAGTATGTAGTTTAAATCTATGGTTTTTAAATATACAGTAATCTGCTTTTGGAAAAAATCCGTCACTGACCGCGTTTTTGGCTTTAATTTTAACAGTGAGTCTGTAATTTTTATGAGTTGTCTGCTATTTCGAATCTCAACAATGAACCAAAAAATTTGTCGGACATAATTTATACGTCGTTTAAATGTTGTAAAATAATCTTGATACTTCTTTTATGTATTGGATCTAAACTATCCAAGAAACGAGATTAAGCGAAATGTGTCCCAGAGTGCGGAAAGCGCCTTCACCTTTTATCATCATTATCCACGGTTCACCTCTTCATCTTGCTACTTGATATCAATATTTAGAATATTTGGGATGCCCTCAAACAACATTTCGGAACATTAACTACTTGGAATATATTCTTATAGGTAACAACACGGGGAGAAACAAAGAGAATTGTGAACTTCTAATTTGGTAAAATATTACCAACTGACGTCATCATTTAAAGTAAGTTGTAAGTTTTCCGCTGTAATGTGAAATTTAAAGGTTTGCTACTATTTTCTTTTACAACATTTTTATTCGTGTTCATTGAAAGTTTGGTACTTAGAGTGTCCATTAGTAAGGTTATCTGATGACTGGCCTTTCATATAAGTTATTTTATGTGACCAAATTCGTTCTTAAAGATGTTAAACTTGCTATAGGATCCATAGGGACAAAATACCTTAATTTACAACGTCCATTTTACAATTCTGTATGCATAGAAGGAAATTTCTTAAGAACAGCATGATAGAGATTGTAGAACGCGTAGACCGATACGCTAAGAATCACGAATAGGGAACCACCAAAGACCAGGCTCAGGAAATTGCCGTCTATCATCGTAGTACCCTGGAGACTCCGTGCATGGCCTTGGAACAGGTCCTTGGTACCGGTGCCAGCCGCTCGGCGTTCCTCCATCATGCGCTTCATCGACGATAGCCTCTCCTTTAACTCGTCTATCGATTCGAGAACGTCTTCTGTACCTGAAAAGAAATACCTAATTAGAAAAAGAGTTTTGTAATTAGGAAAAGAGTAACCCATGTATTTTGGTCTGTAAATAAACAAGATAGGAAACAGATTTATTTAAATCGTCTGATGACAAAAGCTTGTTCCAATCTTAACTAATATTAAAAATGCGAAAGTGAGATTGTATATTTGTTTCGTTTTCAATATCCCTTAAGTACTTAACCGATTATCATGAAGTTTTGCGTACACGTTGCCAGGGGTACATAAAAGGTCCCCTAACTTACCTACCATCCAGAAAAAATATACATAAAAATTCTACATTAATGTGAGAGAAGTCGAGAATAAAATCCAGTCATCTTAATAAAAGACGCTTTGATATGAAACTACTCAGCGCCTATGACTTCGTTTTCGTGGAAAAACGGGTTCCTTATTCTAGGAGGGCTACGTGTTCATTTGAATTTAACGCGGACTATTTTTATTTTTTTGTTGTAACAAGACAAAGTGATGCCTCTGTATGTGATTACAAGCTCGGAGTAATCCAAAAACAAAGACTTTCGTCAAGAAATTACCATCCATCGGCAGTCATCGCTGCGATGCCAGAACGCGTCAAATTTAACCCTATAATAATTGCGGGTGCTGCTACATCTAAAATGTATCTAGTGATTGCGATCCTGTCAAACACGTCTGTTATATCCCGACATAATGGTTATGGTCGTATTTAAATTGCAATTTTTTCTTGTAATGTCCATAATTATTTTACAGAGTTTCTTGTTTCATCACAATGATTTCCTTCACTTCATTTTTCGAACTGACCATACGCTGTTGGATTGACCAGTTTTCCACTTTCACCAGACATATTTGGGAGAGCGCTTAAAGCACTTAGTAATATAGTAACTAGTTCAAAGGCGGGTTCTAAGCTAACTTGAGGTGTTTCCTTTAATATAACATCACGAATCTGACTAAGCTAAGCTAGATAAACTAGTCATGCATATGTTAATCCGTGAGACAAACATGTGTGCCTCATGTGAAACATGTATTTTAATCTGACAACTTGGCTAAACTACCTAACCGAGTTCAAAGAATAAAGGAAAAACGCAAAAATCCTTCCACTATATGTCTACGTAGATTTTTTTCATCATAACTTCACTCCTTATAGGATACGAACCAAGTTGATGAACACGCTGTTCGAACACACTGCGCTTATAACAGTTCAAATTTTAATAAACATACATAGCTTAGACTACTTCTAATCTTATTTATATACAGAAGTGTTGCAAAGCCATTTGGTATTTGTATTTATTTAGACATACTTGGAGAAAAATCATTAAGCCCTAATTTAAACTGAACATTCTAAATGGATCTCAGATATGCGAAACGTGAATATATTACTGGGTAACTCCGCTTTCCTATATGCTTGTTCTTCTAACGTAAAGATAAAATTATTTATTAAAACATGAATATATATATAAAAATGTATCTTAGTATACACAGTATCTCGAACTCATAAACTCTAACACCGCTTGACTGACACACCCAAATGTTTTTTTTTATGTAAAAAATTTTATGTTGTTAATTTTAAAATAACTCATCAATAGGTCGCGCTAGGCTATACTTTATTGTTTTATATTATAATATAGTGTGGACGAAGTCATGATCCTTGGCTAATGTATTATAAAACTATAATAATCAAGTTTTAATACAAAAGAAATAACTAATAAAATCGACTAACTATCTATTGTAAGACAATTTGCTTGGACTTTGCTACAAATACCATTTATGTCAAGTTATGATGGATGGATAATGTGTTCGGACACCGCGTCGATCGACGTAGGGTTCGACCCTTATATCACTATCCCTATGTATGTTTAAATCTTTAAAACTACGCAAGAAATTTTGATGTGGTTTTTTTTAATAGATAGAGTGTTTTAAGAGGAAGGTTTATATGTATAATAACATAAATTAAATAGTGGAGAAATACTGTTATTTTTGAGGTTACTCCAAATTTAAACGCGTGCGGGCCACGGACAGTAATGAGTAAATCAAAGCTACTGGATTGATTTTAATCATTTTTTCACTGAATGACATAGGCTATATATTTTATACCCGTGCGAAGTCGGAGCGGGCCGCTAGTGTAGTATAAATCTAAGATTTCCGTGATAGATAACATCGTAATGAAACCATATCACGGTGTTACGGCTTCTTCTAATACCAGTCTGATTAGCTACTATCCTGAAGTTGGTAATCTATCGCCAAACATGTGTAGCTTTGTTCCGGCAACTGCACTTGACAGTCAATTCTCTTCTGGTCTTCTGTCTTTACCACTTTGGGCCACATAGTAACTAAACATCAGGTATGATTGTGATAAAACACCAGAAAAAAAACAAACAAATAAAAAAATTTATAAACACAATGTGAAATATATTATAGTTCATACACGTAGAATTTATAATTAACTAGCTTTTACTCGCGGCGTTGTTCGCGTTAAATATTATCTATCCCTCTGGAACAGAACATATTTACTAAATGATAGGTATCCTATGTCCTTTTCTGTACACCTAACAATGTGTACGGAGTATTTCGTGAAGATCGATTGAGTAGTTAAGACTTGAAAGTGTAATAAGCAAATAAACAAACCATCTCACATTCTCATTTATAATATTAGTAAGGACAGTAGTACGTACGAAAAAATATTCACAGTTACTAATAATATAATACCTTGATGTATAGTGTTTCTAATTTTAATTTAGTAAGTATTGCAATATTTTACTACATACAACTCGAAGTTATTTTGAAATCCCTTCACAAAAGTTAAGTAAAGTCAACACTTTACTAACACAATGATTTAAAACACTAATAAACCTAGAAGTTTGCTGATAAAATAAAATTGAAGTGTCATTACACCGAAACTAATTAAGTAAACCATTTACACTGGCAAATGATACTGCGACGGCATATTTAATAAATAATCTCAATGAAAATTGACATACACTTAATTTGATTTACCAACTAAAAACAAACAATCAACAAGTATCCAAATATCATTATCGGTATTTTTATTTAACAAAAAAAAATGATAATATTCAAACAATACGAGTATTATATAAGTATTCGTCGTAACATTTCTATCACAGATAATTAAAACTTATAGGCAAACTACTATTATCTATAACTTCACAATCAATATTGCAGTAGTGTTTTAAGGTTAGAATTCTACTCTAAAAATAAATTGTATAGAGTTAGTAGTAGTTGGTCGCTAATTTCAAAGAATTATAACTAAACACAAATGTATATAGATTATCTGTATGTTGACTAAACAACAAAAGAACTAATTTACACTCCTGGTTTATCTCGTAGAATTTCGTTATCTGTATGTTGACTAAACAACAAAAGAACTAATTTACACTCCTGGTTTATCTCGTAGAATTTCTTGATTATTACAAGTTTTTATAATACACATTACTTACCCTCGGCTTCGTTCGTGGAACTCATTTAAAATTATTGTTTATTGTAAACTGCACAAAACGAGAACTGTTTTTTATTTACAGTGAAATATCCCGGGTTCCCGTGTGGTTAGCGTTTTGTACGCATGCGCCCCGCCCGGCACGGGATAGGTAGGGAATATTGATCGAGACGGCCCGGGAACGCTCGCTGGAAAGTCTAGATCTGACGGGTAACAGAGCGTAATAACCATGTCAAGTTCCATGTTAAAATAACATAGGTTGGTATTTTTCTTCCGATAAATTGCAATATCCATCTTTGTACCAAGATGTCTGTTACTGTCTTTTAAATTGGACCTTTGCTGCAAATAAAACCCGTGTAATCTTTTCACCGTTTTGAAATGACCTCTGTCAAATTTGAATGTTACTACTTAGTGTGTATAGGAAAGTTTAATGAATTGTAACTTTTTTTTTTATTAACGTGGGGAAATCCATTATGGACACGGCACCCTCTCGTTGTAACCTTCACAACTTGTAACAATGGCACTCAGCCAGAAATACTCAACTAAGCCCCGTGTGACAGACTAAAAATTATCATCTGTCCATAATATAAATAATTGTTCTGTGTGAAGTTCGAACCCATAAAACTCAGTAGCACTTTGCTATTTATACAGTCTATATATTAAGTCGCAGGCGATTACTATTATACTATGTTTTAGAATTTGAAAAATCGATAATACTTATAATAATAGCGCCATGTATTCTATCAACGAGGCAAAAATTTCGATGGTAGCTTGATTATAGTGACCACGCAGTATAAGATATTTTATGCACCAAGAAATTAAGACATTCGTATTTTATATATAATAGTATTATAGAAATATTTCTCAAATATTTATATGAGATTAGTTGCCCGCCCCGGCTTCGAACTGGTGTCCTAACAAGGAATATCAGAGCAAATCTTACGATCTTACGATCCTACGACCATGTACACCAATAACTGAACATCAATCTGTCAACATTTTTAAAAACCTCTCTCCGATCTTCTGTCTCACTCACTTTTTTATATCACAATACTTTAACACAAAATTTTCTCTTTCCCTCACTATTTTTCAAACATGCCCTTTAATACAAACCTTGTTCTGATAGTTGCAAACAAAAGAAAAAACGGATAAGCCAAACAGATGTAGCCATTCTGAGGTGACACGTTTATATACATTCGGAAATTGTTTTTTTTTTATATACATAGACAGATTTTACTTCTCACGAATAACTGTCAAGTTAGAAAATGTACGCCAAATCGATAAATTTCGTTACACCTTTACACCAGACTTTATGGTTCAATCACGATTTTAAATAGAATTTTAGTGCTTTAGAGATTAATATTTAACCTGAGTCTTATGTTATTTATTAAAAAGCGATGGAGGAATAATAATGTAATCGATAAAACTGTGTCAGATTCACGATAACATATAATCTAAAATTGGTCAGAGAAGGACGACAGGAGTCTAATGATAAAAAGTCATTGCCACCTAAGACCGTTTGATCGTTTCCGATGGATACTTTCGTTTATCTTTGAGTCAAAATCGTTAATGTATCTTTAATGGAAACGACGGGGTTAAGTCAAATTAGGGGTGCGATAATTTCATTCCAAAATTGCTAAGTAATGTTGATCCTGGAATTTGTTACCAAATATAAACGCGGGGTGCACTAAACATTTGCGGAATT
The DNA here is from genome assembly GCA_035772565.1 of Antheraea assamensis. Taxonomy (NCBI): domain Eukaryota; kingdom Metazoa; phylum Arthropoda; class Insecta; order Lepidoptera; family Saturniidae; genus Antheraea; species Antheraea assamensis. The sequence goes on from JAQQSE010000045.1 coordinate 3,926,768, forward strand.
AAACATACTTTTTTATATTCTTCAGCAGTCACTTCTGGTCTTAAAAGTAATTGACCAAGTAAATAATTCTCCATTGTTGTAAACAGGAAGAAGTCATAAAGTGCCAGATCGGAGCAGCTTACAAGATGACAAATAATATCTATGTTTTTCCCTTTCCAATAATTCGAAGTTTGTCAATAACTTTCAGCAAACAAGTTGTCTTGTATCAATCGTTACTCACTCTACTAAGATCGTCTAAAGCACCAGTAGCCATGTGTCTAGTTTTATTAAAAAAGTAGCGATCATCCGCTTAGCGACAGACCGCACTCGCCACATTGGTTGGTTTCGGTTCACCTGGAAAGACACAAATAGTCGATTACTGCTTTGTTTTGGGATCTTATCTATAAATCCATGTTTTGTCACCTATCACTATGTCCTACACCATACTTGTCGTCTTTTTGTTGAATCAGGTAAACATGGCATTACCCAAATATTTTCGTAAGTCTGATTGCATCTGATAGGCCTATGCCTAAAGATGCTCGAATTTCATATTAGGTCACATGTGTGTTTCGACTATACGGTGTACAGCATCAATGTTTTCGTAATTCACAGCGGTAGGCAGATGCTCATTATTGAATTCGTCACTGAAATGAACACGTTTGCGTCGGAATTCTATAAACCAACTATAAACAGTCAATTTGCATGGTGCTTCATTATCATAAACATTTTGAAAACGAGCACCATTCTGTTGAAGCGTCATACTACACTTAAAAGTGGCAAATAAATGAAATACACTGCATTTGAGGGTTGTCAGCAATGAAAAAGAAAGAATCTACTGCATTTTAAACTCGGAGAGTTCCATTTTGAAATATCTTACTTAGGTAGTTTTTAAATATTTTTAATCTAAGTGGCCAGCTCCGGAAATCTTTGGTTCGCACAATATAATATAATAATGCATATTTTGTTATACTTTGTAGGTTATAATAGCTTTTGACCACAACCTCGTCTGATATTAAATGACGGTGTGGTCTATGACGGTGACATACCAAACTTACAGGTTATCAAGTGCAGTTACCGGAACACATCTGTAGGGTGTTTAATGATAGATTTTCAACTTCAGTGTAATAATGGCCAGTCGAACATAGTGAAAGCTTTACCGGTGTACTATGGTTTTATCACGATGTTTTCCTTCGTTGAAAGCTACGGCTTGTCCCAGACATTCGAACCAACATTGATAGACGCGATGTCCCAACACGTTACCATTGAACACTTATTGCTTCAATCGATTTTCCTCAGAACATTTTAAGCTTGTTATCAACTTATATCAACTCTTAACAAATTATATACATATTTTATTATATTTTTTGGGTATTTTTTAAATTTGTTATACACATATGTATTTATATAATATAATGATACTAGCATCCGCCAGCAACTTCGTTTACGTTAAATTATAACATAAAACTTAATCAGAATAATATATTACCAAACGCTACTTAGTACTAAGTTATAATAAAATAGAAAGAAAAAAAATCTACCAAATAACCTTATTTATGCCAACTCTCTTGGTAATTATGGGACAAACGGTGTCGTATTTTCACTATATTAGGTATACCAACACCCATTCTTGCATATATTAAGTAATTCAATGCATATTTTAGTGAGAAAGTGACACACAGAATTATCAAAATAGTTTTGATAAAACTTTAGAAATAAGACATTTTGTGAAGTGAACACCACTCAACAGACTATACAGTCACTCTCATATGACAAGAACGATTCTTTGTCTTAGCGGTTGTCTATTAATTACGTTAGACGTTTTTGAGCATTTTTTGAGCCCTTCCCTTTTCTGGTGTCATGTAATGCAGATTTGTCTCGAAAACCTTTACATCACCGCTAATGTCACGAGAAATCTTTGAAAATCTTTATTTTTATTTTTACTATTATTACATTTAATTACAATTACTGTTACATTTCGATATATCAATACCAAATTGAAGATTGAAGGATTGTGTCAGATTTCGCCATATTTTGGTTGAATAAGTATGTTTTACTTTAAATTTTGTCCAAAAAAAATTACGTCATGTTTGTCGAAAGCCCCTCTCTCATCCACGTATGATTTAGTAAGATTTATCTGACCCTTCTTCCATCCTGAACCCCTCAAGTAATTAATGTATGCCACTATATGTTGGTACAAATACAGCAATTTAAAAAATAATACACTTATTACATTTAAGTTACGTGTTATTTTAGACAATATTTAGTATAGTAATTATTTGTTTCATATCGTCTTACAAAATAATTATCATCTTTTGAATAGAAATACATTGATTTTACTACGAGATATCTCGGTTACTTTTTAGTTGAATTAAATTAGTTTGAGTGATGTTGTAAGAATTTAAAATTATAACGTCTCCTACAATCTACGCCAGTTTCTACAGTGAATTTAAGTCAGTTTTTATTCATAACAGGAAATAACTTTATGTCACTTCTTGATTTACGTAATTTATACTATTTAGTATTAGTATCAACGTTTGTATTTGTTTTAACACATGGCGCAGTATGATACCGCAAAAGCATTTGCCAGTGTCAATGTATTAATAATACCTCTAACAGCTCTTTCATAAAACAATCGATAAAACTAAAAATAAAATTCACGACTGTGCCTGCGTCTTAACAATTTCGGGTAGGTATTCTTATCAAAAAGGAAAATAACAAGAATTCTCTTTAGATAATAGTTAAAAATCTGTTCAAACCCGATATTCCAAATTATAGCCAAATTTATTACAGCATTATATAGGCTGTACCACAGCGACGCCTGTGCAAAAGTAATATAAAAATGCAATAAAAACTTTTTATCTTCGGTGGTGTCATTGAAGTTTATGAAATTAAAAAAAAAACGACGAAGTTGATACACCGTTTTTAGCCAAAAAAAACTATACTGAGATTTATGGCGCTTATTGCAATATTGCCGCGTTAACCTCTTATTTTATTGGAGATTTTAATAGAGTCTTAGCATTTTATTAATATTATTGAAATTATTACATGAATAACTTCTATTAGACCCTGTATGTACTAAATAATATTAATATCATGCTTTAAAGACACAACTAACCATTTAAAAATTTTACTCCTAATATTGTCAGGAGTAGAGAAAAATACGCAGAGTATCACTTTTCAATCAGAAAAAATGTTCTTTTCGTGGGAGATAGGTTAAATCTTCTTTTATGCGAGCGAAGCTGAGGAGGGAAATATCGAGTATGAATAATTCTGAAATGTCACAGAAATAACCTGAAAAGTGTTAAAATGGCAACTTACGAAGTGAACGTGACCTATTAATATTTTTGAACTTACTGTCTCATTCATTCACTGTGTCGAGATTTTGAACTCTAATTTTTCAGTTTTCCGTGTGATACTTTAAACATTTTCTTTCATACAAACTATATCCTGATAATAACAAATACAGCAAAAAAGAATTTGGTGCCGCCATCCTGAAGTGATGAGCTTACATTCATTCAGCAGTTGAATTTTATTATATACATGTGCATGTGTATAAAATGCCTTATAATAAAATACAGAAAGTAATCTACAACTGATAGCTCATTTCTCGATCATTAGGGCTGATCTTTGATTATATTCTATTTATTACCAAGAGAACTATGATGGGTTTACAAGGTTAACTCTTGCGAAGTCGATATTTAATAATATTATATATGGTATTGATTCGCTTCTGTGAAATAATACGCAAGTAATTCAATGGAGTTGAATAATGTAGTTTGCTATTTGTGAAATAATATTTAGAATCAGATCAGTAGTTGAAAAATTGCTTGCTACAAACGAATAATATTTATTTCTTTATTGTAATAGTGTATAGAATTTTATTACAAATTTGCTAGAAAAAGTGATGTCGTGCAAATATTAAATTTTTGAGTCGAGAGACATCTTTTATTATTACTTCGAACTAAATAGAGAAAATACGATCGTAATGAGTCTATCTGTTTTAGTTTATGGTTTGATTAACAGATAGCGTTTATTTCAATATTTCAATATTTTCAACAATCATAATTTAAAGGCTAAATTCCAGGAGTTCGGTATACTAACTCTGCCCTACCAATACATACTTGAAAATTTAATGTACGTCCGCAAAAACCTAGATAAGCTAGATTTCGTAAAGTACCGACATAATCTAAATACAAGAAATAATAACAAATTGGTCTTTCCATGTTTTAGGCTCACTAGGACCGGTAATAGTTTTAGGTTTTATAACAAAATTCCAAAACACGTTACCGATTTTCCGGATACTAAGTTCAAGCACCATGTAAAGTAGGTTTTAATGTCTAAAGGCTATTAACAGGCTGGATTAATATGTGAACGATGGTGACGTCTGGAAATGACGCACTCTCGGTGCATCCACCGAAACCGAATGTAATTATTTATAACTATGTTTTAAAAATATGAGTTATAATATGTTTAATGAAAAGATAAACCAGATCGAGTTTCTTGTAGGTTCTTATCGATGACAGGGTTGTCTTCCGAACCGGTGGTAACTTTGACGTTCATAAGCGTCTTCTCAGGGCCTAAACTGAATAAAGTATTTTTGATTTTGATTTGAACTGAAAGGTTTTCGGTTATTAAATATGTTCGACAAAATAAATTAAAATAATCAACTATTATGTCTACATACTCCTACTTTTTTTTTTTTTTTTTTTTTTTTTTTAATGTGGGAAGAAATCCTTCATTGGACACCCACAGCCCTGGGGAGCTGTGGGGTGTCAGACTCTTACTGACTAAAAAAAACCCACAAGATACCGTCTGCCGCGCTATGGAGTGGCACGGGATCGAACAAGCAAGCACCATGCCACCCCGGCGACAAGGCCCAGCGCGAACGCCCTGACCGCGACGACAGCCCGGTCAAGCTGCCTACCCGTCTACCGAACCAATGTGCAATGGAAAGTCAGGTCCCCAGCCCCTTCCCTCCTTGGTCCGGTTTGGCAGTCAAGGGGTCACCCTCTCCAACCACCACCACCTGTAACTTTTTTACGTGGTTTTCTACCACGGTGACTTTTTAACGAGGTTTTCTCCCTCTCCCTCCGCCCGAAGGCCACCCCTCTGTCACTTTTTAATGTGGTTTCCTCCCACAGGAACTTTTTAATGAGGTTTTTCTCCCTCTTCCTCCGCCCGAAGGCCTCCCCTCTGTCACTTTTTAACGTGGTTTCCTCCCACGGTAACTTTTTCTTGAGGTTTTCTCCCTCTCCCTCCGCCCAAAGGCCGTCCCTCTGTCACTTTTTAACGTGGTTTCCTCCCACGGTAACTTTTTAACGAGGTTTTCTACCTCCCTCCGCCCGAAGGCCTCCCGTCTGTTTTTTAACGAGGTTGTCTCCTCAACACCCGTAACTTTTTAACGTGGTTTTCTCCCACGGTGACTTTTTACCGAGGTTTCCTCCCTCCCACCGCCGGAAGGCACACCCGTCTGTAACTTTTTAACGTGGTTTTCTCCCACGGTGACTTTTTAACGAGGTTTTCTCCCTCTCCCTCCGCCCGAAGGCCACCCCTCTGTCACTTTTTAATGTGGTTTCCTCCCACAGGAACTTTTTAATGAGGTTTTTCTCCCTCTTCCTCCGCCCGAAGGCCTCTCCTCTGTCACTTTTTAACGTGGTTTCCTCCCACGGTAACTTTTTCTTGAGGTTTTCTCCCTCTCCCTCCGCCCAAAGGCCGTCCCTCTGTCACTTTTTAACGTGGTTTCCTCCCACGGTAACTTTTTAACGAGGTTTTCTACCTCCCTCCGCCCGAAGGCCTCCCGTCTGTTTTTTAACGAGGTTGTCTCCTCAACACCCGTAACTTTTTAACGTGGTTTTCTCCCACGGTGACTTTTTACCGAGGTTTCCTCCCTCCCGCCGCCCGAAGGCACTACCCTCCGTAATTTTTTTACGTGGTTTTCTCCTACGGTAACTTTTTAAGGAGGTTTTCTCCCTCCACCCTCTGACGGGCGAACCGAAGCAGGCCCGTCCTTACCCCATCCCCTGTCCCCTCTGATAAGCAGAGGGGTACTGCGAGGGGCGCCATCTGCCGGGGTATATGCCCCGACCCGGTTCTGGAACCGAGCCCCAGGAGTGTTTATCGGCTCTCTAGCCTAGATCCGTAGTGTTCTGCTAGACAGGGTCACCTCGTGTAGGATGTGGCTCTTCACCACGCACTGACGGTCTTGGGAGGCAGGCTAAGGCTCCACGAGGGAACTGTATTCGCCTGTGGGTCCACCCCCTGCGGTTCCGAGGTACAAGTATCTCATCCCCACTTGCTACATACTCCTACCACGTGACTAATTTTAAGGATTGTTAAGTGGTATCAACTTTCTTGACGATTTATAACTGGCAGAACCAATTTCTAAATATATATGCATATACTTTTATGTAATCATAAAAATCATATGGAATTTTCCATTTACAGGCAATAATAGTATATGAACTTGACAAATAACATTATCTATCAATTACGTGGGACATATTTATTGTAGTAATTAGGTACATAAATAAACACTACGTAAACGAATTAATGGACTGATAAACAATTAATTTACAACCGCTGCATTATGGTAACCCCTGCGAATTTATATGATTGTACTTACTGACATATCAACGGACATCGTACGATTTAGTAAATTAATATGCAATACATTATTATACGCAGATTACTAAATTAATATAGAGTACATTTTTTTATTTAAACAGAGAAAGCGGTTCCACAAATATATATTTATTTTATGAATCTCTTCCGAATTAATTATATGATAATTTACATTCTTAATAAACATAGTTTGAGCATTATATATTGTGTGTTTGCATGTTCTTTAGTCGACCTCAACAAGGAGATTATCAATTCGGATATAGTTTTTAATCGTTTGTTACCTCAGAACTTAATAATTCATGAAGTGATTTGTAAAATTTTATTGGAAAAGGGATATATTCAAACGGAACCTATTTTAATTTCATTATTCATATTTCATATTGGACCTTTAATTTAAAAGGAAACAACTCAAAATCGAATAGGAAAATACCTATTTATTCTGTTTATGTATATTTACTACGTTTATTGGTAAGTTTATGATAACCCGAGACTAGTTAGATACTTAACTATAGTGAAGGATATTCTGGTGGTGCATTTCCTAATGATGATTTCTTTTTCTCGGTTTTATTTAGTCTAACATTTTTATCTAGAACTCAACTGTTCATTATTTTTCAGCTCGACAAACAGTATAATGTTATGTACAGTATAATTCACAAATAACGTTGACCCGTGATGATATTATATGTCCGCTAGATATAGTTATGCCGCCTTATGAAATAACCCTTTACGCTTCGTCCCAAGAATATGGGAAGTAGGAGAATGTGTTTGTCGAAAAAAAATATTTTGTAGACTTTGTAATTATATTATTTTTATTTTTTTAATCTTAATTCCTTTGACCACCACTGCTCCTGATGTTATATGACGATATTGCCTATAGATGCATGGCGACAAATTTTTAATTTAAGGGTGGCAATTAATTAGGGGGTATTAGAAAAAACTCAACCACGGTGTTTTACCCATTAAAAGTTCTGGTTCATTGTAGAATTCAAAAATGGGTCGTTTCAAAGAGAGAAAAAAAGTATTTCTTGAACAGAAACAGGCAAAACAGCAGAATTCTCCATAACTGAAGACGCAAATATGTATAAAAAAATAGTTAAATACTACAAACAAACAAAAACATGAGCGTACTATATTTATGCTATTAGGACTAAGGTGCATATTTCAGCATTAACTGACTGTTGCCATAGTAGGTGATCTCGCCGCTGATTTGATACGCTGTAAGAAGATGCTGCCTCTGAACTATCACATTTTCAATCCATTGGTTATCATGTACCTTTTATTTCATAAATCGGAGGATGTTAATTTATCCCTTTTAATTTGTCCCATGTGGTCCATTTGAATTTTAGTGATTAATCCAGCTTATATAGCTATGTCTACAGAGGCGTAGTTATTGTAATATCAGCCGTACTAACGATATAGGGCACCCAAGCGACCGAGGTTCTGATTTGTGTAAAAATTCTTATAATGTTCCCCACAACTCAACAACAAAATTCTTTGGATAAATTAATAGTGAAAATATGAAAATACCGATATTATTTGTAAGCTGTAATGATTTCTAACTCAGATATCGTGTAAAAAACAATATAATTCAGCAGTAAGAAGTTATACAACTCTCCTATGAAACTCTGATACAGGCTCTCTTAAGACCCTAAAACACTGTATGATTTCGGACCTCAAAAGACCGTAGTCTCGAGGCTAAACATTTTTTTATATACTTTATAGTTTGCATTTGACCACCATCTCATCTCATGTTAAATGATGCTGTGATCTAAGATGGAAGTCATACTAAACCTAAAGGGAGACTGGCTCTCAAGTGCAACTGCCGGAACACACCAACAGGTGCTTGGCAACAGATTTTCAACTTAAGAGTGGTAGCTAACCACATGGACTTAGAAAAGGTTCTACCACCATGCTATGGTTTCATCACGATGTTTTACTTCACCGAAGGCTCCGACTCTGTTGTCATTATTCAAACATATGTCTTTGGACGCTGTGTCCGAACACACTAACAACTGAGCCATCATAGCTTCAACGTAGTAGGTTACTACTCATAAAGGCAAAATTGGAATAATAAGACAGCGTGAGCATTGCCATATTGGAGTAGTAATAAGAGTCGGTGTTATTCCAACGGTGGAAGCTTCTACAGCTTTAACTACAAGAGTTGATTATGTCATTCTTATTTTATTAAATACACCCAATTTAATCTCACCCAGTGACAAAATTAGATTGTGTTTATCGTTTTATATTCCACAGCTGTGAGCAATATAATATAATGATTGATATTACGAAATTCGTATCGCTATTTCCTCATACATACGGAGGAATTCAAACAATAAAAATGTACACCTGTTATTTTATCCAAATTATCAAGTCATAGGTAGCTAGCTAAAAACAATCTTTGGATATAACTTCAGGCAACAAAGAGACTTTACTGAAATTAAATTTTAGATTTACTTTTGTCATTGCCCTATTCTTTGCATCGAAGGTTAACAATTTCTTTCATTCCTTTTTTTTCTTTATAGGTTTTAATATTTTACTACGATATTATCTGATGCTAATTGACGATGTGGTCTAAAATGATAAACACACTAAAGCTAGAAGAAGATTTGCTCTCAAGTGCAGCTGCCGGGACAAGCCAACAGGTGCTTGGTGACACATTTTCATCTTTAGGGTGGTAGCTAGCCAGGTGGACTTTGAAGAAGCCCTACTGTTATGCGATGACTTCATCACGATGTTTTCCTTCACTGAAAGCTCTAGCTCAGTTGCAAGGATTCAAAGCTACGTCCATAAACGTGGTGTCCAAATACGCTATCAACTATGCCATCATCGCGTCAATAATAGAATATATCAAGATCGTACCTTAATAAAATGATTTTGGTTATAATTAACATATCTTTGGTGATATAATCCTTACTGATATCGTTTACAATGACTGCTTCTGTGTTTAGAGAATCTGCAATTTGGCTACAGAAGTTATTTTTGTAGATAAACGTCTTAAAATAATAGAAATATAAATACATTTTAGAGGGCGATCCCTTCTTAACTATTTCTGATTCACTGTCTAGATCGTGCATTGTACAATCTTGGCATGAGAGAACTGTGCTTGTTTCGATTGCATGTCTGCGTATTCTACTTGTGTGCCTTTCTAATGTTATGGATATTAATTAGTTGGATCATGTGAAAGTCACTGGAGTAGGGCCTTACGTAATGCGTTGACAACCGTAATGGTGCGGAAACGTTTCTAAAATTTCTGACAATGAGGGTGTAATGAGAATCTTTTTTTCTGGAATAAGGTCAATCGAAATTCTAACGGCCAATACATCAGGTTATTAACTTGTACTGTAGAAAGATGCAACGTGGAACATTCTTAGTAAAAATATTTAACTTATAACAAATCGATAATGTTATTATCGCTGAAATCCTCGATAGGTTTTTTGACGTGAATCTGAAAACACAAACACAATTCACTTTACTTCTTTTGTACTTTCCGGCTATAGTGATTTGAAAATAAAACTCATACAATAACGTACAACTAAGCAGAAAAGATCGTTAAAAAATAAGAAAAAGCTATTCATTTGTTAAGGAAAGTTTAAGCATCGTTGGTGTTCAGTGGTCTCAAAACATAAAAACTCGTTGAAATTACTGGAATGATTTGATCAAATAGACAAGAAAAATAAAAAATGACAATTTCTCTAATAACCATCTCTTTTACATTAAATTTCTAATAACCATTATAAGCTTCTAATAAAAAAATGTAATGTAATGTGACCTAAATCTAATGCAATCAATATATTGTCTAAGAAAACATAAAATATCAATATAAAAACGGCTTGCACACCTATTATGGGTATTCCGGTGAAACTGTAGAGGCTTTGGCCAGGTTAACAGTATAGTCAGTTCGAAAAAAAAACCCTCTTATGTCGTACATTTGAATGATTACTATTATTCTAATCAAATTCTTACTCATATTGTCCAAGGATGTTATTAGCAGTACTGCAAGTAATTATCAATCAATGGTAGCATGTTTAGGTACCGCGTCGATTAATGTAGCTTCGAATCGCCACAACGAACCTGAACTTTGGTGAAAGTAAAAATCATAATGAAATCATAGGATGACAGTAGGGCTTTTTTAATACCGGTCTAGCTAGCAATAATCTTTAAGTAGAACATTGTCGCTAAGCATCTGTACATACATGAGGGTAGCTAAACTTGAGAGTCAGTTCTTTATAGGCTTAGCCTATTACCCATATTGGGCTACATCGACGGTTAATATTAGGTGAGACTGTGGTGAAAAACTTTAATATATAACGGATGGAAAAAAAATCTCTTGTATAGCGCATTCATTCGCTCTGATATTCTTGGACAGTAATCTCGAATGACATTCTCCATTATCTATCGACGTTCATAGCCCTTGAAATAAAACACCTGAACGTTTGTGCCCTTTATTATCATCTTTAGCTTTACAGTTATAAAGGAATTTTAAGGAAAATCTTTTATTATATTTGATAACTAATAGTTAATCTTTTGTTTGTTCGTTGATAAATTACCGATTAGACGCTTACGTACCCTAGTGACATATAATAAAGCTTCCGTTTAATACATTTTATGATGTTTATAGAGATAGTGAAATTTATTTCATTCATAAAAATAATTTTATAGTCGATAAATATCTTATGATAAAATAATGGCAGCTTATAATTTATTTTTATATGCCTGATAAATTATGTTTGCTTCTGGAATATTATAGATAAATGCAATGGAGAAGTTATGATAAAAGGCCTTCGAGGTTAACCGTCTGATTGTAAATGGTTACCGTCGCCTATAGACAACCGCAACGCCAAGGGTATCACTGTTGCCGACCTTGAAGAGCGCTTTTCAGTTCCTTTTTAAAGAGCCCCATATCGTAGCCCTGAGGGACAACCATGGTGGGTAACCCATTCCACAATGCTAGCATATACATAATGAAGACTTTAAAGAACCTTACGTTTGTCGAAGTTTTGATACGTTTTAAGGTGTACGGATGAGTATCCAGCCAGCGGCGGGAGATGCGAGTTTGAAACTGTGACGAGGGCACCATATTAAAAAGTTCCTCAAAACTCTATCGTTTGGACATGCAGTAGAGCACATATAAACACCTAATGTCTGCGAAGTAAATAAAACACTCTGATATTGCAGCAAACCGATATGATGATTTTATGAGATCAGCGCTGTGGAAACTACTTAAAAATTAGCTTTAGTCCGCAGCATTGCTTACGTTAATATAGATTTGGTATATGCCCCGGTAACAGTACTTTTTGAAGTTATCGTTTCGACTGCATTAGGAAAAAAATATTACAATGAATTCCTACGATACGCACGCATAGTGACACGAAATTTATAGCATAAAATTAATCGATAAAGTATAGTGTTATATATATCAGGCTGTTTAAAAAAATCGACATTTTTTTTCTTCATATGGTCGACAAATTCTCTCATAAAATGTCAACACAAATTTTAAGGATGTGTTTTATACAGGTAAAAATTAAACGTTCTGTATGCTCTTAATTACTTTCTGGGGGACAGGTAATTTGTAATCTTTCTGTATTCCTGACAACGTGAACACAAAATTCCATGATTGTCGGTTGAGTAGTTAACGCTTCAAAGTGTAACGAACAAGCAAACAAACCCACATCATTACATATTATAAAACAAAGTCGTCCGGCGCGTCTGTTTGTCTGTCTGTCTGTCTGTCTGGATGTTCACGATAAACTCAAAAACTACTGAACGGATTGTAATACAGTCTTCACCAATAGATAAAGTAATTGACGGGGAAGGTTTGGGTTTATAATTTGTCAAGTTTTTTTTTTATAAATTGGTTGAAATATAATGATAATTGTTGAAAGAATCGGAAAAAGTCAAGCCGCTTTAAGCGTTTCATGCACATAAGTATATATTTTTTTATTATCAGGGCAGGACAACGTCCGCCGGGCCTGCTAGTTCTCGTATATAATATTAATTAGGATTATCAATGTTACAATTCAACAATCATAAACAGGAAGTTCTTAATCTATCTATCTAATGCGGTTATAATCTCGTTATTCTCAAAACATGATAAAATATATTTAATCCCTTGATGTTTTTATTTTTTCAGTTTACGGGAAGAATTTGTGTAAAAGCCGGAGAGCATTCTAGCCACGGTTTTAAATATCATTCAGATATAATAATTATTCAGATCACCCGCTGCATTTTCTTTAACTGCTTATCTTTTTAAAACGCTTATATTTGTTTCACCTGTTTATATGTTTGTGTCAGTTAGCACTTTAGCCTCGATTTTGCTCTAATTTAGGCGATCAGATTTGAATGAAACTTGGCGCTCATGTTAAGCAAATAGAACTAAAAAGTGAATAATAAATTATAGTTTAAAATAACTAGAAAACACGTTTTTAGCGATAATCAAACTAAAAATTTAAAAAAATATGCTAAGAATTATTTTTACTTTTTCGTTTGATTATCTCTAAAAGCGTGTTTTCTATTTATTTTAAACTATAATTTACTTTTTCAACGTACTGCTATAGCTTGCAATGAATAACTGGATGTAATACTTAGATTCAGGCCTTACATTATCTTCATAAATACCGCTTTTTACTCGCATAAATCGATTATAAGATAACATAGCATATATGATATGCATAACGATCATGATCTGACTATAATTATTCCTAGGATTCTTTCTTACGGTGTTTGATATTTGTGGACTATTTGTTTAAACTTATGCAACACCATTATATATCTTATGTGACTGGTAGAAAGAGGCTCACGTATAACCCATTTTGAATTATTTTAGTCTTTTTCTCAACGTTCTATAGGACCTAGTACATATGATAGTATTCCCTCGATTACGAATGGTGTTTATAGATCGTCCGGAATTATATTATACTAGCTTTTGCTCGTAGCTTCACTCGCATTTATGTAGATTTGTTTGTCGCCGGAAACAATACTTTTTTCTCAGTAACTTTATGCCTTTATCTGTACCCTTGATAATGTATAAGCCCGATTAAGTAATTAAGTCGCGAAATCGTAACAAAGAAATACAAATAAACTCGCATTTATAATATTTGTAAGTAATAGGATCAGTATAAATTTAAACCAACTTATTAAATTCTTTAACTATCTATTAAATTTCATTTTGTATATTATTTTGAGGTGATAACGTCTTATAAATCGATGAACGTCATCTGCACGCATGAAAAAGCATGACTCATTGGCACGTTTCGCCTGAGCGGAGCGTGCAAGCGAGAGCGCGGAACAAGTTATTAAGAAGCGTGATAGGCCGAAGCGTTCGACTTATGACGCATAATTTTTCATCAATGTTTTCTTATGGTGTTATATCACTTAAAATTTTCATTAGTAAACCGACTTTATAGGCAACCAATTTTTTTTATTTAAGTCGGCACACATGCTTTTATGTTTTGATAAGTCGTTATTTTCTAGAAGTCCAAAAATGTAAGACAACATTAATAACAATTTTTGTCTATATTGAAATGTTATTTGAATATTTATTTTATTTGATTCTATACTTTTATTTTTTTACAGATTGATAAACGGTTATTTCAATTGATGGTAACTTAAGATGACATTGGATTTGTTTTCTATGTATACTTCTTGGAACAACAATCAGTATTTTTTTTTATACGAATATAATTGAAGCAATTAAATGCAGTGCAGATTTAAACAAGTTTAAACTGTTTATTAGTTTAATTTTTTTCTCGAAACTCGGAACGCTCCAAAGTATCGTGTAGGTATAAGAAATTAGCCTATGATGAGTTGAATGAATGAGTCGGGTAGATCCATAAAAAAAAACTAAAAAACCCAATTATTTCGACAAATCTGTACTTTGATCTTAAATTACTTTTGAATTGCATCCAGTTTATCAATAAATTATAACTACCTCTTTTCTACAATGTTCAGTTCTCTTCAGAAATATGTCAAAAACTCTACAGTACGGCCTATGATTCGTTAGTTACAAAAATCAAAAGAACCAAACATATTTTTTATGGAATGTAAATAAATAATAATAATAGCATAATGCAAATAAACTATTTGCATTTATTTATCTTTTATAGTTTTCATTTTTTATAATGGTTTATTGTATCTAAGTTTGATTTATACGATAATGAATACTCGGAAACATAACAACTTTATTAATTCAACTCAATATACATCGACTTGTGTGATACAAAATCCTAGATTCACGCAACGAATTATGTTATAACAGTCACCATCGCCAAACAAAAACCAGTATCAGTCCACGTTATTGTAGTAAACGAAGAGAAACCAACAGGTATATATTTTTTCTATATATAGTTGTACTACAAAATAATCCCAAAGAGGAATAACTGCCTAACCGATCCTACTTAGGTGGGATAAGGGTAACAAAAAGTTATTCTTATGGAAAATCGAAAAGTGGGTTTCGGAGTATTTTAATATTGAAATTAAGAGTTCATCTCTTCACGGATGTTATTTATATCCCCAAAACTGTTCTTATGATAAATATTTTTTGTTCGCCGTTTCACTTGCGTTTATGTAATTATTGAAAATAAAGTACAGCACATGTTACTCTTCGATAGACGCTTTATATAGATGAAATCATTTTAGAAGTCGAAGTATTTGTTGAGTTAAATATTTTGCGTTCCCAAAAATGTAATCTTTTCTGTTTATGACAGTAGTTTATATATATACATATATATATAAATTAAAACAAGAATTACAATAATAATAATGTTTATATTAATAAATACACGTGATAATTTAAATATTCTCCTAAGAGAATACGAAAATATGATAAAATTGATTAAACAGCGTTAGCTACGATCCAGTTAGTGAACGATGAGACAGACACACCAACGACGAGGTTGCCGGGCCTTGCGCCGAACGACAGGAGACTGACAATAATATTATTGTACGTGAGTTGTGCTCCTAGATCGCGAGCATCGAAGTCGATACTACCGGATGGGACACCAGCGCAGATCATGTTATTGGTGACGATCTCGTTGGGGAAGCTCCCGGCGCATGGTGGCATGGTAACCAGGCTCGATGTGTAAAGGTAGCTGTCCGAAGGCGATCCTCCTTGCTGGAAAGATGAAATTTTAGGTCGTTGTAACCAAACCGTCAAGATAACATGAAGCTTTTTATCCTATAATTTTTATTTTCAAAGCAATGCATTGCTTGCAATCTTGGTAGGATGACGACGGTCTTTGTTAAATCTATAATCAACTGGCTGATACATTTCACTGGGTGAATCTTATCAGTGTTGTAAATTTTTTATTAACATTAATAAGAAATATTGACTAAAGTTACTCACTGCGGTAGTACCCCAACCGTAGAGGGTAACTGCAAGACCGGCGGGCAAAGTGACGCCTTGAGCGAGGATCTGACCTTGTTGTATATTACCACCGAGTGCAAAAGCCGTGGCAAGGCGGACGACAGAGATGTCACTATCAGAGCCTCTGAGACCATAGCTGGGGTGGTTAATCGCATGACTTATTTGCGTTACACTACCACCATCACCACGTGTGTCAGTTCCAGCGCGGATACGACGGTTGCTACTGGAATAAAGCCTAAGGAAAAACAGTTTCGGCTTAATTATTATTACTTTTTTAATCGTAATAGTAAATTGAAAGGTGAAATAATGTAAATGTGATTATATAACTTAATATATGTGTTCGTATACGATTTTGAAAGACAGGTAGTGTCTACAACACAATTCTGAGGAAGAATAGAGTGTGGGTTGATTTTTTAAAGCTGTAAGATTTCCATTTCTTACTTACTACCTATGTAAGAAAGAAAGAAAGAAAACACATTACCTCACACAATTAATCCAATTATTACAACAGAGGGTTACATAACTATAATCTAAACAAATAAAAAGTAAAACATACAAATATTTTTTTTCAATGAAGTATGTGTGTGGAAAATGGGCCCTGAGTCAGCATATGTGCCGAAGGGGATTAATCAGGACCTAGAGAGTTATGTCTGCGCTAAGCGATGATGTACATTTGTTGTGTGGTGTAATTTGTGACGTTTAGTGTAGCGGAATTATATGTCTATTAGAATAAATAGAAAAACCCGTTGATTGTATGTAATAAATAAATAATGTAATAATAAATAGTCACATACATACACATACTGACCTTATATAAAGGAGTGCGAATAAATACATATATCCCTATAAAATAAAAAAATTGTAGAATAATAAAAGAAAAAAAAATGTAAAATTAAATATCAGACTAAAGTTATTGTATTGATAGAAGAAAAGCTTTTAATTTTGAACTGAATGTTAATAAAAATAATGAATTTAGAATTGGTGGAGGGGAGGTATGTTATTTCAGCATTTGGTTGCCTGATACCTGAAACTACCTCGAAAGGCCGTAGTTTTGTGTTTTGGTACTCTTAAATTACGCACAGTAGCACGATTCTCGACTTCCCGTTGTTGGCCTAACCAGTCAAGCTTACTGTACAAGTATTTAGGATGTTGAGACTTCACAATTCCGAAGAGTAATTTGGCGAAATACATCTTATAGCGAGCCGCTATTTTTGGAATTCGCGCGTCATTAAAATACGGAGTTACGTGAGCATGGTGTGGCAGTTGAAAACAGTAACGGGCGCAAGCGTTTTGGTCTCGTTGAACAAGTTTTTTCGATTTGCTCAATATGCAAGGACCATACACGGATATACAATAATTGAGCTTAGAGAGTATCAAAGATTCACAAAGACTAATACGAATTTCGGGTTTAAAAAAATCACGTATCTTGTATAACACTTTGAGTCTAAAAAAACAGCTACGAGCAACTTCAACGACATGAGACTCGAAATTTAGTCGCTCATCTAGAAGAATACCCTGACTTCTGGATTCCCGTATACGTTCGACTATTTCATCGTTCACAACAATGGTAAGGTTATGGCAACATATATGTTGAATCTGCTACTTAGAGCCAAATACGCCATATTTTGACTTTGACAAGTGAGTTCTCAGTCGACCACTGGTAAATCCTATTCAGATCATCATTTAGTTTTTGAACGGAACTATTAACATCAGAATGGTGTATTGGTAAATATACTTGCAAATCATCAACGTATAGGTGGTATTTACAATTTTGAATACACTGAGTAAATAAAGAATGTTCATGCTAAGGTGTATCGATGTTTTTAGCTCTAACTTCCGAAACATCATACATGTTTTGTATATGTCCCTTCGATCTTTTGGGCTTGATGAAAAAGCAGTCAGCTATCAAATCGTTTGATAATTTTGTAAAGCATGTGATCATTAACCTCAAGACATTTAACAGACTTTGAAATTACCACGACTCTTTGACTTGTACCTAAATCATGACCAACGAATCTTTGTGACCTTATAATATAATGCTCATACAATGTGTCAAGACGAAGGGAAGTGACTCGTACTAAATTGCGACCAACTTTCTCTCCCATTATACTGCCAATTCCGAATATATTTGTGAGAAAAACAATAAAATGAAGCAAAAACTTCTGAGACATGAAGACTTCCTCAAAACCTTTATATTTTTATCGTTCAAACGTAATATTATATATTATGATATCGTTTGTACTTTCGTGAATTTAATTCTGTCCATATTTCAGATCCAATAAATGTTTTTCTTTATGTTTTTCTTTTCTTTCAATCTAAAAGTCCATATGAAAAGGATATCTAAATCGTAAGGTAAAAGATAAGCTGTTTAGGTCCAAAAATTAATATTCACATTTATAGCTTTGTAGTTTCGTTCATTACATGAAAATTTTGTGAATTTATCTTTGCTATTTTATAATTATATAGATGTTTTACTTACGCTCCAGAGAAGCAACTGGCAGGAGCAAGTATGTGGACAGAAGTGAGGACGCTTCCAACGCATTGCTGAACCCAGAGTGAGGCGACTCGAACTTCAACTTGAGCAATGCTCGGAGCTGCCAAGATAGAAACCTGTTGCCCTCGAGCGTTGATAGTTGGGCAGCTGATAGCTTAAAAGACGAATAATATAAAGTGATTGCTGTATAGATTACAGTAAAGATATACCAATACTATAATTCATAATGTAAATGTAAGCGAAATACTTTTAAGGATTTTCTAGTTACTTGGATGACAATTTAACTCCCTGAACATTATATATGACATTAAACAGTTTCATTTTTTTTTAAACTATCTTAGACCTTAAATTACAAGTTTTCAGTTAACAATTAAATGCTGTTCGTAGATTTTACAAAAATGATGTCCAACATGGATTGATAAAAGTCCATCACACGTTTTTACATTACTGGAATAACTAGTACACTCGCATAGAAATAAACAGTAATATTAACTGTTCTACTTACAGTGGGAATTGTTATGCGAAATACTTAAACCGTCATTACATCCTTTACACTAAACATTTAATATAGAAAAAAAAACAGATCTGTCGTAATGATATGATAAACTTAAGATCAAATTAAATATTCTATTTTTTAAGGTTTCATAAGAAAATCTGGTCATCAATTTTAAAAGTGGCAGAGCTTGCATTATGTTTAATCACAGAAGTTTCATCACTCCACCTATTTTTGCATCAAAACAGCAGTGCTTGGCCTGCTTGTATGTTTCGACGGGTGTGAAGGACAATACACACTGACGTGTGTCGTGTTCTAACTCATTGCCTCAAGAGCTGCAACCTCCTATGACTGATCTCAAAACCGCTGCCCTTTAATGATCATTTATACATAGTTTTAGACTACAGTGACTATTTGACATCAATTGAACCCATAAAAAATCTACTATATTATATTGCACTATCCATTAAAAAATGACAATGATAGAAGAAAACTAATTTATACAAATCAAATTTAATTGACAAATGTATGTAGGTGCATCACATCAACGCGGTTGTAACTGTCAGGAAAAAGTTTGTATGAAATATTTTTTTTGTCTAATTTTCAACATCCTTAAAATAATGAAATAAATCTTTGAATTAGTAGTAGTTCGTAAAAGTCTGTCGTTAGTTTCTGAAATTTTATACAGGATGTTATTAAACCCCATCCCCAAGCGTTATGGGACAATAATTATATCTTTCTAAGTATATGATACCAACAAACCACAGCGCTTCTAAATGAATACAATCGTGTAATATTTCCAGTTAGATTACTTATTTAGAGATTATACTTGAAAAATAAATAAATAATTTACCTGCCAACAGCACGACAGTCCAGACGAGACCGAAAGCCATTTTCACAACTGTAGCCAACAAAACAACTACTGTATATGTTCTGATAGATCCGAACCTTTTATACTCGCAATTAAACGATCGGTTATCGTATTATCTTCATTTACCACACTCTTTTACTACCACTGTTACCTACCGCTCTGCATACCTACTGTACATCGATACCGTTTCGATAATCAGCTATTTCTCATAATTTCATATTTCGGGTTCCCGATTTTATTGTAGTATTTATCTTCAGGTGCGGTCTAAAACAATTTTGAATTCATAATTATTTTGATTTCTCTTTGCCGAAAAAAGTATAAGAGAAATTTTGCTTTTCTTTATCAAACATGCTTTTTTTATTCTAGTATTTTTTTCATACAAACTTACTTTAGGTGACGTCAGACTTTTTAACAATGGTCTTGTGACCTTAAGAGTAATTTTAATTTTTATTAAAAGTATATTGAATTTATCACCCTGAAGGATCTTTTACAATTCTGAATGTCCTAAACATTGAACACCTTCCAAAAATATTTCTATATTACTAATTTTCAATTCGAAGCGGTAAAAAGTATGTTTCTTACCAAAAATATGGATGCAACATAGCAACATTAATAACTTTGTCCCTCTCTTATGATATCGTTTCCTTCAAACGAGGCGTGAAGATGCACTTTTTCAGGTCGGCATGATGGTGATTTTTAAAATAATTCCAACGACAATTTACAATCGATTTATCAAACGCTCAAAACGAGTTCCGTTTTTAATATTCAAATTCTCATTCCTATAATACCTCACTCTGTAGATTTACTTATTTTACATGATGAATATTAAAAAAAAAATATTTTTTGGACTAATTACTATTAACCTGCCTACGTACTATTGACTAATTAATGACTGGCTACTAATTACCCTGATCTGATATAATAAACCTTTTTGTTGCGATAAAAAAAGTGTTTATAATTTCTTTCTTTTTTTATTCAACTTTTTTATTAACGATCTCTTTATAGAATGGATGCTTGTAAAATACAGTGTAAACTTTTTATAACGAAACATCAAGACATTATAAAGAGGCTACATCTTCATTTTTCTTCTCTCTCTCTCTTTTTTATTGAACGTATTTATCGTCAACATATAATAATTTTCTTTTGCAGGTTCTATCTATCAACAATATCAAAGTTGGTTTACAACTGATGAGATAGGTGCCCTGGTCAGTAACTAAGATCATAATCCCCTAGTGATACTGCGATCCAAGATTAATCCTTGGTAATTAACAACAACAAAAGTATGGCAGGTGTTTACGATCTAATCTATATTTTTGAAATTTCTGCAGTTTAAAGGCTTTGTCGGAGTCTTTTATAAACTGATAACAGAAACGATAATACTGATAATTTTTACTATAAATATTAACTGATGAGTAAATTATGATTGTACTTGTTCCTAACAGAGAATGGCTAATGCGTTGTAAAGAGTGTATTTGTATATTGATTGCAAGGTTCACTAGCCAAATTTAACAAATTTTAGTAAAGTGATAGTGTTTGTACTGTATATAAAAATGAACTCTTGATCGAGTGTACGAACGAATACTACTGAATCACTAACTAACTCATGATTCTTGATCACTTTAACTTATAAAAGCTTGATAAGTATAAGATTAGAGTAATGTATGCAGTTATTATTTGATGTCGTTGTTATTTGATTTATTAATGAGACAAAGCCACCATTTACTACACGCCATTTTTACATACACTCAAATATACATTTTTCTCTATCTGGTGGGACCTCTTTGTTAGTTTCTATGAACCACCCTTGTAGGAAAAAAAAATGTCAATTCAGAAACTTTGTTATTCTCCATGTATTTTTAACTGGAGTCCTGTCTTATTGATAAATTAGATTACGTTGCTTAACATCTTGACATATCAAGTATTACTTGACTTCTCTCGAGTTACAAGACACTCAGTAAATGTATACTGGTGGTTTAGCGGTTTGACTGGTGGGATATCAATCTGATGTACGCAGGTTCGAACCGCGACATTTACCGACGAATTTTTCGGGATTCTCGTCAATTTACTAATTTAAATTGGTAATATCGGTATACGGTGAAGGAAAACATCGTGAGGAAACCTGAACCCGCAAAATGTTTTTCGAGTACCATCGTGTTTGGGTAAAAATAGAACTGTGAATTTTTCGGAGTTTGAAAACGGCAATAAGTTGTGAGTTGGCGTAATGATTATGCCCATACCTTCCTTGGGGAAGAGGTCGATGGACCTAGAGTAGGTCTTTTACAGGCTGATGATGATTATACTACCATGCGCAGATCCTTTGTAATCTGGCACTAACATGGAGGAAGAGTAATAGGTTAGCATGTTATGGGTTTGTTATGAGGAGAAATGAAAATCATGTTTTAAAAGTTTTAAGTATGAAAGTGACGAATATAAAAGCAGAGGAAGATCGAAGAAGTTATGCATGGATGGAAGAATAAATGGATAGCCCTATAGGTTTAGTATATTACAATTTTAAACCATGTTGTCATTTAAGATAATGTGAGGTTGATGTCATCGTACATAAAATATAAAAAAATAGTTTTACCTATCAGAAAAATAAATAGAATAAGTTTTATAGTAAGAACATAGAATAGACTTATTAGTGGTTGTAATAACTGACCATAATAAACAGTGCAAAGTTTTGCCTTCGCGTGTTTTCTAAATGGTGAAAACTGTATTGAGTATTGTGAAAATGTTTTAGATTATGGACATGAAGAGCGTTATGTATAACGAATAGAGATTTATTTATAATATAAAGGCTTTAACTCGCCATGGTATGGGAAAAAAACGACTTTTTTCCATAAGAAACAAAAGAAAATTCACTAACAAACAGAGGTAATATTATACCGAACTGTTATATCTTGTCTATATATATATAGGCCAGTTTTTGCCAGCGGTTTCGCTCGCGTTAGTATAGTTTTGATTTATCACTCGTGTACAGTGTTTTTTTTATAAAATCACTCTGTGTCCTTCTCTGTACCCCTGACAACGTGTATAAAAATGTCATGATTATCTGTAGGGTAGTTAAGGCGTGACTGTGAAACACTCACATTTATATATTACTAGCATGCCCGACGGACGTTGACCTGCCCTTATAATAGAAATATATACTTATGTGCATGAAATGCTTAAGGTAACTAATGTATTTAAATTTATAAGGATTAAATCTGTATCCATCTAAATAGCCTTTCAATTACTTCATTGTGTGACCATTATTTTAGAAGATAAAGGGGTATATGGTAAGGGATCCTTAAAAGATAAGTATATGCCATCACAGATGCCATGGCATGATTCCATCATCTATAAAAGATGAATTTGTTTTGTTATACCTCAAAAGAATTAGGCAGCCTTTTCTACGGAAGATTCCAGGCGGTTTGGCTTTTTCCAACACTTCCAACAATTATCGTAATATTTCAACTAATTTACACAAAACCTTGATAAATTATATACTTAAACCTTCCTCATGTATTAATTACTCGATCTATTGGTGATGACCGCATTACAATCCGTTCAGTATTTTACGACTTTTTCGCGAACAGACAGACGGACGGACACGGCGGACGAATTCGTTTTATAATATGTAGTGATTAAGGATTACAAATGAAATAAATGAGCTAATAAATAAGACAATGGGTTTCGTTGATTAAGATTTAATTCGTATAAATTAATTAATTTAAACAATCCCTTTAAAGAAGGTACATAATTATAAATAAAATTTATTTAAATAGCAGTTTCAATAATCCATTCAGTAAAGGCACCAATAGCTGTAGCGACAACGGGTAAGTCATCATTATCCGTGGATTCGCCGAAAGAGAGCTTCCCGACGAGGACATTCTGGTAGAATAGAGGGGCGCCGAGATCACGGGCGTCGAAGTCGCGACCGCCGCTGAGTAGGCCTAAACAGATCATATTCTCAGTAACTATCTTAGGATCCTCCAACAGATAATAATCAATCAGACAGCGTTCATTATTTTTCGTGTAGAGGTCCAACCGGTAAAGATCAGCGTCCGAAGTGGTGCCTCCTTGCTGGAAAGACAAAGATTAGATAAGTAGAACAAATTATGACTATTTTTAAAAAGTTTATGTGTAACAACAAAAAGCCAGTTTATATATTTACATAGAGCGATTTTGTATCGTAAACTATCTGTACCATAACAGTTTCTTCGTAAGTTATGAATATAGAACTATAGTGGAGAATTATCGTAGGATTACAATGGTATTATAATATAATTATAGTAAACTAGCTGCCCTCCTCGGCTACCCACAGGTATACAAAATAAGAAAATGAGTCCAAATATTTCCGTTACAGTACGACTATTTCATGAAATAAAATGGCAGTGACGATGAACCAATGTCACTATGATAATATTTTTGGAAAAGCTCTCTACCGTTTCCTATTTTACTTATTACGTAGAGATTTTTTAACCCAAATGTTTCACTTTTGGTAAAACATTTTCTTTCATACAAATCTTCTCCTGTCAAATGCAAATACAACAAAAAGGAATAAGCCAAACAGGTACAAACGTTCTGAAGTAATAATGCACTTGATTAATACTATGTATGTATGAGCTTGTAAAACTCCATCACGTGTTCACCAATTACTATGAAAATTTGTGAGTTTACGTGTTTTCATAAAGGAAGTTTTTATGCTATAACTTACGAATAGGTAATGCTTACTAGGAATTAGGAGTAGGATTTATTATTATTAAGAGATGGAGATAGTAAGGATCATGTAAATATGATAAATGAGTTATATATTACCTCAAGAGTTAAAATACAAAAATTGACAGAACCATTGCGTTTCATAATATTTGGTAATTTATTCAAAATACTTATATTGTTATTTTTGTATAGAACCATGTTATACCTAACTTGTAATATTGTAAATGCGAATATGAGTTTGTTTGTTACGCTTTCACGTCTCAACTACTCAACGTCTTTATAGTGCTACCAGATATTGTCTGTTATGAAGAAACACGTTTTCATAATTTAGACGTCAGTGAATATTTACAATAAGTGTCGTCAGCTATTTCTAATGAGTTATCAGTTTATAATAAGTTCTAACTAAATCTTTGAGGTGCTGAAATTCCTAACAAACACGCGTGAGGTCTTCAACATTCTGTTCACTTTTGTTATTGTTAATTGCGAAGAACTCTTATTCCATTTCTAATTTATTACAGTGTCTTTAGAAAATTTTGGTGTCAACTACCAAGCACACGAGGCACTTAACTTTGAAACGAATAACATGGCCAGTAAAAGAAAAGTAATAAAAAGAGATAAAAAAAAAATTGTTGGGTTCCTTAAATTTTGTTATGAAGAGTTTGTATTGTATTTAAATTGAAGTAACTCACAGCGGTACTACCCCAGCCATATAGTTGAACGGAGAGACCGACCGGCAACTCGATGCCTTGTCCGAGTATGCTGACTTGTTGGATATTATCGTCGAGGGGCAAGGCGCTAGCCAAGCGTATGACGGAGATGTCGCTGTCCAGTCCTAGGGTACCGAAGTCTGGGTGGTTATATGCGATGCCGACTTCAACGATAACGCCATCCTCGCCACGTGTCTCTGCGCCGGCGCGAACACGTCGATTCTCACGACTGTAAAAACTGGAAAAAAAATAGTCGGTCTTTATTGTTTAGCTTCAAATATCCTGCAATTTTTAAATAATACTTTTTGAAAATTACATTGTTTATCTAAATATTGATTACAGTGCGTTTTTGTATACAGAATTATCTTGATAATGAAACCAAATTAAATGACGTAACAACAAAATTATTTCATTCGTTGATTAAGATGCATTTAAATTTTTTTACTTTGTCATGGGCAGTAAGGGCTGTCATTTCCAAATACCACCATAGTTCATATCTTACTCCACCCTATAATAATTGCCTTTGGACATTAAAACTCGCATAACATGTTGCTATATTTTACCATCCAGCAAATTGGTATTATACTTGGTGACTTTGTTATAAAGCAAACAGCATGACCTAAAAAATTATTACTAGTCTTACTGTGCCCAAAATATGGAATGCCCAACTTGTCACTATTTCTAGTATTTAAATTATAACGGTATTTACCAAAATCTAGCTGTTCTAAATTTTTGTGGACACCTATACATTGGGAAGGCAGAGCTAAGATACCGAATTTCTAAAACTTAACCTTTTATGATTCGCGAGATCCCCTATTATATATTATTTGAAATACCTGTTTTTGTAGTAATATGATGTTTCCCTTAAACTGACAATGGAGCCAATACCATGTTGAGTTTTTTTTTAACTCTTTATACTATTTTCTACTGTTCGAGGGAATACTTGGATGGCTGTACAAACAATCGTGCAAACAATTCTAACGTGTCAAAAAAATTTGTAAATGCTTTGTATAATACTAGTTGGTTCATGCCCGGGTATTTGACAATAAAAAGGGCAAAGGGTCAATAGAATCAAAAATAAGTGACCTAGAACTATCTACGAAAAATTTTGTATCGAATGGTCATAGTCATATGTCGATAGGCTCAGTAGTTTTGATGTTATTGAGCCGGAAAAGATCTGTATTTTCTTTATATATACAGACATAAACTTACTCTCCAGAGAAGCAAGAAGCTGGAGCCAAGACATGGACAGATGTGAGGACGCTCGCGACGCACTGCTGGACCCACATTGACATAACGCGGAACTCGATCTGAGCTATGCTGGGAACTTCACTAAGAGACACTTGCTCACCGAGGTTATCCGCGTTGATTGCAGGGCAGCTGATAGCTGGTAACGAGAAATACTTTTATTGTAACTTTGATTTATTTTGTAAATACCTTTCGTGTCATTATAAAGTCAATAAATATAATAGTGTGAATATAATAGGCTTATCAGTGATGCTTATATATAATTAGAGAAGTTCTAATAACATACTTATTTGATAATTTGTCTATCATTCCTTTATCAGGTAGTTTGCCTATTTCACTGTTGTTAGAGATACTTAAGAGTGCAATCGTAGAGATTACTCAGATTTATCTCAGCCTTAAGACTCGGATTTAAATTTATAGTCACAAGCTTAGCTGGCGCTGAGCTGAATTGAAGTCATCAAATTTAACGACTTACGAAAAACTTGGATATAATACAAATAAAAAAAATGGTAAAATAATTATGTACTAATAACATTTTCTACTTTTTCAATTATCAGCATTACTTGATTGTCATGGGGCTGATGCTTTATTGTAGAGATATCAAAAAGGCTTTAATTATTTCTTTTATTCACCATTAAATTATTATTTTTGTTAGCTCCATATTCTTTCAACGTGCATGATTTAATTTATACTCTTCTAATAAAAACATTTTACAAATTCAAACCATTTCTACTACTTCAGACTATAAATTGGAAACCTAAGATGGCTTTGAGTAATTACTTAGCAAAGTTTAAGCTGAGCTAAGGATTATATAAGGTTGAGTCCGCTCTATGGCTCTCTCCCTTAGATTGTCAGTCTTAAACGGGTGTTCCTTGATTTTTATTCAATTATTATTCTGTTTGCATAACTAACTGATATTCGTGACCTCGTTCAAGGAAACCTATTTTGGACATCTTGTCTCCGTTTGTTATGGTTTTTAATCTTTCATCAATACTGTTTTAGTTATATATGTTATCTGACAACTATATTAAAATTGGTTTGAAAATTGCTTTCACCAACCACCTAAGCACCCATAGGTATGTTCCGGCAACTATACTTAAGATACAGTTCCTCCTTTAGGTATAGCATGCTTACCGTCTCAGACCACAGTGTAATTTAATATCAGGTGAGATCCTGGTCAAAGGGTGATTTCTGATAAATCTATGGTAGACGTTGTTCTTCTATTGTATACACTGTTTACTGCCAGGTCCAGTGTCGTCCCTTTGTTGCATGTAAGCAGGTAACTTGAAATCATTTTGCATGTAGAGGTTTTCATGCTATCCATTACACTATAAGTCGTCACTGGGTGTCGCTATGTACATTTTATTATCATTAGTCTTTATATTGTACGGATAAAGATAATCCCTGTTGAAAGAGATTACGAACGATGATGATACGAACTTAACTTCTGCCTTGTTCGGCCTTTCTTTAATTATTAGGCTCAAAGTATATATTTAATAGATGTGCCTACTAATTCTTACATGCATATAATAATAAATGTACGTAGTTACGGTAAAGGCTTAAACTATAGCTCTGTGTTAATAACTCAGTGTGTATATTCCACATAGAGAAAATCGTTATCACGCGTGGGATTATTGGTATCAATTAATCTATAAGTTTTAGCTACTTACGATAAAGTTATACGACACGTTATATATTTAAAATATCAATACGTTATTATAACAATATAAAATATTACAGTATGACATTTATTATTAACTACATAGGTACTGTATTGACGCTAAGCGAATTAGTTGGCACTGTAGAATCAAATTGTAGCAATGTGATATTTTCTACAAGGTATAACCATCATACGTACGGTAATTACCTGATCTCACAGAGTAAGTATTAGCGTTCGAGTACAATCTCGCCCGATGTTAAAATAACGATGTAGTCTAAATTGTTAAACTCTAAACCCAAAGGGGGATTGGTTATTAAGTGTAGCTACAGAAACACACCCAAATGTACTTTTGGTGATAAATTTTCAAAGGGTGGTAGTTAGCCATTAGAGTATTGAAAGTTTAGGTTCATTCTAGAGATTCGGACCGGAATTGATGCAGTGTGTAATTACGTTATTACTCGACGAACATCGTTTGAATTTAATACTTCTTTAGGACGTTAATTATCTGAACCGACAGGTCATTTTCGATATACTTTGAAGCTTTTTACCATGTGCTTTCACTATCACCGTTGTACTCTGATACTTAATGTTTTCCGTCCACTGTATCGCAGTGTACAGTTACTTTAGCAAATATATTTATATTCTCCGATAATTTGCTCTAAATTCTAGGAAATAAAATTATAATAAGTTTTCTTCAAATTTTAATGAACACATCCAAACCTAACCTACCATCTAACTTCAATACAAATCTTTATGTATGATAACAGCTTATACAAGTCTTCATTCATGTGAAGTACTGCAGTAAAATCTAAATAAAAATAAAAGTGTTCTACAGCACTTCTTGCCGTAGCCATTAAAATACTGTAGCTTAGGATTTTTGACGGCAAATGGTGAGAATATAGTCAAAACTAAAAATAAATTCCATAATAACAGAGAAATGTGAACCCAAGTAACATACAAGTCTCAAAACATTTCGTAATTTTAATGGCAAGTTAAGTTATTTAAAAAAAAAAAACTTTATGTACAATTAACAAAAGTAAAATATACCCTGAGTCAGAATAGTAATTTGTAGGTTAAACAGATAATTGTTTTATAGTAATAATACCACGAATAGGGTCCTAGAGGATAAGGATTTAGGTACAAATAATTCATTACAAAAGTCGCACCAACATTTAAACACTTAACCGTGAATCGTTAATTTACCTGCTATGACTGCGAGTGCCCAGACGAAGTAGGAAGCCATTTTCACAGGTCTAGTCTATCACAACTGTAATTATTCTAATTCCTTTACACATTTATATACTCGCATATATTCTTGATAAACGTTTAATCTTATTCATTCTGATTTCGTCCTGATATGTATATGTTGATTCACTCTTCCGTGTTATTCAATGTTCTCAGTTCTTTTTCTATATATATTAGTTTGGTAAAGTAGCGTATCCGATGGTAAACAATTCAAATACAAAGCCCAACCATAAATTGGTCGCGAATTAAAAGTACGGAGCTTTAAAATTCGATTAACCCTAGAGCCGATTTGAAATTGAAGGTAAAGAAAAGTATCGCGAACTTACCCAAATACCTTGAAAAATATGCATATATAATTGGAAAATACAGAATTCCAAATTTCTATGTTTGAATATCACCAATGCGTTGTTAATTGGTGTGGTGATGACTTTTTTTACTATGAATAATCTGTCCAGCAGTGTTGCAGGATTTACAAATTAGTATTATAAGAATAATTTAAATACATTAGCTGTGGTGCGAATATATCACACAAGATCTGAATGGTGGGATTAATCGGATTACTGAAAGGCGGTATCATTTCATATATATCTTTATTTTTATTTTGTAGGAAGCAAACGAACAGGTGGGTCACCTGATGGTAAGTGATCACCGCCGTCCATAGACACTAGCAACACCAGGGGAGTCGCAAGTGCGTTGCCGGCCTTTTAAATAAGTGTACGCTCGTTTCTTAAAGGTTTGTAGCTCGTAATGGTATATGTGGGTATACTTACAGTGTTGATCTATTGTAATTGATTTTGGTAATTTTATGTGGTCTTAATAAAGACTTGAAACTCCCAAATTAAACCAATCTACATATACTACTGATATTGGATATATGAAAATTAAACGTATATAGGAGTTTGTTATATGACAAAATAAGTCTTAACATTTCTGAAGATTCGAAAATGTCGCATAATAATAATTATACTAAGTATAAAACAAAGTACTCGTACACAGAGCTGACCGTTAAATTTCATAAGTTGACAATACCCTAAAAAGAACAATCGCTAACGTATATGTATCTTATTAAAACCTACTTTCCTATGAAACATGGACACCTACTGGAGAACTGCGTAGGAAGAAATAGTAAATATCCCTAATAATACTCTAAATGTGAATGTGAGTTTGTTTGTCACGCTTTCACGCCTTAACTATTCCGAGTATAATAAATTTTCCATACACATTGTCACGGGTACAGTTATGTATAAAGGGTTTATTTTGTACAGAAAAAAGGAAGTCCGGTGAAACTGTAGAGACCTTGCCAGGTCAAAAGTGCAGTCAGTTCGAAAAAAAAATACAGAAAAAAGTTGTGTCTCCGAGTGTTATGTCCTATATGCTTTTCTGAACTCTTAACCCTTTACAACGTTTATACAAAATTTGTCGTTGAACCTTTGTGTAGTAAAGGCGTAAAAGCGTGACAAACATACAAACTATCGCATTTATAATATTAGTTAGGAATTGATAAATAGAAACAACACTACCATGTCCGTGAGCATCACGCCGCGTTCACTACAAAATAATCACGCGCATGAGTTTCTCTTCATATATTTCAGGTTCAGATACACACCTTTAGATAATTGTTTTTATCTATTATTATAGCTAAATCTAAATGCCATTATACTTATCGCGTAATTATTTATGTGTAGACACAATAAAAAGCATTGACATTAAATAAAAAAATATTATTATTTTATAAAAATAATATTATTAGTGTTGCGAATATATGTGAGGTGGTTGTAAGTCAGCTCTATCCGTAACATTAAATTATTTCTCGTTCTATTTGTATAATACAAGGTGTATTGTACAAATGTTGATGTGGCTCGTTGACTCGTCGCTCGTAGAGTCGTTTGCCGTAGGTATTATTGTGGTTTATTATCGCCGCGTATCTCTAATCTTGAACCTTTCGAACTATTTATCACAATTTCGCGTGTCTGTACTGATCAGACGCTACTCAGTCTCTGTCCGTTCTGATCAGACGCTATACAATCTCTGTCCGTTCTGATCAGACGCTATACAGTCTCTGTCCGTTCTGATCAGACGCTATACAGTCTCTGTCCGTTCTGATCAGACGCTATACAGTCTCTGTCCGTTCTGATCAGACGCTATACAGTCTCTGTCTTGTTTTTTTTTTTTTTTTTTTTTTTTTTTTTCGAACTGACCTACACTGCCAGCTTTTTAGGCTTTCACAGTTTCACCGGACTACTAAGGGGAGCGCTTAAGGCACTCACCCGATTTTATATAGACGACTAGCACAAGGGCGCACGGCACGCCTCGGCTTGGGCTGTCGTCGAAAACCCGAATCTAACTAGCTAAGCTAACCTAAGCTAAGCCTATCCGTATCATACCTGTATGGGTTCGTGAAATATACATGGTTACCAAGCATGTATGTTTCACGATCCCGTACACGTATTTTGTATCTGTCTATCTGAGTTCTAAACTATTTCAGTTCGAAAGGGCAAAAAAACAAACAAAAATAGCCCACCACTATGTGTACCTACAAGTGAGTGTGTGTGCACGTATGTGGGGTGATCGGTGTTATGTTGTAGACGAGTGTTTGGTCAAATCGGTGTTACTCTGTTCGCGCATGCAAGCTGCTCGAGGGCTCCATACCGGAGGATCGGACCTCGGCTAGAGCAGTTGCCGAGGGAGGCCTAGGATTGTGTGCTGGGGCAAAATTCACAGCCAAACCGCGGCGGCGTGATCTGTGATTACGCGGGCGTGGGCGCGCACACGCTGTTCTTCGAGTGGCGAGAGGGTAATCTAAATTACCTAACGTAATATCATCGGGAGGGTCGGTAAAAATGTAACGCGGACGTCTTTTATAACGCGGCGCGCCTGGCAGTGTATCGTAAGTCGCGACGGATACCACTAACGGATTGGGATGATTCATGGCTCTATCGAAATAGCTAGTTGTGAGAGTTTTAACG
This sequence comes from Antheraea assamensis, assembly GCA_035772565.1. NCBI lineage: Eukaryota > Metazoa > Arthropoda > Insecta > Lepidoptera > Saturniidae > Antheraea > Antheraea assamensis. Next base: position 3,959,114 of record JAQQSE010000045.1, read on the forward strand.
TACTCCCAGATAGACGGCATCTCCAGGTCCCTATGGAGGTCGACTCTCCGGATGTACCACGGGGCACCGATCGCCTTTCGTAGAAAACGGTTCTGTATTTTTTGTAAAATCTTAAAGTTCGCTTTTGACATATGCGCGAAAACGGGACAGCTATATGTCAAAATCGGACGAATACACATTTTGTAGAGTGTGAGCTTGTGTCTGACGGACATTTTGCTCTTAGCACATAATAACGGATGCAGACGACCCAAAACCATAGCGGCTTTGTTTCGTACTCTCACTGCATGCTGCTTAAACGTGAGGCGTCTATCTAACGTGACACCGAGATATTTGACCGTAAGGGCCCAAGGAATCTCGGTGTCATACAATTTAAGGGATTCTATGTTGCTCGGACGCGGACGCTGAACCGGATCGAAAAAGATCGCAGCGCTTTTCTCGGGATTGACCTCTATACGCCATCGAAGAAACCATTCGCCGAGTTCCTCGATGGCCCTATTCATACGGATAGCTAAATGCGACGGCCGCCAATCGGAAGCGTAGATTACTGTATCATCAGCGTAACAACCTACCTCGAACCCCGGGGACCGAGGTAGGTCACTGATGAACAGGTTGAAGAGGGAGGGCGCGAGGATGGACCCCTGGGGCACTCCTGAACGTATCGGGTGGGGCTGGGACAACTCACCATCCACTCTATAGCGGAAGGTCCTATCTGTGAGAAATTCGCGGATGATGTGAACTAAACTATCCGGAATACTAGACTTGAAGAGTTTGTAGACTAGCCCGTCGTGCCAGACCTTGTCGAAGGCCTTGGCGACGTCGAAGAAGACCGCTATTGTACGTTTCGGTTTAGGCTTGGCCGGACTGACCTGGGGCTGGGGGTCTTCGTTGAATTTAGAGAATATGTACTCCGTGAGGCGGTGTACTTGGTTCGTGCACGAGTGTTGTGCACGGAAACCGAACTGCTCAGGCGGCAGCAGATTCAACCTTGTTATCGTGGTCTGTAGGCGGTTCAGAAGGAGCCGCTCGTATAACTTGCCTAGTGTATCCAATAAACTGATAGGGCGATAGCTAGCGGGAAGCGTAGCTTTTTTGCCGGGCTTGTGAATGCCTATCACTATGGCCTTTTTCCAGACGGCTGGAAAGTGACCCTGGGACATGGCAGCATTGAAGATGCATACCAGCAGAGCAACGATGAAGTCAGGAAGGAGCTTCAGTACCTCGTTCCTGATTCCATCGGGACCTGGGGACTTCCTAAGCTTCAGACGCTTGATAGCGGCCGTCACTTCGTCAAAAGTAACCGGGGTTAGGGTATCCGCGCGAGGAGATGCGAGAAAGCTATCTACCGCGGATTTTATCGATTCGATATGGACAGGGTCAGTGTTAGCAGTGTTTGGAGAACATTGCTCCTCTAAACTCGCGGCGAGACACTCCGCCTTGTCTGTATTATCAAACGCGGGAGGCAACCCATGACCTCTGTCTAACGGGGGCATCGATGCACTCTGCTCTGATTTGAACTTACGCGTGAACGTCCAAAACGCCACATGGGACGGCTGGATATCCTCCAGGAGTCTGTCCCACCTGGCGCCTCGGATTTCTTGAATACGAGACCTAACTAACTTCCGTAAAGTACGTAAACGATCGCGATTATCTACAGACGGGTAAGTGTCGCAGGCTCGAGTCGCGGCGTTCTTTTCCGTGATCAACGCCCTCACGTCGTCAGGGAGTATGAAGCGGCGATCGTTCACCGCTTTGACCTCTCTCGAGGTCACCCTGACGGCGGTCTGAAGGTGTTCGACCAGGGAATCGATGGCCAGATCCGCGTCGGCTTTAGACACCAACACGTCCGGAATTCTATTCAGACTCTCCGAGGACGGATTGTCTTTTAAATAACTACATAATTTCGTATAATCAGCTGCGCGCACGGGCTGAAAATCTATATCGAAGTCCGATCCTAGCTGCAGGATAACGGGGCGGTGATCTGAGTCCAGTTCATGTACGACTTGTATGAGTCGCACCGGAAGCTGGACATTTTTCAAAAGAGCTACATCTAACACTGTCGGTCGACAGTGATCCTGATAGTGAGTGGGTTCCGGCGGGGCTATGACGTCAAAAGCGAGATCGCCACTTAGTTTGTCGAGTGTCGCCCCGTTGCGGGACGTACTCGAACTATTCCAAATGACGCTCCCACTGTTGAGGTCCCCGGCTATGATGACAGTGTTACTTAACGCGAACAAAGCCTCCAGGTCGGACCTGAGAAGCTCTAAACTCGGCTTTAAATATGCGGAAACTGACGTTATATCGGGGTGACCGGTCATTCCTAACCTGCACACTGACACTTCCATATTTGTGAGAGCGGGCGGGTCTATCGGCATGCAATATAAACAACGCTTATAATAGATTAGAGTGCCACCCCCGCGGGCGACACGGTCGTTTCTAACTAAGTTATAGTTCGCGATTCGCGGATTATTCATGGTCGGCTTTAAGAGCGTTTCCTGTACTAGTAATATATCTATCTGCCTATCGCGTAAGTAGTCGGCTACTAAATCGCGTTGCGTACGGAGACTTCTCGCGTTGAAAAACGAAAGACAAAGAGCGCGTGGTTTAATTTTACTCGGCGGAGTGAATTTTATTTATTATTAGTCCCTACTTGTTCGCGAGCGAGGCGCTGAATTGTCGCGGCAATGCCTGGGAAGGCAGAGACCGCGCTAAGTAGCCCGATATCACTATTCCCGTTAACTATGTCGTTAAACGCAATGATGTCTTCGATACTATGCTCTAAGAGCACCTGGGACAGCCAGTCGATGCCCGACCGAGTAAAAGAAAAGAAGTGAGATGGCTGGGCAGGTTGGGCGGGCAACGCTTTCGGAGCGACAGGCCGAGCCTGCACCTGAGGCTTGGAAGCCTGAGGTTGAGGAGGCCTGGGAGCCCAGGGGGCCACAGGGGCCCGCCAGGACTGGGGGGCGCGCGGCACAGAAGGTGCCACGCTCGACGCCTGGACCGGCGCTGCCGGGGCACGGGAGGTGCCCGGCAGGCCCGGGAAGGCCTCCACGGACATGAGAGGTGGAGGCGGAGGACGGGCGGAGACAGCCGGAGGCCTACGGGCTTGTCTTCCTTGGCGTGGGCGTTGCGTGCGCGGTGCACGGGGACACCCGCGATAGCTCGCAGGGTGACCCGCATTGCCGCACAGAACGCAGCTAGGAGGCTCGGGGGTCTCGGGAGTGCGTGCGCACTCCTTCGTGGAGTGGTCACCCAGGCACTTGACGCACCTGGGGCGCAGATGACATCCGCGGGCGGAGTGGCCATAACTCTGGCAGTTATGGCACTGCGACGGGGCTTGGGACTTTCGTGGCGGCTCCACGGAGATGCCGGTGAGGCCACAGATGGAGGTCAGAGTGAAGATGGCCTTCCCTTCCAGGGAACGGTCAAGGATGACCAGGGCCATAGGGTATGGGGCTTTGGTGCGGGAGTGGTACATGCGATGTACTTCACGCACTGGGAAGTTTTGCTCCTTAAGGGAGCAGGATATGTCCTCGGTGGATAGCTCCACCGGGACGCGCCTGAGAACGGCGCGAAGGAGGCGCTCCTCTTCGAGCGCGTGGGTGTAATAGGCCAGCTTCCTCTCTCGGAGAAGAGAGGTCAGCTGGCGATGGTCAGTGGAGGTGGGAACCTTCACTTGTATCCCTTGCGAGATATTAAGGGCGGAAGTATAACGAATGGAAGATTCGTTCATTTTTGTAGAGATGGCGAGCCAGGAGGACTTGTCCTGGATCACGACCGGAGGGGGGGTACGGGGCTTCTTAGCCGCAGCTACGGAACCCGTAGCTTTGGCTGGTGAGGGGGCGGGGCTTACGTTGCCCGAGCGAGGCGATCGACTGGCTGTCTTTTTCGCGGGCACCCGGGCGCCATCTACTTTAATAGTTTTCAGAGCCGGGTGTCCGGAACCCGACTCTGAATCGGACGCGCGCGACGCGGCGGGGATCGGCGGCGTGCGGACGCGCTTTCTGCTCACGACGGTGAAGCCGTCGGAGGCTGGGGCGACGAAGCTATCGAGCTCCATGTCGGATTCGGCATCCGAGCTGGAGCAAGGGATTGGCGCGACTAAGCTAATCCGATCTAACATATTCTCTGGCGAACGCGGCGAGTCTAACGCGGCGAATGAATTGGCGGTCGCCACGCGGGGCGAAACTATGACGTCACTAACCGCCTCGGAAATGAGGTGCGGTGCATCGTTTTTAACGCGCCTAACAAGACCTTCGTAATATTTGAGCTGTTCGACAGAAATAGTTACGGCCATCCCGGGGCCAACAATGGGGGCGGGGGAGGACATGTCAAACCTCCCTGCCTGAGGGGCAGGGGGGCGCGCCAACGGAAAACTACGGGACTATCCCGAGTCCGGACCAAGAGAGCTGTGGGCGATGTGCAATGCCGCACAGAAGAACCTACACGGCCTAGGGGGAGGTCCCTGCCACTTCTCTCTTCTCTTCTCTCTTCAGACGCTCTGCAACGAAGTTTTTTCGCAGTCCCGTCGCGTACCGAAAGGTACGGTTTAAACACCGAAGTGTACAACACTCAGTGTGCCAGGTGACGCTCACTGAGTGTGCGTTCTGAAAAGAACGTATCGACCGAAACCTCGGCCGATTGATTGACTTTCTGTAGACGTGTCTATCTACAGCACAAACTAACTACAGATGACGCCGACAACAGCGCTGCACGGCAAACCGGAATCTGTAAGAAGCACAGTTAGTATAACAAACAGACTCACTGCTATCTCGCTCGCACGATGATCGCAAAAAATATCCAAAGAGCTATGGTAAAGCACGTGTGCACTCTACCACGGCTCAATCGGGACCCTGTCTTGTTTCCCGTTCGTATTCTTTATTTAAATGCCTCGCAGCTGATCCGCTAGCGAGCGCACTCCGCGTGTGTGGCCTCCTTCCGTATTTTTTCTCAGCCCGACGCGCGACGACACCCCGTAGGGAGGGCTCGTAGGAATATTTTTAGTGAATGGACCCAATGACTCCATTGTCCATTTTCTATTTATGACACCATTCTGTGTCCTGTATATATAACTTCCTGTCTGACAAAACTTATCCCTAATAAATTACGTGGTGTATTGTTCTTACAATCAATCAATATGTTTAGAGTTCTTACTCACAAAACTTATAACTAACACATTTTGACTTTCTACGTACTCCGTAATAACAAAAAACCTTAACCGTAATAAATTATGTCCGATATTTCGTAAAACTAGCACATAAAACTAATTGTCCCGCACATGGCTCGCTGTCCGTAACAATTAGGTCATTTTGAAATCCTTCTGTTGAAATATGTAAAACAAGGGAACATCATTAAAATTATCTTTATAATCGAACCGTTCAGTCTTCCACAGAAGATACAACAATATAAGTCTGAAATGGTTTCTGAATATCGTTTTTTAAGTTATCCTGTTAGTAGTAGACAGTCAGACAATAGTATGAAGGTCATTAATGCAAACGCTAATTTAATCGTGTAACGCCTTAGTCAATAATAATAGCATATTTTTAATGATCACACCAATATATAATTATTTCTTTTAGATATTTTGGTGGCATGATTCGTAAGACATATAAAAAACCGTATTGTTTACCAAACTGCATATTATTAAAAAGATAATCTTTGTCCCATTTATTGATATATGTTAAGACAGGATATCCTCTTTCAGATAACGAAAACTTATCTATTATACCTCATTATTTATATATTTATTGTTTTATTGCGAATTATTTATTATAACGTAACTTTGTGCAATTTTATAATAAAATAGATCAATTCGGTTATGGTGAAGGTTCATTTAATATCATTTTTGTCTATAGTGATACAGGTATAATTTAAAAATAATCAACATTTAGAATTAAAGTTACGTTTGCTCAATTCAAGCGTAAATATAGAAACAATCTAACCCAAGTAAAGGCTATTATGAAAATAAAAGTGTTTAAGTAGCATTCATAAAGCACCGTCATTTAATTGGTATTTACTGAAATTTTCGTTTTTTTTAAATCAAATTAAGATCATACCACGCCAACCCACAACGTATTGGCGATTTCAAACTACGAGAAATCCACAGTTCTATATTTTTGCCCCATATGGTGGTACCACAAAAACATTTCTCAGGTTCAGGTATCCGCATGATGTATTCCTGCACCGTTAACCAATAGTGTTACCAATTTAAATTAGTAAACGTACGCGAATTCCGCAAAATTCGTTGGTACATGCCATCAGTCAAACCACTAGACCACCACAACACATGTGGTTGATAGTAGTCCGGTGTAACTATAGTTTTCATGGGCCTCGGCGGGGGCTACCTCCTGGGGCACACATTTTGGTGAAGGGTATCCGGATCAGGGTTGGGGCTCAAATGAAATATCGGACCGCGCATAGTTGCGGCGGCAGCGGCACTCAGTCGTCTGCTCCCCAATAAAGGGGGGCCTGGTGTCGGCTGCCGCCGTCTATATATGGGAGTCCTGCGGTCGATGGCCGCCTACGGGGCACCATTGTGGGCGGATGCCCTCTGCGCCGCCTTTGTTCGCGCGTTGCGTGCTGCACAGCGCATTGTGGCGCAGAGGGTGATACGAGGGTACAGGACGGTGTCTCCCCCCGGGAAGGTGGTGTGTCCTTGATGGATTTCCCCACGCTAATAAAAAAAAGGCTTGCTAGTGTAGGTCAGTTAGAAAAAAAAAACATGTGAATGACAGTAAGGTTTGGAAGTGACACGCTCTCTGTACATCCACTAATGTACGACTGTAGGTAATATTTACTTAACAAATATAATATTATAATTGTTATCCATTGAATTTTATTTCAGTTCTTCTTGATTACTACGATGTTTTCTGAATCGATGGTAGTGTTATCACGCGGAAGCTTTCTAACAGTCTAAACTAAGTAAAATATTTATGATTTTGCTAATTTTATGATTATATTTCATGTCGTTGCCTTTATCGAGGTAACAACTGCTCGTGTAAATGAACTGGCAGACGCTGGATTACACACCATTCATGGCCACGCTCTAACTGTTACGATGTAGGACAGGAACACTTTGTGTGACAATTTATACTTACAGTAACCAAACGAAGTGGTAAGGAGCTGTACCCAACAGGATTATAACCACTGCATACATAGTAACAAAGACGTCATAGTGACTCGCTTTTAATCGTCAAGTTTAGGGATCACCAATGTATAAGCAGGACAGCGATTATTGGTAAAGAATTGACAATCACTAAGTAGTATCCATTTTTCTTGAATTATACTAGACTTTGTACGCACAGTGTCGTGACTATGTCGTGTTAACATGAAAATATTTTATAAAAAATGTGTGAAATGGTTCGCAAATGTAATAAAGAAATTGTCTAAACAAACATGGCGCGCGACTTCCATGCAAAATTTATACGCAGCTTTACTGTTTCTAATTCTAATTATTCATATAATGACGTATTCGAATTTTTAAATAAACGGCGGTGTAAAATAGAATCAATTATACTTTATCAGAATTGTTTTATTGTGGGAATTAATGCTTTTAATATAGTTTGATAATAGCGTTATCAGGTAAAACACACAGAGTACTAAACACTATAATCTGTGTTCTTACAGTATAGTCTTTATTCTTATTGTAAACATTGCCATCTATCGGATAACAAAAGAATTTAATTCTACATTGCTTTTGATTTTTGTTTTTATTTTGAGACACGGATGGTATAGAAACTGTAATTAAATAATATTATTATATCGATACTTTGATTTTGAAAACCTTTAATTACTTACTGTCCAAATAGTGGTTATATTTCAGATCTTAATACGGAGAAATAAACAACTAGCGTTTGTGTATGTAGCATTTTTTTTTCGAATTGACTATACTGTTGACCTGGCAAGGCTTTACAGTTTCACCGGACTACTAAGGGAAGCGCTGAAGGCACTCACCCGATTTTATATAGGCAACAAGCACAAGGGCGCACGGCGCGCTACGTGTATGTAGCTTTTTTTTTTGAACTGACCTACACCGTTGACCCGGAGGCCTCTACAGTTCCACCGGACTACTAAGGGGAACGCTTAAGGCACTCACCCGATTTGTTCAGGCGATCAGCGCAAGGGCACTCGGTGCGCCTCGGCTTGAACTGTCAACTGTCGCCGAGTTTCCAGATCGGACTAAACTAAGCTAAGCTATCTATCCATTTCATGCACATATGAATTCGTGAAAAATGCATGTATGACCATGCATGTTTCACGAATGTATATGTGTATTTTGTATCTGACTACTATGTTGTGTGACCTATTTCAGTCCGAAAAGGGCAAAAAAAACAGCTCAACACTATGTGTACCTAAGTGTACACGTGTGTGGGGTGATCTGTGTAAAATTACAAAAAAACAAGCGTGAGTCACTGTATTCGCGCGAGTAACATACTCGAGGGCTACACACCGAGGGACAAACCTAGGCTAGTTACAAGAAAATTCGCGACTAGTGTGCGGGATCGTATCTTCACCCCCCGCTCACGGCGGCGTGAGCAGAGAGAGTTGCGGACGTGGGCGCAAACACGCATCTTTTAACAGGACATCGAGAGAAAAAAATAAAGAACAATGGCGCGGTGCCAACTTAACTATACAATTACGTACGAGTTCCTAATGTATCAATCAGTCTAATGTATATGAACACGCGGGTTCGAACTGATATTTTGATTATCGCGAATTTATTTATGCGCGGCGCGGGTTAGACGTTGTAACGTAGTCGCAACGGCCGGGAAAGCTGAGATCGCGTTTAAGAGCCCGAGCTCAGACGTACTATTGACGAGCGCGTTGAAAGCGAGTATTTCTTGTACATCGTGTACTAAAAGGAGTTGAGCTATCCAGTCGATATCGGTGGTCGATACTTAAGACGCGGCAGGTGGCGCAGGAGTGGACTGAGCCTTCTGAGGCTGGGGCTTGGCTTTAGGAGCCGAGGGACCTGGCGGGGAAGGCCTTACGCGCCAAGAGAGCGCGCTCAGCGCGGGTGCGGGTGCTGCTGGTGCACTGGCGGTGCCCGGCAGGTCAGGGAAAGCCTTCTGGCTTTGTATGGGTGGAGGCGGTTGCGTCCGAGACGGTGGGACGTGATCCCTCGACCGGGTCGCACGTCCGCCGCAGCGGGGACGGGTCATGCGAGGCGCGCGGGGATATCCGCGATAGTTCGCGGTATGACCCGTTTGCTCGCAGAGGACGCAGCTGGGAGGCTCGGTGGACTGAGGAGTGTGGGGGCACTCCCTAGTGGAGTGATCCCCGAGACACTTAACACACCTGGAACGCAGGTGGCAGTGCCGCGCGGAATGACCGTACACCTGGCAGTTGTGACACTGCGAGGGTACATAGGACTTGCGAGGAAGCTTTACATAGACACGGGAGAGGCCGCATACAGAGCTGAGGCCGAAAATAGCCTTACCTTCCACGGTACGGTCCAGTGTGACCAGTAGCAGGTTGAAGGGGGCCTTCGTACGAGGGTGGTACATGTGCTGTACGCTCAGGACTGGGAAGTGCTGACCGTTCAGGCAATTTGAGATGTCGTAGTTAAATAGTTCAGCAGAAACTCCAAGAATGACGGCACGGAGAAGAAGCTCTTCCTCCTGAGCGTGAGTGAAGAAAGGGAGTTTTTGCTCCCGGAAGTACTTAGTGAGCTGGCGATGCTCATCGGGGGTCGAGACTCTAATAGAGATACCGGCAAAAGTGTTGACGGTGGACTTGTGGAAAATCTGTTTCGACTGAAGGTCGTCCGAGATTTCCACCCAACGGGCTTTGTCACGGAAGATGATGGGAGGCGGTGGGCGTGGCTTCTTAGCTGCGGCCTCGGTTTCCGCGGCCGGAGCTTTAGCCGAAGTTGAGGCAGAGGACGCAGGAGAGGCTCGGAGTGTAGGTGGTAGAGCTACGCTGAAATTATTACTGGTTTCAGAATGAATGGGTCAGCTCGCCCGGGGTAGTACCACCCTCTCACAGAAAACCGACGTGAAGTAACAGTGCTTGTACTGTTGCGTTTCGTTCGGTCAGTGAGAGCGCCGGAGGCCCACATATATTCAAAGGCCGGCAACGCATTTGCGACTCCCCTGGTGTTGCTAGTGTCTATGGACGGCGGTGATCACTTACCATCAGGTGACCCACCTGTTCGTTTGCCCCCTATAATATAAAAAAAAAAAAAAAAAAAAAAAAAAAAACCTACATTGGGACAGAAAGTCCCGCAGCCGAGTCACCATCGGTCGGATTCGCGGCGCGCGGGCGTTTACTGCGGGGCGTAACGGTTGTGAAACCGTCTTTATCGGCGGACGTGGTCGCGGGCGCGGAGGCGGCCACGTGATAAGCGTCGAGCTCCATGTCGGAATCGGAATTATCGTCGAAGTCGCAGTCGGACAGAGGCGCGAACGGGTTATCGCGAAAACAACGCGGGACTTTACAATCGCCTAATTTGTGCGCAAAAGTGCGTTTAAGTCTATCGAACTCGGAGACTAACAAAGGGTTTTCCTGACACGCGAACATGTGAAAACGAATAAGGTCTTCAATTTGGCTGACATCATCTAGGGCCTGAGGGGCCTGAAGGGGCCGTGGGGGTGCGGGGGTGGACATGACTAACCTCCCTGTCTGAGGGGCAGGGCGGTGCGCCTAATTAAAATTTAACGGACAATCCAAGTCCGGGCCAAAGGGAGACGCGACGCGAAATCATCTCTCTGCGTATCTGCACACGGCGCGGCACGAAGAACGACGCGCTGCACGGCACACGACACGCTATACGACTTTCGAAGCGTAGCACGAAGCACGACGCGTTGCACGGCGGCTCGACGCACTGTACACAGTGTGCACGGCTTCGCACCGAAAAGTGTGGTTTAAATGGTACACTAAAGGAGGTGCACCGTCGCTATGAAAAGAGCGTGTCGATTGACAATAGCCGTACGAACATACTATAAGTGCGGCTTCGCAGCGGATGTCTTGTTTCTTCGAATTTCAAAAGCTCGAACAAAAGCACAGGGCGATGAGTCACTCGGCAACAATGCGGGTTGGGCGGTGACGATATCGTTGGAATGCGAACATCTGGTGCGCCAGTAGGCGAGCGCGGCGAGCCGGAAATGTCCGAAGATAGCCGAGCGCGGCGAACCGAGCGGACTGTCAGAGCGGCGAGCGGGTGCACGTGTGCACTCGACCTCTGCTCGAACGAGACTCCACGTGTATGTAGCTTATAAATGGCACCCCGTAGTTTAATGTCAATTGTATAATTAAGGTTAATAGTCGTATTTTGTGGTTAGACCAGCGACAATTTATGCTCCAAACGTTCGTAAAAATTACAAAGTACACATTGGGGTTACCAGTATATACACAGAATTAAACAATTCTAAACTCATAGTATCCCATTTTTATTAAACATGATTGGTATTAATCAAATCTTAACAATAAAACAATTTATATCATAAACACAAGACCATAATTGAATAAGTTATTTAGCGAAAGTGTTTTTAATTCATTTCATTGAACTCTTAGCACGGATAATAGAAAAATAGGTCGTGGCATATGACTGCGATCAATGTTCATTTCTATCAACGGATTCGTGTTATAAGAAAAGCAATAACATTCCCAAGAAACCATTACAGATCAATTTGGAGGTTGCAATTGCGTTCGTTCTTATCATAAATTTATAGGATTAAGAAAGAAGTGTTTAACGGGATGTTAGCCTATCATGCAGTGAATTTAGTATTTTATTCATAATCTTGTGTAAATAGACTCTATATTTTATAATTTTGGTGGTATTTTACATAATATAGTCCGGTTACTGTGAAATTAATTAGAAATAATACCTCGGAGCATGAATTCTGAAATGCTACAAAAACTCCCTGGAAAGTTTCAACAAATACACCGACATTTTGTTAGAACATTAAAGTATCACAAGGTACTTGTAATATAATTACCTACTCGTTAATTGCAGTTATAGTCTAGAAAATTGGTTGCCAGAAATTAAATTAAAAAGATTGCAGAAAAAATAAAAATATTATGCAAAATTATATTAACAAATACAATTTCAAGCTTTTGTTCTTGCCACTTAACACAGCTAAACCATCAGGCAATAAATTTACCCCATTTATTTACTAAATATGATTTATCTGATATGCCTATGCACGCACACACGCAAAATAACGTACACTCGTAATACATAGCCTTCACGCACACCACAAATAAAAAAAGTTTGCGCATTTTTATTGTACTTCTATGCGTTATGCAGTAAGTAAGTATGCAGAGTAAGTAATCAAACGGCAAAAATAATTAAAGGGAAGTTTGTTCATTTTTACTGTTCAGTAATATATTTTTGAATTGTATATCAATATGATAATTGTTTACTTTAGTAGCTAAAACGAAAATCAGTTGAGAAACAGAAAAGAGGCAGGTAGGCACTTAACTGTTTTCCCTTTGCTCCCCTCTATTTATGTATAGGCAAATGGTGGACTAGTGATCGAAATTCAACCATAATTCGTTAATTTGTCAAAGTTTAATGTTTTTAACGATATCAAAGCTCGTTAACTACTAAACAAAAAAAAAATAGTTGTGAAACAGATAAGAAAGATGTTCTTAACTGTTTCCCACTACCTATTTGACAATAACGCGGAAGTAGCCGCTGGTAGAAAATAGTATTCCTTAAATTTATAACCCACGGCACGTTGATCCAACATGCAATAATTTCTTTGTAACTACTAGCATGAGTCAGTCTATTTAGAGATCTGGATTTTAGAACGAACGGAGTAGAGTGTAACTACGCAGTAAGTATTTAACCAAATTGCTTTTTCGGATTAGACTGTTAACATTTGCTTTTGTTATATCATGGTAAAGTTATGGCACTGTGCTTAATGATAGGTACAATGCAATCTAAAAAAAACAACGGCTGGTCTGTACTATCCAAATATAATCCAAATTGTAAGTGCAAAGTTATTTTATAATGCGAATGCGTTGAACTTGTAGTGGTCGACTCGTTCATCCAAGGTATTATTGTTATGCTTACCGCAACTGACAGATTTGTCATGTTTTTCGTCATTGTTATTGATCCATATTTACCCAAAAATAATCGAAAAAAATTTCTACAGTAGATATCTACACGGCTTTTGATTTTGCACGTCGTGGAATATGGAATGAACCGAGATAGTCGGCTAAGTTCGGTTTTGTATAGCGTTATCTTTGTCTATCGCAACCGTGGCACTGTGCAATAGAGAAGACGCTTTATAAAACTTAGGCAAGCCGATCTTAGCCGAATGGCTCACGTTTTTCTCCGACGTGCCAAATCAAATGCCGGATACCAAATATAATATCATGATTATCAACGGGTTCAATTCAATTTCAATTACCAGGTTTTAGTCCTATTTTATCTCTTCGTGTCGTGTAAAGTATGCTTAGTTTGGGATCAAGCAGCATAAAGTGCATAGGAGCTGTTCCAAAAATATAGTATTATCGCATAACAACAGATAGTCTCTTTTATCATCCTCCACAATATCAAATACATTGGCTGATGTCCTGATGCGAGGCGAAGAATCAATGTTACTAAACCACTATGTAAAACACCATCATTTTGCTTGTTATTTGCAGATAGCAGAGTAGCGTAAAGCAGAGTTATTCTACTGTCTTTTGTACTTTTAGAAGCACTCAACGTCCTACTTTAGGTAAGCTTGTGCTCTAAATGGTCGTTAGCGTATCACATGTCTCAAACCGTCCTTTAAATCTATTCATAATTTGATATCATCGATATCATGTAAATAGTTCGTATATAAAAGATGCTAAACTTAATTAAACGACTGTTATAATTTGAAGTAAATTACAAATTATATTAATAAATGTAGTGTCGATTTGCAAATTTTCTATTACTATAAGTTACTATCGACTAGTATGCTTAAGTAAATATAAGAATTCACAATAATAAATCAAAGAAAATGCGACTGTTCTTCTTTGCAACGTAAAATTCACTATGGTGCATATAATCTTCTTTCTCTTGGACGAAAACGAAAACTTCCCAAATAAGTGGTAGATTAGATTTTAACTGTTTTCACCAAGAATAGTTGATTAAACAATGACAAATAATACGAGTCTACAGAAAAAAGCTATAGTTATTGATATGTGTAATAATCAAGAAAAGAAAAGAATTATTATTTACAAGAACATCAACACACAAAATTCTTTAAAAATCACTTCAACCTTTACTTTTATATTGACATTAGTATAATATTTGTAACTATTATTAAAAGTATTATCTTAAATAGCAGTAGCAACAATCCAATCGGTGTAGGAACTGACAGCGGTACTAACTCCAGGGAAGGTTTCGTTAGCACAGCCATGGCCCCAAGATACGACACCGACGATAATATCTCCGAAGTAGAGGGGACCGCCGGAATCACCTTGGCAAGCATCACGACCTCCGACGTCGAGAAGACCAGCGCAAATCATATTCCTGGTTACGATACCTGGTGTAGGTAGGCTTAGATAACGAGCAGCACACAGTTCGTGGTTTACTGTGTAGATCGTAACGTCCAATAATTGTGATGAAGCAGTTCCCCCTTGCTGTACAAAAAAGATGCATTTAGAAGAATTTAAAACAAACTAAGCTCTAAGAAAACATTGAATTTCGAGTATTGATACCGTATTAAAATTAAAATTTCTAATATAATAATTGGTACATGTTAACACGTATAACAAATTTCTACTCTTCTTGCTAATCAAAGATTCTGTGTTTAACCACATTTGTGTCGCTTTATCAAACCGCATATACTTAAATGATCATATTGTTCTGGAATCTAATTACTTGCAAAAGCCTAATTAGATGTTATTTAAATATAAATGGGGATAGTAAGGGATCTATACACATTGGGTTGCAACCACCATAGCAGTTGCAGTAAGCAAGTTAATCTAGTAACAAAGCGAACTGGTAGGCAAATGTACTTGGTCTGGTGAAAGTTACTGTTTTTAAGTTTAGTGCATTTTGGGATGAGTTAGTGCTTTAAGAGAAGTAGAAGGTTTTACAAGCTGGCTTGATAGAGACGAACAGCTACTGGATTATCTCTACTAATACTTTCCATACTACTATATTCTCTAGTTATCATTGCTTTGAATTGCTAAGCACCAAACAATGTTTTAAATTTGACGTGTGTACGAAGCCATGCGGTACTACTATACAAAAGGGAATTCACCTTCAAGTATCTTATTCAATTTCATACGTTAAGATTTGGTAAATAATTTGAGCATGAAATTTTACTGATATTGCAATATATATACATATGTATATCTAACTTCTGGATATTTGAAAAACTAACTTACAGTAGTGGCACCCCATCCAGCATGTACCACGGGAAGATTATCGGAGATTACTGAATATATACATATGTATATCTAACTTCTGGATACTTGAAAAACTAACTTACAGTAGTGGCACCCCATCCAGCATGTACCACGGGAAGATTATCGGGGATTACTGAACCTTGAGCGATGATAATACCCTGTTGCACAACAGGATTGTAGATCAAGGACGACAGTAGGCGAATAACACTAATGTCACCATCGAATTCATTCAATCCATAGGAAGGGTGATTATACTCCTTGTCAACGTAAGCAATTATACCTCCAGTGTTGCGGTACGTTGTACCAGCTCTTATGCGTCGATTTTCAGGATTATAAAATCTGAAATACATGTACTTTGGATCAGAATTACATCACGTCTTGTTAAATGAATTAGAACTTTATCTTTAAATTCTTATCAAAATTATCTTTAAATTATCTTCTGCGTACTTGTTAAAATAATGCTAGCCTATGTTGAGTGGTAGGGCTAGTACCATACACCAGGTATAACATTTGTTGTAAGGACATGGTTAGGTTATTGCGTTCCATGATTTGTATATCCAGTAATTCAGAGGAGTAGCACTCTTCAACCGGTTGAATCCACCAAGTTTATTGTAGTAAAATCGTTAAAGTGACCTTTTTAGTTTGTAATGTCTCTGGATTAACCAGTGCATTATCAGCTACCTAGAGGTTTATACATCGGCATTACAACGGCGACTGTCGGTGGATTGTAGAGTCGTTGCTATTCGTTATTGCTTTTAAAATGCCACAGTGTGTACTGCAGTAAATTTGTCACGCTCCAAGAGGAAACATGAGAATGAGCAGTCTAGCAAAATCACCGTACTACACAGTAAACTGTTTACAACAAGATAAGAAGTAGTTATCTATTACTTGTACGAAGCATTTTAGTTATTCACATTTGTACTTAGTCATTTATTTACCTTTATTGTTAGAATTAATATGAGAACTTATTAAAGTAATATTTTGGATTGACATTAATTTTAGCTGTCTCTTTTATATATAGCCACGGTTAATTGTACCTACGAAGTAATTTGTTAACATAACAGAATGTCAACGTTCTTGATTTTTTTTTTATTGTGTCACAAATAAAACAGATTGGAAACTTACATGCCCTCAAAACAATGCGCAGCGGACAGTACGTTGCGAGAGTTTAGTATATTCGCGGCGCAGGATTGCGACCAGGTGCCGCTAAAAATGCCCAAAAATTCGACCTGTACAATTGAAGGATACCTATCGATAGTTGTTGGGTACCCACCCACAATGCGCTCAGAAGCCAAGGGACTACAGGATACACCTAGAAAAATAAAATGAATTTCTGGGTTATTACATTGCAAAGTATCGACTTAAATTCTAAAATTTTACTGATGAACACTCCAAAAACTAAAATAAAGTGTTATAAAGATGGTGCTAATATTAAGAAATTGTTTACTATCATAATATTGGCAAACTAAAATATTTTTAAATCAAGTAGAACTAAAATAGTATCTAAGCACTTTTCGCGTCTTAAGTACTTAAGACATATTTAGAAAGTGTATGTGATAGAACTTGTATATGATCCGGCTACTGGAGCATCATTGTTGTTCCTATTTCTGACGTATAGTGACGATATTTATGCTACTGTGTCTGGTTCGAAGGCTTTGATTGGTAACATGCACCGGCAAAAGCAGAGTTGCAACTCAGACTTCAATATTAGTAACTTATCAGGATTGGCTTCAGGATCGCAGTCGTTGCGAGATGATGTGTACATAGCAATAGGTTGTAAGGACCAATTAAAATTAGGCAGACTGCGTGTGTATTTATTACTTCATAACATAGAAAGAGTTCGTAGTCCACGTGGATAGGCGATACTGCTTTCACTAAAATTACACGAATTTTACATCGCAGGATTTGCGATGCAGTCGGAGTTACCTTTGCTACTCCATTTACCTATACAGTGACATATATATGAACATCCAGTTAAGAATCCTAACAATTAGAGCTTCAATATCATGTACTAATTATAAATGTTATTACCTGCAAGCAATGCGAGGGTGAGCACGTACAAAGCCGCCATCTTTGAAGTCAACTGTTCGCCAGCTAATCCTTGATAGATTTTATACACTCGCTTACCTTTAATCTGCTATAAAGTTATATTAGTAGCGTTAACTAGCTGTTTAAATCGGCCACAAATAATGATAACGTTCAAGATAATAGGGTTTACGAATGGATAACAGAACCTTTCGTCGGACGTTGAGTAAACGTGCCTAACTAATGAAATATATAAAATTGGTGATTTGCGTACTGCATTTTATTGCTTACGAATTTCAAACTTTTGTGTGTTTCACAATTCTCTTGAAATTCATAGTAGTTATCTTAAGTAGTATATATGCAGTGGAATAATTGCAAACGTAGACATACAAGTTAATGTATATATTACGTTACACATATACAACAAAAAGTAATATATATAATAACATTAAAAGTTTTATTCATTTTCATCCCAGATCCGCATGAATGCAATGTAATATTATGGCGTCTTGAGTATTAAAAGGATTTTGATTCGTTTGCTTAAGCCTTTGCTGTTTACAGTTCAATAGTCATAAAAGCTAGGTAAGAATCTTTGCGCAAACAACATCTTTTGTTGCGTGTAATTTTAATTCTGTTATATTTTCTGAGATATGCATTGAAATTGTATGCTATAGAGAGTAATTATGATCTACATCAACTACTCAATGTTACTAAAATATTACTTGACTAACGATCCACGTTTCACCTCGAAAACAGCCAATTCTTTGTTAACAATATATAAAACATAAAAATGGTTACTGGGGTTTGTTCTTAACTGATAGATTATATTTATATTATATTATTTTTTACCATTTTTACAATATACAATCTGAAGTGGGTGCATTATTATTATGTAAGTTAACGTTAAAGCCAACGTTACCTATGTTACCAATTATACTTATAGACTTTCCAGAAGAAGTTCTCTCTACGATACTGAAAATATAAAACCTAATAACAATAAAACACAACGTAGTATCAACTAGTGGCTAGTTATTGTAATGGATAGCATAAAATTCTTGTCTGACTGTTTGCTTGTTCCTACTAATTTCCGAAAAGGAGGGACCGATTTTTATAATACTTTCACTGGCAGATAATTACTGTTATAAGGAGCAACTTTGGCTTTTTAATTTTGGAAAAATATAAGGTTCTGCACAAATACAATACACTAAAAAGTAGTTAAAGTGAACAAAAATTTTGTAATAAATGTAGGCCCTAAGAAGGCGCTTATGAACGTCAAAGTTACCACAGGTTCGGAAAACAACCCAGTCATAGAGAAGAACCGGCAAGAAACTCGATCTGGTTTATCTTTTCATCAAACATGTTATAACTCATATTTTTAAGACATAGTTACATTCAATTTTGGTGGATGCATAGAGAGGACGTCATTTCCAAACGTCACCGTCGTTCACATATTGATCCACCTATATAATTCCATAATAGCCTTTAGACATTAAAATCTGCTCGACATGGTGTTTGAACATAGCATCCGGGAAATCGGTAATGTACTTTGGAATTTTGTTATAAAACCTAACACTATTACCTAAAAAACTGTTACCGGTCCTAGCGAGCTTAAAACATGGAATGACCAATTTGTTATTATTTCTTATATTTAGGTTATGATAGACAATGCCAAAATTTATACAGCCAAAAAATTTTCCTTCTGCAATTTCTGCATAAGTTATTACAGAAATCCGGTACTTAATTACTCATCTCGAAAGATAACTTAACTATCTATCTCGAGAGGAGTATTTGTTAGTTACATAATTACTGATACATGAACTAATTTTTCTGCCGTTATATTCTCATTTCCACAATTAGTTTACTTTTGCGAAGTGCTTACTTCTGATTGATACTGAAGAGATGATGGCTTAGTTGACAACATGTCCGAATACCTCGTCGATGGACTCGTTCGAATCCTAGCGTCTGAGTCGAAGATTCCTGTAAAGGAAAACACCGTGATGAAATCGTAGCATGGTCTACTACCATACTACTACGGCTTTTTCTAAGTCCACCTTGCTAACTTCTATTCTTAAGTTGGAATGCTGTATTTGAGAGCCAGTCCCTAGGTTTAGCGTATTTACCATCTTAGAGCTTATTATCATTTAACATCAGATGAGATTGTGGTTAAACTCTTACCTATAAAGTATAAAAAATCGTTTGACTTTTTTTTTCGAACTGACTATATGCTATTGGTCTGTCGGGCTTTAACATCTTCACTTGACTTTTTGGGTCGAGCGCTTAAGGCACTTACTTGACTACTTATACACGTTGAAGTAATTCGTATGTATGACAAAGAGGTAGTCTGTGAAAAAATTAGTGCTTTTTTTTAAACATGGAACAAAAATATATTCACAGAAAAATCATTTATTTATAAATATGTACCTTTACCTTTGTTGATAAATTTTATGTGAGCATGTCAGTCAGCATTATGATAAACAATTACTATCTAATCCATTAACAAATTATACAAAGTGTTTTATAACTATAATAATGTTTTAACCAAAGCCAATAGGAAACTAAATTGTACCTAAAATTTAGTTTGTATTAAGCAAATTACAAAAAAAAACAGTACTAAAATTGCCGTTGCAAAAGTTAATAATATTAAGGGTTCTGACGCAAAATTAATAAAACGAAACTTTAATCATTTTGTTTACATCGAATTTAATTACCCATTTAATTTTTTCTCTAAGAAATTCCTGCACGATCAAAAATAGAAACGCAGAGAAAATATAATCGAATTACTTTTTGAATACAAAACAATAAAAATTAGAATTTTATGCAATTTAGGCGCTGAAAAAGCGCTTATGAACGTATAAGTCTACCACCCATTCGGACAAACAACCTATGTATCGCAAAGAACCGACAGGAAACTCGATCTGGTTTATCTGTTTATTATATTTTTTTTTATAGCTAAGTATTGAAGCTACAATCGTTTTCGCAGAATGTACAAATAGATGATAATAAAACTAGAGGATGTACCATCGTTCCCACAGTGATCATAGCCCGCGCGTGTTTCAACATACTATCCGGTAAATCGGTAATGTGCTTTTGGGCTTTATTATTGAAGCTAATACTGGTCTTACTGAGTGAAAAATGGGATGACTAATTTGTGATAGTTTCTAGTATTAAAATAATGCCGATTTTTCACTAATTCTAGCTGTTCTTTATGCGGACGTACATTCAATTATCAATAAAATGTATTAAAAGTATAAAAATTGTATTTAAAGCAGCTGCTATCCCCTACAGTAAAGTAGTACAGCTATAGAAATTATAGAAATAAGCGAAATAGGAACTAGAATAAGAATTTCTACGTCTGAATTTAAAACTGCTTTTTTTTTAATGGATCCCGAGACGAGTTACGCCTAAGAGTGCTACTATGACGGCCAAACGTGTTGACCGCTCTGACCATAGTTGCACAGAACACGAGTTTAGCTGTAAACACGTTTTATATTATATGCATAACATCGGGACAACTTAAGGATAAACAAATTCCAATTTTATATTCCTATAATAATATTATAACTCTGTGTTGCATTAAACTTTTGAGTATATTACGCGCAAGCCCAAACTTACAACTATATTTCGAGTGGCCTAAAAGATTTACGAAAACTGTATACGGACAATACTATCGCGTCCTACCATCTAAAATATAATTTGGAACCCATAGCGTTGTCTATGTCGTGATTATTTTCGACATTTTATATTCATATATTATTAATAAAAGAATAACTAACCTAAATTTTCATCTCCCTTTTCACCAATTTTATAGGTTGAATTTCCAAAAAACGTTTCATTAGTGGTCACTTACAGTATAAAATGAACCATGAAGCATGCAAATTTTTACGACCCTAGCTCTAATAGTTTGGGCTGTTCGTTGACATGTCAATCAATCAGTTATTTTTCTTTATATATAGATGAATAAACTTTACTCAGTTTTAATTGTGATATATTAATTTGTTGTGATAGTACAATTTGCGGTCTCGTGTCGTCGCACGAGCGTATTAATAATGTTACACTGATTCAGTGCACGAATTTAGCTTCGCGTACGCATCGACGTGTCACGGACCTAATTTAGTCGCCGACGACGCCTGATCACCTTAAAAAGGTTGGGCTGAAGGCAAGCAATGTTTATACCGCGATTCCAAGTAACCAATCTAAGATTCAATGTTTTCTCATGGCTTAAAATTTGCAACTCGCTGGATATTTTATTAGTAATCGCGAGGAATGCTCAGGAAGTCAGTGCGTTCTTTTTATGTAAGCTATCCCCGCAAAGTCAAATGTATTTATTACATAATTGTTTTACTCTTGCAATTTTATGTACATATATATATGTATACATAAACTTATCTGCTATCCGCTCGCTTCTTTGTGTATATTAAAAATAAAGCCAAAGTTCCAATGGCATTCAGAAATAAGTAATCTAGAACTATTTACGAAAAATATCACATCGAATGGTCATAGTCCTACGTCGATAAGTTTAGAAGTTTTCATGTGATTGAGTCTCAAAGAAACTGTATTTTCACTATATATATATATATATATATATATATATATATATATATAGATGACGGTGTACGTGTGTATTATTTACATAGCCTATGAATTGTGGAATAACATATAAAGCATCCGTGTAGAAATTTTCATAAAAAAAATAGTTCAGGTGTTTTTCATTTAATTCTAGACATGCAAGACACCGACAAAAAATGTTCACGTGATCACTAGCCATTAAAATGACATCAATCATAAAATATCGAAACTTATTATATGTATAGATAAAACGATACATTTTTAATATATATATATATATATGAATGAACCGTGTTTTTTGTTACAAAGAATTTTAACCAGATTACTTTAATTTGCTACGAGGCGCGCCTCTCAAAGGTATGCAATTTATCACGAGGTTACTAATTTTCGCTTTAATAAAAATGTTAAGCACATTTCTGTAATAAATTTGAATACATTTTTCTTAAGCGAATGCTCTAAAGATTTTTATATAACTGGCATCAATAGGTTTTGGACGATTCAGTAGAAATGCGGTAGTAGTCTATCTATCTATGTTCTCATTACAAATGAAAATATACATAGGAAAGCTGTTGAGAAACATATTAAATAAATAAATTATAAACTTTTTAAAGCGATGAAGGCTTAGTTAATATCGTGTTCGGACACTGCGTCGATGAACGTAGGTTGGAATCTTTCCGACTGAATCGGAGCTTTTACGATGAAGGAAGTGATGAAACCATAGCATAGTGGTTAGGATTTTTCTAAGTCCGTCTGGCTAACTTCCACCTTGAAGTTGAAAATCTGTCGCCAAGCACCTGTTGCTATATTCCGGTAGCTGGACTTGAGAGCCAGTTCTCTCTGGGTTTACTGTCTTAGACCACATCATCGTTTAATATCAGATGAGATTATGGTTAAAAGTATTTAAAAAATAAACTGGCAATCTCGCATGATGTCATTTGATTGCTAATGTTTGGGAGCAGGGTGCTTTCCATACTATATTGTTAAAATCTTACAGCCGTAACTCCTTTTTGGTTCTGTTATATAAAATCTGTGGAACATTTAGACCGACCTAACCCTAAAGGATTTAAGCCCGAAATTGTCGCCCCATTCTTTTTCCTTAGATGTACTGATGTTAATTTACGCGCCTGTCTTTCTAAGATACATAAAAGTTCCACACATGGTACAAATATGGTGGAATAGTGTTATTTTTACCCCTCTTATTTTCGAACTTGGTTAGTTTAGTTTAACCGAGTTTTCAGATATAAGATAGATTTTTGTATAAGTACCTATACATGTCTCTGTGTTGGTGACACAAAAACAGCCTCCTCCAGTCGTTTTATTTTTACTATGGAGTGTTGTTGTAAGAAATCATATCGCATATAGGTCTATGATCTTCAAAAGATTACAGTAGAGGTCACTTTGTATTACCGCCTGGAAATGATTAGCCACTACCACGTCTCACTACAACAGAAAACGTTTAATTTGATTTGCTCGACTGCAAGAGAAAATCAAACGTTATCTGTTGCAATGAGACGTGGCAGGCAGTAATGCAAATTAACATCCACTCTAATATTAATGATAGATTTCCATAAAATAACGCCTTCATCAATGAAATTTCTATGGTCTCCACCAAGAAAAGTAGGTGTCTACCGAAATGTATGAGATAAAATTCGATAAATAGCCAGAAAATCACTACTGCGGCTGTTATTGCTGTAATTAATATCGTGTGTAATGAAAACGTGCCCAAGTGGTCGTAAAACATAACTACATAAGAATAAAATTCCAAGTCCCATTTTTTCGACCCTTGATATGTATGTATATAACATTATACAATTTATTTACATTATATATATATACATTATACAATTAACGCGTTCCTTCAAATTACACTCTCTAGCTCTAGCAACATCATCCAAATTTCATTTCGTTACGTTTTAAAGGGCATTTTATATACAAAGATAGCCCTCCTTACAAACACTCTATAACGAAATATGTAATTAAGGAACGACTAGAACAGAATACATAAAATGAAGAAAACGAACAGTATTTCCTCAACGAAGTTAGAATTAGTTCATAATGATAAATGCAGCATATTAATACAGTTCATCTAAAAACACTCAGGTATTTGAAACGCGTGGCGCCGGTCGAGTGTATTTCTGTTCGTCTTCACAGGTGCATTCATCAAGTCTACGCGTTGTCTAATCACGTTAATAATTACACGTGCTATATGAGGTTATGAATAACCGAGATGCATGGAGTAGAGTTAGAAGTAAAATCCTTGTGATAAAACTGTTAACGACTAACTGACAGGCATCGTGCACTTCAAACCGGTGAGAATAGATATATAAAATGTTGCATAGCAGTCTCTCAATAACATTGGTGATGTCTAAATAGGATTTACGGAAGTTTGTCCTCTAAGAGCGTTAAATGTAGGGTTAAAAATAGGATTATTAACTCGGAAACATATTTACAGTCCCAGGTGGAACACAAAAGACATAAGTTTTAATTCACGTCCCCTTATTAAATTCAAACTGTACACATTAAAACATTGTGTTAATTTCACGAATAACTAAAATCAGGAAAAATATACCATCTAAAAATTAGAAGAATAACTGTTACCCTTGATTTCATTTGGATATCAAATTTATGATTCATTTCTTAAAGTTGACATAAAATTATGAAGCCTAGAATTTTGATTTACACATTCTGTCTAATGCCAAGAATTTTTTTCTAAGCTGACATATATTTTTTCTGCGATTGGTACATTTACATTAAGCACACAAACACCTTGACTTCGTAAAATTAATATAGATTTTAAATCTCGGTCAACTGTCTGTCAGCTATTTTAGCTTTTTGTCGTAGGTAATTTTAATTATGTTCAAGAAAGTTTCGATTGTAATGTTATAGATTTCAATGACGAAAATTTTTAAATGAAGATACTTGAACAATCGATATATTTTAATATGTAAAGACCTAAAATACTCTGGATTGTTGGAATAACTCGAAGAAGAACAAAATGTCCAAATTATTGTTTTAGTGAAGAGATCTGAATATGGTAAACATTTATTTCTCTGTTATTTTATTTAATAGTATAACAAAATATTCCTTCTAAACGCAACTCTAGGCCTACTGCCACTAATATTCCACGGTTATGACGATCAAAGACATATTTGTTATGACATATGGAGCGTTGTGCACACGTGGCGGTTACCTTCTAATTAACGTGCCTAAATGAACGGTGAAAGGCAAACAGGAATTATGTGCGACTGGCGCAACGAATATCATTGCTAAGATTAGTTACTATTTGCAAACAGACGATTGAGCCGCAGATAAGAGACTCCGCTAGTTCAGTTTAAACAAACGATTCCATTTAATTCTACTGTCATATTGTATGTAATCTGTAATGTGTTTTAAATGTTTAATTAGGTAAAACGTTCAATTCTTTGTGAAGCGTTAGAATAGTAACTTAATTAAATTCCAGTACAACGACCACAAAATTGCGTTTGGGCAGCATTTATTATTAGGAACGTGT
Source organism: Antheraea assamensis (assembly GCA_035772565.1). Taxonomy (NCBI): domain Eukaryota; kingdom Metazoa; phylum Arthropoda; class Insecta; order Lepidoptera; family Saturniidae; genus Antheraea; species Antheraea assamensis. The sequence goes on from JAQQSE010000045.1 coordinate 3,984,552, forward strand.
GTGTACAATTTGCCGTTGAGTTCCGATAATCCGGAATGGAGCTCTCGAGCATGTTGCTTTCGCGAATACAGTGACACTGAATAAATTTTCAAACACTAGTTTTTACAACACAACACCGATCACGCCACACACGTGCACGCACACACACACATGTAGTTACACATAGTGCTTGGGTTTGTTATTTATCTCCTCATTGCACAGGTTCGGCGGACGAGGAGAGGTAGCTGGTCGTGTACCCAGTGTACCTTCCTATAAGGACGGAGCCCGGCGGCCATCTTTCGCCGGGCTGACCGCTGGGGGCGGCATGGTGATAGCTCAGCACGGTCCCATGCCGCCCCAACTTAAAGCGGTGGCCGATACACCGTGGGGTTTTATTCAGTGCGAGTCGGACATAACCCATTCTCTCCCCCGGGAGGATGGGTATCCATAATGGATTTCACCACGTTAATAAAAAAAAAAATATATATATGTTAGATTCAAACTACATGTATAAGAAGTTCGTGAAACATACATGCTTGGTACCTACACATGTATATTTCACGAATTCACATATGTATGAAATGGATAGTGTAGCTCAGCTAGTTAGATTTGGGATATTCGGTGATAGTCCAAGCCCAGGCGCGCCGTGTGACCTTGTGATAGTAGGCCGGTGAAACTGTAGAGGCCTTGCCATGTTAACAGGAAAGTCAATTCAAAAAACAAAAAACAATTTGTCATATACAAATTCAAAGCCCATCAACGCGTTTACTATCAAATAGCATCTAAAGCAAATTAACGAACGAACGAATGTGTCATTTAAAACTGAACTAAATCGCTGCCTTTGTTATATGTCTGACAAAGTATAAACAAATAATAGAATCTTTATAAAAACGGGAAAGTTTTGTATCATAAACAAGTTTCGTGCTTTTTCTATTAGGCTTTATAGTACATATTAAACTCAATGGATTCAAAAGGTATCAACTAAAAACAATTTAGTACGCACACAATCAAGGGTTTTATCGTACCATTTATCGATATATCTCAATTGATCAGTGTTTATAAAGGTAATCTTATTATTTCACGCGATCCCTATTGAAATAAAAAAATGCATATTCTTTAAATTCATTGCGTAATAATTTTTCTTTATTGGTATCGCTGAAGAATTTGTTAACATTCACTCATTTAAATTGGTAATACCATCGACTGACAGTGAAGAAACTTGCACCTAAGAAATGTTCTTGCAGCACTAATCATATGGGACACCATTTAAAAATGTTTATTTTTCTAATTTCAGAATATTCAATATCACCGTGATGATTATGCTCGCCTCTGAAAGTAGTGACCTTTGGTCTAGAAATGGGACTGTTACAGGTTGACGGTATTATTATTATAGAATTACGTATTAAGCAACAAGTAAAACGGTTTCATTAACTTTTTTTTACGAAATTAAGGAAAAATAAAACAATCATTGTAAAAATGTTCTCTTTGTATATTAAAATCGTCATTCTAAATTGATACAAAAATCTGGCATTTTCTTAACAACTCCTTGATAATGAACCACCAAGGTGTGCACGCTCAAAGAGACTGAGTTCTTCATTCTTATCTTATACAAACTGATGCAGCGAGACAAACACGCTTACTGGTCGTATAATATAATTTGCTCGTAATTTATTACGTAACATGCATGATAAACTCTCAAGAACTTTAGTGGGTAAGCGTACTATTAAATTTGTATGTATTATCAAATATCGGTTATAAAAATTATGTTATAGGACTGTCCTCTTACAGCCAATGTTTTACAAACAAATTTAGATAAAACTTATCCCTTGTAATATTGCGTATATTTTGTACAATACTTCAATAAAATACGGATACAATAAGGTCTGTCTAGTAATATTGATGGTTTGAATATTTATTTTAGATTAAAGATCAATTTGCTTAGGAGATTTACCCTGATAAAACAAAACACTATATTCACATATCTACTTTACGCTATCAGAAGCATTGCTTGAGAAAAATACAGGAGATTCTGAATAAACAGGAGTCGTTATGTGAGAAGATCTGTAGGGCATCACATCAGAATATTTAAAAACGTTATGCAGCAAAGTCTGCTGTTCCACCAACAACGTGTTCAAGTGTCTCATCTCTTGATCAATTTTCTTTAAGTTGAACGTTGCTTGATCGATCTTTTCTTGCATTCCTCTCATTTCTATGTTGAAGGTCTGGTCGGCTGTCTGATTTTCATTCTTCAGTTTCGATGAGAACTTATTCTTATACAAAACTTCTTTTACAGACCTTCCAGATTTGACTTTATTTAATTGTGCAAGTTCGTACGCTGCCATCATAATGTCTGTGGGTAATCGTTTCTCACGAGGATTTAATGGTTTCACGCTAAGTATAACTTTGCCAGCTTCCGGTGACACCAAAGCTGTTCTATAAACGTACTTATGCAGGCATTTCGGCAGCCAAGCACTAAACATACCCATTTCCACAAACAAAATTAATTTTGTTTGTCTGACCAATTTTGATAGACCTGCGGTTTTTCTTAATCCTTGAATATCGTGAACTGCTATACCGACAAGCAAATTCATTAATATAATAGTAACGAACATGAGAAATAGGATGAAAATTATCTGTGATGATAACTCAAAGATCAAAGGCGGATCGTCTTGCAACGGATCGTTAATCAATATATTCAAATTGAGTTCACCCACCATCATTGATAAAGTACTTATAAAACCCATTAATGGATTTGCGAACATCTCCTCATTAGGGAACACCACACAGAAACATATAGTGAAACCAAGAAGTAAGCAGACGTAGGCTAAAAGTAGTTTCAAAAATTCAGTTAAAACTTTCTGATACATAGCGACGTAGTCTCCAAACATTGGTAATTGACCCATCAACAGCATCAAATTCGTCCAAGCCCCCAAAACAGCATATCCACCAACGTGATTTTGCCAACTATAATCTTTGTCTATCTTATAAAGAGAGAAGACAGAGAGAAGAACAAACCATTCCATTAAGTTCTCAAAAGTTGTGAAATATTGATAAAAACTCGAATATCCAGTGATACCAGTCAATTTTCTAGCTATTTCAAATGCTGTGATTGCCATAAGCACCCACCTCTCTAATTCGATTGGGTTGTGATTCAATATCAAACCTAATAGAGATTGAGACTGACACAACTCGTTTGGTACACCATATTTATTAGAATATTTGCCTTTACATGTCTTTACTACAGCTGTTAACACATAAATAGAGAGAAAAGATACAAATAAAAAGCAAAAAATCAACCTGGCCAAATAAAATTTCCTAATTTTGCGCCATTTCATAAACAAAAATGCCGAACACAGCGGATGTAGTAAAATATCTTTCTGACCTTCATCAATCAAACTATTCAAATATGTTATCTCTCGAGGATAAGAAAATTTTAATAGTTTGCCAAAATCAAATTCGATTTGCACTTCTTCATTACCTTCCGTGGGACGGCTGATGGATATACCACAATCCAAGTTATGCTTGAGTATAGCTAATGATTTTGGAGTTTTCCTAGCAATAACACTTAATGCTGTATGACCCTTCTTTGATTTAGATGTGACATCAGCCCCAAGAAAAATCAAAGTTTCTACACATGGTGTAAGCCCATCCATAGCTGCTAAATGTAATGCAGAATATCCATATTCATCCTTTTTATTAACTTGTGCACCCCAACTTACAATCATATCTATAATATCACAGGCACGCTCAGATCGGCTGACAGCAGCATGTAAAGGTGTCCTTTTGTCGGAGTCTTCTGCATTTGGATCAGCATTTCCATCTCGAAGAAGTATTTCAACACATTCCAAGCTACAACATCTCGCAGCAAGATGCAGAGCTGTGAAACCTCTGTAATTCTTTGTATTTGCTTTAGCACCTTCAGATAACAATAATTCTATACACTCAGCGTATCCTCTTGCTGCGGCCAAATGTAACGCTGTACATTCCTTATCTCTTTGTTTAGTCACACCATTAACACTTATTTTTGTTTCTTTTAACAAAAAGGATAAGCAGCGATGAGCGCCCACTTCGGAAGCTAAATGCAGTGCATTTAGTCCCCCAGATGTGACGTAAGCTGGATCTACTCCCCTTTCAATAAACATTTCCATACATTCCACAGCATCAGCTCTAACAGCACAGTGGACTAAGTTGTCTTCACATCCAGCTCTTTGAACGACAGCATGCAGTGAAGCTCCGTTTGCTATTAACAATTCGGCTACTTCTAAAGAATTACCAAATGCAGCGCAATGAAGGGGTGCAAAATATTTTGGAGCAAAATCTACATCAGCACCACGAGATATTAAAAATATAGCTGCTCGACCTGCACCACTGAATGCTGCCATATGTAGTGCTGTTAAACCAGCAGGCTCCGCGTGATGAATGTCAGCTCCAGCATTCAATATAGCAGGTAATAGTTCATCACGCATTAAAAAAGCAGCCCAAAGTAATGTTAAATTTACCACAACTTCTGGCGCAGAACTTATGTGCTCCTCGATATTGTCTGCTGTTATCAGTCCACATTCTACGTCGTCGAAAAATCTTCCCGCTCCTAAAGTTAAAGCTCTTTCGCAGAGTCTTCTTCTGACTACATCCTCGGTTAGTTTGGCATCGGGGTCCGGCGCGAGGACATCAAAACTTTGGTACATATTTGGCGCATCTTCAGCAGGAGGTGACGGTCCAACAAACAGATACTCCTTAGCTTTCCCGGGTTCACGAGCTGATTCGAGTAAATCGATGTTTCTAACATGTTTACTAGTAACATTTAGTGGGAATTCTTCGGGTTCTCGCACTCGGGAACGTATGCTGCTATTAAGGCGAGATCTACTGGGTGTTCGCACGGGCGTCTGTAGTGGAGAAGGCCAACCCATCTCGCGGTACCCGAAGTTGTCCATTGTCGCGCTGTAACTGAGCGCAATAGGTATTGAAAGCAGCGCTATCTTATCTTCGCTTGTTTGATTGAAGCCAACACAAGTGTCATCTGTTTGACGTAGTGATTTATGAAGTTATTTTTACTGCGCATAATTACAGAAATATTGTATAGAAATTGATAATTTATCTATAAGATCTTTAGTTTTGACTTACTTTTAACATTATTATTATGATTTTTTTATTAGATATGAGTGATTTGTGTGGATTACGAAAAAAATACGTTTTGTTGTGGAATATAATGAAGATAAGTAATATCCCATGCAAACGTTTTAACTTAAAAAAAAAGTAAATAAAATAATAGGCAAATTGTTCGATTAAATCTACTGATGACTATAGTGATATCTACATGTCGTAACAATAATTCCTGTATTTAAATAATATGTAGATTGGCAAAAAAGAACCGAAACACACAGAAACATCCTTATCACAATAATTAGACAATCAAAAGAACAAACAAGCTTAACGTTATCATTATTGTTTTTTAGGCTTTATCAATTTGTTAAAGTCTCATTACGTTCTTTTATTATAAAATTTACCACGAACGCCATTTTATTTGTATTTGTTTAGTAAACATTTAACATCATTCTACTGAGATAATGTATTTTTTTTATATTCACATTAAATAATGTTAAAACTGAAGTCTTTTAATTGTCTGTGAAATTCATTATGAGCCTATATTTTATTTTCTTCTAGAAAAATGATGTAAGTTATTTTTTTATTTTATTTCTCAGTTTATTATGTTAATATTTTCAATACATAACAATAAAATAAAAAAATTAATAAAAATCAATTGGAAAATGTATGTAAGCGCATCACTTCAGAATGGCTGCACCGATTTGACTAATTATTTTCTTGTTATTGTAATTGTCAGGACCAGGTTTTTATGTAAGAAAATATTTGAAAAATCGTAGGAAAAAAGTGATAACTTTTAGCTACAAATTTTCCATATAAAGAGTGTATGAGTAAGACAGTAGGGACATCTCTTGAAAAACATTGTCAGAATTGACAGATTGACATTCAATTGTTCAATTGCCATTTTATCTCATGACATTGTTGTAGTGTAAAGGGAGGATTTGTTCTCATTATATTCGTTGGTCACGCTCGTGCGAAGCTGGGGTGGGTAACTACTGCTCTAATAGATAAATCTGTAGAATGTTACGTGTCTACTTTTTTTTTTCTATCACCAATATTCCAGAAAATGTAGTACCAATTGGTTTGACTGTGGTAAGAGTCCCGACGGTATCATTGTTATGGCCTGCAAAATGAGAAGGTATAGGATGCTACCTACAACGATACTTTGGTGACGTTCTATCTTCCAGATACTTGCTTGAGAACTGTCGTAGGAGCTGCCATAGCGAAGAACCACAAACAAAACAAGTGTGTTGCATTTGGAAGAAGACATATTCTTTTTAGATATTTCTGTTTTAATCATAGAATAAAGTATAGATTAAGAGGAATACATAATATTAAGAAGTTGAACCTTTTGCGCAGATAAATAGATATATACATAAAGCAAGAACTCTTGTTTTTATAAAATGACTTATGACAAGCATCAGAGATCAAATAAAATTAGTACTAGTTGTCATTCTAAAATACAGTTGTTTGTATTTTAGACATTCAACAGCTAAAGAAAACTTTTCATTTTTTTGGTGACTTATTAAAACTGAAACTACAAAATTGTCAATTAGGTCCGTATATAGCTAAATAAATTATAAACTTATAAATTGTTTTTATAATTACATAAAGTATAAACAGCTTTATATTATAGTTTATAACACTCTTTGAGTGACAAAGAATAAAAAAAAAAGCATTTATCCATTAATTATATCGAATAATCGAAGTTATATCTCCTTTGTTTTAATTAATATCTTAATCTTAAACACTTTGAAAGTTTTGTTTTGGACAGTTTCTTTACATTTGCATAACGTTAAAGTAAACATATATTTTTTTATTGCAACAAAATCAATAATGAGCACAAGAATTGTGTACCACAGTTCCTTTATACACTTAACAAAAATAAACAAATATTCTAGTTAGCAAATAATTCCTTTCTTAGTAGTATAAAAGTTATTACTTATATAATTATTATATCTGAATTATAATTAAATTATAATGAAGCTAACATAAAACTAAAGGCACCACTAAATAACTTTGCAAAAAAGCAAAACGCATTGAATGTATGTAAAAGCATCACTTTAGAATGCCTGCACTTATTTGGATTATTATTTTTTTGTAATACTCATAACTTTTAGAAGAAGGTTAGTACAAGAGAAAATGTTTAAGTAAATCTTAAGGAAAAGTGAACATTTTAGGTTAAAAATCTTCATATAATTAAGTAAGTGCGTGAGTGAGACAGAAGATAATAGGCTGAGGATCTTGAAAAATATTAACAAAGACGACCAGTTATTCAGTTGCCCTTTCATTTAATTACAAGGTATTACTATAAAAGGAAGATTTGGTTTCAATTTCTTTGTCAGTAAGTCTCTTGGTGCACTGGTATGAAGCCGAGAGGCACAGCTAGTAATGTATAAAAAATTCAAAATTGTTCTCCCGAGGAATATTATGACCACAAAGTAGTAGTTTTCCATTTACTTCCTTTTGACCGAATCTAACGTAGAGCGGCTCAAATCGTCGACGAACGGGTGCTTTCCTTAGATCTCGACACTTTGAACCTTCACAGGGACGTTAAGTCACTTTGCGTCTTTTACAAGATCTACCACGCAGAGTTTTCTGAGCTGTTCGGGTTGATACCTGCTACTGAGTTCCATTATCGAAGGACTCGTCATAAAATGAAATTCCATCCGTATCATTTCGTTGGTTGGAAGTCGTCTACTGTGCAGTTCTCGCGCTCGTTTTTTCCACGTACGTCGGTCATCTGGAATGAATTCCTAACGAGAGCATCTTCGGACCAACACAACCCACAAACCTTTATAAAACGAGCCTAATCTATCCTCAAAGGTCGGCAACGCATCTGTGATGCCTCTTGTGTCGCAGATGTCCATGGGCGGCGGTGATTACTTACCATCACGTAGCACGGTATTAATTAAACTAATAGACACATCTGTTGAAATTACTTAATCTACAACACGAAGCCAATGTCAAGTTTACGCGTATTGATGCATGTATGGGCACGTATCGGGCCCGCAATCTGTGACAGTTAATCGGACGTGTTCGCCCGAGCGGGGAATCGAACTGACGACCGTACCGTCGCAGACTGTCACTGTCTCCGTCGAGGTTATCGCACCATTCGTTAACTGAAGTCGATGGAATCGTAAACAGTACGGATTTAAGAAATTATACAGTAAGCGGAATCACAGAGAACTGAAATGCGGAAGTCGATTTTGAAAAATATACTTCAGTTTTTAGTTTCAGCAAGTGCGAAAGCCAGCGGATATTGAAAGTAGGTACTGTCTATAATCTGTCTATCGTGTAAAGTCAGTTTCTGGAAAGTTACAGCTACAAGAATTTGTATACATAAAAATAAATATCGGTTTGTTTCAGATACACACCCATATAAGTGTAAATTATGCAATATATTTTACTATTGCCCACCACTACGTTGTGCCACGCTTTATTTTAGTGTTATAAAATTTTATTTGTATTGCCACTGACTTTTGCTCGGCGCTTCGCTCCGGTTAAAGTATATTTGTATATCTGCTCTCTTTTTTTTTCGAACTGACCACACTGTTTACCTGGCAAGGCCTCTACGGTTTCACCGGAGTACTAAAGGGAGCGCTTAAAAGGCACTCACTCGATTTTATATAAGCAACCAGCACAAGGGCACATGGCACGCCTCGGCTTGGACTGTCGCCGAATATCCTAAACCTAACTAGCTAAGCTAAACTATCCATTTTATACATATCTGAATTCGTGAAATATACATGGGTACCAAGCATGTAGAGGCCAAAAGAGCCAACAGGGTATGTCATTTCGAAAAAAGTGATTGAAGTTAAAAAAAAAATCGATCTCATACATGTATTTTGAATTTGATTACTAAGTTAATCTAAACTAACTCAGTTCGAAAAAGGGCTTAAAAAACAAACCCAACCACTATGTGCACCTACCTACATGTGTGTGTGTGTGTGTGCACGTGTGTGGGGTGATCGGTGTTGTTTTGTAAAAACTAGTGTTTAAAAATGTATTCTGTGTCACTGTATTCGCGCAAGCAACGTTCTGGAGGGTTCCATTCCGGAGGATCGAACCTCGGCTTGAGCAGCTGCCGAGAGGGAGCTAGGCGAGTGTGCTGGAGTTAAATTCACAGTCAAGTGTGATCTTTGATTACGCGGGCGTGAGCGCGCATACGCTCTGTTTCGAAGGATGGAGGGGTACTGCAAGTTAACTACCGTTATTTCGTCGGGAGGATCTGTAAAAATATATCGTGGACGGCTTTTGTAATGTGGCGCGTCGGTTACGGTGTCGTAAGTCGCGGCGAATACCACTAACGGACTGGAATGATTCATGGCTCTCTCAAAATAGCTAGTAGTGAGTGTCTTAACGTACTCCCAGATAGACGGCATCTCCAGGTCTCTATGGAGGTTGACTCTCCAGATGTACCACGGGGTACCCTCCGCCCTACGTAGAAAACGATTCTGTAGTTTTTGTAACTTTTCAAAGTTATGTCTTGACATATGCGCGAAAACGGGACAACTATATGTCAGAATAGGACGGATACACATGGTATACAAAGTAAGCTTACGTTTGAAGGACATTTTACTTTTTGAACACACTAACGGATGCAAGCGACCCAAGACCATAGCGGCTTTGTTTTGCACTCTATCTGTATGCGCCTTGAAAGTGAGGCACCTATCTAATGTGATATTTGATCTCGGGAGTACCTACCCTTATACACCCTTGACAACTTGTGTGTATAAGATGAATGGTTTAGTAGTTAAGGCATGAAAGTGTAACAAACAAACTCATTTGTGCATTTATTATACCAATGTATACGTAATGTAATGTATAATTATACTAATATATCTATAGACTTACTGCGGATGAAGTGATATGATATTTCTAGTGTTGAAAGCGTCCATAAGCTACAGTGACTGATTACCATTACAGGACCGCAAACTTGTATATCTTAAAAAAACTGTTAAGAATACAAAAACTTTCCATACGTTATTTAAACAAACGAGGAAGAGGGAGCATTCACCTTAAATTATAATTATATAAAATTATGCTTAAATAAAAAAAAACTGCGTCTCGCTTTTATCTATATACGTGATCAATTGGCAACATGTTCACATTAATTATAATTTAATTCGATACCGGAATCCAATATAAATTTTTATGAAGGAATATACATAAAATTTGTAAACTGTAAACTTCTGGCAAAGAATTTACGTCTGTATATTTATTTGTTTGTCCGTTGAATTCAACATTTCTTTTGTGACGGGAAACATGTGTTTTCACTCGTTTAAACACAAGGTTAAAAGTGCATTCTGTATATTTATTCTCAAAACGGTCTTGGTGAACTCGACAGTCGGATATCAATTTTAATCTACTACGTAGTAAATTGAATGAAGGAAGGTTATGTTTCGTCGAATTGAAACTGCTTTAAATATATTTCTAATTTTAATGAAAATCGATTCAGTTTCTAAATAACTATACATATACCGCTATGTTTGAATTCACACTTTATACAGCCTGTAGTTGTAGTCCGCTTGCAGATTAATTTATTTAATATCGCTTTGTATTCGGTTCAATGTTTGTATAGAACTGTTCTTAGCTTTTTTCGAACTTACTGCGCTATTGGCCTGACAGGCCTCTACAGCTTCTCTGGACTACTCCGCACTGTGACGTACTTATATGCCTAATAAGTCGGGGGGTGGAAGGCTCTGGTAGGCTAGGCAGGTAAGAGTAAAGATTCTAGATGCGCTATTTTTTGTGTCCTCTTATTTGCTTACAATAGCCAGCGGGATAAGGTTTACATTTGTGCCTTTTTTCCTACACATCGATGAGCCGTCGTATTTTTTTTATTAATAACAACGAGTTTATTGAGATGTCTGAAGAGAATACTAGAATGATCTAGATATATATTTGGTGTTTGGCCTTCCTTTTTTTTTTTGTAAAAGCCATATCAGCAGTTAGAAAAAACATTACCAATGGAAAGGGTGGTGAGTTCATGTAATTTCGTTGCATACGTGTCAACAATGTGAAAATTGTGTAAGAAAAAATACATGTTTTCTTAAATTCATTTTCAGGGAACACGTGATTTATAAAATTTAAATAAACATTCACGTTTCAAGAAATGTATATACGGCTCAAACGCCTAATGTGTGAATGAGATAGTATTATAACATGCCAGGTATCAAGAGGACCTACTTTTGTTCTGCAGTTAGGGTTGTCAAACATTAATGACGAACATAATTAATAAAATTAAATAATAAAATTGTTATTTAAATTTTAGCTAATTGAACGAGTTTCATGCTAACCTTAACCTACGCTCACATTTTTTAAATTTTAAATAATGTAATTACACATTATATCAAAATAAATAAAATTTACCTATAATGAGTACATAAATATAAGGATACAAACGGTTATTTCATTTCAGCCCGAGCATAGCTTGTATCCTCGAAACTAAATAGTCATCGAGAAGAACCGGCAAGAAACTCGATCTGGTATAACTTTTCATCAAACGTAATATCAAACATATTTTTAAGAACACGTATAGTTATATACTAGACATAGATAATTAAATTCGTTTCTGGTGGATGCACAAAGACGAAGAATAAATAGCCTTTATAGGACTATAGCCTTTAAAAACACAAGAAGTCTAGCAATAGAAAGATAATGATCTCCGTTTCTTCTGGCTATTAACGTAAGAGTAAGGTATAATGATACATGTTGAACCCAACCGGAACTTATTCGCGTTAGTTACAACCCTAATATGTTAATGCATTTCATATTGGTGTTATTACATTTTTATAATCATTCTGCTTAATTGCAATTACTGAGAATAAAGCAATACGCTTTGTATCAATCAGCGACATGAATAAATTGTTTTTTTTTGCTAACTGACGAAATCCAGGTTAAGTTGAATCAGTATTGCATTTCACGGAATTCTTTTTGCTTGCATTCATATATTTCTTGTAAAAAAGTGAAACGTTTTTTTACATCGCCTCAAATTTTTTCTTCCATCTATCCCATGTCGCATTACAGAGGACCGCGGAGTAGGGGCAAAGTGCAAAGTAAAATCGCGTCTTTAATACTGTAAATACAATAATTTTCCAAAATTTTTCAGTTAAATAGTTACGATCTGAAAAAAAATTCACTTGCATCGTAGTTTCGTAAAACGATTTTAGAAATAAACTTATAATAAAATGAAATTAACATACTACTTGTACAATTAAGCGAGTTCATCGATCTTTATTTACGAATGTATGTAATTGGAATAAATTAATATGAAATTGTTTATTTTCAAAGTAAGTACAATCCACACCATACTTTTTGACCGCTCTGAACATAGCTTTGCAGTACACAAATTTAGCTATAAATACGTAATAATACTACGACCCGAAAATTACTAAACGGATTGTAAGGCGGCCTTCACCAATAGATAGAGTAATACATGGGGAAAGTTTGGGTATATAATTTTGTCAAGGTTTTGTGTAAATTGGTTGAAATATAACGATAATTGTTGAAAAAAACAAGCCGCTTGGGAGCTTTCATCGAAAACGCTGTATATATTTTTTTGAGATATAACAAAACAATGCACAGTGAGTAATTCCTCTTTTATAGATCTACAAAAAAGTCTGCGATGGCATATACCTATCTTTTAAGGATAGATTACTATACCCCTATATCTTCGAAAAACATAGTCACGTACAATGAGGTAATTGGAAGGCTATTTAGATGGGTACAGTATTAATCCTTATCAAATTGAATACATTAGTTACTTTAAGCATTTCATGCACGTAAGTATATATATTTTATTATCAGGGCAGGACAACGTCCGCCGGACCTGCTAGTTTATATATAATTCTAGCAACCGCCAGTGACTTTGCGTGAGTTTGATGACATCGCACACATTATCTTCGATAACTCTAATGACTTCTTCAAAGTTACTATACACTTATCGTTATATTGTAGCCAATTTAAATATCTGTATTTAGTAATGCATATTTCGATGTTCCAGTCTGAAAGACGTGTTTGGTACACATTATTTTCCAAATTAAAATTTTTTTTTTAACAAGCTTTTAGGCACTTCGTAAGAAAAAAAGATTATTTGCAATAAGTAAAGTAAATATACACTGCATAATTACGAAATATGACGCATGGGACCGAAATATTACATTGGTCTCCTTTCTATTCATACGGTAGTTTCTGTAAGAACTGATTGATTATGTTGAAACTTTATTAAAAAAATATATATTTGTTTTTATATAAGGCGACATTGCTATAAAAAAATTCCAGGTGCCATTTTTTAATTACGATCGGATCATTGTCATATTTTATGGAACAACCAATATTTGAATCCAGAATAGTAATACAGTTGTAGATGAGGACTACATAAAAGAGAACATCATTACTTTAAGGTTTCTTTGTTCTCTTGAAGTGACAGTTCTTTGTGACAGTGACAGAGCTTTGAAATTCTGATCCGCAATCTTTTTGTGTGGGGAAAAGTGTAGGAGGTAAACACGGTGTCCCCCAACAGTTGGGTAGAATATCTGAAAACACTGGTTCTCTCGTCTGACCACCGAGGTTAAACGTCGGGGGCGGTCAATACTTGGATGGGATCACTCAGGGATCACCTTACTCTTTTGATTTGTTGTACTTTTAATAAATAAGTTTTCACTTCTTTCGTTTGTTCCCCTATAGACTCTAGGTTTGTTTTTCTTCATTTTTATACTTACTTTTACTTTCTTAACTAATTACAGCTATGTGTTAAGATATTTTTTTGTTTTCATTTCCTAGTCTTACATTTTCCTAATTAGTACAATAGATATTATACAGTAAGGCTACAGCTGTTACAATTGTTAATTGTCAACTCATATTACTATTTTTGTGTTACATTATGGGAATATATATATACACATAGTATAAATGTCGTTTTGTTATAGCGATGGAGATCGAATTTAATTTTGTTAATACGATTTCATTTTACGCTGCAATTAATATACCCCAATTAAATATTCTACATTCGAACGCCATTAACATTTTTAAATAATAAACGTTTTCTGTTGATAATGTTCTTATAATTCTAAAAAACTCTGATTTATGAGTGTTTTTTAATTTAAAAGTATGTTCTCTGTGGCCAAATTTTATTTATTTTGTTTTATTACATTGACCTATACCTTAAGGATGGTAATTTTACACTAACAACTTTCATGATAATCGATTGAGTAGTTTAGACGTGAAAGTGTAGCAAACAAATAAACTCTTTCGCATTTATTATGTTAGATAGAATAAGGATTATAAAGAATCAAACGCTCTAAAAGCCTCACCAATGCCTTAAATACAACTCTTGTATTTTATCCCTAAACGACATGAATACCTTTTAAGTATGTCACAAAGAACATAAAAATAAAAATATTTAGTGTTTACGTCGCCCTACGACCTGTAAAACATTAATGGCCATCAGAATAAATTATTTCGTCGTTATAAGTACTTAATGTAAGTAAATTGATATTTAGTCTTTTAAATGTATATAAATATTGCAAAGCTTCAAACATTATATGTTTGTTTGTTCCTACGCGCAAATCTCTGGAACTACCCGACTGATTTGTAAAATTCCTTTTGCATTTTATAGCGTATTTATTAAAGAAGATGATGTTATACCTAACATCACACTGCGATCATTAAGAGTTACGTAATTAATATATAAATTGTAAGTTACATAGTACACTGAGAGAGAATAAAATAGTATGCGGAAAATCAGACACAGAGGACGGAAAAGTTGAATGCGAGTGAAACCACGGATCACAACTTGTAAACTATAATAAAGTAATCCACAGAAATAGAGCTACGCTATAGTTACATGGTTTATAGTAATAGCGTATTAATGTAAAATTTTAATCTAATTTCACTTTTTCATTTGACTGTACCTGCATTCAATTATCCATAATGTCTTGACATTTAATAAATTCTTCGACTAATTTATAGATGTTTATTCATGAACACAATATAGATATGCGCAATTTAACCAATGATAAAGATTTTGCTCCTTGAAATATGTAGGATTCAAGATTTATTGAACAAATGTCTGCTATTTACTTAATTCAAGAACAGCCATAACTTGAAATGGTAGTTGCCGTGGAGTTCTGTCTCTCTACCTTCGTATTTAAGATGAGGATATCATAAGAAGGATGGATGCTTGAAAATAAGTTACACACGGTTCAGAGTATGTTAAAACTTGTATAAGTGGATTTTCATAACATGTATTTCTCTTTTCAGCAACAAACTAACATAAATGACTAATATAAATTGGCAACCCAACGGTTGTAGTAAACGTAATGTTCTGATAACATGGCTAGTATATTCAACAGACTAATTGCTGGTTTTATAACCACATCTTAATTTTCAACTATGGACCTTCACTTGTAAGAAGCTATCCAAACAAAGTCAAACGTATTTTTGTTTCAGTACGACATTGCCAATTCCAGGCAGAAACGCAAAGGAATTTTCATGTAAGTATATATACATTTTTTTTATTATAAAAGTAAACATTCAATCGATGATGGCTTAATCGATAGCATGTTCGGACATCGCGTCAATCGAGGTAGGTTCGTATCCTTGCGTATGAGTTGGAGCTTTCGGTGAAGGAAAACATCGCGATGAAACTATAGCATGGTGGTATGGGTTTTCTAAGACCTCCTGGCTAACTACCATCCTTAAATAGTAAATCTGTCGCCAAGTACTTATTGGTGTACTCCGGTAGGTGTACTTAAGAGCCAGTCACCTCTAGGTTTAGTGTTCTTACTACATATTTTACACCATATTGTCATATAATATCAGATGAGATTGTAGTCAAGTGCAAAAACCAATAAAAAAATTGATGCGGGTATATCCGGAACAAAGTTTCAATAAGCTGTACCTAGTTTAGCCCGAGTATTACATCCATCAACCTGTGAGTGACCACTGCAGTGGTACAGGCTTTTCCTCGAAGGAAGGTATGGTCATAAGTACCACGACCGCCCACGACGTATTGGCGATTTCAAGCACCGAGAAATCCACAGTTCTATATTTCCCCTATATACAGTGGTATTACAAAGACATTTCTCTGGTGCCTGGTTTGCTCACGATGTTTTCCTTAATCGTCAGCCGATAGTATTATCAATTTGAATTACTAAATGTACTGCAATTCTGAGAAATTCGTGGGTACATACCGAGGTTCAAATCTACGAACACCGAATTGACTTGCCACCGGTCAAACCATTCGATCACTACGATTTTATATACCCAAGCCCTATTATAGTCAGCTTTACTGATTCAAGAACATGACGAAGGATTTTTTTTCTTTTTTCGAATTGACTACCACTGTTGACCTGGCAAGGCCTCTACAGTTTCACCGGATTAAGACATGACGAAGGACGATGAAGAAGGATTTATACTAAATCGTTCTGTCAAATCAAATGAAATCTAATCAAAAATACTTTATTCAATTTAGGCGCTAAGAAGACGCTTATGAACGTCAAAACTACCACCGGTTCGGAATACATCCCAGTCATCGAGAAGAACCGGCAAGAAACTCGATCAGGTTTATCTTTTTAACATATACTTACATATTTAAAATTCATTATACAGTACCATCGATTTTAGTGGATGCACAGAGAGGAGTCAATTCCAGACATCACCATCGTTCACATATTGATACACTCTATAATAGCCCTTTGACACCAAAACCCGCTAAACCAGTAATTTTTTGTTTATATTTCCTTTTATATTTATACTTTGTTACAGGTTTTTACTGTTTACAATATATGTTTGTGTGATTTCACATACTTATAAAAAGAGTCACAAATATAATAGTAATCATAGCGACCGGACGATTGCCTGCTTCGGTGGCCCTAAATAATAGATCTTATTAAGAGTATAGCGCGTATTACCCATAAATTTTTTTTAATGCACACATCTTCCTAGATACTATAGATGACTAGCCATGACAGGGTCCTGATATTTATAAAAAAATTCAAGACGTCCTGTGGAAACCGGAAGAACACTATATTACAAGTCAAGACAAAGTCACACCGATTAAGTACCTACTCAACCATTCCCTATATACCACGGCTTCCGTAATATCCATTGATACTGTTATTGGAAGTTATTTTAACATACATACATATTTTAATAACCTTGTCCACATCCTAACGTCTCTACACCTGCCGGGAAGACTAAATCAATGGATCATAAATCAACTAACTGATAAGGAGTTTTCCATTCGTCTTCGTCCTCTCACCAATGATTAAACAAGAAAACCATTTCCTGTACCTTCGTAAAAAGACTATTCAATCAACGGATACACTTCGCACACGCCACTATTTTAAACAAAATTATAGACCAGACATAAAAAAATAAAATACGCAAATGGTAATAATCTTCATTTCCTTACTAATATATATAAATATGAATACACGTTGCTAGAGGTACAGTGAAGATTATAGAGTAACGTTACGTTTATCCTGGAGAAAAGGACTGTTCGAGAATAGATGGGTTAACATTATATAAACTTAAGCTGAGCTGCGAGAAAAGCTAGTTGTTTATAAATTATAAGAAACAAACTCCATATTTGGATAAGAGATAAATAAAAATAAATGTTATTTTCTTTATAGCAGAATTCCAATAAAAGGTAATAATAACAGTAATTTTATAACAATACAAAAAAACAATCTAGTTCTTAACGATATTGCCATCTACAAGATATAACAATAGCTAAAAACCATTCAGGTGACACAACAAGTACAATAGATTATAAACGAAATCATTCGAGCCGGCGAAGGCGAAGAATCTCGAACACAGGCATATCGAAAATTAATATATAAAATTAGTTGCGCAATATCGAAGACACTTTATTTATTTTAGGCCTGTCTAGTACTTGTACTTGTAAAAAGAATTATTATGAAAACTTATCTGCGGCTGCATTGAATGAAAACAGCCGATAAGCATATCCACAAACGAATGATGAAAAATAAACGTGATGTGCACACGTGACTTTATACGCACACGACGCAAATACTACTGGGAAATATAAAATTTTGTTGGTATCGTTTTGTAGATACTCGTTTGTAGATAATAAATATTGTATATATGACTTTTGCGTAAACTTCATTTAACTATTAGTATGTCTTCACTGTGTATTATTTACAAATATACAGAAATTGTATGAAGTCTATAAATATGCCAAATATAAAGCGTATCTTGAAATAAACTGCTATATATGTCACCCTTTCCTTTGTTTATCTCTGTAGGATATTCCCCTTTCCCTTGTGTACTACATATTATTTTAAAAAACAGAATAAACTGTAGAAACTAACATTATTTCTATAATTTTACGTTTATATGTTAAAATTATTATACGGCTACACGTAAATGTTAATATACAAAACCAGCATTATTGCATAGTGTGAGTATAGTGTGTTTCGCAATATTGATGCAGATTAATTAAAATGTTGACCGCCAGATGACACCAGCCATCCGGTTCTCAGGCATCGGGTATTTACGAAGTAAAGATGCGGAGTTACTGCAATCTATCTCCGCATAGATTTCTCGATGATAAGTAATGGATGGGTATAGTATCAAAAGAGTAATTCATCATATGTATTGTCTGGAAAAGATTATATATTATAATTACCTATATAAATAAAATTCAATTGATGAATGTACGATATATATGGTACAGGTATAGGTACGTATATAAGCGCATTACTTCAGTACGCTTGTATTTATTCAGCTAATTCTTTTTGTTGTTTTGGTAGTCAGGACGAAGTTTGTGTGAAAGGAAATGTTTGAGAAATCGTATGGAAAATTTGAAAAATTTGGGTTAAAAAATCTCTATATAAAAAGGGGAGTGAATGAGGGAGACAACACTGTAGGGAGTTCTTCAAAATATTGACATAATTGATGTTCAGTTGCCAATTTATTCCATTATATGGATATTCTGTAAAGGGAAAATTCGGTCCATTTTCTCTATTAGTGTACCCATTCGAAGCTTGAGCAAGCAGCTAGTATATGTATATAATAGAAATACTGTTATTAAAGGGTTCAATTACGCGAAAACTACTGCACGTATCGATATAGGACTATGACCTTTCGATGTCGAATTTTTCGTAGAAAGTAACCAGTAAGTAACAACCTGAAAAATTTTGCACGAAAACAGTGGTAGTATAGAATGTATAGTTGGAAGTACTTTGAGTACCTAGAAATCCTGAATACTGAAAAAAAAACGAAAATACAGTCGACGGGAACTATTTAAAGCTGGCTAGTGTTCTGCTATTTAAAAATGACAGTATTGCAAGCAAACCATACATCTTGAACGAATAAATCTTGAAGCTAGACAACGACATAAAAATTGTAAAACTAAAAAATGTACCTATCAGACCTCGTAATCATACTGAGAGGTTGTCATCAAAGATTAAACCAAGAGAGATATTTCAACCACCAGGAGAGTTATAATGTTTGAATTTTTCTTGAAATTGAGCCCGTGTCTATCACTGCTGGGCAAAACTGTCTGCCTGGAGGAATCAAATAACATAATAATTTCTTTAGTCTACAACATTATAGTAACTGAAGAGAAATCAACAGTTACATTTTTTTTCCTATATAGTGGTACTACAAAATAATCCCAAGGAGGGTCGATATCAGGCGGCGGCCGATCATAAAGATTAAGCCAAATCATATATCAAAACATGACAAACATGTTGTGCCGACCCTACTTAGGTAGGGTAAGGGTAAGAATTTTTTTTTCGAACTATTTACACTGTTGACCTGGTAAGGCCTCTACAGTTTCACCGGACTACCGGGTAAGAAGATGATAATGGTATGATACTTACTTATTGCATTCGATTAATTCTTTAGCATTTTTTTTTCAATTTCCAACTAAGCGGACAGGAATCAGCTAGTTTATTTGTATAAATGTGAGTGCAGCATCAGGTTGATAAATTGTTCTATTTCCAGAAGACTATTAAAGTTTTATGTCATCTTTTGGACAGAATTGTCTTTAACCACCTTTTTATTCAACATTAACTGGTGTCAGCGATTTTGTTCTTGTTAAATGCTTTTGTTTTTGTTCTTGTGAAATGCTTTTGTTATTTCATAGGGACTGCGTGTTATTGTACGTACGTACGTAGTTATTGTTTTTTTAATCCTTTAAGAATTTTTGCATTTGATCACAATGTCATCCGAAGTTAAATGACGATGTGATCTAATATGGTAAAGAAGAAGGAAGGAAGGCGAGTACTTTCTAGTGTACTGCAGTATTAGTGTCCGCTCTAATTATGAATTATTGTATATTGCGTATTATTGATGAGCTTTATTACCATATAAAAGACTGGTGATAGCGGAGTGGCAAAGTAAGCGACCTATAACGCGTGAGGTTGCGGGTTAGGTGCTGTGTGTGGCGGTACCAATGTAAATTTCACTCTGTGGAGTTTATATGTACTAGTCTAGTGATTTACTATCTGTTGACGGTGAAGGAAAACATTGTGAGGAAGCCCACAATAAGAAAATCTAGGACATGTCTGATCCATCAACCAAGACAAATATTATGAACTGTGGTCTAACTTACCATTCAGGTGAAGATACTTACATAAAAAACACAACCAGAGATAAAATGACAACCTACTAGTGTGAGAGCCCGTAAACATAGATACTAACATGCTGATCATATTAGAACTCCAACTTTGCCTATAACAATTTCTCCAAACATTGCAGAATCTCTCGAATGCAAAGTAAATTCTTCTGTCGATCTACCGCTATCAAGTTTATCTACAAATATACCATCTACAACCACGCCGGCAACATTCTCTTCACTACTCTCCACATCCTCATCACCATTATCTATATATCCATTACCATCATCCACATCCTCTTAAATGCACCTCAACCACGGAGAAGCTAATGTCAAGCACGAGCACCACGTCGACGTTTTGAGGAGTTTCAATTTAAATGTGGTGGAATGTTACGAATTGAAACCTTCTTATGTATTTCAAAATAGAATGAGAAAGATGTATATATATTGTTTTACATTATTACTTCAGTTGTCATTAAAAAAAATGTGTTTTCTTTCAGAAACCGCACATTTATTTACACTAAAAATGGAACAATAATATTACTTTTACAATAAAAATAAACCGACTTCTATATCAAGAAACACTAAGGAACAAGAAGGCAATAAAAAAAAAAAATTAAACTATTACATTATTCAAATTAAATAAAAATTATTAGTATTTGCGCTACCTAATAATATATCGGAAGTCGGCATTAACCCGAATGCACTGGAAAAACGTAGAAAGTTTAAGTCCACTCTCGCGTCAGGTATATATATTTTTATACCTTTTATTTTTTTACGGTTTATTTTTTTTCTAAAAGTAATATTATTAATTATAGCGGTACGAACGGACGTAGATTGGTGTACAAACAGCATCACTACAAACTACTAATGAGCCACCATCTATACTACCGGTTGATGTATAGTATCGGAACTGATATACTTTGCACAGGTTCAACCACCCCGATCAACTGTGCCCTGCGGGTAGCCGATCTTAACACACTCTGTAAGTTCAAAAACCCAGTAAACGTTCCGTATGCTATTTCTGTAAGGCACGTGCGCTTAATAAAGGCTCTTTGCAACCAATCGACGCCTATTCCGTAACAAACCGACCCAATTTTATTTCAAACAATGGTAAAGGAATGTTGCAGTTTGATTGGAATTTCGATTTAGTGTCGATTGTTTTTAGTATAACTACCCTTGTAATATTAAGTATGAATTTAAACAGTATGGCAGTGTGCAGTATATAAATATAAAATCACCGATTTTGTGCAGGATTATTTTAGCTAATTAAATTATACTTTTGCATAGCTTTAACTAAAACTGCAAACCGAACGATACTATGATATTATAAACAGCTGTGTTATCCAGTGAAATTTTCGGTTGAGGTCTTTAATTAATGTACATGATTAAACAAAAAATATGTTTAAATATACACAAATTGTTTACTTTTATTATATTTATGTATATAATTAATCTGTAAATATGTTTTTCACTAAACTCTTCTTAAACGATCGGGTCGATTTTTTCAAGACTTTTGTTTGAATCGATGGACAGTTTAGAGTTACAATTGAACTCGGTAGGCATCGTACTGATTTGATTCGAGATTTTTTTTTTATTTTAGGACAGAACGTCTACCAAGCTCACTATTATACATGTATAAGTTACATATACTAATGTGGCTATTGAAACAATACTATTGACCTAGTACCAGTGACACGCACTATTAGTTGAACTCCTTAAAGTGACGAATAGCTAGACAATAAAACATTGTTACTTACATGATAGACTTTCTACATTTGAATACTATTCCGTTTACATAATTTAATTAAATACTAAAAATCGGGCGTAAGTTTTCACATAAATTAGAATCTAAAACTGAATAATAATAAACTATAGCTTTTTCAGCCTTTGCGCATATCATTTTACCAAAACAGCATTATTAGAATTCATGAAATTTACTCTCTCCCTATTAAATATGCGTAATGCTCTATAACGACACGGTGACATACTGTCGATTTATAGTGTTGGGTATATAAAACATGGCGCGCATGGTGTCCAAAACATGAACGAAATAAATGCAATGACTCATGTAACAATACCAAATTAGTTTTTGATTTAGTGCCCACTAAAATAGGGTACAACCGTTTACATCCTAAATTCCTAAAATGTAATCCTAAAATCCCTATCGACTTTAAAATTGTAATTCTTAAAAATGTAAGACGCACAGAACAACTGTTAGTAACAGTAGAAACTTCTAATACAATTCGTTCACTAGTTGGCCAGTTTCCAGATGCATACCGCCCAACTTTGGATCAAACGTATGTGATGTTTGTGACCTGAGATATAGATCGAACACATTCGCAATGATTTGATAAAGTGCCTACCGTGGAGTTTATATTTACGCATCCTGGGTGAATGTAAACACTTGTTATTTCTGTACGTTGCCTACCATTGTACCTGTAAACATCAGACGGTGTTGCCAGATTATTTCTATTCTATTAATTTATTTAAAAAAATACCAAATCTGTTGATATACAAATACATGTTTCATTGCTGGATATAGGTCATTTTTTTAGTGAAGCACAAACTTAATCACAACGTCAGCCCACGGCATACTAGTGAATTTGCACATCAGTGAATCTATAAATGTTGGTGATATCTGAAACAGTTTGTAAATATTATTGCTATAAGCATAGTGTTTGAGATAAATCAGCGCCTGCGCAAATTAAATAGCTACGTAATTAGTGTTTGTGTCATTGCTATACGTATGTATTTTTTACTGCCTACTGCAATTTTGACATATACAAATGTCCTGTGTCTCATTTATTATCAAATAATATAAGCGAAGCCGGTTTAGGCACCACACACAGTTAACGGAGGATAGAGATGTGGTCGTATGAGTGAACAATATTACAATATTTTGAATGTAAAGTTGTTTAATATCTGATGTTAAACATTCTAGTAATTATTTTATTAAACTGACGTATTTTCGTGTATCCTGTATATGTCACACACGACTATAGTTAGTAACACAATAATAATATTATGCGTATCGTATTGCATTACTGTTCTTAATAATTCTGAAATGAATACTTTCCAGGAATATCCACGATCAATTTGAAAAATGATTAAATTGACCATCGGGAACAACTGTTCGAACAACTTTGGTCTAAAAGTCTTTCGGTATTTATTTTCAAACTGGTTCAGCAAAAGAGAAATCCAGATACAAATGTCACTGTCGAGACCAAGTTAATATATCTCTATGAACAAAGAGAAATTGCAAGATAAATCTTCATATATATAAATATTCTCTCCGTGTGTATGACCGTCTGTGTATGTTTTTAAAAAGATAAACCCGATCCTGTTTCTTGCCGCTTCTTTTCTATAACGTGTTTTTCGAACCGGTGGTAGTTTTTGACATTCACAAGCGCCTACTTAGGGCCTAAATTGAATAATGTATTTTTGATTTTATGTGACGGAACTCCTTCTAAATGACTGGATATATTTTGATGAAAATTTTTGTGTGGATTCAAGAATAGGTTAAATTCACAAATGGACCCGGTAGGTAGCGCTGCGATCTGACTCTAGGATTTTTTTTATCAGGGTAGAACAACGTCTGCCAGGCCCGCTAGTGTACATATAAAATAAACCCAAAAAGATGCAAACTACACAATGGTATGGGTAATAAGCAGTAGTTATTACCACAATAGTGTATAGTCGTCCTTTGTACGTTGAGTTATCACATTAATTTCGAATTATTTCTAGCATGGACGGAAATCTTGGGAATTTTACGTACGATCGTGGCATCACTATAAGCGAATGGCTACCCTCACCCGCGTAGTAGAGCATTGACCTTATTTCGATATCTGTAGGTATTATACCCGACCGCGAGTATGCATAAACATCGCATTCCGTTGTTTTCGTTAATTTATTTTGTGCCATGTTTATTTTGCCATAAATGAAATATTGCGTATCATCTCACAGCGACTACTGAATTTATAATACTATGTTCTTACCTACCACAAAAATTTTTGTAATATGAAATTGCCAACATAACTAATTCTGAATGTGAATTAAATATTTCGGTACGTCAGTATAATATTCTTCAGTGAATCTAATTTATGTTGAATTTTTTGATTTTAAGCTTATGAAATTCCATTTTTAATTTTGATAAAGACAGGGGTTTTAGAATTTGCTTCATGAGAATATAACGATAAAATTCATGGAATTATAAGTAAGTAATTGAAAACAAAACACAGGGAAATAAATAATTTGTTAAAGACGAAGGGTAATATTTGTTGATTTTTGTGAACGTGTTGTTGTACCTACTTAGTAATTATTGGCTTTTGATTTTCAGAACATCAAACAAATTTAGTTGATGAATAATTGTTTGGTTTCATTGAATAAAAATTGCAAAGTACAGTCTTTGCCATACTTATTTACTGTTCTGAATATAAATGCATAGAACACAAATTTAGGTTTAATTGATATATTATATGTATAACATCAAAACAAATTAAAGATAAATAAATGTCATTTTTAAAGTCCTAGAATAATATTTTAACTTTGTTTTTTAATTAAACTATGACGTCATGCGCAAGCTCGAACTTACAAGCTATATTTAGAGCGGCCAAAAAGATTGACGGGGATTGTATACGTACTGAGTCGATCATTTATTTTAATGATTAATCAGGTTTTAATATCATAAATGTACTTTCCTAATTATGGATTTAGTTAGTAGAGAACTAGTGAAGGTAATATATCAAACAATTACTGTAAGGAATAATGTAAAAAATTACTATCCTATTAGGTATTAACAGGTTAGGGTTAGGTATCAAGGTATCAAGAAATAAGGATGTTTTCAATGAATTAACATTAATTCGAAACACCAGGACAAATGTGACTCATGCGGATGCTGTCATAAAACTGTGGGTGTATGTAGGTATTGGAAACCTTTGAATATTATACATTCTTAACTCGTATCTTGATTCTTTCACAATATACTCGAGACCCGTGACTCAGTTCTGTAGGATCAACGTTTATTTGAATTCCTTTTTATACAAAACTAACTACGCATCCCAGTTTCGTATGAGTGTACTAACAAAGGAGATAAAAAATCATGTAGGGAAATAAAATGGCAATTGAACAACTGAAAGTCAGTCGGTCAATTCCATCAATATTTTTGAAGATCTACTGTCTCCTATCTTACTAACTTACTTACACCTTATTTTATATGTAATCAAATTCTTTTAATTTGCGTACGATTTATCAAACGTTTGACTTTATACAAATCTTGGTCTAATAATTATAAATACAACACAATAAAGGGAATTACCCAAATATAAGTGATAGGCTTATATGCGTTCGGCCATTTAATTTTATTTATATAGATAATCGTATTATCTTAATTGTAAGTACATACAAAGAACAACGGTGACTGCTTTAATCCTACGAGGTGATCCTACGAGGATTATCTTCACATTATCACAATAACTTGAGGGGTTCTTAAATTTTGTTGCGGTGGTTCTGGATCAATATACGCCGTTTTCTCAAATATTGTTTAGTCATGAGTACAATAGCTGGGTTCGTCATCTCGATATTTTATTCAACCGGTCGCTATACCCCATGCTTCGTAATCAATGAAAATATTTTCATTCAGTGGTAGAACTTTTTTTATGTTCACCTGTACCAACTAAAAGCCACAACGTCTCTTGCTAGGCGCTTGGCAGCGGCGGTTCGAAAATCAGCAAACTGGCAAGTGCTAACTCCCGAAAAAGGTCCTCTAAGGTCCAGTCACCAACCGCAACTTTGGCCGCTATTGTGATACTTTAACAAGTATTTCTACCTCGGTAACCTTTAACAAGATTTTCTTCCCCCTGGTCTCAGGCCCACTCATCCTAGAAACCCTCCAGGTATTTTGAAGAGTATTTTTCTTCCTCTCAATTTTTTAAACAGGTGTTATTCCTTAACTTTTTAACGAGGTTTTATTACTCAAACCCAAATGTAGTCCGGTGAAACTGTAGAGACCTTGCCAGGTCAACAGTGTAGTCAAAAAAAAACTCGAACCCAAAAGTGAACCCTCCGGGATAGTTTTATAAAAACGTTTTTTTCCTCTGTCCCAGTCGGAATAGACAAACACGTTGCTGGAATTACAAGATGTTCCACGTGATTTACTATTTCATAATGGAATGCCATAATAATATTATTACAGTATATATGAAAATAAGGTATATTACTAGTAAATAAA
This sequence comes from Antheraea assamensis, assembly GCA_035772565.1. Lineage (NCBI taxonomy): Eukaryota > Metazoa > Arthropoda > Insecta > Lepidoptera > Saturniidae > Antheraea > Antheraea assamensis. The sequence continues at coordinate 4,011,455 of JAQQSE010000045.1, forward strand.
GAAATGTAATTTGGGTTTTTTGTACTAAATTATTTTAAAATGTATGGTATTACATATAATGCAAAAGGAGCAAAATTTATATAAAAAGTCTTACACTACATTTTTGTTATGGGAATTAAAAAAAAAACTAATAAATATAATGATTAATAAAACAAAATAATTATCAATCAATTAAAGCACAGACATAACTGATGCCAAAAGCGACAATAAAAAATAATTTATATTTTTAAAGTCGCACAGTTTCTAGGATTTAATAATTTTTAGTCCCACGAATGATTTCTTTTTAAATATCTCGCGTGTTCCGTCAAAGCAGGAGAAAAATATAAATACGTTGTTATAATTCAGCGTTAACGCTGTTGTAACGAGTGAAACCGATCTGGCTGAGAATTTAAGCAAAAACTACAACAATGATGTGTAGTAAATGTCGCGACCGCAACTAATTCACACAATTGTCACGGTAATGCGTTTTATGTTCAAAATATGACTAACAAGGCAAGCCTTAGCATCGTTTATAACAATCGTTGTGGTTTTTTGGAAGACGCATATTTAATTCTATTTCTCAATAGCTAACTAAACAACTGCAATTATTCTATGCACTTTCTCTTGTTTTGATTGTCAAACTAAACGTCAGGCCCTTTATATTCTGTACAATACAAAAATGGTGTATTCCTTAAAAGGATATATTCATAATAGTTCAATACACCACTTACGACGAACAAAAATACGCATTTAAAATTAAAAAGTGATACTCCAGTTTTCGACTTATTTTAAAATACGAATATGTAAAGGATCAAAATGCAACTACATAAATAAAAATCAATTGCCGAATATATGTAAGAGCATCACTTGAGAACAGTTGCAGCTATTTGACTAATTCTTTTTTTTTGTATGTTGGTAATCGTCAGGACAAGGTTGGTATGAAAAAAAGTGTCTGAAAAATCAGACGAAAAAAATGAAATAATTGGATTAAAAAAGTTTTATATAAAAAGTGAGTGTGTGAGCGAGACAGAAGACACTGGAAAGATTTTCAAAAATATTGACAGAATTGACACATTAACGTTCAGTTGCCATTTTATTTCAATACATGGTCGTACTGCAAAGGGGAGATTTGGTTGCATTATCTTCATTCCTACACCCAGGCTGCTAGTATTATATAAAACTTGTCTAGTGATTATCACAACTTGGAGTGACTACATGACCACAGATTAATATGTGTTTGACATTTAGTATAAACGTAAACAGTTAATATCTAATTTTAATTTAATCTATTTCTTATAGATACATTTTATCTTTCTGCACTCTATCTCCATATAAATTAAGACTAATTTCATAAAAATCCCTGCACGCGATGTGTCTGAATAGGGGTACAAAGTTCTTTCTTCGCGTATTAATACACACACTTTAAACAATGTACATAATATTGTATAATAATTAAATTTATTAAAAATCATTAGTGCAGTTCACACGCGTGACATGAAACAGTTTAAATATGATAAAATAATCACATAAACAACACACAACGCTATACACTAAGTTAATTATGACTCTTTTTCCCAAGGCTGCGTAATACGCAAACGCACACATATACATACAAACATATACACGTAAAACACTCGGAGCATAGCAAGTATTAGGTAGTGCAATATAAGAAACGCTGTATAATGTATTATATCTCATTCTCTCGCACGTGAAATCCTATAAATATATATGTTTTAAATATCACACATTCATCGAGCTTAAAATCACAATGACCTAAAGAAGTTTACACTGCAAAAAATGTAAATTGGCGTTACGTATATAAATATTTTAAAATTACTTAGATAAACTTACAACTTTTTACGTATGTTATGTATAATATCAGCACCTCCGACCCATTAACAATAAATCGTAAGTTAGCACCCATTTAGGACAACATTATGTATTGTCTAAATGCGATGTCTTTGGAGTTTTATTATTAACTATTCAAATGTTAAACAAGACAATCAAATTAAGCATATCGTAAAAGTATATGAGTAAAGTGCCACGCCAGCTTGCGAAAGTCGCGGCGCAGCTCGGCGTGGCGCCGCGCCTCATCGCGTCATTGTAGTACTCTTTGTGTCAAGGAATATACATTGGCAGTATAATATACAGAAAAAATAACAAGCTTGATGGGGTTTTCACCTTAGTTTTAGTGGGTTATACATTAGATTACAATCAGATTTACCAATTAGTACCACTGAAGTAGATATCAAGTCAATAGAAATTAGGACTGATTCCTTGGCTGCTGAATAATAAGTTATTTATCGGTAGATCCGTAAAAAGTAGAGGCTAACTTTATACCTTCTGAATTCTATAGTTTATAAAATAACCTTACAGCATCCCTTAGATTTAGACAAGCTTTAGAAAATAATAATTTTTTTCAATAAAATTAAAATCCACGCTAAAAATATAAATTTAATAACGTATAGAGAAACAGCAAATGTCGAAAGTACATGATATAAAATATATGTAGTAACAATATTTTATCGCAAATTGATAGAATGTGAGTATCTATTAATTTAGTGTTCAACAAATGAAATGCAAGCCTAAGGGCCACGTTCACTGTAAATCATTGGTGGTCGCGCGGGTCGGACTAAACAGCAAGCGTTCGATTAGCTTGTCCCCTTAAGTGCTTGTTAGGGTTTCCACTTCGAATATTGTCTTTCAAATCACCGTATTGTAATAAAAAAAAATTTGAATATTACACAATCAAATTAGCTATGAAAATGTCTATAAGGTAGTTAACTAATAATTGTATATGTATGTAATATACACTTGAAATACCACACTGACAAAACTTACAGGATATTATAATATTACTATTATTATTATACAGAATAATAAAAACGTAATCATTGGTACGATGCATGTCATATTAGACAGTGAACGTAGTTGATGAAGATTGAAGCTATGACCCGAACATGACGGATTATTTTCGTTCACTGTTCAACGCACCTAAAAAAGTTTTCACTTCAACAAGTGATCGAAATCGTACAACCCTAGTGTTTTGATTTTGCGTTAAGGGCGTGTTTTCGTTGCACAAGCGCGGAGGCGCGCCTCGCTAATGTAAAACCATTGTCGACTGTCGTACGCAGTGCCTGTCGCTTAAGGGTTTATAAAAAACACCCATGATATATTTAATAAAGGTATACAAACGGCAAAGTATTATAAAACCTTAAAGTTTGGTAACTTTGGAAAAAGCAACATGCTTATTACACGACATGGCAAAATTATAAGAAAATATTTTTGAAACAACGCTTTCACCGAATGTTGATTGGAACTGGGTTGAAGGTAAGATAGATAGAAATATCGACACAATATAATAAAAATAACTTTCAAATTAAAAATCAAGAATACTTTATTCATTTTAGGCTTTGAGAAGGCGCTTATGACCGTTAAACCTCCCACGCTGCGGAAAACAATCCAGGAACCGGCATGAAACTCGATCTGGCTTATTTTTTTATCATACACTAGGTGTGCCCGCGACTACGTCCGCATGGAATTTCAATTCTAAGCACAGTGATTAATAAAATAATATATAAAAAGTCGTTTCAAAACTCGACATTGACCATTTGTGAACAACTTTGTTCTTCGAGGCGTGGCGTGGCACTACATTTTCTAGTAGTTGCTCATACTGTGAATGTATAATTCTGAATATCAATACACGGTGTGGCACTGAAAACAACATTCAGCAATGACAAACTCTTGTCCAGCAGCGTTTGCGTAAATTGCTTCTGTTTTGTGTTTTCTTATAGGTAAGATAATCATATATACGAAAGTTAAATGATTTATAGAACATGTTCTATATATTATACCGGTATATAATCTATCATCACATCAAATTTCGTCAAAATCCGCGTAGTATTTTTTACGAGATGCGCGTACGAACGACAGACAGACAAAAACTCTAAAAACAATAGAAATGCATTCTGTCATTGATTCTCAGTAGAACATATTTTCTTAAATATGTTCAATGTACAGATTTCATCTCGTTAGCCTTTTATTATATGTATAGATTTGCGTAAATTTCTTTTATTTTTGTTTTCTTATAACTAAGACACACATGTATATATGTATGTTAAACATGTTGTATATGTTATACCGGTGTATAACATATAATATAAATATAACATATAATAACCATGTCCAATTTCGTCTAAATCTATCCAGTAGTTTTTGCGTGATGCGCGTACAAACGATAGACAGACAAAAATTCTAAAAACAATAGAAATGCGTTGTCTTGATTCTCAGCAGACCTTAACCCCCGTGTATTTTTTCCTAAATATATTCAATATACAGATTTCGTCTCGTTAGCCTTTTATTATATGTATCCATAATATGACACATAACATATTTTAAGAACATTCATAGTTATAGGCATAGATAGTTACAATGGTTTTTGCTAGATGCACAAAGAGGGACGTCATTTCCAGACGTTATCATCGTTCACATTTGATCTACCATTTTTATACACATAATAAGAATGTAAATCCAACGTATCTGTACTTTTTTGATTTTTGAAAAAAAAAATATTGCACGTGTCTAGGAATAAGTAATAGAATCCATTTCGATCATTTTTAGAAATGTCTGTCTGTCTGTTTGTTTGAACAGGCATCACTGGAAAAGTACTAGGCTTCTGATAAAACTGCAAATGATGAACTGAAAATAATCAAGCATATTCCGGAGCAACATAATCTTTTTATATAATATTTTTTTTTTATATAATAAAATATTAATAACCTAAGAAGTTCAGTAATTAATTAATGTGCATTATTGCAAATAGATGGCGCTCAACTACCATTTTCTAAATCTATTACTACTATATTATACAATCTACAAATTGGCCAATTACAAATATTACACATTTCTATAAATTGAATAACTTACTTTGTACTTTGTTTAAGTAAAATATGAATTTTATTTTTCGATCGCATAAGGTTTATGATTAAATTTGTAAATTTCTAATTAATTTTGTTTTGTAAATATTACAAGTTATTAAACCTTATCACTTTTTAGAACATTTTTTTATTATAATAAAAAATAAAGAGACTATAATTGTTTATTGAACATAAATGTAAGAAAAAATCGTCTTTAAAAGCAATAACAGACTACATTTTTGAGGACAACAGATGGCGCTAGACTTATAATTTAATTGGTTTACTGTCGTGTCGTAAGAATATTATTGCAAGGAAGAGTATAGATAACAATGATATTATTTCTGTGTTTGTTCGGTTTATTTCGAATTATAATTTTCATAAATTTTAGTTTTTTTTATGGTTTATGCATATGTTATGTATATATATGTTTATGCATTAAGGAGCTTGAATTTTCTTCCAGCGTCACCGTGGAGAAAAAAGACTGCAGGCAGTGCAAATAAAAGAAAGGATAACATAAAAATAATAATAAGAATGAGCTATGTGAAGTATATATGAATGAATATTATGAATGAATCTTAAACGATTTCTTATTCTTTCTTATTATAAGCCCTCGGCTCGGCTGATTTTTTAAGACTCAGATCTCAAAATGGTAGATTATGTTTTCAATTATTTTTTAATTTCACTACATCGTACATTGTAAATTTCATGGTTTAATAAAAAAATAATTTAATGATACATTTTACATAAAAATTATTATTTTACAATTCACCATTTGTTATTTTTCAAAACTTTGTAATAAATCAGGTATTTTTTAAGCGTATGCTGCCAACAGTCTATTGACCTATGCCTCAGTTGTACATTTGTTTGTATAGAACTTAAATATTTATGGTTTTGGACAGTCCAGGGGTTAATATTGTTTTTACAGTTATTAAATTAGAATATTAGTGGTATGTTACTCTTATACCTGCGTGTATCGTCACGAAGTTACGTCCATGTTCGCAATAACTTTAGGTGTGGGCACACATTACCGCCATGTGTTACGAACTATCTGACTATATGACGATAGATGTAGCAAGACAGCATGGCCCACAGTTATTACACACATCAAAGTAACTTGGAAACCCTAATTTTGAGTTATTAATGATGTGACAAAGGGCTGTGACCATTATCAGTTTTTAGCCTGACACTTTACATTACAAATATACAAGATATATAAATATAAATTCAGATTGTTTCATTAATCACTGTGTTTTGTATTCTATTCCACGCGGACGAAGTCGCGGGCGCGGCTAGTGTAATATATAGCTTTTAGACATTAAAACCAGCTTAACATGGTGGTTGAACTTAGTATCCGGCAAATCGGTGATGTGCTTTGAAATTTTATTATAAAACCTAACACTATTACCTAAAAAACTGTAATCGGTCTTAGTGAGCCTAAAATATAGAATGACCAATTTGTTATTGCCTCTAATATTTAAATTATATTGGTCCTTTACTAAATCCTATTTATCTATGTTTTTGCGGACATACATTACATTTTGAATAATGTATTGGGAGGGCAGAGTTAAAATACCGAATTCCTGATTAATGATTCGCCAGGTCCCAATATCATAAATTGCTCGAACTCGCCATTTGTGAAACACGAATATGGTATCTACCTTAACTGCTGTCCCACACAGCAACAAACAACAAGACATTAAGCTATGTAAGTAACAATGGTAATCGCAATATCTGTAAGTTGGTGAATCTTTCGAACAGCGAACGCAGCAGAACTTCTTCAGTAGATCTTCCTGCCATTTTTTTAATATGAGGACCCCACTGTAATTTAGAATCAAGTCTGATACCCAAGAACAGGGTATTGTCAACTAAGCTAACCAGATTCCCTTTGATCTCTATTTTACTATCAATACATGGAACTCTGTGGAACGCCAATTTGAGTCGACGATCCCGCGGACTTTGCCCCGTTTATAATAATTTTGAGACAGCAATCTTATAAAACTCTTTTAAAAAAACACTTAGGTATTTGCTAATACGACGTAAGTAATTATTTTTTCCCATATAGATATTCGATATACTAAGTTATTCTGATAATTAATTCTGTTTAATTAATTTTAATAACTCTTTGAGGTCCGTCGGTTCTTGTAATAGCATCGTTGCCTTCCCGATATCCGAGAAAACAAGAATGCGTTACAAGCTAGCTATGTCTAGTGTTAAAAACTGTTAAAATTTGTTAGCACTTATTATGAAAAGCACATACTTCATTTTGGTAGTAACATAGTCAATTTATGACGAAACCCCAATTACAAATAAAGATCGGTATATAGAATAATTCGTTGTTTTTCTTTCTCTGGTTAAATACTTACTTTTCGTCCATTTTATATCAGAAAGTTTGCATTATAAAACGTCGAGTTAAAATTACTTAATAATAAAAATACTTAACTGTCACAGTTATTTAATACTGTGATTAAATGAAGTTATGTCAGCCATCACGATAGACGATTCACACTTTTATTTGCATAAAGGGCAATAAAACCAACAGTGTATTATAATATACGATGAACTCATCGCAATATATCTCGAGTCTGCCTCCCGTATCCTGCATTCTTCGCATATCTCCGCATGGGCCGCGATTCTAAGATATATCGCTAGCGCTTGCGTTCCGTCGTGGTCGAGGCTGTAAAGCTGACGCGATGACAGCGATACGTACGGCCGAAGGACTGATTGCACTCGGGGCTTACATCGGTGTATGGTGCGAATATTCGCGATAATGGTTATTTATTTATCTTTGCCGGATGGTACGATATTAAATTGTGCTTAATTGAAAAGCTATTAATGTACATGTGTATGCGTTCTATACCCAATAATAAAGCGGTATGATAGAGCTTTAATGTTCATAAAAGTGTTACAATTACTCTGTATTTGATTGGTGTATTTTTTTAACGGTGTTGGTTGGACGGGCCTCTAGTTCTTCACCGACCTTGATAGTAAACAGGTTGGAGCGTTAAGGCATCGATTATTATGTATCCCGCTGTAGAGATCCTTGTAGGTTAACATGACAGCGGCGACTAGCGATGGACAGTAAATCTTTCAATAGTCACCATTATTTTTAGATTGCACTATATTTATCATCATGTACAATGTAGTTACTATTTATAAAAAAATTAAATTATATTGGATTCTTCCCGCATGGATGTGTGTAAGAAATAATATATTGAAACAAAAGGAAACTGATCCTTTCTTTGGGTAGCTAATGTCACAACAATACTCTTACCTTAAGTGTTATATATGTTACGTGTAATGAAAACTCAACCGATTATATTGATAGACTTGTTCATATACAAGTTCATATTATTCAAAAGTAATCACTTATGATAACATAATCTGTCAGTCTCTTTGTTTCCTTTTAACATAATAAAAGGAAAACTTGCTCATATGTTTTAAAATTAAAACAACGATTTTTTTTTGTTTTACTATAAGTTTGAGATTTGATATACTCACCGTCGCGTCATATCACATGACAATAAAGTCCCTGTATGTAGTCCAAGTAGTGGTAATTTTGGAAAAAAATGTATCCAATATTTTATAAATATTGTCATCCTATATCCGTTTTAGTTTTGCATCCGTAACTGCCATTTTCAGAATCTTCATTGTTGAACGAAATTAGTGTTTTCGAATTGTAAAGGAATGTATGTATTTATATAATATTGTTTATATTGTCGGGATGCCTTATTTGTTTTCAAAATTATTAACTTTGTAGTGTGGCTTCCGGCACCTTCTTCGATAGATTGAAACCAGAGAATAAACGCAGTTGTCCTTATCGATTTTTGTCTAAATTTATAAGCTCGACGGGAGTTACGTCATAATAAGCTGAACATATTTAAAAGCAGATATCGATTGTTGTATCCGCATCTCTTAAAAAATTTTAAGTGACTCAGTGGAGTCGTCGGTGGTGCTGCTTAGTAAACCACAACAAAAAACGTAAATTATTTCTTCTTAATTAAGTACATATTTCAATATATAACTTCAGAAAAACGTACGCATGTAGTTCACAGAATTTGCTTTTATATTATGATGTAAAATGTTCCATACAGTCTCGTTTTCTATTAAAATTATTACAACTTTATAAAATAAGGTGCAATACGCTCACATAATATATGATGTAAATATCTTATTTATTGCACAATCGTAGGTGCACAATATGAAAAATTTCAGAAAAATAGGTGTTTTAACTGGAATAATATAAAACTCAAAAATCGCCATCGCTTATACTTTATACCGCTTCAAATGAGTACCATAAATCAGACAGTATGAAACCAGTTTACTACGACATTAAGATGGCTACACATTTACTCCTGATACATGGTAAGCTAACTGCAAATCTGAACCTATTAATAACCATCTTCCTGTTTATAGTTCAGTATCCATAAAAATGTTACTTGATGTCTCTAGAGAGAATTTAACTTTTTATTATCTTATTTCTAAAATGTTTATTGTTTATATAACGAAAGCACAAATGTGCTATTTCCAAGGTAGTGGTAAGTCGCAATAATTTTCTCCAATTGCGTTGAGACCACCATACACTAAGTTTAACATCCACTATAAAGCTCGCTTAGGTGTATCGCATTACGTGATCAGCCAGTGTACATCTGAAAATCAATTTAAATCGGTACCATTACCGGCTGACGATGCAGCAATACAACGTGAAGAAACCTGAACCTGAAAGATATTCTTGTAGTACCAATGGGAGGATATAGAACTGTGGGTTTCTCGGAGTTTAAAACCGCCAATACATCGTGGGGTTTATGCCCATATCTTCTTTCATGAAAAGGCCTGTGGCTTTGCAGTGGGACTCTTAAGGGTCGATGTGATTAAGAGAGGTAGTAATGACATGTACCCGACTGGGTCACGATAATTGTAATGATGATAATAAAGCTGTCACAGTGATTTAATTTTTTTATTGATTTCAGACTCCGCCATATATCCCGTAGCCAAAAGACAGAGAGGCATCGCATTAACGACCAGCGATGGAATGCCATTCTCTTGATGGTTGCCGTTAATTTGGATTGGATTATTCTTAATATACGATGTCATCACTTAACCATGCTAGTAAAAAAAAATATGAAGCAATCAGTAAGGACCTCGATGCAGTGCAGTTTGAAGTTCTTTCGTATTAAAAATATTACATGTTCTTTCGGTAAAGATGTTATCGCCATATTAATTAAACTAAATCATGATAAGATTGTTTTTAATGGAATATTACTCATTTCACTTGACATTTTGACATCGAAATAATTAGCTCCTTGCGCAACGAGATGATCGCCGGCACGCGTACTGACGGACAAGTTCAGCTCACTCATTAAATAAACGTAATATATAAATCCACTCACGAAATTTGGGGCCACGCCTTTAAGTCAATAAAATGACATATATAGTAAAGCTTACACTCTAGAGTTTTAAAATGATATACAATTTTTTTTTTCATTTAAATACAGTTGATAAGCGTACAAATCTTATTATCTCACAACTCTTATTATAAACGCAAAAGTGATGAGTTTGCTCGTTTATTTGTTAATCTTTCACGCTTTAATTACTCAACAAATGATTAAGAACTTTTACATACATGTTGTCAGGGGTACAAGAAAAAGGGACATAATCAATCATGTATACTCGTATTATACTATTCCCGAGGGATAAAGCAAATCTATATTAACACGAGCGAAGCCGCGAGCAAAAGCTAGTCCTAGCTAATACTATAAATGCAAACATGAGTTTACTTGTGGTTACGCTTTCACGCCTTAATTTCACATCCGATTATCATAAACTTTTGAATGCACGTTATCAGAAGTTAAGAAAAAATAATAGGGTAGTGATACCTTTATTAATGCAAATGAAACCGCGGGCAAAATGTGATATCTCTATATATCAAATTACGGTATGTGTGTGTTTAATGTGTGTAACCTTCTTCTAAACGTCTGGCCAGATTTTGATGACATTTTTTTATACTTATGAGGTCACCGGACGGTTGTTAGTTACAGTTTTAAGCGGTAGGTGGCGCTATTCTCAAGATATTAATAAGAAATTTATTTTTTAATTTACCACATAAAAACATATACATCACAAAATTTCAGCCTCCGAGCGCTTTTGAAAATTATATATTTCTATTTATGTATTTTATATCCATGACTTATTGAGGTCCATAGCAGGACTACGTCTGCTTCCTGTAATATGAAAAAGAATGGTGACATGTATAACTGAAATTAGTAAACGTCAACAGGTTTTGATTGATCACCATGAAAGCCGAAAGTTACAGCACAGCGACTGTTCAACCAATCGCCATAAAAATTCGTTTAACTCAATTATTAATTGTGAGAAATAATAACAATCCCGTGGCGAAACACAAACACAGCTTGCATATTTCAAATTTGATATCATTTTCGTGGGACATAAGGTGTCTAATGTATAAAATAATGATACCTGTTATAATTGATATGTAGTTGTTTTTATTACAACAGTGGTCGTCTAGGGTTCTAAATTCAACCGCAAAGTTTCAATATCATTGCATTACTTTGCCAAAAAATGTACCACTATAATCATTATGTTATAATTATTGATATACATAAAAACCCAAGATGCACACTCAACGTCTCCAAATCGTCCGCATAAAATGACCGCACAAATTGAAATTGTGCGCTTATTTCAAATAGTTTCGCGTCGAACAAACAACTTTAAAGAATTCGAGTAAGGCTGAATTTGCAAAAACATATGTTTATAGCATAACTATAACTACTTAGGTATAGTAGTGTGTGTTTTACAGACAGTTTTGAGCGTTACTTTTGTTCGAGGCCGTGTATCTTGGATTTTATATATCAATGATTTTAATATTTTTTTACTAAATTTGTTATTTTACTTTAACTAAGAGCGGATATAGATACGTGATTATATATTGATATTCAATTTATTAAAATACGGATAATATAGTCGATGGTATGAACAAAAAAAAAATTGTTTCAAAATTTTTTGTATTGACAAGTGTGTAGTAGTGTAACAAATAGTTGTTGACTTCGCTACTGGTTGACTTTGTCAGGAATGTTTTTTTAGTATAATAGAGTTTAACTAACTAGTTATAGTAAGTTAATAAACAGCTTCTGTATCAATCAAAACGACCTCATTTACATACTGTATACATCTGAAATTGGTAACAGCAGCAGATTACCCTTTCACAAATACAATACACATGATGATTATGCATAGTATTACAAAATTAAAAAGTTACTAACTTTCACAGTGTACGATTTCAATACTTATAAAATTTTAGTAACCGTTGTTTGTCCGTAATCTCCGAAACCGAGTTAAACAAGACTTTCGTTGGCAAATAGAGGACTTTACAAAGTATAATCTAAGTGAAATATCATTAGTATTACCGTAGAGTCTAAGTAATAGAGATATATTTTAACAAAGCAACGTAAAAGCGACATAGGTGTCGTAACATTAAGTAGTATTGAAAAAAATATTATTAAAAAATAAAAAACAAGCGAATGATGGTGATTTATGTACGTATTCTATGTTCCCTAACGACTCTTTGCGCATAAAACGACGCTTTCGACCATGCAAAACAACATGATAAAGCCATAGGATAGTGGTAAGACATTTTTTAATTCCACTTGACCTAGCTACCACGTTCTAGTTTAAAATCTGTCGCGAAGCATATTGGTATGTTCCGGTAGCTGTATTTGAAGGTCAGTCCTCCTATAGGCTCGGCATGTTTACCATGGTACCATTTTACATCGTAATTAAGATCAGGTAAAATTGTAGTGAAATGCCACAATCAATACAATATTTAAAAACAAATCAAGCACTTGTTGGATATTATCTATGACCCTTCAGGTCACAACACTAGGGTATGGACATAGCTTTTGCGAGAAAAAAAATGTATACAGTGATATGACTGTTGTTATTTATTTTGTGGCTCAGATCTAGGTTATCTTGGGTAATTTGCACAGTTCTAGATAACCGCGATGCATTCTGCGCGTAGGTATTAAGTCATGTTTGCAAACATTGTACGTTTTGAATCATTTGTCCTATTTTACTGAAAATCTCTTGGCTTTAAATTAAAATTATCTCTGTAGCCGTAGTTTATTCACTGCTAGAAATATATTCACCTCACAGGTCATCCATACAGCTAGCTAATAACAACGTGAGATTTTTTTTATCATTGCGCCATATGTTTTTGCTTTAAATTATCAAATTATTTGGTGGTTGGTTGGATTATTTTACTGGTAAAAGAATTTAAATAGACTCAATCAAAATTATTGTTATATTATTAGTAAACCTCATTTATTCCGCAACGAAAATTTACAAAGGATAACCAATATAAATTTATAAAATTAAAATTAAGTCTTGGCCCCTTCTGGGTATAAATAAGCCTCCTCCAAATGTCTTTGTTCTGCGCTATCTCTATCCTGTGTTTACACATTACTTTATGTTTATCGTCAGTATAGTGTTCCTGTGGTCAGCTTCTTAACCTTTTGCCCTTTAGGTCTTTCCTTTCTTCATCTGTCCGAATACCATAAATTAAATAGATCATTCTCAAAATGAACAATTAAAATAAAAATTATCATCGCTTGAGTCATAGTTTAGTCTATCATAAAAAGTGTTACATCGTGTTCATCTTTCGAGATTTGACGCTTTCTTGTTGCAAACAATTTAATAAAAGGGTCGACATTTCACTTAACTGAGTAAGGGCGTAAAATTGTTTAAGCAGCTGCTCCTCACGATTTGTAACATCTAAGTATGAAAATATAACTGTGACCGCTATTTCAGTTTCTGTATTCTAACTGCTGAGTAATATTATTCCATTTCACATACCGTCTCCAGATATTAATTCTTATTTTCATGTGGTTAATAGATGTTTTGTTATTCAATTAGAATCTCACTTGAAGCTAAGTTATGGAAATATTCAAAATGGTAACACTTTAGAGAGTACCGAATCTTATGTACAGCTGCCGATACCCACCTATAGATAGTTGATGACAGATATTCAGCTTGAGAGGGTAGCTAAGTACGTGGACATTAGAAAAGACCCCACTACCATTTTGTACTGTTCATGATATTTTCCTTCACCGAAAGCTCAGGTTTATCTACTTTTGTTGGTGTATCGAATATGAAGGTGGCAATATAAGTAGGTCTCTGTTTTGACTCCAAAATCCACAACATTCAATTGTTTTTTGAAATATATTATTGATAATTTATGCGATAAATTAGATTCCAACAGTCCGTGATACTAGGTAAAATTATTTTATAGCCTACTACATTTTAGAAATCACAAGGAATATATAAGAAAAATCATTGAAATCCATTAGGTATATAGATTTTAAGCGTATTCGTAATATGAAATCTCTTTATTGAATATTTACTAGACATTTTTATTCACAATAATTAAACACCCCCAGTAAAACAAGATTTTTCAAGGTAAACTTTGCAAAAGCAACGTCGACATATACGTATAACTTAACACAATTTCCTAAATGAGCGTTTTCGCACGAGCATCTGGTCCGCCCACTCGTCCCAACCCAATAAATGTTGATGCGAGCTGACAGCCGGACAGGCAAGGTCACTGCCGGCTACGTTCACTTTCTGTCTGTCCATTCATTTGTTTTTATGTTAGTCACTAATTATCTGACCTTAAATTCTATAATATAGCAATATTTTAGTGTGGAAAAACAATGTCCTTCAACTTTTTAGTTCCATTCGGGTGTTTTCCTTGATCGAATTAACTATGGAATTCATTCGCCATACTGTTTGAAACATTTTTTATAGTATCACGGTATAATGACGTCGCGCCGTTATGTTGAACACAGAACAACCTAAAATGTACTATATATATAATGTTATTTGTATAATTTACGTAAGATAATATAATAAACTAGCTTCCCGCCCCGGCTTCGCACGGACGTACCAACAAAGACCAAATCTTCCCTTTACAGAACGACGATGTGATAATTTGGTGATCCCTAACGGATACCCATCCTCCCGGGGGAGAGAATGGGGTATGTTCGATTCGCACGGGCTAAAACCCCACGGTGCACCGGCCACCGCTTCAAGTTGGAGCGGCATGGGACCGTGCTAGGCTAACACCATGCCGCCCCCAGCGGTCAGCCCGGCAGCAGATGGCTGCCGGACTCCATCCTTATAGGGAGGTAGCTGTGTACACGATCAGCTACCTCCCCTCGTCAGCCGAACCTACCTGTGCAAAGAGGAGATGGGCTCCTCCTACCGCCACAGCCAGAGTGCGATGTTTCTAAAACTGAATCCTGGAAAATGATGTAACGACTCGTATTGTTATTGCGCGTATTACATTTGCTGTATGGTGTTTGCGATTCAATCTGATACCAATACTTTATCCTACGACTATTATAATTTTTTAAGTTTTCTACGCATAATTGAAGTTATTGATTGTAAAATACTTTGTGACTATTGTGATGCGGGTCCCGAGTGTAAACAAAATAATAAATCATCTTAACGTCCAGTTTTAATGTTCGTACTGACCCTTATACTACGACATCGGGGTTCCGGGTTCAGAATCTATTAATATGCGTAGCACTAAGCACAAAGGGAACCGCAGTTCTGAGGTCAGAATGTGAATTGTACAGCAATACGACTACTGCTGCCTTGTGACAGAAACAAGTGTTGAAGTGTTACTCTACCTACAGCAAACCTTAGAAATTTGTTTACCCTTAGGTATAACAGGAATGAGAAGAGTTTAATTTAAAATCAATTTTGAAGCTAGCTCAATCGTACCATATTTGAATTTTGCTATGTACCAGAGCTTTCGATGAGGGAAAATATATGTTTAGTATATAGACATAGACTAGCTTTTGCCGGCGACTTCGATCAAGTTAATGTATATTTAACTTCTTGAAGCCTGGATTCCTTCTAGTCTAGATTTAAGCCCACAGTATTTCAAGTTATGACAATATTTAGAGGAGAAATTCTGCGCTAAGCCTCATCAGAATTTGGAGTCTGCCTGAGCATCTCTGACTGAAGCAGCAGCAGAAATAGATATGAACGTGATGCGTGCTGCGGTCGATAATTGGCCGCGTCGATTAAGGACATGTATTAAAAGTGTGGGAGGGCATTTTGAAAAATGTAAATATAATTGTATTGCACATTACATTTAATTTATATTACAAAGGTAATTAATTACTTTTGATTTCATACACAACTTTTAAACAATTCTTAAAAAGAGTGTAGTTACTTACATTACAAATTTTTGAGAAAATGTATGACGCGACTAAGTATCTTAACACGTGAAAAAAAAAGATTGGGCCCTTTATCTATGGTCAAATCTTGACCACTGGACGACCACCAGTAGTAATAAAACCATATATACGATGGCAGGATTTTTATTGCCCGTTGGGCTATCAACCATTTTGAAATGAAAAATCTGTCGCTAGACACTTACCTTAGATTTGTACCTAGAGTTATACTTGGAAGTTAGTTAGGTTTAACGTGAGTATGTGATTAAACGTTGATAATTAGGAAAGTATAAAAATGGTTATATGCAGAGGACTAACTCACAAGAGTTACACATCGGTTGTTACTGTGGAATAGTTTCCATATACCTACTGAACTAGTTAGTTCCTACCACTATGCAATTATGATATACTTATAACACAGACACCAGTTGTCAAGACTGCGTATACTTAGTCATGCGGTCGAGTGGTTTGACCGGTGGAATATTGAACCAATGTTCGCAGGTTGAAACCCCGATATGTGCCAACGAATGTTTCGGAATTCGCGTACAAATAATACGTCGTGGGCTGACGTGATGATTATGCCGATACCTTCCTTCGGGAAGAGGCCCTGCCTGCAGTAGGTCTCTTACCGGCTGATGATGATGATGATACTTGAAATTATGTTTGATTGTTTAATATCTTTTATGTTAGCGAATCACGCGTTTAAATTATGCATTTGTATTTAATTACAAACACCTAGTATTAGTTCCACAGGAAAAAAAATGATGTGTTTATATTTCATGTATGTTTTATTCTAGTTTGGCAACCAATATTCTAGATTCTCACCGCCATTGTCGAGTAAGTAATACTGAAGGGATTGATGGGACCGTGTAAATAGGTCCCACCAGGTGGAATGCGGTGAAAGTAAAAATAATTAAAAGATGCGTGATAGGAAGAGAGAGCGTGTTACGGTAGGTGGTCTTGCCTATCAAGAAATACACAAAACTCAGCACCACATACGAAGCAGCGGCGTTTCAGGATCGTCACTGTTAGCGGCGATGAATCCAATAATGTGATTTCCGAAGTTCAATGCGTAGTTTAATATATATTGTTGCGGTTTTTGGAGTGTAATTTTCTCCTATATCAATCTTTGCGGTGTTGAAAGCGTAATTTATTATTGGCATATATATATATATATATATATATATATATATATATAAAAAATTTTCTTCTTTATATGTCGAAATGACGGCGATATAGTTCAGGCAAAGCGTCTGCATGCTCCGTACTCGATCAATGAGATGCAAGCCAGAAACACATCTCATTATCTGAAGCGTAGTTATTAAATTCATTTATAAGGGCGAACCAAATACTATTACAAGTATCTTGTGATAATTTTAATGTTCTAACAAGATGGTGGCCCCCTTTTTGTTACTTTGCAGGGAGTTTTTGTGGCATCTCAGAATTCATGCTCCGTGGTGTTTTTGCAACTATATTACGTAAAATACCACCAATATTACAAAATATAGTGTGAAATAACACAAGATTATGAATAAAATATAAAATCCACTAGGTACATGACAGACTAAAATCCTGCCTAAAACTTCATATTTCATGTTATGGGGGTAAAATTGAGTATACAATGCATGTCGGTACGACCATATTTGTTTTAACGTCATCTGTTATAAATTGTTATTATTTGATAAATAGTTTATTGGACTTATTTTTGGTATTTTACTTGATTCTATCAACAGATATATAAGAAAATTAATTTTAAAGCATTTTGCACGTTGCCAATTGCATTTGATGTCTTTTTTAAGCTAAAGAAGTATAACTTCTTACGTGCGTACATAAGCACACATATATGTTTTTTGTAACCATTTTCAGTATATACAGAAAAAAAAAAAATTTTCTTTCTTTCTATTGAGCTACTTTACTAAAGGTCCTGACTAATACTATAAATGTGAATGTATGTATATTTGTTTGTTGCGCTTTCATTCCTTAACTACTCAACCTATCATAATAAGATTTTATATACACGTTGTCAGGGGTACAGAAAATGACATAGACTACTTTCATGCAGACAAAATGTATAATTCCCGAGGGACAGATCAAATCTAAATTAACACAGACGAATCTAGTCGTTTATAAAGATACGAACGTAGATGAAGTCACGAGCAGCTGCTAAATTTCCTTATATGTATATATTAGATGTTTTAGTGCCTATTTAAAATAAGGATAATGATTTTATTTAGGCAATTATTAGTTTATACTAGAGTATACTAATCTTTGTAGTCCATGGATCAAAACTGAAAAGCAGAAAAACAAAAGGATTTTTCTCGACACCCGTACACTGTTTATTACTTAATTAGTATGCATAGTGCTTTATTTCGAACTTATTATATAACTCTATATATCCATTAGAGTTTGAAATCGCTGATACTTCGGGCGGTTATTGATCCCGGGTCTTTTCTGTAGGTCCTAGTTGCATTTTGAGTGCAGAACACACGGCACCGTGTAGTGTGCAGGGACCACACTATACTAAACGGCACCCTGCGTTTAGCCCTATAAAATATTATGGGTCAATTCGACCTTTTACGATAAGAGTATGTACTTATCGTGGCCACTCGGGTAATGTATCGATAATATAAAAATATCTTAAATCCATCTGTAAAGTCAACATTTATTTTTGGTCCGGTGAAGCTCTGTAAGACCGTCAGTCAGGTTAATAGCGCCGGTCAGTTCGAAAAAGCGGTAGTTTTTTTTTTTCGCCTTTTATACAACAACTTATTTAAAGAAATCAGTTAACAAAGTTACAAGTATATTAAACAATGATTATGTAAGTTAACAGTAACTTTGTGTTACCGAATCGAATCCATTCGCTTTACAAGGCAATCTTGTCGTTAATATAAATCCGATGTTAATAAATTGCTCGTTATCCTTACACTGGAATCGTAATAACTAAAATTGGGAAAGGCTTCTTCGTCTCCCATGAAATAGCATTCTACTCTACAACTTTTCTTCATTCTTAGAAATGATTACTTTAAATTATAAAAAGTTGCGTCATTTAGATAACTCTAGGGGTGTGGAGTCCGAGACCCCAGTCTTTTTAAGAAAATCGCTACCCGGTTGTGACCAAAAGGCTGAGCATATAAACATTACCACCATACGTCCTTAACACACCCTTATATCGTATACATTACACCATGCTGTTCTCTCACCAGACATACATGAATCATATAATAAAACTTGTAACTGTTGTTGTGAAGCGACGAAAATTATAAACAAAGAAATCAAATAATGCAGATTAAAATTCCTCTACCAAAATAAAATAATATTAAGTAATAGTTAATGGATGCTATCCAACTCGCTGCTAAAAGTTCCCAGAATCCTGTAGTACTATAAGATTCGCGGTTTCCTTGAAAATACTATGTCACTATGCACATTCCGATTTCACGGCTTCAAAGATTTTACTCCAAAGGGCTCAAATATGTATGAACAGTCTCTACCAGGGATAGAATATACTTACGCCGCAACGTTTGAGTTCCCTGAAGAGGCACCAATTGCGCCAGCTCTTAATAACACGCACTATGAAAAATTAAAAATTGGATGATATAAAGTATCTATCGGTTTGAAGAATTTAAAATACTATAATATTTTAAGTTCTGTACTTTTTATTTAATTACTTGTTCGGGAATCCATAATACAATATAAGAAGACTACAAATTAACTATATTAAATTTTAGTTGTATACTTTCGTATACGGCATTGTTGTCGGTTTATTGACATTTTTAATACTATTTTTGTCGCGTTTGAAATTTAAAAGAGAAACAGATGCTGTATTTTTTATTTTTGATCTGAATTATCCTGTATAGCGTTGAGTGAAGGAAATGCACAAATGTTTTCATGTTATAATTTAGGCATTGGAATGAGATTTGGAGATCGCCTTGATGACGTTTCGTTTCGTTTCGCTCCGCTTGCGACCATCGCTAATACTCAAACTCACCGCATCGACAGTCCGCCGCGCTGCCTCGCGCGTTGTACACGTGTTACTTAGAGATTTTCATCGCTGGCCATTTCAAACCGTACACCGCATTTAGAATTGACCTGTGAAGTAACAGTAATTATAACGAGTATACTACGTGAACAAAAACGTTTTTGTGTAAAATAACAGTGGGACTGTACGTGTTTGTAAAACAGTGTTTGATTGTAGTAGAAAAAAAACTATAATAATCTAAGCATCGCCGGTCTGTCCCTCGTCGAGTGAGTATTTTAAAGTTATTTTAACTGTACTTTCTTAGTTTATGCCACGCCGGTTCCGAGACGCGTAGAATGTTCGCGGAAAAATCTACGTATAGATTGAGATGTTTGAAGTGGGTCGCATTTCGAAATTTCGTATTTGGAACATAGGTACTGCATGGCAAGCTGGCCGATTTAAGATGTGAGCCCGTTGTCACGATTAGCGACTGGAAGATAGTTCTCCTTAAACCGGTCAGATTATCATACTAATGGCCAATAGTTAATACCGTCAAATAACTCGCTGTATTTGCAATGTAAATAGGTAATTATTACCGAGCATAGAGACGTAAAAAAGATGAAATCGTTTTTTCCTGACATTCATGTTATATTCTTGTTCAATGATTATAAAGAACAAAATTAGAATCGGAATACCTCGGTAAATAAATAGAATTATTCTATTTATTATTATTCTACATTGATTTTGAGGTTATGATTTCTATACCTTTTTGTTCAACTCGATTTACGATCTCAAAGATTTGACAGCACAAGCAAAACCGCAAGCACAATAAAATCGGACAAGCTAGATCACTTATACGTCAACGCGACGCAAAATTCAATAGTTAATTGTAGCCTTGTACGTATTACGTACAAAACCTTTTTACAGAGACGCCAAAGTTACATTCTAAATGCATGCGCTCCGTCAAACCTTTTTACGTTGGGTAAACCAGCTGTTATCCCTTACCTGTGCTGCAATTGTGCCGGTTAATGGATTTCTTGCAGACTACGTAATTCCACAATGCGCAAAAAATATCGATACTGTACTAAAATCTCCTTGACACAGCACCGTTACTAAAACCTGTCGATCGCTATTGTGAAATAGTTTGTTATGTTAATTTCTGAAATCGTATTAGATTTATTATGTAAATTTGTTTTTTTTTTTTGCATGCAGGAATTCGTGTATATGTCTTGTTTGTTTCGTGAGAACTTCTCGTTTATTTAAATTAATTATGATGCTGTTTTTTTATTTCTCTAATTGCAATTTTTACATTAGGAACCCTGTCGTTTTATCTGTATCAATTTTTCCATCTTCAATGTTATCATTAATAGTTGGTTCATATTAAAAAGCGTAATTATAGTATGCAGTTTAAATAGTACTCTGAGTTTTCCTCTATCAATCAGATATAGTATCGTCAAAATAGATACAGCGGTTCTTGACTCTGAGAAACGATGGACACTTCCTCGCGTCTATTTTAATATTTAGATTGAAATATCAGATTAAACAACGATTTAGTTTTACTTAACATACTTCGTTTGCATAAGATTTTGGTGTATATGAAGAATAATACCAATGTGAAATTTACGATAACATTTGATGAAGTATAAATCTTTGTTTTTAAATATATTTTATAGGTTTTAGCGTTTGACTACAATCTCGCCCGATGTTAAATGACGATGGGTTCTAAGGTGGTAATTACGCTAAACCTAATTGTGGGCTCACTCTCTAATGCGGCTGCTGGTATACACAAACAGGAGCTAGGCGATAGATTTATAACTTAAGTTTTGTAGCTAGCCAGGAGAACTTAGAAAAAGCTATAGCACCATCTTCTATCTTTCCACTATTGCCACTTGAGTACTAACGTTTGGTAGAATGACTTAATGGCACTATAAATCTTATAATACACTAGCTTTTGCCTACTACTTCGTTCGTGTGAGTGTAGACTTAAACTATTTTCCAGGAATAGTATCTTTGCATGCATAAAGAGTACCATATATATTTTATTTTTTTGTATTCCTGAGAACGTGTATGCAAAATTTAATTATGTTAAGTAGTAAAGAAGGCAACATTTTTTTTATAGTACGATATTCTGTCTAGAAAGCAGCCTTAAAGGCAACGGCGACTATCGAGAAAATAATAATCTATCGTCAGCCTTTATTATCAGTCGCCTCTCAGATGCTGGATGTGTATTAAGTGACCACGAAACGCGACTACCCAAAAAAGAGTCAGTGTAGTATAGATACTTACCACACCGTTTCATAATAGATATACACTATTGAATCCCGCCTAAGCGTGCCATTAGTATATGGTGACTGAGATTCAATCAACATATTTGTCGTGGTCTTCTTTAATAATTTAAACTCGATTACGTTCAACGAACGTAACGAACGAAAAAGTACAACCCGATTAATTGTAGTTCATTTCACAATTGTCTTAATATTTCGCCTTGCATAAATATTTCTATTTCTTTTGCAATATTTACCACCTTACATACTTACTTATTTAACTCATTGTTAAGTGGTGACATAACGACTGTTATGTTTCCGGTGGTCACCTACTTAACCAGTGTGCGTTCAGTGAGTGATGTATCGTCTTTAATTGATGTACCATTTTAATTACACTACCGTTTATTATTTTATTACCTGGCACATATGTTCTCGTACGCTGCACATAGTTGTGTTGCATGAGCTTTAATTATATTTTTAAAACAATAAATGTTGTAATGTTACAAAATAAAAATCATATGCTATGGTTATATTTGAATATTTGCTACTCCTGCTAACACTAGCTTAAATATGTTATTAGGTAGTAGTATGTGATGCACACGCAGTGCCGTTGGCCGTTGGTCGGCAAAATGGTGTAAGGAGGCACGATGGGTTTTAGTCTGTGTGAGTCGGACATAACCCACCTCGCTGCCCGGCGGGGTTGGTATCTATGGAGGATTTCTCCATGTAAAAAAAATGTATTATACCCTTTCTAGAATATACGGATAGATAAAAATATCGAATGTCCTCCAATGACTTATGTTTTTCTTTGATTGTATATTTTAGTACTTGAAAAGTTGTTCTTTTTTTCTAATTTTGTTTTAAGAAAACATTGTACATCCTATATTGAACGCCTTCATCAATGAAATAAATAGTGTACCTTTATCACTGATATCACTTTTAAAAATAATTTTGAATACTAAAATGCTTAGTGCAGCTTGAGAACATTTTAAATCTTTCTATTTCGTTTAGGTTTATTCTAAGCGATACAGAAGATATTTACTATCAAAAACAGCGTTTTGATTCCTTGTGTGCATCTTTGAGATGTAGACAGATTTATCACGTGCACGGTTATAAAGAAAAACACCTTGATAAGATCGCACGTTTCATAAAGCAAACGACGTGTGAAATGCTTTGTGTTCGGCGATGTGTTGCGCCATTTCATTCACTCGACAGACAAATGCGACAACACCACGCATTTCGCATAAGACGTATACCAATCTTATTACTATTAATCATTATACTTATTTATATACACTGGTAAGATACGTAAATATACGAACTCATTTTTAATTTTTTTCTGTTTAATATTTGACCACATTCTGCTCTGAGGTGACGATATAGCCGATATCATGCTTAGAGTAGACGGAGAATTGGTTCTCGAATGCAGTTATAGAAACATATTAATAGGCGCTTCGAAACAGATTTTCAACTTGAGCTAACCATACAAACCTTAGAGAATGCCCTTACGCCATGCAAACTACAGGTTTAAATTATGGTCAATTTTCTTTGTCTATGTATGATATCTTCAGATTAATTCAATATCACATTTACGAAATTACGAAAGAAAATGGAATTGTTTATGGTATATCCGGGTCAATTTCTAAAGCAAATAGGACTTATCAGGTGTATTACATAATATTAAGTTTTTCCACAGGAGCTAAGTAATAATGATAAAATTATAGTTAATATAAAAAAGAACAATCCATAGTTAATCCGTTTTCCATAGAGGAATCAAAACATTTTCATGAGAAGGAAATTGCGTCTATCAACTGGTTTTTAAAACCATCAGTGAAAGTTCTGTTTTACGGAAATTGTAACAGACACTCGGGGTAACTTTACCTGAACGCATAGGTAACATGATAGGGAAAATGGTTAACATGAAACGGAGTGTGACTAACGATATGCAACTTAAAGGTATATACTTCATCGCTTTGGATATTCAGAACGCGCTGTAGATAATAATCTTTATAAATAATGATATGTGAAGTTGTTGTTCTAGAAAATGTAGGGGTTTTTGTAGAACTCATTAAATAAGTAATTAGTACAAATGGATAATTATAAACCGGTGGCAGATATATTTTTAATATTCACAAAATTAATATAATAGCTATATTACTGTATCTTGTCTGGTTCTTATGAATCTTTCTTAACATTTAGAAAGTGTTTAGATATTCTTAATTGCATTGAATACAGATGTTAGTTTTAGTTAGACATTTATTGTATTTACGAAACTATTTATTAAAATAATAAAATTCAAATTTATTTCCTAGTAAGGTATTTGCTGAATACAGTTAATGTTTGCGTTGTGCAGAGGCAAGTGCTTACGTAAATATTCTTTTTTATAATGACCGCATCAAACAGCAAGACTGTCTTCAACAACTTTAACGATTCCTTTGTTTCATCTCTTTTTGAAGCCGCTGAAACATGTGTTTAGATGAACGAAAATAGATATACAACCGTGTAAAATAACACGACACTAACAATAACAAACAGTCCCACCCTTGGATTTTACTAACGCCTTTGACAGTGTTAATGATAATGATGTTTTATTATTTTTAGTTTTGTTGTATGTGTAGGTAAATATTTGTTTAAAGATTTAAACTGATTCATAAATATATCTAGTTATCTTGTCACGTGTGTTTTGGTTTTGTGTTTATGTGATTATCGTGACTCGATTAGCGGAGTACTTCAAGGTCTCATGATAGTTCCTTCATTCACTATATTTTAAAAATAGTCTACCGATGTTGTTGTTTCTTGTTATTATCGAATTTTATAAAATAGTTTGTTAATTAATAATGATGCACTGCTTGGATCATGTTAATATAAAAATTTGACCCATCCTTCGGGACCTCTAAATTTTGATCTGGTCTTTGTTGTCTTCTTTCTGGTCTTTAACAACGTGTATGCAAAATTTCATGATGACCGGTTGTATAGTTAAGACATGAAAGCGTAACAAACAAACAACTCATATTCGCATTTATAATATTAATAAGGATAAGGATTTCTGCGTATTGTTGTATATATAAATAAACACGTAATACTGAAAATAATATTATGTAGTTTTCCATCTACGTAGTAATCAAGGCAAATATTCCATTGAGTGTTTGTTTGTATTTGGTAGTAACTTCAGTTGTAAGTATGACGTTTGTTGTAAGTTGAATTATTGTTCTGTGAAGTACGGGCGTTATTTTTTAAATAATTTTGGTTTGTTTCTCAACAAAAATAGGGTTTTGTTGTCATATCTAAGTGTTAAGTAAAAAATTATGTATTATTATTTTCACATACTCTGTATTATAATGATGAAGAACATCTCTAATCCTTTTTCTACAATTTAATTTTAAGAATATTAAGAACTTTGGTATATGTATGTTGTATTTACCGTTATATTGTCTTAATTACTTATAGCTCTTAGTTCATCTATAAAGATAATCATTTCTAGGATAATATTAAAAGTAATTCAAACATTCCCAACAGTGTCAAGCAGTTGAACAATGGTTAAGTAAACGATTGTATGATTAAGTCAAGGCGAATGCAATCATTTGTGTTGTCATTAAATGCGTAATTGTCTTCAAGTAGCCAATAAGGTTGAGAGAACGGTAGTCTCAGAGGTATTGCAGGAAAACGGAAAATTTTCAAGCGTCTTTAATTTATAATTGAAATAAATAAATAGAATTCATTGATTTGTTTTACTTAAACGTGAATCGCTGCACAGTTAAACTGTAGCCTCTGGGATATGAGGCACTGTTCTAGGTCAATCATGTACTTCAACGATATTGTTAAACTAAAACCTAGGCTTTAGATGGTTTCACTTAAAAGTCCATTTGATTCATCCTGATGAATATACACATTAAGGACATTATTATTATGCATCTAAAATTCATAGAAATATGAAGTTATATAATTTAAATCCAAAGCATAACCGGATGTACGATTGGCTTTTACATTGTCTTTATCACCTTTCCTTCTCATTCATTTAATGTATAAATTGAAACGGAGAGAGACAATGTTATGTCTTTTATCTCTCAATTTACATTTTATGGTTGTTACACGTGACCGCGTTTAATTAGGTCCTGTGGTTTTTTCATTGTTGCGTTTTTTCTGCTTTTATACGTCGACTATTTTTTTCAACGACTTCGCTTGTGTCATAGCTGTATGAATTATTGTGTAGACAATCGTGTAGGTACCTGCTTTGTATAATTATTTGTGTATCATTTATCGCTATTATTCATTATTTAGGTTTTAATTTTATCGATATCAAGAACTATGTAGGAACTGTTAATGTTTGATTTTGATGTACCTACTGATTGCGTTCAGAAAAACAGGCGTCGTTTTAAAAAAGCGTATTCTTTTGCGTAGATAAAAGGACTTGACTTTTACTCTATTAAAACCATTTTTTAAATATGTATAAGAAGAGTTCATGCGCACGTAGCTTTATGGAGTCTGTTGTATTCTAACAATATTTTTCAAAATGGATGATATTTCCATGGCAAATTTAATTACGTGCATATACATATTTAATTTCATACGATAGTGTACCTGTATGCTTTTTGCTCTTTGCAAATCTATTATTACTTAACATATTAGTTTTTATATCGTGTTTTTTCTTCTATTTGCTGGCACGTCGTCCTTGCTGCGATCATGATATTAGAGAGGTAAATTAGTTGTTATCATAAAGCCGGTATGTAAGCGGAATGACAATTGTTTGGTATTAATAATACCTGTGTTAAGATGTAATAATGTTAAATCAAACAGAGATCTCGTCGTCTACGGTGTCTGATGTCACAAAGTTTTTCGATCTCAAAGTAAGTATTTATAATTAAAACAAAAATCGTAATACATTTAATGTTATTTTACAAAAAACATATCATAAAAGGTAACGCCTCTGTCTATCTTTTAGTGTTCTTATAACCTGTAAACCACTGAAATGTTGTATATAATTCTTATGATATAATGTCGAATAGGCTATTAGTAATATGTACAATATTTTATTAATTTTAATAGAAATTATTTAAAAAATCGTAACTACCTACCATAATTATAACTTTTATTTTTAAACCCTAGTGACGGTATTTACGTGAGAATGCAAACTACGACTGTTAATCGCCACATGCACAGCATTAAATCTTGATTGAACTAAATTATTTCATCATCATAATTATATTTCAGTTCTTTGGAGCATACTGTTTGATCCTATTATTTAAAAAATATTGTTTACAAAAAGACAATGATAAAAGTATCACTACATATTATAAAACAAAGTCGTCCGCCGCGTCTGTCTGTCTGTTCGCGATAAACTCAAAAACTACTGAATGGATTCTAATACGGTCTTCGCCAATAGATAGAGTATTACATGGGAAGGTTTAAGTATATAATTTGTCAAGGTTCTGTGTAAATCAATTGAAATATAACGACAATTGTTAGAAGTATTGGAAAAATTCAAGCCACCTGGGAGTTTTCATTGAAAATGCTGCCTAATTCTTTTGAGATATAACAAAACAATGCATAGTGAGATATTCCTCTTTTATAGACCTACGAAAAAGTCTGCGATTGCATATACCAAAGGACAGCTTACTATAGCCATTTTTCTTCTAAAAAATGTCACATAAAGAGGTCATTGGAAGGCTATTTAGACGGATAGAGTATTAATCCTTATCAAATTAAATACATTAGTTACCTCCAGCATTTGATGCACATAAGTATATAAATTTTATTGTCAGGGCAGAACAAAGTCCGCCGACCCTTCTAATTAACATATAAAATTAACCGTATAATATATAAGAAGCTTTTAAAGAAATACCTTAGTAATTATTTATCATTTTATGCGAACAGAGCCGCAGGAACAACTAGTGAAACATATAATGTAAGATATTGCTACTAATATGTCCAGATACGTAAACTTACCATTTGTATGTAGGACACAGTTTTAAAATAAACTCGGAAATGACTTGCCTGACTAGATTGCAACTGTAATATACATAATGAAAAAACCTGTCACAATGCCTCGCTTGGTGAGGTGGCCTCCGATATCGGCAAATGTTTATACAGTTTTCTAAAATGAGCACGATTTGATTGGAAATTGAAACTAATTATTTCGCGGTAGGCGTTATTTTTGGTCCATACCGTATTTACGAGTAGGTACCATTAAAAGCTGTCGATTAATTTTGCCGAAATTGGTATATCGAGCCAGAAACATGTATTTTGTGTAAAACACAAGAGTCCGTCACATGTTTTCGTAATCCTCAAAAAGTTACAGATCATATGAAAAGATTCACAACTCACCACAAATAAAGCATAACAACTTTAAGCAGGCTAAATTCATTTTTACGCTTGAAAATTTTCTCTCTATAATATTTACAAACGTATATTAAAATACTTAAAGGACGATCGAAATTTAAAAAAGACATGGAAGTGACCAGCAACCAATCGTGTAATACATGTATGTATGTTTTATTTACACATGATAAAAAGACGACAATGTACCTGCTGGTAAGAGAGCAGATGGTAATCTGAAAACAACGTCTACCACCCAGAGAATAATCCATTGGCAGTCGTCACCGTCATGTCACCCTACAAGACTATCAACAGTTCGATATGGATTGACTGACTTCGAAACACAATAAATTTTAAAGATAAAAGCGCAATAAATGTGATGCACTTATATTGGACTGTAAATATTGTTCCTAAGGCATCGTATATATCATATTGTCTACACTACGATAAATTCTTACGTACGCAATTATAAAAAGAAGCCATAACTTTCACTCGTCGAATGTCAAATGTAATGTACAATTATATGCAAATTTCTTTATCGTCGGCTGTATTAATCACTGGGTGTGATGGGATCTGATGGCCCGGATTCGCTTTGTGATCAATGCGACTCGCTACTACATATATCTCTAATATAAATAAATACACAACAAAAAATATCTTATTATCAGTTTATGCCCGGAGCCTCGTTTTGGTTGTCTTCGAATTGAAACAACTCGTGTTCCACCTATTGTACGAGTATATTTGTTTCACTAATACAGAAATCTTCGCGTTCGTGCATATAATAACACCAAAAATTTTCTTTTCGATGGGATACATTATAAAGGAATGGTTTGTATAGAAAAGCGTATATTCGGCAACAGCCCAAGCCGAGGCGTGCCGTGCGCCCTTGTGATAGTCGTCTATATAAAATCGGGTGAGTGCCTTAAGCGCTCCCCTTAGTAGTCCGGTGAAACTGTAGAGGCCTTGCCAGGTCAACAGTGTACAGTTCGAAAAAAAAAAATAGAAAAGCGTAGCGGTAGCTGCTGCATGTCGAATGACGTAGATTCGAATCCTGTAACGAGCTGGAGTTTTTCGTGGGGAAAATTTCGTTATGAAAACATAGCGTGCGCTGGCAGGGCTTTTCTAATAGCCTCCTGGCTAGTAACCAACTTTAAGTTTAAAATCTGTCGCCGAGCGTTTTAGGTGTGTTTTCGCAGCTGCATTTGGGAACTACTCTTAATAAGTTTAACGTATTACTAGTTTAGATCATATCGTAATTTAATATCAGTTGAAATTATGTCCGAAAAATCTATGAAGAAATATATGAAAAAAGTGTAATTAATATTGGAATGTTAATTTCATGTCTTTTGATCGGAACCAAAAGTAACTTGAACACTTAAAATTTTTCTACTTTCGTGTACATTTACTATTTTTTAAATAATGAATGTCAGAGGAATCACTAATATCTGAAATACTTTTTGTCAATAGAGCTCTGTATACGAAAACAGAGATATTTATTTTTCATTATTCGCAATTGTCTATATACAGTGTTTATTTATACCCGTTCGACTAGAAAGGACCGAGTTGTTATACGACGCTTTCATTTCGGTATTAACCAGTGTAGTTCCGTTGAAACCTACTACAACAACTACATAGAGCTTTGTGATAATTAAAATATCATTGGAGATTAAATCCACATAATATATGGGGCTCGTCAATCCTTGCTTTCACTAGAAATGTTAATTAATCAGATTTGTAAGCGAGAACCGAGACTAGAACGCGCTTGTCGACGCAATTTAATCTGCTTTACGCTCTCGTTTCTACAGGAGTCCTTCTCAAAGCTGATTACTTATTAACCTCATTTATTTAAAATTGTCCACGGTATTTGGGTGAAAGGCCGATGTTAGTGCTCCGTCTGTCACTTTAAATTTATTTTTATTGAGTGTTTGTTTATTCATTTTTCTGAGTTTATCTATGATGTCTTTAGCTATGAGCAACGATATTAATTTACAGAGTATTGTATAAATAATTAATGGTATAAAACATTTTTTTTAAATCAATTAAAAATGTAAAATTCAAACATCTTTATAAAAAGTTTTGAAATATTTTGTGTTTATCTTTTTCTTAAAGGTTATATAAAAACCAAATAATAAAAAAATGATCAAATTTGGAACGCTTCTACATACTTAATCCACTAAAATTTAACAAAAATTCACATATCTACGTACTTGGATCTCTACGTCAGTTCTTGATATACGCCGTAGGCTTATTTTTTTATGGTTTTTATTTAGCAGTATCGTTTGCTGCTGTACTGCAATGATTCCCCCTATTATTTGTATTTTATAATGTGCTCTATTCAAAGCTGATTTCATAAAAAAAACCTAAAATAAAAAAAAA
This sequence comes from Antheraea assamensis, assembly GCA_035772565.1. NCBI lineage: Eukaryota > Metazoa > Arthropoda > Insecta > Lepidoptera > Saturniidae > Antheraea > Antheraea assamensis. Next base: position 4,042,512 of record JAQQSE010000045.1, read on the forward strand.
ATCTTTATTCAATTTTGGCCCTAAGACAGCGCTTATGAACGTCAAAATTACCATCGGTTCGAAAAATAGCCCAGTCATCGAGAAGAAGATAGATAGATATCCGATATTCAAACAAAAATTCCTTATTACTTTTGTATACACCCTATAGCTTATACCGGCCCGCTTCGTTATGCGAGTCTTTTGGCTTTATTGGTGGTAAAAAATGTTTAAAAAAGTAAATCGAAAAATAAATTGTACAGCACCAATGAAATTAAAAAAATAAGTATTCTAGAACCATCTATGAAGAATTCGGCATTGAATGGTTATAATCCTATGCCTTGAGATTCAGAAGAATTGTATTTTTATTAATGTATAAATACATTTATTTCAACTGTGGCAATATGGTAATATTCTATGCTACTAAATGGACACCAAAATCAGATAACTCACCGAAACCAGTACGAGATTACGAGGAAAGTGTTAAGTGTATAATACGGAATGATTTATGGCTAGAGAAAGCAGCATTGTATGCAAAATATCAGATGTATGTAGGACTGGTTTCATATTAATTTCATGGTCATTATATGACACGACGGGCGTATGGATTTGTTTACATGTTCACGCCTCGGTCGTGGGCGAATGCTTGTCTATATATGCATATTTATGCCATATTTTGTAGAAAATTTCATAGTATTTTATCCAATTCATGTTACTGCTATTGATTTTTAATCATTTAATGTCGTTCTAGTGGTGTTTTCATATAAAATAAATTAACCAAGGCGTACAAGCGTAGGGATGTTAAACAAAATTTCATTTTTTTTCATCCATAAAAACTAAATGGGTGGCTAATGATATGCAACAATTTGCTACTTAATAATAAGATAACCACTAGTTATTTTCAGTTGTCAAAATCATGAAAATTAGATATTAAATAGCTTTGAATGTTACAATAAGTATTACAATTTGTATAGAAAATTGCAAGTTACTTAATTACTGAAGATATATCTGGATCATTCTAGAATACTCTCGAGCTATCTCGAGAAACTCGTTACAGTTAGATAATAGATGCGTGATCGAGGCGTAAGAAAAAAGAACGCGTACAACTTATCGCTCTGAATATTTTAGTAAAACAAAAGACTCTAAAAAGTTGCATGACTTGAAATATTTCAAGAAATGTCGAATTATGACACCTTCCAGAAATCTCCATTCAGTCTCTCGAATTGTGACAGCCTTCCAGAGATTTCTACCCTTGTCTTCGCGAGATTACGACTTTTGAATTACGTTCGGGAGCAACAATGTTTTATATGATTTTTCTATAGAAGAAAAGAATAAATGGATTGTTTGTTAACTTATGTATGATTTTTTTTCTAACTGGCTATGCTATTGCCCTTACAGGCCTTTACAGCTTCACTGGATTACTAAGGCGAACACCTAAGGTAACTCAGCCGGTTTGCAACAGGCTCAAGGGTTTCAAAGTGGCCGAACCTCGGCTTGGGCTGTTGCCTTGGATGCAGCACCGAAATTTTATTCTAATTTAAGACACAGTATAGCGACACTATAGATATAACTAACGTATGTTTTGTTTATTAACGCGAGTATTTCTTGTACATCGTGTACTAAAAGGAGTTGAGCTATCCAGTCGATACCGGTGGTCGATACTGAAGACGCGGTAGGTGGCGCAGGAGTGGACTGAGCCTTCTGAGGCTGGGGCTTGGCTTTAGGAGCCATGGGAGCTGGCGCGGAAGGCTTTACGCGCCAACAGAGCGCGCTCGGCGCGGGTGCGGGTGCTGTCGGTGCACTGGAGGTGCCCGGCAGGTCAGTAATATAACTCTGCTATAGAAGACTCTAGGTTATACTTTACTCTTATCGAGTCTTACATTGTAATTTAATGCGGGCGATTGCTGGTAACGTCATAAAATTCCGAACGTTATTTCGAAATGTATAATTTATGTATAGAAATACCACACGGCAAATATTAAGTTATATTATACAAAGCTTCCGTGCTTCTTAAAAATAAATATTTTATAAAGAAATTGGCTGTACCCCATAGTTTGTCTTGCGTTTGGATTGGAAATTTGGGATTTTTAGACAACAAAAATTCAGTGAAATTGGTAAAGCTATTTAGCTGTTTAGGAGCAGAATAATTACGAACACGTACACGGGCATTCTCTATGTTTAAAATGTAATATCCAGAAACCACTTAAGCGATCATTATGAAATTTTGCTTACCTGTTTTCAGGTATACAGAAAAAGATAGGGTACTTTCATCCAAAACAACGTATCGTTTCCAACGGCGAGATTAAATCTACATTAACACGAGCGAAACTGCGTGCATAAGCTGGTAATCTATAAAGATACAAACGTAAAAAATCACTGGCGGCCGCTATTATACATATACAGATAAGAATGACTCAAACTGCACCATAAGGAATTAAATTCCGATTTTGGTAAGGAAATATTACTTTTAAACAGATTATCGTATAATCGTGTCGTGGCGCCGCCCACGTCTCGTAGCGTTTCGATCAGTTTTGGCCATACCGTCCTGTAAAATATCACGACCCTATTAGTCATCGCATACGGTATATATTTTTGTAGGGTTTCACGGTGTTAAAAACAAAGTCAACTTTCCCAAAACATCTCTATATTTGTTACTAACTGATACCCGCGTCTTCATATATTTTGTTTGTTATCTTAAGAATATATTTTGTGTACAGAGTAATAAAGGAAGACCAAAAACTGAAATCAAACACATACTATTCTTACAAAATGTATCTGTTAACAATGCTATCCGGTTTTTCGCCTCTTCTGCGCATACGCATCACACCGCTTGCTACACTTCTCTACGCCAAGAAAACAACATCCCCGAATGCTTAGTACTTATAAAAAACGTAGCTTAAACCTTTAATAACTTTATATTAAATGAATACATCGTGATATTTTTTAGAAGAACTAATTTTGTGAGTAGTAAAGTTAAAAAAATGGATTTAATTTTAATGTAAAAATATTTTTTTCCCTAGAAATAGTTCAAATCTACACTAACGCGGACAAAGCTGATATCTAAAGCTAGTCAATAACAAAGCGTTACAAAGTAGATATAGTAAGTATTGCACTATCGGGTATGGTTATTAATTATCTTTGTAGATGTGAACGGTTCGACGATCTAAGGAAGAGTGATCCCCACCCCTTTTTTTGTCGACTTGACTATCCGTTACGCTGTTGGATTGACTGGCCTTTGTAGTTACATCGCGCATTTTGGGCCAGCGCTTAAGGCACTCAGATGAATGGGTAACTAAAGTAAGGTGGCAAAATAACCTTATCTCGAATAGGATTGTTGCGATTTCTTTTGCGTTACGCCTTTTATACACTTCTACTCGGTTCGTGATAGTAGGTAGAAATTAATATTTCTAACGCTACACATAACTAGTCTTTAACGGTAGATAGGACTATTGCACCGATGGATATTATGAGCTTAATGTTTAAGAAACGCTTTGTATGTCGTTATTGTGGCAACCCTGGTGACAGAGTTATTGTGTTAACGAGCCTCCTTGTTATAACAAAATGATTTTTTTTACAACGGTTTATTTATGCCTTAACGGTATTTTTGGCAATAATTCGATATCAATGTTTTTAGTCGATTCCAACTACACTAATTGGTCATTAAATAAACATGTTCGCTCGTTTGTCAGTTCATTGGTTTTTAATTCAAATATATGTTTATGTTAAAAAGGAACGGTGGAGAATAGTCAAGCTGTAATTTGTAACGAGTTTACATTCTGCTCCAATTATTTTGTGGTGTTTAACTAAGTAGTTTTCTTAAGAAGATGTAGTTCCACACGACACGATAAATTAAAATCGCGTTATGCAATCTGCGTCTTAGATTACGGAATACTTAATAAATTTTCAAATAAATTTTCATAGGTGGTAGAGCTACGCTGAAGCTATTACTGGTTTCAGCATGAATGGGCCGGCTCGCCCGGGGTAGTACCACCCTCTCACGAAAACCGACGTGAAGTAACAGTGCTTGCACTGTTGCGTTTCGTTCGGTCAGTGAGAGCGCCGGAGGCCCACATATTTAAAAGGCCGGCAACGCACTTGCGACTCCCCTGGTGTTGCTTAGTGTCTATGGACGGCGGTGATCACTTACCATCAGGTGACCCACCTGTTCGTTTGCCCCCTATAATATAAAAAAAAAAAAAAAAAAATACAATCATTCAAATGATATATTTTAAAAACTGAGCACAATATTTATTCAAATCCTTATATCATTTTAAAGTGAGCCATAGGCATCGCCATATTGGCCTTGGCTGCTCTGCCGAGCTCCTTTCATTTTACCCCTACTCCGCGGCCGGCTGTAATGCGACATGGCGATAGATGGACGAAAAAATTTGAGGGGATGTAAACACTTTCACTTTAATAAATGCCAATTGTAGATTACCATAATAATATTTTAACTTTGTTTTGTATCAAAATCCTCGACGATATTATATGCAATCCCGAACTTACGGCTATATTCGGAGCTGCCAAAAAGTTGGACAAGGACAGTAGTTTGTTGTAGTCTCTCATGTCACTAAATAATATTATATGTCCAGTTAATCTCATACATTTAATTGATTAATGTATTGAAATTACTTTTTTTATACTAAGAGCGACTAGCTCTAAAGTGCTGCTGTCCGAACACACTTATAGGGGTTTGGCGCTACATTTTCAACTTGAGGGTGATACCTAGCCACACTGGTTTACAAAAAGTTCTACCCCCATGCTCTGATTTCCTCACGATGTTTTCCTTCACCAATAGTTTCGATCCGTTCGCAAGGAGTAGTACTTACGTAAATTAACGCGGTTTCAGAACGCACTAACCACTGAGGCATGAACAATTTAAATTTTCAACAAAAAAGATATATTCCATTTTCAATACTATTTACTGTTTTATATTTTTTGTAAAATTGTGTAAGTCATGTATTCTGTCTTGGTGGTTGAGTGGTTTAACCGGTGGATTATCAATTCGAGCCCCTGCATGTACCAACATTTTTTTCGCGGAATTGGCGTACATTTATTAATGTAAATTGGTAACACTATGCGCTGACGGTGAAGGAAGACATCCGGAGGAAAACCTGATAATTGTTCTTGTAGTACCACCCGTATATGGGACAATATAGAATTGTGGATTTCTAGAAGTTTGAAATCGCTAATAAATCGTAGACTGGCGTGGTGATTATGTCCATACTTTTCTTCGGGAAAGAGGGCTATTGTCATACAGTGGTTCTCTTACAGGTTGAATTCAAAGGTTTTTTATGGACATTGAAATGGGATCTGTTTTTGAATATCTCGCTTTTCTATTACGGTGGTACGTGACTCACTGTAAGCTTATTGTTATACTCGAATCGAAGCAACTACAACCATTAACATTTAGTAAATTTGGTGTTACTATACGGCCTCGAATCGATATGAATGTTTTATTTTAAAAGTATGTATAATAATCTCATTAATATAATTATACAATAATGGTAAAATTAAACGAAAACTCGTTCCGAATTTAACGTTAAAACAAAATCGTTACAGATTAATGAACCGATCGACGTCGAGTTACTACTACTGGGTATTTAATTCATTTTCTTTAGAAAGTGATCTGGCAACGGTCAAATCGGAAGCTGCACGCTGTTATTTTTAATTTTCTTAATAATTGCCCACTGGCTTCGTTAACCAATATTCGATGGTATCCGAAATAACTGCTGATTGACCATTTACGATCGGCTTCCATTCGTTTATAAAATTTAATGCTGCGTTCGTAAAAATAACGTGCATTCTTGCGGCCTATGCGGACGCCGTGTCGCGTCGGCCGCCATGTTTTTTAACAGAATCAAAGTTTTAATCTGTTGATAAAATTTGTTGATGTGCTTTAATTTAGTTTTACTAGGTGAAATTATACAAAAAGAACTATTAACAGGCTTTTATGACTTTACGTAAAAAGCAAAAAAGTAGATACATATTTAAAAAACTGTATTTATACATTTTATGACTGGATAAAACGATCATAAATTTTTTTGTTAGTATCCCTTATCATTTGTTATATTTATGTATCCATTTAAAATTTTATGTCGCCTATAAAGGGTCAGAGGTGAAAGCATAAAATCCTGCATAAAATTAACATAATTATAAAAAAGAGAAAACCATTAGCTTGCTAGTGGTATATTGTCTATAGAAATCGAAATCGAAATGAGACGCATTGAAACGAACCACTTTGATCGATTTATTACTTTTTTCGTTACATATATTCTGATTGAGATCCAAACAATTACGATGATTCTATTGCTCCAAAGATTTCGAGTCTACCTTAGACTCATTTATTTTAAATTATGGAATCTTTTTTAAAACTACATCATACTAGATTTTTCCCCGAATTAGTTTGCATATTTTTCGGTGTATGCAAGATGAAAAATAACGTGTGTCCTTGTCAAAGTTCAAGGTTACGGCTGTGAAAAATTTCTTTGTTGATCAGATCGAGACGTTCATAGATTTATCCTTACAATTTTGTATTTACCTTTCAAATTTATAATATGATGTGTAGAATCCTACAGTCCTCTTCATGCCTTTTTGGTCGCTTTGAATATAACTTCAGTTTTGCGCATAATACACTAAATCATTTAATAGAAAATAAAATAAAAATATTATTATAGGATCTAAAAATGGTACTTATTTACACCTACATTTCTGTGCTGCGCATTTATATTCAGAGCGGTCAAAAAGTTTGACACGAACTGTAACTAATATAATAAATGCGAAAGCGAGTTTGTTTGTTTGTCAAGCTTTCACGCGTTAACCACGCCACGCTACTATATAATTAATCGATCATCGAGAAAACTTTGCATTAACGTTGTCAGAGTTATAGAAAAGGACATAGGATACCTTTTTACCCAGAAAAAATCTGCTGTTCCCGAGGGATGAATCAAATCAACATTAGCGCGAGCAGAGCTGCGGGCAAAAGCTAGTATGTGAATATTTAGTGTTTATTCGCATATCAATTAATTTCCCTTTTATAATTTCTATATACACATGAAATTAATTATTTACGCATTTTTATAATTATTTCACATGTAGACTACACGAGTTAATGCCGACGGACATTTATCTGTTGTTGATCAGTCCGTTTTGTTCCCATCATAATGTGCCGGATGGGGTGGGCGCATTGTTTGTCCGTTTGTTTGTTCCTCTTCAACCTGTGGCTAGGGTTACCAGATATTGATATCAAATTTTCTGGAAGTCGAAGAATTTTTAATTCGTGATTTTGGAAAAGTGTAATTACGTTATAACATTTAGCTGTCCAGTAAGACTTAGCAAAATGTATAGATTATTTATAAAAAAGTACAATTTCTTTTATTTTATTATTGAATGTATAATTCTAAAATTAATAAGTGTAGCCGACACCTTTAGCATGTTACACACATCTTTCGCGGGGATTCTTTATCAAGACTATTTAAACGAAACGTCCCAGCATTTGTGGGGAACATCTGGCAACCCCGCCTTGAAACGTAGCTTGGCGTCACTGAGGTCGGCTTTATAAACAACGGCTTAATTATGAATTACTCGTGTTTGAACAATTCTTTTACAAGTATTTTAGCTAATATTGTGTTTTATCCTTTCCTTTGTGGAGCCGGTCGCTGTGTTACGAAATCACTTGGACACCATAAACTACGGTCATGCGACATTTATCTATGCATATTAGGTTTGTATGGTTTATGTTTGCAGTTTGAAGTCTTGTACGTACATTTATTCATATTTTGTTCGTGTCTACTGTAATTAACTCTTCAACTCAGTGTATAGCTTCGTGACCTATAGTGATGAAATCATAGCCTGGTGGTAGGGCTTTTTCTATGTCTGTCTGGTTAGGTACCACCCTCAAATTGAACACTGCCGCTAAGCGCCTGTTGGTGTGTTTGGGCAGCTGCACTTGATAGCCAGTCCCCTTCCAAGTTTAGCCTGATTACCATCTTATAACACATTATCATTAAATATCAAGAAAATTGTTGTCAAATGCTAAAATTTATAAAGTATATAAAAATGTTACGCATTTTGCAAGAGCAAAGCGACAACATTTATGGCTTTATTGGATTCAAAGTTCGAAGTTTAGGTTAGGTATAACTTTTAAACCTTTAGAGAATAGTGTAAATTTATATTAGTACTAATATTTTACATTTTGTTATCTTTCTATTCTCGTTATCGCTTTGCTTTTGCGAAACACGTTATTAGTCGATCGGTGAGTTTATACATTCGTAAATTGTTTTGTGCAGGCCGATTGATTCCGTGGCGTCGTGTACCCAACATCTGTTGTTCCTCTCGGAAACCATTTCCTCGATACGAATTCATTCAGACGCATTTGTTTACGGCGCGGCGCCAGGTGATTCTATATTTAGCTTCCAGACGCATCGGCCGGTAAACATTATTTCTTGTTATATACATCCTGTCAGTTTTGTACGTTTTCCTGTGATGACATTTTTAATGTAATTATGTTAGAAACTAGCTCTGCTTAGGGGTTCCACTCATGGTTTGACTGAATATTTGGGATCCGAAAAGAGAAAAAAATATGCGCATAAAGAAAAATGTTAGCCGAACAATGAAAAAAAAACAAGATTTTGACAACAGCGTCACTTACCGGGTTCAGCTAGTGCTAGTCAAGCCGTTTAAGAGGAGAAGAATAACGAACATACGGACACCCGAATTTTATAAGTAAGCATACTCGGATATTACGTGTCGTAATAGTACATACTTGGTTTCTGAGCTTTTGATAAAAAAAATATGTTGGTCATATAGAGCAACCCTATTTTTTTTTATCGAAGTAACATACAAGCGTACAAATGGCCTAATGTTAACTTGTCACTTAAATAGTAATAATTGCTATTCCCAGGGCCTGAATTGTAGGTTTTTGTGTGCCAACTTTTTCCTTTTTTTGTTTGAACTGACATACCCTGTTGGCATTTTGGCCTCTATAGATTCACCGCACTACAAGAAAAGTTTTGTTGTTATTTCAGAAGAACCTTACAAAAGTTCTACAATTCATATTCCAATACTTTGATCGCTATATACATAGTAAAGTTGGATTTATTACACAGGTAAATCTAGTAATTCGGAATGATATCACAGGATGAAAATTGTACTTAGTGTGCGAATTAATATACTGCGGATTCATCATGTTGGGTATACCTACCCAAAGGTATAAACACAAGAGTCACAGAATAAGAACGAGACACATAGTACTAGAAAAGCTTCACCTACGATAATACATAATTAATATTAAAACCATATTAAATGCAAAAATAAGCAGAGTGTCGTTACATGAATTTATAAAATGTAGTATCCATTAAGATTTCGTTGTGATTTTATCCGCTTAGAAACGTCGAGACGGTCTCAAATGTCGCGTACTTTGTGCAACCTTGTGTTTTATAGGATATTATATTTATCGCATTCCATACAATTTATATAGCTGTCAGCGTATTAAGTGAGAGGTGGTGCGTAATGGCAAGGTCGTTTGGTTGATCTGTTTATACGGACGTTTATAAGGGCTCGTTCACACGTGGCTTTCAAACTGTAGACGTGTTCGACGTTTTAAGATTTATTCTGTACGAAATTCGTGTTTAAGTTTTCTTCCTCTTGACTACACTGCACCTTACCCACGGTCTCCCGCACTATTACATTGTTTTCACTTAGCATAGTTTCTGTTCTACATTTCTTATGGTAATTACTCCACTCTCAAAGGTCATAGCGTGATCTTAGTCAATCTAAAATAGTCCTTAGTAAATGGACTATTATATGCAAACATATTTTTTCTAATCTGACTAGTAGTTCCATTGATAAGCGCACTCAAACAAACAAAAAAGCAAAAAAGATTTTTTGCGCCATAAAATAGCATAAATTTTATTTCTCGTTTATTGAATTAATTTTTGTATCATGATTGTGTCATTGAAATACTGATAATGTGCCGTAGATGCATGACGTCACAAGTCTGTAAGCCTGAAGGTCTAAAAGATTGTGTCTATGAAGATCTCATTTGGCGATACTACCATGCTATCTGTATCACAAAACAAAAGTGCTTATACTGTTGGGTTCTGATTGATTGATTGACTGCCTCCTACTTGATGGTAAGCACAGTACAATCCAAAAATAATAGCGGTCTTTGAGAAATCTACAAAAATCCATCGGGAGTAGCTGCTACCATGCTATTCTATAAATATTTTGGCAACTGAATACATTGATTGGTCTGGGAACTTGACAAATGCCGCTATTGTATGTATTACAGCTAGTGTGTAGTGATCATGATTTAACTGAATACAATTGGCATACCCTATCGCCCACTTGCTTTATCAGTTATAGACAAATATAACTTGTATTGAGAAGATAATATCATGTGAGTTATGTCTGTTTGTTCATACGATTAAAAAGATAATCACGTCAAACGCGTAACCAATTTATTTTTTCATTAACCTTGATTGTTAAATTACCTAAGCAATTATTATTATACAATATTTATATATTGATCTAATTGCTTATAGACGGTGTAACCTCGCATGCCTAGAAACCAGTGCGACGAGTCCCTAACTATATTTAATTTGTTAGGTAATAGTCGCTGCGGCCGGTTATGTCACAGTAGTTCGAATTAGCTCGGATTTACTTTGAATTTATAAATCTTAGTAGATTTGCGAGTTCCATTAGTACTTACCTCACTTCATATATAATCGACATAGAGTACTATGGCTATTTTGTACGAAATTTTTCGTAGATCGTTATTATATTTTGGATTCTATAGACCCTTTGCCATATTTTAATACACAAAAAAGCAGGCGAATAACATCTAGTACATGCATATAGAATCATCATCATCATCAGTTTCTAAGAGACCCACGTTACGAGCTATAGGCTCTTTCCCGAAGGAAGGTATATATAGTCACCACGCCATCTTACGACGTATTTGCAATTTCAAATTCTAAGAAATCCACAGTTTTATTTTTTCGTACCACAAGAATATTTCTCAGGTTCAGATTTCTTCACTACGTTTTGTTTCACCGTCAGCCAATAGTATTACCAACTTAAATGAGTAAATTTCGCGAATTTCGAAAAACCGTTGGTGCACCGGGTTTTGAACCTGCGGACATCGGATTGATATTCAACCGGTTAAACCACTAGACCACCACAACTTTTTTATTGGATACCCAACACATACAAATAAGAAAATAATATAAAACTTACACTAATTCTATCGTAAATACGATAATTTAAGATTTAGTTACCTAAACGAGTTAAATCGCATTGCAGATTCGACCGCGGAAGCAACATTGCCACACCTATTTATGTTGAAATGCAGCAGTGCTTACTCTACTGCTGTGTTCTACTTCGAAGTGTGTCCTTGATAGTACTGATACATGATGCATTCCCACACAACCATTAGCAGTAGCAATCTATTAAGGCTAGCTTCAGTACTACAGTACGGTGGTCCTACTGAGGTTGGTTATACATAGTTATATACTCGTATGAACGATAGTGATGTCTGGAATTGACACCTCTCTCTGTGCATCCATTAAAAATGATTATAACCCGATCAAGTTTCTCGCTGGTTCTTCTCAATGACTGGGTTGTTTTCCGAACCGATGGTAATTTTTGACGACCGTACGCACTTTCTTAGGGCCTAAATTGAATAAAGTATTTTTGGTTTTTTGTATGTTGCCGTGACTACGTAAAACAATATTTCTCAGTATATTGTTAACGAATACAGTATAATACATCAAACTCGGACAGCGCCAATATATTTTTTAAATGAAATCGACTTAAGCGATTAGTGGCGAAGAGTGGTAATAACGACTTGGATATTGTTATGGAACTAGGTTGAAAACGGACGCCATGTCCGGTATTGTTCTTTAGTTACACTATAACTCTATCAAGTTATGGAGTTAAGAAAAACTAGATTCTGTTCACACAGTGTAATATTCGCTCCAATATTAGACAATACTATGAGAGACCGTAAGACCTTCGCAACTTTTTGGCGACAAGCAAAAACGAACTTTAAAAATTTATAGAATCGTTTGAAAGTGTCATACAGGCATTGTTACGGCCAGATTAAAGGCAATGACCTTATCAAGGCGCGGTCCAAGACAGAAATGGTGACAGAATTGGTAATCCGACACCGATGGTCTGCTTTATTACCCGTTATTTTTATAGTGGACTGTCCTCGCCAGGGAAATGGTGTGAAATCTAACTAGAAAATAATTATTTATTACAAATAAGTATTATCTGATAACTCCACGGTTATGTTGCCTATTTAAGATGTCCATGCAAGTATACGTCTTATAACGATTAACATTTTCGTAGCTGGAACTTTCTGGAAGAGTTGAAAGGGCTAAAAGGGAAGCGTTGTACGAGTGTTAGAACTACATCAGTTACACTTATGTACAGCACATATAACATTGCTAGGTTTCGTCGATAAATGACGAAAAAGTCATAAGTTTTAATCCAAAATCTAGAGTAAGAATTAATCAACTCTGCCCAATCCTTAACAGGTTGTCCGTCGTTCAACGAAATACAATTATAACATTAAAATATATTTTATGGTCATTTTAAATTACCACATCCTATTTGTATATGTTCCCACAGGTCGGACGTAATCACGCGCGAGAAAATGGCCGCCTCGCGTGGTGCAACTGTCCAACTCATGTAGACCTCTCCGTCTGTGCTCCCATCCGAGAAAAACGTAACTCACAGTGCATGATCACGGGGAGTCATGGCTTATCGTAAACCGGTCGTTGAGAAACACTGGTCGTTAGACCGATGAGGCGTACCTTCCGGAATTTACACGTATTGTTTTGGAATTCTCACATTATGAACTGCTGAGATTAGATTGGAGTAGATTAGGGTAAACAAATGTGTACTTAAATTATGTATGCATTAGCCTTATTGTTAATATTAAACAACATTGGTAAGGTTGAATTTCGCCATATTTACGTCAGCGTAAGAGATTTGATAAACAAAGGATTGTCCTATAGCATTATATATTTTTTTATTCTTACAACTAGTACGGTTAGTATTATATAGGTATTAACGAAACACGGAATTAGTTAGACTCGGGATATTCGGTGACAGTCCAAGCCGAGGCGCGCCGTGCGCCTTTGTGCTGGCTGGCTCTATAAAATCGAGTGAATGCCTTAAGCGCTCCCCTTAGTAATCCGGTGAAACTGTAGAGGTCTTACCAGGTCAACAGTGTAGACAGTTCGAAAAAAAAATTAATGAAACACAAATAAAGTGGAATAAAAAAAGATGGGACAAATTCATTTTATACGGCTTTTTATGTAGTGCAAGGGATATTAAGCCAATTGTGTTCGTTTTGATTTAAATATCTGTATAATATATAAAACAACATGATTCTTCCACTAAATAGGATCCACTCGAAGCTTTACTTGACATCTTGAGTCGTGTAAATTTCGATTGTAGTATTTAAAAAAATCGTTTACAGTATTATAATATAAACGTTTACATAAAAAAATTCATAATATGTATACCAAACATATGAACAAAAGAAACTCGACAGAAACCTTGAACATAAATTGACTTCTTTGCAAAAGTCACGCCTTCCTCAAAGAATGGAGTCATTTGTTTTAGCCAAGGCAGTTTGTAAAGAACAAGAGTCCTTTGTGCGTCCTTGGAGAGGGGAAACAAAGCCTTCATCCAGACAACAGCTGTTAGGCACGTAGGACTCATTTAACGACACTTTCAATGGATACTAAACCGTAACTCCAGCTCCATACAGTTCTAACTAACTAGCACCTTAAGTTTATCTTATGAACTCGCTTCATCTATAATTTAAAAATGAATCGCTAAATGTGTTGCTAAGTGCAAATCTCGAGAACAGCGCGATTTCGCTAATTCTTTTTTTAGAATATTCCTTGAAGTACGAGGATGGATCTTACGGGGAGCAAAATTAAAAAAATTGCCTGAAAAAGTCTAAAAACAACACTTTTCTATACTCCCATACAAACGATTCGTAATAATACTTAAAACTAAATTTGAACTTTAATACTATAGCATAAAGTTTAAGTGTTAGTGGAGAGGTTCCGGGAAAGCAAAACAATTGAGTGACGTTAGTATCGTATAAATATTAATGTCAATATTTATACGATGGTCCCGAATAGCAGAATAAGTATTAAAAAAAAATTTAAAGAATCGACTATTAGGCGGTACGATGTTCGCCGGGGTCAGCTAGTTTTAAATAAATTGGAACTTTATAGCCTTGATAATAAGTTCTTTTAAATAGTTTTAATCAAGTGAAAAATATATGCAAAACTTTTGTTTGGAAAAGGGTCTCAATTTACTTTAAAATTATTCCGTCGCGTAGATGGAATTTGATTTGAATTTTAGTTAGTTTAGATCGATTTTACCTTGTCTTTGTTAGCTTAGTATGCAACTATCTTCCAGGAAACTGGATACTAATCAGCTTACGTTTGAGTTGACACTGACAGACAGACGGAGGCAGACGGAGAACACAACCAGATTCACAGTAACCACCGCTTACTGTGATATAAATAAAGGAACAGACATACATTTATATGGTTTAATACAATTTAAGTTAATTGTTTTCTAGACATTTGAACTCATTTACAACTGAAATGAAGTCGAGGTACGATAGAAGGTACATATTTCCTATGATCCAAAATTTTATCTCATTGCACGTGTTCGTGTAGAAGAAGGAATATATCCTAATTGATTATTATTAGTATTTTTCATAATTACTATATCGGTCAGTTTTTAATGATTTGCTGACCCTCAGCGAAGGTCAGACTTCTTGGCTCAAACACTCGCAGAGATATATCCCTCTGTGTGGACGCTTGTGACAGAACGTTCCAGTATATTGATATCGCCCACAGAACAAAATTCACGTAAAAATCGCAAAATTGAAATCGACAAATCCTTATTAATGAAGAATAGTAATAGACTCTTAATTTTGACTTATCTCTCGAAACAGGTGCTTGGTTTCACAATAAAAAGTATCATATATCATTTTCTCTGCTCGTGATAATGTGTATACAAAATTTTGTGATGTTAGTTGAAACAAGTTAAGTCGTGAAAACGTTACAAACAATCTCATATTCGCATTTACAACATACATAGATATTTAGGATAGTAATATAGATGGCCAGCAGTATGTGTAGAAGTATCTTAGTTAACATTTTGTAATTGGACGGAGAATGTTAATTGAGTTCGTTTACCTCTTTACTTTAAATTCA
This sequence comes from Antheraea assamensis, assembly GCA_035772565.1. Taxonomy (NCBI): domain Eukaryota; kingdom Metazoa; phylum Arthropoda; class Insecta; order Lepidoptera; family Saturniidae; genus Antheraea; species Antheraea assamensis. Next base: position 4,057,748 of record JAQQSE010000045.1, read on the forward strand.
GGATAATATAAGTGTAGTTTACACCTAATGTACATATTTAGTAATACGGCAAATATAGAAATATATTTTTTTAATATGTATGTAATATAGATATTTAATTTTGATCACTCGCATATGTCAACAGAGGCTTAGATAAGATTACGCTATTATTTGCCCTAGTTATAAAGAAAATCACTAGATTACACGAACAAACTCGAGTCACAATAACTAGCTATAAAATTACCCCGTTATTACGATCGACTTGTCGTGCATACTTGAATCTCTGCGTCTGATTCGCAAACTTAACTTTACTGCGGACGAACGTAAATTTTCATACTCTCTTAAAATGTATATCGGTTTCACGATGGTAAATACAATTTTGTCCCAAATACAAGGACATTTCCAAAGGGTATGGTCTTCGAGAATGCATAATGGAGTCGTCCGTTGCATTGCTAATGCCTGGGCGTAGCTCGTCGTGTTATTTGCCTTTGTCATACGCGCGCTGTTATGAATATTGAACATGATTTGTGGTTTTTTTTTCATGTACCGTAGTACAATGGCCTGTTTGGATGGTGTTATTAATGTACATTGGTATCTAAAGTCTATATACAGTAGGACATTTGTAAGTCGAACTTCAAAGGAGACATAAAAAAATCGAGTTATAGAGTTTTCAATTTATGAAACATTTAAATTTAGGCGGATTTTGTATGGAAATATGACTCGTAGAGTTAATTTTCATTCTTATTAATTTTGAATTAACATTGTTGGCATACTCTTAAGGTCGGCAATTTATTTTTCTACGAGTTATAAAGGTTATTATTTTCAAATGTTTGAGTTAGTAAATTGTAAAATCAAACGTTGCTATCTATGTACGAGACACAGTGGTCCAATATATTATTTCGAGTTATGGAGTGAAAATACGTACCGAAATGGCTTGTAGAGTCTTATTGATTATTTCGACTTATAGTGGGTTGAAATTTCTAGAATGGAGGTTATAAAGTTTGTAAGAAAAGGAACAAAACCTTTATTTCGATTTTTGAAGGTTTTCCACTTAAAGAAGTTCTACTGTACTAAAAAATGGATAGATTGGTATAATATATGACAAGGCATTATGCTAATTTAAACTTTATTTTGGAGCAGTTAATGTCTTTCTATTTTCAGTTTATGTTTATTGGTAATATGACATCTACAGTTAATTTTTTTGCTTAATATTCGTAGTTACAACCTTGCATAAACAATGCAACGCACAATCAAGGTTACGGACTAATACGGGGATATCAAACGTAATAAATAATGAGATTTCAATAAATTTAGTAAATAGCCCGTTTGGACTTATCGTTATTCATTTTGCCCGACCAGTATAAATAGTATTTATCTCTTGGCGGTCGTAGTCCGGTGAAACTGTAGAGGCCTTGCCAAGTCAACAGTGTAATCAGTTCGAAAGAAAAAAAAAGAATCTTGGCTCATAACATATAACATACCTGAGATTGGTTAACGAAATAAGATTGTATTATATGTTAGCTATTTTATTATAACTCGTCGCCAGGTAGCGGTACAGTACAACAGCGTCTGTCACGTTACTAGTTTTTATTCAAATTGGTATGCTTAAATATTGAAATACTGAGAATATCTGTGCAATATTCATGTTACTGTAACTTAATACAGCTTACTTAGACAACAAATAATGACATTAAACAGTAGTAAATATATCCAAGGTCACGAGCACAGCTAGTATATTTATGTAAGCTATGGTCCAAACTCTACCATAATCATTTTTGAAATTATACTTCTTTAGGCGCGTTATGAAAAAATTATGAGAGTGAATTTTTATGATGCGCGCGCAGCAGTGTGACACGAAATCTACAGGTTAAAGCTATCCGCAAAACCGTTTAATGAGTCTCGAAAAAAAAAGCTACCAACAAAGTAAAAATTGAACCTCTATTAGTTATGCATGTTGGCACGCTCGTCGCCTCTGATCACTGTTTTCATATTTATTACGATGCGCGCGCACACTGTAACGAAAAACCTACACCCTGAAATTAGCTACTTTTTTTTAAGTACCAATATTTTTAAATTTTTTTTCATAGAGTAAACTTACATAATAGCTTAGCAGACGTTCGGGCCTGAAATAGCAATAGAGACTTGTAAATAAATGCTTCGACTCGTCGAAGGTCGGGGGAAAAAACTAATCGTTTCCAATTTTTTATTGAGAACACTAAAGGTATGACCTTTGCCATCAGTAGCTGAACAAAAAACATGTTTTTTTTTTTATGTGAAACCTCTATTGGCGCGCCTTGGTAGTAAAATCGAACTGTATGTCGTCACGGCAAACTGCATGACAGTCCCTTATGCCGTCATGCCACTTCTACGGCACCGCTCTCGACTCTCCGGTTCTCTTTTTATAAATATACATATTCTGTAATTATTATTGTAACTAAAATAATTAGAAAAATATATCCATATTTTCTTCATTGGTTTCTATTCCTTATAAAATCTAATAATAACTTAAATCTTAAAATATTGCATTGCATTGTACTAAATCTAGAAGAGTATATTAATATTGTTATACTTAGTTAAATTTTTTGTTTTGCAACAAATATTTCGTTACTATTCGGGATTTATTTTAGTACTCCTCCATGTTCAGCCGCGTGCATCAATGCATGACGATAGATGTTTGAGATGTTTTTCGACACCGGTTACGTCTCAAGCTAGAAAATAATATTGCAACTGTTGAGAGAGGAATTTAACATTCGATGGACTCAACGTGTGGGTTGACCGTCCGTCGTATTTTAATATTTTATGGCTCTAATGTTAAATGACGATGTGTTTTAAGATAGTAACTATGCTACACCTAAAGGAGGACTGACTCTCAAATGTAGCTCTATGATTGGAGTGTGGTAGTTAGCCAAGCAAGCTTAGAAACAGCCCTGCCACCATACTGTGGTTTCGAAAGACGCGGTAATCGAACACGTCAACCATTGAGTCATCATCGCTTATATATATATATATATAATTATATGTTTATTTATTATATATACTTTTATACATTATAGTATTTTGTCTGATTGAATACGCAAGATATCACCATACGCAAGATATTACATTCGTTATAGTGGCGCGTTCAAGTATATCGCATTATAGGATCAGATTGTGTATATAATCAACCAGATAAATTCATTACAATGACTCAGACACTATGTACCTGCTTGGGAAGCCGACATAACAACGACGATGCCCGTTTTGAAACATCAACTTCTTACTCTTATCCCACCTAAGTAAGGTCAGCACATAATCGTTGTCCTCTTCCACTCTTCTGTGTGAGATGTCATTTCACACCTTTTATACACATATCATTCTTCCCACTATGTTATTTCTCTACGTCTATATCCGTCCACCTTTAAAGTTAACATTTTTCTGGTTATATATCTTTCATCACTCCTAATAACTTACCCATTTCATGTTAACCTACTACTCCTCAACTTCTCTATCACTGGTGCTATTTTCAATCTTCCTCTGATATACTCATTCCTAATCTTATCCATTTTGATTATACTACCCATCCATTTTAACATTCGCATTTTTGCCGCCTGTAAACGTCTTTCATCTGTGTCGTTCGTAACACATACGTGCATCATGACGGGTGTTACAATATCAATGAGGCCGCTTTGGATATTCTTCAATAAGCAGTTTATGCTAACATTTAAGTAATCAAGATCTTTTAACGGGGTTTTGCTGGTTCCAACTTGTATTGATTTTTAGTTAATTCATTTATTATATTTTAATATGTTTATATTTATCAAACCCGGTGGAAGGAGCTTGGAGGATTACATTTCAAGACATCTATACATAAAACCAAAAGTACACCATAAATATAGATATTTAATATATAAGAAAATAAAACTTTTCGTAAACTATTTTTTTTAATTAGAAGAAAAACTTGGAAACGACATAGCTATGAACGTCGTTTCCGCCAGCTTACTTATGTCCCCCGTCACCCTTGCCCACTCCTCTTTTCACTCGCTCTGTTTTTCGTGTCCTACATGAATGTTTAACAAATAGTAGCGAGTAAATTGAATTACATGCATACGACGTAAGATTCCTTTAAAAACACATTTATCATTGGTTGATATATTGAGTACAAAAAAAAGTATTACTTAACCGTCATGGCCGACCTTCACCGGGCAGTATTTCGTTCACACGTTTGTGGAAATTGGCAAATTTTCAAATAGCATAAACCATGATTCACGTTACCCGATTGAATATTTCGTCACCGTTAAAAATGATCACTTCCTCTTTGTGAATGAAATAGTATAGAAAATTATTAAGTTTTAAAATGAATATATAATTTACCTTTGCTTCATAGTGATTTAAAACATACTACAGGTAACTAAACATTTATGCAATAAATACCCAAGTTTGCTATGCGTTTCAAATAAGAATATAATCTTAACCACATCAACTTCTTCTTCTTTATTTTTGGGCTCCGTCACGGTTTGTGCACTAGCCAGCGTCAAGTAACAAGATTTTGCCAAGTAAATGTCTTGTCATAATTATAAGTGGTTTCCTTGTTAGAACTTTCCATGGAGTTTTGGTGGCATTTCAGAATGCATGCTCCGTGGTATTATTTTCCATCCACTTCACTTGCGCATAATAACCGAACTATATTACGTAAAACACCACCAATATTACAAAATATAGAGCCTAATAACACAAGATTTTGAATAAAATATAAAAACCACTACATGACAGACTAAGATCCCGGCAAAAACTCCCACATCAACTTACCGACTCGTAGTAAAAATTGTACAAATAGCAACAAAAGCATAAATTATCAAAAAAAAAGTCATTACAAATATATAATTCATAATCTAAACTACTAATGTACAAAAGTGAACGTTGTTTAGATAAGTATCTATGAAGCAATAAAAATCGAATTAATTGCTTTATTTTAGATTAAGATGATAATGACTGATGTTCATAGTATTATTAACAACCGGCAGCCATTTTGTATCAATTATACTTGAGTGTGCTACTGACTACTCTTCCGTGCAATATAAGAATGTAATGAGGAATAACTCTTTAAATTTTACTAGCTGCCCGGTCCGGCTTTGCACGGATGTCAATCTAGTCAACGAACTACTTTACGAGTATACCGCCTTCTGTTAGAATCTTATCGAACTAACAGAGATATTTATGACTCTTTGTTAATAAACAAATAGTTCGGAATAAAATAATATTGTGATTATAAATTGAGATATAAACTATCCTATCTTTCAAGTTGTATGAAACTGCACACAGTATGCAAAATTTTATTACAATCGGTTCAGTAGTTTAGGAGTTCATTGCGGACAAACAATGTGACACGTAATTTATATATATTAAGATATAAATAAAATTAGCGAATCTAGAAGGTAGACGTAGTCCTTTTGTTTATTAACATGGGGAAATCTCTTATGAATAACCATCCACTAGGGGGAAACAGTGGGTTATGTCCGACTCGCACGGACTAATACTCCACGGTGTACCGGCCGCCGCTTTTGGTTGGGGCGACATGGGACCGTGCTGAGGCTATCACCATGTCGCCCCAGCGGTCAGCCCGGCAGAAGGTGGCCGTAGATAAGGTAGACGTAGTCCTACCACATATCTTAAAGTCATGAATATATGTATATAAAAAAATCTGAATTAAAACATTTTGAGAGGTTTTAGAACATTGAAATCTTGGGGTTTTATTTTATATGAAAAATCTAAAAAATAATTTGGTCGCAAAGTTATAAAACATCTAGATATCGACAACAGTGTCTAATTATATGTAATAGTGCAAGGTCTAATTATAGTTAAGAACCAGCGGGATAATAAAGTTAAAAAAAAAAGATTTTGTTTAATAAAGATAATAATAATAATTAAGATAATCACGTAACATACGGCGTAATTTATACATCGCACCCTTTATAAAGTACATATCGAATTTTTAGGTGTTTTAGTTTTTGCAATAGAAGGGCTCATTATAAATGGTTCTACAAGGTGTATCTCACAGAAAGAGTAAATTTTCAACGTTGTAAATCAGGGAGTTATGGCAAATATTGTAAAAAAAATTTGTTCGTCGATTTGTTTTTTGCCGTTTCCAAAAAAAAAACTACTTTTCTAAGCTAAACGTTTACTTTACTAATGGTGCGATATGTTATTGTTTTTTTGCTGAAGCTGCATATGAAATGCGCATTTGACAGTTATGTTCTTATTTTAAACTCTTAGTACCGATGTTTGTTCGACGCTTTAGATAACGCGATACAATGATATAGGAAATCGGGAGTTTAACACTCGAAAACTTTGTTATTATTTATATAATCTACAAACGGACGTACGCGTTAACACAATTTACGTATAATGAAACCGTATTTCCGTCCATATAAACATGTTTATTTCGCTTTTACGTTGTCTAGTTTAAATTTTACACTTAAAGAATTGCTGTCAATTACTGATCATTAAAGTTTTAAAATTATATCCTTAATTTTACGAGACAAGAGATTTACAAGTTTTTTAAGAACTTGTTGTTGATGGTTTTTACTATTTCCATATTTGTTTATGATACTTTCTATAGTTGTTTGTTCTAACAGGAAATCGCTCACAAAAAAAAAGTGTGATAGATAGGAGAAATGGGGTTTTTGAAGTCATAAAAAAATTCATTAGCGCAATTTAAATATTGACAATTATTTTTCTAGAGCTCCATCTATTGAGCGTTTTTTAATGTGTTGGTAAATATTGTGTGAATATAATTATAGAGTGATAGGTCTTGTGGTCGTAGTAAATCATACTATTCAGTCGAGAGGTGGCCAGTTCGATACATTACTGACTTATCTATGATGAGCGTAATTATCAGTTAGGTGTCTGGATATTAAATATAAATTAACTCTATTTACATGTGTATAAGATTTAATAAGCGTTGATTAATAATGTAAATGCCTGAATAATATTTTTTACAGCTTAATTGCAATATATTGAGTTTTCTCTAATACATGTAAACGAAGAAGAAATTATACACACGATAGTGAAAACCGCATCAAAATTCGTCGCATAATTTGTTATATAATGTTTATTAGTTGTTTGTGTGTCTAGTATTAATAAATAAATAAGATTCATGCAATTCCATAGCCTTGTACCTATAAAATCTCTGTGAGACATACGAAAAATTATTCGACCTTTTTTTTGTAATTAGCGTGGGGAAATCCATCATGTATACGCCACCCTCTCGGGGGGAGAGTGGGTAGTGTGAGACTATTACTCACTAAAACCCCGCGGTTTCCGCTCCCAGGGAGATAGAGGGAAAGAGGCGAGAGGGGAGGGAGACAGCAATAGAGCGGTGGCGGCAGGATCTGGCGGACGCTCGTTACGGGCGGTATACGGTGGACGCCGTCCGCCCGGTCCTGCCGCAGTGGTTAAATAGAGAGTGGGGCTGCGTGGGAGGTGCAGCGCCGTACTCTGGCTGCGGCGGTGGGAGGAAATCTGTCGCTGCCGGGCGTGGTTGCGGCCATGCTCGGCAGCGAAGACGCCTGGAGGGCGATGGCCTCTTTCTGCGAGGATGTAATCTCGCAGAAGGAGGCGGCGGAGAGGGCCCGAGAGGCGGACCCTCTCAGTGGCCGTCTCCGCCAAAGGAGGGCCGGTGGAAGGAGGCGGCGATTTGCCCTCCTCCTTCCACCTCCGTAGCCGGACCTGAGGGGATGGGTCGGGGGGCCCATCTCCTCATTGCACAGGTTCTACGGACGAGGGGAGGTAGCTGGTCGTGTACCCAGTGTACCTCCATATAAGGACGGAGCCCGGCGGCCATCTTTCGCCGGGCTAACCGCTGGGGGCGGCATGGTGATAGCTCAGTTCGGTCCCATGCCGCCCCAAGTAAAAGCGGTTGCCGGTACACTGTGGGGTTTTAGTCCGTGCGAGTCGGACATAACCCATTCTCTCCCCCGGGAGGATGGGTATCCATAAGGGATTTCCCCACGTTAATAAAAAAAAAAAGGCAAGGGATCGTGTAGTGCTATCACCAACCCGCCCCAGCGGCCAGCACAAAGTTGTTGTTGATAATTTTGATAATTTATGCTTTTGTTGCTATTTGTACAATTTTTACTACGAGTCGGTAAGTTGATGTGGGAGTTTTTGGCGGGATCTTAGTCTGTCATGTAGTGGTTTTTATATTTTATTCAAAATCTTGTGTTATTAGGCTCTATATTTTGTAATATTGGTGGTGTTTTACGTAATATAGTTCAGTTATTATGCGCAAGTGAAGTGGATGGAAAATAATACCACGGAGCATGCATTCTGAAATGCCACCAAAACTCCATGGAAAGTTCTAACAAGGAAACCACTTATAATTATCACAAGACACTTACTTGGCAAAGATTAGTTCGCCCTAGCTTATAAAGTATCAAGAAGATTACTTGTACCATTTTGATAGTCTACTATTACCTCTAGAACCTTCAACTTTATAAAGTAATGTAAAAACTTTAATCAAATGTCAAACACGAGTCGCATTTGCGCACGTATGGAGCTTTTGTTGATTCACAAAAAAAAAATGATTTTACTACCTGCATACAGACGGTCATGCGTTTATTTTTAAATCCATTACGGAGGAAATCTCATACAAACAAAACACAAACACAGTGCCATACTCGTATATCCGGTGCGTCGCGTAAATTTCAGAATCTGGTGAATAGGTTCAATGCCACGGCGAGGCCTCGCATTTGGCAGCAAAAAGCGACGTTTGGTATCTGACAACGCAATTTTATGCATTTGTTTTTTGCGCAAACTATTATAGAATTATTGTTAATTCTGTCTATATATAACTGTTTCCTGTGTTAAAAGTTTGCATCATTTTATAACATTTTTTAACGTATAAGGACGATAATGTTATGTCATGATCTTTTTTTATTACGTTATATGTCTGTGAAGGTACTTTTGCCAATGTCAAGTGTGACAATGCAAATTTCAAATATTCGGCGTAGTCTTCTATGTAAATAGAATGATAGAGTGTAGTGTGATGTTTTCCTTTGTACATAAAATATATTTTTAAGATAGTCGCGCGTATTAGTTAGTGTAGAATAATAAAAAAATGGTACAACAGTAGATTAGTAGTAGATTAGCTTTAGATTCCGTACCGATTATGATTTTACCTTCGAACCTGATTGATATGGTCTGGCAACATTAACGGGTTTTTAATACGGACTGTTGAATTCAGCACGCCCAATTCCGGTTGCGTCAAATTAAGAAAGCATTGAACAAAGCCCGCATTTTTTATTATATATGTATAAACACTCATGTATAGTAAAATCAATATTATGTATATAATATCTGTCTTTAAATATTTGAGCATAATATTTTTCATGATAATCGGTTCGGATGGTCGAGAAGCTGATGTGATTAACGGTGTCTAGTGTCGAATGAATTATAGTAAAATGGATAACGTAAAACTGTCAACATGAAAAAACATTTAGGTATACGAACTTTTTATGGCAATCGATTAAACGGTGTTGGAATGTATCAATCTTTCCAGCAACAGTTCTGTCTACTAGTAGTCCTGCAGCTATCAAAATGCGACCATAATTAATTATTTTTATATTTCAATATTTTATACATGTTTCTAAGAAAGGCTATACAAATATTTTAGATCAGTACACGTAAGGATCATGAAGTATAACAAATAGAGATTTGTTAATAAAAGGCTTCGACTTCTCATTGAAAAAAACGAACTGTTTTAAAATACTTTTTTACTGATTACATTAAAATCCCTTTATATCTGTAAGACAAATTAAAAATAAAGGGAATCGAGTGACAAAGAGATGAACAAAAGGTACTAAACTACATATAGATTAGCGGGCCCAGCAGACGTTGTCCTATTCTAAAAATAATAAACTAAATTATTCTTGAATCTACCTGAACAGACACAAAAATTTCATCAAAATCAGTCCAGGCGTTTAGTACGAGTTTACTCACATACAACGTACGGAAGTATTGTATATATATCTATATATATAAGGTTTTGCTTCTAATAAAATTAATTATGTTTGCTACACTTATCAAAGTCAACGATTGTAAATTAATTAATGAGTTGTCGAGTTTTGCATATTTATTAATTTTGAAGCGTCGACAGTTCAGTGGTGGAGTAAATTGGAATCGTATGCTTACAATGAAATGAATAAATCGAAGCTATCAGTCAAATAATATAATTCCGACCACTGTGGTAGGACATATTATAAATGATTTGTTTTAATATTTGACCACAATCCTGAATCCTACCAGATGTGAATAACGAAGCTTTTTAAGATGGTGGTAACACGTTAAACCTACAGGATCACAGGCTCTCAAGTGCAACTGCTGGAACATACCTATGGTTGTTAGTAGGTAGCTAGCCAGGCAGGCCTTAGACAAACCCATATCATAATGGTATCCTTTTCCTTTAATGTTTTCTGTGGTGTTCTAACGCTTTACTATTGATCCTAACAACTGAAATTAAATCTTCTAGAAGTTACATTTAAGAACTTCGTAATGCTGACTTTGCAATTGTGTTTTTCGAACATACACTTGAAGATTAAATGCTATCAAATGAGATTTAAAAAAATCTAAAGTTGCAGACGGATCTGCTCACGGAAGCCAGTTGGACGCAGAACAAATTATAGCATGTCATCTCGCAACACATGGGTGTGAAAGAAAACTAGGACAATATCTCACTGCAATATAAATTATTAGTGCCATCATAGATCACTGTCTGCCGAATTTCGTTCTGATTTGATGATATTAGTGAGCTCGCGTCTAATGAATTAACATCTTTTACCTTGCAAACATTAATCACCGTATCACTGTTGCCAGGTTTACGCGGAAAGTTCATATTGATTTATTTTTATATTTACATAATACGAGTGTATTAACGTTGTTATTTATCTTGATTTAACCAGTTAAAGGTTAAGTACGGTTACGTAGATTTCGAAGTTTTATTCTTGTTATGTGCGATTCAGCACAATGGAATTGAATTATATTTTTATAATATATGCCAGTGGCGTTCAAGCACTCAGTTACGTAGCACAATAATATTGTAAAATATGAATAAAATAAATGTGACCATACAAACGAATTTTATTCCCACAAACAAAGGCTACCGAAATATATGTAAGGTATGGACTCGCTCCTCACCAGTGTGGATTTGATTTTATTATATAGTAAAATTATGTAAAGTTTTAATAATTACAAATTAATGTATAATTTTGTAGGAAAATATGTTTAAAAATTATCATTTTTAAACTCTTACTACAATAATTAGATCTGTTGTAGCTGCTGTTGTATCATAACTTAATTCATTTATAACCAAGAATTTTAACAAGAGCGAACGCTGGATACTTGGAATTATTTCGACAGTACTCCGAACTTTTGTTACCATGGCAACCCAAACGAACGGTACGCTAAGACTGGCGCCAAACATAAACAAACTGCCCCGACGACCATTGTAATGGCGATTAAAGTTATAAAAGAAGTCGTATTTACCTCAAACCGTCATATCCTGTTGTATTAAGACATAATAAAATAGCTACAATATTAAAAATATGCTTTTGAATGTTTGCAAAATAGTTGCGTATTTATTCGATTAGACACTCGTTACATCTAGATAATCTTCGTATGAAACTTTAGAGAAAGTAAAAAAAAGTTCATTCATGGATATAAAGCTCTTGACACTGGCGAATGTTTGTACACAGCTTTATCTTCTTATAAAGTCCGTTTGATTACGTTTCTGTTAAACCTAATATGTGCATAAAATATACATACCGGTGTGTAATTTTTTTTTACTAACCCAATGATAATGTGACAATAGAAAGTATTTAAAATAGTGTATTATTTCAATGATAATAGTAATTGTCAATTTAATAAACCGGCAATAAATGGTGAAAGTTGAAAGAGAGCGGCGATAAAGTCCTCCAAATATAAACTTTCGTTTCGGGCGACGCGTTCTAGTTCCGATTAAGGTAGAAGGGATTTTCTACTGAACAACTATGTGTTTCACTGTGGGTTATAAATGAGTAAATAAAAAACTGTTATTAGTACGTATAATAATATTAATTATAAAGAATTATGGCTCAATTGATATCCTGTTGGGTCACCGTATCAATGAACGTAGGTTCGAATCATTGCGACAGAGCTGGAGTTTTCGGTAAAGGAAACCATGATTGATGATGATTCCTGATGAAACCATGACATGGGGGGAGAGTTATTACTAAGTACGCCTGTCTAGCTACCACCCTCAAGGTGAACCGTCAACACCTGTTTGAGTTTTCCGGCAGCGTGTTTACTATCTTAAACCTAGTCATTTAATATCAGATGAAGACGCGGTCGTTTGCTAGTTTTATATATATCTATACCATTTTGCTTTCATTCAGGTATCTTATCATCCATAAACCCCTTGTTGAAACTTGGAAATATACCAGTATCATATCTATATATATGCTGTTATAAAATTATGCCATAAAAAATATCGATTTATCGAAAATTATAAAATGTACATAAACGTGACTCCAAACTTACGTTTTAAATATCTTGTTACAGGCAAAATCATTACAATGATTGGCATAACATATTTGGGCTATATAATATTATATATAAAAAGAATAATCCAGCAAAATATGTATACAAATACTATGATATACTGCTCTTATTTTCAAAAGAATGCCATCTTTGACTCTCGCCTTCAAAAGTCGAAACCTACTGGCTTACATAGTGCGCGTGCGATGTTTTTGCGTCGCGTTTACCGACTGGTCGCGTAATTGGTTTAATTTGGAACGCATCTTTATGGAACGTCTCCCGGACCTTTATGATCGTTCCAGATATGCCACATACTCTTAACTGGATTTGTACAATTAAACGTTGAACGGCGTTTGAACTACACCGCCAGGGATTAAAAACATAACGTGTTGTGCAAAGTATTTTATTAATGGTGTAGTTATTGTTACGCCTGTTGGTAATTGAGAAGACGTTAGCGACGAAAGATAGTTATTTGTACTAGTAAAGGCGTAAATTAAACAAACTAATTATCATGCAGTTACACTATGGTCGTCCTTTACACCTTATAATGTTGTGTATTTCTTCCTATTGCTTCTTTTCATATTCGCTTTGACGTCAAAAATAGAACTGTCTTCGGTCACTCTATGGCATTCTTATATACCTTAAAAAACGGAGGGTGCAAATTTCTAGAGCTATTTTTAAAATCCTATTGTTTGTTTACAGTATCCTTTTCCCACGCCTCGGTCACTCATTTATAATTTGTTTATAACAACGAACCTGGATATCTGGACAAAATTCTACATTGCTCCAGTTTTAGGATCACCTTAAGACGTAACAAAGTCATATTTATACCTGATTTGACTGAAGAGCAGTAAATTTTTTTACTCGTAACGTACAATATTAAAATGTGATCAGCATGAAAGAACTGAAGAATGTCCGAATGTAATAGATAGATTTGTGACAGTTCTAAAAGTTATATTATATTGTATATCTAAATTCGAATCGAATAACATTATACGGTTCGAACATTATTCGCACAACACTACTTTATAGAAGGCACCGTGAAATTCACTCAAAATCTATTTAGATCGTGATCTCTCTACAATCTATTTGTCGTAATAATTTAATCTTGATAGTTTTCAAATATTTTATTAACATTAAGCGTCTTCGTGAAAACCATATTTAATACAAGACAAATTAAGTATTTCTGACAAACCAAATAGAAAAACGAAAACTTAAAAGTCAGTTGAATTATAACATTACTGGTTTTGGTTGGTTAACAGTATTGGTTGTTAAATAACAAAAAATAATTAAGTATATAGTATACGGCTTTAATTTTTATCTGTGTGGTGGGGTTATATTTGAATGCGAAAAAATGTGTAACAGATCATATAAATACAGGATAGATTCATTGGCGGGGATCGGAGGCACGTTAAAGTGAAACAAATGTATCAAATAAGACAAAATTCCAATTAAATTAAAAAAAAACGACCGGGGAGCAGTTCCTCACGTGTCTAACTGTCGAGTCCCGGCTCTTTGTAACAATAAAAAGTAAATCGCACGCGTTCGCAGTGGGTCAATCCGCTTGACGAATCGTAAACACGAACGGCCCGGAGGCCTGGTTGTCCCGACTGTCTGGTGTCTGTGACAGCGACTCGATATAAGCGATTCGCTTCAGTTTATCCAATAGCTTAACTAACTAGTTTTTCATATCCTTTACAGTCTGATAATCATATTAAAATTACCTTAAATTGTATGAAGTTGATTTCAGAATAAAATATTTTTAAAAACGCATTTTATATAAAGATGTTAAGTTTAAATAATATTATATTATTTGTATTCGATATAAATTTAGGTTAATTAAATATACTTGAAATAAAATCTGTAATTTTTTATAATCTGTTCCCGGTTTAATACTGCCAACGTGATCCTATAACCAGAGCCATCGACATTTATTAATCGAAAATGCTATTATAAATATATAAAATAAATGTTAATTCAGCATACATTTTTACGTGATGCTTACGCTTCACTAGTGAAAAGTAACAAAAAGTTGGAAACCAGAAGGGTTCACCGTATACCATTTTTTATATGAAGTTGCTTAGTACTTATTGTGTGATATTTAATTTATATCCTTATTAAAAGTCATTAGAGTATTATATATAACATTTTAGAAAATTTATTTACATGAGCTATATATAATATTTCAAAATATATTAAAAATAGATACTAAATCTAAAGATGGTATTTTAGATCGAAATTTTTTTTTTCGAACTGACCTACACTGTTGGCCTGGCAGGGCCTCTACAGTTCCACCGGACTACAAAGAAGGTTTCAATGTACAGCAACAGCCCAAGCCGAGGTCCCGCTGGCCCTTGTGCTCGATGCTCAATCGGGCTTGCTTAAGCGTCCCCCTTGTAGTTCGGTGAAGCTGTGATGCCACCAAAGGGTGTCACCAGCGTAGGTCATTTAGAAAAATAATAATAATAATAAATATGGTATAACTTATTTATTGAAGCGTTTAAAGCAGCGAATTCAGAATTCATATAATTTATGGTATTTATACTGGTGTTGGGACATGGCGATTGTGTTCGACTAGATCGCGATTACCATACCCTGTGTAAATATAAGTATAAATCCAGCAGCTCAGATTTCTGCAGGCTGGCATGACAGCCACGACGGCACTATTATACTGAATACCACTGAATATAAAGCGAATATTTTGTTATACCACAATAAAAATATCATTATGTTACAATTAGCTTAGAACCGAATGAAGCTTTTTTTTTTGTTTTTTCATATTATAGGGTGCAAACGAACTGGTGGGTCACCTGATGATAAGTGATCACCGCCGTCCATAGACACTAGCAACAGCTTAATTATTATAATCAAATCTTGAATGCTTTATTTAATAACTATATGCCCTAGTCAATGCTTAAATTAAGATAACCATACATTTTAAATTATTTGGCTAGTGCACGGTAATCTTTATTCCATAACACTATTTTATATAAATGTGGATATTGGTATGTCCGAGATTGATGATAAACTCCAACAACGTTTGACCAAAAAATAAGCGTAAGTGTTTTTCATATTGTTTTTTTTATGCAATACATTTTATTAAGTATATATATTAAGTATAAGTCACCACTAGATGGCGAAAAATTCTGTTTTAGTTTTATTAAGTTTGCTAATATTATATATTAAAGAACAATATTAACATCTTTTACAATTTTAATGGCTTCACGCTTTAACTCGGGCCGCTCATTGTCGCTACTACGAAATGAATTCCATTAAATTTAACTATGTATGACGGATGGCTGTTACTGTTACCGACATTTTTGTAAAAGTGTTTGTCTGTCACGTCGCATGTTTGTATGTCATTTGTAAAAACAAAATATAATTTGAAATACGTCATTCGTAAATCACCGTCAGTAAAGATTAAAATTATAAGTTGAAATTATTATTGTACTTGTTATTTAATTTAATAATAAAAACTAGTTTTATGTTAATGTAAACGGTTAAAAAGAATTCGAATTTATTAATTATTGATTTACAGTACTTGTATTGACTACGAATACCCAACATGGCGGCACGGATCGCTAGCGTGTGGTGCATTCGCCAGTAGTTTATTAAAATAAATATCTGAATTCTTTCTATAGTCTTATGTTTTAATTCAAAAACATCGTGATTTTCCTTAAAAATATATCACGAATATTAAATGTAGGAAACACAAACGCAGTTAATTAAAACTTTATTATTTCTCATTTAAATTAAATCACTATGAAGGTCATCTTTCAACAGAAGAAATGCAATAATATCATCATTAAATATAATTAAAATTTGTGGAGTTACGCGAAACACGTTCGTTGACTTGACAAATGATATTTAACTTTATTACCGCGACTCGTATATTTCTTTTAACTTATTGTTTTAGTGCTGGCGCAAAAATTTCGTTGAAGTTATAATTGGCTTTTTGTCGTGGATCGGTGTGGGTATTTTAATACGGAAGGTTCTTTTGTCTAACCGTAGGATATTTAGAAACCGCTAATATCTATTATCAAATACGTAGACAAAGAGAGTATTATGATATCAAAAGAAAACCAGAAAAAAAGATTTAAAGTTTTAATTATTATTAAATAAAAGCACTATATACGCGTTCTATGGACTCTGTGTATCGTCGTTTACTAGGGTCGGGTACTAGGGTAGGTTACTAGGGTCATGTTACTGCGTGATAGTTCTTCTCGATTCCAGCCAAACGCTTTGAATTGGCGTCAGCTTAAATTCCAAACTCTTCGTCTATTGGCCAGCTTTTGATCATGTTGTAAGTTACATTGAACTTATTTCCATAAACCCTTCTAATGCTGGTGTATACACTATAGCATAGTTCCAAGAAATCTCAATCCAATCACTAAATCCCATCACGTCAACAAGCACTCCGCCATCTTATACCGCCTGTCACGACTGCCGCGAGCTAAATTAATTAGGATTTTTTTTCTATCCTCTCACAGCTCGTGTTAATCGTGACTTGTTGTATTCATGCTGAAAGCCTATAAATGGTGTTGATATTGTCATTTTAAATTAAATACTCACTAATATTATAAATGCGAGAGTGACTTTGTTTGTTTGTTTTGCTTTCACGCCTTAACTACTTAACCGATCATTATGAAATTTTGCAGACACGTTGTCAAAGGTACAGAAAAGAACATAGGGTACCATTCATGCAGGAAAAATACTGGTCTCGAGGGTTATCTCAAATCTTGAATAACACCAACGAATCCGCTGGTAAAAGCTAATTACAATATAAAACTGTTCGGAAAGCTCGATGGATTAAGCGGTTGTCTCGCCGCTGCCACAGCGCTGAATATTATGGGTCCGAATATTTCACAACATTTATTTGTGTGATCCAAAAGTGCATAATCGCATGTTTGTAAACTCCCTCGTGACACACGATCTAATTATTATTGCGGAAGATGTATTAAAAATACGTTCTTTCATATGGTTAAACAATAATGATAAGATTTAATAAAGTTCATTTGAAGAAGTTTCATCCAAAAAGTAGTACTATTCCAGAGGGATAGATAAATTCTATATAAAGGCGACCGAAGTTATAGGTAGTAGTTACTTCTCTCTAAATGTCACATTTAATGGATTAACTATATCTCCAACAATTAACTTTTAAATTCTCCATTGAAATAAAATATCATATTATATGTTTCTAACCACAGAATTTTCCAGTACTCCACAGGTTAGTTATCACTAACTTCTGGGATGTATGTGCGACAGTTTGAAACTAGTTCGATCAACGATTAACATTAATGCAATTTAGTGAATCTCTGTTTATTATCTACTATGATATACAATCCATTAAGAAATACGTTCTGTGCAATATCATTTTCAAACAAAGTAATATGTCAATAACCACCTATTGGGATATTATGCCAATTGGTGGAAAGCCAGTCCTTCTGATCAACGTGTGACCATTTGACAATAATCTTACAAATTATTTAAATCTGGCTTACGAAAGAATAAAAAAAAGAACTTTTCATTTTGACCAATATAAAGAAATGTCTGTAGATTCATAAAGAGTTGAATTTTCAGCTCCGTCTTTAGAACCCGATATTTATGTTTGTTTTCTTGTTAATATATGTAAATGAGTATAATATAGTGAATAGGTACAAATCCAGTATCTGTGTCATAGTGTCGTGCTTTCAGTGGCCTTGCCCGCTTTCCATAACTCAATGTCATTCATCTGAATTGATGACTCGACCGTTCCGTGAGAATATGGTTTTGGCACGAACATTCTCGACCTCGATTATTGGAAACTGTATTTTTTCCAGCGCGCAAATTGATTTTTTGTTACATTTCATGCGTATATTATGCTATAGAGGTATTTTCTTGATTTCAATATAACGTGCGCGTCACTCTGAATTTTGGAATCAACGTTTACTTCTCATTTAAATGAACGTTATCTTGGACTTCTGTATGAGTTATTATGTCTTAACAGTTTCCATCTTGTCTAATATGTATCAAAATCGTATGATACGTCGTTATGTATAGTATCATTAAACATGTATCATAATTACATTACATAATTACATCATTTTTTTTTTAGAACTGACTACACTTTACGAAAATGTAATTACAAGACGTTCATACATTAATACAATTCAACATAAATAAAAAAGATGCGTATGAATCACATTCACATTTAACTGATTTAATTATGTATTTAACCGATCTGTAACCATAACAATAAATAAAAATTTGGTACGGATGTGAATATTTGTAACATAAGAAATACAGGTTAGAAAAAGCGAAGAGCAGGCGGCCGCCAAATAATTTTACATACATTACAATTTTCATGGCATGTCATGAAAGAGGTTGAAAAACACTGCTTTGAAATATGCTACTTAGTTTTATAATGTTGTAATTTAACGCAGACCAAATTGACATCAGATTCAAAGTTGTTTATTAATAAATATTTCTGGTTGTTACAGAAGCACGGACAGCAAGCTTAGAAGATTCACATATCGGTAAGTAAATAATTAAATTAATATCCTTTATGAAATAGCCTATTTCTCAAAGTATAATTCTATTTATTACAAGCTGCTCGCCTCGGCTTTGCACGAGTGTACCAAGTAAGAAAATTGAACGAATTCTTCTCTTTATCAAGTAATGAAACAAACTGACTACGATTGAATGTCAATTCTGTTAATATTTTTAAAGAACTCCATACTGTTTTCTGTCACACTATTTATTTGGAGATTTTTTAACACATATTTCACACTTTTCTGTAAGATTTCATACAAGCAGTTACAAACATAACAAAAAGTATTTAGCCAAAATTCAATTGTTCTTAAGTAATGCGCTTATATACATTCGGAAATTTATTTTTATTTGGTTATGGAAAAATAAGATATTTCACTATTTAAGGAATGAAATACAGTTGAAAGGTGTAATTTAGTGAAGTAAACTGTCAGTTTAGAACACGGAGGCCGACGGTAAAAACGAACCCTAGATAGCTGGCCCCGAATAATCGAATCGTCGCGTAATTCCGACCAGCTCGTTATAATCGATAACATTCCTTCACAGTCGTCCCCATGTCACGTACATCAGACATAACATCCTAGATTACTGCTCGGGTCGTACAGCGCAAGTGATACGATGTTGGGATTTTATTAAAAAATAATTAAGATTTTCTCCTCCCACTGTTTCACTCAGAATGGAGTGGTTATTATGTAGTATTCAAGATATCAGCTCTATCTTCTTCAATGTAAATATGACAAAAAGATTCCATGAGTGTCCCATCAGCGCTTAATTTAACTATCGCAGTGACTCTATCGATAAGGAATACGTTTTGCTATAGGTATTTATGTGGAGTCCTGAAGATAAATAGCATTCTTCCCATATTCAAATGTTGCGAGAGCGATACTAAATTGTTGCAGTTTCTGGAATAATGGAGAACACGTGTTACAAGTTAAAACAAATTTCCAAATACTATTTAGGTCAGAAATATCACCTTTTACTACAATCTAGACCTTATTTCTTTAAACGAAGGTATACTACGATATGTTTTGGTTGTCTTGATGTAATAGCTACACTATATGTTCATTATTGAAGCAAACCTTTAACCACGATCATACTTGATACCAAGTAACGATATTGTTCAAGTAATACATTAATCTGGTTTTCAGTTGCAGCTGCTTGGATACAACAGTCATCTGAGAAATTTGTTTTTGGTAATCCCTTAGTCGAGATCTAATTTTATTGTAATATTCTATCTTATTGTAGAACTCATCGCCACATATTTAAGAGCGTTACAGCTACGCCATTGTCATTTCGAATTATATTAACAAAGTTTTATCTTGATGTGTTAATAAAATATTACAATAACCTTAATAAGTATTATGTATTTTATTAGTTTCACTTAATTCTTGTATTTTGTAAGATTGTACCAGAAGCACAGTATTCAATTAAAGAAATATGTCTGTAAGCTGTAACTTAGGACACAGACCAAAGTGGCATACTGTAGCGGACAGAGCATGCGCCGACCCACATACTCGCCTCTAACGGTGCGTACGCGGCCACTGTGCGTCGACCTTTATAGCACGGATCTCTTAGGTATTTACCCTGGGCTTATGTAGCCCTGGTGTAACGATAACCGGTTCTTGATACTTTTAACTCGACAACGTACCACAGAAATTATCTACCCCGTATCGTTTCTGTACGTGGCGTTTTCAATAACCAATATACTTATTTAATGCGTAGACCTGATTAATGCTAATGAATATATATGGTTATTAGATTCTTGTGGCTTCCATTTTTTATGGATTATGTACTTTAAAATTCTGGACTTTAACGAGTTATCTTATTAACTTATATCATTCTCTATAATCGCATTGATTTCATTATACCTGTTCTATTGCAGTAATATTGAACAATTGTTCGTCATGGCCATTAGTCAAATAATTTGTAACAACACAAAACCGTATTCGAATTATGACTAATATACCACAAACGTTGCTAATTTTCGAGCGCAGCAGCGTGTACTATATAAAAAGCAGACAAAAAATACATACATCTGAATTAAAACAAAGAAAAAACTCAGTTTCGGATTGACCATATACATTAACCAATGCTTTTATGCCTTAGAATTAATTTCCTCTGCGCTCAAGCATTATTTTTTGCTTTGTCTGACCTTTTTAAAAATTCCATACATATTAAATTACTCTGAGTAATTGGCAGACTTCTAGGAGGATTCATTTTTATGGATTATTCTCCAAATCCTAACAGAAATTTCATTAAATATTCCTGGAAATGTTATGTAGTTTACAATAATTGTAGAAAACAAATTCAAATTTCCTAAAGTGTAGAGATTAACCCGCTATCTTTATATTTTTTGCTTAACAAGGCTAAACTATGTAGACAACCTAGAATTGAATTAATTGCTAGCATTTGAACAATCGTCGGAATCTAATAATGAAATAGTTCAGCTTCCTGAAGCCTTATGAGAGTTCAACGTTGAAGAATTCGAACGGACATGAAAACCTCTAAGTTTTCACATACCAGACTGTTCAACGATTTAAAAGAGGATTTTGTGTCAATTAATATAATTTGTATATAGAAATTAAAGTAATGCATTGTGAAAACTAGAATTTTGAAGATACTATGCAATTCTGTTAACTACATATTCATGAAAAATGTCCTTAAAATGCATGAATCAAAGAGGTTTGTACCTCTGTCATATCTTAATGATATATATTGGATCTCATCATCGGTGTACAAACACCATCCAGATCGAAATATAACAGCGCAAGTACTGCTGAGTTATGTAGAAACATCTATGGTAGTTCTGCTTTTGCAATTAACATCTAACTTCTAAGAAATAAACTCAAATAGCACCGACATAGCCACTTATATGTATTTCTTACAAGTGCCGACTAACGCATAATTAGCAAAGTGAAGCATGTTTAATGAGACGGCAAAGTGTGACAATGAACCTAGAGTTACCTCTGCTAACGGTCTGCTGTTAGTTATGGCTAGGTATAATTACCTGGGGTAGGTTAACCATGTGATAGTTTGAGTAAGCAAGCTTCTATGGTGTTCGGTGACCCAGGTTACTATCTATTGCTATTGCAGTAGAACAAGTCACGATGAAGGTCGCATTGTTAGATCAGAGAAATTTTGGTAACATATTCTTAGCTGCCTGTTACAGTTCAAAAGATTTTCTGATATAGGTTGCAATGGTAGAACCTCTAGAATGTTTCAAAGCGGAACCGTTTTTGCCAACTTTTTTTGCCTTAAGCGACAATAATCTTCTGTACATTAGTTTCATTGATGTAGTTATTTACGCGAAGCGATACCTTAACCGTTCTAATGTGTTTCTTAAAAGTAACAACGTAGTAATAATTGGTCTCAATTAGTAGTACTAGTTCTTCTGTTGCTTACGTATAGTTGTGAGCTGCAGTATCTTATTTAGTATCAGTTAGTCTATACACGTATGCTTTCATTTAACACGACAAAGTGACGTCATTATGGTCTAGCGGTCACAGTACAATCCATGAAGAACGACTCCCGCCGAGTGAATGTCTCCCCTCACGGCTTTTGAGTATACACTGATTAATATGGAAACGCGATAAAGTATAAAAGCGTTATGGTAAAGGGTTTATCACTATGAATATGATAGTTGCAATTCAGTCAGGTTTTGCCTCCTACCGCCCAGACTATCTACTGTATGTAGTAAAATGTGTAATGAAGGAACTATGCCACTATGTGTGTTATACTTGATGTAAAGTGATCGCGGTTGATTTGGACGAAATTGTTTTTCGACAAAAAGGCGAATTTTAAGCTACGATGGTTTAGTTGATAGCATTTTCGCAGACCGCGTCGCTCGACGTAGGTTGCATCTTGACGTAGGTTAAATCTTGCAACTGACTCGAAGCTTTCGATGATGGAAAACACCGTGACGATACCATAGTATGAGGGTGGAGGTTTTTCTAAGTCCGCCTGGCTAGCTACCACGCCGAAGTTGAAATCCTATCGCCAACCATCTGTTGGTGTGTTCCGGTAGCTGCACTTGATAGCCAGTCCTTTATTTTTAACTTGTATACCATCATAGAATACAGCGTAATGTCATAATCAGTGCATGTAACATCAGACGAGACTGTGGTCAAACGCTAAAACCTATAAAGTACAAAAATAAATACGTATATATTAAGAAAACCCGCGATAATACCGTCATCACACGGGAAAACCATTACTATATATTTATTTACTACTGAAAGAGACACAACACAAGAATGCCTTACTACTAAATGGTAATATTTACCAGAGATAACAGAATATGATTAAATAGGTAATCCTATTTGTCGTACCATAAATCGTGTCCACGTCTCTCGCTATAAACACGCAATACATCTTGTAATACATTGTAATAAACTAACACTGTTCCAACAAAGCTGAAAACCGAAGAATTCTGTTATTTATTCGAAGTTTGACTTAGGACAGATTGACTAACTACATATTAGTTATTCATTATTCTTCGTTATTTATTACAGTTTAACTGGCATGAGCATTTGGTGCGACTTGTGGGCGACTGGCGTTTTTTTTATCGTACTGACTACACTGATGGCTTGTTAGGACCACTACAGTTTCACCGGACTACAATGCGTCTCGTGTCAAAACCAAACGATCTTATATAATTATCTCTAGACGAACTTGTTGTATTTAAATAAATTGATTATTATATAATAACATCTTTATTTTCGGCTATAATCACAGCCTACTTAATATATTTAAAATACTTTGACTTTGTGTGTACCTATTCAGGTGTGTAGGTATTATTTTTCCTTAGTACCTGTTATGTGGAATTGCTTTGAAATACGATTATATAATATTTTAACGTACATACTTTTAAACAGTGTTGAAAAATATTTTGCGATAGAGTTGTTTCTTATTTGGCATGTATATGTTATTTATATACATTGTACATGCTATCCTATACACCCATCCACTATTACACACGATTATGCACACATGCTCAACAATATTTATACTACATTATAATTAGCATTGTCAAGTAAACAGTATTTTATTAGTTAGTAAGTACAATTACTTTTATCTTTTTCTTTATAATATTTACAGTAAGTTATTGTACAAATGTTCTGAAGGGACGATAACCACAAGACAATGTTTAATTAAGATTCTTCTATTACTTTCTTTCTTGTTTTTAAATTATGGTACTGATTAAAGAATAATGTTTTTTTTTCATATGTAACAGTTTCAATTTTTGAGGGTGAATTATTTTTCTCCTTTAATACATTTCATTTAGATATTAACTTTTACCCATATTTGTTTTTCAATTTTCAACAATAACAAGAGTATATCTGTTCAAGTATTTTATTACTTCTCTTCATACGCTAATATTTTTAAACTATACATATTTCTACAACATATATTTCTACCTGTCATATGCTAAACACAAAACGAAAGTCGTGAATTATAAGTTAAATTGAATCCCGCCGCTATCTCGTAACTCAGACTGCATCGTAAATATAGGAAGGCGTGACGTGTGTTCCGTGACCTTGCTAGCTCGGACGCACTGTTAAATATTGTACGTGCTCAACATTCATCCAAGTGGGTTTACATATGAAAGCCGTTACATTAAATAATGTTTGAAATCCGTTATGTTTTATTCCTATTTAGGAAATACATAATACCCGTCCGTACAAGGCGAATAAAAGTGCCTCTTTGCCATGACGATTAGGACAACGCTTCGTATACCGCTCAACTAATGTTTGTTTAATTGTAATAATCAAACGGTTGGTTATTCGACTAAATTAAAAGAAGTTGAAATCATGCCGGGTCAATTGTATATGAAATTTGATCTGGTTAGTGATTGCCCGACAGAATTAGAACATCCACCAATTATTATTTTTGTTTATGACCGTAAATTCTCTGATTGGACACGAGACAGTGGAGTACAAACAATCCTTAATAACGAAACTCGAACACTCCAATATGGTTTAAAAACCAGCGTAATTTTGATACCAGAAATGACAATTACAAATTAGCTATCCAATGTTTTAGAGTCAATAATACCAGTGAAGGCTTTTTAGGCAATAGTGTCACATGATGTGTTCCTCTCGGTGGTCGTGCTTTGTTTTTGAATTGTACTGTGCTTACCAATTGCCATCAGGAATAGTACAGTTAAAAAAAACTTCAAAAATGTTCCAAAGCATATTTACGATTTTCCGGACAATAAGTTCAAGCATCAGGTCAAGTCGGTTTTACTATTAATAACTGTGCCCGCAACTTCGTCCGCGTGGAACGGAATAGTGATTAATGAAACAATCTCAATTTATATCTGTATATTTGTAATGTAAAGCGTCAGGCTAAAAACTAATAATGGTCACACCCCTTTGTCACCTCAATAATAACTCAAAATTAGGGCTTCCAAGTTACTTTGATGTGTGTAAAAACCATGGGCCATTCTATCGTGCTGCATCTATAGTCGTACAGTCAGATAGTTCGTAACACACGACGGTAATGTGTGCCCACACCTAAAGTTATTGCGAACATGGACAAAACTTCGGGACGATACACGCAGGTATACGAGTAACACAACACTAATATTCTAATTTAACAACTGTAAAAACAATATTAACCCCTAGACTGACCAAAACCATAAATATTTAAGTTCTATACAAACGAATGTAGACTTGAGGCATAGGTCAATAGACTGTTGGCAGCATACGGTTAAAAAATACCTGATTTATTACAAAGCTTTGAAAAATAACAGATGATAAATTGTAAAATAATAATGTTCATGTAAAATGTATCATTAAATTATTTTTTATTTGTACGAACTTTTTTTTACTAAACCATGTAATTTACAATATACGCTGTAGTGAAATTAAAAAATAATCGATAAAATCAGCCGAGGGCTTATACTATTCATTCATATATACTTCACATAACTCATTTTTATTATTATTTTGTTGTTATCTTTTCTTTTATTTGCACCGCGTCCGCGACCACGTCCACCGATAACGACGGTTTTACAACCGTCACGCGCCGCGGTAAACGCCCACGCGCCGCGAACCCGTCCGACAGCGACTCAGCTGCGGGACTTTCCGTCCCAAAGCAGTGTAACGTAGGTGGCGCTCGGGTGCCCCGAGCCTCTCCCGCGCCCTCTGCCTCGACTTCGGCTCAAGCTCCGGCCGCGGAATCCGCGATCGCAACTAAAAAGCCACGCCCACCGCCTCCCGTCACCTCCGTGACAAAGCCCGTTGGGTGGAAATCTCGGACGACCTTCAATCGAAACAGATTTTCTACAAGTCCGCCGTCAACACCGTTGACGGTATCTCTATTAGAATCTCGACTCCCGATGAGCATCCCCAGCTCACTAAGTACTTCCGGGAGCGTAAACTCCCTTTCTTCACACACGCTCTCGAGGAAGAGCGCCTCCTCCGTGTCGTCATTCGTGGAGTTCCGGCTGAACTCTCTAACTACGACATCTCCGATTGCCTGAACGGTCAGGACTTCCCAGTTCGGAGCGTACAGCGCATGTACCACCCCTTACGAAGGCCCCCTACAACCTGGTACTGGTCACACTGGACCGTACTGTGGAAGGTTAGGCCATTTTCGGCCTCTCCCGTATCTATGTAGAGCGTCCTCGCAAGTCCTATGCACCCTCGCAGTGTCACAACTGCCAGGTGTACGGTCATTCCGCCCGGCACTACCACCTGCGTCCCAGGTGTGTCAAGTGTATCGGGGATCACTCCACTAGGGAGTGCCCCCGCACTCCTCAGTCCACCGAGCCTCCTAGCTGCCTCATCTGCGAGCAAACGGGTCATACCGCGAACTATCGCGGATGTTCCCGCGCGCCTCGCATGACCCATTCCCGCCACGGTTGACGTGCGACCCGATCCAGGGAGCACGGCCCGCCGTCTCGGATGCAACCGCCTCCGCCTCCGCTCATACAAAGCCAGAAGGCTTTCCTTGACCTGCCGGGCACCTCCAGTGCACCGGCAGAATCCGCACCCGTGCCGAGCGCGCTCTCTTGGCGCGTAAGGCCTTCCCCGCCAGCTCTCTCGGCTCCTTAAGCCAAGATCCAATACAAGCCTTCTAAGGACGTAAAGGGAATAAAGTAACATTGATTTTTGATTTCTTTATTATTAAGAAAAGTTCGATATCTGTCAATTCATGTCCAACTGTTTACATCAGTTGTGCTTATTGTGTTGTATCACTTGTTTATAGTTCCAGCGTTAGTATATTTTGAAGTACGAGTATATGGCAGGAAAGTGTGTTGTAGGAAAACTGATTTTTGACTTATTTACTGTTATCATTGTTGCTTATTCCTTATGCCACCTAGCCTTATCAAATAAATCTACTCAGAGAATTGATTCAATAACAAACAGACTATACTATATCAAATGATAATACTAGATTTACAGAATACATTAACAGAAACGGATAGATATACCGATATAAACGTGTTGTTATTTTAATGTCTATGGATAAGGTTTACATGTCGTGGTCGCCACGGTGTATGAAAGTCGGCGAATAACTTAGTATATCAAATAGCTTAGTATACTCAATACTGGAAAATAATAGAACCTTTATCGAATTGTATTTATTGACTTAATCAATGAAATGCCTACTGTTTAGTGGAACACCATTGTGTCGTACCCAGATCATTTAATTTGCAACAGCAGAACGGGCCCGACAGCGCAGGCGATTGATAAATGAACTCTCTAAACACCAGGATTGTAATCTGCCCCAGTTATAGTCCTGATTAATGAAGATTTATTGGTGTTTTATCTCCTAAGTTTATTGCCTCAATTATAGGTGCTCCAATTCGTTTCTTAATAGCTTCGGTTTTGTTAAACTTGATCTACGTAAGTACATGCAAGCACTGGAAACTGTTAAATTGGGTATTTTTCGTATATTTCGCATACTTTTTAATCTGTATTCGAAGAGTTAGTGTCATCTTCTTGAATTTTAACTATATAATATTAAAAAATAACTAATCGCCCCGGCTTCGCACCTGTGTCCCGAACAATGAAAATGAAACCAAATCTTGCAATGAAATAAAATAACAACCGAACAGCTGTACATCAATCTGTCAATTGCGACAATATTTTTGAATATGTATCTTCTGCCTTCGATCTCATTCACTTACTTTTTATATAGAGATTGTTTTACAAACATTTTTCAATTTTTCGTATCATTTCTCAAACATTTTCTTTAATAGAAACCTCGACCAGAAATGTACAAACACAATAAGAAAGGATTAGTCAAATAGGTGCAGCAATTCTGAAATGATGCGCTTGCATACGTTCAGTAATTGATTTTTATTTATATGTAAGATGGAATGATTTTTTTTATTTCAAAGCATCGGCAAGAAATACCTTTGGACACTGTCTTCTAATAAGTTAATTACAAATTCTATATGATGTCATCACAAATAGGATGCTGATATGGCGTGTACCGATGCTCAACTTATAACTTAATGATAAGTTCCATCTATGTTTTCTGTCAATTTCGATGTTCTTAATTAATCATACAGTTATGTGCATATAGTGGCTTTTATAAATGTGACAATTTCTCCATTGACTGTGATATTATTGTTCCTCCATTAAGGTGTACGCGAATGGTTGGTCTATTTCTCTTAGTCTGTGTAAATTGTCTATAAAGTTTGATGTATTTGTTTGTAAGTTTACATTACTCAATGCTTTCCTTCACCTTTTCCGAACCTTTGACTTGATCCCAATGATTCAATGTTCTTTGAAAATCAAGATCTATCGTTCTTTGATGCTATGTATAGTAAAATCAATCAATCCGCATTCACTACTGTCATATTAGTTGTGGAAATTAGTATTTTGTTTAACACGTACGTTATGTTCTATAGTTAGCTCTTTGTGTCCGTTTCTTTTTCAATTCATAACAAAAATAAAACTGATGAATGGAAGCTACGTTTGCATACCATGAATTTTTGATCCAAACGTACTGTTACACATATTAAGATGTTTAGTGTGGTCGTACTAACATGAACACAGTGCACAGAGCACTCTCTGTTTGCATTAACAAGTGTGTGGGCGATGCTAATGCCACTGTTTTGAACGTTACCAAACTTCGGAGTTTACGTTTTTAAAATAAAATATGTACCCGGTTAGCGTTTCCGGTGTTTGCGACCTCAATTATATCGGAGCACCTACTTAGTTATAATGTCATCTCTTTCAGTTTTGTAGGCGAGTTAATTGATATTGTGGTTAGTGTTTTTTTACCCTAAATTTTGATATTTGGTGTGTATTACTTTGAAATTAGGTAATAAATCTTCGAGATTTTGAGAGACTATTAGTTAGTGGAACATAGCATTAAAAAAAAGGAATTTCAGTGATTGCCGGGTTATTGGCAACATGCACCCATCAATTTGATCTATCACTGTTATTTTTCATATGAACGTCAAAAACCCAAAACGTCTGGTATGCATATATATGATACGAGTAGGGTTTCATTTCTCTAAATTGTAATTCGCAGAACTCTAATGCTTGTTATATATTATATGAGTGATTTGATTTTATACATGTGTTGTGGCTCTAAATTGTTGGATTTCTATAAGGATACCTAATAAATGTGACAGTCAGTGTCATTATAGATTATTTATTGGGGTTCATAGGTAACACTTACAAAATGAGTACGAAGTATAACTGACAAATGAAAGATTTATTATTAATAGGTACTTCCTACCTCAATTTAACGTAAGCGAAATGCATGGCGCAGTTACCATAATCGGGATCTGTAGGCGCCAAGGAAGAGTACCGATGGACGCACCCATCAGGCATTCGAGATAAATTTAACTTCACATCCGTAATCCTGGTGCGTTAACCTTGAATGTATATTTTGTCTGCTAAATACGTTCTGGAGCGGACGGCTCGATGTTTCGTCGAACGATAAATCCGATACTTTAATAGGTTGCCGTGTTTTATATAAGGTCGGTGTTTCGTTTTAAAATAGCAGCCTGTTTGTTCGGCCCGATAAGTTGGCTGATTAATGGCGAAACTCTCCTTGTTTTTGTTTATCCGTCTGCTTCAATCGTGCTAGATAATTTTCGGTCGGATTTAGTTTACGATGCAAAGTTTTGATGTAAAACTTATTTTGGCCGCGATGATAGTAAATTTGCAAGTTCAATTTTTTTGTGAAAATTTTTATAGACAAAGTTTTCGCAACGCTTCTGACGCATCAAAATCTGGAAATTGGTACTGTGCCAGAAAGAGAAAAAGAAATAATTATGCTATAAATCAAGAGAGATAGATTAACGTAAGAGTATAAAATAATAAATGTTTAAATAAATGAAGTATATACATTAATTAAAAATTTTGGTATTTAAGTTAAATTTACATAACTTAATCGAGACTTCTTCATATTACGAATTTTCTGTCTCTTCCTCTATGGCTCTTTTCTTTTTGCTCTTCACGCATTTGAGAAGCGTCGGCACAGAGTTTTCTTCCTTCATGTTTTCAACTTAGATCTGACTTAACAATGATTTACTACCTGTTTGTGTTTAGCCAACGATAGCTTAATAGTTAATATCATCACTCTTAAGTCCTTCGACAATTTACCCTGTACTATTTACCTATAAAACATGCTTTTAATCGCGAAAATGAGCTCTCAACACGTGAAGTATATTGCACGCGGTGTTTTTTCCCAAATGGGCAGAATAACTACACCAGATTGAATTGACAAGTCCAACAATAGTGGCAACTACCGTGAGTTGACACCTTATCACCTCTGAATATGTGACAGTTAAAGCCACTAGTTATCCTTTATTCCGAAATTGGATAATCCTAAACAAATTTCAGATCTTGGGGGTTAAATAAAACATTTAATCAGTGTAAACTACGACGCTTGGAAAAGGGAAGTATTTTTAAATGTCACGAGATTTAAAATAAAACAGATAAACCATACTTTCGTAAATTTTTAGTGAAATTCAAGGAAATTTCGACTCCAATACTTTAATATCAAATAGGAGAACATCCGACGACAAAAATTAATTATTCATACATTACTCTTCGTGCTCGAACTGTTGAAGCGTGTCCGAGCATCGACTCTCATGCACTGATTGCTTGGAGATACGATTTTACTTATTGTAAAGAACTACAGAGCTATAGTGGCTTAGTAGGGGCGGTATTTAATCCAACAATTAACCTGTGTTTTCGGTGAAAGAAAACATGATGAAAGTCTTCAATTGCTGATTTTCGCAATATAAAAAAAAAAACATTACGTAATGACATTAATTAAGATGGTAAATACGTTAAACCTAGAAAGGAAGTGGCTCTCAAATGCAGCTGCCGGAACACACCAGTAGGTGCTTAGCCACAGATTTTAAATTTGAGCGTGGTTACTAACCAGAAGGATTTAGAAAAAGCCTTATCAACTTGCTTTGGTGTCATCACGATGTATTCCTTCACCGAATGTTCCGACTCAGTCACAAGGATTTGAATATAGGTGGCGTCGATCGATGCGGTATCCGAAAACGCTAAAAGAGTGGTAGTTAGCTATACAGGCTTAGAAAGCTCCCTACCACCATGTAATAAAGAGCCCACCGCCACAATTCAAGCTATGCTTAGCTTATAATTAAATGGCTTTGCCTATAATTGTAGCCTTGTTTATTTCACGCTTGGCGACATATATGCCAGAGTTACCTCAAACTGCACATTTCATTTAAAAGTTACTCAATGTGGTCTGAATTTACGTAATACCACTTACACCGTCCGACCTTGTACGTACGTATGACTTCGTGATTAAGGTACGTTCATACGTTTCGTGTTTCGTGTACATTGTAAAAACTTTAATCGGCTCTGCTTAATAGGTGAAAACACTTACGATTTTATATTCGCTCGACCTGGTTACACGGGCTCGGTCGAGAGCAGATCGTGTTCTGTCTGCGTATTCGAACCCGATTTCGGTTTTACATTTATTTAACACGTGATGTATATTTGACCCAAAAAAATCTAAGCTACGTAATGTGTAACGTAGTGGTTTGAGGTATAAGCCTTAAGTTTTTGGTAACTTGTGATATATATTTTTTTACTAGTTCTTGGGCGTAGACATATGTATGCATTTTATTGTTATTGAAATTGTTTCAAAATATAATTAAATACCTTATATTTTTTAATAAGTTGATTTTTTTTATAGATCTAGAATTATTGAACTTTTACATCTCCATTAAAGAAATACAAAAAGAAAAAAAGGCATAGTAAAAAAATAATCATAGTAACAATATTGGATCACATGAATTTAATTTAGATTATTGATACCTTAGTGTAAACGTAGCCTATGTACATCTCAGATAGAAAGTTCTAGATAGTAGAAAGTTGACAGATGATATCAGCTGATACCGCTGTGGAGTTATCGATGCTGTATTGCGAAATACGTCCACTTTGAAAAAGACACGGACATCGAACGATATAACCTTGATAATATTAATGTTTTACCTACTTATATAAGAAACGCATTTTGCGATTGTGTTCACTGTTAACAAGTCTCGAGAAACATTAATGCTGATCATAGACAAACGTAAACCAATTTCAATTTAACAGTAATATTCCTAAGTTTAATAATTAAGACCATTCAGGTCGGCAAGTACAATCCCTAAGTGTACCATCATGTTCCCATGGTATTAGCCGAATTCTCATGTAACTATTACTGGTAAAAATAGCATCGTCAAGACATTTGAAAATTTTAAAAATGTTTGAGTAATAATACCCTGCTGTAGCGAAAAAAAGTATATATTTCTGGACAATAAATACGTCATAGGTTTTACTGACTAAGATCGACGCTCTTCTTCTTTCGCATATTACCATTATCATTCCCACTTGGCTAAATCATATAATGTCTAATTGCAAAGTCGTATTATTTAATGATATACAAACAAAATTATCTGCGTTAAGATCTTGCGATTTCAATCATGTTGCACCACATTTTTTTAATGTCCTCATTAGCGGATTTAAATCGCGTATAGTTTACGAGATCAATTAAAACTTTAAAAGTAGATAAAAAAACATTAGTGTCTGAGAGAAATTTCTTTACGCGTTAATTTAGTGTAAATCTTGTTGTGATGGTATCATTAATGTTACCAATATTGTCTTTATCTTTGTACCTTTATGATATTTTCTTTAATTAATGACATATTCCATATAAAAGTAAACAATTTATCGAAAACTTTCTTAACGCTCTCATTGGGTTAATCTTGCGAATAAATGCATGCCAAAATATATTACAGTAGGAGGGCATTAATTAGCCTACATATGTTAGGCAGCGTCATGTATTCTGTTAAGGTTCATAGACCTTTTAATCAATTCCTTTGCCTAGTGGTCGGTAAACCGCGGATCGTCAACTCCTTGCCTGCAGTTCCCCCACAAAATATTTAGTATAGACACGGAATATGATTTATTAACTTGTCTTGTAAGAGCCGAGTAAACATTTTTAAAACGTAAGCCTAAAGAAAAGAGATACAATTTTAGAAAGAAAAAAATGCACGGTTAATCTTTCTTAAAGGCAATCTTGAGAGTGTACTTTTAATCCTTATTATTTCCATAAAAATGTCTGTACAAAAGCATAGCTTAAGTTTAAAAAAAGGCTCTTTGATTAACTTCTATTTTGTATTGTTTATATTTGGCTCTTTTGGATGACGAGTTTGCCGACCACTGCCTAACGCCCTAGAAGATTGTATCGACTAGAATTGAAATCTATCGTGAATCGTGATACTCATGGAAATAAAATCCCCATCGAGTTGTTCGGGTAAAACCCGTTAAACAGAAATCATTGGAATATTTATGGAAGTAGACGCTGACAACCAATGACAAAGCTACATGTACTAAATATTAAAGTACTAACAATGAGATAACCCAGTCATAGTAATCGAGTAAATAGTTTTTAGCGTTATATTACAGTCTTAGCATTAATAAATTATGTTATGGGCTTAGATCATAGGTCCCCAAACTTTTTTGTGTCGTATATCACTTACCACATTTTTCGGTTATGTATTGCTGCCCTGCACTGCTTACCTAACATTGACTTTTTTGCCAATTCCTGAACTTTAAATATGTTTTAATATGTGGGTTTATCCTATATATAAATTTGTCTTCATATTGTAAAGAACCATTATTTAAGTTGATGGTATGTGTGTATTGTTTGAAATGTGATCATTATTGTTGACCCATATTAGCGTCTCATGGACCCCCAATTCTTTCTTCGTTGACATCGACGCCTCTGGTAGTTGTTATAGACCACTTTGGGAATCACAGGCTTATATAATGATACGTTGAATTTAGAAGAGTATTGGCTATCAAATGCAGTTGCATAAACACATTTATAAATAGGTTTGGCGACAGATTTTCAACTTAAGATTGGTAGTGAATCAGCCAAGTGTTAGAAAAAGCCTTCCGCCATGCTCAGGTAACTGTTATTCTTGAACCTTTTATCTAATTAACTTACAGCGATAATAGACAGACAAAGCTACGGATAATAAAAAGAGGCGTAATTCACAGTAGTCTTCAATTTCATTTGTACATAGGATGATGAATGCAAAGACTATTAATGTAATATATGATGGTATTAACCGAAGCGGCAAAGCTCTTTACACAATTATGTAATTAAGTGCGCGCTTCTATGGAATCACTGGTTTATTGTGCAATATAAAGTCCCACAGTCATTAAATGTCCGTCATTAATGTTACTCCCGAGTTAAAGTGTCGTAATTGCTTTACTTAAACTGATAGGGTCTGTGTAATAGTATGTATACGACTGTTGATTTTGAAAAATATTCGATTGTTTTCTTATTGTTTTATAGCACTGAATCATTACACTCTACAGTTTACGAGGAATTAAATTTAGTTGGTAAATTTTACCCGGATATTAGGACAAAATTATATCTCCCTATTTTCTTTACACATACATTATAAAATTTCGTATGCATTAAAACGCTTTAAAAAAAACCTGCACGGTGTTAAACCATACATACAAGCGTATTCCTCTGTTTTATCCCAGGTAAGCGAGAATTTTATATATACATACTATATCATACTATCTATATCTTTCACTGGCATGTTCCCTATTATCTATAAAATAAATATTTGAAGAACTAGGAGCTTTCCAAAAATAATAAAATTTCTTCTATTATGTTGTCGTCTTCAAACAATAAGAAAATAAATTTAAGGAATAAAATAAATAAAGGAAAAAGATATAGCTAAAGTCCTTCGTAATATTATTTTTAAACAAAATAAATCCTTGAAGGAAATAGTTACGAATTTATGTTTTTTTTTTTTTTTTTTTTTTCGAACTGACCTACACTGCCGGCTTATTAGGCCTTCACAGTTCCACCGGACTACTAAGGGGAGCGCTTAGGGCACTCACCCGATTGTTTTTTAGGCGAAACATCTCAAGGGCACTCGGTGCACCTCGGCTTGAGCTGTCGCCGGATTGCCGAACTAACTAAGCTAGCTAAGCTATCTATCCATACAATACTCATATATGAATTCGTGAAAAATGCATGTGTGACCATGCATGTTTCACGAATGTATATGTGTATTTGGTATCTGACTACTGTGTTATGTGACCTATTTCAGTCCGAAAAGGGCAAAAAAACAGCCCACCACTGAGTGCCTAGGTGTGCAAGAGTGTGGGGTGATCGTGTAAGTGTAGAACATGTGTAAATCACTGTATTCGCGCGAGTAACATACTCGAGGGCTCCACACCGAGGGACTACCTAGGCTCGAGCTGTTACAAGAAAAATCGCGACGAGTGTTCGGGATCGAATCTTCACCCCCCGCTCACGGAGGCGTGAGCAGAGAGAGTCGCGGGCGTGGGCGCAAACACGCATCTTTTTAGAGGGAAATCTAGACGGATTCGGGAGTGCGGGGGCACTCCTTAGTGGAGTGATCCCCGAGACACTTGACACACCTGGGACGCAGGTGGCAGTGTCGGGCGGAATGACCGTACACCTGGCAGTTGTGACACTGCGAGGGTACCTGGGACTTGCGAGGAAGCTCTACGAAGACAGGGGACAGGCCGCAAACTGAGTTGAGGCTGAAAATAGCCTTGCCTTCCAAGGTGCGGTCCAGAGTGACCAACACCAAGTTGAAGGGGGCCTTCGTACGGGGGTGGTGCATGCGCTGCACGCTCCGGACTGGGAAGTCCTGACCGTTCAGGCAATCGCAGATGTCGTATTCGGTGAGCTCAGAGGGAACTCCCCGAATGACGACACGGAGGCGGCGCTCTTCCTCGAGCGCGTGAGTGAAGAAAGGGAGCTGACGCTCCCTGAAATATTTGGTGAGCTTGCGATGCTCATCGGGGGTCGAAACCCGGATAGAGATGCCGGCAACGGTGTTGACGGCGGACTTGTAGCCGATTTCCTTCGACTTAAGGTCTTCAGAAATCTCTACCCAACGGGCTTTGTCACGGAAGGTGACGGGAGGCGGTGGGCGTGGCTTCTTAACCGCGACCGCGGGTTCCGCAGCCGAGGCTTTAGCCGAATTCGCGGCAGAGGGCGTGGAAGAGGCTCGGGGCACCCGAGCGCCACCTATATTGGACTGCTTTGGGATTGGACGTCCCGCAGCCGAGTCGCTATCGGTCTGAATCGCGGCGCGTGGGCGTTTACCGCGGCGCGTGACGGTTGTGAAACCGTCGTCATCGGCGGGCGTGGTCGCGGGCGCAGGCACGGTCGCGGCCGTGGTTACCGTCGCGGGCGCGGTCGCGGGGACAGTATCGTAGTCCATTTCAGAGTCGTCATCGGAATCGACGTCCGAGAGCCTCGTGAACGGGTCGTCCGGGAGATTCGCGAAAGGGTTCGCGGAGAAACAACGCGGTATCTTACCGGGAGGATTGCGCGCGAAGACTTTCCGGAGTCTGTTGTATTCCGAGACGAGTTGCGGGTCTTCCTTTTCGACGAACATGTGGAAGCGTAACAGTTCTTCGAGGTGGGCGGCATCTTCAATGGCCGGAAGGGCCGGATGGGCACGCGGTGTCGCGGGGGTAGACATGACTAACCTCCCTGCCTGAGGGGCAGAGGGGTGCGCCTAATTCAAAACTAACGGACAATCCGTGTCCGGGCCAAAGGGAAAACGCGAAGCGACGCGAACGCGAATCTTCTCTTCAAAACTGCACACGGCGCGGCGCGAAGAACGACGCTCTGCACGGCACACGACGCGCTGCACGACTCTCGAAGCGCAGCACGAGGCACGACGCGTAGCACGGCTGCTCGACGCACTGCAAACAGTGTGCACGGCTTCGCACCGAAAAGTGCGGTTTAAATGGTGCACTAATGGAGGTGCACCGTCGCTCTGAAAAGAGCGTACGATCGACAGTAGCCGCTCGAACACACTAAACTTCCGGACACACACGAAAATATCCGACAACTGCGCGCGAGTTGCCGAATGAACGGACCGTCAGAGCTGCGAGCAGGCACTTGCGCACTCGGCCGCTGCTCGAACGAGCTAAAAAAACTACGAATTTATGATTAAGGCTATTCTATATATAAGTATAACCATTCCGAGATGCAGTTGTCTCTCTCATACTGTATTTGCTAATTCGTGTAGAGCGCGACAGCAATAAGATCCTTCTTCCTATTCTTTAAATGCTTTGCAGACCTCGTTTACTCTTAAGGTAAATAATATTTCAGAAGTTCCCTTTGTTTTATTGCCCCAACAAGTCAAAACCGCTTTAAAGCAAAGCATTTTATGCCTTAATACTTTTTAAAACACGCTTAATGAATATTTGATTATTCTTAATCGCATGTCATTATTGTTCTTGGACGTCTTTTTTGTTACTAATGTTTATTATGCAAAGTTTTTACTAACTTGATTAGGTGGTATTTAAATGTCATTTGAATGAGAAAAATTAATACAAATAAATAAATTTGATATTTACAGAAACACACACACCATCTTCGTAATATTAAAAGTGGCTGAGAAAAATAAAGAAAGTTATTCTCCACGCATATATTTAATTTATTTTTGTATCATTTTTACCATATTATATAACTATGATGGAACAATGTGCATAAGTGTAAATGCTTCCAATTATAAAGGAGTATGATGGAAACAAAACATTAACACTGGCAAATACTTTCTCAACACAAATTGTAACATAAAAATATATGTTTTATTCAGAATTCTGATTCTAAATTTAAATATGTATGTATGTCTATATACAATAAATATTTTACAGAATATAAACAACCAACTTGCTGGTTTATTTGTGTTATAACAGCGATGTAGTGCGATGTGTGATTGCATTCCCACGCATAATTAAACACCGATTGTCTACTTGCTTCCGATTGTTCTCTATTGTTTGTATATCATTAATAAATATTTGTGTTTAATCATATTTCTGCTATGTTTGTATTAATAGTGACTAGACATTGGCATATTGGTAAATTCTGTTGGATTTTATACAAAAGGAAAGCGGTTTAATCGAGCGGGTTTGGTGTCTTGAGTATCCATCACGGTGATCTTCTTTTAGTTTATCACGTTCTAGGATCAACCACCATAAATCCAGCTACCGAGGAGCTTACAGGCGCCGGCATGGCAACGTAGGAAGCCGATGGTTTGTAAACCTCACGGTAGTCCCTATTGTCTCCGAGTTACAGTTTGTCCTGCTCGGATAAAAAAAGGAAAAATGCGCTCGAACTTTTAACATAATGACTGCATTGAGATGTTAGCAATAGAAAAAATGATTTAATAAATTTTGAGAAGACCAGCTTTTGCCTGCGGTTTCGCCCGCGTTAATGTAGATTTGAACTACCCTTCGGGAACAGTACTTTTTAAATGAAAGGCACCTTATTTCCTTTTCTGTACCTCTGACAACGTGTATGCTCAAATTCATGATGAATGGTTGAGCAGTTAACAAAGAAAGTCACATTCGTTTTTATAATGATAGTTAGGAATTAAACAGAACGTGCGTTCTATCCGACACCTCGATGCGTTATACGCGACATTCGCCATTTATTTCACGGTATTACCACACATGTTTCTCATCTACCTTTTTTTATTACGTTTTTATTATCCAAATCTAACTCCGTTATGCCATACATCTGATGCAAAAAAGCCCAATTTTTGTATTATTTAAATCTACCACAGCTTATGTAATAATGTTAACAAACACTGTTATAATTTCATTGCATATTTTAATTAAATGTATCTATGCATTGTTTCAGGTACGTTGCCCCCGCGTATTCAGGCCAAGATAAGTTCAGTATGTAAGTCAGGCAATGTTTGTGCAACGTCTGACGTTGTTTGCATCTTGTCTCTAGATATAAATATGAATAGTTAGCGACCGCCCGCGACTTCGTCTACATTTGTATGTTTATAAATGATAACAACATACATTGTATTTATGTAACAGTTATAGTTTATGTAACGCACGCCGCAATAGCTCAAAGTTGGCAAGATTTTTTTCAACTTGCGACTCCATTGTTATATTTTGGCCAAATCAAATAGTATTTGCATAAATTAAATTCCTATGTGCTATTCTGTGATATTATATATTTCATTATAAAGTTTTATTAAAATCCATTTAGTACCTTTTGCGTGAAAGAGTCAATAACGTCCACTAATCCTCACAATATTTCTCGTTTACGATATGGTCTACAAAAAAAATATCCTTTATTTATTTTAATATGTCATATAAGTAATGTACACATATGAGACGTGTGTTGCTAAAAAGAAAACACGTGCCAAGGTTTTTCATTTTAAGGTAAAGCAATAATAAATATTTGTCATATAAAAGTAATAAAATGAAATTTCGCCATATCGAGTACCAGAAGAGAAGACCCATCGATGGGACGCAATTCTTCACACAGTAATTGAATATAAAATGAATACGAACGCTATAATAATAAAAGAAATAATTTCTACGAATGTAACTCGTAACCATATTGCAAAATGGCCGTCCGTGTAATATTACGTTGTTCACGATACTTGTAATTATACACGTATACGAACCCATTAGATTCTATTAAAATACCGTTGAAATAGTTTTATGGGTTTAGAATGGTTATGATTATTATATGTATACAATTTTGATTGCCAGACTCGAAGCTAGTATATATTGTTAATGAAAATTACTGTATCAGATTTTTCTTTTTTTTCGAACTGACTACTCTGCTGACCTACCTGGCAAGGTTTCTACGGTTTCACCGGACTATATTGTATCACTCTATATATGTACTTTATAAGTTTTAGCGTTTGACTATAATATTTTATGTGATTCTGTTTTATATATATTAGGTAGGTTAGGTTACAATAGGACTTATGTTTATTAACGGATTTTAATCTTTAAATGAAATAGAGATAAAACCACGGCTTTATAATTTTCGGGAGTCATTTTTTTATATTGGCAAATCTTCGTATTTCCATTGGAGGCTCGCCCATGCGCCACGGCGACGCGACAGCTAATATTGACGTTTTTTATTTCTTTCGAACATACCATAAGCTATTGGCTTGATAGGCCTTATCAGTTTCACCGGACTAACGTATTATGTGTTAAATCGCCGAAAAAACAAACATACACTTTTTATGTTTCTATCTTCAAATCAAACGTAATTATTAATTAAAGTAATTAATTAAAGTTTTGACGATTTGAATCCTTTTATGTTTGTTATATTCAATAATATTCAGTTATTTACTATAGATATTATTTTTCTTTAACTACTAGTATATTGTATGAAATTGTTCTATTTTTGCTCAAAAATAATGAATGACTTTTTTTAATAATCTTGGTTTTTAAGATATCATTTGATATTATGTTAGAGGCATAAAAAGCTTGGGGCTTTATACGCTTATAAGCTTTTTTCTTTTTAAATTAAATCTATGGTTTTAGAGGTGTCGCAGAGAATTCATGCTTCTCGGGCGTGATATTTTTAGGTTATACTTTGGGAATGGTGTCTGAAGTTTTATTCACTTTCAGTAATCTGTACACGAAACTCGTTTTAGGATATTTATTAATTTATTTTTAATCGTCACCATTATAATGATATATTATTCATAAAAATATCTTGTAATATAATTGAACAGTCGTTATATTTAAAAATGATGTTCGGACGAAAATAAAAGTTATAAATTAATTTTAAGTGTATACATTTCAAATAACAAGATATACATTTAATATATCTTAATGTTAATAGATAGAGTCCCTTCACATATTTTCATGGTATATTCTTAGACCACAATCGGAACACTTTATCAGTGAACTAATAATGTCAACATGCTCTTAAGAAATTGTGTTAAAATGTGGAGCAAAAATTTACATTTTGCGACAGTCACACGGCAAAGTAAGACAAGGCTCATCGGCGGAAAGTATTACACGATATCGCTGTAATTGTATCACTTTGTCGTATTTGAAGGACTCTGAAGGCACTAGAATTCCTTTATTTCGCAATTTTTGTTATGTTCGACAAAACAGGCTATTCGTCTGATTTTGTGTGGTACACAACGGTGGGCTAATCTAAATAGGACCGCACTCCTGTGATCAGCCATAAGTTGACACTGTTCAGCACTGGGCTGGAACATCCGAAGCCTAGTACGTCCCAGCTGTTGCCCGTACGCCGCGTTGGACCAATGCAATGTAGAGATGAGCACCCGAACTCATCTTCCATGGGCCCACGAATATGGAGGAAAGTGGCGCTCGTACGTTTTACTCTGACGACGAAATTGGATTGGAATTGGATGAATTTGGCAAATAAGCTATAATAATATAACATTTCATTAAAATCAATAGCCTTTACGTGAAAGAGTAACAAACATCAATCTGCCTTCAAAAACTCTATCGTTTATTAGGATTAGGATAAAAACTAAACTTAATGCTTTTCTTTTTCGTAATAGCTTCGAAAAACCGTATCGTAGATAAACAAATTAGAAACGTTCATATACACATATACAATAACACTTCATATGAAGTACCTGGGCTAGGTCCCGAAAATGTTGACGTTGCCAGTACGCTTGACGTAACTGAGTCTTCTGATTGGTCGTTTCTGTGTCGGCATTACGACAACACAAAGAGACAGAGGTGCAGAACGATTGTCACCGGTCACGCTACTTGAACTAACTAGCCGCTGTGACGAGAACTTGATATGACATTGTTACACGAGTTGGAGGTCGAGTGTTTTTATTTATTTAACATTTATTTTGCGTTTTGTTTTTTATTACAACCACAGAAATCATCATACACTTTTTATGGTATATATATAGACGTGTATATGGTACTTCTCACCAAGAAAACAGTACTGTTACCTAGGGATAGGGATTAATATCAGCAAAGCCACTGCTAAAAGTTAGTAAAATACAAAAATAATTTTTCAAATCTGCCTGATAATTTCAGAGATTACAATGATCAAAAAAATGTAATGCGAACAATTTGTTGAGGTATATTATTATACTAGCGACCCGCTCCGGCTTCGCACGGGTATAAAATATATAGCCTATATAATTCACTAAAAAAAATGATTAAAATCGATCCAGTAGTTTTGATTTATTCATTACTGCCCGTGGCCCGCACGCGTTAAATTTGGAGTAACCTCAAAATAACAGTATTTCTCCACTATTTAATTTATGTTATTATACATATAAACCTGCCTCTTTAATCACTCTATCTATTAAAAAAAACTGCATCGAAATCCGTTGCGTAGTTTTAAAGTTTTAAGCATACAAAGGGATATAGGGACAGAGAAAGCGACTTTGTTTTATAACTATGTCGTGATTAGCACAGGTATGATTGAGGTATATTTCTATTACAAACTTCGTCTTTTATTACTGCGCTTTAAATATGCGATTAATTCCCAACAACGATTTGCAGTTTGTTCAAGTAATAGTCTCATAAAAGATCTTAAACCCCGATTAACCGTTGAAAAATGCTATAAAACTTAACTGTCTTGTTTATTGTAAGAAAATAGATGTTAATTAGTCTATTCAAGACCGACGATTGCGGCCGGTTTCGTGTCTATTAACATTTAATTACGAATAGTTGTCACAATCTTGAACTGATGGCGAGCGTTCGTGCTTACCACTGCCATTGCATTTCATTCTGCAACATTGTACATTAGAACACAGTTATCATCATACCATATATATTCCAGTGTTAGTCAGGACTATTGTAAAATTATTACTACCATGGCATTAAATCAGTGATGCATGGGTAAAGATTATTTGACGGCTTTTGGGAATATGTCTCTACATTATGCCTGATGGAAAGCGCAGTGCAATCCAATCACAATTGCGATCTTCGCGAACTCTACAAACATTGTGCTGCATCCGTCACTATAATGCAAGCCTCTCGATAGATTTTTTAAACCTTATAGATTTCAACATTTTACCACAATCTCTTCTGACATTAAATTATATGAAATAAGATGGTAAACATGTCCGCCAGGTTTGACTCTCTAATGTAGCTGCCGGAACACACCAATAGGTGCTGAGCCACAGATTTTCAACTCGAGGGTAGTATCCTAGACCACGTCCCTTATTAATATCAGGAACGATTAATATAACGAACAGCACAGGTCCATTTCCAGCAATGAAACCGCAAAAACCATAAAAGTTAACTTTATGCCACTCTTTTGGTTAAAGTATGTGTGTAAAGAAATGCAAGCTTACATGTTTCGAAATGGGCTAATTTGATTGGATGATCACAGTCGCCACCTATT
Source organism: Antheraea assamensis (assembly GCA_035772565.1). Classification (NCBI taxonomy): domain Eukaryota; kingdom Metazoa; phylum Arthropoda; class Insecta; order Lepidoptera; family Saturniidae; genus Antheraea; species Antheraea assamensis. The sequence continues at coordinate 4,101,455 of JAQQSE010000045.1, forward strand.
TTTGGAATCCATATATCTAATATCTTAAATCTGTCCTTATCAAAATTGTCGAGTGAGTGTGATATAATTACTTAGCAGTCACATAATTCTTTCGATCAATCTTATTTAGTTTAACACACAAAATCGATTAAATAATTCGCTATTCTTATTTGAATATTCATCTCGTACAACTCAATCTGTCTTATCTGGGTCGCGGGCTATTAGCACTGTTCGGTTGCGTCACCGACAACAATAGATGCACCCTACGTCGTCCAATTCGTTTTCTATTTGTATAATTACTTGCTTGAATTACTATAAGCTATCATAATTAGTTGACTTCAATATTCAATTCTTAGCATGAGCCTCGTTATTGTGTGCATGCTTTCAATTTCCATAGAAATTTCTAACAGTTTTCCCTGATACAATATCATCTGGTGACGTGAAACTACTTAATATACTAATAGACAAAGATAAATCAGTTCAGTGGCTATTTCTCTTCTCTTTCTCAAACCGTTTTTGAAAAGGTTTAGGTTTGTCAATGAAACATTAAAAAAATTAATTTTTTTGTTTTTTACAAAGCGTTGACAAGACAAAGATTTAATTTATAAGTCTCTATTCGTCATATTTCATCCTCCATTCGTATATTATCTACAGTATTTGCACAATATTCAATACAGATTACAGATACAGATATAATATCTACTTATTAAAATTTGAAAAAAAATGTTTGTACCTCTTATTATGGACACTATTGGACGACTACTACTTTTTTGAATTTGTCCTAGTCAAATTTAAACATATTTCTATAGTTTATTGGTGTAAGTGGATGACCATAAACTCTTCTGAGGTTAACAAATGTGGCCTACGTGTAACTCGCTTTTAAAAACGATGGTTGAAACTTATCAATACGTGCTTGGAGATAGATAGTCCACTTGAAGCTGAGAGCCTTACAGCGTTGCTAGCAGACAGTATCTATGTACAGGTGAGTTTGTTTGATAGTGACCGTCATAAACCATTGTTTATCGACGGTAGCCGTTGAGCTTAGTTCTTGAAAAAGCCATCAGAAGTAACGTGGTAATTCTATTAAATTAGCTATTCGTACTGTGAAATATTATTACGTTATAGTACATCTCGTATCTGTTTTTTAGCATGTTTTGCCAATTTCCCAATCGGTGTGTGTTGGTTAGCGTCTATCGTCTCAAGGACTCTCGAAACTGTCAGTTTTATCTCCCATCCGACTGCAATCGATTGTGACATGTGATACGGTATGCATTCTTTCGTTTTTAGATATCAACACCATACATTATTATCTTTGTGTAACTTCGACGCTTTATCGAGGCGAGTCCACGCCATATTAACTCTTAGATGGCAGGATTTTTTCCAAGTACCTTAACATTTATCTTTATATTTTGGTCAATTTTAAAAATATCTTTATAAATTATACTCTATGTGTTATTGTGATACATAATTTATATTACTATACAGTTTCATCAAAATCCGTTTAGTAGTTTATTCGTGAAAGAGTAACAAACACACACCCATCTTCAGAAACTTTCACCTTCATAATATTAAAACATAATTAGTTGTAAAACTACGATTTTACTCGTGTTTAATTTTTTTAATGTAGAGTTACTGACAACGCAGGTACGATAAAACAAATTTAGTTTTAAGATTTACTGTTCTAGAGTGCTACTGTACTTCCCTCACATAGGCATTTACAGTTTGATTCTTCACGGTAATGACATTTTTTGCGGGTCGACTAACCCGATCTCAACTATCGGTACCCCGCACCGCGTCACACAGCCTGGTCGCACTATTACTACGTTCTCTTAGCATACTTTTTGTCCTACACTTTGTATGGTAATTACTTTGCCTCTCGCGGTCGTAGGATGATTAAATAGTCTATAACCTTTCTGAATAAATATTATATATAAAACAAAAAAAATATTTCATATCTGTCAAGTAGTTTCATAGTTTAACGATTTGAAAAACACAAAAAACTAATTTCTTGAACCTATCAGTATGTATGTTGTTATAACATTACTCTTTTTTTTACAAATATCGCCTAGTCTAAACTTTGTAATAATCCTTATTGATGTGTTATAATGATGTAATCTTACATTCGATACAGTCTGATTATGACGATTGCCAAAAAAAAAAACAAATTAAAACAGATTTACATCGTGTTCTAAGCATTAAAAATCATAACATGTATAGTTTAAAAAGATATACGTGTAGATTAATTATCTTCTGTTAATTATAATGCGTGACTATGAATGAATCTCCCAAATTTAACACAACACATATTAAGTAACTCCTTCGAAACACCCGATAGCAAAACATCGCAACTGTTTCTCGCTACACTTTGCTCGGATATTGTAGAGCTCTGTACTACCAATGGTGAATCAGTCACAGTGATTATTATTTAGTGATATAGGTGTATCTAGCATCTAAGAGACTTACACGACATTGACGACCGGCGAAAGACCAGCGACATCTTGGTAATCTTCGTTGTTTTTCAATAGTATTTTACTTTAGTTTGCTACTATAAAAAAATATCCGCCAGTTTTCTTACTCTATTCGACATTGATGGTAGAATGTATTTTAAATTGAACACATAAAATCGCTCGATGTAACAATTCACACCTCATCACAATAATCCATTATGTCATGTGAAGTAACGAGATTGTAAGTATACGACAGTCGCCGATTGTTACGCCATATGTATATAACTGTGCCAATGATGTTAACGACAGTGACTCTTGATTATAATGACATGGTTACTTTTTATTGTATCAAGATTTTAAATTTGTTCGCATTAATTTATGAGTTGTTCATTGTATTATAACGCAAACCATATATTGCATTAAATTATATGCATATAAATAAAATTGAAGTGTTTGTAATCTGAGTACGGTTGAACGGATTTTGACAAGAGTTTTACTAGATGGTTAAGGTTTTTCAGGGTGTTATTTACATACAGGGCACACATCGATAAACTTTTCTAAAGGGGTTTAGTAGTAATGATAAAATTTAATACAGGTAACTTATAATGAGTGACAGTAATTATAGGGGTTACACAGAAATTATAAAATTACAATAAAACATATAGGCGATTAATTGGGATAAAATACATAGTTCCTTTATATTAATAAAACCATTTCAAGAGAACGAAGTTGCGCACATTAACTCCTATGAAAGGAATAGTTTTCGTTTTTTTAATGGAATAATATTATAAACGAGAGAGGTTGTGAAGACTGGTGGATGTATCTCACTCTTTTAAGCTAGTGAACGAACTTTGATGAAAGCTTACAATAGCTTTTTCATCAGAATAAAACGGAGGCTATAATTTATGGAAATAGTGTTTAAACACTATTATGTTTTTTTTTAATTTGCCATGATATAACGATAAGTTAGTTAAGTAATGGTAAGTTTTAGAAAACCCTGCCGTGTTAGAGTTGTCTCTGTGTGCGTTGCTGAAAACGTTATAGTTACAAGAATATAATGTATGGTATGATTATTTAGAAAGATACAAACGCAAACGAAGTCGCGGGCAGCTGTTAGTGACTACATAAATTCTGTTTTTAGTATTCTCTAATTTTAGAAAGATTAAAAAAGAAACGTCTATAGGTATAAAAATAAAAAATATAAGGCCTATAGATACAAAAGGGTATGTACTTATGACCATACGTAAGAAGTGAAAATTTATTTTAGGAAGTACAACAAAGAGCCAACGTCACGTGGTTTTTATCCCGGTACTGCCCGCACGCGACGTTGCTTAACTTTAGTGATCGAACGACAAATGGTGTTCTCAACCCTCTACCCGACACAGTGCCTACCCCCTCCACTGTTCCTCACATAAGAAGATCCTCTTATAAAAATTTGATGTTAATTTATTAAACGACAGATAAATACGATAGTCATATATGTACTATATATTGAGGTGTCGCATTACTAAATGATGAATGCATATATCTTGAGTATTAATAATAAACATGTCATTGTATACACAACATATATACATATTTATCACACAACCTATTGATAATTCAACAAAATGCCGCATGTTTGCGACATTCCATCACGAGTACCTACATTATAACATTCAGCTTATAATTGCGTTGTATTAATTTCTATGTATCCTATTCTATCTTTACACAATATCATAAATTCATATACAATGAAAATACAGTTCCTTTGAGGCAAAACTATGTCAAAACTACTGAACATATCTGCATAGGACTGTGACAATTCGAAGCGGATTTTTTCTGAGATGGTTCTAGGCTATTAATTTTTGGTTTCGATTGACCTTTTGCCATTTTTTAATGTTCAACAAAATAGCCGGAAATCGTTAACAATATAAACGAGAAAGATTGTGAAGATTGATGGATATTATTTTTTCGTGCAAAAACTAATAAACGGATTTTGATTATACTTCACAGTGGCATAGTCTATGCCGTACAAAAAGAAAACACATACGCTATAACTTATATGTATATTGGTCAAAGAATTACCATAATCGTCAAATAATTTTTGAAAAAATTCTGCGGCCTGAGAGTTAATTGGCGCACGGTATATAACCTGTTAAGAGTTACACGAATACTAATCATCATTAAAGCAAAAGGTATCTTCATTTATGAGGACACAAATGTAGAAGAAGTTGCAAGCAGCTGCTAGTATTAATATATGCATGTAAATACAGTTGAAGTGTCTGTTGTTAACATATCTGTGTTAAACTGTAAAACGACTAAACCGATTTTAACAAAGCGTAAAGGTAACAAAGTGTAAAACACACAGACAGAAGACATTATAAAGTATCATCTAAGGACACCGAGTCGATCGACGTAAGTTCGAATCCTTGCAACTGAACTGGAGATTTCGGTAAATGAAAATATTGTGATGAAACCATAACATGGTGGTAGGACTTTCTTAAGTCTGTTTTGCTAGCTAACATCCTCAAGCTTAAAGTCTGTCGCCAAACAACTGTTGGTGTGTTCCAGCTAGAGCCAGTTCCTCTAGGTTTATAGTGTTTACCATCATAGACAACATCATCATTGAACATCAGATGAGATTGTGGTCAAACACTAAAACCCATGAAGTAAAAAAAAGAATACGGCAAAAGTCGAAAATTACACATCGTTGTCATGAAACATTGTATCAGTTTTCACTAGAGGAAAGGCGAAGGCATTATCTAGTGAATATATATAGACTTTTAGAATAAGACACAAGAAAATGAAAGGTTGAGTATGAATTTTGGAAGTTTTAGGCCCGGATTAATGCAACATGATACGCAACATCACTTACGTAAAATAATCAACAAATCATTGTCACCCGTGGAAATATCAAATGATAACGCAACACCACGATGTCGTCAGCAGTAAATCACACGGACACTCATTTACGACAACATTTATACTAATATGAATAATTAATTTTATTTATCGTGATGCGTTTGTGAAATCTCTATACAACAGATTTTTTTTTGTAATATAGCTAGCGACGTTTCTCGTCTTCGCACGGACGCAATGTACAAGTTTGACGTCAGAAGTGTCCAACGATTTCAATAGATGTATGATTAAATTTTTACCAGTTAACAATCCTATTGATAATTTATCAAAGTTTAAGAAACTCGGCAAATGTGGTCATATAAACCATTTATATTGTTACTGAAGCATCTAAGGGGATAAGAATTAATACGTCATTGGTCAAAACAGGTTCGCAAACAACTTACTACTTTATAGAAATAAAGATAAAGATGATTATTGTGGGTTGTCCTAAACATAACCATCACGGATATTTCTCTAGGCTTTTGTCATGATATAATTATGTGTTATATTATAATGGTGCATCTTATTAAAATTAGCAGTGAAAAACTGGAAAATGTTTATAATGGTTGAAACGATGATGGCTCAGTTGGTATTGTGTTCGGGCATAGCGTTGAAGGATGTAGGTTCCAATCCTAGCCACTGAGTTGGAGCTTTAAGTGAAGGAAAAACATCGTGATGAAACCATAGCATGGTGGTAGGGTTTATTCTAAATCCACCTGGCGAGCTACCACCCTCAAGTTGAAAATCTGTAGCTAAGCACCTGTTGGTGTGTTCCGGCAGCTGCACTTAAGAGTCAGTCTCCCTCTAGGTTTAGTGTGACTACCATCTTCGAACACATCATCATTTAACATCACATTGGATTGTGGTCAAACGTTAACATATAAAGTATTTAAAAAAAAACTCCAAATGACGATAACAACCGTATCCAAATCCGTATACCTTACATAACTAACTTGTTTTATTTAATTTTTGGCAAGGCTCAATGTTAAACTATATTTAAACTTAGGTTATGTGATGCTGTGGCTCAAGATGACGTTTAAGTTATCTCAAGATATGAAAACGGGTTAAAAAAATGTTGTGTTTCTGGTAAACTAATTCAAAAGAGTTCGAATCGTCAACGTTACAATTCAGCATATAGATGTAGATATAACAGAGTATCTATACGCTACGGGCTCCCATATCTGATGAAGTAATAAAGTATACTTATGCAATATTTACGTACGAACTTTGTAAAGATTAACTCGTACTTCGAAAGTATTTTAATAATACTTCTGAAGAACAAGATTTTTTTATACAACAAAATGCAATGTCGAAGACGTTAATGACGATTTTACCTAAACCTTAACCAAGTTTATTGATCTGTTGGCAATTAGTCATATAATTCATTGATTAAGGTAGTAAACTTTCATTAATATTTATATATTTTCCTTGAATATGGTAAAAACCAGTAAAGTCATTTAAGTTTCGGAATACAGTTAACTTAATTTCAAACAGTAGAAGGTAATGCATGTAATATTTTTGCACTTTGTCAGAAAAGGCTTTAAACATCATTGAATCTTTACTAATAAGTATTTTAAATGCGAAAGTCAGTTAATTTGTTTGTTTGTCACGCTTTCACGTCTTAACTATTCAACCGATTATCATGAAATTTTGCATACTCGTTGTCGGTGGTACAAAATATGATATAGGGTTTTATCTAGAAAAAGTATTGTTCCTTAGGAATAGGTCAAACCCACATTAAAGCGAGAGAAGCCGCGAGCAGAGACTATTTTTGAATAAATTCCTACCAATATGATATTGAGAAGGATATGCCCGTTTGTGTGTTTAAGTTATTGTAATATCCAATGTGTAAGTAAAACTTAAATAGGTAAAATTATTAACTCTGTGTATTTCAATATCTTCGTGCGAAATGAGACGGCGGCGCCTCGTTCCAGCATACGTGGTACGGAGTTTAGAAATATTTACCTTTGGAATTTAGAACTTGTTTTAGCTATTAACATTCCTCGGGTTGGCGCGTGCCCGTTCCGATTGCTAATATTAGACCTTGACTTCCTATGTCTGGCTTCGGGTGACAGGCAGAATGTTGGAATGCCTTCTTTGAAATCTCCATATATGTGGTAATCGCGTGTGTGTTTTATTTTATATTTTTGTTAGCCTTTACATTATTTAGAAGTTGCCGACTGGGGTTAGATAAAAGGTTTTCAGTTTTAAGTTGATAACCAGCCAAGCGATGACCAGAAATCATTTCATTTCCATGCATTTGTTAATATTACAACGCAGATAAGATGTCGGAGTACACAAACAAATATAATTTTCTGATACAGTAGCAACTAGCACCACACGAGCTTAATCTCAAAATGATATCATTGACTGTAATACCTGATTATTTAAATGTAACCGGCTTTTTTGTTACAAAATTAAATGACTTAAATTCTAAAGTACTGTTTTCCGCGGTATTTTGTACTATAAACATTTAAAAAGGGTGATGAACACAAGGATATTAATATCAGCGTTCTTATATTAGTAAAGCTTCTGAAATAATTACCTAAATTAATTTCACTGTTGTTTGATGTTTTTATATGTCCAAGAGACTAAGAAAATATACTTCAAAGTTAATAGACTGTTCTTGTAATACGTACGAGTATACGTAAATCGTAACCACGATTATTGGCGTAAACTGTCACACAATGTTGACCGCTTTTTTTAGACCTTACCCTACTTACAATCCAGGTGTTGGGTAGTACTTTTGAAGTACTAAGATACCTCTAGGAATTATGTTATTATACAATCAGTTTTTAAGAGTTTAAACAATTTGAGACAGAAAGTTTCTGCAGGTAAGTGTTCGTTAGACCGTGTGATTTTGTCATTAACTTGTCAGCTATGTCCTCTAACTGCCGTTTATGTATAGATATTTTAATGGCAGTTATGAAATATACTGTTCATACTAACTTATATATATATTATAATGTAAAATCCACCATTTAAATATCTTGTTTATGTCGACTGCGGTAATAAGTTTTGTTATTAAATTGATGTATATATCTAATGAAAATACAGTACTTTTGGGGTTGAAACGTGTCAAAAGAATGAACGTATAGGTATAGGACTATGTCCATTCGATATGGAATTTTTTGTAGATGGTTCTAGACTACTTTTTTTCTATTCCATTTTTCATTCACTCATTCCCCAAAGAAGCGGGCAGAAATCAGCAAGTGTATATATTTTTTTTAGAACTTTACTGGCAGATAAAATATTTATCTGATTATTATACGGACTCAATATCATTACGCTTTGCCATAAGAGCTGAGCAGTTATAATAAAGCTTAACATAGGTAATTTAACATCGATAAAAGTGTTATAAGAGTCATTATGATGAAGTATCAATTAAATGGATAAAAAGAAAACAGTTTTTAAGTAATCCAAATAGTAATGATAATTCCAATGAAGTGATAAATCATTTTCAAGCGATATTACTTGCTATCTGTGACAAGGTAATTTTGTAAGAAGTTTACTCTAAGTAATCTACAATATTTTAAACTTATTCACTGTACAAACACCGTTAAGATAACAGCACTGTTATCTGTCATCTGTTGTAATAAAGCGCTAAATTTTGCAAGAAAGTGCTGAACTATGCGGAAGATGAAGGTACTGGAACTGTTTATACTTTGACCTGAATATTGTGTTTATTTTCTTTAATAAATCAAACCAGATTTGGTACATATTCATACGTGGGTTTATATTTTATTATATTTATACATTCGCTTCTAAGAACAGATAATATTTAAATATAAAAATTAAAATTAGTCATGTATTGTAGGTATTGTGAAATAGTATTCATATCTGATTATAATCTTCGTTGCATTTGTTTAGATTCCTTAAGATTTATATAGTATATTTAGTATGTAATATTTCAACGCAAAAGCTTATGCGATGATTGCTTTCTGAAAGGAAGAAATATGCAAAGCCTAGAACATGAGCGTAGAGTAGCATGCTTTGTGGTGTTCTAAGAAGAATGTACATAATATTTGCATAAGCTAATTCGGACTTAGTACATTATATGTACTATATATATGTACTTAGTACATTAGAGACTCGTAAGGGTCTCTATCCATTCGCAGTAATTTTTTCATTTATCCACACGAAGGGCTTTGCAGCTTCATTTATTATACAAACACAAAATAATGGAAGGCGCTGCCTCAGCTGCCTGCGTCTGTAGTCCGGTGAAGCTGTGAAGGTCCAATAGACCAATAGCGTAGTCAGTTCGAAAAAAAAAACTGTCTGTATCTGTATTCCTCATTTATACAACATAAAGTTTTTCAAAAGAAGAGTGTATATTTTTTACTGAAAGAACGCGTTACATCATCGGACTAGTTAGTCTTTACTTTCCTTTAAAGGGCAAGCATTGTTAAGAAAAATGTTAATATTTGTCATGTCCTGTATTCCACCTTGTATATATGTTTGCAAGAATTATGACTAACATTGTTGTAACTCATTTTGAAAATGCGTTTGCTGAGTTATTAATGTTCATACTCTTGGATCGAACGAATTGTCATATTGGTTTAGCAAAATAGGCTTACCACTCCCATAAGAAGTTTCACTTCAATATGTATAACAAGTGTAACTCAATTCTGCACAAAAATAAACAATAAAACACGTTATATATTTTCACAGTATCTTATAAAATGTTAAAAGTGTAGGCGTCGCCTTTCAATGTAACGTGCAACATATGAGTAAAGTTTCACCCACGTTTTCAATTATTGCTAAAGTTTATAAAAGTCCAATTTGCGTGGGTGATTGTTGATCGTAATGGAATATTGGATATTGTTTCGTCTATTACTTTTATTGCGACTTTATGTTCGTCGTGAATTGTATCTTCAAGTTATGTTTTAAGTCGGTATCCGTTATTTATTTACATCTAAGAAATTATGGGGCACTAGATCGTGCTTGCGAAAATTATGATGTTGTTTTATTTGGATTCATGGTTGGTTGTATTTCAATTTGATTGTATTTGTGAATGGTTAATACTTGTATCGAGGATTATTATTATTATCGGCTTTTTTGCGGTGGATTGGAGGCGAATAACAGACGGGTTATCTGATGGTAAGTAATCACCACCGCTCATGGACACCTGCAACACGAGGTGCATCAAAGTTGCGTTGCCGGCCTTTCAGCTAGGAGTAGGCTCGTTTCTTTGAAGGTTATACTATTTGGGTCCGGAAATGCTACCGCGGGGAGTTCATTCTAGAGAAACGACGTACGTGGAAAATTCGCAAATATTGTAGGTTGTAGAAGTAGAGGTGTAGTTGTAGAGGTTGTAGAAGTATGACGAATAGTGACTTATAAGGGTTTTGGCTTGTCGAATGTATGAAAAAAATAAACAAATATTTCCAAATTCTGTATTTGTAATCACTAAAGTTCATCGATAGCTACTACTAAACAAAATAAAATCGGTAAACAAACTGGTGAAAAGTGTTACTGAACTATTTTACCTTCGCCAGTTTAAGTCGTGATTTGAACGGTGGAATATTAATCAGATCTCCGTAGGTTCAAACCCCGGCTGTTATCAACGAATTGGTCGTAATCGCGTGCCTTTCCCAATATGTATTTGTAACACTATCGACTTACTGTAAAGGAAAACATCGTGAGGAAACATGAACTTGAGAAATGTTCTTGTAGTACCACTGATTGTGAGCAAAAATAGAGGTGTGGATATGTCGCAACTTGAAATCGCCAATACGTCGTGGGCTAGCGTGGTGATTATGCGCATACCTTCCTTAGAGGGGAGGCTTACGATACTACAGTAGGTCTCTTATAACGATGATCGTTATATATGCCTTAATTGTGTACTGCTTTTAAAATAATTACGTTATCTGCTATCAATTTTTTATAACGATTCGCAGAATAAGTTTTTGCGCTATTATATTTTTTAGTAGCCGAAGGTTATTAATTTGGACCGGTTTCCGTTTTACCATACACTATTGTTATAATTCTCGAGAAATTACTTGGACACTATCGCTTTAGGTTATCTCTAGGTCAGATGTCGGTATACTTGTTTTAATAATCACCTTGTAAATTGAATTTCAAATATGTCTTCCTGTATTGCGAGCCGTCGGCTAGGAGATATGATCAATTTTACTTCAGAAATGTGGTATGGATTTCTAGTTTAATTTAAGCAATCGTATTTCAGTATTCGATAGAAATGTTTGTAACAAATCATATTTTAAAACGAAGGTAGAAACATATCCAATAACTCAGATTTTTATTACAGTCTAAAGTCTAATCATATCAATTAAAATATGCGTCGAACTAATGTCGTTAAAATTACGGATTTTGATATGTTTAGAGTCAAAGTGGATTTTAATTGCTCCAATGTAGTTAGTTTCATAGACATTTTGTATTATTCATAACAACAATTAGGTATGTATATACCAGTGTTTCTCAAAATGTCGGTCGTGACTCCCAAGAGTTCGCAAATAATATAGGGGTCATAGCACCTTAGTAATAAAAAAAATAAAACAAAAAATTAAAAAACATATCAAGAAACCGTAATTAAAAGACAACAACAATAGTAATATTAATACAAATTAACGTTCGCTGATTTATTTATATATTTAAGTGATACCTAACCATGAAAATAATTTAAAATGTTATACGGATTTGAATGTAACTAATAATAAATATGTATAACTAAACTAATACAGGTTAGAGGCAACGAAGGCTAGGGAGTCGCAGAATAATTTTATATGCTAACGGTGGTCGGGTCGAGTCACGAAAAAGGTTGGATAGCACTGGTATAGATAAAGCTAAACTGAAATAGTACGTAATTAGTTTTGTCTTCCTGGCAGTGAAACAATTTGCCTCTAAAGCTATAGCTATATTACAAGCTATAAACATACAATACGGTGAACTCATATTTATAAACATTTTTTTTTTCACCGCTATAACAATCTTGATAAATGAGTGTAAATGCAAATAAAAAGTTAGTGATGCGTCGCAAAACTGACTAACGACCAAATGGGAGGCTTTTGTAATTTATGGTCACGCTCTGTTAACTAACAATACTACTATAGTCTATGGTCAAATATGGCGCACGTAGGGCAACGAACTCCATTCGACCGTTGGAAGCGAAAATTAACATTCACCATGGCTATTTTAACGTTATTAACTAAACAAATCAAATCGACTTTAACGATAATAACAATTCCGTGATTTTAATTCTGTTGACCTCGGCCAGTTACTTACATTTCAAATGATCGCTAGTTGAATCAATTAATTCAATTCGTTCAAATTGATTTTGATCTCTTAATTACTCGTTCTTAATTCTATCCTCGTCTACGTCTCTGGTACCATTTTTATTATGTCTAGTATTCAATTTAATTCTTATAATAATTATGAAATCATCCAGACTTCGCCAAAAACTTCCTAATGAAATTTTAATGGGTAAAATTCAAAATAATTTAAAATGTTGCAGCATGGACTTTATATGATCAAACAACGATATGTGTAATAATAAATAGCCTTAAATGTTTAAATGCAAGAGCTGTTATCACTTATCTGTACCGTTGGTTAAAATATCTGGTTCGATTTACAACATCTGACAGACAGTAATAATGATGCATTGTATACTTGTTATTTAAACTGTTTCCAACGTAATAAAAAATCACGGTCGTGCCGTTAGGAAAGTGCTACCGTGATTTGAGCATGATGTATTGCTTGAAGAACATTTGGAAGCATGTACTATTTAGTTTTTTAGTAAAGCTTTTGCAAATCGAAACTGTGGTCATAATTTTTTTTCACCTTGCGATTACATGAAACTGTTATCAATAGCTACTAAAATAGTCTGAAAAATATATTCGTATAAAGGGTTTTTTATTTTTTACTTTCTTAGTCGCAGTGTTCTCACCTGTTAGAAGTACGGAGTAATAGCAGTGGCTGTCTAGATACCAATTTATATTGACTTTTACTATCTTATCAACCTTGATATTTTTGACTAAAAGCTTTAAACTGGTTATCATTGCAATACGCCCTAAAAGAACTCGAATATTCAAAGCGTTTTTACAGGTTTTAACGTTGAACCTGATTTAAATTACTATGTGCTCCAAGATGGTAAACCCGCTAAACTCAGAGGAGATTGGCTTTCAAATGCAGCTGCCAAAACACTCCTATAGGCCCTAGAAAAAATCTACCACCATGTTCTGTTTTTATCGCGATATTTTACCTCAATGAAAGCCCTGGCTTATTGCAAGTATTGGAATCTTCGTTAATCGATTATAGTTCCAAAAAGAAATGTGCATTATGAAAAAATTAACCATTTGTGGTTCCGTTTCGATATGGAGAGACCTATATTAAAATAAAAATAATAGTTGCTTAATAGCAAAAATGTACCGTATCCGTAGTGGTTTTATCACTAAAATTTTATAGTATTGCCATATGATAATATTCGGCAAACCGCGGCTCTTTCACTACTTCACTATAGATTTTCCAAAACAATGTCTAGTGCATACACAAAATATTATTTATTAACTTCTTACACGTTCTTTTTGAAACGTAAACCTACAGAAAACAAGCACATTTTTATAAAGCAACAATAACACGACTAGTTCCTCACAAATAAGATATACTTAGCCAAGGCAAGCGTGAGAGTGTATTTTAAATCCTAATTATTTCCATAAAAATGTATATACCGAAGGAAAACTTACGGTTTTTTAAGTAAACTTCATTTATGTATAGTTTATATTTGGCTCTTTTTGATGACGAGTTTGCCGACCACTGCCATATAACAACGAACAATGTACCCCTATGCAAATTTAAGTGAATTGTGTGATCCCATAACTTAATTGCGTAACTAATTCTTCATCGCTACACTTACAACATGTTACAGCGCCATGAAATATTCAAGATGCTTGCCAGTTTTTATAACGCCTTTTAGTATTCGGGTTACGTCTGTGTATCACACCGGAATGACGCAATTTAACTCAAATACCTGCAACTACTAATGAGGTGTGCCAGCTAATTCACTCTGCGAAACCGCACAACACACAAAGGATTATACATTAGCCAAATTATGACAGCATATGGCTTGCTTTTTATTACACAGGGCTAATTATTGGTAGATAGGGATATCGTTAAGAAATAACAGAATGGTGTAACAGAATGAGAGTAGCTTTTAGCGACCATAAGCTCGTATTCAATAAATGATAATATCGCCTACGATTAGTGGCATGCTATATGCATTATTACCTGGTATAGTTAGCTACCATACCCTAACTGAAAGTTTTTCATAAGAACTTATCTGATATATAATAATAATGACAGCTTTATTTAAAGGCCTGTCGTATTTTTAATTTTGTACTTTACTGTTTTTACCAGCATCATTACTTGTTATTAATTTATGAGTAGCTGGTTTATAAAAAATAAACACTTCGTTAATGCTATTCTATGTAGACTTTTTGTAGAATACAGCTTCTGTTATTATGTGGCTTGTGCCTTGGACCTCGTAATCCGCGAGCGAAATTACAAAACTTCAAAACCCTTCATAACAGATGCTATCTTTGTCATGAGCTAGAAACATTATATTTTGCTACTTTTTATTACTTAAATAATACACGACAAGTTTTATCATTCACAACATCAGATTCTACCGATTAACTGGTCTACACGTTGGCACAGTTGGGTAAATGCTTCTATATTTGTTTTTAAAAGCAGTTTTATCGGCATTATATTGTGAGACTATTTGGGGTCCTTTTCAAAAACGAATAAAAAAAGTACGAAGCATCGTCCACCTGGTAGAAACTTTACAAAACGCTTTATAATATTATATGAAAATGTGTGAGACCAAACCACATTAATTTTTATTTTCGCATCACACATGAAGTCTCTATCTTAAAAATATACCATCCGCAACAAAGCTCATTAACTTATTGGTTCTATATGATCCGCATGAAAATAGATAAAAGTACCTTTCATAAGGTTTTCATTGTATTCTACCGTGCATACATTAATTTCTCTTTTTTCTAATGTTTAATATTTTGAAAACACGCGATATACAAAATTACATTCATTTGATTTATGGCCATAATTTTGACTACCATGTTTTATGAAATCTTAAGTAACATGTACAGAACTAATGACGTGTTCTTTTGTAATCAATTGGTGCGAGTAAATTAATGTGCTTTCTTTTCCTTAACCTTAATTTACTTACTTTCATCCATTTATCACTGCTTAGACAAACAAACGTGCGTGTTGCTTTCTGATATATGTCTAAATATTATTCAAATGTGAAACTTAAAGTTGCTGTGTTCCGCAAGATATTTCACAAACATACTGATAAATAATTAATAAATCCAAACAATAGAATAACACTATAGTATTACTGTGTATTCACATACGTACTCACTGAAAAATATAAAGAAACTGGAACTGATGCGTTTAAAGGAATTTTAGGTTTCACTAATTAGCGAAAAGTAAATTCGTTTGCTCTCATTTGTAAGTAACATTCATGATTGTTAATTGAATGTAAATCTATCGTAAAACCTCGAAGGTTTAGGACATTATCAGTATTAACGTTTTCACTTCATTAAATTGTATTGTCTAATAGTATTTATTGCTCAGCCACGGTCATATTGTTCGGGCACGGTTGCGATATCTTGTTCTATTGCTTTTGCTTCTAAATTAAGATCTATTATTGTTTCAATCGTACACTTGACTTGTACTTTAACTTTCTTAGAGAAATCGTTATCATTAGCATTTAGATCTATATCTTGGGTCATACTGGGTATTACACTTTCTTGGTAGTTATCGTAACCTGTATTTATTTCGTTTTGAAGTGACTTTGTTAGTTTCCTTCCCGATTCAGGTTAATAATGTTTCTACCTCTTATTACTTTGACAACCAGTCCTCATTTAAGATTATGATTGCTATTATGAAGAGAGTAAGCGTTTCGTGTTTTGGAGTTTGTGATTTATGAGTTCATTTTATATTATATAAGTAAGAATGTTTACTTAAGCTTGAATATTTACACTTCAATCGAACATCGAGCAATAAAAATGCAGAAACCAGGAAGTTCTTAGGTATGCATAGGCAAAAAATAACATTACAAACCGTGACAAAACATATTTGCAATTTAAACTTTTTCAAAGACCACACGCCCTTTCTTTGTACCCATTAAAAATAATGCGTTTATTTATTTTGAAAGTAACATATCGCGTCCCGAATACAAACGCACCACGATCGGAATTAATGTTTTTCCATGAATAATGTATAACATATCTTTTTGACTGACTGTTATTCTAATGTATTTCTTTTTTCAATAGTTAGAATATTTATTTTGTTTAATAAAACTGAATTTGAAAGGAAACCTATAAATATAAATGAAATTTAATTGTTTGTTAGTCTTCTGTGTTAATTTTCGGAACGGGTGAACCGATTGTGATAAGACATTTACATGCAGATAGAAAATATATAATGATATTAGCTATCATTACCGTTTTCCATAAGGACTAAGTATTAATAATAGATAGAATAGATATAATTTAAAATCTTTAAAAAGGTATCCGGGTCAGTGAGCATAAAAATATTACGTAATGAATACAAGTGTAACAAGTGGATGATATAAAACTATAAAATTATTCATGAGAACGAAGATGCGGGCATCAGCTAGATTAAACTAAAATTAGTAAATAGTAAAACAAACATTCATTAAATATATAAATAATTAAAAAATAATATATAATGTGACGGATCGTGTCGAACCAGAAGCAACATAATAAAAGTTATGAATTAAAAAACAGACATGAAATCCACCTTATGTTAATCGGTCACTGAACCTTATGTTTATATAGAAACAACCTGAAAAGGAAAACAGTAAGACGACTACGCTTAGTACGTCCCGGCTCTTCACCACGTAATACATTCTTGTAGTGGCAGGTTAGGGCTCCCTTTTAGCGAAGAGAGATGTATTGTGCCCAGGAGTCCGTCCTCTGCAGATCTGAAAGCACAAGTCCCTCATCACGTCTGCAAGACTCCACAGTCCTAAAACCAATCATAAAAACAGTTTTAATTCCTGAGGACTATATCTTTTATCTTTACAACTTTAAACTTTATTTCGAACGGGGTTAGCTTAGTAGCCGAATCGATAGATATAAAATACATGTTCGAGTTCGGGTGGCTCACGTGTGTGTCTCTCTAATTCTTATATAATGTATGAATAACTTAGTTTATATAAGCTGAGAAAGATTCGCGATGTTGCATTCAAGACAACAGCCCAAGCCGAGGTTCGGCCACTCTGATACCCTTGAGCTTGTCGTCAATCCGTTGATTGCCTTAAGCGTTCGTTCCATTCGTCCGGTGAAGCTCTAAAGGCCCATCGCGTCAGATAAATAGTGTAGTCAGTTCAAAAAAAAAACTGTTGTCATCTAAATCGGCTTTAAACCAAAATACATGTGAAAGAATAAATCGTGTTTTTAACATTTTCTTTAATAAAAGTAATGACTGATCACTAAGTATAAAACAAAGTCGCTTTCTCTGTCCCTATATCCCTACGTATGCTTAAATCTTTCAAACTACGTAACGGATTTTGATGCGGTTTTTTTAATAGATAGAGTGATTGAAGAGGAAGGTTTATAAGTATAATAACATAAATTAAGTAGTGGAGAAATACTGTTATTTTTGAGGTTACTCCAAATTTAACGCGTGCGGGCCACGGGCAGTAATGAATAAACCAAAACTACTGGATCGATTTTAATCATTTTTTCAGTGAATGACATAGACTATATATTTTATACCCGTGCGAAGCCGGAGCCGGCCGCTAGTATTCTATAATATCACTACGTTTGACTTTGGTATTTTGATATCTATTTCTCTTTACAATAACTAGTATTGTAGTTCATATTAAATATGCTGTCACTAAAAAAAGTCCAATGTGTCTCAAACATTGCCCATACATCAAATACATAAACAACGTTATCTCCTAATCAGATGATTAAATCTGGGTCTTTGTGTATATATATAAATAAATTATATGTTCATGCTCTAATTCCTATAATTGCAACAATTATAAAATTTCGGTGAGCGGCATGACTTCACGGCTCTAACAAATGTGATTCCCGTACGTTTAACTGTGTTTCACGGTGTTCAGTTGTGAAATATGAATAATAGCGGACCCAAAATACAACCTAGTGAAACTCTTTAACATTTATTAATAGAACTTCGAGGTTATTCACTTCCTTTAATCAAAATAGGTTAGAAAAACAATACTGAAACGATTATTAAGAACACCAAGTAAACATTAAATTTGTGGATGACGTTATTGCGTTAAAAGGTTAGTCATAAGATGTAGAAAAACAACGTGCCTGCTTGAATTTCCGAATTTTGACACATTGAATTTGGCTTTTTAATCATAAAATATATGTACATATTTTTCATCAATTTCTTTTGATATTAAGTGTTCGTAGGTGGTGACACTCTAAAACTAGAAGAGCTGGCTCTAAAATTCTGTAATATATCTACAAATACTTTGTGATTGATTTCCTTAGAGTTTCGACCTACGTCGACTGACACGTAGTCCTGACAGATTATCGCTGGACCATCATATTCATAGTCATTCACTACTAACAAATTAATATTACATCATTCAGAAGAGGAAGATGTTAATAACAATAGCAATATAAAATCAATAAAGTATATTTTGGTAACATGTAACAAAATGTTGAAATAAGGTTCTAGGCGTGAAAGCAACTCATAGAAATAAGTACTACTATATATTCAGGACTAAAATAAATCCTTAGAAATATTGTTACTTATTGTTGACTAAAATAAAGGATCTAGAAGTAACCTTATTGTCAATGAGAAATAGGTCTAAAAAAGTAAAGACTGATAATAATAACACAAATGCGTTAAATTATACCAGAATAGTCATTTCTGTTATCATAATTATACGAAGAAGGTTTAAAGTAAAATTATTTTTCATTTAATATTCAACGCAGATTAACAAGGTTACCAAAAAATAATAACGTTAAACCTTAAAAATAACTTGTAGTTGTCTATAAAAAACGGATTACTTCATTTCAAAACAAGGTTACACAATACGCGCCAAATATTTCTCAAAATCTTTTCAAAGAACCGAGATGAAGCAGAGCACTTCAAATCAAGGGCCTCCAAAATCCATCCATCAAAACACTCGACCCAAAAGTACTACAAAAACAAAACCGGCTTCGGGCATACCGCCTACCGTAGGAGCAATAGCCGGTATGTGGCCTACAGTAAAACTCAAGGTCGTTTCTGTACCGCTTTACGATTTTATTCCTCTCTTTTTGTACTGTCTTTCTTCCTTGCCACTTCCTTATGATCATAACTTTTAACATACCTGAAACCAGTTTCAACTTTAAATTATATCACTTAAGGTTTAAATTTTTGTACATCATCAAAATCGAATGGAATTTCAAAGGTCGTTCAGGCCATATGTTGTGCTCTTTTTTGCAAACCTTTTTTTTTATCTGAGATCAAATGATAGGTTGAACCAACTCAATTCGTTCCTCCATAACAACAAACGATTCTTATTCCGAGCCAAAGTCGATTGTTATCTTTATTTTTATGATTCCTTTATTGTTTTTATACGCAATTGAATTGCTGTATTCCGTTTTTTTAGATAGAGTGTATCTTGTGTACGTGACGTTCGTCTTCGTGCTAGCGTCGACTAAGTAAACATCTGTCGTCAGCTCTAATTTCGTCACAAGTTTAAGTCAACCTGAGTTACTAGATACAAGATACCGGATAAGAGGACATGTGCCAAAGCCGTTTACGGTCCATAAAATGCAACTCGTTGTACAAGGCTCGGCTGGAATGTGGGCAGGGTCTTTATTTGGCATCTTTTTTACTTCAACTCATGTTGCAACAATTGTCAACCGATGGGTTTTTGCTCATTAGTTTTAACTAATAAGTTATATCCTTGCACATATTTTATATAAACATCTGTAATTTCTAATTTAATTTATTCATTCTAATGTATATTTGCTGTCTTTAAATTTAAATTAATCACTTGCTAATTTGTTAGTTTGCCAATTGTATTTAGATTTATATGTAAAAAAATAATTTCAAACGTAATGAGCGTTATATGTTACAAAATCATTTTAGTTCATAGGTGAACCTCAAGATTCTTCACACGATAAAATAAAATAATTACTATGTATGTGATTGATTTATCAGGCAGTTCTGGCATTACATCGATTCTAAATCATCCTTGACTTTTACGTTTTTTAATCATCTCACATATTACAAGGTAGAAGATTATTTAATTTCAGTTTCGCTGTTTTATCATCGTTGGGAGTATCTGGGACATGTAGATAAGAAAGAATAAATAACCATTCATCACAGCGATTTCTGAAATAGGTTCCGTAACATTCAAGAGCACTGTGAAAAATTCGTTAGGATTTCGCGAATCGGCGCAAACCTTCGTAGAAAATAACAATATCAAATATATTCAATTAGAGAAATAAAAACGTAAAATAGATTTTAACGGTGATATGTTGGTCAATTTGTGTGACTCGACTCCCTCCCGTGGTATGACGTCATATTTTACAATTTAAAAATGTAGAGATTGTGAAATTAAATTATTTGTATTTAAAACCTTTTACATTTTCGTTTTCCATTATAGTTGAAATTTAGAGTTTGTTTAAATCTATTTATGATAGATAGACATGTCAATCTATTTGTCACATAATATTAAACTTTATTGGTCCCTTCCCTGTTTCTTAATGTGTGACGTAATTTATGGTTCTGTGTATTTGTATCGTATCTCTAAAAGTTTTTGAAACCACTGATTTACCGTACACATTCCGATACTCTTATGAATTCATCAGTTTGGGACTTGATGAAGATTATAAATTACAACATTCTGAATTTAGAGTTATATATTTATATGTGCGGTAACCTACATCTCTAACCAAATGTTTACAAAGTTACAAAGATATTTTTGTAACTAATTAACAAATTTGACTTAATGGAAAATCATTTATATTCAAATTAATTGACGCAGAATCGAAAGTTATTACGATGATTTTTGTTAGTTGAAAATATGTGTTTATTTTTTATATTTATTGGGATAAATATAGTGTCTGTAGTTTTGGCTGTATTTTTAACCGACTTCAAAAAAGGAGGTTCTGTATTCAATCCGCATGTATGTACCTATATATATATATATATATATATATATATATTTCTATACCCACGATTTTCTGAAAAACTACTGATCCGATTTGGATGGGGTTTTCGTTATTGAGTGCTTAGCTTTACTTGAAAAAAGTATATAACAAGTATTACTTGATTTTTGTAATTGAAACATAAGTTATTATTTTTAATCAAGACAAGGTGCTATTCGAAATTGAAATAAATAAGATATCATCTTACAGTATTCAGTTCGTGTATTTTCGAAGACGGTTCTTTTTCTTGTTCTGAAAAATAAAAGCATAATATTTTCTTGTATTAATTTACATAAAGATTTTTGTTTTATTTACATAACAAAACCTTACCCTCATTGGGAAACGTAAACTGTTGAGAAATGTTCTCAAATGTAGTATAAAAATATAGAGACTATTTGGGGCCATCGATAAATTGCGTCACATATTAAAGGGAAGGGAGTCTGTCAATAAAAATGTTTCGTTAGGTCACGTTAAAACTCGTGACGTTAGCTATATACTTTTAAAGCCAGTCTCGCATCTGGCCTCATAGGGGCCCCGTATTAGAATTTCTTGAGGGGATATATGTAACTTCTTACTGTTTAATATATCACGATTTCCACGACATGGCACCCGTAAGCTTGTTACCAATCGGCTAAGTACCTTAAGCACTCGCATTAGTACTTCAGTGAAGCTCTGAAGGCCCGTCGCGTTAGGGTAATAGCTTTAATCAGTCCGCTCAAAAAATCCACAACATGTCAATTACGAATCATTAAAATTACAAACATTATCTCTTCATATTTTCATGTAATTATTTTTTCAGAGTATATTGTTCAAATTAATTTATAATTTTATTTACAAATAGAAATTGATTTATTGATTAATAAATCAGGGCCTCTATAGCTCGGAGTCCCGTATCATAGATACGGAAGTAGCTACGCCTCTTCTTTTGGATATTCAATTTCTATTGTAATGAAAAATATAAACTTTTGCAAATATTATTCAATGTATTAAATTCTAAATTTAAAATTGCATAACACGTGGCGTTACACCACGGGAACGTCACACAAATGTGTACACACACACACACACATATGTAACGTAATTTATAGATATAACCTCTTTGTAGAGTAGAATTCTTTGAAAGAAATTCACAAACGTATTCTGAAAGCTATTTTGTTTTAATCACGGAGTTGACTCCTACTTTAAACAAACAATCTAAAGCTAAAAGCTAAACTACATAACTAAAATATGATATGCTTTAGAAATACATTCACATTTCATTCCGATTTAGTTTTACGTGATAACTAGATAATAGAAATGACACGGACTTGAAAGTCGCCACAGTAAAGTCACTTTTACCTCCTATCTTATCTCCGGACCACTTCGATACGTATTCATACCGTTTCACTAGTCGATCTGTAACCCTGGAGAATGCACGGGAGCCCGTCTAGAATGCCTACCGTTAGACATTATATTAATAATAGAAAGTTTATAAACTTCAGACTGTACTGACTATTTCTTCGTTGATGTGAAAAGCTTGAGTGGTTTGACCAGTGGAATGTCAATGTCATGTCCGTATGTTCCAACTCCGGCCAATGTACCAACGAATTGACCACAACCGCCATACATCAAGTGTTACATCTGCCATAGTGGTGTAGATGCAAACGTCATAAGGTATCCAATAATAACGTTTTAAGGTGTATGCACAAGACCGGATCGCTACTAGCATATACGATAAATACGTCACAGTGTCTTTGTTATAGTTCGTCGCGTTTCATAATCAGCCAGTATATGTCCAGGCCCCAAAAAAGGATTTAAGCTCAATATGGCAGGGACGATTATCTATGGGTTATAGATATCTTACAGGCGCCATGCAAATTATATTAAAATAGCAAATTAAACCCGATTTAACGTCACCGATAGAAGCGAAACGGTTTGATTTCATTCTCTGCGCTTAAAAAGATTTTTACTTCAAAAAATGAAGACTACTTTATCTTAGAAAAGATAGTTGTCTTCCCTATCAATGACGACTCGAAAATATTCTAGACATCTGGAGCGAGTACAGATTTCCTTGTTTAACTGTCTGATAATTAAAACCCAGGAATTTTAGCTTCTGTTGTGAGTGAACAGGTTCATTTAATTCATTCTTGAAGCAGGAGACAGTTTAATGTTACTTGCCGGCCTTCCTGACGTATATAAAGAGGTTTTAAATGTCAGCAGTAAATATATACTTAAATCGAAACATTGCAGAAAAAAAAGTGTAACTTTAAAATATCACTTTTAAACAGACTTCCTCTTTTTGTATGACATTCATTTATTCTGTGCCACGTTCCGGGTTCAGTTAGGGTTGTGTTTTGGATATTGATTCACTCTTTTTTTAATAGTTTCTGACTTCAATCTCACTTACTAGAAACTGGAGATGGGATATGCATGTGCTAAAGTGGAAATGTTTATTACTCGATAAACTGCTTGTTAATTACTTACTAAAAACAAAACGATAACAGACCTCAGTTCAATTAAACTCGGAAAACGTTTCATTCGATCGTATATTCTATACTTTTAAGTAAAGAACAGATTCCTCATAAAATAAACAATGGAGTAATGTAATTATTCCCGCGGTATTTTGAACTAAACGAATAATGAGCTCCCATCAAGTATATCAATACATAAATGCAACTCGATTTCTCTAGTCAAGTCAACCCTTCATCGACCCGTTAGGGTAGACAGAATTCAGGAAATATCAGATTCCGGATTAATAATTGACTGGGTTTATAATATTATAGGGCTAGGTAAATCCAAAGATAATGATGACAGATCTCGTTTCCGGTTATTATAACTGACTGTTGCTAAGTGCGTTAGAGTTGTAAATTGTTAGGAAACAACCGGGAAGCCCCGAATAATAAATATTATAATTGTAACCAATTAGAAGTAATTTCTAGTACATGATGACAAAATATATTAATCAAATAATTAACTAATGTTTAAAAATGTCATCAGTAATAATTACTAATTGTGTTTATTTCCCCACTACCTTTATAAATTATTATCTACCATTTATGATTTAAGGTACAAAAAAAAACCTTTTTGCGTTAACATATTGGTAGAAAATAACGTTACATATATATTTTTTGCAATACACGGTGCAGAAAATTTATACATTTGAATTACCAATGACGCTGGAAGATATTTGAATAATACAATATGCGAATAATGATCTTTTTAAGCTACAGTACATGCTACAGTATGAACAAAGTAAATTTAGTCTGTTCGAAGTAGAAAATATATACCCATTTAAAATTGGAAATTTTATTATGGGCAATTATTGAGATAGTCTTTAATTTTTTTACAAAACTAGTTGTGTAACGCAACTTCATTCCGTTTTCATTTTTACATTTCGAATAACTGAAGTTAGGTACGTTTAAACAAATCCCATGTTTCCCACATCCCACAATTGTTGCATTTGAAGCTGATCACGTGTAGCCACACGACGTGGTACATCACTGTTATAGACACTCACAGTTTAGTATTTCTCGGTAAAGTTGGGTTCTAATCGTGCGACCAAACTGCCTTCGTCACTAGATAGCCCACACCTACGTCCTCCGCCCGCACTCACGTCCTGCACCCGCATTATTTCGTTCACACTTAGCGTACTCTATAACTTACATTTTGTATGCTAATTGCTACGATGGTAAGGATCATAGCGTTCCTCATAGCACTTCCTCAACAAATAGACAATAGAATTAAAAAAATATTTCTCAAATATAAATGACGATACTTTTAGAAATAAGTGCGTTCAATTGAATAAACTTTTTTATTTTATAATATTAATATACGATTAGATAGATAATAATGATGAGATCGTGTAGTAATGTTATTTTAAATGATTAACAATAAACAACGAGTAAAGCAATTAGTTAACATTTCGTTAATGATAAATCCAAAATATTGACTACCCTATCGTATAAGTGACCAGTGCCGGTCGTACGACATTAAACTTGAACTTTATTACTACTGACATAAGGCGTGCCCCGTCCCATTGTATTCAGCGAGACAATTTCGCCGTTATCTGCGCACGCGCCGCGGTGAGCGTAGAAAGTGTCCCATTTATGTTGTGACAATGACTTTATAATTCTATAGGACTATCAATTTTATTATTTACTATAGTTTGATTTTCATAATTTAATTAATTATTGCCAAGAATTCTTTGTAAAAACATGTACCTATCTGAAGGTTTTAATCACTTTGAGAATAACGATAAATAATTTTATTGTACATACAAATATGTTAACAAAAAATATAGAAAATGTCAAATACTTGTTTTTTGTTTATCGCTGTTTTTGCAATTGATTTAATTAATTTGTATGTACCATAAATCAAAGCTTCCTGGCCATTTGAAATATTAAAATATAGAATATTAATGCTGTTAAGAGAAATAATATGAACTGTCCTGTTGGTATAGATTTTTTATTGTTTTTTAAATACTTTTATCACAATCAACTTATAATGTCATATTACTTATACTTATATATCTAATATTAGTACAGATTCGGATTCATTATTATATAACTTTGACTCTTTGAAATCTGTAGGTAAGCGTAAACTCCGCTTTCTTACAAAATTAATTGAAGTAGGTCAGTTACTAATTAACAATAATTTTCAATGTCTAAAACTTTGACTATAGAAATTTCACGGCTAACTAAATTAAGATACACATTATTTCACTAGAAATTAATATGTATTATCACATTGATAAATTATCTGAAGACTATGAAATTATTAACAATGCCTGTATTTATTCAATAATAATTAAATATTATTGCGAAAAACCGTATTTAATAATGATTTATCTTGACAAAAGGAAAAGTCAATGCGGATTAAATTATTACAATTTGAAATACCACCTGCCTGATGTATTTTTTAAATGTGAACGAGAGTAAAACTGCGGGTCAAATCTGATTTACATAGTATATCTATACATAAGTAATAAATACCAATAAATAAATTGTAGCTTAATGAATAATGTCGTTTAATAAAAGTCAAGGACGACGACAATGGCGGAAAAGGTGAGAATCGTGTGATTCATCTCGAATAGCGCATGCGTTTCGTAATACAATTATATTGCTACTCGGCTGATGTGAACAGGTTGTGCTCGTTGCTTTACGTGACAATATGTGTGTGTGATATGACTACACTTTAGTTTTTGTAAAAACCGATTTAGTCTCATACGTAACCATCTAATTAGGTATTTCTCAATAGTAAACCGATAGCAAACTTGGCAAAGTAATGTCTTCAAAATACCAAATTCAAATTATGTACCCGTTATATATTAGCAAAGCCTGTGCAAATGTACACCTCTTATATAAAGGCAGCGCTGTCATTGCTTTGCTAAGATTCGGTTGTGAATAATGTGACTTTAGGTTTTAATATTAATAATAATAATGAACATTATGCATTTCTTGTTTTTCCCTTAAAGGTGTAAATCCAAATACAATGACAAAAACAATTAACCATGATGACAAACGACATGATTCTGTAACGCTTAATTCATCTGTCATTTGTGGTTTATCTACGTAATTTCACATAAATTCATAAAATTTTAGGTAAACCTTAAATCCATCGAAATGTAGAGAAGCTATACTACGGTTATTAGGTCTCTCTCCCTCTAATAATGTATTTCTATTTCGCTCTATTTGAATATTTATTCTTTTTGAACGTCAAATTTATAGGATAATTGGAAATATGGTAGGTTGTACATAATGTACTAGTTTATTACCAATTTGCGGGACAGTAAGATCAAGCAACATCTCAAACGGGTATTGATGTCTAATTATAGGGTGGATCAATATGTGAACGATAGTGATATCTGTAACTTACACTCCTCTCTGTGCAACTACCAAAAAATAATGTAACTATCACGTTTTTTTGTAGAAATATATACGATGAAAAGAGACGACCAGATCAAGTTTCTTACTAGTTCTCCTTGATAACTCAGTTATTTTCCAAACCGATAGTAGTTTCGACGTTCATAAGAGCCTTCTTAGGGCCTAAACTGAATAAAGTATTTTTGATTTTAAGTTTTAAGTTAATTTTTATTTTTTTTAACATATAAGATAATCAGTCCGAAAGTGTCAGACGACATGAATCGTCAATCCCAATTTGAAATACAGTCTACATTTTTATATTAGTTTAATTTATCATCGTAAACCCAATAACGGTTTGTTCATGACTCTTAATCAAAATGATAAAAAGTGATCATTTTAAATGTAAAGATTTCTACGATTTCTGTAACTCATGGTCACTATACACTATGACAATGGGTCCATTTCTCTTGCGCACACGCAGCGCGACGATAGATCGCCCGCGCGCGCCCGCCCGTCACATTGTTACGGGGTTCACGGTGTCACCGTAATTGATCACGTGGTCGGAGTATAGTACTTATCTTAAACTGGGTCTTTTAAATCTAATAAGTACATCGGTATGTGGGCTGTGGAGACAATTGTCTGTTTTTATACATTGAGGTTTCACAAAACAATTTAGACATCATTTCCAAACTAGTTTTTCCTTTGTACTAATTTGGCTAAATTATATTTCGTTCAACATCGAGTGAAGTCATTTTGAGTCGAGGGTTACGAAAAATATGATAATGCAATACTATAGTACTAAGGTTTTTTTACACTTGAAAGCCTCAGTGTAGAATAGACCAATATAAACGACGAATACCAAGCGACCACTGTTATTTACAACCCTTCAAAAGTTGCCATTGTTATGCCGCCCTACAAATCTATTAGCACACTAGTTGATCCCGAAACGTGGAAACCGAAGGTCACTACGTCGGGTTTTGTTAAGATGCCTATGATTACTGGATATACTCCGGTTGCTCCCAGTACACAACACGTCTAAGCGTGACCCTATTGCTTGTGTTGGACCTAGTGTATGGTGGATGCAATACAATCAGACAATTGATATATCCTACCACTCTACCTAAAAAATACTTATCGGGAGCGAATTAATTTGTTAGTGATGAAGCAATAATACTGTCACAAGTTCACAAAATGAAAACCAAACACATTACGTATATTAATTACCTATGTCAGTTATATACATGAGTAACCCTTTTACAGTATGGAAATACCTAATAGCGTGACATTCTGGAAATAGGGAATAATTTATGAATGACTTTAAAAGAATACATAATATTAGTAATTATTGTAAACAAAATTTAATGGAAAATACAAATTACAAAAATGAATATAAACATTACAATACATCAAATAATGTTATAATTAATATGTGATTACACAATATTACAACTGGAATTTGATTACAAAAACGTTCGACGATAAAATTAATAAGTAGCGAGCGAAATGTATGATAAAAGAAAAACACAGTAGCGACGATAAAATTCGAAATAGGAACCATGCAAAAAAGCAACACATTGAATAACGTTGTGCAAAACAAAATAGTTATAACTGGTTATCGGTTAAGAAACTGAAATGGTTTAATCTGTCGTGGCGATGACGAAAGCAGCTCCGAGTTCGGGACTAAGGCAGTATAGATCGCGACGCGGTGTCGGACGGACGCCCGTATAGTTACACAACAACGGTTATTTACAAAATAACCGATCGCTTGTTAACGTTATCCGTTCCCGTGTTTGTTGTTAATCGACTGTGCTGTTCTGATTTGGTAATGGTGTACTGTGTTTATATTGTTTAATGTTAGGAGGTTCTCGTTGCGAAACTACTGTGCCGGTGATTATGTTGTATCGTCAAGGTTTTATTTCGTTATATTTCTTTTTTTTTTATGACACTAGTGTCGCTCACTCCTGATGGTTGTAAAATATCTTCATGCTTATTCTACATCTTGAGTTTCTAATAGATATAAATATACCGTTATTCTTAAGTATTTTTCTATCGAATTTGTAGAACTCCACATCATAGGTTGAGTTTTAACTTGTACTGCAATTAATATTAAATTAACAATAAAGGTATTTTACTCCTCACAATGCAACGACGATTCCAAAATGGAGGTAGAAATATTTATAATTAATTTCATAGAGTTATCGGTGGGATCTTTATAGTTTGTCATTTTGTATTTTATTAATAATCTAAATCTGTGTTATTTGTCTTTATATTATGTAATATTCGTGGTATTTTTCGTAATATATTTCGGTTATTGTGCAGAAGTCAAGTGGATGCAAAATAATATCCAGGAGCATGAATTAACTCTTGAAATGCCACAAAAACTCCCTGAATAATTATAATAAGGGCCACCATGTTGTTTGAACATAAAAATAATCATAAGACGCTTGTAGTATAATTCCTTACTTGAAAATTGCAATAATAATCTAGAAGATTCGTTGCCAGAAATAAAATAAATTTCACATTGATATTTATTACAGCTTATAGATAGATGTATTTCTATATCAATAACGGTTTTTCAAAACTTACCTTTCGATGTACAGACATTATCGTGTTAGTTTGTGTCGCTTATCTTTTCCCAGTACAATCTTATAACCTTAAGCTATATGTTAACGCGTAACTGCGTCTTTACATCGCTTGATTATGATGTGTTTTATTGAATAATCTTGTATTGTAAGAGTTTTGGGATGTTTTATAACATGTCATGTTATAATATAGAACTTATATATAGAACTCATACACATTGTAAAAACTTGTGTAGCGACTCGCGTTAACGCGTTTTGTTCCTTAACCTAACCTAACAATCTTTGAAAATGGTAGGTTTCGAGGATGATTTCGATTGTCATTTCGTTTAGTATTTTCATTACCCACCAAGATTTTAATGGTTTCGGCAAGTTCTATAAACATTTGGCCTGAATATCTAAGTAGAATATAAAATCAAATAAAAATAAAAATGATTTATTCAATTTAGGCCCTAAGAAGCCGTTTTGATTCGGAAATCAAATCGGGGTCGAGAAGAATATAAAATCGAATTAGAATGTAGAAGAATAGAAAATGATCGCTACAGTACTATGTAGGTCAGGCATTATCAAGTACATGACTTCTCAGACGTTATATAGACAATATGTGACATGTTTTTCCTCACAAGGGCTATACCATTATACGAATAATATAGAAGCTGCAACTACGGTGTAAAGGTCGTACACAGTTCAAATGTAACTCTACCTATATTACATTAGTTATGTCCCCGTAACTCCACACGCGTTTGTTATTAGTATTTTTTGTGACACAAGTTATTGCTAAATCGATAAGTATTGTATAAATATTATCTATTTATCTACGCATAGTCGTCAAGGTTTGTAACGAACGGTGTAATAATATAGAAATTAATATCCTATAGTACCACGTCATTGAGTCTAGGTCAGTAATAGGAAAACTAGCTTTTAGTCGCGGTTTCGCTCGTGCTAATGTACATTTAACCTATCCGTCGCGAACAGTATCCACTATTTTCCTGAATAAAAGGTGCCTTGTACCCATGACAAAGTCCGTGTAAAATTGCATGATGTTTGTTTAAGTAGTTTTGTCATGAAAGTGTGACAAACAAACTCATATTCGCATTTATGATATTATAAATAATCTTCTCTAAGGCGAATATTAAAGAATGAAAGAATACTACATTCATGGTGAGCGGTTACATGATGTTGCAGTTTATCAGTCTCGGATACACCAACATCCATTTTTATATAAATAGTGTTTTATGTAGGTAGTGACTTGCTCTGCAATATCGACATTACAATTTTTTTTTACTTTAGTTAATAATATTTTGTAAGTAAACAACGTACGTCATATCTGTCTGTCAACATATGGCAAGACGTTATTGTGCATTTTATTTAGAGTACACTTTTTTGAAGTTTGGTTCGTTTTTTGTTAAAGTTTTCATATTATGAAGTTTTTGTTAATTCCCAAACACAACTCAATCGTACACCGATTTATCAAAAAGGAAGTGGGTTCTGTGAGACATACGTATTAGAATGTTTTTAACGTAAAGTTCTTGACCCCATTTCCATGTGGGTATTTCTCATTAGAGCCCACATACCGCGCCGCCTGAATACTGCTTGATCAAATATTTTCGATTTTGGTATCTAGGTTTCGCTTGTGATATCTGAACGTGTCTAAACCTTCCTTCTATGCATTCCGTAAATATACATATACATATGCGTAATCGTTTAAATTAACTTGAATATTAATTATTGAAGAATAAGGAGTGAGTATATCAGAGGATGTTTGAAAATAGCACTAATGACACAGGACAGTTGAGGAGTAATAGGTCAGCATTGTACGGGCATGTTATCAGGAGAGATGAAAGTAATGTAACTCGAAAAGTTTTAAGTATAAAGGTGGACGGATATAGCAGTATAGGAAGGTTGAATATGGTATGGATAGATTCTGTGAAAAAGGACATCTGACAGCGGAGAGCGGAAGATAAGATGATGGTGACGATTAAATAGTCAAGAAAAGCTATACTGTTTTCACTACTTATAATTAATTAGATTTTAGTAATAAAAATTACAATGTCCTAGGTAAAATAATAGTATAGGGAAATATTTACGCTCCGGTGAATAATATCAGTTTTTATTTCCAATATTGCATTCAAATCATTTTGTAACTATTTGAAATATAATACATTCTGCACAATCTAAGCAATATAAACATATTCTATTAATATTACAAACTAGAAAGTTTCTTATTATGGATTGTTATTCTTTACGCATAAAACTATTAAACGGATTTTGATAAAACTGTACAGACAGTTTAAGCCGAGGCGCACCGAGTGCCCTTGCGCTGATCGCCTAAACAAATCAGGTGAGTGCCTTAAGCGCTCTCCTTAGTAGTCCGGTGGAACTGTAGAGGCCTGACGAAGCCAACAGTGTAGGTCAGTTAGAAAAAAAAACTGTACAGTAATATAGTTTGTATGTACATCAGAATAACACGTCCTAACTTCCTAACTATCAATATGAATGTGAGTTTGTGTTTTTGTTACACTTTAATGCAACGGTTCTCAAACTTTTTTACTCAGTGACTCACTAACATGCTCGCAACAAAATCTCAATACCGTCACATACTTGCATGCAAAATTTTTCGTATAAAACATAAAATACAAATATCGTATTTGTAAAATTCGCGACACACTTGATAGGTACTTGCGATACACCAATGTATCGTGACGCGGTGGTTGAATACGCTGCCTTAACTGCTCATTCGATCAATATGAAAATTTTCACATATGATATCAGGGGACAGAAAATGACATAGAATATGTATCATTTACAGAAAATACACGGTTTGCGCGGCATAGATGCATAGAGAATAATGCAATCAAAAGCTGGTAAGACTATAATTTATATGTTGTTTTTAATTGGCCAAAACATAACGGCAAGAGTCAAGTAAGTTTGAAGAAATTCTGCCATCTGAGAGTTACCTCGACGTGCTCGTACAAACCGTTAAATTTACACGGAGACAATGTATGGTATTGACATTTCTATATAAAAAAAATACAAACACGGGAAAGTCAAAATTATACTCCTAAATATCATAAGTACGTGTAATAAATGACTTCATGAAAGTTTATTTCCCTATTTTAGTCGTATACTTTAAAATTTCCTTATAAATAAAAATGACATTGACATCGTTGACAGACCTATCATTAGTCAATTTATATAGTATCGTATATGCGGTTTCATTAGACCAACAATTTAGAACAAAGACTGTCCTAATTTATCATGGAGTTGGTTGAAGTTCTGATCTTATATAAATAAGGAATAATCGCTGTAGTCCGATTAAGCTGTAGAGGCCTTGCCAGGCCAACAGTGTAGTCAGTTCGAAAAAAAAATGTTTAACGTAACTGAATTCAATTTAAATGAATAAGGAGTCATCTCGTATTATTCAAAATAGCTTAATTATTCATTTATAAAAGATAAAAATGTTTATTTTGAGTTATCCTTAAGAGATGAGCATGTGGCATCGTGCAATTGTTTATAGTTATTTTTAACGTACAAAACCGCAGTACGGTACATTAGTGTGATGTTATGCTATAGGGTTTTTAATGAAGCCTTAACAATATAAGCACCCGAAAAATATTTTTTACTTCGTATATACGATACGTCGATTTTTCTCTACAAATAATATGCGAGTATTATACATATATACCTTTCGGAAGAATTTCTCCAAATGATAGTGAAAACTATGTATATCAAAGTTCCACCAGTGCCAGTTCCATCAAAGTACCAGTTCTTTAAACTTTATGTATAAATTATGAAATCCACGATCACAAATGAAATGAAACGAAATGGATATTATTTATTGCATCATAGGCGCACTGTAATAAAACTGACGACCTCTCTCGTCGCGGTCGCGCAAAAGACTATTTCATGTTTAGACAATTGTCCTCTACTCGGTGCCCACTTTGTCGGTGTAGTCATCAATTTTTATGGGAGTCATATATTTTTTTTATTTTTTCAGGTAAAAGAGACTCGATAAAATGAACCGTGCTATCCTCGGGACAGTGAAGTGTTAATTAGTGTTGTGCGCGCCTTAATAAAAACCGTTTCATAGTGTTGTTCTATGATGTGAAACAGTTTTGCGACAATGCCGTCAGACAGCGGTTCAGCATGGTCGCCACCAGCGTCCACCAGCGAGAGGAGACTCAGCAACTCATCAGATGGAAGCGCTGGAAGCGGTTACTCAAAAGCTGTAAGTGTTTTATTTCTGTAGTTAAAATCCTTTCCTTATTATAAAACTAGATGACACGGTGAACTTCGTATCACTTACATATATTTGTGTAAAATTTTGTCAAAACGAAATACAAAAATGTTATGTACATTATAAATGCAACACAGTTATGCACCTCATCAATTTAAAGCTTTCTCATGTACTAATTTTATTTCTGAAACAGAACTGTTTTGTATTCCAACAAAACAGACCAAAGAGATCGTACCTCATACTACAGCTATGAAACTGACAAATTTGTGAACGCACCTATAAATAACAAAACAAACGAATGGCAATTTCTTATTTCTAAACTGACAAGAGACATCAAATGTTTCATAGTTAGGAACATTTTGTATTTGAAAATTAAATTGTCTTTTTTAGTATTTTTCTTTACTTATTTTTTTACTGTTCTGTGTTTTCACCGTTTAAAACTTCTGTGACCTCCCACAAATATTTCAAAATAAAAATTAGCCAAATCGTTCCAGCAATTCTAGAGTTTTAGAGAGACAAACGAACTTAAATTCATTTTTATATATATAGATAGACATCCTAATTCTGTTGTACCAGTACCTTAAGATTCATTTATTTAAAGTATGTATAGTGCATACTTCTCGCAACTCACTGGCTTGTTATTGGATAGAATAAATAAATAACCGAAGGGAAAGTGGCTGAAGTGAATTTCCTGATTATATGTATATTATTACGTATAAGTAATAACTACATTGAAATCTTGCGGAGTAACGTAACGTGTGTACCAACATTTCTAAGTATCTAATCGTGGCTGCATAACTAATACTGACAGAGTATATTGCACTCCTACATTATAATCATATCGTTCTACCGCAGAAGGAACTTCATTATATTAAAATATCTATTTCATATGACGTGTATTTGCTACATAATACACTTTCTTGTTATAATTTATACTTATGTTACAAGACTTCTTTTTTGAATTGGAATCGGTAATGGGATTTTTTTCGAACTGCCTACACTGGTAGCCTGGCAAGGCCTCTACTGTTTCACCGGGCTACTAAGAGAAGCGCTTAAGGCACTCACCCGATTTTAATGGAAATAACTTGGCTGTATAATATATAAACATGACGCCTGTGAATGCGAACGGGAGGAGGGATAATATTTTTTAACCCAAGTACCACTCATTATTACCTAAACAACTCGTTCATTAAATTAAAAGTAAATAAATGTTTTTTCTTCAGCTATATTTCTTTTGTATATATCATTCTACTTATTTTGGTTTAGTTATTGGACAATGTTTATATTTAAATAAATCAATAGAAAATCAAAAGTAAATTTTAAGTCGTATGAAGGTATACGAGTATATACCATATACGAATTATTGGGATAAAATAGGAAGGAAGTACATATTAAGGTAAGAAGATGATGGTTAAGTTACTTTATTTTGGGAGGGACTACACTGATTCAGTATTTTTTAGGCGAAGGTATCTCTGAAGCTACCGTAGTATTCTAGGTTCTCACTGTGAGAGTGTGTTATCTGTCTGAAACACACATTATTAATTTTCAGTCTGAGTGTAAATGCTCCGTGTTCTTTTAATTATATTTTTAAAGTTCCTCTCGACAAAGGACTGGATCCCACCCCCTGACGTATTTTGTAGAGGAAGTAGGTACTGTCTTTAAAAAAAGTTGCTTTTTAATTTATTTCAATATGCTAATATAATTTAATTATTATCTGAAAAACCACAGCTTGTATAAGCACAATAATTACAACAAAATTTTAAAAAATGTAACAAGCGTATAAGATAACAATCTCTACGCTAAAACCAATATTGTGAGTATGACAGAAAAATAAAATAAATATACGATAATAATAAACAAACATTAAAAATGGCCGACCGTTGACGCGTAAAACCTTTCACTTTCTTCACAATTGCGACGCTCTTTCGTTTTTTTTTAAATATCACTTGTTTAATAGCGTGACTATGATAGCGACCCGGCCTTTCGTTATTAATCGGTTTCCCGATTATAGTTAAAGGTCACAGTGAATTCGTAATTTTCTTATTCGAAATCTTTTCCGTCGAATATATATATATCCCATATATCATTTCTATCTCCACTAAATTCTCGAACTAAATTAACGAACTTTATAACTCTGGAGTAGAGTTTGTGTAATTTTCCATTGAAAGGTATTGGCCGGATGAATTAAAATGTACAATTAACATGGCGTTTTTATATAAAATAGGGTATAAAGTAAAATTAAGTTAATAGAATCGATATTTTAAATGATATAAAAACAAATAAGAAAATAAGTACCTATTGAATTGTGGATAAAAAAAGGTGATTATCGTTGTATTCAGTCGCGGTAGTCGAGCGTCATGTACCATCAAATTTTTAGGAATTCGCATACATATATTAATTTAAATTGGTAACTCTATCGACCGACGGTGAAGGAAAACAACGTGAGGGAAAACTGTACCTCAGAAATGTTATTGTAGTACCACCTTATCTGGAAAAATATAGAACTACCAGATTTATCGGAGTTTGAAAGTGGTTGGGGTGGCGTGGTGATTTGGAAAGATGCTTATGATGACCATGCAGTCTATTCACCTTACAAGCTGATGACGAAGGTTATATGAGGATTCAACTGAAGAATTAAAAACAATAGAACCGACGCGGATTTATGACATGTTCGAATACAACTTTATATATATTAAAATTCAAGTATATGTTTATTCGTGACTCTTTCCTCCCTATAAGCAGTTTGTAGTCACCCAGAAGGTTCATAGTTGGTTCCGATGGGTAGCAAAGTTTTCAAAATTTGAAATATACCAACAATTTTGTTTCCTCAAATACATAAAAATTACAACACAATTTAATCTCCTAGTATTTCCTTATATTTAAATATGTTTTCAGGTACAGAAATATTTTTATAACCCTCCTCCATGTAACAAAAACTTTAATTTTGCAACATAAATTAATTTGAAATACCTTACAAAATTATGTTTCTTGTAAATTAAATTGGAATACAATATGTTTGTCTCATTTATTCTTCGGCATAATTATATTAGTGTGAATAAAGATGCTACTCACTATAAATTACTATATAGATTCGTGACTTCATATTCGAATTATCGGCAAGTCCTTTCGATTTTTTTCAAAGTTAAAACAATAATTCGCAGGTACACATTTAAATACAAAAATTACCTTAAAATTATGATTAAAAATAACGAAATAACTATTACGAAATATATTGCAGTGTGTTCGAAGTATTTTATTATAAACCAATAAGTTTCGTAATAGAACGAGGATAACGAAAACGTAGGTGGTTTGTATTCTGCGAATTTTGTTTTCACATGAAATTTAAAGAATTTTTGCATATATGACAACTTATGTGTGTATTTCTTAATCGGTTAGATAACGCAATAATAGCAGCCTAGAATTGGTTCAAATAGTTTTCTCTTTTACACATCTTTTTTAGAATAAAGAACAAATTACATACGTCCCATGTGTCATTTTTATAACATAATTATTAAGGACTAGCTGTGCTCTTGACTACGTCCGCGTGGAACTTAATGCAAAAAAACTGTGAATGATACAACCATCTGAATGTATATCTGTTTATCTTGTACATTTGTAATCCGACTCTCTAAAAGCCTGTGGTACTCAAAACAACAGTTAGCCGTGCTACAGACACCTGCTTATATTTATATGAACGACATGCAAGCTCTTGAAACTATCAAATGAAACTTATAAATGAGCCGTTTGCTGTAAAACACAGAAATATTCTCATTGTTATCTATACTTTTCATTTCAATAATATTCTTAACGACAGTAAACCAATAAAACGATAAATTTAGCGACATTTGTTGTGAGAAATTGTAGTCTGCTATTTCTTCTAAATACGATTTTTCGAAACATTTATGTTAAATTAACAATTTTAGTGTCGTTATTTTTATAGTATAAAAAAGAATATAGGTATAATTGTCCTAAAATGTGATAAGATTTAATAACTTGTAATATTTACAACACACAATTAATTAGAAATGTACAAATTTAATCATAAACCTTTTGCGATCGAAAAATAAAAATTATATTTTACTTGGTATAAACAAAGTACAAAGTAAGTTATTCCATTTATAGAAATATGTCATATATGCAATTGGCCAATTTTTAGATTATATATTATAGTAGTAATAGATTTAGAAAATGGCGGTTGAACGCCATCTAATAGCAATAATGCATATTAATTAATTACTGAACTTCTCAGATTATTAATATTTATTTAAATATTAAACATTATTCTTTCGATTAGTATGTCTTAGTAATGCAATATTCTAGTAATGTTTCTTTATGTTATAAATTACTTTGGGTTTTAGATGAGGCCGAAGTCAATTTACTTATCTATTTTTTTCTCGTACTTAACTCCCGTCGTCATTAAAATTATAATAACTTTTGATAGAGTTAACCGATTTTGATGAAACAAAAATTTTATGTTGCTTTGGAATATGCTTGATTATTTTCTTGCTCGTGTTTTATCAGAAACCTAGTATTTTACCAGTGATGTCTGTTTAAACAAACAGACAGACAGACCGACAGACAGACATTTCTAAAAATGATCGAAATGGGTTCTATTACTTATTCCTAGACACCTGCAACAATTTTTTTCTCAAAAATCAAAAAAGTACAGACACGTCAGATTTACATTCTTATTGTATGTATAGACTTTTTAGCGTCTCAGTCGCCCACTCGTAAAATACGATCGCGCGAGTAGGACGGCACTAAGTTGGCCGTATTTGTTCTACGCTCCTCTCTGAACGTACACAGAATGAGGATCTTCATAATATGTGATTGATTTATTTAGCAGCGTCTAATAAAAAACAGACACGACATTGTTTCGATGTGCGCGGCAAACTATTAACAGTCCTTGCTAAACTTTTTGACCGATCTGAATATAGCTGCGGAAAAGACAAATTTAGGCATAAATACGTATTATATATAACATCGAGACAACTTTAAAATAAATTAATGCCAATTTTAGATTCCTATAATAATATTTTAACTCCGATTTATATTAAACTTTTGGCTATATTAGGCGCAAGCTTGAACTTGCGGCTATATTCAGAGCGGTCAAAAAGACTGATGAGGAGTGTTAATTATTTATGTTATCTATAGCTGCACATCAAAGTGACGCCACTGTATCTAGTGGTAAGCACAATAGAATTCAAAAATCAATATAACTAGTGTTCATTTTGCGGCATCTGGATATACAGTTACCGATTCGAAAACGTGACAAACCAAAAGTGAGTCAAGTGC
Organism: Antheraea assamensis; assembly: GCA_035772565.1. NCBI lineage: Eukaryota > Metazoa > Arthropoda > Insecta > Lepidoptera > Saturniidae > Antheraea > Antheraea assamensis. The sequence goes on from JAQQSE010000045.1 coordinate 4,140,905, forward strand.
ATGACAGTAGCGATATAGTTTGGTACAGACATCTTACCATCTCGTTTGATTAGTGACTATATATCACTATAACGAGGGTTTATACCCTGTGCATGGTGGCCATAGTAGGTACATTCGGACACGATTGACGTACCCTTTGCTCCTTTTAGCAATCAATCGTGTTTATGGAGAATTATTATTTCTATAAACCAACGAAAAATTGCGTTTCCTGTAATAAATTACGTCCAATTGTTTTAATTACAATAACTCATCAAGTTTACCATGATTTTTTTATACCATTTATCTGAGGAAACGTTGAATACATTTGGATTACAATGAAAATGTTTGAAGTATTTATTGAATGAGAAGTACATGAGAAAAAATTACAAGGTTAAATAAAACAACACTTTCTGCTTACACCTTTTGGGTCATAGCGTGCCTCAATATAAGTATAGGTACACATTTTTGTTTAATTATTCTGCATTTGCATTTCGTGTGAAGGCACGACTGAAGAGCTAAAAATAATGTATATAGAAATATGTATAGCCCGAGAAACAAAAACGAAGCTTTATTGTACGATTACTTAGAATGTGTAGTAAGTACCTAAGTAAGATTAGTGTAACGTGATGCACCATAGAGGGCTGCTAAGTATTATTTTACATAATCAAATTAAATAATAAAGACGTGTTACAAAAACACACCAGTAACTCAGATGGCCTTATAATGAACATTATTTTCCAAGCTACATAATTTGTATGTTTTTCTCCTGATTATGACAGTTACAGACCATTGGCGTTTATAGAACAGATACTGTTGTCGTTTCTAGTATTTTAATATGTTTTTAATTCTGGAAAAATCGAGTCGCCATTCGGAAAATTCACCGACGGATCCGGCATTGATTCTGATGACGTCATGAGGTCGACAGGTCCGTAATAATCGAAACAAATACGGTACTTATCCTTTCGCTTCGCTTATTCACAAGGGCATTATAAGAAGTTACAATTTGTACAATATAAATTGAATCGTGACCTTTTTTTCGAATCATTGGTCTCGAATTGAGTGGCTTATTGTGCTGACTGATTATTGAATATACTTGTATTTATTTACGAGAAAAAAATCGACACCTTACTTCGTCCAAACGAATTCACGTTGCTTACATTTGTTTCATAAACTAGTTGTTGTCCATGAGTACGTTATCGTAAAAATTGTGTTTTTGTTACATGGAAACAATCTGTTTTACATGTGGGATCATTTATAGCATGGTGGTAGGGGCTTTTTCTAGCTGTTTAACTTTTTTCCTGGCTAGCTACCACAATCAAGTTGAAAATGTATCGTCTTATACATGTAGGTATGTTTCAGCAGCTGCAGTTGAGAGCAAATTTCTTCTTTAGGGTTCAACGTTAACCCTCTAGGATCACATCGTGATTTAAAATGAGATGAATTTGTGATCAAACGAAAAAAAAACTATAATTTAGAAAAAATACAACAAAAGCATGTAATTTGGTTATTTCTACTATTCTTTATGCAAAGTGTAATTATATTATGTAACTTAGATAATATTCTAAAAACTTCTACACCTGCCTGTGAAAAGTCTTCGATATCTGATTAAAAAAGCCGTTACATTGAGGAAATCATGCGTAAGTCGTTGATTTGATATTACTTCCCCTACTTCCGCCCGAAACTTATCAGCCACAGCCTCTTTTACATTTGTTATACCCCGTCACGGAGTTACCAACTAGCTTCGAAGGGGTCAACAGTAATCGAAAGATCACCTGTGGAAAAGCGAAGCACATGTAAACGTGACTGCAGCCAATCAATTCCATGCAGTTACTTCACTAGTAACATCATAACAACTACTTGTTGAAGTCTTCATCAAAATGCATTCAGCGGTTACGATAATTACCCACAACAAACAAAAGCCACTTCAATTTTTATTTATATTCAAAATAGAAAGTATGTCGAATATACAATGACTTGTTGTCGTTAAAGTATTTTAACAACTGTTAATAGTATTAATGTTGTAAGTAATTATTGTCTTAGTTATGTTTATAATTTAATGTAATACTAATAATAAGTTTATATTAATGTAAACAGGAGTTATATTGATTGACGATGAAAAGCAGAAGTTGTGTTGACTAATTACGACTGTCATGGCGGTGCTCAAGCGAAGTCCTTTTTATCAGAGAAATAATAAAAAAATGTTTGATTTACGTTTGGTATATGTAATGTTGTTATTTTTTTTCACGTTTCATTACTTTTTTGTATCTTTATTATCAATATAAAACGACATATAATTACAAAATGAAACTAGTATATGAAGCGATTAGATACGGAGATAATTATAACGCACTTTACACAGATAATGATGTTAAACGGTTGGTGATTTTCCGTGTTTTTGTATTTCCATTCTATTATTGTATTATCGAAGTCATTGTCTAATAAATTTACAAAACAAGTTAACAAGCAATTTATAAAAGGGGTTTTGAAATATTTGTTGTGGATTTTTTATTATTGTTTGGTATCTCGTCTAATATTGTAAATGCGAAAGGAAGTTTGTTTGTGTGTTACGCTTTAACGTCTTAACCACTCAACGGATTAGAAGGAAATTTCCATGGATATTCTCAGGTATACAGATAAGGGACATAGGGTACTTTTTATCCAGAAAAATAGTACTGTTTCTGAGGGATCGATCAAATATGTGACTGAAGCCTCGAGCAAAATTATAATACGTCATGGTCTGATATAAGATTTATTGTTTTGGAAACGTTAGAGCTGATTTAAAAATTAGAACATTCTGGAACAAAGAATGTGTAATGACAGTTTTTTAATCAATTTGAGGTGTTCATGAGTTCATATCCGTTTAAATTTTATGTTTATTTAGAAATAACTTGAGTTTTTTTTATTGCATCACGATAAAGTGAATAATTAATACACTGTGCTTGATAGTGAAAATAATAAAATTAAAAAAACAATGGCTACCATCGAGAAAAAGATAATTCACCGGCAATCACCATGGTGGTAGCAACTCGGAGGATACTTAACACACTACATGGTTACTGGATATAAATCATTTAAACCTGGAAGACAACACGCCTGAATGTTGCCGCTACAGCGGGTGTTATACTTCTACGACTATAACTATTTGAGATAACCAAGTATAGGATTAGTGTACTGTTGTAGCAGATGCCGCTTACGCGCTGTGATTCACTCGTAACGCCCTCGGCTCTGATAGGGCTCTCACATAATTAAAAATTATCTCAGTCTTCTAGAATATTCATTCACTTTTTTTATATTGTTCACTTTTTTGCGTATATATTGCTTATAAAACAACTGTAAAATTAAACAACTTTTATACGATTTTACAATTAAACATGTGCACGGAAGGCCAAATGTTATAATTGAAATGTTGCAATGTTTGTTGGTGAACTTCTTTTGACATATTTTTTGTTCAGTTTACTTTCTTATTGGGTTCACAATAATTTTAACCTTGATTATATTAAACGAACGTTCCCAACAGTACATCTAGTTTATTTAATACTTTAGAACTAGATTACAGTACAAGAAGACCAAAAGTATTTAATGTATAAATTATCATTCTGGGCATGAGATTGATTAGTAAAGTGCCTTTTAACAAATATTTTAGATTTATTTTTGACAACCCTAAGCACAACGCGGAGGCATCTGTTATTTCTGTACACCTGCGCGGGCGCCGCTGACATTTCCAACTGACCTTCGAAAATCATTTTATGTTTTGATTTTATTCGCTAAATGTCAGTTATGTCTTCCCACTGTATCATTTATCAATTTAATACCTCGCAAATGATATTAAATCTCGCGCACGATACCTCTTAATATTTATGTGCCTAAGTTACTTCAGCATGTAATTGCAAATAAAATAATGCTAATTCTCTCAATCTTAATGTGTGTCCGTTATTAGCAAGACTTATACCAAAATTTTACGTCTTGCACTTTGGTTCAAAACCGATGTCTCAAAAAACTTTACAGACACACAATACACCCAAATTTAAAACAATAATTTGTCGATCGCTGAAATAATAGTTCTGCGTGGAATTCGAACTCGCAACATTCAGCGCGATAGCTGACGATCGCTTAAACCGAAAAAAAATTAAAGTAAAACGGTTAAACTTAATTCCACGATACTCCTTTCTACAGAAGTACACAAAGTATAAAAGTAAGAAAATTGCAATAAAAAAGAAAGTCCATAATTAATTGAAATAAAATACATACGTATGTCGCATAAAATAACAAAATAATATATATTTGACAACAATATACATCGTAGATTTAAAAAATAAAAAGATATTGTTATATATTAAGTAATGTACAATGCGTATGTCACTAATATAATCACACAAACAACTCTTTAAATAACCTGGTACAGTAACTAAAAAAATTACTAATAAAAATAATATATTTCAAGAACAAAGTCGTAGGCACTAGCTAGTTAGTAACAACTGCAAATTAAAACTATAATGATTAAACCATAAACCAGGTTTACTGTTTAACCTTTACAAGAGCTGTTTTTGTCTCGTCGTCTTTTTCTGACAATCCGAGTTCTCTCAATCCGCTGAGGTTTTTTCGCTTCCGGCACACTTTTGACTTAGAAGTTTTAAATTCTGCCTCAAGATTTGTAATACTTTAACTCGCAAAAAGGAGTTTGATTTAACTATATTATACCAATTATATCGGTGTAATTTGTTTATTCCATTTTCCCATCGTTATTTTAGAAATAACGCAGTCAGTAATATCGTTGTGACAAATCACGAAAAGTTCACACTGCATATTTTTTTATAAATAACAGTAATATAAATATCACAGTGAATAGTAATGCAAACATCAATATGGTGGTCATCGGCTTTTCAATATATGCTAGAAACTTAAAGGAAAATGAATCACGCCGTACATATTGTTAACAAGTGCTTGCGACGGCAGTCACCGTTACTAGGGTCTCGCATTTCGATCGTTGTTATTTTTATTCTCTTCAATCTGATACTAAGGTGTTTATTGTGTTTCTCATTGTTTCCTAAGAGCTATAAAATATTTTTGTATATCGAACAGTACTTTTAGCGGACATGCCAGGGAGATAAAACTGAAAGTACAATAACAATACGAAATTAAATTGTTACAGTTTACCAAACTATGTCCATCAACTGAGATTAATCATTTTATTATTATCGGAGGCCAGGGATGATTTTTAGTCTAGTCTAGTTTGTCCAACCAGAGAGAGAGAGAGAGATTAATTTCCAGCATTCTCTTTCCAATACATCACACGAATTATTTCGAGTTATTAGACAACACCAACTAATTATCTGAGTTTAAGCTTTCCTCCGGTTCTGTTGACATAGTAAAAACAGAGTTGTGTATAAAAAATGAAATGCACGATGTTTAAAAATATCATGGTGTCGTAGTGAAATTATAGAAGTCAAAACAATCATTAACCGGCGCACGGCATGCTGATTTTCGCACACGAATCCGCTATTAAAATGCAATAAGTGTCGTTCAATACACGTGTAACTGCTTAAATAGGTACAGTCGGCGTCGAAATTTATTGCGACTATTATCTTTTTAAATTTACTGTCTATTAACATCCGTTCGTGATTTCGTCTACATTTTTATCTTTATAAATGATGGCACCATACATTATTTTCCTGTTACCGTAACGGGTTATGAGGTGTACGCTGAGATAGCTCTCAGATGACAGGATTTTTTCAACTTGACACGTATCGTACGTATATTCTGGCCAATTTATGTATATATGTGTGTAATTCTGATATATAAGCTATATCACAAGAAAATTTTATCAAAATCCATTCAGTAGGTTTGCGTGAATGAATAACATACATACATTTTCATTTATAAATAATTTTTGCTCACGATTTCGTCGGTGTTAATTGAGGTTTAATCTATACCTCTAGAACACTATATATTTCTGGATGAAAGGTACTCTATTTCCTTTTCTGTACCCCTAACAATCTGTATGCAAAACTTCATGACGATCGGTTGAGTAGTTAAGGCTTGAAAGCGTAACAAACTAATAATTAAAATTGAGAAAACACATTTATAAAATTAGTTAAGATAGGAAACCTGCATAAACATTTATACCTTAATTAGTGTAAGTTAAATTGATTAATATGTAGAGAAATAACCATTCGAATGTATTAATATAAATTGCGTCAAGCAAAAAATCATAACCGACATTCACAAACTCGTCAAGGTTAGTGAAACTTGCTTCTCTTTTACGCGTAAATTATTTCTATAAACGTGACTTCTACGTTTGTTAGATTAAAATGTAATAAAATGCTATTAAAATTAGTGTCACATTATACCGTAGTGGTTGTTAATATCGAAGTGCAATATTTCATGTATATTTATTGAGTTGTTGCCTAGCGCTTGATCACTTTCTCGGCTGATTTTGTGTAACGATTTAACTACGCTAAACTTAGAAATGGGTTGGCTTTCCCATGCATCCTTTGGAACACAATGATGACAGCTAGGCGACAGATGATCAATATAAATAAGTGACCATTAGAAGATGTCTTTTGTCTTATAGTGCAGTCATTACGTCACGATGCTTTCCTTCGGCGACACCTAAGGCTCATAGTAAGATTCGAACCTATGGCTCGGTGTTCAAGCGTGTTATAGCTAAACTTTAAAAATGACAAAATACTACATACAATACTCACACTGACACACAAGTGTTGTAATATATACACTTTAAGTTTTTTGTGACGTCAACCTCTTCCTTAGTTGGTACTTAAATAATTTTGAAAAAAAAATTGTAAGCAGTATAAATATATACTGTTCAATGACTGGATTCAGTTAGTATAAAGTATAATAGAAGTATTCCGGTAGAAATATAATATTATGAATATATTTAATCGTTTTATCGTCGACTGTACCCGTCCGAGTATAATTCGGTTTCTTTTCGGCAAACTTGTCGGAAGGAAAGTGGCGGTCGTTGTTCGAGTTACGTTCCGCATTACGTCACTTAGACCCGAAGTGTAGGAACCTATCGAGTGACATAGGTTTTATAATTGCCTTGAAATTATTACGCCTTATATTATTATTATTTAATGCTGTCACAAATAATACGGGAAGTGAGTATACTTCAACTCTGGCTGATGTTATGCAGTTCGCCGATAACACCATCTATGTTGTGGTCGTACTGCAATAGTATATATATCTCTTAACGACATTTTCTGGTGCGACTAACATTATCATAATTTTAACATTCAAAATACTTGGATGGATTTTGTGATTAGGAATAAAACCATTAAATCGTTACCTCATGACTACAAGCCTTTCCATATTGATTGTACATATCCACAGACCGCAGTGACCCCTTAAAACCAGGCAGTCTGCAAAAACCTTGGAACATTCGAAAAATTTGAATGAGAAAATCATGAAATATAACGATAAGGCAGTGACCCACGGTCTTTTTTTTTGCAAAACACGGAACCATAACATGTAAAATAGGAAAGAACATTAAATGCTGGTAGATTTCGGTTATTACAAATTAGGTAATTTTCGTAGACTATGGCGTACTATCACCAACACATATGGCTATAAGTTTGCGGTAAGTAGTTTATTTAGAAGTATTTCGCTTTAAAACTTACCTACTTAAATATTGAACACATAAGACCGTTCGAAATCAATTTCAGAGTAACCGGTATTTCAGGAAGTAACAATAAGACACAATGATACCGCACTTGACCTCAAATCGAGACCAGTTTTGACAACTATCGCCCGGTCGCGATCCATAACACTGTGTTAATAGAATGAGACCAGACTATGTTTTAGTAGAGGGTATTTTTAAAATCATGCCAGGTATACACAGGATCTTTCATAGAGAAGGTAATAATTAGGAGTATTTCAAAACAGGTATTCAAACTTACAGAAAACGTCTGTGTAAGTAAAAAGTATTCGGGTATTTATTACCGGACTACCTGGTATCTTTATTTTCATTTATCAATTCTGCGAATAATTGATTAATGCCATGAATAGTAATAATATCAGATGACATTTATCCTACGTCTAGGTAAAGATATTTTTATGAGGAGATGCAATTTTGTAGGTGGTAGAGCTACGCTGAAGCTCTGGTTTCTGCATGAATGGGTCGGCTCGCCGGGGGTAGTACCCCCCTCTCACAGAAAACCGACGTGAAGTAACAGTGGTTGCACTGTTGCGTTTCGTTCGGTCAGTGAGAGCGCCGGAGGCCCACATATTTAAAAGGCCGGCAACGCACTTGCGACTCCCCTGGTGTTTCTAGTGTCTATGGACGGCGGTGATCACTTACCATCAGGTGACCCACCTGTTCGTTGCCCTATAATATAAAAAAAAGTAGATAATAATTATTATAAACTAGCTGCAAGAAAATTAAACCAAATGTTCCTTTTACAGTACGACCATTAATTAAATGGCAACTGGACAACTGACCGTAAATAGTAATTAATGTCAATATATTTGAAGATCTGTTTGTCTCCTACTGTCTGTACTGTACTGTCTACTGGCTCACTCACTCACGTTATATATCGACATTTTAAACTAAAATTTTCCCTTTTCCATATGTATTTTTAAACATTTTCTTTGATACAAACCTTATCATGATAATTACAATTACAACAAAAGAGAATTAAACAAATAGATGTAGCCGTTCTCATATGATGCGCTTACATACATCCGTTAATTGATTTTTGTATATATATATGTTACCAGGTGCCCTGTAATTTATGGATTCGTGGGTCGAATTCGGCTATTTATTCATTTAAATTTTGCTACGATAAAATTTCAACTTTTTTAGTACTTCGAGGTTAGTCACATGGAAAATTATAATATTAACCGATAAACTCTCTAAAAAGATAAAGCACATAGTTTGACGAAATAAAAGTTAATAAAATACATAACACTTAGCATTAATGTAAATTTTGGTTACGCTAAAAATACTCAATAAATAAATGCAGAATATTGAGCGAGAAAGTAAATAAAAAAGTTTTCTAAAATTAATTATTGCACATTGATTTCTAAATTATTACAGATTTCAATTTAAGAATGGCAAAGGGAAAAAAAATATGTATGTTTGTATTTGACAGCCCTGGGTTTCCACGTAAGTGGGACGCGTCACAGCCTAGTTACATTGTTTGCAGAGCGCATGCTTCGCGCTTGACATGTCTTGTATAAAAACATCTTTAGGTCCTTTGAGGTTGAAAGTGATGGTTTTATAGGTCAGTTTTGTTGCCATACTCTTTGAAAAGAGTTCGCAAGTGCGAGTTTAAATTTGTAAGCGTTATTTAAAGATCTTTAGACAAGAGTATGTATGTCTTGTGCGATGATATGGCATTTGTAGATTGACCGAATTTTGATTAGTTGACACATATTGTGAAGAATCCGACATAGTGGATCACTTTTGGATATCGCATTACGCTGTCAATTGCTGTATAACCCATCTTTATGACTTAATACAGTCATCACAGTATGGCACGAAGTATAATTTTTTTCTAAATTGGAAATAACTAAAAAGAGCATTTACACTTATTAAACCATTTTCAAATTTAGCTCTAATTGATCAATAATAGGGATCATATTCGATAAGCAGTTCAAAAATAATTCTTACAGAAAATGTTTATACAAAAGCTTCTCAAAGAAGTGGAATTATTATTGCAGGAAAAAATATATAACCTCAAACTCTCTATTTTTACAACCTATGTCACTCACACCAAATAACTAACCTAGCAACAGCCCTTATGACAAAATTCATAAATTCGTCCGTGCTCCAAACCGTTTCAAAGAAATATATACGTACTCGAAAAGTGTTACCCTCCTTTTATGCAGTTGGGTATTAAAACGCATTGCACTGCTTTATTTTTATAAACAATCGCCGTACTTAGATTATATTTCCTCATTCGTCAGACAGTTTAAATGTCTGAGTATCGAATTAAATAATAGATGCGAGATAAAAATAACGAGGTATTTATTTACAATTGTCGATTTGTATCTGCGCACCTCGTGGCATTGACGATCACCTTCAGAGTACTGTTCCCACACGTTTCCTAATTATATCTATATGTTAGTTACATTATATTTTTGTGTGCTGACAAACAGTTTATTTTTCGACATAACAATATTTTCGTTATTTCGTCATTAAAAATACTTTACCAGCCAGGAGTATTCGATACATGTGAAAAATAAATCGTCTAGGTGTCAAAAATTTCAGACCAACCATGGATATCTTAATCTTAATCTAAGGCTACGCTTTCCTCCTTAACCACTCAACCAATAATCATGAAATTTTGCATATATATTGTCAAGACTACAGAAAAGGACCTTTCACCCAGAAAAAACAGTACTGTCCCTTAGGGATAGGTAAAAGTTACATTAATGCAAACGAAACCTCTAGCAAAAGCTAGTATTCTATAAACTAGATATATTGACGAGTGTCCGCATTAAAAGTATAGGTAGCAATAATGACTATACATGAATAATTAAGCACACTGCTACGTTATTTTACGAGAATTGTTATAAACTGTTGTTAATTATTCTGCTGTTGGGTAATTTACTGTTTTGTATTGTGTCCCTATTTGTAATAATGGTGGCATTATCTACTGAAATTTATTGTTGGTTGTTTTTTATAGTGACTGAGCTTGAATAAAGTGAAGTGTTTTCTCTTTCACCTCTACAGGTTGATGCATAAAGCTTTCTCGTTCGCATATTGCAATAACACCAACCGATTCTTTTCATTCTTAATAATCTGATCAGAAATGGATAATCACAGAAGATTATTGATGTATTTGGTAATTTGTTATTCACGGCGAAGGAATAATGCAATAATAGGTAATCTAATCAAGAATTTCTTACATGGAAATTACCATCAAGTAACTTATTTCGCTGTATCACATATCGCGATATCTTATGTATATTCGCACAGGCGCTTCGGTCGTGGTATTTGTAGGACGGGATGAAGGGTGACTGCCGATCAACAGTTTGTCGGAGTCGTTACATAAAAAATCAACATCAAAGAGAAACTCAATTGAAATACAGAAGCGATATTTATCAAGGATGTCTGACGAAAGCATAAAAATGAAAAACCAATTAACAGAACGAACGACAAGGCATTAAACATTAATTTGTTCGCATAATTTGTAAAAAGCAACTGCAAATTCACAACGACTGCATGAAACGCATTGAGGTAAAGGACATCGTAATGAATTTTAAATTTATATAGTTAAGGTAAAGGGTATATATTACGTTACTCTTAAATCGTGCTTTAAATATAACTAGTAATTGTCCGTTCGACGAAGTTAGACCACAATTTTTTTTTATGTTATTATTATTATTTTTTGCCAAAAAATAATGTAGATATATAGAATATTGTAGGTTAATAGACGTAAAGTATGTCAAATACAGACATAAACAAAGGCTTCGACTAGTCGATGGTAGGAAAAAAAACTGTTTCTAAAATTTCGTAATTGATAACTCTGAATAGCTACTAACAAAAAAAAAGTATACAGAAAATTGGCTTATAAACAGAGGAAAAAAAAGGATAGAAATGTTTTATTTTCATCTATTTATCTATACATTTTTTATATTCAAATATTTTCTTCAAAGGAATGAAACTAAATTAAAATGGCGGATTTTTTTTTACTTTTTTGATTAGTCAACTTTGCTTTTCTGATATCCACTCAAAGCACAATCTATTGATTTCTTGATTCGCGAAATTCAGACACAATCGATTTTTAATTGTGTCTGGGGACGCGCGTGCCTTACGGCATTTAGGGTTTAATTAATTAACCAATCAATTCCCAGGTTTTTATTTTCGGAAGCTGTTAGATCTAATCTTCACATTTTTTGTCGAGTTTTGGGAATATGGTAGCACTGAACCTGCTGGGGGGGGGGTCCACCGGAAACAGTAAAATTTTGAACGGGGACTATGAGAAAAAAAAAGTTTGAGAACCTCGTGTCTAAATAAAGAAACAAATACATTTGTCAAAGTACGAAAGTCTGCAACAGCCTTACAAATAGCAGCTGCATCAACGGAAGCATTTAATTCAACCAATTGACATCGTCGGGCGCCGCCAAAGGGACCGCCGAATCCTTTTCTTGTGCGCTTTAAATGAGGCACGCGAGGAAATGATACACTGTTCTTATCATTACAGTTTTGTTAATATGTTTCCTGTGTTTTTTTTTTATTACTCATTGTAAATATATTAAAGAGAGACGGTGAGAGATCTATAAATAAACCACTGTGCCTGTTTTCTCAGTATTATATCTGAATTCAGTGAGGAATAAGAGAACTGTGAGAAATCATCAAGTAATATTCGAAGTTAACGTCGCATGATTGTGTATTTTTTATTGTAATATATGAATTTAAAAAATATATAAATCAGTATAATGCCCGGCATTTGATTTAACACGTCTGGCGTGATTGTGAAGTCCGGTTAAGATCGTATTGCTTCGGTTTTGTAAAGCGTTCTCTGTATTGCACAGTGCAATATCTATGATAGACAAAAATAACGCTATACGGAATCGAACTTAGTTGGCTATCTCGGTCTTCTTCGCGACGTAGCAAATCAAAAGCCAGGTGCTGTATTTCTGTAAAAATGTAGTACATTTGATAACGAGCCCATTTCTACTTGTAAGTGCGTTACCATTTTTGACCACAATACTTGTATAATGGTTACTTATAAATTAATAGATAAAACTATTCACATTATGTAGGTATCAAGATAACATGCCCAATATCAATTATCTGCGCCTAGGTCACATTCACTTGTTTCTCACTTGCATTGATCTAGATTTCTCGCATACACTAAATACATTTAATGACATTGTAAAGCCTTGTCGCTACTTCAAATATCTTATACTTAAAGCATAACACATTAATAAGTTACAATAAAATAATAAGTTTATGGTACGAAAAATAATTATGTTGGTTACTTATAATCATTCAAGTACTAAAATACCCAATGGAACTAACATATATTTATATTTATATATATATATATATATATATATATATATAAATCTATTGCCGAATGTATGTAAGTGCGTCTCTTCAGAATGGCTGCACCTATTTGGGTAATTCTTATTTTGTTGTGTTCGTAATTTTAGGGAAAAAGTTTGTATGAAAGAAAATGTTTGAAGAGTCGCATGACTAAAATGAAAATTTTAGATTAAAAAATTCCATATTAAAAAGTGTGTGAGACAGAAGACACTAGGTAGAATTTTAACAATATTGACAAAATTTACAGATCGACGTTCAGTAGTACATTTGGCATTTTATTTCATTACATAGTCATACTTACTATAAAGGCAAGATTTCATCTCATTTTCTTCGTTGAAACGTCTGAGCAAAACCCGCGTTTTGAATTAAACTAGGAACACACGAGATACACGGGATTGAGAGCTGTAGTCCGGTGATACTGTAGAGGCCTTGCCAGATCAACGGTGTATTCAGTTCGAAAAAAAAAAAAGAAGAGGGACTGAGCCCCCAGTGTTCCGACTCTCAAAGATTAATATATCATATGCGAAGTTTTATCCTTTTCTATTTTCCACTTGTCATATTATTCGTATTCGTATTTACAAAACCGTTTTTTCTCCAAAGCGAAATCGCGAATACCATTCGATATGAAAAACATGCAATCGCGGATATACATTGCATGATATTCTTTTACCATTACGTTGTATGTTTTTTACAGTTCTTATGATTTACTAATGAATAAAACTTAGCTTAAACATGATTTTTTAAACAAGAATTTTTACTCTTGACTCACTTCCATAAAATACGTAGGTGAGTATCTACTACGATCACGTTTCTGGAAAAGTCGGTCCTTGAACAAGATCAACTTCTGGCGCATGAAATTATCGGAAACATGGTCGGGAATGAAAAATGGCTATTGATTGTTTATTATATTGTAGCAGTTATCGTCATTACTAACAGTGCAAGTAAACGTTAGTGATACAACTTTACACAACAAAAAAAGTACAAATGTGACATTCAAAAGCGAGTGCTGGTTTATAAAAAAACTAGCCGCCGCCCACGACTCCGTTTACGTTTTTGCCTTTATAAATGACGACACATAAAATATCTTCATGTACCCAACGGTTCATCCAAAACACGCCGAGATAACTCTGTTAGCAGGATTATTTCTAAGTTACTTGACATTTCTTAATACTTACCTTGTGGTCATATATTGCACAATTCTGTAAATTAATAAACCTACGTGTTGTTAATCTACCTATCAGCGGTAATTTCTTGGCTGTTATTAGATCATATTATTGTATATAACGAATATTTTTAGCATATTTCCATACAGTAGTATCCATAGTTCGCTAAAGTGAGCCAGCACCTTAAATTGCCAACATTTTACCGACAAATCATTTTATTAGTAGATTAAAATACCCACGTATAATGGTTTCAGCTTATGATTGTAATTTAAAAGTCTCTAAATTTTGCACAGTTTGCAAAAAAAGAGCAGATAGAAATTTCATGATTGTTATTATAATTTATAATAAACATTGTAACAGTAATTTATAGACTGAAACCAAATTGGATTCGATATAAAAGAACGGCGAGCTAGAGATAACCTACTTACTAGTTCTTCAGTCACGTCAATCGATAAGAAAAGTAAGTCTTACGTCACGTATAAGATGGAATTTTAATTAACATGCACAGTGGTACCGAGTCTGACGACTGTGACTTATCTACACTATGATACGACCTTCGAAATTCCAATGCGGTCAAAGTGTTGTAAAGGCCGGTAGTTATCATTAATAAACGATAAACAGAATGCAAAATATTTGTTCACGCTATTTAAATTCTTATAATATTGTTATTGCTAACTACTTCAACACTTTTTTTTCGAACTGACCTACACTTGGCTTCGTCAGGCCTCTACAGTTCCACCGGACTACAAACTACTTCAACATAGTTTTATATCAGTCATACATATATTATTAAATACTCCGCAAATACCCGTACAAAAAAAAAAACAGAATTATTCTAGTATCAAATCCACGACCTTGGCTCAATTGTAGAGGGCTATCACCTATGCACAACGAAGCCTGTTTTATTATAATGAAATACATTCCTTTGAATACAGTAAATTATAATCAATAGAAAGGTACACAACAACTCTACACATCTGCGCATACAGCACACTTCCTTGGCCTAATTAACAAATTTTGTGTATATACAGTTGTAACTGAATTGTGTCTATTAATGGAAATTATATTTCGACAATTTATTTTACTTTGTATATTTGTCGACCTGCTTTTAAAATGCTTTTTCTTTGACATATGTGGTTATTGCAGTCCACGCCTTTGTATATATCTATACATTTATTATTTGTCTTAAGATCGACTTTAAATCTGATGCCCCTCAGAACATAGGGGAGCCCCAATGCAACTTAATGAAATAAAAAAAGCAGCTTTGATGTATGCCAATCGACAAAACCATACTAAAACTGATATATCGTGCCTATTTAATGGTATTTAAACCAAGGACTTTAGATCAATAATTTACAAGACATACTATTCAACCACAACGATACTGTGGACATAACAGCATGTATTTTCTTTAAGGCCAAGTTATATCGGAAATCGAAACCTTCAGAAGAAACGTTACGTTAAAAGCCTTTTGTAATATCCTGGAGCAAAGCCCTTCTCTAAAAAGATATGTATAAAAAATTTAATTATCGTACGCCCAATAAAATAAGGTAGTGAACAATTCCAATCTCGGATTTCCGTTACGAAGTAATAATGTTCGCTCCCACTGAAGTGCGCAAGCGCCGCTATTTCGCCTACACACTGCATCGAGTAATGTAATTGACAGTATGACATCTGGTTGATGGGTCTCAACAACATAAATGGTTATAGATATACATACGATTCTTTTTCTGAAGTGTCTAAACTTCGATAGCTTCATCAGACTTGATTGCAAGTGCAAAAGGCGCTCAGCCAAAATAACGCTTTCCAAAGGATCCGAACTCTAGGAGTCGTGTGGGCAAATATATTGTTATTACTTAATTGACTCATTAAGCCACCGTTGCACTAAGACCACTTTAAAATTCTATTCTATTTAAAACTAATAAAAATCATTCACGTTTCTTTACATTCCGTTTTCATCAATCTCTCCTGGAAAATATCGTATTATTTTGAAAATTTATATTAAAAGATGGAATAACGAAAAAAAGTGTAATTGTATGATTGTGTGTGGAAGAAACGCCGCGCCGGAGCGTACCACGATTGGTGTATATAACCACGCTCGAACAAAAACAAGCGGTAGAGTGAACATTATAATGAGTGGCATACTGCACAGTATCTATACAAGAGCGATGGAAATAATACGACCGGTCAAGTCGGTTAGCGATGACATAAAAACTAAACATTACGCCACCTCACGTATGTGAAATGTACCCTCGTTGGCCGTGACCTTAGGCTGTTTAGTTGTTCTTAGTCATAAATATTTTATGACAATCAGGTACAGATGACCGCAAGTAGCACATTCATGATTAAATACATCATCGCTTGTTTATTTTTAATATTCTTAGAGGTTTGTTTCAGTATATCAAGGTAATGAGGATATTCAATTTATTAATTAAACCTATGTATTCTGCATGCACCGATCAAGCCAACCTGAATATTTATTGATAGAACCAATTGATTAAAAGTTCTTGTAAATTTTTAGTGTATGACGAAGTAGTGCTAATTCCACTGTAATAGATACTCTAGGCATATATCTAATGTTTATTAACTATACAATAGAATAATAGACAAAAATAATACCTTTATTAGTTGATTCAGAGGCACAATGATAGTGTGTTCGGACACTGGTTATAAACGTACATTTGAATGCCTATAACGAACTGCAATTTTTGTTGAGGGAAACATGGTAAAACACTTATTATAGTGGTAGAATTTTTTTATGCCCGTAAGTAAGTAGCCAACTTATCCACCCTCAAGTCTGTCGGCAACTTGTACATGCGATTCTGTAATTGCACTCGAGAGCCAGGCTTCCTCTAGGTTTAGTATGTTGGCGTCTTAGGATATATGGTCACGTAATATCAGATGTAATTGTGGTTTATCGCTAAAACCTAAAAAGTATTAAAAGATATAAGTTTATTAACCCGCTTTTGCCCGCGGCTTCCCTCGCGGCAATGAATTTGTTCCTCGGGAACAGTACATTTTTCTTGGATGGCAGGTAAATACCCTATATCCTTTTCTGTATCCCTGACAATGTGTATGTAAAATATCATTACGATCGGTTGGGTAGTTAAGGTGTGAAAGCGTAACAAACAAACAAACTCATTTCACATTTATAATAAATAATGTTAGCAAAGATATAGTTTTTATGAATATGTAGTGTTGTAATAGCCATACCCATCATATAAATATTGCTAAAATGGTCACCCCATTATATTCTATTAAACTGACATACGAAATAGACATCAAAATTAATAAATGGATTGTGTCTTTCCAAAAGTTTTTTACGCGTCGATAGTATAATTCATAGTAATAAAACTACCTCGACACCGAACGACAAGTGATTATTCAAACAATCCCCACCTATATTAAACACTTCCTAAACTTATTTGTCTCGTAGATCCCATAATGCTCCACGTCCTCACGTGTGAACATTGCGCAGTAACGGGTCGTATGGTTCGTCGACCCCTCCGTATCGGTCAGCGTGTGTTTATTTGTTTTGATTGGCTGATAACATACGCTCAGAGTCTAAGGGACGGTGTTGGGGTGGTTTGTTTGTACTGATTAATATCACAGGCAAGTTACGTCCCTTACTGATTTATCAAGACATAACAATATACTAACTTTATAATTTCCGCTATAGTCTGTAATATGCCTTAGAAAAAGGGCTGTAATAAATTAAAATCATTTTATAATATATATTAATTATTCTGTAGTTCTGTCTGTACGTGTATTTTATCTTCTAAATAACGAGAGAAATAGCTTTACACTTAGACATTGATCCCGAATTTAAATTTTAAAGATTTTTGTCTGTTCTATGGGCTTACTCAGAAATGGCGACCGAATTTTATGAAATGTCGTCGTACACAGGACACAAAAAATTAGTATTACTTCACTTCATAATTGATTTAGAAGGTTCTGCTTCACCTAAATCTCTGAATGATTACATAAATCATTATGACATCATCGTTTAATTCGTTTCGTGCTGTTACTATATGCACATACAAATGCTAATCGGAACACCTAGACAGAAAGCATTACACGTTGCTGATCTCCTATTATGCAATGTTTGTTATACATATAACGCATATAAAAACACTATATTTCGAACTTCATCTAAAGGTATGAATTGTAAATGAAAATGATTGGATTACACAATCTAAGATTATCTATAAAGTTCAGTAATATTCATTAGTAATTGACAATAAACAAACAAAAAAGCGCAAGCGATCAGGTGATGCCCGTCAAGAACGAAGTTCCTTAATGTAAAGTAACAAATCAAATCAGAGTCAATTAATATTGTAGGAATAATATCCATTTATTAATTGTTATTATATATTTTTAATAGTGTATTATAAATTACTACATTTTGCCCGCGGTTTAGTTCATCAAAATAAATTTGACCTATCACTTGGGAACAGTTTTTTTTTCTGTATGAAAAGTACTGTTACTTCTTGTACCCCTTTACTTCAACGTGTAAGATCTTACAATAATTGATCGGTTGAATAGTTAAGGCGTGTCTAGTCTGTCTAAGGTGTGTAACTACTTAAATAGTCTGTGTCATTCTGGATATACCTTCACTATAATGTTATAAAAACCCAATCAATAGTTTTTGTATAATTAGAGTAACAAACATACTCGTCCTCATAAACTTAATCGTTTATAATACTCATAGGATTATAGTGTTTACATTTATTTCGATGCGTTATATCCTATGTAGAGTTTGTTTAAAAACCTTACATAAATGGTTAGTATTAAAATTAATAGAGTGTGCACAAACATGGCCGAGAAGATTACCTACTGAAGTCTCCATATATAAAAAATGTAATTAACGAAATTCATTCCACTACACAAAATAAATAACCCGTAAAGATTATTTGCATAGTAATTAATTTTATTATTTTTATTTTGTTTATCTTTTTATTCAGTCTAATACAAACAAAGAGACTACATAATCCATTATTATCTAATCTCAAGAGATTTCAGATTCAACGAACTACAAAAGCAATGGAAGGTATGAAAGAAAGTCGATGTTATGTATTCACGGAACAAGCAGACGTCTATCTTAATTGTATGGACTATTCATAGTACGTTTCATAACTCGTCTCATTAATTCTATCCACATGTGATATAAATGAGGGATTATACCTCCTTATCTAGTTATAATGTACTGTAAAGCCAAAAAATATGTACAGAAGGTCTATTTCGAACTGTCCTTTATTTTAATTATATACTCCATACAACAATTTATGCAGTTTATACACAAATACACACAAAAAATGTCACAATATAAAAAAATCGCTTTATTTTGACAATATCATAACCGCATTTAAGAAAATACATACTGAGTACGATGTAATTACGAATGTAATTTGAATTTATTTTAACCTTACGAGTAATCAATTTATTGCTAATTATGCTATAAAATAATATTCTTCGTTAACAAAAGTACAGATACATCTTAACATATCTCTGTTTTGCTCGCTCTTTAGAGGAATTACGTGTGATGAAGTCCGGGTTTTGACGTAAGTCGTCTTCAATTAAGCCCAGTGATTTATAATGTTTTTATTCAATATTGGTCTTTAAAAATGCATTAAATTCTTTCACCATTACTTTTTCATGTGAAGTTGTCACTTGATTACCATCATAGTAATGTCATAATAATGACTTATACGCTAAAGGCATATATTTGTAAAATTCGTTGTAAATCTGTTCGATTTGTTCAAAGATAGGGCCAGTTCACGTGACAGAACGAAAGTAGGCCCTAGTTTTGATACGAAATGTCGCGAGTTCGACCTTGCACATGACTATTTATGTTGAATATAAATGTCAGTTTTGTTTTATATGGTGTTTAAGTACTCAAATAAGCATGTATATAATCTATTTATTGTCCTAACACAATATTAATTCTTTTTTTCGAACAGACTATACGCTGTGGGCTTGAAGGGTCTTCACAGGTTCCCCGAACGAAAACAAAATTAAATTCGTTTTTAATTACATGAACGTTTGTAAAATTGAGTAAAAGTAGTCACGTTGATCTGAATGTACCTTCTGTTTTTGTTCTATTTTGGGGTGAAACTTTGTTAGATAACACTTTGTTTGTTTTTGTGCATGTCTTTTATGTTGATAATTCAAAACTAGAGACGTTGCTAATATTATTATATTATATATTTATTGTATCAACAGAGTTCAGTTGTACTGTTTTTCAACCACCATATATACATGTGTTGATCAAGCAGTAACACGTCTCAGCATATTATTTAACCGGAATTGGGTCAGTCGGTTCACGTCTAGTTAACTGTAGATATTTTAGTGGTTGCAACTTGTCACTCGTTGCACGATGACAAACATTTGTGTTAAAGACGTGACTTCAAATCTGAACATTTCAATAAATATTTATGAGTTTTAATAGTTGGCCATAATCTCTCGCCTGATGTCAAATGACGATACAACCTATAGTAATACGCTAAATCAAAGTCAAAAGAAAACTAAATCTCAAATACGGTTATTTGGATATATCCGAATTCCGAAGTTACTTGGGGATTTTTAACTTAATGGGTGGATGCTAACTAACTATACGAATGTTAGAATAAGCGCTACTATTATTACTAAACAGTACCAGAGTTTTTTTTTAGTGCCTCTCATATGTAAATATTCGTCACGGTATACTTTCGTATTTCGTTTTTGTTATTGTCATTTAACTATGTGTGTGTTATGTTAATTATTGTATAGATAAACCTACGGGCTTAGTACATATATTTTTTTTTTTCGAACTGACTTCACTGTTAGCCTGGCAAAGCCTCTACAGTTTCACCGAACTACAAAGAAGAGCGCTTAAGGCACTCACCCGATTTTATCTAGAGTACATATATACCTTTTCCTTTCTTTCCTTTTATATGTTTCATCTAACGTGTTGAGAAATAAAAGGTACTGTATATTTAATTTTAAAATAACTAACGGATTCCGTACGGAATTGTAAAGGTGTAATGTATGAATAATGTTCAATAAAGTTAAGGTACTGACCATCTATGAGTTGTGAGGGCGATATATACCTACGAGTATAGAGATTGTAACTTGTATGAAAGTACGGCTCGTAAGACAACTCGTAAGGCGTCACTCTATACCGATACAATCGAGAAGTGAGGAAATACTGTCTCCTTTTTTAAATATTCCTGGGTTAGAAACGACATAAAAAGAATGTTGTGTTCAATTAGGTGAATAATAGATCTCTTCTATTATCCAGGGTTAAAATAATGTAAAGCTTATGTCTGAACTACAAAGACATATATTCTATCCTCTTAAGAATACACTACGAGAGCCCGAAACGCGGAAGAGTACGCACGACCGCCGCAAACGAACCAATTAATAAACGATTTAAAGAAACGTATCACATTACAAATATTACGAAATGAAAAGCTTGTTTCGTAACGCATAGCGCCGCATACATTGTTATTTGTGCACACGATATGGTAATTACTGATTTGTGTGTTAAAGATTCTTAACAAAACGGTCACGTTTTAGGGTGAAAGCATATCGTTGTGCGACTAAGCACCCGCGGCGCAGTCGACGCGCGGATTTACTTGAAGCTTGTCCTTCAATCTGATTAATAATTTCTCAAAACTTCTCGATTAAATGTGAATTTTAATCGTTATCTAACAAGTGTATATTTATACTATATTTCCGTGATTAGGTAAGTTTTGATTTTTAAATTATACATTGAATATATTTATAAATTCTTTTAATAGTGTTGTTCGGCAAGATATGAAATCTCACCTGTACATGCTAAGACCGGCAAAATATTTCTCAAGAGTAAAGCGATAGACAAATAGCTAAAATAGCAAATTCAAATTAGTTACCAAGTCATAACTAAGCCATAATAAGGCAAGATAATAAATACTACCTCTGTATATGTGATAGTAAAATTAGAAATAACTCTGTAGAAGAAAGTTCTTATTTTAGTTTATACTAGCGGGATACCCGTGACTTCGTCTTCGTCACTTATTATCTGAACAATAATAACACGTTACTGAACGCGTAGTGCTTATAAAAAATGTAGTTTTCTAAAACTTTAATATTTTTTATTAACTTAATATATCGTAATATTTTTTTACATAAAGACCAAAGAAATAAAACAAAAAAAAATTGATCGAAATCTGTCCTCTACTTTTTGCATGATGCGTTTACAACGACAGACCTGTATCATTTTATTTATATATAGAAGATAATAATTAATGACTTAATTATAATATTAACTGTTAATTTTACATTATTATCTCTAAATATACAATCCGAATTTGACGTTTTGACGCTAACATTTATTTAGCTATAACTTTTTTTGCTTTGCTCTTGTGGAATACTTACTTAAGGAGCGGGATGGTTTCCACTAGCTCATGATCACAAGACACGTAGCCGACGTAACCAACGTGTTGCCACTGAATTGTAATCGCTTCTAGATAGCTAGCGAATGAAGTAAACAATAAATTACGTTCTAAAGTGTTATTACAAAAATATTTATGGTTGTTATCAAAAAGTAACAGTTCTTTCTAGTTTTATATTATTCTCGGTTCATGATTAGGTGTCATTTTTTGTAATTAAAGTAGGAAGAATAAGTTTCGTAATAAAACTTGCACCCTTATGAGATATCAGATGTGTGCCGGGGATATTGGCAATGCGAACCGATAGCAATCAATGCGGTAGAACTTTTTCTAAGCCCGCTTAGTTAACTACCACTTTCAAGTTTAAAATCATTCACCACGTGAGAGCGCCAGACCCTGTAGGTTTAACGTATTTACCATTTCGTAGCACATCGTTATTTTAACATCAGATGAGATTGTGGTCAATCAGTAGACTATTTTTAAACTATAGGACTATTATTTATTTTACTAATTTAACATTCAAACAATAGAAATAACTATTATGCTAGAGTCACTCGACTTACTAATAATGTGCTATAAGGCCTCTCAAATATAAATATCTATATGTTCATTTCCTGTATAAACATAAATGGTGCATCAGGGTAGCGTAATATATTTATCTTATCATTATACTGTTTGGCGTCCATTAATTTTCAACCTTATAAACAATCTCCAAACTTTGATTACTTTCTAATTGTTCACTTCTGTCAATTTTCCATTTCTATCCACTCAAGACAGTCTCAGCCGCTGCCAGAGTCTGCTTCCAGACTCTTTCGCACTCTGTATGTCTTTTTTCTTTTTTTTTATCACACGCTCTATTTGTCCAAACGGACGAACTATACTTTTGAAGTTATACTTCTATTGGCGCGGTAGGGAAAAATGATGATAGTAAATTTTTGCGATGCACGCGCACATCGTCACAAAAAACCGACAGCCTGAAGTTAGCTATAGTCAACATTTTATTCAAAAAGGTATGTATGTATTTATTGTCAAACATGTTGTAGACATGTTATAAGAAAAAAGGTCCAACGTCAACAAAAAGTTTTTCGACGTTTGACATAAAATACTAAATGCTGCGATTACCTTTTTTGCATTTGGCACGCGACATATTATACACGAATTATTTCTATCTACACTACTTCTCTATATTAACTTTATAAGAAAGGATACAGATCTTTTTAGATACCTTTTTTCTATTGTTAGTGTCGTTTTTTCTACAAACGTAGAATAAGGCGTAAGATAAAATTTTTGAAAAGATTTTTATCTTGTTACGCCAAAGAAGTATAACTTCTAACACGTGTACATAATACTACACACACACTTTAAGTTATATTAGGAGTTATGTCTATACCGGGACTTCTTCAGAGATCCCAATTTAGTTCTATTTTGCACGACATCTCTCAGCTTGATAAAAAGCTTAAAAGCTTTAATACCTTCTTTTTCAACAGACCTTCTCGAGGCTGTTTACGGGTGAAACCTTTTGACAATAAATACAATATGTGATCGTGTTTGGCCAAATGAATGAATATCAGACCTTCGTAGGATATGTCTAATCTATTTATTTTCTTTGTAAAGCATAAGACCTGCTTGCGTAGTGACTAAAACATATTGCAGATTAAATAAATAAATTTATTGTTTTTTTTTCGCAATTACAGAAAGATGGACCTCGTGTATACCTTACTTAATCATTAATTTATAATAGGCATAAATAATCGTAATTACTAACTACCAAAGCAAAAATCAATTGTTCGCGCATGTGTACATTTTGTCAAAAAACATCAAAAGCAACTAACAATTAAGGAGCATGCAACACGAACACGCCATTAAAGCGTTTCATTACGACTTTATCAACAACATATCAATTAACAAACACGCTTCGTGATTCCAACTGTTAAAGTAATGCATTAATTATCACAAGCACTTTCCCCACTCTCGGGTGTAGTGGAAAACTGCGAAAGTTTGTATCGTCGGTGTTAGTAATCGCGCGACACCCAACCAACTTGTACCGAGAAACGGAACCTTTATTAATAATCGAAATTTTTTTTTTCAAAATCAAAAATAGAACGAGCGAGTGACAATCGTGTGTCGAACGGTGAACTAAGTCTAGTTCTAAATATAAAAGCGCATACCGAACGGAAATTTAGAACGGCCCAACGGATTGCACGTTCTAATTTTAAACGTGAGTGCAGCAGCTGCCTGCGTGAACTTTTAGGGGATAACGTTTTATTTTTTAATTTATATAACGTTACGTTTAACGCAGTTTCGTTTCTAAAGGCGCATGTTCGGTTCGTGTACGTGAGGCGTGGTTGTTTTGATTGTTTTATAATTGCCATTGACAGTGAAAGCGTTGCTCGTCTCTGATTATTGGTAAATATTTTCTAATATTAGTTACCGTCGCTGTTATATACCCTCGGACTTTCACTGGTTTGAATAAATTATAGTAAAACTATGGAACGATGTTGTTATTGCGCAACGAAATGACGCGTTCCGGTTGTAACATCACTCGTCTCACACCTGACAATGGCAACGTGTTTAGTGCAAGCTTATAATATGATGATGGATCATTGAACATTTATTAATATTGCAGCCTCTAAGTGTTTAGATGAATACTAGGTGATACATGTGACTCTGTTTGTGACGTTTATAAACGTAACAATGTATTTCATGTACAGAGGAAAAATAAGCACCACATTGCTTGCCCCACTTACCCACGGCAAAAAAAACAGACATCGCTGAATGCGTAGTGCTTATAATAATCATTGCCTCTTAAAATCTCAATAATATTGTATTGAATTAGGATATAGTATTTTTTTTAGATAAGGACAAAGGGTCTGAATTGTAAACCTAAAAAAAATTTGATAGAAGTCTTTTCAGTATTTTTTGCGTGATGCGCGCGCATAAACAGAACCGATTCATTTTAACTATATATACTTATTACATTTTCAATATCTTACTATAGCGTAAATGTAGGCAACGAGAAAAGCGTGTAAATCTGCGTTCTATTATAATGTATAGTAACCCTTATGGTTGTTGGTTGAATGGTGTTGGAGTATGAATCACTTTTGCTTTTGTGTTTTTTTTTTTTTTAACTGACCTACACTATTAGCCTGGCAAGGCCATTACAGTTCCACCGGACTACTTTCGCTAGTGTTAATAATATACATTTGACCTATTATCCTCCGGGAACACTACATTTTTTCTGTATCAAAATTACGCTGTCTTTTTCTGTACGTCTGACAATGTATATGCAAAATTTATTTGTTTCGTTTTCACACCTGAACTACTGAACCGTTCATCATGAAATCTTGCATACAAGTCGTCAGGTGTACAGGTGTACATAAAAGGACATAGTACTTATCATCAAGAAAAAAAATATAATCCCTGAGGGATGTTAAAGCCAACGTAGCCACGAGTAAAAACTAGTACAAAATACATTTAATTTTAGAGTATTCAAGTTTAAGATAAATTTCGTACTTACCATTGGTATAGTATCGCTGGTTATATAAAATATGTCGAACGCCATTTGAAATACGAATTTCGGACGCATCACATCGCGTCGTAACGGTCGGTTATATAAGTTAGAAGGTAATGACACCTCGGTATTTGCGGTCAGTTTACTGTTGAGCTCGATTATAGACCATTTGTCGTCCAACGGTGAGTTACGGGCTGTCAATCATGATGATACATAACCCGTTGACACGGATTATATACTGTGAAATAGATGGGACATTATGTCTGCTATTGGTGTGGAAACGTCGGTGAATTCATATAACTGATATATGTGTACGTATCTTTATTTACCCTGTTTGTAACAAAGTAACGACAAACGTAAAATAAATCTGACATTAAGCCTCAAATTCGTGATTGCGTACTTTTGCTCAGAAAAAGATACTTGTTAGAGGAAAGGGAAATTATTTAATTAACTAATACTATAAAGGAAGTGAGAGTTTGTTTGTTTGTTACGATTTTACGTCTTAACTGGTCAACCGCTCGTTATGAAATTTTGCATAGACGTTGTCAAGGATTTATTAAAGCACACAAGATACTTTTCATCCAGAAAATAATAGTGTACCCGAGAGATAGGCCAGTTCTACATAAATGCGAATCACGGTCAAAAGCTATTCTTATTATGAAACAAAAGAACCGGAAAACAGTCGAAGAGTCTACAGTTTAAACATTAACGAAGTATGTCTATTTAGCTTATTGAATAACTGAAGATCGTGAATAGTAGCTCCATAGGCGAATAAAAAAATGATATCAATTATTGCACCTTGTTCTTTTACGATAGTTTACGATAATTGGCAAATCGGTGGCTGTAAAATTACACTACGAATGTAAACGACTTCCCTAAACACCAACTAAACGAAGATAAGCTTACATAAATGTTGCATTACGGCTCACGCCACGCGAGGTGGGCAGATTTCGAAATGTACGGTGCACTTAAACTGCAATAAGGTTGCGTGTGTACATCCGCCCATAGCGGAACTCGGTAATTGTATATTACATAACAGATATAATATAAGGAGATTTAGATGTTTGATGAACAATGAACTGGTTGAATAGAAGAAATGAACGCAAGCTATTATTAAATAAAAAAGTTGCTTTAAGGAGTAATATTAAGTTCTAAAGTACCGTCATAGAATAAGTAAACGTTTTCTTTGGGCTTTATGTAGGTATACCTTTCTAAAGTGTAAATGAAATAAACCACAATTTTTGGCTAGCAGTAACATCGGCTCCGGACGCTTTTTTATTGTATTTGCTATTATCATTTATTCGAATTCATATTTGTTGTGATAGATATTTATCTATATTATAATGGAAAAAGTATCAAAATTTTAACGACAATCGGTTGTTCTACATGCCCATACCATGCTAATCTATTACTTCTCAACTTCTCTGTCACTGGTGGTATTTTTAAACTTCCTCTGATATAGGTACTTATTTTTTATAAAACATATACAGAATATGACACATATACACTCCTTCTCTATCTCCTAAATCAATATGATCCACTATTGTTTTTATAAAACATTTTGTTAAGTGAAAGTTATTCACGGATTATTTTATAAATTCTGGTGAAGAAACGAGCTTTTAAGAAACGAGCATAAAATCTTTAAAAGTCCGGCAACGTACTTGCGACTTCCCTGGTGTTGCTAGTATCTAAGGACGGTGGTGATCACTTACCATCAGGTAACCGACCTATTCCTTTGTCCCAAAAAAAATTGTCTAAGTTTTTGTGCATTCATGGACTCGATTATTCGAACCTTATTTTGTTATAATGTACTCGATACATACATACGACGGTTTGACTTAATGCATCTGATTACTACCACATTAGTATATAATTTAATATTGACTAACCCAATATCTGAATCTACTAATAAATTGTATAAAATGAAGTTAAATTATGCTATTATATTTGTATGTATTTACGTTACATAAACAACAAGCCAGATGATTAAGTATTAAATAAACCGTATAAAAATCCTATTTTTCTATTGACATTATCTGTTATTAACATGAAAGGAATACTATTATTACTAAAGATGGTTATTATTGAAACAACTAATATTGTAATGAATTATTTCCATATATATTCGAAATTATACAGTCATCATTATTCTGCTGTTGATTATCCTTTATTATTATCGCCAATAACAACAGTCGCCCGGTTTTATCGCAATATAGAATAAGTAAACATTATACAACAACCCATAGATGTAAAAGAAAGAGCTTTTCATGTTGATCATATTTAAAACTACGGTACGCACTAAGAATATTTATTGTTACAAATTGCAATAAGATAGAAAAAAGGAGATTACCCAGCAGAAGAATAATTGGCAACCTTTTATAAGTGCGATTGTGGTAAAATAACGAAATAGCAAATTTCATATTAGGTACCTACTGTTATTTTCATCTATCTATATCTATATCTATATAATCTATATCTCTATAATATATCTATATAATCGTAATTTATATTATAAATGTGAAAATGAATTTGTTTTTTTGTTACACTTTCACGGTTTAACTGTTTAACCGTTATTCATAAAATTATATACGTTCACGTTTTCCGGTGAATCGAAAAACATATAAAGTACCTTTCGTTATAGGAGAAGGTGCTGTCCTCGAGGATCAAATCTAGATTAACGCTAGGGCAGCCACGGACTAAAGCTGTTTATCTGTATAGTTTCTCTAGATGGTATATCTTTGGTTACAGACAACAGACAGCGCGGACTTTCTGGCCACGAGGCCGCACACCGCCGCCGTCTTGCCAGGGAAACCGGCCGGGAACCCGCTACAGTTTATCAGGGTAGGACCCGCCGACCTCGGCAGTCGTGCCCGCGAGCAACTCCGCAGGGCGGAGTTAGCAAAACGGACTGAACCGGCGAGGATCGAGAGGCAAGAAGATTGGCAGTCGGTAGGTTGTGTATTTCTATATTTTTTGTAAGCATAGATATAACGAACTCGATTTTCTAATTAAGTGTTAGACTGTCAAGTTTGATTCGGAAAAATTTTTGGTTATACGTAAACAGTGTCAGCACTCTCATTGCTTTGCTAAGGACCCTTTATGACTCATCCATAGGATCCTTAAGGGTTCGAATCCGAACACCATAGCATTGTGGTAGGGCTTTCTCTAATCCCGTTGCCCGCTATCAACCACATTCACGTTGTAAATCTATCAACAAGCAACTAGAGATGTGTTCCGGCAGCCGCTCTTGAGAGCCAGTCCCTTTAGTTTCAGAGTGTGTTCATTTTAGACCATATCATTAACATCAAGTGAGATTGTGATTAAACGCTAAAAGATCTGTTAAGTATTTTTTTTCTGGTAAGATATTCATATCTAAAATTGTCAGATTCTAAATACTTTTACGCAAATATATAGCTTGTACAGCTTGTACCTGTACTTCATAAATCTATACATGCATGGTACATTCATATGCCGTTAACGCTCGTTGTATGGAACCAGGGCTTTTTATGTTTATGTCACTGTTCTTCGATCTCGATACTTACCGTTAGTTGAAGGTCCGACTGATTTTGTCGCAGTTGATAACCGTATTACGACTTTGAAATAAGGACTATCTTGTTAATATAACATAACGGATATTAAAAAAACGAAACTTTTGTAAAAAAAAGCTTACGATACACAGATCTTTAGTGAGAAAATGTTACCAAGTATATTGTCTATGCGCTATAACATAAAGTCCTCGTCAATCTTTTTGGCCGCTCTGAATATAGCTGTAAGATCAAGTTTGTGCTTAATATAATCACAGTCATGTCATAAAATGTGTAAAAGGTTTATATATATAAAAGTAAACAATTTTAAAGCAAGTATACCATTTTGATGAGAACGAAGTCACGGACAGCAACTAGTCATCAATGTAGTAATAAACACTGGTGTAGTACTGACAATCCCTTTGAATTTATACCAGCTTTGTTCCAAACTACAAGCTTATTCCTCGAGTGTACACCCCGCTCTGAAAGATCGGCAACGTATTTGTGATTCCCCTCGTGTCGTAGGTGTCCATGTGCGGCGGTGATAACTTATTATCAGGTGATCTGCATGTTTGTTTGTCTCCAATGGCATAAAAGAGTTTAGATAGAAAAACACACAAATCACTACCGGCTTTGTATTATGTTTATATTGAAATTTTATTGCCCTTTGTCTGTTTCGTTAAGAACCGAAACAAATAGTAACGTTACGAATACAATTTCGAAACTAATCGCTAATAATTCATTCGGCTCTATAAATATTGAGACGACTTAAGATTTACTGCGAACACCCACATATGCAAACGGACATATAGAACACACTAATAAGCAGTTATGAAATCACATATAAATAAAATTAAGTGTCTGTTTGTCTCGGATAGTCTCTGAATTTGCTTCCTTGAAACATCAAAACTATTTTCATACGAACTACGTTTCATTAACCATTTAGTGTTAACGATTTTTTTTTTTTTTTTTTCGAACTTACTACACTGTCAACCCGGCAAGGCATCCACAGTTTCACCGGACCACCAAGGGGAGCGCTTAAGGCACTCACCCGATTTTATGTAGGCAACCAGCACAAGGGCGCACGGCGCGCCTCGGCTTGGACTGTTACCGAATATCCCGAGTCCAACTAAGCTTAGGCTAACTATTATTTCATACATATATAAATTCGTGAAACATACACGTGTACCAAGCATGTATGTTTCAGGAACTCATACATGTATCTTGAATCTGACTACTAAGTTAGTATAAGCTAACTCTGTTCGAGAAAAGGGTTCAAAATAAAAAAAAAAACAACCCAACCACTATGTGTACCTACATGTGTGTATGTGCACGTGTGTGGGGTGATCGGTGTTGTGTGTCAAAAACTAGTGTTTGAAAATTAATTCAGTGTCACTGTTGTCGCGCAAGCAACGTGCTCGAGGGCTCCATTCCGGAGGATCGGACCTCGGCTTGAGCCGCTGCCGAGGGGGGCCTAGATGAGTGTACTGGAGCAAAATTCACAGTCAAGCCGCGGCGGCGTGATCTGTGATTACGCGGACGTGGGCGCGCACACGCTCTGTTTCGAGGGACGGAAGGGTACTGGAAGTTAGCTGCCGTTATTTTGTCGGGAGGATCTGTAAAAATATATCGCGGACGTCTTTTGTAACGCGGCGCATCGGGTACGGTGTTGTAAGTCGCGGCGGATACCACTAACGGACTGGGATGATTCGCGGCTTTCTCAAAATAGCTACTAGTGAGTGTCCTAACGTACTCCCAGATAGACGGCATCTCCAGGTCCCTGTGGAGGTCGACTCTCCGGATATACCAAGGGGCACCTACTGCCGTACGAAGAAAACGATTCTGTAGTTTTTGCAACTTTTCGAAGTTATAACTTGACATATGCGCGAACACGGGACAACTATATGTCAGAATAGGACGGATACACGTCTTATACAAAGTAAGCTTATGTCTGAAGGACATTTTACTTTTAGGACAAACTAATGGGTGCAAGCGACCCAAGACCATAGCGGCCTTGTTTCGAACTCTATCAGTATGCGCTTTAAAAGTGAGGCGCCTATCTAATGTAACTCCTAGGTATTTGACCTCACGTACCCAAGGAATCTCGGTTTCGTACAGCCTGAGGGGTTTTAGATACTTGGGTTGCGGACGATTTACGGGGTCGAAACATATCGCGGCGCTTTTTTCGGGATTAACCTCTATTCGCCATTGACGATACCATTCACCGAGTGTGACGATGGCTCGATTGATGCGATTTCTAAGAAAGTCCGGCCGCCAACCGGAAGCGTAGATAACTGTATCGTCAGCATAGCAACCTACCTCGATCCCCGGGGACCGAGGTAGGTCACTGATGAACAGGTTGAAGAGAGAGGGCGCAAGAATAGACCCTTGGGGCACACCTGAGCGTATCGGGTGGGGCGGGGATAGCTCACCTTCCACTCTATAGCGGAAAGTCCTATCAGTGAGATAATCGCGGATTATATGTACTAAGCTATCGGGTATGCGAGACTGAAAAAGTTTATAAACGAGCCCGGCATGCCAGACCTTATCGAAGGCCTTGGCAACATCGAAAAAGACTGCTATCGTGCGTTTCGGTTTAGGTTTATCCGGGTTGACCTTCTTTTGGGGATCTTCGTTAAATTTAGAAAAAATGTACTCCGTGAGGCGGTGTACTTGATTCGTACATGAGTGTTTACCTCGAAATCCAAACTGCTCAGGTGGTAACAAATCTAACTCTGAAATAGAGGTCTGGAGACGGTTCAGAAGGAGCCGCTCGTATAGTTTGCCTAATGTATCGAGGAGACTGATAGGGCGATAACTTGTGGGAAGCGTAGCTTTTTTGCCCGGTTTGTGAATTCCTATCACTACGGCCTTTTTCCAGACGGCTGGAAAGTGACCCTGGGACATGGCCGCATTGAAGATGCAGACCAGGAGAGCTATAATGTGGTCAGGAAGGAGCTTCAGTACCTCGTTCCTGATCCCATCAGGACCTGGCGACTTTCTAAGCTTGAGACGCTTGATGGCGGCCGATACTTCATCGAAACTAACCGGGGTTAGGGTATCCGCGCGAGGAGATGCGAGAGAACGCTCTACCGAGGATTCGATCGATCCAATATGGATAGGGTCAGTGTTAGCAGTGTTCGGAGAGCATTGCTCCTCTAAATTCGCGGCGAGACATTCCGCTTTGTCTATACTAGTGTTAACGAACCCAATAAGTTCTTCGTTCATATCTCCACCATGCTTTTTCAAATGTTGTAAACAAAGAAATTCTATTAGTAAAATTTATTTTTAGCGTACGAAGTCAATAGTTTCAATAGTTTTATCGATAAAAATCTCATAATGAAACAATATACCTATTATACACTTATTTAATTATACAAACACTCCTTGGTATTCCAGGCGATTCGGTCGCCGGAAATACATCGTACGCGCGGCCCTTGTGAGAAGCCTTTGGAACGCGGCGCACTTCCGTTCAGTAAAATATTGTTTTGCCTTTGTTTTGGTATATCTCGATCTACCTGACTTTGGGTTAGGTTAGTTCGTCTTGTTCGTCGACGCTAGACTTCGTTGTGGTTGAACACTCGTGCCCGATTGAATTCGGAGCAAACATTGACTTGAAGAAATAACATAATATTTTCAGTTAGGTGCCTTACAATTTCCAAATAACGAATAATAATGAAGCGATGGTAGGTAGCTCAGTGGTTAGCGTATTCGAATACCGCGTTCTTCTAAATGAGTTGCGAGTTTTTGGTAAGGGAAAACGTCGTGATGAAATCATAGCTTGATTGTAGAGCCTTGTCGAAACTCGCATAACTAATCTACACCTATAGGTGTGTTCCGGCAGCTGCACTTATAAGACATTCTGCTCTAGGTTTAGTGTATCTACCATCTGGTATTACATCGTCATTTAACATCAAGTGAGATTTTGGTCAAACGCCAAAACCTGATAAAGTTTAACATTAGGTGATCATGTTGGATACTCTTGCACTGTGCTTTGAATTTTCATTGAACATTGGGTAATGACCCAATGTCAATGGACAGGTGTTTTTATTAATTTAACTATGAATTCGAGGATGTATTATTCAAGTTAGCAGCGTTATTGTCGATTATGATAAGAAGACATAAATGAGATATTATGTATAAGGTGACCAAAATGATCGTGCCTCATTGTAGTCCGGTGGAACTGTAGAGGCCTGACGAAGACAACAGTGTAGGTCAGTTAAAAAAAAAATCGTGCCGCATAACTTTGTTATACTGCAGAGTACAATCCTAGGTCTTGTCGTGCGCTTTACGGCCATCATACACACACTTTCACCAAGATTCAGTGAACTTCTCCCATCCTTAATTGGTTTTCAAGACAGTCAAGCTTAATATAATTTGAGTCATAGTAAGGGCTGACGAAAGACTAATCGTTTCATAGGTTTTTGCATTTGACCACAATCCCAAGTTTTAAATGATAAATAATTAAATGGTCGAAGGTGCTGCACACACTAAACCTAGAGTAAAACTGGCTCTCAAGTATACAGCTGGAATATATCTATAAGTGCTTAGTAATAGATCTTTATCTTCTGGGGTGATAATTAGCCAGGTGGATATTAAAAACCTTGCTATTATGCATTCATATTTCATAAAAAAATTAACTTGGATTACTGCCAAGAACATAAGAACTCAAAATACGCTTTCACGACAAAAATTGTACGCTCACGAAGCCACAGATCTAAGCTACACTGGATATGCGCCTGTTAAACTATACTTGAGTATACTTGTTTTGGGCCAATGTGATACTGCCCAATTCCTTTTATGCTTTTAGTATACGTTTGTACTTATGTGTCATGTAGGTTTCTTGGGTATTTTCGTGTCTTAATTACTTTATTGCTAAATTTTGCCGTGTCGTGTATTATAAATAAATGATTCCTTCCCTCTTTAATAATCGTATAATATTTCTTTTAAAAATGAACAAACTGTCAAAGCTATAGAGAATTTATGAAATTAAATGATACCGGGAATATACTGGATTGCTGAATCACATGGTGATAAATACTTTTTTCAGTTACCAAGTTTTAAAATCAGCCAGTTTGTATCCAGTTAGCGAGAACTTTGTAGGTCGGCATGATAACGACTATCGATAGATTATAGAGGTGTCGGTGGTCGCCATTATTTTTAGTTTGATCTATACTTACCATCAAGCCCCCAATGCAGTACCTTTAATTATCTGCGTTTTCATTAGTCCTCACAAATGTTCTTACGAAATACATGACTGATTTTTGTATGAATACAATCTGTTCTTTGAAATTATAGAAGTAATTTGAGACACCTGTATTATGAAATAAAATGTAGACAATATGAAACAAAAAATAACGACGTGGAATGTGATATGTGTCGGGCATGATTCCCGTGTCCTCGCGACTTGCCGCGATCGATGCCAATCAGTCTGGTAACCCCGGCATTGTTGTGTCGTATTTTATGCACCATAGGTCATGGGCTGAATTTGTTATTTACAACGTATATTACCTTCAGTGTAATCCGTAAAATACATTCTATTAAAACAGAGAATTCAATTTTTAAACTACTTTTCGATTTTTATTACTATCTCTGTATTGTTCTGATTATTATATTTGTAAGATGAAAAATTTACACAAGTAAAATAAGTGATGGTATAAGGAGTAACCGAAAGGTTCCGCGCAAATATAATAAACTAAGGAAGCAGTGTCCGGAACGGTTGTGCCGTTTCTGGTACCTTTATACTGAACAATTTTTTTTGCTAAATTTCCTGCGGAGCATGGTGCGGTTAACAACTACTACTAAGTATATAATCGCTTGAACACCGGTTAAACAATTCATGGTTGTTCGTGGTGTGTGGTACTCAAACTAAAATCTATCCCATTTCACAAATTACGGCACTAAATAAAGCTTACGTCAGTTGTTATTAATTTTTGAGCCTAGAACAGCTAATAAAAATAACTTATAGAAAGATAAATCATCTCTCTGCAATAATCAATTGCTTCAGTCCCATATACATGTCGACGCCTACAGTTACTTACTTCCGAGTTCTATTACAGCCACCGCCGGTCACCATAGTATCAGTGATATACGATACCATTTGTCTAGTAACCAACCTATCTAAATGTCTATCAATTTCTTATTATTACTCTAGGGTAGTAGGGACAGCACAACCAACATCGTTTGTTTGTCTGACTTAAAGCCTCATTAAAATAAACATAATCTAAATTGTCACTACTGTAACTATATTAAGATATTAGGTATTATGCTATACTTCGAAGTTAATATGTATTACCGAATCATCATATTTCGGTAATGGTTGACAAGCTTCTGTCAGCACTTAAAACAATAAATCGGATGTAAGTTAACATCGAATCAGTTATTAATGGTTATAATAATAGTTATTAATGGCCTGTGACTTATCAGGTAAACCTGTCTCTATAGGCATTCCCTTTCGTGTTGCACTCATTTCCATTGTTAACCATCACACATCTCTATCAGTTACATTTACTAGTTAAGAGGGTTGGAGCCATTACCTATACAGATTTCATGTTATGTTTATTGCCTAACTGTTATATCCACCAAGTTTACATATAAGTGATAACGGCAAGAGGATAAACATTTTTTAGGTGTTAAGTAAGCCAGCTTGTTTGTTACAGAACTTAGATAACTGGAAGTCGTCCCGGCGGAAGCGTGTCGAACACATCATAGAGAGGTGCGTCGAAGTGAGACGTATGGAGACTGAGACGTGCCAGCCGCGGGCTAAATCCAAGACCTTCAATGAGATGCTGGAGGAGAGGTGAGTTTCTTTTGACTTTAATTATAAACTAGGTGATACTTGCGACTTCATCTACCTTGTTTATTATCTTAATATTTTTTATCTACGAAAGAAATAACCTTAAAAATATGTACTTTGGTTACAAATTGTTTAGTCTTTTGTAGTGCTCGTAGTTCCTTAAGATTTCATTATGTTTTTTTAGATAAGAACCAGCTGTCTAAGAGTTAGTCTTTTGCGTGATACGTGCAAAATGGCAGACCACTATCATTTTATTTATATATATCAGAAGAATATAACCAATCTCGAATAGGACAATGCTACGCAAATGGTTGTGGATTGACCGTAGCCCAATTTTAACACTGTCTATAAGTTTTACAAATTAGGTAACCTTGACAAATTTATGATAAAAGTTACAGCTCGAATCATAATCCACGGCCTAAATGAAAACACCAATTTTGTTATTACAAAAAAGTTAAATACGTGTCGAACACTTGTTTAAAAAACATTTAACCATTATAGAGTGTCTTACCCTTGTTTATAAATATACATAAATTTAAATTACTATTTAAATTTAAACGTTGTATAACACTTGTCTAAGTACACAGTTCTTATTTTATTGTTGTGATTGTATTTCTATTTGCTGACATAAGACGTTTCGTAATAAACTATGGATTTCGTGGGTATAATTAGTTTGGAAGATGTTGATAAATTAAATAGGTTTGGAGATTCACAAGTAAATCACAACTACTACAATATGATTTTATTGACATTTCACAATGTATTTATTCTGAGATTATACTGTTGTTCCACTTTACTCACATTGGCGTAATATTTGAAACTTTTATATTGTTTATTTTAATAATGAGATAATTTTCTTTAAACCAAATGTTGAAATTGAAATCCAATTTTATCTAAAATAAATAAATATCTTTAATGAAGATCTGAACAAAAACACACAAACAAAAATATTATTCATAAATTGGAACGTTTTTGAATGATGAGATTGGAATGAATGAATGCTATTCAGATTTGCTTGCATAAATAATATAAACCAGATGTTTAGTTGAAGACCGCTTAGACATTCTTTTGTAACAAAGTAATCTAAACATGTGTTTAACAAGGTTTAAAATTTTAGACAATGTTTAGTCAAATCCGTGTTAAACGCGTGTTCGTTTTTGTATTTGTAATAAGACCGCAAAAGTCTACCTGTAAAATATATTTTAAGAATAAAATCACACTAACGAACAGAGATCGGGCTTCACTAATAAAGAACACGATCAAGATTTCGTTGTATAATTTATAGGATTTTACATAATTTTAATGTAAGTTTTACATTAATAAGAAGATCAAAATCTACGCTCACGGAATATAAATAGAGATTATAAATCAAATCATTAAACGCGATCAAATTATTATTGCATTATTATTAACAACAAGTAATCAAATATTACGAAATTAACAGTTGCTCTCATAATCTTCTATTACAAATCGTAAATTACCCCTGTGAATATTTCACAAGTTGTTAACCGTCTAAACATTCCTTTGATAGTTTATTGAGTACATAATGAAAAGATGATTGGTCTGGATGTGTGTAATTATTATTCATGTTGCATGCTATTCATTAAACACGTTGTTTAATCATGAATGAGGGTTAATGGAAGTTACTTACATGGTATTGAAGTATAAATTTAAATAAAGGATGGAGGAAATATTTGCGCTTTTTAATGGTTCACAAATTGGAGACAGTCTTGAAAAGTAACTCATTCCCAATCGCGGTCTTCTCTCCAGTCTCTAATGGTAAATCAAATCATAATGACGGGGCTATTTCATATGTTGGTCATTCTACAACTCTGAGTAGACGCGATACTAGACAAAATAAAATTATTTGTTATTTCTTGTCGTGTGTGTGTAAGATATATCGATTGTCGACTCACGTAACATTATATTGATGTCATTGACTCGATACGCGGTGTTGAATTACCCATGGTTAGGGTTCCGTTGGACCACGACATTTGTAATCACCGTAGTAAATTATAAAATTTTAAATTCTGTACTCTAGTGTCAGTTGTTTGTTATTTATGATTACAATAGAATTATTTTCTTCAGTCACTTTTTTTAGAATATCTTTAGTATTTAAGATGACACAATGGCAGTTTGGTGTTTAACCCAAAGGTTGTTGGTTTAGTTTCTTAATTTCAAACTTACTTATTATTAGCGCTATGATACCAGTTACTCCCAGTTTTAGTTATCCTGACTAACGTTATAAATTTGGATATAAGTTTTTTTTATTACATTTTCACACCTTTACTATTCAACAAATCATCATTATCATTTCAGAGAAAATACTGTTGCTAATCGATAGTTAAAATCTACAATAATCCGAGAGACGCCATGGCCAAAAGCTACTATTTTTTTTATTTGTATTCAATTTTGTATATTTAAGATAATATTCGCTAGAAATAATTTATAAGTAATAATGATAAAAATAATATCCACACCTTTTCATATATATTTTTCGCCCACACCTGGAAGTAATGACTTATACAGAAAGCTTTTTAATAATTATGTTGTGTATTTATAGTATATGCTATCGTAGCGATTATACGTAATTCAAAAAGTATAATGTAGTGTAAGATTCTAATTATATACAACCAAAAATTACAAAAAAAAATCTTTATCGGTGCAGGGAAGCTAAAAATATAGGGTTGAATGTTTTTTTTATATCAGAAATATAATAAACCATATAAGAAACTGACCAGAAAAAAAAACTGTCATGGGACGCCCGGCAGATGTGATTCATTTTGTACTAGGATTTATAATTAATAAAAACCAATAAAGACAATATCGAGTACAATAATAATAAAGAATAGAGTTTCGTTACGCGCACACAAACAAGGGAGTCGAGAAGAGTGGTATAGAAATGGGCATAACGGCATAAGAGTGTCATGTCATTTACCACGACGGCATAAGTGTTGTTACTTCCAAGATGCGCTATTAGATATGCCACATTACAGAAAGCAGATTTCGGAAATGTCTATTTATACCGGATCTAATGATGGCTTGGAAGCGTTCAAGTGACCCATGAGTACAAAAAAAAACAAATGTTTCTCAAAATCGGTAGAGCCGTTTGTTTATGAAGAGAAAAATTACGAACGCACTCCTGATTTTTATATATAATCACGTATATTTGAGATGAACGTGTTATTGGTTTCATTGATTAAATATTCGTAGTGTCCACATACTGCACATTCTATGTATCTTTCTGGAAGGTTAATAGAGAATGCTTTTTAGAATTAGAGAAATTCAAACACCCATTTATTACGTACTACAGTGTAAACTGTACGTAGCGTGGATTTTTTTAAATAATTAAATATAAAAAGTAACAAATATTCGATTCGTAGTTCTTTATTATAGAGTAAGCAATGCTAATTGGCAACCGATTATCAAAACTCAATAAACCTACGTACGAGTATTTCTCAACCACCTCACAATAACACACGTGAAGTTATTCTTAATATAAATCTTGGAAGTCATTCGTAATATCTTTTTACACTCGTGAATGAAATTACAACAGCGTGTCGTAACCTACAAGCACTGTATATCATTATCGTGAATTGTTCAATTGCCAATTCATTCGAAATTATGTGTCATTGTCATTTTAATTCGACGCGAGAATTAATGGATGATTTTAATGCCCTCGGTTTATGTTTCAGCCTTTAGGTTATTTAGTTTCCAATATTTACTATACGGAACCCGTATAAACTTAACACTCTTGGCTGTTATTTTTATTCTTTGCCGGGAGTCCACTGTATTATGAATCGCCGTTAAGATTACATAGTCTGTAATGGTTGTTTCATAAGAATAATTATTTTGTTGTATAAGAACAATGTGTGTTTGATTTACAAATTTTATTTTGCTCGCTTTGGGGCCCGGTTCTGTTTATATATATTTTAAGCCCTTACCGTAATTAAATTATCTATTTAATTAACCTATAGCTTCTTACATTGAGAAATAAGTGGGAACGGCACATGCCCTTGTATGTAGCGGTCCATATACTTTAGACCGGCTTCGGTACATAACAGCCGAAGTGCGACTGTTTTGTTGCACTACATTAGTAGTCTTAGTTTAATCTTAACACTGAAACGATTACTCTTAAGTGTTTAGGTTTTATTTTTGTTGTAAGAATAAAATTATTAATAAATAACTACAAACATCCAGACCCCAGAAGTCCTTCTTGTTTTAGTAACATTAACAAACGAATTGTTCAATTGAATGATTGGAAAGAAAAAACACTATTTCCAAACCGCATTTCCTTTTGATTAGCAGATTTTATACTTAACTAATCGTAGGACACCTCATTATTAAAATCCATCAAGCTGTTTAGATTAAAAAGTGTGCTGAATAAATATGCATACATATATACTCAAAAAATGTTAACCGTCTTCTGCGCAGTAGTGTAATAAGTACAGATCTTGTGAAACTGACTTCAAAAAGGAGGAAATTCTTAAATTTCTTTTTCCCATGCCGCGGATAAAATATTATGCAATATATTATAATTTTAAAATTATTCAATGTATGTATTTCACTACAGAAATCTCAGTTAGTATGGAACTTATACTTGTATACGTGTGTAACGTGCTTCTCAAAGACAGTCCTTTTAAAATACGAACGTAATATGTTACATACGGACATAACGGCGTCGCGACACTTCCACATTACAAATAACTGCAATTTGTCAAGTAAATTCTTAGAAATAATATGATAAGTGTTACATACCTCCCTGTATATTATAATTATTTTCATGTTTCTCGGTATTCTTATTCGAAGGAGTAATCCAAACTGCCCTCGATCTCGCAATCATATGTGACTGATATAAATCATGATTTTCTCCCACTGATTTTGGGTTAGCAAAGTGGTGTGTTTGAAATATATTTCATTCTGTTGCTAAGGGGTGTGTATTGTATTTTATAGACATTTTTTTTATACGATGTAGGTTGGCGTTTCGCCCACAGTCTCATCTTATGTTAAATGATGGTATTCACACCAATGCTAGAGGGAGACTGGCTCTAAAGTGCAGCTGGCGGAACACACCAGCAAGTGCTTGGTGATAGATTTTTAACTTGAGAGTGGTAGCTAGCTAGGCGGACTTAGAAAAAGCCCTACCAACATGCTATTGTTTCATCACGACGTTTTCCTTCACCGAAAGTTCCGACTCAGTCGCTAGGATTCGAATCTACGTCCTTCGACGCAGTGTCCGAACACGCTATCAACTAAGCCATCATCGTTTAAATGATGTATTAGTGCGTTGATCTATGACGCTTCCAGTCCTACAATGGTGGTAGGCCATTTCCTAATGCCCGTCTGGTTAACTACCCTGGTCAAACCCAAATCTTATGCTAAATACTTATGTGTGTGCTTCTCATGGTCATTTAAGAACAGGTGTCATTGTGGTCAACCGCTAAAACTATAATGTATTGAAATATCTCTATTATTTAAAGCTGTGTTAAATGTTCATACAATTTCTTACAATTTTTATATTCAAAAGCATAAAATTAATCTTCACTATTGCAAAAACGAATCGACTATATCATTTGAAAATTAATATTTGTTTATAGAAATGAACATTGGTATTGTTGTACCGATTTTCGTTAAAATTGACAAGTTTACCCGTCAATAGGTGGACGCATGACGCTGCGTCCCATAGAACAAACAATAATAGTAACAGCTAATTGATTACGAACATAGCCGTGAGCACTGCTA
Source organism: Antheraea assamensis (assembly GCA_035772565.1). Lineage (NCBI taxonomy): Eukaryota > Metazoa > Arthropoda > Insecta > Lepidoptera > Saturniidae > Antheraea > Antheraea assamensis. The sequence goes on from JAQQSE010000045.1 coordinate 4,183,049, forward strand.
GTATAATATATATAAATAACTCCATTACTTCATAAAAGTTATGAACTCTTACGTAAAACGGTATCGCGCTCTCAAAACTCACACGTATCTACATATCTGCAGATTAGTGTCGACACTTTAATCTGATCTATATGAGTTTCTTGATCCTCATATCTCTAATATACTGAGTGTAAGAAAAATGTTGAATATTTATATGATATTCTTTGTGACCATATCGGGCATGGTAAAATTTAATGTCGCGTTTACACTAAGTGGTTGTTAACAGAGTGGAAACCATTATATTTAATACTTACTGTAAACAATAACAAGATAACAATTTTCTAATATTAAGTTTTAAATGGTCACTTCTCCCGAAACATTAGGTCATAATCTCTGGGTGAACCTACATACGATGGCATTACAAGAATATCTAAGGTAAAATTTCGTCGTTGTGTTTTCTTTCGTGGTTAGTCTACTGTATAACTATTTCAAATTTGTCAATGTATGCGAATTCTGAAAAATCAATTGGTGCTGACAAGGGGACGATATCTACTGGTGAACCTCAGTCAGTATGAGTTTTTCAGTATTTTAATGTTATTTACTACTTTTAAATGTATTTATCGTAGAGAATCTACAAATTACAATGAATGATGATCTCAATATACTTTTAGATTTTTTAAGTCGATTACATTTTTGAAATTGAGTTGACGCTTCTAAAGATTCTAAACACAACTATGAATTACCAACCACAGTCTCGGCTACTAGCGTCATGCGAACACGCGCTTAAGCAACCCAAGAAAATAGCATCACAACTCAACGATTGCTATAAAATTAGGATTATACGGATTGTTACTGTCGGATTGTGAGTTAATATTTTACTATCGTATTGTGGAATTATGCTTTACTGTAAGATTGTAGGATAATTACCGTCGTGGGCGTTTCGAGGGTCTCACTTGCGACAAATATGTTATTGTATGACGTAAGATCTTCACTTAACTACGACAGTGAACTGGTTCGATTCGAATTCAGTGCAGTTCGAAACATAGCTCACGGTGGTTTCATATAATAGCAGTGGTTAATCTAATGAGTTTCAATTTAAAATTTAATATCTTTTAAATTGATCACGCAATTTAAAAGATATCGTATATACACCAAACTTAGCTCGCTACTTGGCAAAATTGTAAGTCACAAGCAAAGGCATAAAATATACAAAAATATACTTTTATTCTTGTTAGAAATACAAAATTAATCATCTATCATTACTAGAATAGAAAAATGAACGTTCTTCTTAGCTATGCATGTATAAAAGTATTAAAACGTGCTTAAATACTTTGATATAAAAATTACTATCAATAATGCGGCAGCTATTTTGTCTATTATACAGTGTTGTGTCGTTATTGTTAATTACTATTAATATCAATAACAACATGGATCTTACCATCTTATAAATTTTAGACAAGTCATAACAGCGTAATTTGCACATATTGTTTTTCGATTGTATATTTTTTTATTGAAATCGCATGCTAAATGCAAAGCTACATAGCGACTTGACAGTTATCTTCTATTTTGAAACCAAAATATGTATGCATACGAATTGTATGTGTTTTGATAATTTCAAAGTAAGATAATGTTATTGTTTAACAAAGGATTATTTTAACGATATAAATTACTGTTTCATCTGTAACTAAATTATTTGGTATGAATACAAATATTTTCTAGTCGAAGGAAATCAACTTTCAAAGGTAAAGCCGGTTTCTGAGAGCGTGGTATAAATTACAAGTCCGTTTCGGTCGGCGGCCGCTGCACGAATGATCGGGTTACATGAGCTTGCACAGGAAAGTGTGGTGATTTGAGTGTAATAATATATTCCTATGAATTATTATTTTTAAAGGATATTATAACTGTTTCGAGTTTGAATGACGTAATGTAAGGAAGAGAGAGTAAGTTAGATAATAACGTATTAATAGTAGAATGACAAAACCTATATAGCTTAAAAAGGTAATCCAATTAGTATTATTTTAACGAGAAAGTTTGTGTGGGTGGAAAGATGTTTGTTACTTTTTACGCTAAAACTAATGAATGGGTCTTGATTAAATTATACAGTAATATAACTTATACATTAGAATAACACATAGGTAAGAATTTGCGAAGATATTGTTTAAATTGGCTATTATATAACGATTGGTGTCAAGTAACTCTGAAAAAAAACCTGTCATTTGAGAGCTATCACAGCGTGCGTGGCAGAAACCGTTTGAGTTACAGGAAGATAATGTATGGTGTAATTTATAAAGACAGAGTGGGGAAGGGTCGCTAATATTTAATATTAATTGACGTCCCGGCTTCGCACAGATCTACTGACAAAGAAAATGTGATCAAAATGTGTCTTACCTTTGCAGTATGATCAAGAAATTAAATAAAATGACAAGTGAATACCAGTCTATCAGTATTTGTGAAGATCTCCCTTTCTTCTATCTCACTCACTCACTCAATTTTTATATGGAAATTTTTTAAACCAATTGTTTCATTTTTCCGTACGATTTTTTTAAACATTTTGTTTCTTATGAATTTTGTCCCGACAATTACAAACACAATAAAAAAATTGGTGTAGCCGTTCTGAAGTGATATGGGTACACACATTCAGCAATTATTTTTTATTTATATGGTATAGATTTATAGTGCGGGGTAGTAGGTTGTTTGTACCCGATAGTGTGCTACAACCATGCACTTAGTGATAAATCCATTTCAATGATTCTTTGGTTTGTCACGTTTTGTGATCAGATAGTGATTTTCCAACAGTTAAGCGGCTTGAAGATCAACATGATTCCCACTGATTTTTGGATTGCACATAATTCCATTTTGGATTGTACATTAAATATTTTGTTAAGATAATAAATATTGCATTCATTTGCATTTGCGAGTATCAACTAGTTCATAAATATTTTAGTGTTAATTTATGCTATAATTATATATAATTTAAACTGCTTTATCCCCTAAACTTGTCTTTTATGTAGTGCGTTTTAAATTACAATTCCTTACACGTGGTTAAAAATCTAAACATTCTTCATAACTTGACGAAATGCGGTATCCTTTGCGTCATGTTCTTATAATATGTTCAGAGAATGAATAAATTTATCACATCTTTAAACAGTTTAATAATAAAATACTAGCCTTTGCTAGTCGCTTTTCTTGCATTAATGCATATTTAACCTATTCCTCGGGAACAGTACCTTTTCTGTATGAAAGATACTCTATTTCCTTTACTGTATCCCTGACAACATGAATATAGAATTACAAGATGATCGGTTCAGTAGATAAAAGCGGAAGAGGCAATAAAAACTCACATTCGTGTTTATAATAATACTAAGGAAGTTACGATTAGAATTTCCATGTTTAATTGTTTTGAGTTTAGAATTTTTTGTCTCTAAGAAATAGTTTAAATGTCTTTAATCGTAAGTTTTTACAACACGGATTTCACGCTACACAAACTGCCAAATGAAGTCATAAATTGCAATATTTATTATCCATTTATTGATTTCTTAATCTCGACAATGATTGTATTTTGAAAGTGTCTTAATTGGTAATTGATTTAACGTTATATAATTGCGCTGGTAAATTAGAATAACTGAAACTAATTGAATAATCGTATTATTTCTATTCCTATACCTCCCCCTTGAGAGTTAGCGTATCTTACGAGTTAGCGGGTCACATCATTTGTCATTACATTTATGAGATTGCAATGAGACCCTAAATGTATAAAATACTAATAGCCGCCTGCGTATTCACTTGTGTTTATATCTTTATATATGATCATACCATACGTTGGCTCTGTCTAATTCTTAACGGTTTACGCAACGCGCGCCGACGTAGCTCAAAGATTGCTGTGTTTTGCATCTTCCTTCCTTGTTAGTTTAAATAATCTTCTTATAGATAAAGATCAATGTTTGTATTTCGTTTTCTATGCGCTGGAATACCGTTCATCCGATCGCAATGAAATTTTGAATACACATTTTTAAAATTGTCAAGGCTAAAGAAAAGAACGCAGGGGTGGTACCTTTCTTGCAGAAAAAACGCAAGCGAAACTTCAACCAAAAAGCAGTAACTTCATGAAATATAGGTTATGTGTTATTCTGAGGTTGAAACTAGTTTCATTAAAATTCATAGATTTTGCGTGAAAACGTAACAGACATCCATTCACCTTCAAGTACTTTGTCGATTGTAATCACTATCACTACATATTATAAAACAAAGTCGTCCGCCGCGTCTGTCTGTTTGTCTATATGTTCGCGATAAACTCTAAAACTACTGAACGTATTGTAATGTGGTTTTTACTAATAGATAGAGCAGCATACATGAGCCAGATTTAGGTATATAATTTGTCAAGATATTGTGTAAATTGGTTGAAATATAACGATAACTGTTGGAAGTGTTAAAAAAAGTCAAGCCCTGCTTTCATCGAAAACGCTGCCTAATTCTTTTGAGATATAACAAAACAATGCATAGTGAGATATTTTCCTCTTTTATAGATCTAAAAAGTCTGTGATGGCATATATCTATCTTTTAAGGATAACTTACTATACCCATCTATTTTCATAAAACAAGGCTATTTAAATGGATACAGTATTAATCCTTATCAAATTGAATACATTAGTTACCTTAAGCATTTCATGCATATAAGTATATATTTTTTACATTGTACAGACGCTTGAAGTAAAGAGTCCTGGTATAGTATTTTAAGGAACGGGTAGCCAAAGAACTATCACGTTAGCACTTTCATATTAGTGTCATATTACCCAATTAGTTAAATATTTTTAATTCCTCTAGATGAAACATTTCCATAGATCCTTACTTCAAATCTATATTGTGTTGAACTTTAGCAAAATTTCAAGCATTTAAACCTACCGGCTTAAATCGTGCATGTCGGTCTATGAGTCTTAGGAATTAAATGATGCGCAAGTTTCGGTCTCATATATCAACCACAATTAGGTCATTAATACTACATAGATTGTAATATATTGTAATACTAAACTCTAGGTTGTGGTCGTCGACTCCTCTATATGGTAAACGTATTTTAGTGTTCTTTGAAGTACGCTAAATTAAGTCGTTGATGGTTCACGGCGTGTTTTTTTTTTTATAACGTTTAATCTAGTTTAGTGCTAACCGTTTCGGGTATCATTGCAAAAAAACTTGTTGATTGTACAGTGGTACGTACATATTTGAATGTTACTTTGTGATAATTTTGTTAGCTTAAAAATTCTTTATATAATTATGAATGTAGCAGATCACATCTTTTATTTCCTGACTGTGTATAGGGAGAGTAGTGTTTTGAAGAGTATATATGACCATTTCTTGGCTACGTTCCGTGGCCTAAACAGCGTCATGAATTTTAACATATGAGGTGTCGTTTCCTTTGAATTGTTGGAATGACACGGGTTGTATATTATTGATGAAGTATGATCACATCTTTTATTTCCTGACTGTGTATAGGGAGAGTAGTGTTTTGAAGAGTATATATGATCATTTCTTGGGTACGTTCCGTGGCCTAAACAGCGTCATGAATTTTAACATATGAGGTGTCGTTTCCTTTGAATTGTTGGAATGACATTGGTTGTATATTATTGATGAAGTATGACGTTAATAAATTAAAACAGATGGGATGGATAAAAAAATATTTATGTCAGATTTTTTCGAAGTGAAAACTTTTTTAGCTGCCTTGAGCGATTTTTGGTAGTGGAAAATATATGGGTTGGCATCACCAATGACCTCGACATGCTCATGACGTATTGCGCTTGCACCTGACTAGCGAAGCGTGGTTTAGCAGCCTGTATACATGTAATATTGATATTTTGTATTGTGTTTATGCATCCCATAATGTTTGAGAATTTGTAAACTGTATAAAAATATGTATAATTGTTGCTTGTAGTATCAATAGATGTGAAAACCAGACTAATGTTAATAATTTAAATGTACAAATTATGAAATTTAAATAAATCCCAACTATAATTGTTTTAAAAATTCAAAAAAGTATACAGTTATTTAATTGTTTCCAGTTTTCACTTCTGCCAGCAGTCCTTATGACTCGACCTTTTTCTATTAATAATTCTACTTGTTTCTTTATCATCATTTAACTAAAAAGTACGAGATATTGAATATGTAAATAAAGTAATAATATTGTGTCATCTTCCCGACGACATACATACGATTATCAATTACAACCAATTTACATCGAACTTTTTCGTAAAACACATTTAACTACACGCGCGTCCATTTAAACCGGCCGATAAAAACGTTTACATCTAGATCTCAGGTCGGGAACGTTTGACGCGACGGCGGAGTTCTTTGAATATGGTTTTGTAACACTGAAGCTAGATTACCATCTCTTAATGTTGTAATAACATTTGACGTTTTCGTGAAAGGTATAACGAATCAGACGTTGCACAAATTGGCAAGTCTGTGATGAAAACTCAATTTCAGTGTCTCATTAAATCGCAACTTACGTTTTAATTTATTTAGGTGTTCAGTAAAATTACTTATGCCATATGTAGTGTCTTGTTGGAGATTTATCGAGAATCTTCATCTGCAACATATATTTATTTCATTTACTTTCTAATTTTGCTTTATTTAACTTTACATTCTGTAACTTTAATAGAATTGAATTGTATTATATAGAATTAATGGAAATACTAAATTGTATTGCAATAGTTTTTTCTAGATAAACTAACGACACTGAATACTCTTCCTACACAATAACTTGGACGCTAAGACTTTAATAAATAAAAATTATCATTATTTGAATCAAAATACATTTTATAATAAAACATAACATATACACATATGATAATTTATATTTGATTATAATAAAATACAGGAAACTAGATGTGACATTTCCTTCAAAAAGTTACGTATATCTTGTCCAATAAAAATAGTGATAGTATAACATCTAACTTTAATTGAAGCCACTTCCAGTGTCTGATTTTATATCTTTGGGAATAAATTATGAAATAAATTTATAAAAACATCAGGGAATTACTGTACAAAGGATGTAATAGACCGGGCTATTATGCGAGTGATAGTGGTGTCTGGAAATGTTGACTCTTAGAGTACGTTAGTAATTTAGCCCTGCCACTGTTGATATGTAGGGTTTTTATATTATTCCGGTTACTAACTTGACACTAGATGGCGCTAGACTACTTTATTGCTATTAACTTTTATACTATAATCCAACGTGAATTAAATCATGGATGATTACTAATAGTTATAAATAGATATTAACTACTTGCTGATAGTAGCTGTGACTTCAAATTTATCCGTTTATGTCCTCTCTTTTGCGCATACGCATCAAACCGTTTGCCCCGCTTTACATATATCGGAACGCGTAGTGCTTTTAAAAACCATAATTCCTTAAAATTTTAATGAATATATATTAAGATATCGTATCGTAATAATTTTTTTTTATAAGAGCGAAGTTCATGATATTTTTGTAGATAAGAACTAAGACTCTAGAAATAGATTAAAAAAAATGAGATCTATACGTATCTAACAACTTTTAAGTTATGCGCGGACACTTTAAATAGAGTGAACCGATTTTAAAGAAACAGAAATAAAATATTACTCGAGGATATGCTTCATAATTTTCTTGGTGACTCTTTTTCTGAAACATCGTACTTTAAGCACAAACAAAAAAATATATTTAATTACTTATTATTTAGTCACTTGCAGTATTTTTTTGCCACAAGATCTCAAAATACGGACATTAAATTTACATTATTATTATATGTACATATGTATACACAAGATTCTACGTATGCTAGCTCTAGGACGTCTTTTGATCGAAATTCGACTATCGTTTGTTAATTTTTAAATCTCGAAGGTTCCCGACTCATAAATTGCATCTCCATAATCATGATTTTTTTTTTCGCGTCGTCATAATGCGGCTTTAGTATTGTTGTAGTACGAATAACCGTTCGTTATTTTCACTTCGTACGATCCAGAGACTATTTGTATAAAGGCTTAAGGAGAGGCTGCACCTACCCTGTTATGCTATAGCGTTATGTACCCAGTCTTTTGTAGTAGTTAAACACAGTCACGGCGAGCTGAGTGGCAGATGGCCCGCATTAATCCGTCAGGATGAACACGGCTCTCTCGTTGCTTAAAAAAAAGTAATTGCGGACCTCTTGCCCTGAGATCACGTTTCATTGTTGTTTAATAGTAATTCGAGATTTTTTTAAAGCACATAGTAAGTACAAAAGAGTAACTGAAGCTCATCAAATTTAAATAAATGAAGTTATGCTTAAGGTATTCTTTTATGTTGTTATTATAACATCACTCAACGATAGTAAAATGGCGTTTGGGGGCGTTAAAAAAAACTTAAATACGAACTCACTATCCCACTATCACTTGTCGCACTAAAGATACTAGGTCTCTTGTAGTTTTCCTCCCGTTATCGCTTTGATATTCAAGTAAGAAGAAATGTTATCATTTGTACTGGGATTCGTTTATATGCTTTATATATCCTATAGAAACGTGGGATAGAAACTTCCAGAGTGTAATAAAATAACTTTTAGAGGAAGGGAAAGTTTCGAGACGTCTTGTTTTCAACATTTCTGTTTGTTCACAATATTCTGACCGATAACGTTACAATACGCGTGTGCGCCAAGAATTGACACGTGGGGTTGGGGATGGGGGTCCTTATCTCTTTTTACAAGTGTTTACACGAAATTTCTTTAGTACCTATTCGAAAATATGTGCAGCAACTTTTTCAATAGATCATAACATATAATCCTTACTAATATTAAGATGCGAATGTGAGATTCTTTGTTACGTTTTCATGGTTTTAATAGTCAACTAATGAGAATGAAATGTTGCATATACATGTAAGAGTACAGAAAAGGACATAGAGGGTTTCACCCAGAAAAAAAACCTGTGGCCGAAGGATAGACAAAATGGACGTTAACGTGAGTGAAACCGTAAACAAATGTTAGTATTACATAAAATAGTATTCCAAAAATATTATTCAAAGAAGCACGACTATTTCCACCAACGACTAATAATAGCCCACCGCGACCGTGCGCTACGGGATGTGTGAACGGACCTATAATTAGTAAGTTAGGTAACAAACTTTCACTTTACCTTTATTTGCTTGGGCAATGGATTAGTATACTTCAATAAACGAGTATTCGTACTATATATTTACTACAGATTTACTACTATTCAGTAATTAACTTGTAACACTATTTGACGAGACGCTATGTTATGTAAAATCTAGATAAAGATTGGCTCTCAATTACGACTTCTTATTTGATTGATAGATGCTCGGTGAGAAATTATTAATCATTGATTTGTGTCTGTCATAAGTGGGTAGGACAGATTTATTTTTTTATACTTTATAGTTTAGCTTTTGCCCACAATCTTATCTGATGTTAAATGATTATGTGGTCTAAGATGGTAGTCACGCTAAACCTGGAGGATGACTGGCTTTCAAGTGCAGCTGCAGGAACACACCAACAGGTGCTTGACAACAGATTTTCAACTTCAAACAAGATGAAAAGAAATAACTCCTTCCTACAATTGTATTATAATTTTTTTTCGAAAAATGTTCTCATGTTTTCAAAAGGATGTTCCAGAATGCTACCACTCCAACGTTATCGCTTCATATTGTTATATTGATAAATACTTAGATAAGTTAGACTACTAATTAATTTCGCCACCGCTGACAACAACATTTATATGTCCATATTACGAAAGTGCCTGTGTAACTTTGAATTCTTGTGAAATGCCTTCTAACAGTAAACTGTGTTTTATATCATATTCGAAATCGCTGTTCGCCACGCGACTGTGCAATAATAATGTATACGTGTTTAAGATATTATACGCCATTTTATCTGTCTTAACGTAAAATAATAATTAAGATAAGGTTTGGACAGAAGCAAATATAATGACAGACCATTTATGTCCAGAAATTCTATTAATTTTTATGAAGGAGAGAGTTTGTAAGGATTGATGGATAACTCGCAGTCATTTAACTCAAAAACATACATGAGAATAACACGTGCAATGTGTTAATAAAGTAATGGCACATATCAAATTTTTAGGTATTTTAGTTTTTGCAATAGAATGGCTCATTTTAATAGTTCTACAAGGTATATCTCACAGAAAGAGTATATTTTCATGGCAATGACGTTGTAAATCAGGGAGTTAGGGCTAATTTTGTAAAAAATTGTGATCATCGATATGTTTTTTGCCGTTTCCCAAAAAACTAATTTTCTAAGTTAAGCCTTTACTAAGGGTGCGACATATTCTATAATTTATAAAGTTATTATTTAAATTGACAAAAATATTTGTTGAAAAACATCTTGGCATCCGAAAGCTGTTTCGGCGTGCGCTACGTAACACGCTAGAGTTACAGTAATGCCTGTTTCAGAGTGCTGGTGGGTGCGTTTAGTTCAAATGTAAGTAGACGCCGCTAGCGTTACTGTGAATGCTAAAACAATATATGGTGTCATCGTTTTTAAAGTTAGAAACGTAAACGAAATCAATCCTGAATAATATGTGTAAAAAACGCTTGAAACATACATACCTTTTACAATCGACTGGAATATATAGTAGATTAATAAAAAATTAAATATTATTCATGGCAGATAGAGAAAAAACAAAGTTGTTCTTAAGGGAGAAGCAAATGCTTGTCAGGTAGATTGCAGTAGGTCAAGCAACACCTGTTTTCCAACTGGCAATACACGGTTAGATGCTGGAACGCGGTAGCGATCGCCTCTAGTGATGATGTACGTTACGGTAGATTACTGTCGATAGCCGAATATAAAATCTACGAACCTTTAATTTGATGTGTAAATTGGTCTAATCAACTTTTTTTATTATTTAAACCAAATGGCATTTTCTTAAAAACTTGGGGTTGAATTAAAAAACAAATGAACGCTACGATTTTATATTTTAGTCATCATTTTGTGTTATTTAGCTCTATATATTATAATATCGGTGGCGTTTTACGTAATATAGTGCGGTTATTGTGCATAAGTGAAGTGGATGGTAAATAATGCCACGGAGCATGGATACTGACTTGCCACAACAACTCCCTAGAAAGTTCTAACAAAACGGCCATCATCTTACCAGTTTGTAATATTATGATCAACTCATCAATGGCAGTATTCATTTACTAGAAGATTTTTTACAAAAGAGAATAAAAAAGACTATCGTAGTACTTTCCGTTTGTTTACATCAATATATTCGTAATAAATAGCCGCATACATATTATTAAGAGTAAAAATGTTTACCTCAGTAAACTTAAAAAGGACACTTCTTCTGCTAAAAAGGTCCAGAAATCAATTTGTGTTAGGTTTTGTTATCAGTAAAGTTTAATAGAGATCCAAGGCAGTTTATTATGTTTTCTGTATATTTTCTAGTCTCAATATTCATCGTTGTTGTAACATTTATATATTTAAATTCTTACATACATCCTATTAATGTTATAAACATGAAATTTATAAGAATAGATGAATGTTTTACTTTACTCTTTCACGCATTAATGAATACATTTTTATGATACTTTATAGTAATGTAGCCTATACATTAGAATAACACACAAGTTATAAGTTATTAAGATCCTAACTAATATTATAAATGCTAATGCGAGTTAGTTTGTTTACTTGTTACGCTTTCACGACTTAACCGATCATCATGAAATTTTTCACACATTTATCAGAGCTACGAAAAACGACATAATACCATACGGTTACCTTTCACCCAGAAAAATTACTGGTTTCGAGGGATAGGTGAAATCTATATCAAATCGAACGAAGCTGCGAGCAAAGCTAGTTAAAATGTAAATACAAACGTAGGCGCGGGCGGATGCTAGTTTAAAATATACATTTTTATATTATAATTTGCCGATAGTTTAATTTTCGGTTATCGATAGACTTTCGAAACAAATAACTAGGATTCGCATCACTAGTGATATCGCGACGTCGGTTACAGTCTTCCCAGCGTATTATCGGAACGGTGGCACAAAAAGCTTGGTGTCTTCCCATAGCCTCACATCGGCCTGTCCGCAGCGCATCGCCAATTAGAGTCTCAGCAGGAGCAACTCGAAAGCTAATGCCTCCGACATATACGGACTGATGAGCTATCACACATGTTTGTTTTTAATGCATAGATTTTTTTGTGTAAACCAATGAGAGATGCGTAGACAAACGTCACTCACTTGCGTATAAAACTTAATAATTGAATAGTATAGAAAAAACAATTACCTGGTATGTATTTTAATAGACTTGTATTACAATAAACCTCTGGGTACCAGAATTATATACAAATATAAATTACGAAGATTTTAATAGAACACTGCAAATTCAGTATATTTAATTTACTTTTTATTATTATTATCACTACATATTATAAAACAAAGTCGTCCGCCGCGTCTGTCTGTCTGTCTGGATGTTCGCGATAAACTCAAAAATTACTGAACGGATTGTAATGTGTATACAACACCAATAAATTAAGTAATTCACGGGGAAGGTTTAGGTATATAATTTGTCCAGGTTTTTTGGAATTGGTTAAAATATAATGATAATTGTTGAAAGAATCGGAAAAAGTCAAGCCACCTTAAGCGTGTTATGCACATAAGTATATATTTTTTATTATCAGGGCAGGACAACGTCAGCCGGGCCTGCTAGTGTTATATATATATAATATATATATATATATATATATATATATATATATATATATATAAATAAAATGAAATACAATATTTGTTTAATATTTTACCGTCTTCCTAGTTTGCCTATACCTAATAGGGAACATTGCCGCCGTCGATTTTAAATTTTAATTGAATTTATATTAAGGAAGAATTTCACGAACTAAATTTGTAATCACTAAGTAAATTATGAATAATATAAATGTGTAAAATTTATATAATAAAATTGTGAGACATTAAAATGGCGAAGAAGTCAAATGCATAAGGAGTTATTTTTTTTATTAACAAGATTTCTAAATAAAACAATGTTCATGTAACACGAATTTGGAATGTTCCAATCGAATCTGTTTACTGCAGCGTTTAATTAGTAACGAAATACGCGAAAAAACAAAGTGTGTTTTAAGCGATTTAGTGCACAGTGATTTATATTAATCACGTTTTTAATCAAAAATTAAGACATCCTTGATGATATCTATCGATAGATCGTAAGAAAACAGTTGATAATTGGCAACTGGTAATGAAATGTAATTTTGTCGAGGCTTGTAAATACAGTGTTGTAAGGTTTTGACATAGAGTTTTAATTTATGATATTCTTTTATAGTACTTGTATATTCATATTTTTCCAATTTTTTATTTCATTATAAGTGTTAATTTATATGAATTGTCACATACAAATCCTGTCAAAGTAAAAGCGCTGTAGGGCCCAGAATATGAGAGCTGTAGACATACAACTTTATGCAGAACTAGAGATATTTTTGACCACCATACAGTACTTACTTATTTATTATGCAACTTTAAATGCACTTACGAACCAATCCTTCTACGCCTCACGTTCTACCTTCTTTCATTCATTGCCATTTAAAATTAAACTCTATAGCGGTGAACTTTTTAATTGAATCGCATGCGTCCCACATATCGCTGTTTAACGACCGTTGTTCTATAGATTAACAGTTTTTGTTTTAAGATAACTAATCACTTTTTTTTATACTGAAATTTATAAATCTAGTAATATTAATATTGGATATTCTCAAATTAGTCTTAGGATATATCTGTTAAGAATATCAAGTAGGTACCTATGTTAATTCATAATTACATAAAGCGTTTATGAATAGTCGTTTCCCTCGGGTCGTGTGAAAAATTCTCGGGAAGTTAATTGCGACACACTCAGTTATGTGGACACCGACTACAATGGACATATTCCGAGATATTCCCATAGACGCTTGGGCTGCGTTATAAACGGAAGCGAAATTAACTTAATAATCTTTTGTTTGACAAACTCAATGATTCATGATTATTGACGAAGATTGAAGGATGCCGAAGACCTGGCAAAGTAGAAGAAGTTTAGTTGGATAGCGGACCGTGATACCAAGCCGAGAAAATGATAGGCAGAAGAAGAAGATCATTATTGACGATGTATTTGGAGATGTTAATATGCTAGGTTTAAGAACGGGGCTAATTTATAAATATAGTTATCGGAACACATAGACGGAGCAAGGTGCTATTTTCAATATGAGGACGTTAGTCAGGTGTACATCCGAAAATGTTCCTTGTAGGCCATCATTCAAATTCTGAAAACTTATTAAAAAAATCTCAAAACTTAAGAACAGCGCAGCATCTGTTCTTTGTTCCACTCATCAACCTACCAACCTACTAACATACCACCTACCATATTTCAAATACCAAGGAGATATAAATATATTTAGTATATACATGCCGTATGCACACAGATATTTTATTTAGTACATATTGCACATATCATACAAATTTAATAATTAAAAACATAGGAAATTAAAACTTATATAAATGCCTATCAGGCAGACACAAAATCTTAAATGAGATACGTAAGAACTAAATATAACTTTTGTATGATCGATTGAAAAGTGCAAAATGTGATCGGAACAAGATTCAATGAAAAACCATTACAAATAATAATCGGTATAATCTTAATCTAAGAAATCAAAGCATCTTTCATAAAATCTGAGCTGCACTTGCGAGTGTAGAAGACAAGATTTTATTTAAGTCTGTCATCAGTGCTATTAGTCAGTTTTGTGAACATTATTAACATTGGGGTAAGTATTTTAAAAGTGCATGATTTAATTTTTTCAACGTAAAATGATTACAATAAGAAATAATTTAGACTTGTTAGCAGCGGATAAACAAAATTAATACTTCTACGGTTTGATTTTTTGAGTATTAAATTTTTCATTGTAATATTTAACGAACATTATTTTTTGCATAATAACTTTGAGATAATCTAAGGTACTACTATAAAATTAATCCTAACTAATACTTTTAAGTAGCTATATAAAATTGTATATATCAATTTGTTTGTTTATTTGTAAATGTTGCGAAATCATTTTTTAAGCTAAATTTTTTTTTTCTGTAAAGAAATATTTTGCAAAGTTTAGTTTATAGAAAAATTGTGATGAAAAAAAATCCGCGTAACTTCTTTGAGTTATAACTGCTACGTACAATTAAACTGTTCGGATTGTTTGATATTTATTGATGATATGTCGTTATGACAAGTTTTACTAAGGTAGAACAATAAGTAAAACTATAATAAATAAATAGCCTTGAATAGACTTTGTCTATTTACTATATTGCTAGGCAACGATATATGATTGTGTAATTACCATGCAAATATGATTCTTTTATAATTTTATACAGATATATAAAAGAACTGAACCAAAAAATGAACATTTTCTTATATTCAACAAAAGTATAATTATCTGGTTGAATTCCATTTTAAAATGAATATATACTTACATTTAAATACGACGTAAGCGGTAATTATTGCCGCGTACATTGGCGCCACACCCTACGTTTACTCGCTCACGTAAAGAATGTGCACGAAGCGAGTTTCGTGCAAAAATCCACGAAACACGGGCGTCCGAATCGCGCAGGCAAGTCGTGCGCGTGCGCACTGCGTACGATCACGGCGTTTCCATAATATTACCAGGTAATTGTTTAAACTGTCTTGTAACATTTTTAACTTTCGTATTTTTATCTTTTTATACATCAATATTAATAAATATACTACTTTATACGTTAATAATCGACATTTTGTAACACTCTAACACACTCACACTGAAACTCGTAATTATTAGAATGAAACGTATATGGACACGTATTCTAATGAATTTTGTATTTTCACGTGTAAAAGTTTTGTTATTTATTAATAATATTATTTTTAAATTAATTTATGTAAAATTAATATGGAAAAATAAAGATTTCAACCGTATTTTTTATTCACATAAAAGAATAAAACCGTATATTAATTTGATTTCGTAAATCTGATGTAACGTTATGTGAATGTATGGACATCCGCGACTTTGTTCGCGTTCAATAAAAGTATGAACCTTAATAAAATGAAAACACATCCTAGCGTAAACTTGTTGTGGTGGGGTATAGTAAAATGGATTTTAATCGCGGAATGAAATACAAAATTTAGCTCCAGTCGCAGTTCTAAATATAAAAATATCATCTAAAAATATAAAGCATAAGTCATCTAAAAATATAAAAACCTAGAAGGAAACTAAGGATACATTTTTACTTATAAATTTGTTTAGCGCCTGATAACAGAATGTATTCTACACCAACAATTTATAATTTACCTTTAAAAACATAATAAGGTTGGATTATATATTTTATGGAGAATAATTCGTAAGTTTTTATTTAAGTATTTCACTTGTTTGCATGATCGTTAACAATTGACGACCTTAAATAACTTTGATACGTCCTTAAATAATGTTAATACGGCCTTTAAGAATGTTTTATAAATCTCATGCAGAGTGAACAAATAACTTACTTTGATTTATTGTGGAGTGCGATCAATTATTAAAATCGTTCAGTTATTGAAAGTTATCTTAACAATAGAAAACTGTAATAACTTCATTTCTGTATACAAGGCCGGTCGTAGTGGATTGTTTTCAAAATGTTTGTTGGTCGGCATTAAGACGCGATGATTATTCTCTGTCTATTTTTAACTCCAATATTAATTCTCGTACAGATTAGTCATCTCCGAAATTCCGAATAAGTTTGGTAATAGAAAAGAAGTCTCTTCAATAGAAAAGGCATACCATAACATATCGATAGTTATGTTTAGGTGTCTATATATGTAGCTCACATGCGTAGTCCGGTGAAATTGTAGAGGCACTGCCAGGCCAACAGTGTAAGTCAGTTCGAAAAAAAAAAGTCCACATATATAACATTAGAAGAACATTTATATATTTTTCGATTTTCTCACTATTTTTATTCACCTGTAATCAGAAATTTTGTAAATTAAAATGACTAAATATAAAAGAATTACAGAAAAAAATGTCACTATACAGTCTAAACTCGAGCTAGCGAAAGTCATTGACACTGATTTAAACTATTAAGCCTGCTCGACTTCATAGTAAAGTCACCTACACGTTAACAATAATTATGTTCGGATGGTGTCTTTGGTACCATGGTGGTAATAATACATTTTATATCTGATCATATCAGAAATATATAGTTTTTCCATATATTACAATAACAATCACATATACGGTGCTTCCAGTAACCATAATAGGAGTCTTGTAACTTAGACGAAATGTTGAAAACGCAATTGTTCGAACGGAACGAATTGCTCGGATTAACTACTACACTCGCATCGATGGTTGAAAAACGGAGAAAAAAATCGTGAGATAAATTGATTCGTGATACAAGGCACGCGTAATCGTGAGGTTCAAGGATTCGATTCCGACGGAAATTACAGCGACGCCTGAGCTATTTCGTTTGCATGGAATTACGCTGAGGGAAGAGCGCTCAGGGCTGATTACTAGAATATACTCAGAAAGATTTTTGTTTTCATTTGCAATATACTTTCTGTCTATGCTTGTCGTAATGCAGAATGACTATACATATGCGCTTCCGTATAAAAATGTGTACCTTAAAAGATTTTCGCACTTTATCTTGCTTTTTATTTAACTAGTGGCCACACGCGACTTCCTCCACGTTTAATTGGCATATAACATTTTAACAACCATAGCTACTATTGACGAGTTATATCAAAACTAACTTTTGCCTCGGGTATCGCTGACGTTAATACGTCTTTAACCTAGATTTCAGTAACAGAACTGTTATTTTGGATGAAAGATATTTTGTGTCCTTTTATATGCTTCTGATAACGTTTAAATAAAATTTCAAAAACAAAATTTAAAGACTAATAAACATGTATACTATAAAAACTTTCTCCGTGATTAAAATATTTAGATAACGCTAATTTTCATGGGGATCAGGATCAGTATATATATAAAAACTAGGTCTGATGGGATTTCTCATCCATAACACCATGAATTTTCAACAACCCACTCTTAGTTTTTACGTATATTTTATGTAGACCTCGCGTGCAAAATAACATGTTTCCAAACCAATGAGTTTAAATTATATAATGCTTTCAAAGTACGTACCTACGTCAATGGACTTAGAGTTCGTAGTAACTTTAATTATTATAAAATGCAAGGTGAATTACAGTCATATGTCATATTTCAGATGCTCGACGGTCAGATTTCAGATTCTTAACTGTCATATTTGTGACCCTTGTTCCTTATGCAATAAAAATAAATGACCGCGTCATGTACAATACCATTATAATAAAGGGGTAAGGTTTGTGTTCTCGTAGTAAATAAACTTCGAAAGTATTGATCAAATTTTGATAAATGAACGCATCTATATTACATTCGACGCATACAAACACACAAAGCATGTGGACTGTTAATAGTATGTCTTAGTTAAATATATATTAGTATTTAACTGATATAGATATATTGATGATTCTATATTACATAAATAACATTACATTTAAATTAATTACTTTAATTTCTCTCACTAATTCTATTAATACGACGATATATATGAAACTGGAAAAACAAGTGAGAATATTCGTGAAGTATCAACGATAGTAATTGGTTGTAATATATTTTATTTTTAAACATGCCTTAGAAAACAACGGAACATTGACGTATTAAAACTGGGCGTCTCATTCACTACCCTATTTGCGAGCTGATAATACATATACAACACATTCGTCTGTGACAGTGTTCACGGTCCCATATTCAAATCGTAAATACTAGTATATAACTTTTGTAATTCAACAATCCTCGCTAAGCTTTTTGATCGTTCTGAATATAGTTAGTTGCGCAGAAAACAAATTATGGTATAAATATGCATTATTTCTTGTCATCGAGAGAACTTAAAGATAAATAAATGCGAATTTTAGATTCGTATAATAATATTTTAGCTTTGTTTTGTATTCAAATCTTGAGTATATTATGCGCAAAGTATATTCAGAGCGGCCAATAAGGTTGACGGGGACTGTACTAGAAACTGCCTATAGAATTAACATTAAACGAATTCTCTGCCCAATCACTACTTTCGTTAGTATATCAAAACAAACATAAATTAACTAGTCTATATATATTTTTACAGTAATTTATGACATCTCTCAAACTTTCCGAATGACTAGAAACGAGATTCTGTCACACCTGTTTTAAATTGATTTGATGATATGTCTCAGCTCTTATTGATTCTCTGTATTAGTTATTTGGCTTCATACAGAACTTTTTAGGGTATTATCTAGATTGCATATCGTTATCGTCGTCTTTCATAGAATCTTAAGCAGTAATAATTGTATTTAACAGAAGTAAAGTCGGCTCGAATTTTAATAGGAGTCCGAGTATTTATGACAGTATTACAATAAAAAAAATAAAGATTGGTAACTGTTATTCTGATAAAATACATAGTTTTAGTAAGTAAATAAAATCATTTTCATGCAATAAAAGACGCGGGCACCAGATAATAGATATAAATATATAATAAAATACTCATAACTCTGTATCAAGTTGTATGTAACAAATGACTTGTATGTAACATTAAAAAAAGAATGTTTATCTTTCAATTTGATATAATCAAAAGCGCAGAAAGTAGCTAGTTTCCATGTATCGTTCATTATACGTGCCCGAGATTAATTTAAACTTGACATTACCGATATTGACGCAACACGCGACGACGCAACTATTGAAAAGTGAAAACGACCGTCGCAAATCCCCCATGTTTACTTTCGCCCAACGCGTATAACATTTGAATAGAAAGCAGCCGGTTTTACACGAGTATATTTTCGTAAATTTTTTGATTTATACCATTCGCATAATTTGCGTATACAACGAAGTAGCTCTAACTTGTTTTTCAATGTCACATGAGGTTAGAATCCACTTAGTAGAGGCGCTTGTTTGGTTTCTAATAAAGAATACATACATAACCTTTATTGATAATCAATGAAAGGTATACAACAGAGTCGCTATCCGAGTCTGTCTGTGTGTGCTCTTTAGAATTTTGTTCCGTAATGTCTTCTCATTTATAATACAATATCACCAAGCGGTCATTATTTCACTTACATTGGCAGCGCGAGCTAAACCTGGTGAGTTATATTAAAATAATGTATTATAAAAGTATAAAAAACTGTCCGTGTGACGAGATTTATGAATGCTCTTTAACTTTTGAACTGTCAAAACGCCAAAGAGTAAGGTCAGATAGTTCATGTTTGAAGTTCTTGGACACGCTACATTACTAAGTAAACACCGTGCGAAGGCGAACCTGGACGCTAGTTTTTGGTAATTTGCACCAATCTGATGACTATATGTCTTAGAAACCAGAGTGATTGATATATTCGTAAAGTTGGTTTGACATGCACAATATTATAAAAGACAAAATCTCCTCTCGAAATAAACTATTTCAAGTCTTACATGATTTTCATGATGAACGTCTAGGCCAAGTAGGCAATCTATTTCTAATGACATTTACCCTCCAGTTGTTTTACATCAAAATACACGTTCGTACGTGAACAGTTTTGGGTTCTGCATGCTATTTACAAAATCTTTATAACAGCGTAACGGTTAAAAGTCTGATCATATTTACAAATAAACTCTGGGGTCAGATGCAGTCGTGAACGGTTTGTGACCCCTATTATTTAAACATACCATTCGGTTTGTATATTCACGCCTGTATAGAATTATACACGGATAAGAAAGTTGATTTAAATGTTCATTCGATTTAAAAAATGTATTATGTTTGTATATTGTAGGCAATAACATAAAAAATGTGTGTATTTATGACCGCACGAAAAAAGTGAATACTTCTTTATAAAAAGTACAACAAAAAGCCAAAGTCACGTAGTGTTCCCAGGCTGTCACCCATCCAAGTACTAACCGTGCCCGACGTTGCCTAACATCGGTGATCGGATAAGAACCGGTGCTTCCAACATTCTACCCGACAGAGTCTGCACCCCCATCACTTTTTGTCACACAAAAAGGTTGCGGATCAAAATTTCAAAGCCTTCCCATAACAAGTTTCACTTCAATATGTACAAGTTTTTAAAATATCTCAGTGCTAGGTTGGTAAACAGCGCCGATTAACGTAGTTTCGAATCCTTGTATTGAGCCAGAACTTTCTATCAAAGTGAAACAACTAGAAACTGTAGCGTGGTGGGACGCATTTCTCTAAGCCCGTCAGGTTAGCAACCACCCCCGTGTTTAAATTCTGTTGGCAAGCACTTGACAGCCAATCTCACTGTAAATTTGGATGTGCTATATTAGCCCACATCGTCACTTAACATCAAGTAAGATTATGGGTAAATGCTAAATAAAGTGTGAAATAAGAATAAATGTATTAGAGACGAGACCACTTTTATAGACCGCAGACCGTAGTTGTAAAGCAGCAAAAATGGTTTTCGTTTGACTGATTACTTGATAAGATTCTCGCACGCCATATACATATTAAATATTACAAGCTTATATACATCTGTTTTAGTATTAGTGGTTTAGTATTAATGGTTTATTTAATATTATACGAGTTATTGAAACCTTCTGCTAAACAATTTAAAATTATATGTAATGTGACTTTGTATCCGACTACGTTGCTATAAACCAAATCTAACACCGATGATAACGATGCGCGTAAATGTGTCGCGTTTCCGAATAAACCAACGTTAAATAGGCAAGGTTTGCAGTACCGGCATTACAATAGCTACTACTGATCAAAAGTATAGATTTCTCTGTGGTCAAAAAGAATAGACAAAAATTGTATTACATTATTTAAACTTTAATAATACAACTTTAATAACAGATGTAATCAATATCATTGATTACACAATAAAATCAAACAACCTACGAACGAGCAAACTGCGAAATGCTTTAACCTTCCGTGAACAGAATGACAAATGTCCAACGTTTACGCTGAGTAATATTTGCAAACATAGGCGCAGACGGTGATTCGTTCTCACGTAACTGTACAACACGTCTGAACATGCCCTCTTATTATTCAACATTGTGTAAATATAGGTGGCTGTCTCATTTAGATAATGCGTGTACAAGTTTGTTTTTATCATTTATATCTTTGTAAGCTAATTTAACTAAGGAGCAATATATGCCCACTAATTATAATAGTTCTAATCTGACCAAGAATATTGTTTACTAGTCTTACTTTTGTAGTATTTTAGTCTTATAGTTAGCCTACTCCAGTATTGACAGAATGAAGTATCCAAAGTTTCCATAATGAATGGATAACCATTATACATCTAGATACATCACCCTTATGGATATATCATGCAGCGGTCCGTTTACATCTGTAGCGAAAGTTTAGTCTCCAGTGTACAGAAAACGCGATTACGGAATTTTTACGTTATATTACAAAAATACTGTAGATATATAATTTGAGGGATTCATAGTAAATATTAGGGTGTGCCAAAATAAGACGATATTTTTTTTTTTACTCTCACCCCAAAATATCATAGGATATGGCCAAACGAAAATTCTGTCCCAAGGCCAGCTCTTAATTTCAATTTTAAGAGGTTCTCCATCGAACTTTAAGTTTTCCCATTTAAATAACATGGAAAACATGGTTCTTATTGCTTTTTTGTCCTGCAAACTATGAAGAAAATACTTTTCTAGCTATAACATGCAAAAAACCGTAAATTTGAACTTCGAAACTATATGACAAATCGAGTATGGAAATTAGAAATTCGACTCACTGGTACTTTTTGTACTAAATTTAGTACTAAAAAGGTCCATTCATTCATTTTCTTGAAAAATAATTTTTCATAGTTTGTAAGACAAAAAAGCCATGTTTTCCGTGTTATTTAAATGGGAAAACTTAATATTTGATGGAAAACCTCTTAAAATTGAAATTAAGAGCTGGCCTTGGGACATAATTTTTGTTTAGACATATTCTATGATATTTTGGTGTGAAAGTGTGAACAAAAAAGAATCATCTTATTTTGGCACACCCTAGTAAATATACAGATCTGTGTATATTTCTCTCTTTAGTGTTTTTTTCTAAGTTTCTGCCTTACACGGATTTACATTGAATGTGACCTGGTTATGCCACAAAATCTTGACGAGACCAAGTTCCAATAGTAATATAAGAATAACGATTAAGTTCTTCTATTTCAGAGCTGGGCGCAGAAGGCGAAACCACTTACCTCTATACATGGATGACGACGGCCACGACCTCAGCGACCTTGGGATAGGCACATCTAGTACTAAAAGCAGCCTCAGCGAGGACTGCGACACGCACAGCCTTGCCGTAAATAATTTTAAATTTTAATTTAATTTTTTCTCACCTAGTCGATTGTTTCCAGAAACATCCAGTTGATCATGCTCTAATAAGCTTAGATCACTATTTTATTAATATATTTAGGATTATTCCTTAATTATTTATGGTTTAGTCAAGTGATTTATCTTATTAAACTAAGAAATCTTTAGCCTTTTAATCTTTTATAAAGCCTGATGGTTCTAAGGCGTGGCCATGATTCACAAATTTTTTACATCTTTTCTGTATGATATAATATTTTTATAAAAAAATAAGTCAAATTTGTAAAATGCTAAGTATATTTATTATTTTATATAGTAGTTAATCTATATGCTATTGCAAAATCTGCAATAGGTGACAAAAAATTTGCATTTGTACACACGATTTACGCTCTTTATAAGAAACGATTATTTTGGTAACTGTAATGATTAAGATAGTAAAAATTGATTTATTACTAATAAGTAATAATTAATTTCAGAGTGATGGTATTGACCTGGATAAAAACCATTCAGATGTCGAAAACCTGTCTACCTGTGACAATATCCGTAAACTGGGTTCTAGCGCCAACGAATACGACACTTGCACGACCACGACAATAAGCTCACCGGAGCCCGAAGAGTACACATACGAGGGCGCCATAGAGGGCTACAAGTCGCGGATCATTTCACAAACTAACAGTAACATGGTCAAAACGGTCGTCAACAATTCTAAAGACAATTCATCCGACAAAGTAAATGGTGATATAAACAGAATTAGAACATCTGTAAGTAATAAAATTGAGGAAAAAGTGTCGTCTTTTCAACATGATAGAATGAATGAAGGAAAAAACTTCCTGAAAAAAGATTTACCAAATGTGAACATACATAAAAGAAGAGAACAGTTTGAAAAGGAAAATCCACAAGAGATAAACCTAAATAAACCAAAATTACCTGACATCGCCAACAAGAAGTCAATTAAAGAAAGACTGTCTAGTTTAGAAAAGTACACAGAGGAAACTCATGTTCAAAAATCGACAAGCGACCTAACAAAATTACCCACTGAGGTGAGACCTCTGAAAGAACGTTTGTCTTCACTTGAAAAAATAAAAAGTACAGAACCTGAAAAAGTAAAAAGACTTTCAAGCGGTGATCTTAATAACACTCGGTCTTTGAAAGAACGTCTAAACAGTTTGAAGTCACAAACATCAGAAGAAGATACCAAAATAAGTAAGACAGAAGTTAAAGACGTATCAATGAGTTTAAAAGAACGTCTTTCATGCCTCGACGCTGCTAAGAATAAGGAAATACCGAAAATATCTATTGAAGAGGAAATAATCCGCAATGATAAAATTGAAACACAAATAATCGAGGAATCCAAGGATAAGTTAAATGATAGCTCACTTAAATCCAGTCTTTCTGGAATAGAGAACCAAATGCAGAGTTTTTGCCGTTCACTGGATAGTTTGGATATTAATGGGCAGTCTTCTCCAAATTCTTTCGAAAGAATACAAAGTTTAGAAGATTTTGACTGTGCCGATATGCAAAACAATACTGTTCCAAGTGATATCGAAACAGAAGACAGCGGTATCCACACTGCTAGAGATTCTTGTGCACCTGCTGATGATATAGCCGACTTAACCCAAGTAGCATCACCTATAGGAGAATCCATGATAGAGGCTTCTGAATACGAGTCATCCAATGAAGATGGTGTACTTATGGATTCTAAACATGAAGAAGAAAGCATGCCTGAGCCAATTCAAACAATTATACAAGAGGTGATTGTAGAAGAAACCGAAGAATTGGATAATAAAGCGGATGATGACAGTGCAAGTAATTATATCCAAGCTTTATCACAACCAGAAGATTCAAGTGCCACTGAAGAAATAACGGAAATTCAAACTGATAAAGATGATGAAGAAACATTAAAAAGTTTGGATATACAAGATACTAGCGTAAGTTTAAATGAACCTGTATCTACAGGGTCCGAAAGTGACACTGTAGTATTTGAGGGGAAGATGACTATTCACTTAAACTTGAATGAAATATGCAACAATTTGAGCTCCGGTGCTGGGAATACAAATACTAACCAACCTATTAACGAATCCACTAATAGCAAGAGCATGCCAATGGTAACTGTTTCTAACATTACAACAATTACTAACATATCACCAAAAAATTCCATCAAAACGCTTAATAATATGCTAAATAAAGTCGGTGACGTAACTTGTACGTCGCAGTGCTCGCTCGTTCAGTGTTTAGGCGATAATGATTCATCTAACGATTCACATAATGTAAATATAAAAAATGTTGTTACTCAAAATAGCGATGTTACAGCTACCGACGACAACGTGGTAAGTACTTCGCAAGATTCTAACCCGTTCTGGCAGAAAAGAACTAAGAGATCCGTAGAGCCTAACAGAAGAAAAACAATACTGTTCATAAATAACAAAGTACCAAATAAAACTATAACTCCAAATACCAACCAGGCCTAAATAATTTTGTATGTCTATTCATTTCTCATATATTGCCGTTATAACGCAAGTCGAATGAGAATTATTTAGTAAGATAGTATTTTCTAGAAGTTTTACGGTCTATTGATCTCACCCACCATTTTCCTAACTAATAAACATGTCAATAATATCAGAAATATCGGAGATATTCATAGAATTCCTAGCACAGCAGATCATTTAAATAGAAGTCATTATAGTCAACCATTGATTTAAACATATAGAAAAGGTCATATTCATAATTTAGATTAGTAGACCCTCTTGTTATAGTAGAATATTTATTCAGAAAAGTGATATATGTAAATTCATTATCAATAATATATGTTACAATGTTACTTGTATTAGTTTTATTTGTGTGATTACTAATTCCCATATGAAGTATATGTTTATCATAATCTGAATATGTAAATCAGTACACATTATCTGTATGAAGCATATCTCAAGCAAATGGAATTTTATCTTTTGTTACATGACATAAATTGGTAGTGAGATAACAGTCGGCTCGGAGAACGGGCCTCTTGAATTTTGTGCCAATAAAATATTACACCTTTGGGCTATTATTTAATTATGTATTCATTTAAGTTACATGGTATTTGATTTTCTGGTGATGGGCTAACTTAAGGTAAGAACATCTTATCCGTACATAAATGTTTGTCACTCGCTACTAACAATTCATTTCGCTGCATCTTGTGTTGAGGCTATGCTTTTGTAAGACTCATTTGCATATTTTCTGGTCTTCCCTGAAAAGTTTATTTTATAAGTTTTTATTCATAACTGATTAACATTTCTTTGTTCCGCAAAATTTTAACTTGTATTAAATTTTGGTTTGCTTAGATTATTTTTTGCTTTAATAATTCAATAAATTAGGAACTGTTTAATTATATCGATGAAATATTTCGTTATTCATTACAAACTCTTTTTCTGTTAATACTTACTAAATTTTAAATTGTGGTCTTTTTATTACATGTTTTTTACGTCAGTGTTATAACTGAAAAAAAAATCATGTTTTTTCTATGTCGTTTTTATTTTCTTTGCTTTTAATTCTGAAACAATTCTATAAAGATTTTGTGTACAGATTAACACATAATTTAAATCTTCAGGTAATAGACGCACTAGATCTGGCATTCAAAGAACTAGACTCGGAAGACAGCGCTACAATGGAAGATCAACCAGAGTCGGAACTTAAAAAAGAATTGTCAGACTTTAGTCTTGATAAAAAGATATCAGTGACACCACTGTACGAGAATATTGATATATTTTATCAGAACACAGTGGATGATGGAGCATTTCCTTTAGATTTGCAAAGTAATGTGTTAGAGCCACCAAAGGAGAAGCCACCGCCACCGCCAACTGAAGAACCTCAGGAAGATGAACTTCTTGGAAACGTGAGTATAATCATTCGTGAAGCGTTAATAAACATCTGTAACTTTGTTCGAAATTATTTTTTGTGGTTCAATAAAATCATTATGAAATCAAAACAACGCCAACACTAATATTTGTGATTTATATTACTGTAATGATAATCGGTTATCTAAATCTTATAATAACCATTGTTTACTTATAAAATTTATGGTTGAAAAATACAAATACTAGTTCAGTACAAGCAATAAATATTTTTCATAATGAAGGGCCCAGTACGAATCTTAAACCTGGTGAGAATTGTGTTCCTTTCGACATCAAAAAGTTAAATATCTTTATTAGGAAGGCCAACGTGAATGTATCTACAGAATGTAGTAAGACAAAACTTAAGGCATAAGTAGGAAGACACACATTTTGTTCCCTTTTTAGGGCAACTTCCGACATTCGAGCTCAGCGCGCCGGATCAAGAAAGAGATAAGAAACAAACGTACCAGTTTCCTGGGCATTGAAGGTCAAGTTGATGATAGCTACCTCGATTTTGACCTAACATTGGCTCCACGTCCAGATATCACCTCCTTCCTACAAGAAGAGACCAAGATCGAGAAGCTTCTATACAAAAAAACGCTGTCCCATGATATGGATGCTAAACTCAGGGACAGTAGGGATTCAGGAGTGGATATCGACAGGGGTCCTTCAGCTGAAGCTTGGTATAAGGGACAGTCTTCACCTGAGAACTCTAATCCTCACAGCAGACAGAACAGTGAGGTATGTTACCATTCCTTTATACAAAATGTAGAGAACATATAAAATTTAATTTAATCCTCTATCATTAAGAAATATTGAAAAGCTCTTTACATAAATAAAAACCTTGAAACCACAAAATTTAAATCAATACAAGCAGTATTTTCTGCTTTTGCACTACCGTTTTCGTTCAAGCAAATATTATTATATCAATTCCACCAGCTCGATCACCTGTTTTAAACAACACTACAATAGCTTTTACTTAATATTAATCTCCTGAAAACATTTGAAGTTCTTTAAATTCAGTTCTTTGCAATTTTCATCTTGATGTATACAATAATATAATAAAGTGACTGCATATATAGCTGAATTAATGTTATTTAAGAACCGTTCTAGATTTGTCCATTGGGGTCAAATGAAATCAGCTTTAAACTGATGATATCATTAATTTAAATATTTGTTTAGTAAAACAATGAGATCACTCTTATAATGTTTGGAGAATTACATTTAAAGATTTTACGATTTGCATATATTAACTAAAATCTATTTATAAAACATGATTTATATTAGCTTATTTTAATGAATGAGGTGCTCTTAGAGATTCATAGACAAATCTGTACACTTTATAGAAAAGTTAATTATGTATTAAGTACAAATCAGTTTATTTTTTATTAACCGTAAAAGTATATTTTAGAAACTGTACATTAACTAGTAAGGCAGAAAAGAATAATTATAATGTTACCACTTATACAAAATTTCATTTGCCTTGTTAAAATTCCAGCCATACACCCACGTCACAGTGACTTCTGATGAAGAAGAACCCACGAAGAGGCAGGCAGACGAGAAATTCACCAAAAACCTCAGCTCAAAACTGAACGAGCTGAGCGCGACGCATTCAGATGAAAACAAAATAGAAAGTCTGGACAAAAAAATACAACAACAACAGGTAAAGTGAGCTCATTGAAACTGATAAATAAACAACCTGTAAATTGTATTTATTATTTATTCTCTTATTTTAAATTGGGTTTATACAGAATAATGTTTCTTTGTATTAATTATATTTACATATGTACGTCGCTAAACTGTTATATTAGTTGTATTTTTTTCAGTTGTTATCGCACTAACATTTGCCAGTGTCACTTTTTTACCGTCGTTAGTGTATAGATTTGTTTTTTTTTTCAATTTCATGTTTTTAATAAAGCAATGTTGCGAACTTATACAAATAATTCTTATATTAGAGATATCTTACTATACTATCTACCTATCTTACTATATAGTTTTCGGTCTAATTTATGTATTTATTGCAAGTTATTCAATAGATAGCATAGTAGATATTACGTATGCAAAACATTTTCTAAAGAATGCCAAAGAATCTCTGCTTATAATGGCGACAATGTGTTGCCTTTTGTTTAACGTTTGTCTCCGAACTTTCGAATAGTATATGACATGAGATAATTATTTTGTAAATTAGTAAACATAAAGGTATCTTTGTAATTGCGCTTATTTTATTTTATAATGATTATGTAACTAAGTATTACTACGTATTTAAATTGTTCGATGCTTCTACATTGAAAGAAAACAATAAACTCATTTACTATATAAAACGTGAAACATTATGCAATACTTGTTCGCTGTTGAAATGTTAATTCATATATTATGAAATCCATTATTTGCATGTAATAAAATTATGATATAATAAATACAAAGAAAATCTTGTAAAAACCCAACGTATTTAAGTACAGAAATATATGTTATTTATATTGTTATTTAATATAACATATACCTACAGTAGAGTAGTATAAAATTGATTATAGTACGTAGTCGATGCTCTACTAGGGTTGCTAGTACAAAGGTTATTTTTGAAGTTAGTACAATATATTAGCTTTTTTGGATTGAGATAGTATATTATAGACATAGGTAAGTTACTATTTTTGATTATTTTGATCTTGTTGATTATATGAACATACCACTGAATACCAAAGCAGAGTTGCTTTAAACTTTTAATCAACTTAAATGTTATATTATTTTCGGTACCACGTAGGAATTCTTATATTAGAGATGTACAGAGAACTAATATTTAAATATTTTCAAAATTTGCTCGATGTAATAAATATTATACATATATTTCTTAAATGCTTACTTATTATTATTTTATATGTTAACAAAAATAATTATATTAATTTAGATTTAACTTATATACGTAGCTTGAAAAAATTTTCTACTTTGAAAAATTGTATCAAAAGATATGCAAATTCCAACGGAATTGCAACTTAAAGAGTTATTTGTTAACATATAAAAATGCGTGCAAAATGTAATAATTATGATATACATACATAAAATGCACTTTATGCTTTTGGTATGCACTTTGGGCCTTTTATTTTGTAATACAAAATTATGATTTAGAGGATTGGGTTACACTTAAGTCTATGTACATATAAATATAATAATATCACAAAATTTTAAGACGTACTTAGCATATATATAACTTTATCTCTCTTTATTTTTACATAAATCAATCGAATTAATTATTTATTTTTGCGAAGATATTGTAATTATAGAAAGACATTGTTGAAATAAATAAAAAACTATTGATTTCATTTTGATTTTGTGGTATTACTACTACATATATTGGATTAACAAAAACTGCTTTCTAATGCTTTTGTAAGTATTAATTATCATATATTTAATGTCATTATCTTTAAGAAATATATCAAGATTGTTAATAAGTAAAAGTAGTTTCGGGTAGTATATATTTTTCTGTTATTTTCGCCTTTACAATAAATGATTATTTACTTGTCAATGACAAACTGCCTTTTATTTTCTGCACTTTGTTTATCACTTTGCACTTGCATGTCATTGCTACTTATATTTTTTTTTGTTTATTAAATGTATAAAATTATAAAACTACATTTTCACTTTTCAATTTTAAATTATTATGTGATAGACTTTAATATTAATTTATTCAAGTATTTATAAATAAAGACATTAAGAAAATTAAAATTTTTGACATCTATATGTCTAAAAGTATTAATATCTGTTATTAATTACAGTGATTTGGGTGAAAATTCCTAATTAATTATACATTTAATGAACTACAAAAATAAGTATTTCCTAACAAAAAATAAATATCATCTCCATTTTGTGTCGTGTCTGTGTGTGTAAATAACATTAAACAAGATGGCCGCCGTGGCTTAACTTTGCAGGCGTGTGGCACTAACGAGGATTGGCCTGACGGGCATTGCGATGACGCTCATACAAAGGTGAATGATGTATTTTATATTAGCTAGCAATACATTATTTTAAATGGTTTGTTACCTATTTTCAAAACAGATTACGAATATGATAGAAATTTTAAATTGCTCTCTATATATAACTATAGTATTCAAATTGATAAATTATGTGTTGTTGGTATACAAAAATAAACTTTTATCTATTTCTATTTTAGAAAAGTAAAATTATTTCTGATTTTTACCTTAGAAATTTCATCTTTAGCACTAAAAAAGTAAGAGTCCTTATTTAAATAAAAAGCTGATTAGGTGATCATAACAGATAAACTTTACCACCATCCTCGTTCTCTTTTGCCCTTAAAGTATATTTCAACTCGTACTTAGTATTGCTGGCTAACTTATTTTTTATATAAGTCCGTTATTGATTGATGAAAAAATATTCAGTGTAAATGTACGTTATAATTTTATACTAAATCAAAATATCAAGAATAAAGACGCTTAAATGTAATTAAATATTAGACTACGAATATTTCATAAACTAATTTATCGGAAATCATAAACTGCTAATAAATCTTTGCACATAAAGTGAATTATATTTATAATTTCCACGTAATATAATGAGATATTTTTTTGTTAATGGAATCTCTTATAATTATGTATATTAAAAGTATAAACTGGCTTTATATACCAAAATATTTTTTTCATACATAAAATTTACTCTGAATCGAATTTCATATTCTATCTTGTTGTACCTATTTATCGAACTCTTACCACGTACGCTTTTATGCAGCACTCATTCATCAAAGATTGGGGTAAACCGGTACAATAATATAGAAAAGAAGCATACGGTTACTAAATAAATGGAGATACCATTTCATTAAATAAAACATTACCCAGCAAAATTGATTTCATTTGAATTAAAATTATTCTTATAAAAATTAATCAACACGGTTAGTAAAAATATTGTTTTAAAAATAACCAACATAATCAACCCTTTATCATAATTCGCAAAGAAACATTTTTAAACTTATCAAAGAACCCTAATCAATAGGAAGTACTCCGCTTCGAGAGGGAACTGCTACAGTTAGAACAAGAAGAACTCCGACGGCAGCGCGACAATCTTCTTAGAGATCAGAACAGAATTATACAGAAATCGGTCCAAGATATATCAACGGTGGTGACCCCTGACAAACCGCAACCTAGAACCGGAAAACCGATGGCCCAAAACTACAGGCACTCGATGCCCAATTTAATATTAAATGAAAATGTTGTTATATCCTCGGTTGTACAAGAAAAACCTGTTATAAATGAGAAACGAAAGCCATTCGTCTCAGAGGAACAACTCCAGATGCATTTCGGTGTTGAAGAGAGCAGGCGAGTGCTATACGATGAAAGGAAGGTTGAAACGAGACGGCCGGTACCGAATACTAGGGTATCACAAATGGTGTTGCCGCCGAAGCCGAGGAGCCGAGATTCTTTAGAAAGAGAAATCACTATGAGGCAAGTATTTTTTTACTGCAATAATACTGTCTAAACACGAGCATCTACAATGACGAAAGCCATTACATGAATTGTATTGTTTCAATCTCATCCAGTTACAGGGTGATATTTATAGATTCATGTTCTCGACTAAAAAATATTAACATTGGATAGTGGAAAGCCGCTAAAATAGATAATTTAATTCAATACCTTTGAAATTTTCAATGGTTTACATCTATGAATCGTGGTGCTAATTGAAAAGGGTTCTAATGTTTTATTTCTACGTTTCCAACCGATCTCCGATTCGTTCCATATATTGAGAATATTAATATGTTTACCTCTTCTGATTATTCTACTCAGCTCTTTTTATGGAAAATATAACACTTCGAGAATAATCGCTTAAATAAAATACAGAACGTACTGGATTTTTATATTGTGAAATTTTATAATAAATACGTGATACAATTTATTTATGACTTGTGTGAGTAACTGTTCTCCTAGAAATGAAATGGCTATAATGGAAATGTATTATTAAATTGGAGAATTACGGCCTTATTACAAAAACAAAAATGAGCACGCGTTTAACACAAGTTTTACTGAACATTTTCTACAATTTTAAACCTTGTTAAATACGTGTTTAAAATACTTTATTACAAAAGGGTGTCCAAGCGGTCTCTAGCTAAACATCTGGCTTAAGTTTTTTATGTAAGCCACTCTGAATAGCATTCATTGAATTCAATCTCATCATTCAAAAACGTTTCAATTTACGAATAATATTTTTGTTCAGATCTTCTTTAAGAATGTTTATTTATTTTAGGTAAAATTGGTTATTATTACTGTAACATTTGGTTTAAAGAAAATGAAGTAATTATTAAAATAATCAATATGTAAGTATAAAATATTACGCCAAAGTGCGTAAAGTGGAACAACAGTCTATTCTCAGAATAAATACATTGTGAAATATCATGTTGTAGTAGTTGTCATTTACTTGTGAATCTCCAAAATCGTTTATTTATCTACATCTTCCAAATTAATTATACACATGAAATCCACAATTTATTACGAAACGTCTTTTGCCGGCAAATATAAATACAATAAATCACAACAATAATATAAGAACTGTGAGTTTAGGCAAGTGTTATACAATGTTTAAATTTAAATAGTATCTATTTCTAAACAAGGGTAAGACTCTTTTGTGATCAAACTTTTTTTAAATAAGCTTTCGATGCGTATTTAACTTTTTTGTAATTACACTGCTAATGTTTATAGAAGTAGCCGCGTGCCTTCAGCTGTGGAGTACGCGAACGTCGAGAGAACACCAGTACAGATGAGACAAAAGCATCTAGTACAGAACGGTAACAACTACCATCCGATGACAAGGCACACACTGCAGGTCAGTACCGAGCTCTTTTCGCCACATATTTCTCTAAATTTCTCGAATTTAACCTTGAATTTATTTACTCTATTCCGATATCCATGAATACAAGATTTGTTTGCAACCAATTTCCAGGCGTTAAGCGCAGCTCCAACACCGAAGCTGATCTCCAGCACTGATTGGATGCAGGCGAGGAACAGGAAACCTACTAATTTCAACTACAACCAACATTGGTTAATTCAGGTAATTCGTAGTAGATTTTTTTTTGTAATATATGACTATTATAGAACTGTAATGTAATTTGTTTACTTTTCACTTCTGCTTGTAGTTGATTGGTCGTTGCCAGGTCTCACTGCAAAAAAAAAGTTCAACTTTTTCTGTACTATGTGTCCCTGAATTAAATCTGAAATGAGTAATAAAAGGGCCGAAGATACGCGAAATTTTGCGAAACTAATATCTAGTCAAGTACCTATGATTGATTTCCGCAAAGTAACGACTTCATCAATCAGACGTTATAAAATAGCAATTTGCTTCGCGGAAATCCACCATTAAGTTCTTGAATGAACGTTACTTTGTACTTCAGCCCGTATATGGGTACCTTCAACAACAACAAACAGTCAGTTAAAAATTTTAACACAGATTATTTTCCACATTGCTAGAAAAGAACGGAATAACACTAAGCATTGATTTTACGGTTTTTAATTAACGTTTGTAACTCAATTTGTTATTCGTATTAGCGTAACGTCCATCATCAATCGAAACGAAATCGAAACATGTTATCCGCGACTAACTTAGTTATTCATTTCTCTGCCTCGCTTTAGAGTTCGATGAACAAATACATGACTATGAAAAAAGTTGTGATACAAAATTTAAATTAATTTTCATTTTTATTAGGTTGTCGTATCAACATGAAAAGTTGCTTATAGTCAGCACGCTTAAAGTCTCGAAAGTTGTGTTGTCGTTTCCACTGGATTTAATTTAAACAAAATATTTAAAGCTGGCACG
Source organism: Antheraea assamensis (assembly GCA_035772565.1). Lineage (NCBI taxonomy): Eukaryota > Metazoa > Arthropoda > Insecta > Lepidoptera > Saturniidae > Antheraea > Antheraea assamensis. Next base: position 4,218,007 of record JAQQSE010000045.1, read on the forward strand.
TACAAGACATTGACAAGACAAGTGTGTATATTAATTATCATTCATATCGTTGGCCGTGTCATTCGCATTTGTTTAAACCGACCGTTAGTCAGTAAATCGACACGTGTATTATTCAAAAACGGTTTTTGCAATGTGCTGTGTACTACATATCCGTCCGTATGAGTACTGTACGAGCCAAGCTTATTTATTCGATACCATAGCTACTATATTTTTTATTCTTTGTAGGTTTTAGCGTTTCAACACAGTATCTATTGATGTTAAATGACTATGTGGTCTAAGATGGTAAACACGCTAAACTAACAGGTGACTGGCTCACAAGTGCAGTTGGCGGAGTTCACGTATAAGTTGGCGTGCGTGTTTGGCGATACATTTTAATTTAGAGTGATAGTTTAAAAAGCTTTTTATCATCATGCAATTGTTTAATCGTGATGTTTAGCGCTTGTACCTTATTAAAATAGTAAATTCTGTTCCCTGTATTATAAAGGATGTAAAATGGTTGAGTTTGTTTTAATTTTAATAATTTTATATCTGTCGGGGCTTACTATTGACCTATCTTCTCATTTTTCACTGTTACTGATCTGTACTAATAATTTGTTACTATTAGCCCGTTTTCCAAAAACATTTAATGTCGAACTTATTCGCCAATCGCCAGCTTACGCTGACGTCATTAAAGATGACGTCACACATGACTGTTTTTTACATTGACCCGATATATAATTTACAGGAGGCAGAACAACGTAGACTGGAGGAGCAGCGGATCAAGGCTCGCAGCGCGCAGCGACATGCCTATCAACAGGACATGCCGCCGCACCCGATGCCGCCTGGAACTCTTCACACGCCACAGCTTATCAACAGGTTAACACTTTCTACACCTACTGTTGATTGTGATATATTTTTCTTTGGTACCTTACAGATCTTATAATAATAGAAATTATGATTTCCAGTCAACAAGGTTTACACGAGGTGAAAAGAACTACAAGAGGAGGAGGTCAGGAAGCACCTCGAGAGGACAAACTGCTGAGCGTCAGCGGGAGGAGGAAGTGTTCGCATTGCGGAGAGGAGTTGGGTACGTTTCATAGTTCTTTGATATTTACCATCACATTTTCGTTCGTGATTCACAAATGTCTCTGCCAATGTCACGTAAATATTATATTTTTTCTAATAGCATTGTTCGAACAACGCGGTAGCAATATGGTTGCATTCTTATTAGAACTATCCAAGGATTTTTTATAGTAAATCAAAATGTATCATTCACATTATTTGCGCATACTCATATAAGTTTTCAAATATATTACAGAATACAATAATAAACCATGCAAGTGCATGTTTTTTAAATAGAATTGAGATTTACCAAAAATTCCATTCCTAAATAAATTCTTAAATGTATAAAAAGCACAGCTTTTAAAATTCTCCATGCCTTAATTGTGGTTATAAGTGACAATAACAATTATGTATCAGTAATAAATTCTATTATTTCACTACCGTTATTGTTATTCTGCTAACCTGTATCGTATTATAGTTTTTGACTCTGTAACGGTAATGAAACAAACATTTGCTGTTTGTATTGTGACTTTGAGTGTCAACAACTTGAAAAAGTTTCCCTTTCATAATAACGCTAAGAAGCTACCTTTACGCGTTGTGATAACACCGGCCGACAATAATAATAACGGGTAATAACATTTGAATAATTTGCTATGGACATTAGATTGTTAGTTGTCGCAGTAGATGATAGGTGGTTTTAATAAGGTATGATTTGTTGAACAGGTCAAGGCGCGGCTATGATAATTGAATCGTTATCGCTGTGCTACCATGTGTGGTGCTTCACGTGCGCCGTCTGCGGCGTGCGGCTCGGGGACGGGCGTGCCGGCGCCGATGTGCGTGTACGCTCGCGTCGGCTGCACTGCCCCCACTGTCACTCCGCCGATGACGGCAGGAAATACTCGCGCGTCTAGCGTCTCTCTGCCCTTCCCTCTCCCGCCCCCTCCCACTCCATGGGACCTCCGCAATTCAACTGCTGTTGCAAAGTAACAACAAAACTTAGAGAGCAACAATTGCGGTAAAATTGTAACAGCGATTGCCGTTCGTTTTCACCGTAATTCGTATTCGTATAGTATTGTAGGTCTGTGAAGGTCCATCGGGCCAATAGCGCAGTCGATTCCAATAAAAAACGTTTGATAAGTATGAAACTCACAGTGCACATTTTTGAATTTTTACTTATACAATGTACAACAAATTACCAATTTAGCATTAATAAAAAAAATGCACTCCAACTTTTCGTGTCAATTTGACATCCATTTGCAACAGCAGATTAACGACATTTGCTTTGTAGTTTGACGTCAAATTGATAGCAATCGTCGAGGTTTCTCTCTTTGCTTTTGAAAAGTGATACATATTTTCCTCTCTTTCTTTCCTCTAACTCGTCGATGTCCATCGCACCGATTAATCGCCAAATACAATTTATATCGTTATATCAAATTATAAGTTTATACGTTTCTCATCGCTTTCGAGGTGGTTTAGTGACTTTACACTGTTTATTGTATTGTTAAGTAGTGTAATCACGGCGTCTGTATCGACGCAGTGCGATATGGACTAGCACGCTGCCTGCCTGCCCCCATAGGGTGACGGATCGTTGAAGACGTCTAAGCGACTCAGCCAGTTTCTGAGTCCGCTACTGCACGCTTTTGTTCGTTCATTCAGTTGTCACCGATTCACTCTATATTACCGCCCTTCGGTTATCGATGCCAGAAGGTATCGCTTTTTTTATTCCGAGCTTTCACTTATAATTTCGACTTTTTTTTTTTCAAAATTACATTACATTTCGACTTCACGGTTCATCGAACTATGCGTTTCGAATGAGAAGATAATCGTGTCAACTTCATACGCTACTTGTCAAAATTGTACCGCCAGCAACAAAAATATAAAAAAAAGATTTTTTATTATACATACTACAAATAAAAAAGTCATTATTTAAATTACTATAAAACGAACGTTGTATTTAAATTTTTAATTACTTTAGATTAAGATGGCGAAGACATGTTCGCAATACTATTGGCAAGCGGCAGTCATTTTGTATTAATTATACTTTAGTGTATCAATTCATAATTTCATGAATTGATATCTACATTATATTATTTTTCCGATCGTACATTTTTCATTGAAGTTGCATTCGAAATGAGAAGCAAAATGGCGGATTGACAATTATCTTGTTATTTGAAGCACCTCTTACTTCATAATAATATAAGTAAGTGTTCAACGTATACTAAATTAATTCACGCTCTATTATCATTTTCGACCTTTTTGTGCCATGTCACCTCCATTAACACGAAGTACATATGATTAATTACGGATTATATAATAATATATACTTAAGTTAAATTGGGGATATAACTAAACATGTGTTACTTTTGTTTGTTTCTATACATTAAAAAAAATCTCTATTTGTAATATTTTGTAAATAGGTTCTAATTTATATTTCAATAAGTGTTACGTTAGCTTTAATAGTTATTATTGTAGTTTAAAAGAGAATAAACAAACACACTCAAATAATATAATCCAAAAACGTGTATGATTAATAACATTGAATAATATATGTAAATCTTTAGTAAATTATGCTTTTTCTTTATCACATCACTCTAAGATCATTATATTTTATGAAAAAATAGGAATTTCGTTTGTATTTAAATAAATGAAAAGCGCTATAATATTTACAACCATTTAAATGAATATTTATAATTTTATAAGCAAGTGTATTAAACTGATTTAAAAGTTCTATCATGAAATGAAACGTCATAACCTAAAATGTTTCTAGAAACCTCTAAATTATCTTACATGACTATATATAAAATCACTTATGATTGTTTGTAATTATGTTAATTATTTGAAAAAAAAACGTGTAAATTATCTATATTTATAAGGGTTAAGCTGTATAACAATAAATATTACAATAATAAATGTTATTTTATTATCAAAATTATCCTGTATTCAAAGCATCCTCCGGACTGACTTGAACTATCAGAAACGATATCCAAAAGAAACATTTCAGTGTTTGTCTATACATTGTAGAGAGATATAGGAGTAGAGGAAGGCCGAAAATGGTGGATGGATTGTGTGAAAAATGATATGTGAATAAACAGTGTGAATACTGAGATGGCATCTGACAAGGGAGAGTGGAAAAGGAAAACATGTTTTGCTAACCCTATTTAGGTGGGATAAGGGTAAGCTGATGATGACGTAAGCGAAATTAAAAGTGTATGTTTTTTTTAACTTTTACTGTACAGTATAGATATACACTGTAAACTTATAAATTTAGAGTATTAGACATTTCAGATTATGTCGTTAGTACAAAGGGGGGGCCTTTTTGCTAACAGCAATCTCTTTCAGGCAATCTTAGGATGGATATATTCCATAGAGTAGAATCGGGAGTATTCAGAGTGTACAAGTAAAATAAAACTAATATATACGACATAAATTAAAAGTATTTTAATTGTAAAATACATATAAAACGTATGTTGTTTGTTCGAGATAATCTCTGAAACAACTGATCCGATTTTAACGAAACTTTTACTAAAAGACAGAGGATTATTCAGAGTTGTAAAAAACCTACTTTTATATTTTTATATATTTTTCGGTGAGGGTTAATCAGTTATGATAAGAATTACTGTAAAAAAAAAATAAAGAGTCAAAAACAGTAAAAGTTGCATGGACTAACTAAGAATAAGAATATACACTTTTTCATACAATATAATTAAAGTGGTTACACAATATTGCAAGTGCAACGCTGTGACAAAACAAAAGCGCGACCGCCAAGAGAAACTGCAATCACTGACGTTCAATATGTAAAAAAACCTAGATAAACCATAGAACCGTCATTTCGATAAAAACGTAAATCACGATCACATCTAGCAACAGAGACCTAAAGCGATTTTCCTATCCAATTAATAAAGAACTGGAAAAAGTAATTTTGCTTTAAATGAGTATTTAAGATATAGAACTGCGTCTAAAGGATTAGCATTTTACTGTTCTTGGAGTTTTGATCCATCATCCTGCCACTGGTTTCGTATCCTCACCAGGTGGACTCGGCAAGTCATAAAACTTGTTCGCCAACCACACCATTATGTAAACGGCGACGCTCAATCCTGACAGACTGGAAATGTAAGAAATTATTAATATTCTTCTTATTAGGCAATACAAAATATAACATTTTAGGAAAACACTTTGGCGGGAAATTTGATGATTAAATAAACAAGCTGGTGTTTGTGACTTCAATCTTTTAAAAGTATTTTTTAATTAAGCGGCAACTACAAAATTATGTTTTCCGGACAATTATCGTTATATTTCAACCAATTAACCTCACAATATCTTCATAATTTTTTTATCAAAGCGGCCATCATTAGATTTGAATATATTTGGCACAGTCATACAATTGCTTAACATTCAGACAGGACTTATTTTATTACTAAACAGAATCCGAATTTAATAAATACTTCCAAGGAAATTAAACACCGACTAAGACAAAATAAATGTACATAGCACTCATACTTACATTTCAAACATTATATAGTGTATAAATAATATGATGATTGTCAATTAAAAATAAATCGAACCCTCTAGAAATATTTTCTACATACTATGCACGATCAACAAAGGCTGTTATTATTAATGTATACTATTATATTTTCGCATTCTCTCGACACCTTAAAGAACGTTCACATTGGTAGAAAATTATTGCCAAAGTAATAGAACACAAACATATGTCAAGTTAAATAGTCTTTATACTTAGAAATAGTTTTGTGATACACTGTACATACTATACTATAGCCTTGCGACATATAAATGTATATGAATATACCGTCGATCGTTAAACATGTAATGTTAGTAACAATAATCTGTTTTTGTTCAGGGTTAATATCAATGCACCAACCACCAAGTGATTTCAAATGCTGAAAAATTATAGTTTCTTGTAAACATTTTTGAAATTTCAGATTCCTTTACGATATTTTTTTTCACCGTCAATCGATATTATTTCCAGTTAATTTCAAATAATACAGTTTCCAGAAATTATCTTTACGAATGGCAACCGAACGCAGCAAATTTCAAAGCGTGCTTAAAGTACACTTAACGATTAAACCTTTATAATGTAAAATGTCAACCGTACAATATTGTGCATTTTTATTCGTGGCTGGTTATTGAGAAACGTGGTACTTTTACATTTTATAGATTTTAGCATTTGACCACAATTTCACCTGATGTTAAATGACTACGTGGTCTAACATAGAAAACACGCTAAACCGAGAGAGACACTGGCTGTTTAGAACGGCTACACCTACACCCGTAGACGCTTGGCGACAGATTTTCAACATGAAACGCCTTCTATTTGCCGTACTGTGAAGACAAGCGCAATATCCATTTTAGTATATAAATCAAAACCCTGACTACATAACTTTTGAACTCTTTTAGTTATATAATTGAAAATTTCTTATGTCGATTGTTAGTTAGTAAAGAAATTTTTCTTATCCCCACTCTCTAATTTGACTTACAAACGACATACTGACATATTATATAGGCTATACCATTCGACCACTAAAAACGAATTTAACTACTTTTTATATTTTAAAATCCACCAAACAGCTTAGGTTAGAAAGCATCCCAAAAAATAGAGGTACACTTGAAACACAGTCCTCTTTGCACAGTCTTATCAAAATATAGTTAATGCATATATAAGAAACGATCTTCGTACCAGTGGAACTTCATGTTTAAAGCAAAAAAAAAATATTGTTTGTCATTTTTACGGATGTTCGCAAAATACCCAAACAATGAATCACAAAGTCTAGCAGGTAATAACTTGCGTTATTGTGTAAATAGCAAAAACCTTTTCGTAAACCAACAATTCTTAACACTCTGGTCACCACGAAAAATATATAATTGCTAGCTGTACCCGTGATTACATCTGCGTGGGTGTTAATGTACAAAATTAGTAATTAATAAAATTATAGATAAATGGGTTATGGGTGGGATATTCAATATCAACGATTTAACCAAACCTCGCCTTTTCTGAGCGATTCTGTTCTTCAAGACGCCGCGTGGTACTTACACACACTGAATGTATATATCTGACTCTCAAGATACAGCATGGTACTCAAAATAAAAGTTAGCCATGATGCCTCGGACACGTGTTTGTTTTTACATGATCAACATGCAGCTCGCCGAAACTAAGAATTTAAAGTCTGCTATCGAATTTTCAAGGCAGATAAATTGTTCCGACGGTCACATTCAACACAGAGTAGGTATTATGGTACAAGATAGGTGTTATGGCGATCTAAGAATCATATGGCTTCCTTTTGTAATTCAGATTTTGCGATTTGACAGAAAATACCACTGGCAAATAAATGTACGAAATGCGTCTTCCTGTTAGAAATTATGCGTTATGATGCCCAATTAAGATCCCAAATGTATATAAGTATATAATATAAGTGTTAATAACTATTATAAGGAATATGACAAAGGGTTTTTGCTCAAAACGCAGTGAGTTGGTCGCCAGAATATATCTGTGTAATATTGTCAAGAGTTTTATAGAAAACAAACTTAAAATATTATTGTAGGGGTCTAAAATTCATATATATTTATACTTTAGTTTTCTTAATGTTAGGACATATAATGTAATAAATATTTATACCTACATTTGTGTTTTGCCTAACTATATTCAGAGCGGTCAAAAAGTTTGGTGCGCACTGTACGTCCTGTTTAAGGAGAACGACCGGAGACTCTCATTTATTTGAGATTAATAAAACGTTTTCACTGCCTTAACTGAATAAAGTTTATTCGATTTTAATTCGATTAATAGAATGTACAGTAAGTAGGTCAGTTTGCATGAGATCTGATTCTATCAGATTCTATCTGATCTATAAAATTTTGATAACGATCCTATTAAGACATTAAACGAGAAAGTATTTGACGATGGATTATTACTATTTCGCTTAAAACCTAATTAACGGATTTTTACTGAACTTGGTAATAATATAGATAGTAAAGTAGTAAACACATAGGTATAATATATACAGATATTGTTTATATTGGCCAAAATGTATGTTTCAAACATAACAAAAATCTGTATGTAAGCTTCGTCGTAGAAATATAGTACTTGCATGAAACAATTTGAATTTCTGCAATATCTCAGAAAAACAGCAAATATCGATATTTGAAAATTTTCAGGTAACATCTAGGATTTTAGAAATGTTTCAACATTTCAGGAAACGCTTTAAATTATAAGAATATTTGAAAAGGAAAGAAAATAAAAGTGCTCATACAAAATGTTAAACTCTGTTCTTTTTCAACATTTATAGAATCCGATAATGGATATCGTCATATCACTATAGGAACCATAAGAATATCTCATCACGAAAGGAAATAATTCCACATCAAAACTTTGTTTAAAACGTTGTTAAATGGGTTTCAATTTCTCAGTTTTTAAATTGACATTCATCTTTCAAGTATATATCGTCGTACAATCGTTTGTACCTGTAGGAAGTACTTTGAATTTCGAAAATATCTCAAAATAGAAGCATTTACAATTTTTGGTGCGAAGTGCTTATTTTCATTAAAATCCAACATTTTACAAATCTGTAAACGAAAATCGGCAGGCAATCGTTTGCACCCATTTGAATCACTTTGAACAATTGGTTTAATTATAAATATTAAATATTACTTATATTATTTATATTTATAAATATTAATCTATTTACTACATTAACTCTTTAGAAAAAAAATATAACGTCACTAAGAAAATTGTTTAAGAGTTGAAAAATGAATTATCTCAGTTTTTCAATTTACATTAATCTTTAAACAGATATCGTCAGACAATCGTTTGTACCCGTAGGAAATACTTTAAACTATAAGAATATCTTAGCGGGTAAATTTTCAAATGCTTCTTTTTTCTAATCTTCTCTCTAAGAGAGATATTTTCGAAATTCGAAGAGTTGCTTACACAGGTACGATTTCTGTTTCCCGATTTGTAAAAGGTTGATTATTAAAAATAATCAGCACTTTGCAGGACAGTTTTCAAACACTGTTATTTTCTTCTCTCTTGACACATTTTCTAAATTCAAAGTGCCTCCTACAAGTACAAATGATTACACGACGATATCCATTCACGGATTTTATAAATATTGGAAAAGTTTTCAGCAGTTTGTACGATAATTTTTAAATGCCGTTATTTTCTTTCCTTTTGAGATATTCTTATAATTTAAAGTGATCCTTGTAGGTAGAAACGATTACACGACGATACCCACTAAGCAATTTGCGAAATGTTGAAATTTATAAAAACCCGGATTTTTTAGAATTTTCAAGTATCGATATTGTCTTTAAACCTAAAATATTGTGAAAATTCAAATAGTTAACATGAAACTTGATTCACCGGTACAATCACGGAACTGACCATAATTTAACCATACCAACCATATAATTTGACCATAATCTCATCTGATGTTAAATGATAATGTGGTCTACGATGGTAGTCACGCTAAACCTAGAGGAAGACTGGCTCTCAAGTGCAGCTGCCGGAGCACAACAACAGGTGCTTGGCTACAAATTTTCAACTTGAGGGTGGTAGCTAATCAGGAGGACTTAGAAAAAGCCCTACCACCATGATATGATTTCATCATGATGTTTTCCTTCACCGAAAGCTCCGACCAGGTTGTCAGGATTCGAACCTACGTCATTCGACGCTGTGTCCGAACACACTACCAACTGAGCCATTACCGCTTCATATATATAATAACTACTGAGTTAATACCTACTACAAACGATATCGTGTCTTTTCTAAGACACTTAATACCTCGTGGAACACAATTCAAAGTGTAATTCGGTATTACACAACAATGAATAGGTTTTTCAAATTTACAAATTCCCATGAAGTTAGAGTTCAATTACAATAAACACCGTTGCCCGTATACCATTGAAGGTCACCAATGAATACGACTTCTGTGAAAAGCAATTGCCAGCTATTAGATTGTATCTCGTGCAATTCAAATTGATTCGTTATACAACTGATGATTCACGGATGTGATCCTTTATGACCATTGTATCGCTTCCTGGCGTATTGGCACGCCTGTCCACTGGTCTGCTTTAGTCTGCTTTTCTGATAAGTAAAATTACGATTGATTCGTTTTACAAACGGTAATTAATTCTATATTGTATTGAAATCGCTGTTCTCTACTGCAAATAGTTCGCCTAGTAACAGATAGTTGCCTAAATTTTGAGCTTGTTTACAACAAAAGAAGCTCGTCGCTTTATCATAATTTTGACGCCGTAATCAAGAAACTTAGCTTACGATTTAAGGCGGATAAGCGATCTGTCTGTCTGTTTGGTCCAGGTAATCTTCGAAACGTCTGGATCGATTTTGACAAAAACTTCACTGACAGATAGCTGAAATTATAGGGGGTGACATAGACTATGTTATTATAGACTAGCTACTACCCGTGACATCGCCTGAAGGGAAATCTCCAAAACGGTTGGATCGATCTTCACGGGGCCTCCACTTTCATACAACTTTACTTTACTTTAGCTATTTTATTTTTGACTAGTGACCCGCTACTTCATACGGGTGGAAAATCCGAATAATTTAACCGATTTACACAGCACTTGCAATGGCAGATAACAGAAGTTATAATAACTAACTTAGGCTTTTAACTTTATTTTAAACTAGCTGTTACCCGCAACTACGTCCGCGTGAAATTTAGTAAAAATATGCTGTTCATTGTAAACACGTGCGTAAGGCATGCGTTGTACTGGATTCCAAGAATAAATATAATTTATATTCATATATTTGTATATCTGTATGTAATTTGAATTATATTGTCTTTTTGGTCAATTTGGTGGCAATTTTGATTCATTTACAGTGATTGCGTCTACATAACTCAGTAACCATAGCAGCGTATAAGAATATGGCATTTACTTCAATGAGTATTACATTAATTGTGAAATATTATTACTAGATATTTACTTTATTAGACTTTACACATAGATATTTTATATCTTGATTTATATTAATGTCAAATTTGAAGACTTTCACTCTCTGTATATTATTTATTAGTTTAATTATAACAATTTACAATTCTAAGAAGTCTTTCTAAAAATAAATTAGATTATAAATGTATTTACCTTAAAAGTTCCATAATACAATTTCTTGCACAACAGACAAGCGATTACTTTTTGGATAGTCGCAAGAACTTAATTATATTGACAATATGGGCATATTAAATTTATATAATAACATTTTAAAGACATATTGTATAGCTTGAAATTTTCATTACTTTTTTATATATTGTAAGTGAGCACTGAGGGTGTTATATAGTGGGTTAAATATATGTTACTGATGGTAAAACCTATCCAAGACATTGTTAGTATGTATATATTTAATCTACACACACATGCACATCTTACAGTAGGTGGCGTTACAAATGTTACTGACAGAGCATTTCTATAATTATACAGCTTTTTACAATTGTACTCCAGTCAATACAATTAAAAAAACGCGCGCGGAGCCGCGAGTATCAGCTAGTTTGATTATGAATTTTAAAATAGCTACACTCGGACAGAGTGTGCTACGCAGTGTCCTTCTCAGCGTCATACTCGTGACAAGCGGCGGTCGGCTCCCTGCGAGCGATCTGGTGCAGGTACCAGCCAAAACAGCCATGGCCGGTGAGTACTTGCACCAGTCGAAACGTCAGAGAGCCCCACTCCCTATCAAACCACTGCGGCAGGACCGGGCGGACGGCGTTCACCGTATATCGCCCATAACGCGCGTCCGCCAGATCCACTGGTACTCTATAGGAACCTCCCTCTCTTCCCTTCGCCTTCCCTCTATCTCACTGGGAGCCGGAGGCTCCCCCAAACGTTTTCTTGCCGCCGTGAATTCGTACACGGCGGCAAGAACCCCCGCATCCAGCTCCCAGGGCAGGGAGCCGGTGAGCGTGAATGACCGTAACATGCTAACCTATTACTCCTCAACTTCTCTGTCACTGGTGCTATTTTCAAACTTCCTCTGATAGGTATACTAATTCTTAATTTTATCCATTTTTGTAACATCACACATTTATCTTAACGTTCGCATCTCTGCCACATGTAATCTTTTCTCATCTATCTTATTCGTAACCAAGTACTCTGATCCATATAACATAGCTGGTCTTATTATAGTTTTACACACTTTCCCCTTGAGTTTCAACGGCATTCATGGATCTCACAGACACTTTTCGCCAATTCATCCACCCTACATTTATCCTATTCCTCACGTCCTTGTCTATGCCACTGTCGTTTTGGATCAAGGAACCGAGAAACCAAAAATTGTAGCAGGCTGATAAGAATACACCGTTTAAGGTAATGTGACAAAAACTGGATAGACCACCGAATAATCTCTAATCCAACATTTAATTTTATGTAGTCATGGAAATAACGTTAAATAAAAAAATTGCTTTGAATTCTAATTTAAGTTTCGTTGCTATGTATTGAATATTGTTAAGTAACTAATTATTTCATTATCCTGTACATCCATATATGCCGTAAACAAAAGAACAAGGATATATTAATACTCTGGCGATCAATAGCGCTTACTTTGTACTAGATTTATATCACAGTAATTTAATTATATTAGAATGAGCAGTGCCGATAATTACCTACTCTTTGACTTCCATGACCCCGCGATCCGCAATTCAACCAAGTTTTTCAAATTAATTAATAATTCACTTTCTATTCAGGTAGTATTTAATCAAGGGTACTTAAACGTTCTGCTTGGTTTTTCAAAACAAAATAATTAAGGGCAGTTCAATCCAAGGTTACAAAAGTCTCGGATTAAAATTATTTTATAGTCGATTTCAACCAAAAATGATATCATCGCAAAAAATGTTGGTAAACATATTACCCACGGCACTTGCATTGTTGAATTAGGCATGGTTTACACTTCGAAGTAAAACTACGCCCTTACCGTAAACGTAGTTTAAGCTTAATTTACTTTAGTAATTATAATATCTACGTGTAAATTATGAATGCTCTTGTTTTTCTACGAGTCTCGCATATTGGATGTTGTTTTAAATTAATTTGTTTATGGTAGTGAAATAATGTTTCGTTGTAGCCTGTATGTATATCAGCGTAAAAATACATGCAAAATAGTTCTCTTCTAAAATATTCCTAAAGTACCTAATTACATCTTTATAAAGGTTACCTTCAAATATGAAAGCTATGTCATATTTACTGAGTAATTTTGGATTAAAGTAGACTATTTATTACTACATTAAAAACTAATTAATTAATAAAGTAACATTTCAAGTTCTAGTTTGCTTTAATCTGTAGAGTATTATAGTATATTAACAGTACATTTTATCTTCGATTACACAAACTGTAGCAAATGTAGTATTTCTTAGAAGCTGCGGTGATCAAGTGTATAAACGGTACAAGAATGACAAGGCATTCGTAACTAGCGGATCACAATAGCGTCGCAAGCGCACTACGCCGCCTGAACTCAGTTGCCTGTCGGCCGCCGTCGTCGGCATGCCTACTGCGCGTCGCTTGCTGCCCGCGCGCTGGTTCCTCTCGCGCCGCACCCCGCGCTCTGACGAGCCTGACGATGCAGCGCGTCCCTCCACCCAGCGGAGGTCGCGCGCAGCTCGCACCCTCAGCTCACCGGCACGCGCGCAATCACCACCGCCCGATGACGAGTCACTTGAACGCGCCTATCCTTCCATGGGCCACCTCGAATATGTACTCGCCGGTTCCTCACCCCCGGCGGAGAGCGCCCCCAACATGTACGACAGCTTTGAGGAACCGCCCTCAGATTTGACGGCGCACATCTGTGGCGATTCACTGCGGCAGAGCGCACACGAACAAATGCGCGCTGTGGGGGGCCGCCTGCGCCTATTGGATGAGCTTGAGTCCGGTGTTATCACGGCAGATTCCGCTAAAACAGTTTTCGCGGCAGCCTCCGAAGCAGAAAGAAACGTTTGTCTGTTCTGGGCGGCTTCTTTGAAGCTGAAGAGCCTACTGCCATTACTCATAGACGTAGGAGCAGATCCATTGTACTTTGACTCTCTAGGCCTGTCTCCGCTACATGGTGCGGCCTTCAGTGGCTGTGTCGATTGTGCTAGTTATCTCCTGTCGTGCGGAATCGACCCTAATTATATGCCTCGATGCTTCGCCCCGCTCCATTGTGCGGCATTTGGTGATTCGGTTCGAGTGGCCAATTTGTTGATCGCTCGCGGCGCGTCCGTGCACGCTGCCGTCAAACATCTCAATTGTGAAGGTGGCTTGTTACACTGCGCAGTTAGGGCCAATTCCGTGGAGTGTTTAAAATTATTTATATCACACGGTGTCGACGTGAACCTAACCGAGCCGGGTGGTACAAACGCTGTGCATCTTGCGGCTGATCTGGGAATGATACAGTGCCTCACAATCTTGCTGGAAACTCCGGGTGTTGATGCAAACTTAAGAACGAAAGTTTGTGACAGAGAATCGACAGCTTTACACCTGGCCGCTGATGGGGGTTTCATAGAATGTGTGGATTTGTTGCTATCTAAAGGAGCTGAAGCCAGTTTAAAGAACCATCGTGGTTGTACAGCATTACACCTTGCCGCGCGCTCTGCTAGCTTGGAGTGTGTCGAGTCATTGCTACGGAAGGGCCACTCAGAACCGAATGCAATGGATTTCGACAAGAGGACACCTCTACATGCGGCTGTCAGCAAATCTGACTCCGCTTGTGATATCATCGAAACGTTAATCAGTTGGGGTGCAAATGTAAACCAAAAGGACGAGTACGGATTCACGCCACTTCATCTCGCTGCTCTCGATGGTCTGTCTGCGTGTGTTGAGACTCTCATATATCATGGAGCTGATGTAACGACAAGATCTAAAAAAGGCAATTCAGCTCTCAATGTGATAGCCAGAAAAACGCCCGCCTCACTTGCTATGGTTACCAGAAAATTGGATTGCGCGATCACATTACATCACTCTCAAACAAGCAGTAGAGAGGTAGAATTAGAGTTTGATTTTCGTAGCATACTCCAACATTGTTATCCTCGAGAGATCAGCTACTTGAATACCTTTGTAGACGAAGGACAGAAAGAAGTACTCTTACATCCCCTATGTTCAGCATTTCTATACATTAAATGGGAGAAAATACGGAAGTACTATGTTGCACGATTGTTCTTGAGCTTTATATTTGTTCTGTGTCTTACATTATACGTACTGACGGCGTTAGCTCATAATTGTTACAACGGGAGTAAAGACATGGAAGAGACAATACAAGAACAAGAACTATGCCAGAAGCAGTCGATACTAGGAGATTTACTGAGGAAGAACCCATTTGTTATAGAAATGCAATGGTGGGTGCTAGCCGGTATAACCATATTCGAGATATTTAGAAAAGTGTACGGCATAGCTGGTTATTCAACCGTAAGACAATATTTAATGCAGTCCGAAAACATTATTGAGTGGTTCGTGATAGTAAGCGTATTTCTCATATCTTATATTTACACAAATATAACGTACACTTGGCAAAATCATGTTGGAGCATTCGCTGTGCTCGCTGGCTGGACAAATCTCATGATGATGATTGGTCAGCTCCCCGTATTTGGAACTTACGTAGCCATGTACCAGAAAGTGCAAAAAGAATTTGCTAAACTACTAATGGCGTACTCTTGTATCCTTATTGGATTCACTATAAGCTTCTGTGTCATCTTCCCAGATTCTTCATCATTTGCGAACCCATTTATGGGCTTTATAACTGTGCTAACAATGATGATTGGAGAGCTAAATTTAGATCTATTATTGAACGAACCGGATGGAAACGATCCACCGGTTTTACTGGAATTTTCCGCTCAAATTACATACGTTTTGTTCTTAATGTTTGTAACAGTTGTCCTTATGAATCTATTAGTTGGTATTGCGGTTCATGATATCCAAGGATTAAGAAAGACCGCGGGATTGTCCAAATTAGTTCGACAAACAAAACTTATTTCATACATGGAACTTGCATTGTTCAATGGTTATTTGCCAAAATGTTTGCTAAAAATCTTACATTCATCAGCATTAGTGTCACCGCAAGCTTATAGAGTGGTTTTAAGCGTAAAGCCTTTAAATCCGAGCGAGAAAAGATTGCCAAGAGATATAATGATGGCCGCCTACGACATCGCAAAAATGAGAAAACAGTACGGTCATACGATATCCTCGAGTGGATCAACTACGGGAGCGTATTCGTGTTTTAAGAAATATGAAAATAATAACGATTCTGGTTATCGAGAATATGGATATTCTGGTTTGGGTAGTCTGCACGCGCGATTGGACGAGACGTCTGAAAACGTAAGACAATTGACGCAGGAAGTGAGAGAATTAAAGAAGTTAATAAGCGCCCAGCAGCTAGTAATCCAACAAGCGTTGGCCGGCGCGATGGATCGTTGATGATATAATGACCGGTCGAGTCATTCGGTTTCAATGCCAACTGTACACAAGTCAATAAACTATAGCGAGAATTGTCATCGTTCGTATCTTTCGAACCCACTGTGTACGTTGCGGACTTAAATTTTAAGAGGTGATATTTTTCCCATTATATTTGATAGACAAATGTAGAATACGTAATAGGTGTTATATACTTTCGCAACAAATACTCTGATGTTAACAGTGTATTGTTTGATAAAATTGTGATATAGCTGTTTATATTATTATAAATATTTTTCGGGTATTTTTTTTTTATTTGTCTGACCTCAATGCCAATATAATGTGATTCGACGCCTTATTGAAATATCTCTTCATGTCTGTCAATAGAAATTTGGACATATAACAACGTTTTATTCTAAATTTGAGTACATTCACTAATATAACCGTATAACGAGCAATAATATTAAAATTAAATTAATTTAAGTAAAATAAATACCACCATATTCCATATCATTACAGTTAAGCCTGATTAGGTTGCTAAAATCCTGTATTAAATAGGTGAAATATATATAAGCAGATGTACGAAAGGTAGAAACTTTAGTACAATTATTGGGGCACATATCAATAGTATCAAATCTACTTTCATAAATAAAAATTTAAAAAACTGAAATACGACAGACAATGAAGTTTGTTACAATAAATCTAAACATTTAAGATAGTTTCTTAGTAAAATAAATAACGATTAAGGTCTCAGCACTAATGGTCAATAAGTTTGTAAGCTGCCGTGGCGTGATACAACGTGGAGACCTATTCCGTTTGCACATATATTTTATATCTAGTAGTATGTTCAATATTTGACATTCATTGATTATCAGAGAAAAATCTTATGCGCCATTTATATCCTAAAGATATTTTAAAGACAACATTTTCAAAGATATGATGGATTGATTAACTTCAAAACTACAATATTTAAATATTTCTAGTTAAAAATAATAACAAAACACACTGTTGTAATTTTCAGTTAATACGTTACACTGTAAGCAGATACTAATATTTTGTAAATAAAATAATGCAAGTTGAAACATCAGAAAAAGTTTGAAACCTGTGCTCTCTGGCTTAATTCATTTACATGCTTTTATTAGTGTAGGTTAATTAAACAAGTTTTGATTATGGCATAAATAAGGCAATATTATCATTTTAATAAGTAACGATAATAGACTGCGTGGAACTGAGTGATACCGGAAACGGAATACAAAGTGACAATCACTTGACAAATGCAATTTGACATTTTACATTCATGCGCGCTGTTCAAATTACTTCATAGTCTTCTTATCGATCAATAGCCTGAAAAGAATAGAAAATCCAGATCTAGGTCGTATCTCTTTCTTTCTGTTGAGGATATCTACCTTTATCGATTCGCCGTGTTCATGATTCTGAATTGTGAGTTCCGGCAAACCAATGCAAGGCAGTTTCAAAACACAGTTGATAAATATGGGAACACGGGCGGCAGCCTGTAAGTACATAATTTTACCATCATACGTACTTAAAACGCGTAGAAACATACACTGGGTTGTTCCAATAGAGATAAATAGGACATTTATTTATTTCTTTAAAGGAACTCGACAATAAACGTGATCATTTAGTGTTACATTACATTTAGTATTTACAGATAATTTTCTAAAGAAATAATTTATGCATTTGACTTTGTTATATTACTTGTAATATATCTTCCAATGCCACCCTTTTTGTACAAAGAAAAATAGTAAATTATTTTAAAAATAAAAACTTAGATTGATAAAGGTGTTACTTTGCGCAATTTCATCATTAAACATTTGAGTGGACATTACTTTGCACTTCTGCCTGGATTGGTTGGCCGCTTTTTTTTTATTGACATGGGGAAATCCCTTATGGATACCCATTCTCCCGGGGGAGAGAATGGGTTATGTCCGACTCGCACGGACTAAAACCCCACGGTGTACCGGCCACCGCTTTAAGTTGGGGCGGCATGGGACCGTAAGCCACATCTCAATGCAACAACAGTCAACAGTGGCCAATCGATTCCAGATGGAAATACAAAGTAACATCCACTGTAATGTTTAAAAACTTAATAATTAATATGTAATGTATATGAATACTGGTAACTGTTTTAATTTTATTAAATTAGAATGTTATATCTGATTGATATGTTACAGGTTATTTATAGTTCTGATTAATGAAATATATACATATTTCTCTGAATATATTTATCACAAAAGACATCATCTATAACACACATTATTATAATCAATCTGTAGAATAATACTCTAGTATAATCTCACCTAATATTGTGTGATTATGTGATAGAATATGAATTATTTTAATCAATCTGTAGAATAATATTTTAACATAATCTCACCTAATATTTATTATGTGATGATATGATAGAATATGGTAACACGGTAAGCCACAAAACTAGTAATTTAACCTTTTCAACATATTTTTATAAGCTACTTATAATTTAAGTAACTTATAACTTAAATTATAAGTTACAATAATAATTTAAATTTATTTAGTTATGCCCAAAAATCTTTCAACTGTAAATAGATAATTCTAGTGAATGTTTTGTACAACTTTCTCCATTGTTTTTATTGAATATAATTTATATTTCCTTTTGAACCTAAGGTTATGTGGGTATCTCTATAAATATTATGTATGTGACTGAACTCGACCGATTTTGACGAAGTTTTTGTGTGTTGTAATGGGTCCATGGATGAGTTAGATTCACAATTGGACATGGTAGGTCGCATTGTGATCTGATTCCAGTTTTTCTTTCCATTATCATGGCAGGACAATATGTGCTGGACCTGTTACTATTATTTATACAAAAATAAATTTTACTTGATATCATAAATAAAAGAGCACTTTTAGATCTTTTCAACCATTGGTTTTCCTTAAAAAATATATTTTAAAACATACATATAAAAATAAAAGCATAGAATAGAAATCCTATTTTCTTGGCAATGTTTTTTATAGAAGTGATTTTTGCAACAGGGTTGTAAATTTGTACATTCTTAAGTGACTTAGTAAATTGAATAAAGAAGTTTGAGATTTTAAGTAATTTATTCTCCCTATAACAATTTATTTATGGAATAACTACATGCTTCGTAATGTAGTGGCAGTAAGCTCTAATATTGAGCAATGAGATGACAAGTTGAGTACTTCATATGACTGACTTATGAGATGAGCATAAATTTTTATTTATGTGTTTGGGTGTACACCATTATAAATATATAGAATTAGACATTTCAGATTATGTGGTTAGTACAAGGGATGGTATTTTTGCTAACAGCAATCTCTTCCAGGCAACTAATGGATGGATATGTTCCAGAGAGAGGAATCAGGAGTATTTAGGATATACAAGTAAAACAAAACTAATTAATATGACATAAACTAAAGATATGTAAACTATAACACACATAGAAAACATACTATAAAATAAAAATAATATACAACATTTAGGCTGTATTATATTAATATTATATGTATGTATCAGCTGTTTTGTCACCATAATAAAAGCTGTGCTTAGGTTAAAATGAAACAGATGTGTGGGTAATTGTGTTTTTTATATTTTTACTGCATTTCTTTTATGTTTTATTATTCAATTTTTGGTTCTCCCTTGTATTTAGGTTTTAGTTATAGTGGATATGGGATATAGTTATATATTCAAAAGTGAAAATCAGGTAAATAATATTAAAACACTAATTTAAACAGCCCAGTGTATTTTAAGACATGATTAATATAAAAAATGCATGCCAACATTATTTTTCAGAATCGTAACTGGAGTACCGCTATTGAGTAGTGAGAAAGCTTTTAGTATGTGGTAATGCTCAACACACAGGCAGATAACATGCAGTCTGTAACGGAGCCACTGAATTCGAATGGTGAGCTTGCCGCAAGCGAGCTATTTTATTGTTACACATGTGTACATACCCTGTGAACGTTTTGCTTAATTTCCGTTTTCGGGGTTGCCATCTTGTGTTATCTTTTTCGGTAAAATTTTGAACTTTAAAATAATAGAAATCGTTTTTTGGTACTGTAAAATAATAGAAAACGTTTTTTAGTGCTGTATCTGTGGTGCCTTTGACAATAATTTTAATTAAAAACATTGGATGCTGCAAAGAAAGTTGTTACTTATTATATCTATAAGTTACTTTGACATGAGAAATTAATCAGACTTTGGTAACTACTACTTAATAAAGAAATGGCACATACTAAATTCAGTTGCTGTCCATCAGGCAATTTACTATATGTGTGGCAGCAGTGCTATCTTCCTGATGCTATGTTATCTTTATTTGTTAGTGAACAGGGTGTACTATATTTAAGCAAGGTTGTCATAGGAATTTTGAAATATAATTCCAACATCCTTATCTAAAGACAAGAGACTGCCATCAGTACACCTCTATATATACTTGGATGAATTATAGACAAAATTAAGCTTTTTGATTATTGATAAGATGGTAACCCTGGATTTCAAGCCTAGGGTTTCTTGCATTGTACCCTAACTGTTTAGGCTATTTTCAATGTCTCCCTGACTTATAACTGTCTAACAGAGGTAGCTTACTTGTATTAAATGTACGCCAAAAAAAAACAGTTGATTGGTGTTTCATAGTAGAAAATATTTGAAGTTGTAAAATATTAAATGTTCTGATACTGCTGCCTTATAATATAGTTCACTTGGATTGGCAAATATTGGCAGAGATTCTTATGCTTAATGTAATATTAATTATCTATTAGATCAGTTTCTTTACTCCTTCTTTTGATGTAGAACGCAATAAATAGGTGATGCGTGAGGATGATTCAGTCATTTCGATAATCTCATTTGCTTAAACAACTCGATTATTTTCATATATAGTTAAATATGTTGAGACATAGAATATACGAGTAACCTGTTAAATTCGATTGAATCTTCCACTCTTGCATACTCTTTTGCCGATTCAGTTGATTCGAATTAATCGAATAATATCTCGATTATGTCAGTAGGTATAGAATGAGCGATGATATCTATACATATAATAAGAATGTAAATGTAACGTCTCTGTGCTTTTTTGATTTTTGAGAAAAAACTGTTGCAGGTGTCTAGGAATAAGTAATAGAATCCATTTCGATCATTTTTAGAAATGTCTGTCTGTCTGTTTGTTTGAATAGGCTTCACTGGTAAAGTACTAGGTTTCTAATATAACTACAGCAAGAAAATAATCAAGCATATTTCGGAGCAAGATAATTATTTTGTTTCATTAATATCGGTTCACTCTATCAAAAGTTATTGTAATTTTAATGACGACGGGAGTTATGTACGAGAGAAAAATAGATAAGTAAATGGACTTTATCCTCATCCAAAAAAAAGGGTATTTTATAAAATAAATAAACATTACCACAGTATTACATTACTAAGACATAGAACGAAAGAAAAATGTTTAATATTTTATTTTCACATAAATAAATATTAATAACCTTAGAAGTTCAGTAATTAATTAGTGTGCATTATTGCAAATAGATGGCGCTCAACCGCCATTTACTAAATCTATTACTACTATAATATACATTCTAAAAATTGGCCAATTACAAATATTACATATTTCTATAAATTGAATAACTTACTTTGTACTTTGTATAAGTAAAATATGATTTTTATTTTTCGATCGCATAAGGTTTATGATTAAATTTGCAAATTTCTAATTATTTTGTGTTGTAAATATTACAAGTTATTGAACCTTATCACTTTTTATGACAATTTTTTATTATAATAAAAAAATAAAAGACTAAAATTGTTCATTGAATATAAATGTAAGAAACGATCGTCTTTAGAAGCAATAACAGACTACATTTTTGACGACAACAGATGGCGCTAAACTTATAATTTTATTGGTTTACTGTCGTAAGAATATTATTGCAAGGAATAGTAAAGGTAACAATGAGGTAATTTCTATGTTTTTTAGATTTACTTCGAATTAAAATTTTCATAAATTTACATGAAAATTATTATTTTACAGTTTATCATTTGTTATTTTTCAAAGCTTTGTAATAAATCAGGTATTTTTTAAGCGTATGCTGCCAACAGTCTATTGACCTATGCCTCAGGTCTACATTTGTTTGTATAGAACTTAAATGAACTTATGATTTTGGACAGTCCAGGGGTTAATATTGTTTTTGCAGTTGTTAAATTAGAATATTAGTGTTATGTTACTTCTATACCTGCGTGTATCGTCACGAAGTTTTGTCCATGTTCCCAATAAATTTAGGTGCGGGTACACATTACCGTCGTGTGCTACAAACTATCTGACTGTATGACGATAGATGCAGCACAATAGCATGGCTCACGGTTTTTACACACATCACAGTAACTTGGAAGCCCTAATTTTGAGTTATTATTGAAGTGACAAAGAGGTGTGACCATTATTAGTTTTTAGCCTGACACTTTACATTACAAATATACAAGATATACAGATATAAATTCAGATTGTTTCATTAATCACTGTTTCTATTCCGTTCCAGGCGGACGTAGTCGCGGGCACAGCTAGTAAATAATAAAAATAATTGAAAGCAATGATGTATCAATTGGAAGTATGTTCGGACACAGCGTCGAAGGACGTAGGTTCGAATCCTAGCAACTGAGGCGGAGCTTTCCGTGAAAGAAAATATCGTGATGAAACCATGGCATGGTGGTAGGGCTTTTTCTAAGTCCGCTTGGCTAGCTACCACCCTCAAGTTGTAAATCTGTCGCCAAGCACCTGTTGGTGTGTTCCGGCAGCTCCACTTGAGAGCCAGTCTCCCTCTAGGTTTAGCGTGACTACCATCTTAGGCCACATCATCATTTAACATCAGATGAGAGTGAGGTCAAACGCTAACCTATGGAGTATAAAAAAGAGTGATTTTTATTAATTCACGTCTGATTATTTTCATTTAATCGGGTGAGTGCCTTAAGCGCTCTCCTTGGTAGTCCGGTGAAAACTGTAGAGGCCTGTCAAGCGAACAGTGTAATCAGTTCGAAAAAAAAATAAGAACATCATTACCAAAACACCTCGGAGTCGTCCATCGCTAATAAATTACCATGTTGATTTCAACCCATTATATATTATATTACGTTATATATAGAAGTATTTAATACACTTTTATTAAATTATAAGTTTAATTATATTTTATGATTTAGCAAATTTACTTAGTGCAGATCATAATTAGTTCCCAAGTAAATTCAGCATGTTAAGTAGAGGATTGCTTTACAATTATTTGTTTATTTTTCCCATTATACTCTCAGACTGAGAAATTAATTGCTACAAAATTACAATTTCCACATTTCATACTCTATTATAAGTGTAGCAGTACCAGAACCCTTGTTTGTGTGGCTCACCTTTCTTTCAGAAATAGGCTGTTAAATCAATGACTGTCTTGTATCATTTACATTATTCATTCGTGATCTAGAATATGCTTTGTATTTCTTCTCAGTACTCTAGCTTTATTGTTTTTTTGTGCATCTAATGACTTTTAATCTTTTCCTAAGAATAATGTTGCGTTGTTTTGCTTTTACTCGAATTACAGTATCCTTGCATTGTATAAAAATAAATTTATCTGACTAGATTATTCGAAAATCTGTCATGAATAGTGTATTTACAATTTCTTTACTACTTTCGCTTACAAAAGCAAAGAAATATGAAATATATTTTTTGCAGAGTATCAAGATATTAATTACATAAATTAATTTTTGTAAAACATCTATGGTAGTCATTATAGTAATAAAGTTGCAAGCACCCAGTAAGTATAAAGTTGTTTCATAATTCTATGCTTATACTCAACTTGCATCTGGCGTATGGCATAATTAAATTAACTCATAGGTTTTTAGTGTTAGTTACTGTATTTCTCTGTTACCTCTCTCTTTCATTCGTTTTCAAATTTGTCACTTAACAAACTTAATGAATTGCGGTAATCTCTCTTGGTAATAATATTTTGAATAATGACGCAATATTTGTTATATATAGCATTGGTTATTATCCCTGAATCGTACTAATTTATTCCGTAGTACTTAAGACATGCCAGGCACTATTAACTTAAGTTGGTACTTTCATAAATTTCATATACTTTTGCTTAGTAAAATTCATTTGATTGGCCCCAAAGCATTATGAATTGAATACACCCCGTAAAAAATGTGTATTTTTTTAAATATGAACGAATGTCGTGTGTACAGTCACGGCGAAGGTTCGCAGTCTGTACGACTGCCAGGTACGCTTAATGCACAACTCGCAGCCACCGCCCTCCGGTGTCGAAATCGCCGCAACGGTCAAATACTTCTCTCAGACACTGCTTAGTAAGTATTCCAGATTATTTCGGAAATTTAGTGTTAGCGCGCACTGCGGTACATTTCCGTACGATTTCTTGCCTTAAAATCTGTGACGTATATTTTTTTTTTCGAAATGACTATACTGTTGGCTTGTTTGGGCCGCTATAGTTTCACCGGACTACGGTGACATATAGAATTACATAGAAGTACATATGTTACGAATTAATATATTTGTCCAGATTTAAATTTTGTTGATTACTGGAGATTTGTTGCGAGCGTCGATGCATAGAATTTTTGTACTCTATGGTACCCTGTGAAACCATGTATGCTACGGAAAAAACGCAAATGATCGAAGTACTTCTCGATCTAGAGTGGAGGTATGTCGTTGACATGTTATGAGTTTCTGATAATATGGAGGAGACGTGAATATTTTTTTGTTCATTTTTTTATCACATTGTCAAATGACTTTATGCACAGTCCATAGTAATCCAATTTTTGTATATACCTACATATTTTATTTAAAAACATTAATTGACAGGTTTTGGCACTGGTCATGGATATGTCCAATACTGTTCGATCCTTACAAATTAAATTAGCGTTTTATATAGAAAAATTAAAAGGAAGAAAAGGAATGAAATTATATATTTAATGAAACTAAGTATTGTACCATTATTATCTATGCACTGCGGCATTTCATAGTGTTCATTGATTACATTGTAAAAAAATTGTGGGAATAAGAATCAATAAAATCTTTAAAGACGGTTTGGACTACCTCATCGCAATTGATTTTTGTCCCTTGCAAGAAGTTGTCCAAATTCCGAAAAAAGTGATAAGTTAGCAAGGTCCGGGGAGTATAGAGGGTGTCGGAGACATTACAACCGCAATTCCTTTAATTTTGCAACCGTGTGTCGTGTAGTATGGGGCCTAGCGTTGTCCTGAAGCAGCAGTGGGCTAGAGAGTTTGGTCAGTTTCGGTTGTTTAAGGGTTAAATTTTTCACCAAGGCTTGCAATTATAGATCTGCAGTAACCATCCGCAATAACCATATCATTAGTTCAGATCTTAGGAAGCTTTAGTATATGACACCAGCAGTGGTCTACCAAACACTCATCAGTACCTCTTTCTGAGTAAACTTTTGGTTGCGACAGGAATTGATTTCTTTTGCAGTAGCTTAACCATACATATCATTAATCCTTTAGGCTGTTTTTGTAGCGTCGATGCCATAGTGGAACTCGTATTAGGTAATAACGTAATATTTTAATGTTTTTGCGAATAAAAAGTTGTCAAAGAAAAATCGAATGGTGCATAAACAAATGAATCATTAAATTCGGAACAAAAATACACAAAGCTAAATTTGAATTTGAAATTTCTAACCAAACACTAGATATTTAGAGATCAAAACGCTAATTTCATATGGAAGGGCCTAATACTTACGTATATATTTTTTACGTATTTAAAAAAATAAATTAAGAGAAAATCAGACTATAATTCCGTAATCAATGGTAGTGCTTCTTTTATGAAGGTTGCGTTACGAATTGTAAAACTCATGATAATTCTACCATAGTGCGTGTAATCTAGTGCTGTATTATTCCATTGCAATTTCAAAAACGTACCGTAACTCGTATCGTAGAGCGCGTTAACACTTTGTTAATTGCCTTCTTGTATCTTATTGAGATTATTTCATTTACTCATATGTTGAATATTCTGAAGAGTGATAACAAGCTCTCAGATTTCAGTGTTTTATATTCACATTATCCTTGTTTGTTCTGCGACTTCGGGGGTTCGTACAGATTTTATCATACTACCTTAAACGGTGTATCCTTACCATCCTGCTGCAGTTTTAAGTATCTTAGTTTATTGATCCAAAACGACGGTGGCATAGACAAGGACGTGAGAAATAGGATAAATGCAGGGTGGATGAATTGGCGAAAGGTGTCTGAGGTAGTTTGTAAACCAAAAATACTGTTGAAACTCAAGAGGAAAGTGTATAAAACTATGATAAAGACCAGTCGTCGCCGTATATGGATCCGGATGCCGGGCTACGAAAGAGACGGATAAGAAAAGATTACATGTGGCAGAGCTACAAATGTGTGGTGTATACAGAATGGATAAGGAAGTTTGAATATAGCACCAGTGACAAAGAAGTTGAGGAGTAATAGGTTGACATGATACAGACAGGCATATATATTATGAGAAGACAAAAGTCATTAAACAAGAAAAGTTTTGAGTTTGATTTTTTGGTATTAGTGTTTCAATGTATGTAATTGATAAGGTCCAAAATGACAGAGAAGATGTATTTTTAGTCCATGTTAATAAAGTGAAGTAATCCGCATTAGGTGTGTTGAAAGATGTAACGCGTTCACCACTTGAAATAATCCGCGATCCGGAATCTGACGCAGATAGAATGGCTCTGTACCCGAACTTAGATTACAAGAGTTTGTTCAATGCAGTCTCATCACTCGTCGACTCAGCACCTCATCTCCAATATGGCATACAAGGTACGGCTTTGTATTTGGGATTTATTAATAATATTTTATTACAAGATAAGTCGATATTATTATTAAAACTGCAAGAAGTTCTTTAACGCGATTAACACACGATTCAAAAAGGTAGTGAAAACAGAAATAGATTTATGGGAAGAAAATAAATTACAAATATTAGAACCGTTGTAACTGATGACGGAAGTTGTATCATAATTGATTTATGTGTAGTAAAAATAAGTTCCAGCAAAGAAAATTTTAGCCCCATCCGCTTTGTGCAAGCCAAAGTAGAGTTGATTTAAAAGCATTAATTTATCTAAAAAGCTAACTGACCTCCCATAATTATACTGCTTTAACTGTGAGGCAAAAGCTACAGATGCGAAAATTATAAAGTATAACATTTTCCAACAGTTTTTGCTACAAATTGATATGTGTTTATTTTAAATGGCGATGTGTTTTCTTTTAAGCTTTCGGCAAATCTATTCTCCAGTGTTTGGGTTGTCTGCTCCCGTTCCTGGAGTATGATATGATCGACAACTTGCCCTATTTGGTGGCGTATTGTGTCGCCGTATTCCCAGTGCCTCTTCACCAGGAGATAATGAATCTTCTTTGCTATTACATACTACCATTTACTATTAGTGAGTATTGCCTCAATATTGGTAATTTTTAAACATGATAATACCTTGACAGGAAATAAGATTTACTTGTTATAAAAATAGTGTATGTAATGTTGTATTTCGTTGATTCTC
This sequence comes from Antheraea assamensis, assembly GCA_035772565.1. Taxonomy (NCBI): domain Eukaryota; kingdom Metazoa; phylum Arthropoda; class Insecta; order Lepidoptera; family Saturniidae; genus Antheraea; species Antheraea assamensis. The sequence goes on from JAQQSE010000045.1 coordinate 4,245,955, forward strand.
TAGATACCAAGATCAAATTTTAACTATTCCAGTGTAACCCCTGAAAACGAACCGGCGATTTTTTTATTGTATAATGTAATGATACTTGATGCGAAATTATACATAGTTAGGGAATAAATTTATTTCTTAATTTTAGTATCGCGACATGAAAACTTGCATTGGACTTTGCATTGAGTAATTCGTATAGTATGTTTTAAGTTTGAGCTTAAATTATGTATATAGCGCGACGTTACTCCGGGCAAGAAAGCGAAAGTCAAGCATCGCAATCTGTGGCTGCTATTGTCATGATGGTGTTTCAACACTCCAGCAATCCAGGTAAATGGAAGTACTCCTTATTTTTAATGTTTGTGTGACATGTGACTTTAAATACGCTCAACATTTTTATTAAATGACTTAACAAAACATTCTGGAGCATTTGTTTACTATGTAATCGAATATTGATAGATTTAAAGTTGTGGAGTCTAGAAATTTCTTTGATTATCGGTTGTGGAGTGCCTTTTATTGTCTTAGCTATGCACTTTGGTAAGAGCACAATTTTGGGCAACATATGGAATAACAAAATTATATCTAGGAGTTGGATTAGGGAAAGGTTTGCTGGAAAGTGCTCGTGTTGTTGTAGCACACCATTGCCAGCTGCTGGAGTGCCTGATGTCTATGAAGCAGAGCGTTGTGAAGGACATCCTGTGCGTGATCGCGTACGGCACGTGGGGCGCGCGTCTCTCTGCGGCCAAACTACTCTTCTACTACTGGCCACCGTTCGACGCAAACCTCTTCGACAGGAGAGGACTTCTCTGCAAGTTCAATAGTATGTCCTTGCATACTTTAATTTTCCGCCCTCTATGGCTCTTCATAGAAATTTAATATTTTCTAGGTGTATTAGATGGAATATTGATCTGACATTCTCAGGTTAGAATTCTGGTGTCTACAAACGAATTTTTTAACTTAAATTGGCAAAATTGTCGACTGACGGTCAAGAAAACACTGGGAAAGGAGATATGTAGGAAGACACGAAGGGGAACATCGGGAGGAAACCTGAACTTGAGAAATATTCATGTAGTACCATCGTATATGGGAAAATATTTGGAGAGATTGCAGAGATTAAAATTGCCAATACGTCTCGGACTGGCGTGGTGATTGTACCCATACCTTCCTTTGGGAAGAGACTTATGACCCTGTAGTGCATCTGTTACAGGCCGATGATGAAATCGGTATTACGTTGTGGGCTGACGCGTGCTGAGTGGACCTCCATACATTCCTTCGGGAAATGAGCTATGGACCTGCAGTGGATATCTTACAAGTTGACTATGATGTTGATGTTTTATTGGCAGACAACCTAGTCCCCTTCCTGTGCCAACGCGACAGTTGCCCTAACGCGGCGACAGCGGAGGCGGCGAAGGTGTGCTACGACCACTGCATCAGTGTCACCTTCGCCACAGACAAGCCGCCGCCACTCTACCTCTGCATTGAGTGCGCCAACGAGATACATCGCGAACATCCCAACCAGAGGTTCTACGACATCCTACATCCGCAGCAACAGGTCTCCATGGTCTGCGAGAATAAGGTCAATATAATTTATAACTCATATTAAACAAGTCGGGAAGGAATATTGATCGTTTGATTTTGTAGTTTATCATAGATATTGGTAAAACACCATTTATTATAAACTTGCAATATCCTAACTCCCACCCCTTTCCAGTCGTGCACTAATGGCCGCTTCTTTCTCGAACTAAGTCGACTTGATATAAATCACATATCGCTTTTTTTGTATTCTCGCACTCTTGGCACTATTAAAGTATAGGAGATATTATCGCGACTGTAGGTGGAAATACCTACAATATTTCGCTTTCCCGCATTCCGCCCGGTGGAGTAACGCGAGAACTACGAATACCAGACGTTTACTGCGACCTTGTGAAGGTAAAACACAGTGTACTGGTGGACGTGCTTCGGGCGGCTGTACGCGTCAGCGGATCCAGACCTCTGGCACAGGAGAATTCAGGTCAGTGCACGACGTCCCGTTTCCCACCTTACATTCTCCTCGTCATCGTGAAGACGTACTCACTGGTACTTATGTCGCTTGATGTCATAGGAAAAAAAGAATTCTGGTTTCATTAAAAAAACATCGTCTTAAGTTTTCCCCGTATTTTCTCATTTTTACAGAATTGTCGAGCATCAGACAAAGCAGCGTATGCGATTTGTTTTTCAAATGAATGTGCGAGTTACAATGGAAATCATCCTATTAGGTGTGTATTCTTTTTTAAATATTGACCTATATCATTAACTGATCATAAAATGCGATTATGTGATATATATTTACTGGCCATCTGCCCCGGCTTCACATTGTTGTTATGTACTGGGCTACGGCTATATAATGACGCTTATTCTTTATAGATATACGAATTACATCGCGGTTTTTTCTGTAATCATTTTCGACATGTACAATTGTGTAGTGTATATGTATGTAATGTACTATATATCTGACAAAATTTTGCCAGCGTTTCCAATGTAGGTATCCCAAAATTCCTTCTTACGTCTCTTTTCTTTCTTTTATATAAATCTATATAAAGAAAGCTCGATGTAATGTATAAGACCATTAAGTGAGAATGGCTGTACTTATTTGCCTAGTTATTTTATTGTTGCGTTTATAATGATCAAGATAAGGTTTATATGAAAGAAAGTGTTTGAAAAATCGTAGGGAAAAGTAACAAATGTGGGTTAAAAAATCTCCATGTAAAAAGTGTGTAAGAGATCTTCAAAAATATTGACATACTGACATTAGGTGTTTAGTTGTCATTTTATTAAATCACATGACGTACTATAAAGTTAAGGTTTGGTCTCATTTTTTTCATTAGTACACCCTGACGAAGCTGGGGCGGCCAGTTAGTATGATATAATATACCTTTCGTAAGAAGTTAAAACGGACACGATATGCGACCTTGTTTTATATTATATATAAATATTATATCACGTCATACATTTCTTGAATTTAGTAAAGTAAAACCACGATGCAAGTGAATATTTTTTGGGATCGGAGTATTTAAAAAATTGAGCACAATATTTTTTATTTAAATCATTTTGAATTGAGCCATACACACCGTCATATTGGCTTTCGGCTTCATTTACTCCACGCTGCGGTCGTCTGTAATTCGGCATGCAATAGATGTACGAAAGAATTTGATTCTAAAAATTAAAAACTCGCTTTTATTTTTCACTTTTTAATTCCTTTTTTTTACTTTTTCTCTTTAGTTAATTAATTGAATTAACGGGACAAAATTATTAAAATACCGAATTGTCCTTGACAACTGTGCTAAATTGAAATTTAATGTCATGTTTTGAAGTACGCGAATATTAGGTTAAAAGATTGCGTTAGATAGATAAAGGAGAAGATTATAGAAGTGTGTTAGAATATATAAGAAGAGTGCACCTACAGATACTGTGAGCAGTGCTACAACAACCGGCACAACGCACGCCGCGGCCTCGACCACGTCGTGCACGCACGCCTCTCCCTCGCATGGCACATGGACAGCGACATGCAGACCAACCTCGTCGAAGCCATCATCAGGTCTCCTCTATACCCCTATATATATAGCATATATATATAATGCGCCTACTTCTATAACTTCGTTCTTATATATAATATATATGTAGTGAATTAAAGAAATATCAATATGGCGATATAACGGGTCTTTGTATTTCAAGTAATTTAACCAAAACTGAATAATAATCAATTATTATTAATTCCCTTCTATTTAGAACATTTATTAATATTATATTTAATTTATTGTGGCAAATTAATATGCCACAAATTAATTATCCAGAGCCTAGGATAAGTTACTATCAGAATACAACAAGTGTACCTTGCCACGCCAGATCCAAGATTGTCCGCCCTAGCAGCGGTCGCTCCGCTCTTTGTATACCGAAACGACGAGTACTAGGGAGAGTGGGGGTAAACGAATGACGCGCTCTATAGCGTTGGAGGTGCGTGTGTTTACAGATTCATTGCTAGGTGCATACGACGACGCAGGCGTCGACATATATATAAAATTACAAAGGTCTATCGTTGTGCGCACAACTCGCAAAAAACTACTCTATAGAGTGCGATCAGTTTTTAATTTTGCTTCTTAACAACTCGGTCTCTTTATCAACAAAAAGATTACGATAGCTTCATTGAAACTAAAGTTGTAAGAAACTAGGATTTTTATATAAGCACTAGGCGTTAGCTATATTTGTTTTCTTGCTGTGGAAAAGTGTTGTACATGGGTGAAGGAATAGTGTTTATTTTTTTTGTTGTTAAAATAATAAACAACGGAGACGAAGTCGCGGCTATCACCTAGTATATAAATAAAATCGGAGGTTTCAGTTTCCTAACGTTGTTGTTTATTCTTTACCTGGGTACTTAATTTATTAGTTGTTTAATAATAACAAAACCTGACTACAAATATGCCACTACCGGGCAAAGACATTTTCTCGATTGAAGCCAAATCTTGAATATTTTGGTTATGACAGTAAAAATTCTGCATGTTGATTTCGAATAAAATTGAATTTAAATTTAACAGTTTATTGAAAGACGCTCAACCGTTAAACATGGAGGACCCTGACAGTTCGACGGATCAACTGAAACCACCTCTCAGCGAGGAACAGCCCGACCCCATCTCTGTTGAGGACAGACAACTCTTGGGACGGTATATCTGTCTTTTACTTCTTAATGTATTATTTATGATCCACTTTTTGTTTTCATGTTCGTGATATACAATTAGATTTATTGATTTTAATTTCTGTCTGATCTAGTTACTTCAAGTTTTCTAGAAAAAATATGAAAGAATTATCAAACTTTATCGCTCTAATATTTTAAATAGGATCTTACTCCAATATGAGAATACATAGCAATTTTTTAGCTACCGAATGCAACTCACGTATAGAATTTAAAGAAATAAACAGACATGCTTGACGATAGATTTTCAGATTGAAAATAATAGATAATTAAGTAAGTACTAAAAATAATCTCTTACTAATTAAAAATGACCTATTATTGTAACTAGATGTATATACTAAAAATACTCAATCATCCTAACAAGAAGATCACTTCATACCTCATTATCATAACTAGGCGTGTACAAAATGCACTAAGTGAGCACTAAAACCTATACATTAGCCTATTATTATAACTAGAGGTGTATTAAAGATACCGTATCCAGTGGCAGATTTGCAGTTTAGGGCGCCCTAGGCCCCAGGTAATGTAGTAAGTACCAGCCACCCCCCTTTTCTTTCCTTTTCCATTTCTTGTTCAGTGAATCAGTGAATTTTTTGTCACGATTGGCCGCCCTAGGCCCGGGCCTCCTGGGCCTTAGGGCAAATTCGCCACTGACCGTCTTTGCTTTGGCCTTATCACGACGTTTCTCTGAAAAGCTCATGCTCATTTCTCCCTACATGAGGTCTCAATGCTTTAAACTATGCCATATATATAGATTTCTCGTATTATTTTCTATCTGTTAGGTATGGAGTATGGCTTATGGTCGGTTTGTGTACTCCGACCCCAGATACCAAGTCGGAGACGGAATGCGAAATCCTCGGGCGGTTGCTCTCCGTTCTCTTCCACTGGTTCCATGTCACTTCCTTTTCTTATAAAGGTGAGTTTAGAGAATTTATAAGTTGTTTTTTCAATAAAAATTATTTAAATTCTGTTAATTATTCTTAAATGTATAACTAACTATATTCCAGGAACTTGCTTGTGAATATGTTCTCATAATTACTTTTTATTTAATTTAAAACAGTTGACCAAAATCTACATATTAAGTAACTATTTGGCCTCAGATGGATTATATTAATTATATTGTGATTATATTAAATGATATTAACCCACTAAGTTTACAAAGAAAGCTTTCTCTAGTGCTTTTACCATAATATGTCTTTGTTAGATATTGCAAACCGAAATACACATCATACATCAAAATTAAGATACAAAATTAAAGATACTGTAATCCATAAATCTATCAAAGATGTAGTAGGAATTCTCTTATATAATAAGTTGATACTCCTGAGAATAAGTTGAAATAGCTTATGTCGACCACACCTTAGAACGTAAAACGAATTGGTGCAGAAATAGCTGTAATAATGTTGTTTCCGCAGTCGAACAAGCTCCAAGTCGAAACAAGTTTTTTACCGGCAGATTTTGATCTTGAGGATGGTGGGCTCCCAATTTGGCATTAGAAAGAGTCATATTTTGGTTTCCCTACCAATTCAAGTGAAGGCAGCGGTTACAGTGTTTGCGCATTTTTTTTGACCGCTCTGATTGTAGATACGCAGATCAGAAATAAATCTATAAATACATATTATATTATATATGTATTGTGGAGATAACTGAAGGATAAAGAAATGCCAATATTGGATTCGTATAATAATATGTGAATGACGTTTTGTATGAAAGTGTTGAGTGTATATTCAGAGCGGTTATAAAGAACGGGTTGCGGGTGGGGTGGGTGATTGCAGGTGAGATAGCGTACACTGTGGAGAAGTTGAAGCTGGAGCGCGTGTGTGGGTGGGTGGCGCGGTTAGCCGCGGTGCACGGGCCGGTGGTGGTGCAGTGCCTGCAGCCGCACCCGCCGCACTACATGCGCCAGGCGGGACACTGGGATCGCCTCGCCACCAAGACGCATCACTTGCGCGAGGGGCTCAACCAGTAATAACGAACCCCTACATCTTGCACCATACACACCCATCACACACATCGATATCTTTGTTTCTGAAGTAAAACTTCTTATGTAAGGGTTTTGAAATTCTGATAGTCGACCTTTTTATGTGACGTAAAGCGGCGGGGTATTACTAGTCCGGTAGACTGGTGAACATACCAGTTCTCGTCCTATCACCGAAGGTAAGTAACGTTGGACGCGGTCAGTACTTAGATGATGGATGTCCTGAGAACAACGCGTAACGTTGGCTCTTTACTGTATTTTTATAATGAATATGTTTCCCTGTAATACAAAAGTTTCAGTTCTATCGTGTGACTACAACGTACCTTATTTTTTTTTATCGCATTATCATAATATAATTAAAAAAAAAACTTTTTTCTTTATTTCGATTCGTTGCGTTCAGAGACCAGCCAGTGTCTATCCACGCTTTCAAACCGGCATGTAAATAAAGACTACTGATTGATTGTAGATTTAGATCTTTTTGGTGGTCGCCGTTATTTTTAAATAACACTATGCTTACCCAAAATAACAGTGTTGTCACTTTGTAATATCATATGGGCACAATGAATTCACGTGAAAACCGGTACCCGATGCCAGCTCATCAGTTGAGACTTCTAATTGAAGAATACTAACACGCAAAGTTAGCCTTATTTTAACACGTTCAGTGTCACGTGTACCACCGATGATACACGTTAAACTTAATCTTCAGGCCACGGGCCGACACGTGACACTAAACGTGTTTAACGCCATCTATCCGCTAACTCTTTGCACTAAAATTGCAAGTATATGAGTTTCAAAGTTTGCTATTTTTTACGTGGTATTTTTTAAGATCAGGTTTTGATGTCTTACATTAATTACAAGTCCAAAGACGCGTAATATATTTTACATCTGTACTCAAATACGTTATTACATTTCAAAGCACATTTATTTTACGGGACTATGGTAGAGTAAGTTTAAGAAACGTCCAGCATTTAGTTACTCCTTATTTTAATTCTGACGTCCAACTACCGTTTTGCATTAACATGTATTTATCTTGCTTTAAAAAATTACTACATAGCTGGGTACGAACGAAATATTCAAAAACAAATCTTTACGGTTTTTCACTTCCTGTATGGTGGTCGCAATAACTATCTCACCTGTTTTACATTTAGAGACATATCGAGCTTAGATGTTCCAAGTTTTTATTTCACAATACAATCTATTGTTTTTAATAATGCACACATTACAATATTATATTTATAATAATGATTTAAACTTTTCATAATTTTCAAAGTCGTGTCATATATTTACTGTATGTGTATTATTAACAGGTTATACTGTTTGATCCCATACGGTATCATCACCCAGGAGATCTGGGACACCATTATGCCCGCCTGGATGGACGCCATATGCAACGAGGTCCCAGAAAAGGTAACATTGATATTTTTGTCGTTCAGTTTTTAAAAGCAGTTTCTGGAACATACTGGAATCTACTTGGATATGAAAATGAACTTGATGGCGATTGTTACACTATAATAATATTACTGTATAAATCGATTAGATCATCTACAAATATATTTTCTAATGTACGGTAGTCGATTAGCCTTCTCATCGTCTTCGATATTAATCTCCATCCATTTTCCACGTAAGAGTTTATCATGGATTTTTATTATCTCTTAATCAGTTCTGAGTGCGTAAGTAAATTCAAATTTATTGAATCTTCATATATTATTTTTTAAAGAATCTCTAGAATATTCTACTATATATTTATCGTCATGAGTTGTAATCACCATAGGATGGTAATAAAGACTTGTTCGCGTGTGTGGACTACATACACATATGTATGCAAATATATATCAGCATCTCTACATAAAAGGATTAATAATTAAGTTTGGTTTACAGCGTATCTTTTGGTCTCCGTTCATACTAAAGGACAACACCATTAATATGCTTTCTGAAAATTTGTTGGCATGTTACGTAATATAACTTGGTTATTGTACAAAACTAGATAACATTTGTAATAATAGTATGAGGCGTAAATTTTATATTGCCTTGAATCCTTCTTACAAATATTAATAAGTTGAAATTCAACTGAAATAACACTGAAATTCATGCAAACTAGGCACAAATGTTACTGTGAAGCTAATGGACGTAAAAGAAGACTTCTACACATATTGCATTGCAAGAAAAATTGCAGGAATTGATGGATCTTAAAGTACCTCTCGGTAAGATCCTGGAGCCCGAAGGAGCTACCGGCAGTGTTGACGAGAAGGGCCTCTACAACTTTGCTGAGATCAAGATCACCAAGACACCGACTCCAGCGACAGTGTTGCCGGTTCTGCAATGGTTTCAGGTTTTACCATATAATTTCTAATCTCTCTAGGCGTGTATAAAAGACGTAAGCCTTAACCAGACATGACCAACGGAAATTAGATGTGAATTTTTGTTAAAACATAGATTTTTTGGGTATAGTGAATTTCTAAAGCCTATTTAGCTAAAACACCATCGCCAATTTGATTGCCAATCACGTATCGACATATTTCGTTAGATGAATTTAAAAGCTTATTATTTTTATCTTATTTATAAACTTTAGCTTGTAATTTTTATAAGGATGAGTTTAGACCTGTGATTCCGAAGTAGTAGTATATTTTAATTCTCAGAAATCGATAACGATCGGGCCCATGAGATGCAAATAGGAGTCATCGATAATCGGACTCATTTAAGCAGGTTTTGGGTTTAATTTTGGCTTTCCGTAAATGAAAAAGTACATATACACTAGGGTGATCCAAAAAAAAAAAAAAACTTTTTTTTTTCCAAACAGGCTCAAAAGTTTCTTTTGGGTGTAAAACAAATTCTGTGAAAAGATAAGCCATTAATATTAAGATTGCCCTCATAGCATTTTTTTAATTCCCATAAGAATAACAATTTTTTTTGCTTCTTCTGATTTTTGTACCGTTCAAACGACTGGTTGACTGATAAATCTTTCTTTTCAATTCCAATCTTTATAGAAAATTGACCGCTCTACAAAAAAGGTCTGATAACATTTTTTGATTTGTCCACGCGTTCAAAAGTTATTCAAGAGCAAAGTTCAATTTTTCAAAAATTTGATCGAATTTTATAAATGACTTATAGCAATGGAATAAATACTATTATTATTATTATTTTTTTTTTCAGTCTAATTTTTCCGACGATCACATGTATCAGAAGTCTAATTTATGTTTGACAAAAAATTTGATTTTTATTTTGACGCTGAAATCAACAGTTTTGGTGTAATTTATAAAATTTGATGAAATTTTTGAAAAATTGAACTTTGATCTTGAATAACTTTTGAACGCGTAGACAAATCAAAAAATGTTATCAGACCTTTTTTGTAGAGCGTTCAATTCTCTACAAAGATTGAAACAGCGATTTATAAGTCAATCAGTCGTTTGAACGGTACAAAAATCAGAAGAAGCAAAAAAAATTTTTTCCATGTTATTCTTATGGGAATTAAAAAAATGCGATGAGGACGATTTTAATATTAATATTAAGAGCTCATCTTTTCACAGTAATTTTTTTACACCCAAACGAAACTTTTGACCCCGTTTGGAAAAATATTTGTTTTGTTTTTTGGATCATCCTAATATACACACATTCTCTACTTAAATAATAATTTCTTATAATATAAAGACACATCTATATAGACAAATGATAAAACCACTGTTTCAAAATATATGTAAAAATGTGGAATTTGAGAAAAAAGCAATGTCAGATAAACAGGGGATCTACACATAATTGAAAGACATGGCAAGTGTTTCAAATACTAAAAGTTTTGGGGACCTCTAGTTTAGATGATTCAAAATTAAATGGTAAACTTGTTTTTTCTCATAAATATTGTCACAGCCGAGATTAATTAAAATGCTGTTTTCTTCTAATGACATTTGTTTGTATTCGCAAACATAAGACTGAAACAGTCTCACTATCACACAGTTACCCTATTATCTGTAATTATAGTCCCTTTTTAAATTTCTTCTTTTTGTTTCTCCGCATATTTCCTTTGATGTCCATAATATAACTGTCCTCTCACACTATGTGGCGTATTTATATATATCATAAAACGGAGGGTGGAATTATCTAGAAGGTTGTCACAATTGTATTTATGACACCGATAAAGCTTTAAAGAGAAAGTGTCGATTCGAGATGCGTTATTTTAAGAATCATATTGTTGGTTTTTGTTATATGTAATCCATAGTTTGCTTTTATTTCAGACGATATCATTATTAGATGTGAAGATACCTCTAACTAAACTATTCGAGTTGTTCACATTTTGCGTTATCAATATGCCGGAGAATTGCGATGATGCTTGTTCAGGTATTTCTATCTCTTTTTTTACTTATTTTTAATCGTATCACAGGTAAGGAAAGAAAATAAAATAAAAAAGGAATAATAATATAAAATACGTTTTAAATTGTAAAGAAGTGCGAGTGTTATGACAGCTAAATATTATATAATCTACTTAAAGATCTTGATCTCTCAAAAGCCACCATAAATTGCTTATTGGAGGGTATCTAAAGCATCTTGGAACGCATCGAGAAAAGTATTGATGCGCATCAGCAGGTCCCTTAAACATACACTTTGGTGCCAAGTTACTTGCATTGTCCCGGGATCCTCGTCTTGCGACATGAGCGCATCTATGCGAAAAATCCATATATTGCTAAGAACCTATTAAAGGTTTTGTTGTTTAACCCTAGGAAACATGCTTGACAATTTAGAAAACATAATTTATGATCGATGAAACCAAAGAAGAATCAAGGGTTTTTCATTTTAAAATGTCGTTATACGAAGTAACTATATTACATTTCTAATGAATTTAAGCTTTGTACAATAAATTAAATAAATAAAGTGCCATCTTTACAGATGATACGGAGGCAAAAGACTCAAAGGACCCTCGAAAAACTGAAAAGAAAGAGCCGGAGCATCTCGCCTGCAGCATCCTGATGCTGGACATACTTTTGAAACAGGTATAGAAATGTATCATCTCACCTAGCAAATCTTATTCTGCACTTTTGTGTAATTAGTAACTCGAACATAGCGCCACCTTTAGGATTTTATATTTTGAGATATTTTTGACACTTTTTATACATGTTGATGTATTATGTTGATATTAATAAGGACTACAGTGCCATCTATCGGAGCGTTGCGTCACTACGACTCATTATCTCGATAAAAAAGGTTATGTGAATAAAATACGACTGAATAATAAAACAGATGTAATAGGATTACTGTAATTTGTGAAGTATTACAAAAGTGGCCTGATATAAATGTTAACGTGCACTAATGGTAGAGTAATTATTTTAAATTGATTTACGACCACTATACAAAGACTACTATACAAAGACCACTATATAAAGAGTTTTACGACTTCGATCGACGAGTTCTTCTCTCGTTTTCATTTCGATTTTTATCGTATGCAGAAAGGGATACTTTTTTTTTTGTAGAAGGTTATTTTTAATATATATAAAAATAAGCTAAGTAGTAAAGTTAAACTATATTTGCCACTAGATGGAGCTACAACAACGTCGTATGAACATTCAGAACGTTAGCAGCGAAACGACTAAACTACTACGGCTAATGCTGAAAGCGAATCAAGCGAAGACTATTGAACATGGTAACTTTACTTTCATAATTATTACTATAATCTCATAGAGAAAATCTCGACCACATTATTGAAGAGAGAAATGCCTAAGTTTTAACACAAAATGTCCCGGTGAAATTAACACATATTTCTCGTATAACGTTAATTTCGATATATCATCAACTACATACGAATTGAAAAATAGACATTACTGTAAAACATTTGTTGAGTATTTATTTGGATACGGTCTGTGTGTCTTATGACCAGACTATAAAAGTGAAAACTTATAACTGTATGTGTGCTCATTATAGTTCATACAGATTTATCCATGTTTATATGTAAATAAAAAGTAATGTTTAAATATGTACAGTATATACACAAATCTGATCGTATACAAAATATAAATAAAAACATAATTATTGGAACGATGCATTCTTTGTCAGATAGAAAATGTGTTCGATGACGATTAGAGCCTAGTATACACGATTCAGTGCGTCATCGACACGGGGGTGACGATTTAAATTCATTAACTGTTAAATGCGCCTAAACAAGGTATCACTCCAAAAATAGTGGCACTCGTTTCTAAAATTAGATTTAACATACCCACATGGAATATCAATATCAAGTTTGAAACCCGGCATGTCCCAACGAATTCTTAGGAATTCACGTTTATTTACTCATTTAAATTGGTATTATTATCGGTTGACGGTGAAGGAAAACATCGTGAGGAAACCTGAACGGGACAAATGTTCTTGTAGTACCACCATACGTGAAAAAATATAGAACTGGATTTCTCGAAGTCCGAAGTCTGAAATCGCCAGTGCCTCGTGGACTGTAATGATGATTATGCCTATACCTTCCTTTGGTAACAGGTCCATGGACCTTTTTTTTTTTTTTTTTACGTGGGGAAAATCCGTAACGGATACCCACCCCGTCGGGCAGCGGGGGGTGGGTTATGTCCGAGTCCCACGGACTAAAAACCCCACGGTGCCTCTCACACCTATTTGGCCGGGGAGCAGGAACTGCCAATGGCATTACTTCTGCTCCCCGGCAGGTGTCGGCCCCTCATCAGGGGCCCCGTATGCGGTCTGAGGGGTCAAGATGGTAGACCCCTCAGGAGGGGGCGGGTGTTAAACCCCCCCCGACGAACTGTGGAAGTCGCTCGACACAAGCGCCTCCACCACGCGGGCCTGTGCAGTTTGACGCTGCTCAGGGCGACGGACGTGCCCGCCCGTCCCGTCGCCCACAGGCCCTTTTTACGGCGGCATGAGGTCGTCGCCGACCCGTCGCCGCCGTGTTCGTCGACCGCGGGAGGGGAGCCTGGTGGTCTGCTCCCTCTCCCTCTCCGCCGCCTCCTTCGCGAGCATGACTCGCTCGCAGTACGAGGCGACGGAGATCCACCCGGCCTCGCTCTCGACCATCTTGACGATGACGGTCGAGAGCGAGAGATCCGGGCCTATGGCCGCGACGAGCTCGCGGCGTGGCTCGTCCCAGGCGGGACACTCCTCCAGAGTGTGCTACGCCCGATCTTCGGCGCAGCCACAATGATGGCACCCTGGCGCACCTGTGTTAGCCGGAAACTCAGGGTGCCATGCCGCCTGGTGAGCCATTCGACCATGACCGGCCGAACGGCTCCTATAATAGCCACGCCCGAGCTCGGTCGCTCAAGTCGTCGTTGCCATTCTTCTATCACCAGGACCTGGTGGAGCTGGAACCGGAGCACCTCGATTTGCCGAGGTGCGAGTCTCCGGCCCTGCTCCAGCGCCTCCACGCGTCGTTCGTACAGTGACGCGTGGGCTCTCGCTTCCAGGTCCCAAGGTGGGGATCCGGCCAAAAGGGAGGCCGCCTCGAAGGAGGTCGTGCGGTATCCGCGGATGGCTCTGACGGCCATCGCGCGCTGCGGTTTCCGCAGCAGGGTGCTGCCAACGGCCGTCAGGCCACACGCCCATACGGGGGCCCCGTAAAGGGCCACCGACCGCACGACCCCGAGGTACAACTTCCGGCAGACGGAGTTGGGCCCCCCCAAGTTGGGAAGCAAACGGGCTAATGCGCCCGCTACTCCCATTAAACGGGGGACCAGCTGCCGGAAGTGTTCCTTGAACGTCCATCGGGTGTCGAGGAGGAGGCCGAGATACCTCATACTCGACCCGACACCGATGGACTCGCCTCCCACGACGATCCGGGACCCTGCGGGTGGCGCATTCCGAGGCCCGTGGAAAAACAGGGCCTCGGTTTTACTGAGCGCCACCTCTAGTCCCAGACGCCGGACCCTACCGACGACTTGAGCGACTCCTGCAGTTGCCAGGATCGCGGCCGCGCGGTACGTCTTCCCCCGGGATAACACCAAAGTGTCGTCAGCATAACAGACAATGCTGACGCCCTGGAGGAGCGCACCGCGCAACACCCAATCGTATCCGATGTTCCACAAGAGGGGGCCCAGGACAGACCCCTGCGGAAGGTCCATGGACCTGCAGTGGATCTCTTACAGACTGATAATAATGATAGATGGTATTATACTGTGGCTGACTTGCTTGTGCATGATTGGAATACGTTCTTGGTTATCTTGTTGTCTCAGTTATATTTACCGTTATATATAACGACCATTACATGGAGTGATTTACAATAACGCAGAATTGCAAGTACGTAGGGAGCCTAACAGAGGCCAAATCAACTAAAATTATTTCTGACATCCAAAACTATTACAGAGTATAAAGAGGAACTTAAATATCGTAACAGTAATTTAGGATTAAATTTCACACAAATAGATTTTCATTTGTAACTGATGACAAGTAATCGTTGCAATATTATTGTTTTCCTTCTTTCTTGCTCGTAGCTGTGTCATTGGGTGATGGATTGTGTTAATTGTATTTGTGTGAAATTAAATGACGCTTACATGTTATGCAATAGGCATTTTCGATGTAGCTGGTGTGACACGTGATTTATCATATTACTTGTTATATTACTCGTGATGTGTGAAATGATTTGTGGTTACACGTAGCTCTGTGTGCGTCGGAGGGTCTGTGTGCGTACTGCGAGGGCGCCGCGCTTTGGCACCAGCTTGCCGTGCAGCTGGTGCGCGCCCTCGCTCCGACCCACTACCAACACTATCACCACCTGCACCACCACCACCACCACGCTCGTGTGCCGCCTCAGGTATTATTCATATAACTTTTACATACATTACATAACTTTTGTATTTTTAATTTTCCTCACGTTACGAACACAAATCGAGGGCAGTAATAGATTCATAACGCAATATGCATGTGTACTAAATGTGACAATATTTTCATTTACGATTTATTCATTCAGCTGAAAAGTTGAATTGAATATTTAAAAAAATCTAAATTGTTATATTCGAATAACTCGAAACATTCAAAATAAATGAATAATTAAATGTATTCGAATATTTAGACCAATTTGAATAGTTTGTATATTCCAGTTCCTAGATTAGTTTATTAGAACAATTGAAATGATTTCAATAGTATGTTTTTTTTAAATATAATTATGCTAATCATAAACCTTGTAGAATTATTCGCCCAGTTCGTATACTCGTATGAAATTCAAATATAATGTTCGAATAATTAATTCGAATCGAACACTATTTTCTCATACTCTTATATTAATTGGTATCTGCATTGATTAATCGTAGCATACTATATCCTGTGTGGCTGTTGATATAGATGTATTGTAATGTAATCGATGATCCAGATGTCTCCGGAAGAAGCTTGGGCGGAGTGCGTTAGCAAGCGCACCCTCTCGGAGGAGGAGCGGCTGCGGAGTGTGCCTCCCGGGGTTTCCGGCGTCTCGAGCGCGATGGTGGTGGGGGTGGGGGTCGGGGGAGCATCAGGGGGAGTGGGGGGCGAGGCACACGCGCACGCGCTTGTAGATCGCGGCGCTGTAGGCGGAGTGCTCGTGCACGTTCCTCATGTGCGTACACACACATATTACTAAACATACGAACGAACGAGTTATGTTCACGGGACTTTCATAACAATATTCAGATATATAATACATTTTCTTTCCCTTATTACCTCTTATAAGCAATAATTATTTAAAAACAACGTCAGTTCTACAACTGAGCATATTGTTTATAACATGAAAACTGGAGGTTACTACATTATAATTCTATTTTGGCTTACTGAATATAATAAAACTTCTATATCATACTGAAAACCAAGCAGTCTTAATCAAATTTTACTCCTGTCAACATAATTTGCAGGAAATCAGGCCTTGAATATACTTTTTTTTTATGAATATACTTCATTTTTCTACAAATATATTATGCCTTATAATACTTATTAATAAACAAACGTTGAATATTAACAAAAAATATGGGCTGATTAAAATCTATTTAAACTCTGCATTTTTGAATCCCATGAATTATAAAAATATTGTAGTTGTATAATTGTAACATTATTTTTGAATAAACAATAATTAATACTTGACCAAATTACATTTGACTAAGTAAAAAATACGTTAACGTGTCTCACTTCTGCACCACTTTTGTAAAACGATACTAGTAATTTATTTCATGTGTGGTCATTTTTTTTCGACAGAATATAAAAAAGTCAATTGTCTTCCTTGCTTGCAGTATATCAAGGTCTGGTTTTTACCAGAAATAATGTCTAAAATATGTGTATGACATCATTAGATGCTGTTCTATTTTCATTTCAGTGTATAGTTTCATCTTCAATAATTTTCTTAACTTTTTAATTAACAGAGCTTTAGGTTGCTGGATTTACCTCAAAATACTCATCATTTGTTTTTATGTTAAAAATCTGATTTAAAATCGATATAGCTATATAAAAAAACTTTTTCCAACGTATCATACAAAAGTATCAATGTTTCCTATACAAATATTAAAGTAACATTTTTTATTTGTTTTTTTTTTTGCCTAATAGTGAGTGAGATAAAAAAAGAATAACGTCTGGAGATTGCAATATTTCGTTTTTTAATTCCGTAAAGTGTACAGTTTGTTAATTGAATTTTGTAGTACTCATATCCACCAATCATAAGTAAAAGAGAATGTTTACAAAGTTACCGTATTATAAATATTATTTCAATTAATAGATAAAAACTCTCAATTCGATTTTTAACGTTATACGATTCAATTAATCGGAACTTAAAATAAACGGCAGGGCAACACTAGATAAATTAATTTGGCAACACTATTTTCAATGACATTAGGGTCTGTCAATTTATGGAGTTAAAAAAGGGTGTATAGCAAGTAGATAATGAAGGGTAAAACTGTAAGCTCTGTTCGTTGTTCGTGTCTCCTCGTATGTGTTCATCGTTATATAGTCGTATAGTTTGTTCATTTCATGCAACTCTCACTGTTAAGCGACGTCGGCTCGGACGCGACGCTCACTAAACCGCCCGATATGCAAGTATGTCTGTCTGTTTGATTGTCTCTCCTTAATATATCGGTGATCGATTATGATACGGTCTTATTTTCAAATTGCTTTTCTTTTTTAAATCTATCATAAATTTACTTCGCTGTATTGGTTGGTGTGATAAAATGTATTATGCCATACTACAGGTTCTGATCAGAAGTTAATTATTTGTAATTTGTTTTATACAGTAATTCTTATTAGATAAAGTACAAACATCTGTAATAATTGAAGCTTAAATTGAATAAAAATATTTGTATGATCAATGTTATGAAATATCGATAAACTTGAATTAACTATCTCTAGGCTCTTAAGCTTCTTACTGTTGAAGCTTTCAAGTTATTGTCCCACTTCCTTTGAATTAGGAAAATATCTATATAAAACTGGCAGAATTGTGGAAACGAGTGTTATAGACGAAATAAAAATCATTTCTATCGATGTCGTGTATTACAATGGATAATTGTATACTAAAGAGTAGCTTATACCTAAAAGCAGGACATCCAGTGATATGCAGTATATTGTAATTCGTTAATTGATGGTCCCTATAAAGTTTTGTAGTAGTGATGTTCCTGTTAATTCTTTAATTGTTATTGAGGTTATACTACCGATTGTAAATTTCTCCGGAACTGATATGCATAACAGAAAAGCTTTGTCTATGGTCAATGAATTCATTGACAACACCATTGTCTATCATATTACTGTTTATTGACTTGTACTGATGTCGATTTATTATGTGTGTACTGAATCTACAAATAAAGGGCATTGCAAGTAAAATGTTAATTATTTTACAGAATAATATGGAAATGTAATTGTGTCGATTGTTATATTTCATAATCGATCACCTTTACTTCTAAGCTTTCGCTTTTTCTTGTGTCATTAGCTTTTCATATTAGCTCTCGTGTTAGAACTTGATAAATGTAGTTACGACATTAATTTGTTTTTATTTTTTTTTATTTTGTCTGAATAATTCTAATTCAGTGTTAGTTCGTAAATTTTGCTGTGAAGTATTTATAGTTTTTTTTTTACTATTTTACTGTGTTTATACAGACGATATAGCATGAAAAATAAACCGTAATATTTTTTGGTCTATGATATATTGTAATTTGTATTTATTTTAATATTACATTAATTACAGCACATAATTGAATTTCATCGATTACTTGAGCTCGTAATATGCCTTACCTAGTAATGGATGTAAAAGTATAGGTGAAGGCTCATAAATATTTACCTCGTAATTGCGTGATGCTGAAATGCCTAACTATTGGATTCAAAGTGGTGACTATTTTATACATTAGCTTGTAGTAAGATTTTGGTATTACATAAACAGAAGCAGCACTATCGTAGGTTAGCTAAAGCTTGGTTATTATTGGTATTGAATCTGAATTTCACATTTTTGACCGATATTTAGGCATACGAGTATTTGCTGTCGCCTGGTTCTTATGAAAGGGACTGTTCAAGTATGTCGTTAGCAGAAATTATAGTCAATTTTGATCCGCCCCTCTGCCTTGTCGACGGAAGTGATCAAAGCTGTATTGGCATAATTTGTGCAAAATTGCTCATGTAGTTTTTTTTGAGTTATAAAAATATACGAAACGTAAATGACTTTGTCGCTGTTTAGACCCGCGTGTTCCATATGTCATTAAAAATAAGCAAAGCAAATGCCCCTACGCCACTTTATTGCTTATGTATTGGCATAATTTTTACAAAATTTCTCGTATCCTTCTCTGTAAGTTTTTCTATCCAAAAATTGATAAATAAATATTGCTGACGTAATTGTCATTCAGGTCACTCGTTTCTCATACCATCAAAAATAGGCAAAGTATGTACCCTCTACCTCCATTTTTGCTTACGTAATACTGGAACGGTCCCAAATACGTAATTAGTATAGTCGCCATAGCCATGCTGGTCTGCTAGCCTCTAGATAATTTGTTATACATTGCTTGATATTGGAACTCGGCAAAGTAATAAAGCCACTGTGACGAATTTATTGCCAAAGTATACATGATATATATCATAATATACTCGTACATTCAGTCGTCGGGTAAGGGCACCCCGGTTATGTAACACCTTCACTGCTGCTCATTAGTCGGCAATATTATCGAATATTATAGAGTCGTATTCTAGAAATTTCTTCGACTTGACACTGTTGTACAGTCTTCAGCAATCTTTTTGGTCGCTTTAAGTATAGCCGTAAGTTCGGGCCTGCGTATAATATAGTCAAGAGTGTAATATAACACAAAGTTAAAATATTATAAGCCGTATGTTTGCATGTATCAGAGCGATCAAAAAGACTGATGAGGATTGTACATGACAGTAGCTATTCGTTTATGTAGCAACTTCGCTGCAGTTGGTCAGTCTGGAACATTGCCGAGTCGTATTGTAGAAGGTTCTTCATGTGGATTTGTTGTAGACAGTAGAGCATGTGATGGTGGTGTGTGCAGATAATGACGGCGACAGTGGAAACGATAACGGAGCAGCTGGACATGGCGGTGTCTCTGCCGCCGGCGGAGAGCCCACCGCTAGCGACGGCGCACACCGTTACGCTTACCGACACCGACGTCGCTACTGCCACCGCCGATGTGAGTGCTCTACCATACATTCCAACTCTAATACTTCAATGCATAACTTCTATTGTTGTGGACTTCTTTATAAAACTTTTCAAATTTAACTTTAAAACGAGAACTGGAAATAGTGAAATGATATTTACACTTTTCCAGAAGGGTTTCAAATATTGATACCATATAAAACGAGTTTTGATATTGTTGAAATGAATAAATGAAATTATCCAATGTGCAAAAAAAAAAAAAAATTATTATTAAGATACTACATTTCCGAAACTTAGTCCTTAGTGATTATTAGTCTCATATCGTAAATCGTCAAATTTCCCATTTTTGAAGTATACAATGGCTCCCTCAAATGGTTTAAAAAAATAAAATATAAGCCGGTAATAAGGTATCAACACCGAACCTACTCGGCGGACACGAGCCGATAGGGGGCTCTATGGAGGAGGAAATGGTGAACTTCTGGCCCACTTCAGCTGGCAAGTTCCACTTCTGCATCGAGGAGCTCCCTCAGGAGTTGCAGTACATACACCAGTTGCTACAGGTATCGTTTTTTAGTAGATAATTGTGTACTATATAGTAAAAGTAGCCACATATAGTTTTGTTGTGTCATAGAAACTGTTTATTTAATATGATCATTTACGTCCCTTATTATTTTATTTAAGTTACCTTTGATCATTTTTCTTAATACTGCATGAAAAAGTGTAATAGTATGAAGTCTAAATACAACTGAGAAATCATCTGTATGTAATTAAAAAGCTCGTCAAAATCGGTTCAGCTGTTATAGGACTCAGAACAGACTCTTTCAATTTTATTTATTTGTAGAGATTTAATAAACTACTCAACAGGTGAAAGTACATGTTCTTATATCTTTATTATTATACTATATTTTAAAAGAATTAAGATTTAAAACTAAGGTCTCAAATGGTTTGTAACATAGACAATTAACTACGAACTACTCTGTATTAAATAACGACATTAATTAAAGTGAAGTAACAACGCTAAAACGAGTACTACTTGATTTTGAAATACAAATGCCGAAATACACCTACAGGCACTTGGCGAAGTATCTTTAACTTAAGGGTGGTAGCCTGAAAAGGCTCTATTTTCTGTTCTTTGATTTCATCACGATATTTTTCTTCGCCGAAATCTCAGGCTCGTTGTGGGATTCGAATCCATGTTATGTTGTAAGTGGTTCCAGGAGTTGAAGAGCACGAGTAGACCAGACGTGCTGTACCACTTGCTGCAGTGCCTCCAGGTGTTGGTGCTGAACACGGACGCGCTCGCCGAGCACAGGGGCTTCCTCATCTGGTGCCAGGAGAACCTGCTCATTGATAAGTATGCTTAGTATCAATACGGGATCCTATTTCTTCATATTTATCTGGAAAGGACAGCTAATTAGAAAAGAAAAAATCAACAGATTAATGTGGCTAATTAAGAACAGACAAAGTATTAAACTGGAATTATAGGTGAAATAGTCGTGAAGAATTATGTTGTCTATAAATCTACATCCTTTTTCAGCTTATGGAACGTGTGCAATGCGTCTCACTCGCACATTTGCTCTGTGGCGGTGCCGGTGCTGCTGCACTGCGTAACGCTAGCGGGCGGTGCAGACGTGCTCTGCAACCTCATCAGGGACCAGTTCCACCACCCCGATTCCAGGGTGCGGTTCACCGCCGTCGAGAGAGTTCAAGTCATCATCAGGTCTCCTCACTACCTATTTACCCGTTCAGATAATTGTGTGTTAAATTTACAAATGCCACTATGAAACTACTAGAAACAAGTTTTCCATTGCCAATTTTTCTTCTGATCTTAAATCTAGTGGAGAACAATTCTCCATTTCACTCTCTAGACCGTTGGAACTCACTTTAACTATTAAATTTATATTTATTAAGTATGTAAATAACAAATCAAGACAAATTTTCAGTTTTGCCGCCAATTTTCTATTTATTACCTGTGCCGAAAGGCAAGCGGCTATACAGTCACGTGAACGCAATTTTACTAAGCAAAGAGACACTTTGGTGTGCGAAGAATTATAAAAGAGATCCATCAAAGAGTATTTAATAACCCCAGCACACTCCGTTTCATACAACATTGCTGGAGCGTCGTTATATTCCAAATTCGGTCCAAATTCAAAAAACACTTCTGCAAGGGATTTGATTTTCTTTGTCCGTAAATTCGATACTTCGAGTGTTCTTTTGTCAAAAATAATGACACTATTTCCATGCATGTTTGAGAAAAATATTTTAATATGTAGGTAAATAACTGAAAATACGTTTATTTTTAATAATAAATCTCGGATAAAGAAGTATTGTAACATTAGTGCCATTTATACTAATCTATCTTACTAATAATACTGCCTACAAGTTTCCTTATTAACATAGTGAATTTAGAGGAGAACTGGTTCTTGAGTGCAGCTGACTGAATACACTTACAAGTTTTTGACGACAGATCTTAGTTCGAGAGTATGAGATATGCGTCAGAAAAACCATTAATACCATGCAATAGTTTTATCACGATGATATCCTTCACCGAAAGCTCAAGTTTACTGCAGCGATTCGAATCTACATATGTGATGTCCAAACACACAAAGGTTGAGCGATTATTTGCTTCATAAACCTGTACAGTTATGCAACATACACTATTAGGTTTACCATATAAAATGGAATACCTGCCGATTTGTTTGGTATATCTACCGATATGTTAGCCATACCTCCCGATGTGTCGAGCATACTGCGTGTGTGTGTATAAGTAAGGTAAGGTGAAGTTAGTTGGTGTTACGTAAAACTATGCGTATAAAGAGACACAAGAGCGTGAGTTTCACAAATGGATCATTTTAATTGGATAGTCTATACCAACAAGTTTGACACTCCTCGCACTCCGCATCCCTTTCCTTTTTTTCTCCCTTACCAACGACTATCACGCGCACACCTACACGAAGGCTACAACATACGATAATTGCAATAAAATCAATAACTTTGAACCTGTAGTGCTTTTCAAGTGTCCTCTACTCACTCCACATCAAATTAATGAATGATAGTGATTATCAAACAGTTGGTATTTGTAGGTTTATCGACGGGTCCCCTGTGCGCAGCAGCGTGGCGCTGCAGACGGCGCTGGCGACGGCGACGTGCTACCTGCTCTCCAGCATGGACGACGTCAATGTGTACGTGGCCCAGCGCGCCACGCTTTACCTCGGCACCATACACGACAACGCTATCGAAGTACTCTTTGACACCCACTTTCATTTCAAACTCAAAAAAATAAAAACATATACGTTTATAGGAGAATTTCATGTGCGAGATAATGAGATAGTCCGTGTTATAGCAATAAATAACTACATAGTTATTAATGTTATTACTAAACAAATTAAATAAGTGTAAAAGAAATGTATTTAAACATGAATGCAATGTCCACGTGCATTGATATAAGTGTGTCTAAACTATTGCTTTTTTTGAATATTCACTAAAACACCATTCATGTTAAAACGGCATGTTGACAACTTAGTCAACAACAGAAACGAATCGAATTGTGAAGTCCATAAAAAGAGCTTTTTGTTGCTGAAAAAAGGACAACACACTCGAGGTGAATAATGTATGGTCGTGATCGGCTTCTATAAATCACGTTTTGGAATAATCTAGTATAACCTTGTCGTGAACACGCCAACGACAACCAGTCGACATTTTAATCATGCAATTTGGTTTACGTGACTTTAATAAGCAGAATGTTTAATTTTCATACATGTGTAACATTTTCCTTTCCAAGTTAAAATTTCATCATAACCTCTATTCATGTAAGTCGATGATACAACCGAAAATTAGAATCCACTTTTAGACACTACGACTAAGATTTATGGTGGAGATTATGATATGCGGTTTACAGTTAGAAAATCAAACAAAGAAAAATCCACTATTATTCTAATGGGAGCACTCGTGCAAGGTTCGATAACGGAAACGTCATCATTATCAGTTATTGTCGCAAGTTAGATCTGCCATTTATTTGATATAAGAGTCGTTCCAATTCAATCCTCAGGAGTACTTGTCTATAATTACTTGCCTTAGAACTGTAGTCTATTTCATGTCCGACTAATGGTCTGTTTGCTACTTTACAACATGAAAAAAAAATCGATCAAAAATGAAGTCCAAGTTAATGTCTAGGTCATAATAATAAATGGTTCGTTTATTCTTTAGTTGTTACTGTACTGCTTGGAGGCGCAATTTGACCTGGTGATAGTGGATCGTCCGATGATCCTTCAGTCGATATACCAGCTACACAACACGCTCAGCGACCGCCGCATCCTCACATGGGAGTTCTTCCTCAATAGGTTCGAGTCGCTCACGCTCGAGGCGCAGATACACTCCAACAAGTCCATTGATTTTTCCAATTTTAAAGGTAGGTCTAGTAGACTGTACTGAATGTTTTTCTTCCTGGTTATTTACTCCATATTATGGTAGGGTTCACATTTGACATTGTGTTTGAAAACTTTTCACTCTTTTATGTTCCACTATTCTAGTTATTTTGGGATTTTTGATAGAAAATAAAAATCCTGTGGTTATTAAAAGTTCTATACTGTAGACCGGTGGTGTGGTCATATTTTAGTGGTGGTGAAGAGTGATAGAATTTGAATAAAGTGTGGACTGTGGGAAATTAGCATTACATTTTTTTCTATGGTAATGTAACAGATCTCATGCCGATTGTACCGGTCTGATGCGTGTGGTTGGCAACGTACGTTGCCATATGAGAAATTTTAATTCAGTACTCAACTACTATAATTGGTTTTAGGATTGTGATTGTGTTGAGTTTTTCTGTACATAGCCATAGACTGTAGTGATCATTGAACATCAGGTGGACTATATATATATATATAGGAATCAGGATTTAGAATTCAATTTTTAAAATGCTAATTAGGAATTATCTAGAGTGTAGTATAAGGGAGTGACGGTGAGTGAGGTGTATGTGCGTGAGGGTTGTTGCAGAGCTGATGGGGGGCGCGTGCAGCTCGGAGTGGTTCCTGCACAAGGTGCGGCGCGCGCACGACGCGCTAGCGGGCAAGTGCCCATACAAGCGGACGGTGTCCGCGCCCGCCGCCGTGCACCACGACGCCAGGCTTGGTCAGTCACTGTGCCTCACTGATTCTTACTCTCTCCTAAATTCATCTAACAATTATAATACTACTAAGTTTATTCAATCGAATTATAAATTTATTGCATAGGAATTTTTTTGCGTTTGATTTTTTTTCTATCTTAGAATATTATAGAATATGATGATACCTTTCGATAAAGGAATATAAATAATGTCACGAGTTAATTAAACTTATTTTAAGGAATTTCATGGTAATTATTTATAGTTTAAAAAATTTTCTAACCGTATTTTATACACCCATTTTTGAAAACAAAAATATAACATTTCTCTTACTTATGCATTTAATTGTGTTTAGTTGTTATGTCGGTGTGTGACGTGCTTATTTATCAACTTTATTTGTATATTCTTCCTATTATTTCACAAACGGTATTTGTATGTATACTGAGGGATATAATATGAATGTGTACGGTGTGTGTGACAGAGCGTGAGAAGGTGTACTCGCGGCAGTACTCGGCGCCGCTGCTGAAGCGCAAGAGCTCGCGGTTCGGGCTGCTGCCGCTGCCTCTCGCCGCCGCGCACGCACTCGGTCAGCTTCCACACCCACAACCACAACTATACCTATACATACACTTCACTTATATCCCCAAAACATCTCAGTCAATGTTCTCTATAGTTGTACTAATCAATAAACAACTTTACACTACATATTATTACAATCCTCACGTTTTGGTATTGTGAGTTTCTTTGTTACGTTTTTTACGCCTATACTATTTAATCTATCATCATGAAATTTTACATGCACGTTATCTGGTGTACTGAAAAGGGCATACGGTACCACATATCTAGAAGAAGTACCAGTTTCGAGGGATAGGTCAAATCTATATTTATTCGAGCGAAATCGCGAGAAAAACTTAGTATTGCATACGGTTTAAACAGTAATGATACAATTTGATGAAAGTGACTTAACTGCATCAGTAAAAGTGTTACAGGATTAAGTAAAATACCAAAATAAGGATTAAAATAACGTATGTATGTACACATGTAAGGAGTTATACTTCCTTAGGTTAAAGAACGACATTAAATGCAATTGATAACAAAGGTTTGAAAATCAATTTTCTATATATCTGTTTACACGATCAAATACGATTTTATAAAATAATAATGCAATAATAATAAGTTATAATGTAAACAAATAAAAAGAATACATACCAACCGTTAACCTCAGATCTATAAACCCACTTAAAAACGTTTATAATAAAAAAAAACACTTATGACGAATTCCTTTTTTTTATATTATAGGGGGTAAACGAACAGGTGGGTCACATGATGGTAAGTGATCACCGCCGTCCATAGACACTAGCAACACCAGGGGAGTCGCAAGTGCGTTGCCGACTTTTTAAATATGTGGGCCTCCGGCGCTCGCACTGACCGAACGAAACGCAACAGTGCAACCACTGTTACTTCACGTCGGCTTTCTGTGGGAGGATGGTACTACCCCGGGCGAGCCGACCCATTCATACTGAAACCAGTAATAGCGTCAGCGTAGCTGTACCACCTACATACTCACAATAAATTATCATTCATCACCATATATAACTTTAAATCACACACAAATGCAAATGTATATTTATATTTTTTATCTCTACTGATATAAAATACGTGTTGTTGGTTCAGAGACATTTGTACAACTAGCTTGAAGATAGTTATGAGTTCTTAGGAAAACTTCACAAACAATTCGCAACCAATTTCATGGTGTCGCATTAACGTATCATTATTTAAACCAAACGCGCCAAACAACTACAACTTCAAAAAGACAGCCTTTATTAATCCAGAGAAAATATGTTAACTATATTCAACAGTTAATTCTATAAAAAACAGCACGTACAATTAAATATACCGAAGTGTAATTTGTATAAATAACGTTTCAGACTCATGTATGTTTTACATAATTGTCCGTAACTAAGAAATGCAATAACAACTGATGATGATTAATAACTACAGAAAGGCCAATTCAACAAACCTTGATTATCCTCTTGTACGTCCGACTGCGACTACTGTCATCTATAATTTTTTTCTTTTGCTCGCGTTTTCGTTCGCGTTAATATAGATTTTATCTATCTCTCGGTAGAGTAATATTTCTATTCTGGATGAAAGATACTCTATGCCCTTTTCTGTACCCCTGATAACGAAACGTGTATACAATATATGATAATGATCGGTTCAATAGTTAACGCGTGAAAGCGTAAATAAACAGACAAAGTCACATTGGCATTTATAATATTAGTGAGGATATAACCGACTGTCAGATTGGGCAGATTTTACTATGTACATATTATAGTAGGTACCATTTTTAAGTACATTCAAATGAGTCTTCAACTAATTAACATAGTTAAGTGACCATTCAACAGACAATCATACGACATCTGGACGGTCTACTGAAGAAACCATGACAACGGTGCTTCCGAAAGGTATAGACTTGGAGGAAGCCGACAGAGAGACCATCAACCTCCTGGTGTTTCTGCTGATGCAGTTCTTATCCAGGTACATATATTTATGTGTAGATTTTTTACAATTTTTTACCTTTTTGTCTGTCTTATTAGAAAGAAAGGTGTTTCAGCTTATTCCTTACAGAGTTCCAATTTGTTTGTAGTATACCCTGAATAAGCCTGCAGTTCTGTTTGATCTCACTTTGGTCGTGGGATTTTGTTTTATTATATATACGCTTGTTATTTCTGATATACAAAGTTACAGTCCACATTCTGTCATTTAACCCTTTCAAGACGATTTTATGTTTGGAGACGATAATAACTTTTTTTAGACTATTTTATCGTTATCTACGTCCAGCCAATTTAATCTGTACAGTCCACTTGCATAGGTTAGGTACCCCAGCCTGCGTGTGTGTAGTGGTTGCCACCCCAGAACCGAATCGCGGTAAGAGTCGGCGCAACCACAAAACTTTATTTACTATTACCTAAGACACTATAAGACTACATGGGATCGATGGCAACCAAAGTAAACCTGATTAAAATCATTTAGTCTGGTAAAACATTTACTGGTACATACTCTGTACAAGGAGTCTTGAAAGGGTTAAAGGTAATGAGTATTGACTCAATTATATTGAAGAATCAATAAATACTTTTATTTGAACTATCGAGTGATGCGGTGTAGGGGATAAATTCTAATGTATGTGCTGTCGCAAGTAACGATGTATCAAAGCGAATCAGAAGTAAACACCACATTAATTAATTGTTAGACGGTAAAAAGTGGGCTGGGTCAGCTAGTTCAATATAAATATAACTGACTTTGGGTATTCTTGAAGTGAGATTTTTTATGGAAGGGTTTTGAAATCTGCTCTGCAACCTTTTTGTGTGACGAAATGTGGTGGAAGTAAACACTGTATCGGGTCGACTGTTGAAAACACCGGTTCTCGTCCGATCACCGAAGTTAAAAGTCGGGCGCGGCGAGTACTTGGATGGGTGACCGCCTGGGAACACCGAGTGACATTAGCTTTTTGTTTTATTTTTTAATTAAAATATTTCCCTATAATTCATAAGTTTAACTACTGTCGTGTGTCTTTACGACACAGCCTGTTTTTTTTATCGATGAAATATAGTCTGATTACTAAGTTTAATATACATGATTATAGGTCAGATCAGGCGCATCCGATAGAAGACAAGCAAGCCGCGAAGCCCCAGGAGTTGGTGCTGAAGCATCTCTTCCTGTTACTCGGGTATGACATCACAGAGAAATCGTTCCACCTTTCTCCAAGCACCGTGCGGTCAGTATTCGATAAACTTATTTCACAGAAATCTATAGCTTATAAAACCAAGTATAAAATAATTTAATTCAAAAGGTCGCGTGCGGTGAGACGCCCCCACTAGGAAAGATGTTTTCTAATTTCGAACGTACTCCGATATTGAAATTAAGATTTTTGAAAAAAGCGTTATGCATGTGGAATGGATGCGTTCACCACATGTATTGTATGCACTAATTTACTTAACGCATACAATATTTGTATAAGTACAATATTATAATTTCCAGCGTTACTATAGTAAGGCACGTAATATCTCGCAATTATATATTTTATACGTAATACAATGTTTACATTGAAAGTAATAACATGGAACTTTGATTCTGACATATCACGCTGTATTCGACCGTCCTGAGAGTTCTTATAACGCGGCTAATATTTTTCTGAGACACTTAAGTTACTAGAAGTTACGGTAATTTACCTACGTGATAATGACGGTAATGATCTTAAATAATAAGAATTGTCTGCCAAAATAAAGTAGGAGAAGTTAAAATTATCATCAGTGGATGGACTTCTTTAATAAATAAAAAAATATATTATTGACATTAATCGAATCAAATTTAGGTCGAAACATATTGATGTAAATGTTGCAATATTTCAGACAATCGTCGGTGTTCAACGCGTTCATGGCTAATTTGCCACAAGTCCTCGACCAAAACCACATCATGGGAGCCAGTATACTTGAACCGACGCTGATGGTCTTACAGGTATATACAACACCCGGCTTTTAAATTGGATATGGACGGTTTTCTATAGCGTTATCTTCATCTATCGTAGTCATTGTGAATACTAGAAAGAACGTTTTTCAAAATCGTAACGTGTTGATCTTAGCCGGACTTCTCACTCTTGTATTCGACGTGCGAAATCAGTCTACCAAGGTCAATCATGTATCACGTTTCTCATACCTACATGAATATATTTGCATACATGTTGTCGAAGATACAGACAAGACCATAGAATACTTATCACCCAGAAAAAAAGTACTACTTCTGAGGAATAAGTCAAATCTAAATTAAAGCGAGCAAAGCCGCGGCAAATGCTAGTCGATAATAAAAGCTTTTATCTTAAAAAAAACTTCATACATGTGAATTGTTCGGCGGTGCAAGCGAAAATAATCCTTACTCCGTTTTCGTTGCTTATTTTATATACTTCCGCTCGATTCATGTGAGAGTGTAGTAATTCATATGCTTGAGTGTACATAAATATTTTTTGCCCGTACAGCTTTATCGAAAGTGTAATATTACACACTTTACAGTGAAATTGAAAAATAAAAACATCATAATCATGTAAATTATCTACTATATTTGTTTAAAGGTTGTATTTTTACCACAACCTTCTATACGCTAAACCTTGAGTGGTACTGGCTCCTAGTCCTCAACCGAAATACACTATAGGAGTTTCATGATATACGTCAAAAGGTATATTTGTTCTCGACAAATGGGTATCAAAAAAGTATTTACTCTTAAAGCTCGTAATACTTTCGTTAGTCGTTTGTTTTAATATGTATTCGGGTGCATTGACCGTTAAATCGACTCGTCTGCCGCCACGGTAAATGGTATGACGTATGTATTGTATGCACGCGCGTATACTATACTTAACGTTGTTTATTTGCCCGTGCTGCTTACGGTTTCTATTATTATTATTAAATTATTCATCTAAATGTTACACTGTTTTTAATAATACATATTTAGTGATTTGTTTTTGAACACAGTACTGCGCCGGCGCAGGCACTAGCGCTGGCTGTGGTGCAGGGGTAGGCGGTAGCACATGCGCTGGGGGAGTGAGTGGGGGTGGGGGTGGGGGGCGAGAGGGCAGTCTGGGCTTGTTGCTGCCGCATGTAAGACGTCACTGGTTGCTAGCGTTACTCGTTGCACTGTATAAGGTAAGTACTGAAATGCTGGATGAGAGATTACCCACCTATGGTTGATAAATAACCAAGCGAACATTGAAAATACTCACTAAAAATGCCCCCAACTACTAAAATAATCGCGACTACTATAATGCTCAGCAACACTAACAATTCCTATATAATTTTAAACTTTCGATTTGATTCGTGGTGATATTCTTCTGTTGTTTTCCTCACTCGAACCCAGAAAAAACTCGGTAAGATAAAGTAAAAAGACACAAAGAATAATTAACATGGTAATTTGTTCGGTACAGTATCACTACGGGAGCGGCACCCTGTGTACACAGGCGCAGGCGCTGGTGCGCGTGGTGCTGAACGCAGTGGAGGCGCAGTACCACCACTGCAAACGGATACCGCCCATGATCGTGATGCCGCACCATCTTAGACCGAGAGGTACGACACAACCTAATATTACTGTATCTCTTTCAAACCAGTTAATACCATTTGTTATTATCCTAATCACTGTTAGAGGTTACATACGTTTAAACGAGCTAGTACATATTAATACTGTAGCATTTGAATGCCATATCTGGTAAACCAGCCGACCTAGACAGGCGCCAGACGTCAACTCAGTGTGACATAAATCTATGTTAAACAACTGTTTAAGATAAACTTATCTTCTTAACTAACGTCAATTCTATGTGAATATCCTAGTGTTTTATTATAAGTGTCCTTTAAGAATTACATTTTCAAATAAAAGGAATTAAAAAACGACCATCCATGTTACAAAAGTTTTGTTTTGAAATGTTTATTTCCGGTTTCCTTCATAAAAACATCTAATTTTATTGTACTTTTGTATGTTTATACAGAAAATGAGACAAAATAAATTTTCTAAAGTGGTCGTTACATTGAGCATTCTATTTTACATTTGTTCAATTCGAAAAACTACTACCGAAATATCCGAATTTTATATATATATATTATTTAGATGCATGTAAATAAACATCATAGAAAAAAAATGTGTGATCTAATTTATGCCTGCTACAAGTGCATTTAGGCTGAGCATGAACGTATACCAGAACCTCACTTTCGTCTTTTTGAAATGCCTCACGTGTGAAATATTGGTGATGAAAATGTTTCACTGTGATATAATTGTATATAAATAATTTTCATGTCTCCTATAAATGAGCGTTGTGGGGTATGTAAACTAAGAATTGTCCATAATTAAATGTAAAATTTAGTAGCATTCTGATGATGTAAGCAGATGTGAGCCAGCCGTCGCTGCAGACGGAGCAGTCTCCACCAGCGCAGTGCGCAGGGCCGGGGACCGGGTCAGGGACGTGCCCGGGGCCGGGGGGCAGCCCGGGAGCGGGGTGCGGGTCCGGGGTGGGGGCTGGGCCGAGTGGAGGAGACGAACTTAGGCGGCAAGTGCACAAGTCCCCTGGGAACGTCCGCTCGCGATGGGAGGAGAGGACCAATACTGACAAGTTAGACATTTATGTTGTAAAAGTTGTAAAGTTCACTACAATCATCTGTACAGTAATTTAATGTCATTATATAATTAGAAACCGGCGTACATTATATCTCATATTCGGTGATGATTGCGGGCCGTAATTGCCTTTTTTTTTGTAGTTTGACCGACGTAATATCAATCCGATGTCTGCAGATTCGAAACCCGACATTACCCACAAAGTTTTCGGAATTCGCATAAATTTACTAGTTTATAATGGTAAAAATATCGACTGACGATGAAGAAAAACATCGTGAGGAAACTTGAATCTGAAAAATGTTCTTGAAGTACTCCACGGTATATGAGAAAATTTAGATATGTGGATTTCTCCAAATTTGGAATCGCCAATACGTCGTGGGCTGGCGTGGTATTTACGCCCATATCTTCCTTCGGAAAGAGGCTAATGGCCCTACAATGGGTATCTTGCAGACTGATGATGATCATAGGTTCTTAAAGGTGGCCAGACTTCTGGAAAATTTCATTTATTGTCTCAATCTTTTTACCTGCCAGTGCCCATAGCTGCTGCGGGACCTAAATAATAAAATATATAAAGAATAAGATATAAATATCGTAGAACTTTTACTCTATACTCTACTATATACTATACCGCAACCTGTTACCTTCTAATCTGACCGTTCTTCGGTAACGTCTGTGGTGTTATAAACGTAGTATCATTACAGTCATTCGGGGTTTTCACTTGCTCGCGCTTGCTTTTCATGCTGGTCACTACATCCACTACCGCCTTAGCGGCTTCCCACTCTACTGTCCTAGGAGCAACCTTCTATGCTGCCGTAAGGGCAACCTTCTCTGGTGCGTTCGTAGCAGTTTGGTCTCAGCTTCCTCTCCCTCATCCTTAAAACTAAGTAGAAAATCAACACATGAATGGTCGAATACTTTTGTTCCCACTAGTATGGTCTGTGGCAGTACCTCCTGTAGGTGAGTAAATTTAGCGTAACCTGTGAACCGTCAAGAGAGTCGGGTGGTTCTCCAACTGGGCTCGCACTAGAGACTGATCTCGCATGAGCCCTGCATTTACTCACGATGTGCAGCCGCGAAGGCTTTACAGAGGTTTTATTTCTTGTGGTTCGGGCGATGAGGCCAATACTGTCGACCCCATTAACGCCGTGAAACATAACCTCCACGAGACTCCAATGGGATTACAAGACCTGTGGTGGCAAGTGATGTATGCGACCGCCTACATGGTCGACGGCACTGAAAGTGCACCCTCTGAGAAGTAGAGGCTAGACGAGGTCTCCGGTTAGGTATCGGACGTTGCTCGAGGCGCAACACTTGGAGGTTTCTGACATCGCACTCCAACGTATTGCATCACTGCAATAATCTTTGTGACTGAAACAACTGATTTTAAGACCTTAACTTATATGCCAGTGAATACATTCCAACCAACTTCGTTGTACTTTTCTTAGTAGGCGATATGCGAAACTAGTATATTAAAAAAGTGTACGTAAATGCAGATACCAACAATGGAGTTTGGAGCAGGAGTCGTCGGAGAGCGAGCTGATCGCCATCCCGGAGACCAGCGACAAATCCGACACCACAGTGCACGGGAGTACGGCGCCGGT
The DNA here is from genome assembly GCA_035772565.1 of Antheraea assamensis. Taxonomy (NCBI): domain Eukaryota; kingdom Metazoa; phylum Arthropoda; class Insecta; order Lepidoptera; family Saturniidae; genus Antheraea; species Antheraea assamensis. The sequence continues at coordinate 4,280,011 of JAQQSE010000045.1, forward strand.
AAACCTACTCCTTTTTTAGTTAAAATTTTGGTATATATTTTTTGGTATACTTTACTTCGTTTCAACTTAATAATAATAAAAAAACTGATATTAAAGTCTCTGTTACGCCACATAGATTCTAACAAATTAAAATATTTCTACCATTCAAATCTATTAAATTTTAATCCACAGTATTAAATTTTGTGTCTTAAATATCTGTGCAAGAATAGTCGCATATATTCCTTTGGTTCGTGACGTCAGTATTCTTTCGACTGTTCTTTGAATTTTGAAAAGAAAGACATAGTTAAAGAACTGATATTTACTGTGTAATAACATTACGTGACACTTTATTATAACGGCGATCATGTGTTCTTATTTATAACGGAGATAAAAGCATTGAATCTTGTACCTGAAATATAAAGTTATTTGTATTTTTATGATTTAACATTGATAAATTTTGTTTTTTTAAGATGGAAGTACTTCATTTTATGGATATTTTCCTGTTTTTTTTGTTCCATAGAATAACATATCGCATTGCTTAATCTGTGGGATGTACGAGTAACAAATATTTCTGACGAAAATGTTTGTTATTGAAGGGTTCCTTTGATGAGCCGTCGCATTACGAGGACCCCCCGAAGGCGGAGACGCCGGGACCCGCCGCCCCCCACGCAGCCTACGGGAAGATTGTACGTTTAGACCATTTATACTGAAATTACTTTTAGTCTCGTTCTATGCCTTAAATAATAAATAGTCGCAGGGTGCTCTAACATAACAATTTTACCTCATTGGATCACGACCACATAGTGATATACACATCAATATGACTTGTTTCGTTTCTAGCATTTCGAGATAAGTTATTATATATTCAGCTTGCAGGCCGGCACGATAAATCAAAATATACTTTATTCAATTTAGGCCCTAAGAAGGCGCTTATGAACGTCAAAATTACCTAATTAAGACAACCGACACATTGTTGATTTCTTCTTGTCTTTATTTTGTCGTGAAATATGATATCAGTCGTATTATAGACATTTTCTAAATAATAATAAAAAACAATAATGTGGGCAATTCACAAGTGTTAGAAGTGAAATCTTCATAACATTATAAAATATTCATATAAACGACTCACGTGAATAATACACAATACTGACTCCGACTCCTTTTTCATGGTTTCATAATACACAGGCGCACACACGTACTAACATACACATATACAATACTTAGACCAGAGCAAGTGTTAGGTGATGCGATATACAGTAATGGGGCCACGAACATAGGAGGCATTGTATAACGTGTTCAATCTCATTCTCTTGCACGTTAAATCCTATAAATGTATATATTATCCCCGTTTTAATATCGTTTTTTTTTTTGTTTCAACGAGTTAGAAATCACTAGAGGACTAAAGAAGGTTTCACTTCAAAATCAATATAAAATTATTTAAAAAAATGACTATGCGACCTTTTGGCATAAAGTCTTACTTAACTGCTATGATACGGCCTTATAGCATTTATCACGCAATATATATAGTGTTAAGAGTTGTATAAACCCTGGGACAGCCGGGTGTGGGCTCGCGTTCTGCGCACCAGCTCTCCACCAGCTCCTCCGCATCCATCGGCAGCGACTCCTCCAACCTGTGAGTGTCTCATATTACAATTCAAACCACTCTTCACTCACATTTTATTAAAAGAAGACCTATCATTTTATTCACCATAAACATTCACACATAAACGATAAAATATTGTAGCTACCGCGGCTTCATCTACAACTTTATCCTTGTAAAGGGCACAATACATTATTTTCCTTTGATTTTAACGTTTTACTTAATGCACGCTGAACTAGTTTTCACACGACAGAATTTTTTATCAACTTAGTCGACACTTATTAACGTATATGTTATTCTGATTTACAAGTTGTATTGCTTTAAAGTTTCATGAAAATCCGTTGAATAATTTTTGCGTGAACGATTAAATAGATTAACAAACATCCTCACGCTACTCCCATACCTGCGTGTATCGGCACGAAGTTTTGTCTATGGTCAGACTAAATGCAGACGTGGGAAGATATTATCGTTATGCGTTACGAACTGTCGGATTGCGTGACGAGACACGCAGCATGATAACTGGGCCGGCGGTTTTTGCGCACATCAAAGGAATTTATCGGACGCAAATTTCGAGTTACTATTGAAATGACAATGATGTGCAAACGTTATTCTACGCCTTTATCAGAATTAATTTTGAGGTTACTTTTTAGCGGCACAAGTGACCGAAGCTTCGTCGCTCAGGTATGGGACTAGCATTACATACTCATATACTTTGTCGTCTATAACATTTATAGAGTTGTTTCCATTAAAACCATTAAACATATTTGAACGTTTATATGCAATATATAGATTTTATTAATTTTGAAATTCTAAAATGACTTGAGTTAAACCGGCCAGTCAAGTATTTCATTTATTTATTTTATAAATTTTGACTTTTGATTAAAATCTTACCTAAAAATAATAAACGGTAACACACTCAGCCTAAAGGCTTAGTACAATATTTTCACCGTACCATAATTTGTTTATTTACCCTACCATAACGTGCTTCGCCAAAAGTACCATATTCCCAAAAATACATACATTCTTATAGTTTCCATTAAGTCGCATTAAATTAAATTAATTTCGGTATTTGATTGTACACGATGATCTCACCATTGTAACGTCTCTGACGCAAAAACGACGCGAATACGTTCCTGGCATACAAAGACAGAGAAAGTAATAGAAATAGATTATAAATTGAGCGAGAAAGAAAAGCACTTGCATGGGCATCGTTTAATCACTCTTTCATCATTTCAGCTATTTTGTGTAATGCTAACATACGATTGATACATTTTGAGATGTTTCTGTTATACTCGTATACTGAATCGAATGCTCTGTTTTTTTTTTTAATTAGGAAATCTACTCCAATGAGCGGTCAATCGGTCGAGATATGGCCTGATCAGATGCACCAGCAGCAAACCTCGCCCCGTGTTAAGATAATGGGGAAACAGAAAAGAATCATTGGTGACTATGCGTATATTTGTTATAAATTGTATGGAAACATCCGGCAATTGACTATACTCATTGTTTTTTTTTTATTATATACTGAAATGACCTTGCAATTGATTGTTCGAAGTTTAACCAGTCTCATTTCATATCTACATATAACACCTAAGTAATTTGCTAATTTTAGAGGAGGACCGGTTTTTAAGTGTAGATGTGGGAATACACCTACAGGTGCTTATTGATAGATTGTCAACTTGAAGGTCGGTATTATCCAAATTAGCTAATATATTCTGCCATCTTACAATTAAAACTCGAGGTGGTAGAGTCGTTTGACCGGTGTAATATCAATCTGATGTCCGCAGGTTCGTAAGTACCAAGGAATGTTTCAGAATTAGCCTATACCTAATAATTTCAATCGGTAACAATATCAGTTGATGGTGAAGGAAAATATCATAAGGAAACCTGAATCTGAGAAATATTCTCGCACTACTTACGTTTACTGTTTCTATGTTTGAACTATCATTGCTTCAAAATTTACTTAAAATGATCGGGGTGATTTAGTAAACATATTCTTAACTAAGATCACTACTGGAATATTACGCTTGATTAGATTTTACACTTCTAGTGGGTAGTAGCACATCACCGGACACGGCTCCATCGTCAAACGGCGAGGGCCAGTTTTCACAGTGGCCGCATCATCACATCAAAAGTCCTGGTAAGCTGAGAAGAAAATGTATATAAAAACTATTTTGAACGTTACTTCTTTATGTATCTGGCAAATATTTAAAGAATGTGTTTGTTATTTGGACCACGTTTTATGGCCAATGGGTTACAACTATAGTATGTTATCTTAGATCATGTTGGCAAATTGGTTGATATTATATGATAGAATAATGATACTATATATGTTATACTACCGTCTATATCTGATAAATCAAATCGAAAATACTTTGCCTTTTTTAAGTATATAATTTTTGATAAAACATATCGTTTATATGTTGTGGATGTACAGATAAGTTCGTGAAACATACATGCTTGTACACATGTATGTTTCAAGAATTCATATATTTATGAAATAATAGTTGCTTAGTTAGACTCTGGATACTTGGTGACAGCCCAAGCCGAGGCGCGCCGTGCGCCTTTGTTCTGGTTGCCTATATAAAATGGAGTGAATGCCTTAAGCACTCCCTTTAGAGTCCGGTGAAACTGTAGAGGTCTTGCCAGGTCAACAGTGTAGTCAGTTCGAAACAAAAAGGATGTATAGATAGATAGGAGTGTAATTTCCAAAAAACTACTGTCGTTAGCCTATTGATTCGCTCTATAATAATCTTTTGACGGTGAACCCCACTTAACATCATGCTAATTACAGTTAACTGGGTTCAAAAATAACTGGCCTAATATCAATTATTTTTGAGTATAATTTGGATATATAATGGACGGGACCGCTGAGCTATATGTATGGTTGGTCTCCAGTGAAGGGCGGAGGGTACGCGTACGCGTCCCCCGAGTCCCCCCTCTCCAAGATGGAGGTGGCGTGGAGCGCCCCCCCTCCCGTCTTCACGCACCACTCCCACCAACCCTTCCACATACCACCCCCGGAGAGGTATACTCATTCCACTATATTTTATTCATTACATAAGTAAAACTTCAATTCCACATTTATTCTCTACCTGTTTTAAATTATCATATTCTTATGGTCGATAAAAATTGGGAAATCTGGACACTCGTAGAACTGTACTGCCATCCTATAATTCCATCACGATGTTTTCTTTTATCGTAATACCCGGCTCATTGCAGGCAACCGCCAGAAATGTTCAGAAAACGAATTACAGATGTATGCCAAATTTATCAACGTTATGAAGACGGTAACCTTAATAATGAAGTTCTTGGTTACAATGTTGCTCACCCAAATTATTGATCGTCTAATTACATTACATTAGCTATAAATAGGCTGATGTTCAACTCAGGTTACTTTGTTAGTCGCTATCGAAAGAATTAGCACATTTTGAGCACATATAACCATACCCATACCCCCATTCATATACGTACAAGACACACATATTTTTCGTCACTCATACTCGCATATAGACTATTCCTCCCATTCACTCAAACACACAAATATATATATATAGTATTATTTTCTCACTAGTTACTTTCTATTCAATTATTTTTGTATATTCAGACGCAGACTTTGTTTGGATAAAAGTTATTGTGGTTATTTTTGGATATAAATGTGTTTCAGATTGTTACCTATCGGACCAAAACCCAACAAAGAACAGTATCCAGTGTTCAACGCTCTGGTCGACAGAGTCCGCGAAGCCCTCAGCTTGCCCCCAGGTATTAATAGAATTAATTATTGCCATAAAATGATAATGTGTGTTCTACTGGACCAGGCAATATGAAATAAGGGTTAACAACAAAGAGTTTAACAATATAATGTAAGCAACTACATGACGCTACATATCTCTACTTTGTTGTAAATTATAGTTTTTCAACGATTATCATGAGATTTACACCTTTTAATGTAAATATATTTACCATAGGTTTTATTTAACTTGATATTGAATAGTATTCTTTTCATAATAACGTACTTTGGTTACTTTAGTACCAGTTCATAGGGTCCACTAAAATGTTTAAAAGAAATGAAGAGCGAAGCCATGACGTGTTGATGCATAAAAAACAACGCAAATAAATTACTGTTACGGATGTTACCGTGAATTCATGTTGTATTAACCGTCTATAATGAAATACAAACAGTAAATTACTGGAAAAAATAATTGACATTTGAATTATGCCCATGCGTATATTTTGATATATTATTGTTATTAGATGATTCGACAGACAAGACAGATTCGAGCAAATCTGACCAGGAGCCGAATCCCACGCCCACGCCCACTCCCACTCCCACCGGCAGACCGCAGGAGTTCTCCAAGAGGATGTCGTCGGAGGGCAGCAAGTAACTTATAATATATTTCTGTAGTCTATCCAAATGTATAATTATGCTATATATTCATTTTCCTTAATTCTTTCCTTACAGGGTTTTAACTTGACGAATTTTACCCTGGGCTCGTTGTTTCTTAGTATTTCATTTAATTACACTAATTTGTTATTACAGATGTAAACTGTGGCGTCAGTCCGCACAGCTGGGCTCCCCACCCGCGGCTCCCGCACCCACTACCAATTCACAACCTCACAGCCACCATCATCACCATCACCACCCGCACCATCAACTCTCTGCAGGTCAGTCACACTCTTACATAACACGAGTTAACTGTGACATGTTACATGTCAGCGACTTCAAATATTGAAAGGCATTTCAAATGAGAAGATAGTCAGGTCCGCACCAATTTCATTCGGTACTTATAAAAATAGTACTATAGTAATGTAAAAGTTAAATAAAAAATCATATGTATTTCTATTAAAAATACATAATGAATCATTTAAATTAGGGATATGCAAATATTCGAATTAACGAATTATTCGATAGCGAATTGAATCGAATATTCCAATAGTTCGATTTTTTGCTACTCTCTGGATTATTCAAATAATTTCAATTTTGCGAATAATTCAAATTATTTTAATGATTTTACCTAATTAGATATTTATCAAATACTAAATCATACTTTTTTTTTAATTGACTTATTAAAACAGTGAATAATGTTGTATTTTTTCCCATAACTATTAGTTTAATAAGTAATTCTTCCTTATGATAAAAATATTCGAATTGTTCGATAAGTTTCGAGTATTATTGGGACACCCCTAATTTAAATTAATCTTTTTTGTATCGGCTTTCTTTATCGTACGCTTTTAACTGATTTTACATGCTAAGTAACATGGTTTGACGGTTATCTTCATATTTGAAATAATACTGCAGCAATTCGTTTTAGACGATTACAGTAAATAGTAATTGGGACGTGTTATTGGTGTTGCAGAGGGCGCGTGCGCGAGCTCGGGTGTGGGGGCAAGTGGGGTAGGGGGTAGGAGTGGGGGTGTGGGCAGGTTGTGGTGGGAAGGGAAGGGCCGAAGCGGGCGGCGTGCGGCGCACGCGCTCCCCGCACACGGGCCGCGACACCCAGCCGCCCCCGCCGTGCCCCTCGAAGACACAATGCGGTACAGATGTCAGTATATCTCAACGTGCTCCTACATAAATACTATAGTCGACGCATTTTAAACTGAATCATGTGGCAATAAATGTCACTGACAGTGTAGGAATATATACGCAATGCAATCTGTTATCGATACTTAGCTACCTGCGCACTCGGGGTCGATGTGTCGTCGTGACCTTCATTAGCACTCTGACTTCTGATTGGTCGTTATGAGTAAGGGTTGTTTTTTTCTAAGGATAACTTATACTTAACATAATTTAGCATATCGATCGTACCTATTCCGTTATCGATATTGCACCTCTACAATTCTTACGCACATCACTACACCCTCCATAAGGTCTGCAAGTGCGAGCGAGACAGACAGATAAATATGATTTATTACTGATGAGTTATTGGGTGTTGGAGTAATTGCTTAACGATTTACGTTCTTCAATTTGTTCTAGTATTTAATAGAAAACCAAGTAGATAACTTTAATAGTTTTTGTGGTTGATTTTATTAATGGCGGGATTACATATTTTCATTTTTAAAATAATGCATAGGTATTAGGGTTTGACCATAATCTCACCTGATGTTAGATGACGATATGCGGCCAAGTGTTGCTGCCGGAACATATCTATACGTACTTAGTAACAAATTGCCTAACGGGGTTACCCTCTGTGTCGTAGGTTTCCATGGGGGGCGGTGATTGCTTACTATTATATGACACTCATGTCCGTTTACCTCCAATAGCATAAAGAAAGAAAAAACCCTACCACCGTGATACTATAGCTTCATTACGATGTTTTTACCGAAAACTTGGACTCATTCGCAATTTGAAACTACATCGATCAACGCGATGTCGGAACTCTTAAGATACCACGTTCGAGTTTAAGAGTTGTCGTCAAGAACTTATTGCATTTGAGAGGCGGTTTTGTTTAGGTTTAGCGTATTTGTTCAACATTCATGTTGTAAGAATAAGATCAGAAGGTTGTAGTATTACGGATGATGGTACAGGCGCGGAGTGCGGCACCGTCGTAGAGCAGTACAGCGACGAGGAGCTGGGGCTGTGCATCATCACGATGGGCACATTCGTGCACCGCGAGCCTGCAGCCGCTGCAGCGCTACTACCCGCGATGCTGCACGCCGTCGCCAGGTCTGCAACGCCTCTCTACACATCGATACACGTCTACACATTGATACACCTCTACACATCGATAAGCTCTACACATCGGTATACCTCTACACATCGGTACATCTCTACACTTCTATACACCTCTACACATTGGTATATCTCTACACGTCGATATATCTCTACACATCGGTATGTTTCTACACATCAATACACCTCTACAATTTAGTACATTTGTACACATCGATATATTGATACACCATTATACGTTGCTATATCTCTACACATCGATACACACAACCACTACTAATTATATTCATAACTTCGTTTACAATGTCCTTGCCTTTGCTCACGATTTCGCTCGCGTTTATGTACACTTTGGAATCACCTACCCACCGATAATGTAGCTTTCTATATGTAAATTTTTAAAATCGGTTAAGTATTTTATGTATTTATCCATGACAAACAGTCTATCAAATCTTTTCTCTCTATACTGATAGTATAGATAACAAATTGAACATTAAACAAGATTAAATGATACAATGTAAATTAATTCAACAATAAATACTAAAACTAAACCATAAGATTAAAATGCTTAATAAAATATTTGAGTACGTGTGCGTGCGTGCGTGCGTGTCGCTGAAGAGAAGTGTGTGTGCGAGGGGGATTGCAGGGTGGTGCAGATGGGCAAGTACTCGTGGCAGGCAGAGTGCAACACGCGGTTGCCGGGCAGCGCCGTTTTCGTGTCGCACCAATTCCTGCGCTGCGTGCTGCACCAGCTCGCTCCGAACAACGTCTTCCTGCAGATATTCCTGCAGCGCACTCCAGGTCACTGTACAACTCCAACTCGCTCTAAACAACCATAAACTGGACCAAAGATGGCAATACGTAAAGTCAGAGGGTCTGCTCGTTCTTTACTGAACCTAGCAAAACGTAAAGGTGTCCCATAATAGATTTTCGACTCGAGGGTGATATATAGATAGACGAACGTTAAAAAACCCTCCCTATGCTATAAAGTAATTACGATGTCTTCGCTCACAGAAAATTCAGAACCGATGCAGGATTCTCATTTACGTCATTCGACACGACGGCTGGGAGTGACCCAAAACCACTGAGTTATTTTCGCTTTAAATAAAATATATTGCTCTTACTTAGTTAAAAATATCAATTTTTATTAACATTTATTATATTTAATAATTTCTCGATCCTCGGTGTTATGATTTATTGAATTTCGTTACACTATAGAATCCTAAACTACTAGTTACTACATTGTCAATATGTATAGGGGTATATAATCATGTATGGATTGTCGATAAAATCCTTACGATACTAAAGCCAATCTCATCTTACAGTTATTGAGAAGATTAGTAATATAATTTGGATATGTTATATCTTGCCATGTTTTGTTATACTTAGATGAGATCCATCAATAAAATATTAATATAAATCATTTTTAAACATATATCGTACACGTTTTGTGTATTTATTAACTATAAAATTTTAAAATTAATAATGCGACAATTACTCTCAAACAAAAATGTATTATTTGATAATTATTTTCTCAAACAAAAAAAATTAAGCGTTATTTCAGTATATTTAAACAATAGGAATGTAGATATTGGTTTATAAATAGTTTACATATGACAAATAAATAAAGGACCATTATTATTATTACAATGATAGAACAAAAACACCAATCATTGTGTATGACGTCACATCTTCCGAAATATTTTTCTGAGGTTAATATTTTGTCGTATTCATACCAAAGAAAACTATTGTTATTTATGCTACTCCCATACCTGCGTGTATCTGCACAGAGTTTTGTCTACGGTCAGACTAAATGCAGATGTGGGAAAATAATATGAGATGTATTAGAGAATGTTTACAAATATTGTTAAATAATATGGTGTGTTGGTGTGTGTGGAGAACAGAGAAGCAGCGTCTAATGTTCTTCAAGAGCATAACGCAGGCTTTCGTGGACTTCAACGAGCTGTACCCGAGTGGGCCGCTGCAGCTGCTACTCGAGCACCTCAACTCCAGCAAGACCTTACCCATCGATGTGAGTGCTAACACCCAACTATTGTATATTATGTCAAAGAGCAACAAGCAGGCTGACGGCTCACCTGACGGTAAATGGTTACCGTCGCCTATGTACAGCTGCAACACTAGGTGTATCACTGTTGTGTTGCCAGTAAAATTAATATTTCTAGTAGAGTTACAATTCGACCATAACTTTTTTTTCTTTAGGTTTTTTAAGCAACTTTACTTTTTAAGTTATACTTCTTTTGGAGCATTTGGAACAAATAATGAGAGTAAATTCTTACGATGCGCGCGCACACCGACATCCAAAAGCGACGCCATGAAGTTGGTTAGTAATTGTCTCAAGTTTGCCGAGAACCGATAACTATATTCAAGGTAGTTATTCAAATTCACACAAATTATTACAGATTCACAGTAGAAACCTTCTCGGCAAGAACGAAGAAGTTCGAAAATTCTTATCTTTGTCGTGCTGTGAAGATGTGGAATCGCCTCCCGACTAGTGTGTTCCCTCCCTCTTATGATATGGGGTCCTTCAAACGAGGCGTGAAGAGGCACTTTTGCAGGTCGGCATGATGACGACGACTGCCGTTGGTATTTAACACCGACAGTCGCCGTTGTTTTTGGACTGTACCGTACTTACCATCAGGTATCGTACAGTCATTTTGCCGAACTTATATAAAAAAAAAAAAAAAAAAATATATATATATAAATCTACAACACGTATTTTATATCAGTGGAGATAACAAAATATTTATGCATAAATATACATCTTTGTTATGATTTTTAAATATTTATGGCGGTGAATGATAATTAATTGTAAGAATTCGTGATTAAATTGTTTTTCTATGATAAACTTTCTGAAGTAGGTTTAGATTCGAGGTCAACTATCGGTATGTATTCTTTTTATTTATTTACATTATAAATTATTATTATTGCATTATTATTTGGTAAATTATTTAATGTATTTTTTTTTTGGTGTCTTACTTAATTTTGTGTGCAGGTACATAGAAAATTGATATTGAAGCCTATTAAAATTAATTATAACTTTTTAATTGAAACTTTGTCAATTGCATTTATTTTTTTTATTATAGAAGTATAATGTCTCACATACGTACATAAGTACAAACATACGTGTTTTTTCTTTTAATTGAAAATACTAACGCTCGTCAATATCTACTAAACACAAAAATAAAGACAATCAGTTGAAAAACAGTGGAGGATGTAGGTACGTTCTATCTCTGCCTGTTTATTTATGAATATCATTATATTATTACTTAATTTGAAATAAATAGTGGCCACACTTTTATGGAGTTGGCAACACAGAAAATCAAAGATACAAAAAAACTTCTTGGAAATATATCTTAAAATATCCTAACATCCTCGTAAATAGCTTCAATATTAAAAGTATAGTATCTTAAAATGTTGTACAGTCACCGCCAACTTTTTAACCGCTCTCAATATAAGTGTGGGCTCGTATAATACAGTCAGCAGTTTAAAACAAAACAAAGTTAAAATATCATTATCGGTATCTAAAATTGGTAATTATTTATCCATAGTTGTCTTGATGTTGTACATGTAATATAATACGTAAATTTGTATACCCAAATTTGCCTCCTGCGCAGCTATATGCATTCGGAACGGTCACGAAGTTTGGCGAGGACTGTAGTTAATTGTAATGTTAAATGCTATTTAAAATAAAAGTATATAACAGATAGCTACGTTTTGTTAATTTTATATTTTATATATTGTGTTGATATAAATAAATTATATATTTTTTTTTATTTATGTTTGTTTTATTTTTGTTTCCAATCGGTTGAATAATAGTTTTAAGGAAATTTAATATATTTACCAATACTAATTTTATTAAGAACAATTGTTCCGAGAGGGTGAAGAGGGGATTGCAAGACAATTGAAATCCCGTTAGGAGCGCTTTGGTTAATATTTTTAAGAAAATTAAACATATCATATTAATCGTATATTCGAAAAGTATCTCATCTCGTAGTATCATAGCGGTAATATCGATGTAGTTACAACTCCGAGGCTTTCAATGTCCAATTTGTAAGAAAGATCATTTTGACCACAAATGTTGGTACAACCGTATTTGCAAGTAGTCGTCTCTATTCTACTTTAGAACAGTGGATAATATCAATTAAAGTCTTCAAACGATCTTTAAAAGTCTGTAACTTTCAGTAAATTAAAGAACTAAGTAAGAGCACTATTATTAGAAGCTGATAAATAACGAACTCAGTATATATTATATATATATACCATAAATAGTTATGGTATATAATGGTAATAAATAATAAGTTACTGCTTGTTACACAGCTACAGAGCTACTTTGAGCTATACAGCTCAAATATAATCACATAATTACCTTTTAATTTTTTTTTTAGTTTTACAATAATTCCAAATAGGCAAATAAAATATATACACTTATATATATTTACATGGAGTAACTAATGATTTATTTTCGTATGTGTTATTTTCAATCGCTTATAATTTCATGCGTTTTACATTACTTTCCTTTCAATTTTTGCATTAGAAACCAAAAACCTCATGTCTGTTGTCAAGCAAATTCCAAAATCTCTGTCTCTTTCTCAAAATAAAACAGAACTTGCATGGCATTATAAAGTTGAAATCACAATATCGAAATGGTTAGGTATAAAGGCTTTGTCTGAAATTATAACAGAGTATCAATATCGATGATTAGTGATTGAAGCGAAGAGAGTTTGTCGGTAATAGAAGTGTATTGAGTGTGGGTGGGTGGGTATGGCAGCAAATGTCGGTGGTGGCGGGCAACATGGCGATGTACCTGGAGTGCCTCGCGCCCGAAGCGCTGGGGCCGCCGAGCGCGTGCCAGGCGCTGCTTGCGCAGTTCGACACTCTGTTTCGCAGCGTGGCGCTGCAGCTCGCGCAGCTCGAAGACGTGCTGCCGCTGCTGCGCGCCGCCACCGCGCTACTCAAGATACCAGCCGCAGCCCAGCACAAAGTACTCGCATCATATACACGCAATAACATTTATCCATCTTATAGTAATACAATGGTAAACACACACCTACACAGCCTGTGGTATCTTTCCTAGACAGTGAAATCTATTTTTTAAATTATCTGAAAATAGATAACCTCCCAAAAAATGAATGTCAAATATATTCCTCATTCATTATGTCTTACTTGCATTTCATCTTTATTGCTGCAATAGTGAGTGTTCACGAAGCACTAACTTCTAAATAATTAATACCATAAAATACCAATTCTGAGGTTTGAAGGTGTCATCGATTGCCGTGCCGCGCCGGTAGCTGAACAATCTTAGACAGATAGCTTGATTTTTAATTTACACATAATGATTCCAAAAAATAATTTTGGTTACCATCAATCTACAAGGAGCATTTGACCAGAATCTTATCAGACTTAAATGACGATATGTTCTCGTGTAGAGCTATCTGAAACTTCGGTAATAACATGGTCCCACGTTTTTGTAATTTTGGCAGTTACATTCACGACATTATACTTGGTGGAAGCACAGCACAATCCTAAAACAGGCTTAATTTTGTAGTTCGGTAAAGCTATGAAGACCCGGCAGGTCAAATAGCCTAGACAGCTGGAAAAATAATTACGGCGAATTCTGTAACACCATCTTGCATGAATTCAGCTTCACTTTACGCTAAAAGAACCCTATGACTTAAATACAATGGACAAGAGATAATAACTAAGCTTTATAATGCAGTAAAGATCACGGCGTTTTCCTTTATCAATAGTTCAAGATAATTATTGTAATAACCATTTAGCAACGAATTGCCACAAATCTACACAAAATTGACGTTAAATTGCTATCTAAATGGATGTCAAGATGAAAATAACAGATGGGAGAAAAACAGTTGTAGCAAAATTACGATCAAATTGTAATAAGCCTTTGTCGTTCTATCTCACATTGAATAAAGAAATATGTATACTATTATTAAATTATTGAAATTTGCCCTCGAGTCATTTTCCAAACTTTAAGCAAACAAGAAAATTGGTCATCAATTTCTGCGTTCAATTGCAACAGCAGTTTTCTGACAATTTTGACGTCTAGTTGGTAGCAAATGTTGAAATCCCAAAGTTTGTAGAATACTTGGTGTTGAATAGTGATAAATATTTATATTTAGCGCAATGTAGCCGTGAGTTATACACAGGATCTTATTTAATGAACAGGGTATACTGGAACCAATCTCGAAGATAATCAGCTACAGCATCCAGAACTTTGTGCTAAAGCTGTCGGTAATATCGGAGCTGAGCGTAGTCTGCATGAGGGTGTACAGCCGCGACCGGGACAAGCTGCTGGTGTGCAGGGTGCTGGTCTACGAGCTGGTGCAAGCACTAAGAACCAAGAGCACGGTTCCTGACGATAACCTCTTTATCTTGATACAGTTTGTGTTGCAAGGTGAGATTATGGGATATTTGGGAAAATTTACTTATGTTAAATCGTTCATGTTATATTCTGCTTGTCCACTGATATATTGGATTTGAATCATATTTCACATAAAAATATAATAGTATAATTGTAAACTACTTTTGTTTTTTACTTTATAGGTTAACGTTTGACTACAATCCCATCTGGTGCTAAATGATGATGTGGTCTAAGATGGTAGTGACGGTAAACCTAGAGGGCAACTGGCTCTCAAGTGCAGCTGCCGGAACACACCAGCAGGTGTTTGGCGACAGATTTTCAACTTAATGGTGGTAGTTAGCCAGACGGGCTTAGAATAAGCCCTACCACCATCCATAACATCATGGATAAGTAGCTTAGGACAAGTTGTAAGGTTTTTGACAAAAGATGTGGAATATTATTGCATGGTAGCTTATCAATAAGTCTATCTTACTGAATCTATGTATTCGTCGAAAGTTTGTGATTGTGTATCTTATGTACTAAACATATTAAAGCTTTACATGTATATGAGTTTATTTTTTGAGATAGTTATTTATAGGCATGCTAAGGTCTTTCGATATGACACCTTATGCTTAGTAATAATAATAATTTTATTTAACAATTTAATAATTATTTTAGATATGTATATGTGAATTATTTGCACATTCATAAGACTAAATTAAAATGATGAACGCTAGCTTTTCAAAAAAAAAATACGGAAAATTATACCGACCTGGTTTCTGATCTCACGAGTCTAAGCATTAGTTTATCATCATCATCATCTTACATTTCATCCCGCCTAAGTAGGGTCGGCACAACATGTTTTCCATTTCCACTTCCTCACTTCAGATGTCAGCTGTGTATTCATACCTTTTATATACATCTCATTTTTCACACGACCCATCTATACCTTTTTCGGTCTTCCTCTACTCTTATATCAGATAGTATTAATTTTTGAGCTAATTCCCTTTTTTTTCTAATATAATACCGATATAGGAATTACGCTCTGCTTAACAGTCATGGTAATAATTTTACTGCTTAATATTTTCCTTCACTCTTTGGAAATACAGTGTAAACTCCATTTAAAGGTACTATATTTAATGAAAAAACTGCGTAAAATGTTGAAATTACACGACATTGGTTAATTTGTCTTTTTTGTCCATTTCACAACTCTCAGTAACGGTATAAAATGGGCGATAATTAAGGTGTCGTGTGTATATGTTGGAAAAACGTGGTTTTTGCGAAATGAGATTAGAAGATTGTATTAGATTTTGTTAATCAATAATTTACACGATAGAGGAAGAAAGAGGGAAGGAAGTTATTACATGACATTTTGTACCTAAGTCAACAATGTGATGTTTGCGTTTAATTATTACGTATTACAATTTGTGTAGATGTAAAAAGGAACATGATCTCAGGTCACGGCTGTACCCTGCTCCTCCCACCGCAACTGAATACGGGAGACCTCCTGAGCGCTGGCCCCAGCGGGATGGAGGCGCGGGACCTCGGTAGCGGCGCCCTCGAGTGCATGCGGCCCCACTTGCCAGACATGATCGACTTGCTGCAGGACCCTCACTTGCTCAACAAGATTAAGGTTCCATTCCTTCTTTCATATAACACACCACATGTCAACATTATTTTCGATAAGTGAAAACTCATCGACATAACAAAATTGTCATGCCGCAGTTTACTAAGTAACAGGATATATATGGCCTGACCCGAATTATAACACACCAAATGCTGAGGATACAATATTTAAAAGCAAAAAAAACTTATATGTGTATTTGGAGGAGAAAGCCTGTTCTAAACTTTATCAGATTTGTAGTCTCTCCGAGCATTTCTGGTTAAAGTAGCATCAGAAATATATATAGATGTGGTGCTTGCTGCGATCGATGACTGACCGCATCGATTAAGGCCATATATTCAAAGTGAAGGAGGTCATTTTGAATAATGTAAATATAATAATTGTATTGTAAATGTAATTATCTTTCAATTCATATATATTTTTGAAACAATTTATAAACGTGCTTAATTAATTATAATCAAAGTTTTTGACAAAATGTATGACCCTACTAAGTATATATAGCTTATATATCAGGATAAAATATTTACTATGATTTCTAAATATATTGTTAAAATTAACCAAAATGCAACGATAATTGTCAAGTAATTTTGGGAAAATTCTGGCATCTGAGAGCGTTCTCGGTGTGTTCTGCATAGAACGTTAAAGGTGGACGAGTATAATGTATCGAAACAGAAGAAGTCGCAAACCTGTTGTGTGAGTATATAATAATTGCCAGCATTACTCGCAGTAATTGTAATTCTAGTGAGAGTAAGCAAGACAGATCACCGTGGGATGTCTGTGTAGATTTATTTATCGAGAAAATAGGGAATAGAGTATTTAGTTGTGTCAATATGGTTGAGAGGTTAGTGTTGTCGGTGTCGCAGGGCTCGGTGTCGAAATCGATCGTGAACCGCAACGTGATCTGCCTGAACGAGGACTCGCTGGGCGCGATCGTGAAGGGCGGCGTCGCGCAGTACGTTGCCATGGAGCTCGCGCTGGAGCACGCGCGCGCGCGCCAGGACCGGCAGGAGCGCGCGCAGCCGCAGGCCGCCAGGCACCTCATGCCCTGGCTCAGCACGCAACCTGTCGGGTAACCTAACGTTCTTATCATAATTAACATTTGGACATTTTGACATTTTACAACATAGCAGATACATCTTGAATTACGGTATTGAATATGCATATAGAGTACACAAAAATGATAAGTACGATTTTTTTTTTCAAGTGACTACCATGGGAGGCCGACATGGTAACTTAACGTAAGGTTGCCTAAGTGGCAGAACTGCGCCCTTGAATTAATTGAATGTGGCATATAACTAACAAGTGATGCAAAATAACTTAATTCATAACGACATATAACCTACTAAATAAATAAAGTGCATAATTTTTCTTTGTCGCTATTAAAATTCAACTTTTTATTTTGTTGGTGGTGGGTGCACTGTGCAACGCGGGGGGAGGGGGATAGGCTTTGCATGCCGCAAGGCGCCCGGTGTTGTTGGCGCGGCTAAGTGAATGTGTCGGTGGGTGGGTGCGTGTGTATGTGTACAGGGAGCACGACGTGTGCGAGAGCCTGACCCGCGTGGGGCTTCTCGTGGATGGTGGTGGGTGCGCTGTGCAACGCGCTTACAGGCCCTGCAGCCCTGCGTACCGCAAGGCGCCCAGTGTTGTTGGCGTGGCTAAGTGAATGTGTCGGTGGGTGGGTGCGTGTGTATGTGTACAGGGAGCACGACGTGTGCGAGAGCCTGACCCGCGTGGGGCTTCTCGTGGATGGTGGTGGGTGCGCTGTGCAACGCGCTTACAGGCCCTGCAGCCCTGCGTACCGCAAGGCGCCCAGTGTTGTTGGCGTGGCTAAGTGAATGTGTCGGTGGGTGGGTGCGTGTGTATGTGTACAGGGAGCACGACGTGTGCGAGAGCCTGACCCGCGTGGGGCTTCTCGTGGATGGTGGTGGGTGCGCTGTGCAACGCGCTTACAGGCCCTGCAGCCCTGCGTACCGCAAGGCGCCCAGTGTTGTTGGCGTGGCTAAGTGAATGTGTCGGTGGGTGGGTGCGTGTGTATGTGTACAGGGAGCACGACGTGTGCGAGAGCCTGACCCGCGTGGGGCTTCTCGTGGATGGTGGTGGGTGCGCTGTGCAACGCGCTTACAGGCCCTGCAGCCCTGCGTACCGCAAGGCGCCCAGTGTTGTTGGCGTGGCTAAGTGAATGTGTCGGTCGGTGTGTGCGTGTGTATGTCTATAGGGGGCGCGACGCGTGCGAGAGCGTGACGCGCGTACGCGGCGTCTCGTGGGTGATTGTAGGCGCGCTGTGCAACGCGCGGGGGGGACAAACCTTGCAGCCCTGCGTGCCGCATGATGCCACGTGCCACATCACAGACCACATTCAGGTAATATCTACATCATATCAATTGAATCCTCACACAAAGAACAATGGTTCCAATAGATTTCATTAATTTTATATGACGTTAACTTACATGATGGGTCTCATGCCACAGTTGTGGTAAGCACATTTGTGTTATGAATGTAATTATCAGCTCTTTGCTTGAGTATTCAGTATTAATATTTATACGTATGTCAGCTGTTTAGTTACCATGCAACGTACAACATCTGTTTTGATATTAAACTGGAATTAAGTGTGTAAAATTGTATCCTTATACTTATTATTTTTTAATAGAAAGATGTGGATAATATCCGTCTCCAAGTGTTAATAGGTAATTTAATATGAAACCTATGCGTCGATGTTACCCTTTTATCTGACACTGTTGAAAATGACACACACACTTAGATAATTGGCATGATGACAGTAATCATGAATTACAAAAATAATCTGTTTATCCCATAGAACCGTATGAATAGGTTAGGAAAAATGTATTTATTTTTATATTCAGGTTGAGATTGATAATTTATTTAATAAAATAAAACTATAAAATACAGCCATCGTCCATCTTATGTTGAACACCAATAAGAGCGAATGACGTCACGCTTCAGCAAACGTCATTTTGTACTAGGGTTGTTGATATTTTTATTATATATATTATACACTTTACCATTCCTATTTATAACGCAAAATAACTAATTTGTTGCTTTGTTCACGTTAAGTTCTAATCTATGACATAAAATACTCTGTACTTCACTCGTTATTTGTTCGCTGTTTATATTGTCAATATCATGACGTCATAAACAGACGCCATGACACGGGCAAGCGTTTTGGCACGCATTTTAAATTTAAAATTACATTTGCGTTTATTTTGTAAAAAATCTTTGTTTTCTCCAAAAATATTATGTTTTTTGGAAATAGTATATATTCTAGAGTATTATAGGACAGTAATTGAAAATCAGTCATCATGCCAATTAGTACAGTAGTAAATCTTCGTTAACAATTAAAAAATGTATAAAACCAGTTAAAATAATCCTATTAATTTTAAAGGAAAGGAAGGAAAGTTACGATCAACCATTTTGTTCCAAAGACAATTAATTATATTTTACAGATATAATTCTACACTAAAATAAGTTAAATTATATGAGATTACTAGGAACAGGTTTTGTTGAGTTTCAGAAATACTGTTTTTTTTTTATTTAAGTACATAAAATCTCACGTTATATAAATTTGATATAGTATATTTTATTATGTCTAAAACTACGCACGCCTTTCGTGAAAACAATTGCAAAAATGTATAAATTGTACTTTTCCAAGTATGGAGATGGTAAAGGTAATAATTCCCTCCAAATTTAGAAAGTCGCAATTTGTTAGCCTTTCACGCCATAACTACTTAACCGATCGTCATGAAATTTTCATACAAGTTGTATATATGTATGCATATATGAAAGGTTATATGAGGGCATAGGGTACCTTTCACACAGAAAAAAATAAACAATACTATTTCCGAGGGATAAGTCAAATCTACATAAACAAAAGCGAAGCCAAAGGCAAAACCAATTTATCTATACATATATTTCAGGCCAGTATCCGAAACTATGTTAGCATCTTCAGGAGTATAATGGAATAAATAGTATTAAATGGTTATAAAGAAAAATCTGGAATGTGTTTAGAATGTTCTAGAATATTAGATGAATGTTGCAGACAATAATGTCGTCATACGTGGAACAGTCAAAGGGACCAGGGCAGCGCATGAGCGCGGTGTTTCACGCGTTTATACTCTGCCAGCTCTGGACCCTGTACCTGGAGCGATCTCCTGGAGGAGCTACGGCACTGCTTGATTTCTGGTGCAAGCTCGTGCCGGCTCTGCTACAGCTCACGTACCATTCGACCCTGGTAATATCATTCATATATCACTACGTGGACTTTAATTTACATATAATAACTTTCAGAGATCCAGGTTGTAGGTTAAACCCGCTACCCTCATTTAAATTATGGTTTAAGTTTTAGGTTACAAAAATTGTGTTCGGAAAAAATGGTGCTGGATATATATTTGTTCCTATTGAACAAACATAAAGAATTACAGTGTATTCGGTATTGTTAGAGGCTTGATCGAGCGAGATGACTACACGTACTTAAAGAGTGGGGATTACCCGGGTTACAGATGAAATAATAAAAAAATATGCTTCTTTTAAATTATTCGATTGTTAGTTTCAAGTAGTTTGAAGATGCTTTGTGATGGAGCGAAACACGTGTCATCGATAGTAGTCGTCATACGTCAATCTGCAATATATTTTAAATATATACCAGCATTGTCAATCGACGACCGGTTTAACCATCCACCTACGTTGGGTTCAGTCGTCACAAACAACACTTTATATATATATATATTGTTTTCTATTGGAATAAGAGGCGACAGCGGCCAATCAACATCAATATATGGACCGTTTATTTTGAAAGTGGTGTAAGTCCATTTTCTTTTGTTTCGAGAAAATTAAAGGTTACTATATTTGTTGATTTAAAAATACAGGCAAATCATATGAGGTCTGGCATTATTTCTATTGTTTTATCAACATTTAATTTGTTTATATAAATTTGTTGTTGGCTAATTAGACTACGATAACACATATTTATGTGCTGTAAATGGACTTACACCACTTTCAAAATAAACGGTCCATATCATTCTAAATTATTGAGGTGTTTAATTTAGGGTACAGTATTTATTATTTACTAGATTTGCTCCGAGGTTTCACTTGTGTTTTCCCGCTCTCATACACCACCACATTACTACTTTGTTGTCGCTTAGAGTACATTCGGACACCTACCATACACTACATTTTGTATTATAATTGTTCCGTTGTCAGGGGTTGCAGGGTAGTGTTCGGTAACTTGTATTTTTTCCCAAAAAAAATATATAAAAATAAAATATGTCTGTTGTAGAGATTAAGGTCGTTAAAATAAACAAAAGAGATTAATCACAATTTCTTGAGTGATTGAATTATGTTTTTTTTATTCGAAATGACTTCTGGCCGAACCGCTTTTACATCTTTGTAAGAGTGCCAATTCAAAGATAAAAAAAACTGTAGCCTTTGAAACCAATCATCTCGCTAGCAAAGAAGCTTTCTAGCTTATTGGAACGTACGTTGTTTTGTCCAGCTGGCGGAAACGGTGAACCTGCACTTCCTGAGCCTGCTGGAGTCGCTCCTGGAGTGCAACTCGACGGTGCTGACGAAGCTGCTGCCGCTCTGGACTCCGATACTCAACGCGCCCACTTTCAACGTAAGTTTCACAAAATTCGTAAACCGAATAAACAATCAGGAAAAATTTGGTGTTGTCAACTTTTATTATAAGCGCCTTCTAAATAATTCATCTTATTTTTTTAAGTTCCTTTTACGATATTAATTCCACGGTTTTAAGTGCCTTTTACAATATTATTCCTAGGATTTTTAAGTGCCTTTTACGATATGAATCACAATATTTTGACTGTCTTTTATGATATTAATCCCAAGGTTTTTAAGTGCCTTTTACGATATTATTCCCAGAATTTTTAAGTGCCTTTTACGATGTTAATCCCAATATTTTGAGTATCTTTTATGATATTAATCCCAATTTTTTAAGTACCTTTTGCGATATTAATCCCATTTTTTGAGTGTCTTTTACGATATTAATCTCTCAACTCGAGCCTAGGTTTGTCCCTCGGTGTGGAGCCCTCGAGTATGTTACTCGCGCGAATACAGTGACTCACGCTTGTTTCTCATTTACACGATCACCCCACACACATGCACACCTAGGCACACAGTGGTGGGCTGTTTTTTTGCCCTTTTCAGACTGAAATAGGTCACACAACATAGTAGTCAGATGTAAAATACACATATACATTCGTGAAACATGCATGGTCACACATGCATTTTTCACGAATTCATATATGTTTATGAAATGGATAGAATAAATATAGCTAAAGCTAGCTTAGTCGGATCGGGAAAGTCGGCGACAGCTCAAGCTGAGGTGCATCGAGTGCCCTTGAGGTGATCGCCTAAAACAAATCGGGTGAGTGCCCTAAGCGCTCCCCTTAGTATTCCAGTGGAACTGTGAAGGCCTTATTTGGCTGGCAGTGTAGGTCAGTTCGAAAATTTAAACAAATACTAAATAACGTGTATATACACTGTTTATGTTCTCGCCAAGTTTTCACGAATGTTTTGTCACACGCTGATCAAGATTTCCTCCTGTGTTGTCCAGCAGTGGGGCACGAGCAGACTGGTTTGCATATCTGTGATGTCATTCGAGTCCCCGTGATACATACAATTACATTAACTTTTGTTCTTTGACTCGTATTTTTTTAAATAATTTTAATTACTTATTCCGATAACATTTTTGCTGCATAACAGGAAAACACGTAATGTTATTACAATTTAAACAGAAGTTACCCATTTTAGAAAATATACTAAGAAATCGGGCGTAAAATAATAATTTGTACGAATGAGCCTTTACAGTACAACTTTTGATGCGATGATGGCTCAGTTGGTAGTGTGTTCGGACACAGCGTCGAAGGAAGTAGGGGTCGAATCCTAGCAACTGAATCAGAGCTTTCGGTAACCGAAAACATCGTGATGAAATTATAGCATAGTGGTATGGCCTTTTCTATTTCCGCCTGACTAGCTACCACCCTCAAGTTGAAAATCTGTTGCCAAGCACTTGTTGTTGTGTTCCGTCAGCTGCACTTGAAAGCCAGTATCCCTCTAGGTTTACCGTGACTACCATCTTAGACCACATCATCATTTAACATCAGATGAGACGCAAACGTTAACCTATAAAATGTAAAAAAAACATAGTTTCAATATTATTTCGACAACAATATTCGTGCCACACCAACGAATCTTCACTACCGGCGGCGTTATAAAGTTTTCAACAACAAAATTTACATAACGTATTACTACAAAACACGCAACAAATCTATATTCAATAATTGCTACGCACGTATATTAAATATGACATTTGACGTGACACGTAAACTTTCCTCATGAATACTTTATTTACACGTATTTAAAGTATTACCTTCCCGTTGAAACATTTCTTTACGAATACCACAGTCAACATCCTGTGGGAAATAGAACAATGATGCAATAATATTGTTTTCTGTTACCCCTCTAGAGTCAACCTTGAATTGTACTTTTGTTCAAGTATCAAACACATTAAATTATCATGTAAAAAACACAACATGTGAGAAACAATCTCCTGAAATAAAAACATTTGTGTGCCATGTCGTTACACGGCACAGTCTCCACCACTGCTGTGACGTCACCCGATTCCAGTAACCTACATCATTACACGCCATGATATATCTCTAACGGTATTTTACGATCTATCACATCACGACACGACACAATAGTCTTTTACACCAAGTTTTGTACTAACAATAATATTAAGAATATTTTGAGCTGCTTATACAAGATCTTGAGTCTCATGAAAACATATAAATAAGAACCTGTGTCTTTTGAATGATATGATAATATCTTATGTAATACCTAAATCTAAAAGTCCTATTTAATACATGGTTTATATTTATTTCAATTTGTTTGACAAACACTTTTGGTGTGTTTGAAAAGTTGATATTGCAAGTCTATCTACGGTTATACTAGGGGCACAATCTCGCTGTAGGTGTGGCAATAAAACTCCTGAAACAAAGCGATATATATATTTTATTCATTCCTTTATTACAACGGCTTTAATAAATCACAGCGCTTGTATCGATAAGCCTTTATCTCGTTAAATATTCAAATCAATCAATATAAATTATGCGCTATCATATTTACTGTAAAAGAATGGGCGCGCTTTACTCTTCGCCTGCACGTATCCATGACTTTAGAAAATATGGTCTATAACCCTACCGGCAACGGTATTTTGCTGTATCTAGTGTTGGTAGTTAAACTGTGCATAATATTAAGTGGGTGCATCCAAACGCCAACTACGAATAAGAAAAAGGTTTAGCGGGATTTTGAAATATTTGGCTTGGGGGGCTTTTGAAGGAAGTTTAAGTGTAAAGTGTTGCAAGGGTTTTGGTTGACAGATGCCGCGACACATAGCGGAGCGGCTGTCGGCGTGTCGGGATGTGAAACCGGAGCCGGTGCGCGGAGCTGCCCCGTCAGGGAGCGGTACGGGCCAGGCGGGAGGCGGCACGGGTCAGGCGGGGGGCGGTGTGGGGCTGACGGGGGGCGGTGCTGGACAGGCGGGGGCCGCGGGGTCTCCGGCGGGGGCGGCGGCGAGCGACGCGCGAGAGCAGCGCCGGCTGCACAGACTGCTCGCCAAGATGGCGCAACTCGAGATGCAACCGCATTCCTTCTATTTCATATAGATATATAACTTAATAAAAAAAGTATACTAATTATTACCGATTAGAGAAATTTATTTCATTTCAGTAGTTTCATTAAATTCTTAGTTCAATTAAATGGTCACCAAAAATTTAATAATGTGTTAATTATTTTTCGTTCAAATGTACATTAATCAGTACAATTACGTGGTTAAAAAAGATATGTTAGACAAAATATAGAAAAATACATGATTATATATATATATATATATATATATATATTGAACTAGATTTAGAGATATCAATGTTACGCCCAATGTCTTAAACATTGTACTATGTGGAACGATATTGGAACCTAGAATGTGTGCCACGCTATAAGTAATACTTTTTATTAAAAAAAAATGTATAAGATAGATATTTGCCAAATGTTTGTGTCAAATCTATTGAGTAATGATGTGTAAGAATATAGTTATATTGTATATTACTTAATGCGTTTTATTGTTCGTCGTGTAAAGGTCGGTTTTACAATAACCTCTGATAACGATCGGTAATGTCACCAAACATTGTCACGATATTCTTTTATGTTCGCGGCTGTCTTGCCAGTGGTGGCATTCATAGTTAATATAATTGGTAGACTTTTCTATGAAAGGGGGAATGAGAATGTATACTAGTGGAATATCGTACTCGGTGGTACTGACACTACAGTACTAAAGTGAAAACTTGACATACTAACTCGGATCTAAACACAGTATTTCCTGATTAGTCTGTGTGTATTTACCTTCAGATTGCAACAATCGATTCATCTTAAAACATCGTTCAAGGACTATCTAAGTATAATAAATAAGTGTAATAAATGAGAATGGGAGTCTATGTTTTGCTCATTTTTGATGACATTAGAGATGGAAGATGTTAAAGGCAATTCCTTTGGCAATATTTACTTATTTACTATTCGTTTTTTTAACTTGTAAAGAAAAGCTCGCGAGAAATTACTAAAAATTATGGCAATACTTACGTAAGCATAAGAAGAGGAGAGAGAATATGAGCTTTGCTTTCAATTTTTACTGAAAAAGGGTAAGGCGGGGATCAAAAATGACTAAAATTCTGCTTACATAATACGTGAAGGATTCCAAAATGTATATCAAATGGCGCTTGGTAACAATTGGAAACGAGTTCCAAGGATATAAAAGGTGAATTGGGAATTCGTAATTTGGTATTGGTAGTAATTTGCACGATTAATACGTCGGGGAATCTGCGAAATATTTCGCAGTTCCACACCATCTACTGGGAGAAAAAGGTTCATCCATTTCCCGGAGGCTGAAAACGACAGTCCATCTCTATTCGGCATTATGAATAAGCCCAGGTATTCCCTTAAATACAGGCTGGTTATAGTGTGCTCAAATTACATCAGATTGATCTTCGCTGTTGTTAATTAGTGTTTCCCTATAAATTAAAAGGGATATTCATGGGGACAATAGTCCTAGAGGATTTACAGGTTTGGAAAAATGAAACCGTAAATAAATGTAGAATTGGTTGTATTTTGTATGGGAAAAAATGTTGGCTTCACCTTTTTTAGGATACAAAAAAATTGTCATTGACTTTAGTAAACCTCAGAGTTTTTATTACTAAAATTCAAATGTATGTGGAACTGTGAATTAGACTCAGGGGGAATAATAAACACTGTTAAATCTAGACTATGTGGCTGCCGGGACAAACGACGTATTTATCGAAAAAGTTTTAACTCGAGAGAACATTTACTAAAACTTAGGATTATGGTGGTGAGCGCACTCATCTCAATTGATGCAGTGTTGTCCTCTTAGATTTTGGATTACGTATATCTGATATTATTGCACATCGAAATAACAATTAAGTTACGCATCTGTTTTATCCACACAATGCGCGGCCAACAATATGTTAGTTAATTAATATCGTCCACCTCCGACCCCCCTGTCTGTCGTCTATTGTATTATTATAGAAAGTTCTATATCATTGGTATTGAGACATTATATTTTGTAGTTTATTTTTGTTTGCTTTTATAGACGCTATTTCGATAAAATGATGTCATTTGATATTAAGTACAGACTAGATTTGGAGCCATTTACTGTTCTTTTTTTTAGTTCTTCACGCCTCGATAAGAGAAATATAAGATGAGAGCTTTATAGGAAAGAAAATATTTTTCCTTCTTCTTACCCTTATCCCACCGTAGTATGGTCGGTACAACATGTTTGTAATGTTGTGATGTATGGTTTGGTTTAACTTTTACGATCGGGCGCCTGCCTGATATCATTCCTTCTTGGGGTTATTTCGTAGTACCACTATATATGGGTAAAATATGTAACTATTGATTTCTCTTCATTTACTACAATGGCGTGGACCGAAGAAATCATTATGTTAGTAGATTCCTCCAAGCAGAAAGTTTTGCCCAGCAGTGGTACACATGAAGGCTGACATTATGTAACATTTCTATATAGAGTTATGATTATATATCATGTGATATAAATGGGTAACGCCGCCAAAATTATATTTTTTGTCTGGAGCTAATAATAGGAAAAGGTCGACATCAATTTTAAGAGAAACTCAAACATTATAACACTTGAGACAAATTATTTATGATATAATATTATACGTATATGTTAAGGCCACCAACAGCAGTAATTCAATAACTTTTATCATTATAGTAAGAAATATTATACTTTTGAATATAACTTAGTTTGAAGATTACTATTAAACCGAGAGGTCGCAGTTTTTATCCCTGGACATGATTTTTTTTGTGACGAACATAATTATCGGTTCTTTATCAAGTTATTAAATAACGTGGTGTATATGATTGTACTTAGCATAACGTATTCCATGCTCAGTTTAAAATTGTTGGTCGTGTGTAAAAATTTAGAATTAATATTGGATATTATTGCAATTCCAAAAATGTATCTTTATACATGTTGTCGAGATTATTTAAAATACATTCCTATTAGCTTGTACTTTATAGTGTTTTTGTCAAATGTTACTATTACATAATAGTAGAATTATAAAATTTATAAAAACGACATGTATGCATAAAGGAAATAATCAAACAACAAAAAAGATAGTAGCGTTAAGTGGTTCACGAAATAATACTTCAGCATAATGTTGATCTAGACACCTTTTCATAATACACACATGTATATGTTTAATGCTGGTTTCACGTCTCCATTAGACCTTAATTTTATATGATTTTTTTTCTATAATTTTTAATTAAACCTCATGGTAAATATATCTTATATTCTTGTTTTTCTAGACTCAATGTTTAACTTAAACATTGCAATTAATTCAGTCGTGATACTATGTCATTATATTAGACTGAGACCGAACCCTCGAAGAAATCTGCCCGATGATTACGTCACTTATCGATTGTTACACGACCAATACAATTTTGCACTTTTCACAATGAAACTATAACTTGAAGAGTCACATAACAAACCTTATAACAAAGAGGATAAGGCGATAAGTATTTCGATGAGGTGTAAATACTAATTTGCAGGTTAGATTTATGAACGTTTTGTACCTAACGATCGGACTGCGAAGAGAGTATGATAAATGAGATTTCCCACGTTAATAATAATAGCGCCTGTCTCTGTATTGTTTCTGATGAGTTCCTTACCGTTATTAAAATTGATGACTGTTGTACGTCAATTTTATTTTGATCACACGGCATTAGATTATTAAGATGTATATATTTTTGTATCATATTATATTAACAGATGCCTTTCCTAAAATATATAATACAGCTTAGTACTTTTCTTTCGTCTGCTTGTCAATCGGTTTTTTTATTTATATTTTTGTAAGTTTTATATTGACTAGCTTTAGTGTTATAATTGAAATAAATTTAGAAATAGTTTTTTCCATATCATCAACAAATTGAAGCCATAATTTAACATACCTTACGTCTACAATTTACAATATCTGTACAATACTCAAAACAGTGTTTACTTTTTACAAAAGAAATACAAATAAATAAAACTGATGTGTGTTTGTAATGTCTAAATAGCATCTTTTCACTCAATGAATATGAAAATAGGTACAAGTAGGTATACGGTACTTATAAAGCCAATTTTTCAAATTATTATCTGTCTGTCATATTTGACGACAAAGAGCTAATGTTATAAGGAGTTACTTAGGCTACTATTCTTTTAGACAAACCAATATAGTTTCACGAAAACACAATAAAAGAAACAAGCAGTGTCCAGTATCGCGCCCAACCGGCGCGCACGTTTCCACCGAACATAATGTTAGCTAAATTCTACTTGGATGAAGTCTCAGCTAACAGCTAGTAATACCAATATATTAATGTGAAGGAAAACTTTTGTACACTTTATTCTTGATTGATTTACGTCTACTAGTTAATATTATTACTTAAAAAATAAGTATATGTCGATAAATCTTCGACTAAACTAACACTTTGAATAATAAAAAATATATATATATATATCTATTATCAGGGAGTGAATTCTGACGCACGGAAGAGTAAACAATGTTTTAATAAAATTATAAACAATAATTACATTATTTTAATTGTATGAGATAATAAAATTATGTTATAAACTACTGCATATGAGGATGGGAAAAACGTTGTCGCAGCTTCCAGCAAGATGGCGCATCGGCGCTTGCATCACCGTAAATAGCATAATAAAGGTGATTACGAACGCGCTTCGCCACCATCCGCCGTGATCCGTGTCTGTGTATGTGTGAAGTTTATACGTATTAGTGATGAGCTTATTTTATCGATGAAAGACCAAAATATTACTAAATAGACAATAAATTTCATATTAAAATCATATTTCGATCAATTTTATAATTTGTATACTATGAGTAACAACCGTCCGCGGCTTCGTCTGCGTTTGTATCTTTATGAATAAATATGTAAGATATTTATTTAATTTGAAAAACTAAGAACACATCACTTTTACTTAAAAATTAAATTAATTTTCATAAATCTAGGTACAAAAATAACGGAGTTTCATACAAACTTTCATACCCTTTTAAATAAACTTAGGGGTTGTATTTTTAAATTCCTTAATACTCACATACAGTGAAAATTTTCAACTGCATGCAAATTTTCATAATTGTAGTTTGTAGTTGATATGTCAGTTACTTAGTGCCAAAATTGTAATGTATCAAGTAATTAAACCATTTTCAGTGTGATAGGACACAATAATTGTGTTTGATTGAATCGCGATTACCATAGATCATGTGTAGCACCCACAACAATGTCACGCTTAGAGCCTGTCCAGATGAGGCGTTCGGCGCGCGAGTACACTTGCGCATTCCCGAGATACTGGAGCTACATATATCCCGTTCAGATACTGCCGCGCGTTTCCTCACTCGCTCGTAAAACACGTGCAATAAGCGGGATTTTCGACTCGCTCGTTTTACGTGCGTGCGCCGCGCGTGTTTAGATACCCTTGCACCATAGGCACCATTGCTGCGTCCAGTACAACTACTAATAGTCTGTGGCCCAGTACCTACTACGCACAAGTCTGTGGCAAGTCGACGATGTATCTATCTATGCTTATATATGTCAGGGAATCCCTCCTAGCGGAGAAACGCGCAAAAAACGCAGTATCTGGACTTGAAGGTGGTAGAGCTACGCTGAAGCTATTACTGGTTTCAGCATGAATGGGTCGGCTCGCCCGGGGTAGTACCACCCTCTCACAGAAAACCGACGTGAAGTAACAGTGGTTGCACTGTTGCGTTTCGTTCGGTCAGTGAGAGCGCCGGAGATCCACATATTTAAAAGGCCGGCAACGCACTTGCAACTCCCCTGGTGTTGCTAGTGTCTATGGACGGCGGTGATCACTTACCATCAGGTGACCCACCCGTTCGTTTGCCCCTATAATATAAAAAAAAAAATATAATTTGAAGCGCGTATATCGCCTCATTTGTACAGGCTCTCGTATCGAGTTCCGGAATTAGCTGTTCGCCATTGAATCGCTACCACTATATGTCATATAAAGTTGATGTTATACGTTATACGAGAAAAACGAGCGATATTGTATCGATATAGACACACCACTAAACAATATTCCCATGCGTTAAACGCGAGCGCAAATAACATCAACATAGTGGTTTTTTGCACAAACGAATCGAGTTCAGCGTCTTTATTATATGTCATTATTTACATAAAACGCCGCGCGCGCTTTAATTAATTAGATAATGTCATTATCTAACTGTACCATCAATTATTGTAAACCATCTACATATTCCGGTTCTTATTTCTTTATCACTAACCGACGTCCGCGACTTTGTTCACATGAATATGCTTCTGATATACCACGAGAACAGCTTCTCCTATCTTTATTTAAAATGTGCTCTTTTTATTAGTCATTTTTTAAATTCTTTCGATATCTTAAACTCCTATGGAAAATACTATTTATATTTAACGTCTTTCTCATTTTTTTATATTATTATAGCTTACTTGCCGCTCTGTATATATATTTGCCTAGAAAACCATATGGTTTAAAGCCACTAGGTAATGTGTTTTAAGTGGTATGTAATGCCTACAAGTGACTAAACAAAACCAGCCACTAGGACAGATTTTGAAATATACATGGTAATCGCGATTTATTTAGACACTACCTAACAAAAATACGTACGCAGTTTTCATTCAAAGTTTAATAAAACGGTATATTTATATTCGGTTATCGTCCTAGTGACACCGTAATTCATATATCTACGCATGTGATGTAAATAGCAAATATCAATGGATTAATTACAATTAGATACGGTTGTAAAATCTTTTGTTTTGAGACATCGACGCGACGGGTCAACGCGCGTCCCAGATCCCTTTGAGAGACCACAGCAATCATTAGTTAGCTATTAATCTGTATACATCTGTGACGCAATTTAATTACCTAGCGGCGGCCATCTTGTATATAATAAGACAATACTTGAGATGTATGGCGTATCTAGACGCATATGTCAGCTAAAAACCGCCATGTATAAGCAAAGAAGTTATTAAAGTTTTGAAGAAACATAGCAGATGATTTCATGGGTCTGATGTCAAACAATACACACTACATTACATTGATTCTTATGCTAAAGATATGACAGGACAACGCAACAGGAGGGGTCATAAACCAAACCAAAAATGGTAATGTGTAGTATACGGTATACTATCGATAATAGATCGGTCGGAGGGGCGACGAAGGCGTAAAACTCGTTCATTGATTTGTAAGTCTGGGAACGCGTAATTTCTATTTATAATCAATGTAGTTGCGTCTACTCCCTGTAAGGTCGGTGTCAGGGTGCAGGCACATGCGGGTATTTGCGCGGACGCGTTTGTTTGAATTGTATGTAGACACCGATAGCATCACTGTGAATGCTGCTAGCGTGTTAAGTGCGATATACGTATATCACACGGTGTACTCAGAAGTGGCCTTCGTATTCGTTAGGTCACTATACTACTAGCTAGAAGCTAAAACCCTTGCCGCCATGTAGCGATACAAGCAGTTGTAGGAGCCTCCAGCTCCCAGGGAGATAAAAGTAAAACGGGCGTGAGCTTGAGAAGAGCAGGTGGGATGATTGAGATGGAATCTGACGAACTCGTCTTATTTATGGTCGATGTACCACTGACGCTAACCAACCAGACCTGTGGCAATGAATAAGAAGAGAGCAGGGCTCCCTGATGTTCCATCTGGCATAGCAGCTAACTGGGCAACGATGCTTCAATTGCTACCTGCACCGGATTGCGCACAGGGAGCTAACTTTTGGAAGGATTGACGCCACATTCAGGCTGCGGCAGTGGGGGATGATCCCTCGTTCCTGAGTGTGGTGAAAGCCAAGCTCTGTAGTGAAAGGAGGTGAGACGTGATGTCCTCCTTGTGCGAGGAGGTTTTCTCACATAATATACAGATACAGAGAGAGAGGGAGAGGGTCTCATGAAGGGAGTATAAAGCTTTTTCCTTACATGACGAAAATATACAAATATAAAAAATCTAAATCCCGTCATCAAATTACATTCGAAGGTAAAGGAAAAGCATAAGAAAGGTCTTTCCTGGTGGGGAGTTCTCACCTTGCACACGTTTGGTTTTAATTATTAAAATTTCGTATTAATCATTCCGAAATTTGATTTACTGAAAATGTGTAATTAAATCATAAACTAACAATTGTATTACAAAACAATATGAGATTAATCTTGGTATCATATCTCACGTATATCATGTGTTGTGTAACCACCTACCGTTCGATTGCGGGGACGAGATAACGCACTGTTGACGATCCTACTTTCCCAGGTTCATCGTCACGTCACTTCGAAGGTTTCTCCTGAAACGTGCATATAATGGTATATTGTGTAAATTTGTGACACGCTGATTTTTCTTTATATAGCGAAGTAGTCTTATCTCCAACAAAAAAAACATAAATATATAATTGTCGACAGTTACTATTTATGTTTTTCTACAGGTTGTACTTCGAAACACAGAGCTTGACTTTTGTCAATTTTTCAATCAAATACAAATCTATCATTTAGATATGGCAACCTTACATCGTCGGTTTTGTTGGTAAAATAAAAAAACAACGCAAGAATTTACCCAACTAACCGACACCAAATTCCGAGGCAGCAATCCCATAATTGTTCATAATTTCACAAGTTCGAAATTAATTTACATTTCATTTGCGGTGTTCATAATAACCGAGTCTTCAATGTCGCGGGACGCCATTGCACTATGGCGACACGCGTAAAAATAACTGTTATTATAGAAAAATTATATTAAAATTGCATTATTTGTCCTTGGTGTTGAGTACCTAGATTCGTAACTGCTGGATCAGTACTAGAGTTATAAATTTGAAATGGACCATTTAAATTACAATTCTAAATAGTACAATTTTGACGGAACTATTCATAGTAACATAATTATGTTAATAAGGCATAATATTCTTACAGTAAAGTAGTTTATTTTCTAAAACTCAGCGGTGAACGTGTTCGGACACCACGTCGATTGCCGTAGATTCAAATCCTTGCAAATGAGCCGGAGTTTTCGGTAAAGGAAAATAGCGTGATGAAACTATAGCATGGTTGTTGTTTTTCTAGATCTACATAAATATCTACCATCCTTAAGTTTGAGACCGTCGCCAAGCACAAGCAGGATTCTTCCGTTAGCTGTATTTGAAAGCCAGTCCCATTCTAGGTTTAGCGTGTACACCATTTTAGACAACATCGTTATTTAACATCAGATGAGATTGTAGTCTAACGCTAATACCTATAAAGTATTTAAAAAAGTTACTGCTCGCACATTTGTCCTTTAGAAAATGGTTTTGCTTATTAGTGTTATCTTGTTCGTGGCGTAAATTTTGTCATATAATAAAACACCAGCGACGAAATTAAAGCAATTACCTGTTACTCTTTGAAGTTTTACAGACAGAATTCCCAGTGTAAAAAATACACGTAAGTCACTAATTCCAAAGCAAATATTTAGTAGGCCATAAACAGATGTTGCTTTTGCGTAAACCACGCGAAATTATGTTTTAAAAGAGAATTATAAATTTGTTAAAGCAAATTTTTGTAATCGTTTATCTTATAGCTTTCGTAATAAAGTCGAAAGTTTACGGGTGTGCTTTCGTAGGTCGCAAAAGCGTTATTACGACGAACAATGTAGGTACCTAGTTGACAAACAATTGTGATTATGTAGGAAGGTGTGTCGTAATCGACTGGAAAATGAAAAGCTCTACGTAAGTTGCGGTTTTACAACCGCTAGCTGATCGACACCAGAAATATGTTTGAAATCTTTCCCTCAATATATTATTTGGAGAAGTTACGTCAAATTAAATTCGAAGATTGCCTTCGATTACATTCAAATGATATCTCGTGCTATGTGACAGTTAGACGGACATACGTATGTCAGTGAGATTAGCCATACTCGCAAGTATATGAACATATATATGAACTATACATGTATTATCTGATTCGAATCTTTGTTTTATATATTATTTGAATATAGTTTATGCACGTGATGTCGTTCAATTAATAACTTGGCTTTTCAAGTTAAGCGATTGCTTAGTAGTATGATCAGATATCTGTTAAATTTCGAATATTATGAAGAAAATAAGCTATGGGTGAAGGAAAACATGATTATAATTAATTAAAAACTTTTACAATTCTTTTAGTTAGCTGCCACTGTCGAGTTTAAAAACTATG
This sequence comes from Antheraea assamensis, assembly GCA_035772565.1. NCBI lineage: Eukaryota > Metazoa > Arthropoda > Insecta > Lepidoptera > Saturniidae > Antheraea > Antheraea assamensis. Next base: position 4,315,079 of record JAQQSE010000045.1, read on the forward strand.
GGAGAGCACTTCTGTACGATTTTCTGAAATCGGGAACTATGTGTGATCACAGCAAATAATATTGTAATTAAATACAAGTTTGAAATATAGTGAAAAGAATCTTTAACAGTTCGCAAAATAAAGCCATAATACCTGGAGTGTAGTGTTACGTACAGACACATACAAATACCGACTGATGTAATTAGATACACCGATAGCCGTGTTTTATGCTAGAGTCGGAACAATGGTCTAGTTTATGAGGGAGCTGTGGAGGCTGATTTATCATTAAAGAACTGTTTCACCACTGAGTCACTTGATATCCTCAATCAACTTAGATTCTTGGCTTTACCAATCACTTTGAATTCGAAGTTAAATTTATAACTAATTTATACACATAGAACAGTGTGAATATAGTTTAGTATATTAAAAAAAAATCCAAGTCCGCCTGGCTAACTACTACCCTCAAGTTTACAATCTGTCGCCAAGCCCCTTTTGGTGTCTTTCAAACTCCAGGCCACTGTTATCGATGGCTTCTAAACCACACGATTTCAACGCATTATCGCCGGCCATTTCGTCATTGATCATCCATTGGCTGCACCCGATTGCGAGAATTTAGAAGATGTTCCAATCAATCGTCTCCAGCGCTTTAAAATTTTAAAATAAATGCATCAACATTTTTGGGCCCGCGGGCTAAAGAATATCAGAATCGCACACGAAGATAAAATAGAAGGAACATATAGACGAACTCAAGCCAAATACTCTGGCAGTTATTAAAGAAAAAATGGAAGAAATAGAATTAAAATGGAGCATGGGACAAATTTTACGGACCAGATTATGGTATCCCGGGTGGCAAATATACAAACAGCACTAGGCGTAATTCGACAAATGTATGCATAAATCTACTCTATAATCTTCCATCATGAATATCACAACAAAATGTCTATTTTGAAACATGCTTCTGTTAAGGCCTGGGGACATGTTCACGCACTGCGTCGCGAGCGATTTCTGCACGAACAAATTTGAAATAGTAACGGTCTTTTAAAATAGCCAGCGTTGTCAACGGTTACATATTACACACAATACGTTTTACAAAAGTTTTATGTTTTCCCTATACCAAGGCTATGCGCACAAAACTTCGACCAAAAGAAGACTTTTTCCGAATTAACTGTATTGTGACGGTTAGGGAGTACCTTCGTGAAGCGTAATTTGAACTAAGAACAGACACGAACAAAAATCACGAAAACACAATTTACCATTAGTAAGTTTTACTCCCGATCGTATTATATCCCGAGAGACTAGAACAAGTCTCTCATATATCCGGTAATAGAAAGAGAAATTCCTTTTCCTACAGATTTCAATTTAGTATTTCACATAAGTTACATCTGCAACAAGGACTATTCGTTGTGTCAGTATGATAAACTATTCTGATAACAAGGAAATTTATAGAAAATCAATTCTTTAGAAATTGTACAATGTGTACTGTTCAAAACAGGTCAGTTTGACTGATCACTATGGCTCGTTATATCGGCTTTGTAGCTACGGGTCGTCGGTTTGATTACGCAACGATATATTATCCTTAGACAAGTATTATCTGCAGACACGATATGCACATCTGTCACAGCTTTAGTTTGATATGTTAATATAACTATAACTGATTATAATTCATTTCATATCTTTTCGTATACTAGTCGTATCCGCAGTTTTGCTCACGTGAATGAATATTTTTTAATAAAGCGTTTTAAAAATGTAAGGATTTTTTCTTCTAAATATTTCATGCAGTACGTTTTTATGCACACATTTAAATAATGGGACCAATTTGAAAGTTGTAAAGAGGTAACATGGCTCAATGATATAATTTCACCAATATTAATATTTTGTCACGTCAGTTTTAATATTTTCAGTGTGCTTTGTCACTTACAAACGGTTACTTTGATTTAAAAATAGAATTTAAGTTTATGATTATACCGATTTATTAAATAATGTCTATTACAAATAATCTACTGCATTTTAGAAAGGTTCAGTAAAATACTGCAACAGAATCTACCGGGAGTCGTTTTGTTTCTGTGTAATTTACATTTAATGTCAGAATTTAATTCGTATCTTACACCTAATTAAACAAAAGATATAGTAAAACTTAACCAGACGATATACCCATGATTTAAAATAATAACCATGTGAATCGCTTTAGTCGTTTTTGAATCTACCACTATTAGCCGGTTAGACAAGCAGACAGATACATTTTTACCTTCTCTAATACGTAAAGATATTGTGAATTAATTCATTTTAAATGGCTACTTAGTTCATTGCACAAAATAAAACTCGGCATCTGTCTTTCCGCTTATGCGTTCATGGTCAGAGCAGTACTCGCCGCGTTTACTAGATTTTATTTTTTAACCTATATTTATTCTGTGAACATCATTTACTCTGTTACGTGCGGTATTATTATAAAGAATAATTGTAGGAAAATTAAAACGCAGAAAAAATTATTGCCATTTTTTTTTTCGATCTGACCTACACTGTTAGCCTGGCAAGGCCTCCACAGTTCCACTGGACTAAAAAAATATTGCCAGTAAATTCTCTTGAAATACTTTACTTATTACTTGTTAAGTATCATTTTTTTGGTAATAATAGTAATTCCATTGTTTAAGAGTTCCAATGATGGGCTGAAGACCTTTTTTCTAGGAAAAGTATAGGCACAATCACGACGCCAGTTCTCGATGTATTGACGATTTGAAATGCTAAGAAACCAACAAATATTTATTCTATATACAGTGGTATTGTGGTAATATTTGGCCGATTAATGAAACTTTAACGGGCTGACGTCATTATTTTTATTATTTAATCATTACTTAATATTTGATAAAAATTATCATTTTTCAATTCAATGTTTATTATGAGAATCATATAAAGTATACAAAGACGTGCTTTCCCTCACGTTTTGGAATAAGCCATGGTACACTAGAAGGTTTTTGCTACAAAACTTTACCGTTCAATATTCCTTTACAACATTCACTATGTTCTTATATTGTAATCTGTCTTATTTATTGATACAATCACTTTGGCCATTATTTACTGAGCGGTTGTACAAAATAAATAATAAAATAGTTAATGATTATAATTCAAAACCAATAAAATAATAGAATTGAGTGTTCTTGTAAAACGAGGTCATGGTTCTAACTGGGAGGAAATTTAAGTTATATATATATGTAACTTGAAATTAATCTGAGATTACAGTTGCAAAATAAATTTTACACGTATATTTATATTGATTTCTAAATCAATGACGATAGAGTAGGTGCAAGAAGTTAAATTATACTCCTGTAAAACGGAAACTTACTAGAAAATCTTTCTTTAACTTATACATATACAGTTCCCTTAATAATAATTTCTATAATATATCATAACATTTTGTAATTATTACATTTTGTGTTTTAACATGTTATTATATAAAGTATAAAGTTGCCTGCGTTGAAGTCTTTTGTTCATAATATTTTTTGTACAATTTATCAAATATTTTTACAAATTAAATGTAGTTATTGTTAGACAATATTATTAGTAACATCGACAAATACATATTTCTGAAATAATATATACTATATTCAATTTTCTATTTGTTTTTGTATATTAAATACTTCTAAACTAATATTATCTCTTTAAATGTTTGTTAAGATGGTGTTGAGAATGGATTTATAGCAAAAATTAGCATATCGAACATAAGTAATATAATCTGCTTAATATTTATCGCAGTAATATAGGTTTTGTGTACATACTGTATTTTTCTATATTGCGAGAGATTTGAACACACGCGGAGCGGCGAGAAAAGCCTAGTTTAAAATATATGGATGCTTTCTAGCGATGTCTAGGTAGGTTGGTAGGTCGAACGGGTCGGTATAAAGTTCGCTTAATAAAGAGAACAACCGGGGATGGTCCTTTCCACCGGGCTGATCAAGCTAGTGAGGCGGCGCGCGCGATTGTGTTCAGTCTTCGCGGACTTTCAACCGTCGCGTGCGCATCTTTACGCGCGTACTGTGTTTTGCATCGTTACCGGTAAATTTTCAAGTTTTATTTTCGTTATATATTGTCATTTTGCTTGTTTTTTTTAGTTATTATTTATATTAAATTATTTTAATATACATTATATATTTACTTAACACTTTTAAAATATAAAAATTATTTATTTCACGTATAATTATTGTAAAAAGCTTTGGGCATTTATTATTTTCAAACCCTATATAACTACATGTTTATTTATTTTCTAATTATTATATGTACTCATGACTTGAATTGTCACAGACTACTATTTTTTATATTTTTCAAATACAATTAATACGTGTTTTGAAAATTGATATCATTAATACATTCAACCGTGTAAACTTTTATGACGGACTATAAAAGATAATATTTCATCTGTAGCTAAGTCAATTATAACGAAAACTTTCTATGAAATTCGATGTGCAAAAAACTGAAAACGATCTAAAACTAAACATGCCAAAAATACGAACTATTCTAATATGTATGACATAATAAACTTATCCGATAGACATTCTTGGTATTTGTTGTAACACTTTCGGATATTTGATATTATGAATTTTGTTGATGTTTCGACTCTCGTAATCGCTACATTAAAAACTTAATTACACTCTGCCTGATTTATGTTTTAATTGTCTTCCATTACCATAAATAATTCTTAATGCCATCATTAAGTCTTTAACATCGTCTAACTGAAAAATAGCGTACGATTTTTTATTTTACTGTTTTATATTTTTATTCTCTTGAATTTTAGGGTTGACCTATTTTACCTGATGGTAAGTGATCATTAATGTAGGCAAAGTTGGTGAATATCTAAATAAGGGTATGGAGCCATTTCGTGAGCGATGCTATTGGAACATACGAGAACTGCTTGGTGATATGTAGTATTAGCTGAGGGATATATATCTTTTTCACGTATATATTTATATTTTGTTGCCAGAGAAAGATGTTATGATTTCTTTTTTTTTAATAAATATTAAAGGTTTTTACATTTTTATTATTAATAAAAAAATATTCAATTTATCATTAAATAATATCGAGCACAAGAAAGATTATTTTAAGAAAAGCGTATTATTTGCAATGAAATTTGAGAACAAATATTTTAAAGATATTCATAAAAAATATTTGTTTCAATCATACCTATGTGGTAGTTTCACACACTATGAAACTGTACTATGTAGTAATAATGTAAATTTCAATTGAAAAGTGGATACAGATATGAGGGATGTTTTCATGATTACCAGAATGTAATTTCTATATATGAACCTCATTCATGTTACAGTCATATAAACATATTGGTTCAAAATTAAAACATATAAATATGTCTGATATCAGGTATAATCTGTAATAAATATAAATTGAGATGTATGATATCAAACGCTTGCTAAATTAATTAGCCCTTATTACTGCATTGAGAAGAACAATTAACAAACTGTTTGATGTTAATTTTTTCGTAGAAAACTTTTAAAATTTTAAGCCGCTCATGAATGTGTTGTTGCGAGTTGGCCACAGTGAATAAATACTCAGGTGAAGGTTGTGTTTCATGATACGACCAATAACTACTATCATTACTACTACACGAACACATTATTTATGTTATCGAAAAGCGGATAAATAAGCGTAACTGAAATTATTACTAATATTATATGATCTAGAACACCCAAAAAGAGCACGGGGTATTAGTACAAATCATTCTAGAATTATAAAGATATAGAAAATATGAACCATTTTGTACTTTGTCCTTTCTAGCTTCAGACCAGGAGAAAAGCCAATGAGATGGCAATACCAGGTGATATAACATACTGGTATCATTCAGATAAGGTTCTGTCAAAATGTTCTTAAAAAATCTACCTTTTAACATCTTAAACCTATACTACCCTTCAAAAAATCTCTTGCTGTCGTATTCTTAGCACATTCTATCTATAAGTGATTTTAATATTTCTATTCAATAGGTCAAAGGGAAAAATCAGAATCGAATACATCGACTGTATACAAAAATACGATAGATGTATAGCCATACGTTATTTTTTGAGAATATTGCTAGAAGACTCACAATAAACTGTGTTGTTAATTTGCCCTGGGAATTAATATTTTTTTCACACAAATTATAATTCTTCAAATACGCACCCTGACCGACTTACCCGTAACCTCACTTTTATCTACGCGACCGCTCGAGATCAAACAATAGTGTAACAGTCATTTTTTTTAATTTTTGTGTTTATTTTTTGTTGATTTTTAATTGTAATATTTTCACAAAAAATATACCCGTTGCCTTGTCGAATATGTTAGACAATGTCCGAAATGTGTAAAAAGGTAATTATGTGGGAGTTGCGCAAGAGTTGCCAGCGGTGGCGTGAGAAGACATTGTCTCTATTCCGCGGTCGACAGTTGCTTTTTGTCTCGTCATTATACAATGAGGAATCGTTTTATGGCGCTGTTTGTTTTAGTTATCAGTTATAAGCAGTTACCTTTACAGGGTTTGTTAACTGTACATGTAAACATCAAAGTAGAAAGCTTTCCCGTGATGTGATTAACAATCTAATAAAACTTTATATTATCAAACACACGTACAGAAGATTTATAGAGATAAAGATATAGAATATATATAATAGAATATAATTGATCTCAGATTTGTATCGAAAGAATCTATACGTCACTCCAACATCCGATAGACTAAGGAAGAAGTGCCACTTGTACAACGTAGAAATCTGAAAAATTCAAATTGGTAGAAATAAAACAGCGAATAACATAATATAATAATTACACATTTTTCCTATTAAAATAGTGCTAATAACTGTAAAAAGTCAATCAACAAATAATCATCTCAAATGTTAAAAATAAAACTGTCAAAAATACTTCGATAGACGTTCTTGTGATCTTTCTAGAATTTAGAACCTCATTCCCTCTGACGGTGTTTTTTTATATTAGCAATGGTCGAGAATCATTATTCGGTTTGGTTTATCAGATACGGTATTTTTATGCTATTTTTATAAGTTAATCCATAATGACGACATGAAATATTTCCCGGAATATTTTTTTTCTACCCGATTATATTTTATAAAAAATTATATATGTATGTTAATTAAATAAATAGAACTGACCCATTATATAATTCGTAACAAGCAATCTGAGAGTATACGTACAAAGTATAATAGACTATATGTGATTATTTAATATATAATTATTATTCTTGTGACAAGTGATATAACGCCGTTTGCGAATCGCTGTCGCGGCCGCGCGTGGGAATCCGATTTAGGTAAGTGATTACATTATTCTATAATTATTATATTCATTTGTGAATTGTAATGTCAAATTTCGAATGTGAATATTTGGAACAAATTATACCGGAATTGAATAAGTATATCGTTAAAAGGACAGCCACAGAGTTAGTTATTGATTTAACAAAAGCACGGTTCTATTTTTTAGTTCCAAATCAAGCACTGGATATTACGCAATTTGAAATTTGTTAGATCCTAAATTCGCTAACTAAACTAATTTATTTTACATTAATTCAATTAAATAGTAATTGGAATAAAATTATTTTTCAATTGCTAAAAGCCTATCAACGAATTTGTTAGAACCTTTTGTCAGTGTATTCAAGATCTATTAAGCTTTCGTTAATACATAATCGTGATTTGAAAAATAAATGTTATATTCTTGTAAAACTGATAACAAACTTTGCCAGTCGCTTTGACGATAATTTTATTGTATTCATATATATGTACTGTGTATATGGTTGCTATTCTTTTTATTGTTGGTCCTCAGTCGAAATTCGCGAGAATATACAGTTAGAATTATTTGAATATATATAGTTGACAAGTTGTGTTAATATTCTATATATAAATAGTAATTGAATATATATACTTGAGAAATTATGGTAATATTCTATATATAAAAAGTAAGAGACAGAAGGTTTTTTAACTGTACGGTAGTGCCACTCAAATAGAAATTATAAATAGTCTACTAAAGCTAGACATCCACAGAAAAACTATATAACTAAAAGATGTACCAATTAGATCTCGTAATCATATTGATAGGTTGCCACCAAAGATTAAACCAAGACAGATATTCCATTCCAACTATAAGCAGAGTTATAATGTTTGATTTTCTCTTGAAATTCATGTCAACATTTTGATATTATTTACTCCAAGGAAAAAAATATAATTTTGGCGGCACTGTCCATTTATGTCACACACACACACATAAAACTTAAATCCTTACTATGTTTCTAAGCTGGTAGTAAAATTGCATAATCATGAGAGTCATTTTAATTTTGATAACAGCAATATGTATCCAAAATAAAAATCAAGTGATATTTATATTACAACATATACCGCAAAGTAAATATAAAATTATATAAGATATGAAAAAAGTTAACTAACTAACGTATATCCAGTCGATAAATAAATTAAAGCAAACGGGAGGTAATCATACGATTTCGTCAAGTAATGGCTCATCGTGACATTTTCACTTATCCTTGGTACTGGTGATGTGCGTGAGCACGTCTCACGCATTCGCCGCGACGCATTCAGACAAACAAAATGTCGTTTACTTAACTAACACTTTATAATATTGGAGACGTAAGATTTTATAAAAAGTCTCCTAAGAAGGAAATTTTTCTGTATCCTTGGGAGTAGCGTAACTATGCTGAAAAGGCCAATGGTAAATTTAACGGATTCACTCTCTTTGTATTACCATAGGAGCATTACCATAACGCCATCTAGTGTCTATAAGTTGCGAGGGCCTTGTTACAGATATGTCATCCTCGAACTTTACAAAATAGGATTTTTTCAATGATGGATATTTTATGCTTTCAGCTATATGTAAAGTAGGGCAAGAGATGTATTGCGCATGCGCAGGAGAGGGGACAGATAACATTGTTTACAAAAAAAAATTGTAAGCAAATTATATTTTTGCTTCCCATTATGCCTCTGTATATAAAATATATTATTAAGATAAAATAACGCAGACAAATTCGCGGGTATCAGCCAGCAATTTATATAATAAAATCAATCCGTACAATGGATTTCAAAACTACAATGTACACTGTACATTATAGGCACTATATATATTTAATGTGCATAATACAAAGATAATATCATGTTATCAATGGGACCATATAAGTTCATACAATAATAAATTCGCAATCCAAACGGCAATTATTCGCTACTCGGACTGTACGTACGCTAATTTATTACAAAACTTCGATAGATGTACAAAAGCTTAATCGATTTCGTAGAGGTCATTAGTTCAATTCACTTATATTACAGGCTAATAACTTAATATATCTCATGTTAAGTAATACGGTACAAGATGATAGGTTTAGGAAATTCAGCTGAAAATTGCCTTACCAAATGGACTTGTTCATTGCATTATAACGATTATTATGAACCAATTCAAGTAAAGGGATTTAATTACATGAATAAATATATAGATTAAAAGTCCTCATGGCTCAATAGTGATGCACTCTGTGACCGTATTGGTCGATTGACTCGAGTCTTTTAACCCGATCGAGTTTCTTGCCGGATTCTTCTCGGTGTCTGGGTCTTTTTCCAAACCGGTGGTAATTTTGACGTTCCTAAGCGCCTTCTCATGGTCTAAATTGAATAAAGTGTTTTTTGATTTTGATTCGTACACCAAGCTTGAATTTGGGAAATTATTTAGTTATGACATGGTGATAAGGCATCCTCTACCAGTCGTTGGGATATATATCAGCAACAAGTGGAAAATCTATTATCAAAAACCTATTAACGTGTTTTGTATATTAGGACAGACTTATATCAAAATAGATTTTTTTCCAACGCTTCCCAAAAAAGTTTTTTTTTTAATAAAATACCCCCTCCAATGTAACAACAGCAAACATAAAAATAAATTTGTTTATAATTATTAACATTTTTATGTACTAACACTGTCCTGTAAATAAGTAGATTACTTCAATAAAATAATTTAAAAATACAGTACTCCAGTTTTAGAAAAATTACACACAGACAAACTTACCAACTGGAGTCGCAGGGATTAAAAAAACACGGGTGATAGTAATCTGAAAATACCACAGTTTTACATTTTCATCTGTGGAATAGCAGTCATAAAATAAATCACGGCTATGGTGTTATATTATAATAAATATAATTTTCATACCAATAGCTAGGCGATCGCTAGGAAATAAGAAACCACTAAGGTGTAGTAGCTACATAGAGTTTATCTTTACTGAAAGCTCTCTAGCTCATTGCAAAGTTTGAACCCGCAGCTTTCCGAGCGCCGTTACTCCACTCCACCTCTGAGCTAGCATAACCAAATATTACGAACGTATTGAGACAATGCAAATAGATGCGTGCACGAAATATTTATTGACCATAAAACATTGCAGAAACCAAACGTTTCGAGTCACACAATATTTAATAAACCTTTTCACAATAGTATTGGATAGAAACGTGTCATTACAAGAGTTAAGTAAATACCACACGTTGGGACACCACGCTCATTGTTTTTGACCTGTGAGTGTTTCAAGTAACAAAATATAAACCTAAATACTTAGGACAATAGCTAAAATAAATTTAAAAACGATGACACTTCACACGCGGCTACATTATTTTAAGTCGACGTAATTTGTAATAACAAGTCAATATTTTGCATCTAAACAGCTAATATAACATACATATATAGTTATTGTACAACCAGATAACTGATGACGATAATGCTCACCACATAAAAGTCATTTGCATGTGGGTATCGAACCTACGAACACTCGTTTCAATAGTAGTATTTGTTACCACTATATTACATATATACGAGTACATAACATTTTTCATATCAAAACCATTTTCTAAAGTGAATTCTTTGTTTCTTATATATTTAGCTTTTGATCACAATCTCATCTCACGTTAAATGACAATGTGGTCTAAGATGGTAAACGCACTAACCCTAGGGACTAGCTCTTAAGTGCCAGCTGCGCTTGACACACCTATAGATACTTGTTGATAGATTTTCAACTTGAGGGTGATAGTTAGAAATGTGGGCTTAGAAAAAACCCTCCCACCATACTTATTTCATCACGATGTTTTCCTTCATCGAAAGCTTCGACTCATTAGCAGAGACTCGATCCTTTGTCGATCTATATGGTACTCGAACACGCTAACCACTGAGCTATGATCGCTTGTCTTAATTCGATTTGATATTTAAAAAAAATATGTTTTATGTTGGATTAGAAATTAGAAAAACAATTTGTAATAATTACATCAAAACAAGATTATATTGGCTGCTTCCTAATACATGGCTCGCGGTTCCAGAAACTTTGTCCGGTTTCTATAGAGTATAATTACTAATAAGTGTTCCCTTTTTTTAAAATTAATCATTCGCTAACTATCCGAGAAAGTACAACTACATTCTACAGATTTCTGCGTTGCGTTTTACATTCATAAATTTGAAATCAATTCAAATGATTGTTTTTAAATTATGTTTTTTTCGATATCTCATGACATGACCCTTAATATAAGACTAGCTACCTAGCCATTATGGAAAAACATAATATGTAGCTTCTACTCTGTATTCTCTCTACTAGTATTCTGTAAGATTTTCTATGCCCCGGTAAAAGGGTCATAAAATTGATTCAAACTTCTCAAAGACTCACACCGAACAATCAATAGATATTTTAATTTTGTTTAAATGTCTATATTAACTTCAGATAATCTATATAGGATGGCTTTAAAATACACTACATAGTTCAGTATAGTTTTATAAAAGTAAAAATAAAAAGGGAAAGAGAGTGGGAGAGCCCGCTAGATTTATTTCTGCAGCAATGCAGCAATGTTCGTGGTGCTGTGTACGGGTCCAAAGGATATGGTTGACAGTATATAAAAATGCACGGAAAGATCCTAATTAGGTGTCAGGAGTAGTCAACCTATTACCACAGACCTGAGGACTGCAGTCTTAATGTGGTACCGCTATACGTAGATAAACTGCAGTAATTACTTAACATCAAGAGGAAGGAATGCCTGGTTACTGCTTCATTTAAAAAAAACAACACTTCCGTATAGATTTGTCGCATTGACCTCGACCTCGAAAGCAAACATATCCTCAACTAATAAAATACAACTTTTTAAGCCACAGTCGTGTTTACATAATGTATCAATTGTATTAATCGCTTCCATTCATGAGTTATGTCACGCGACAATTGAATTCGATGCGTCGGATCGAAAATTGAAGAGTTTATTCATTTATTTACTCTTTTACATAAGTCGTATTATTTCTTTGACGATTAGAAACACGCAACGTTGTGTCCCGGGTCGTAGTTCATACGTGTGGTGAACATTTTGAAACTAAGAAACAATAACTACAACGACGTGTCGACGTGTTATTTAAAAACGATTAAACGGGTTATTTTACGTTCTGTTACACGATTGTTATTTATTTTAAAATTAAAATCGGATTACGAATTAAACTGACTGTACGGTTTGGGTAATTGAAGTGAAATTACGCTATAAACATGATAATAACTCCACACCACATTGTAATTACATATAGCTTCGATGCGTTTCAGAGTATCAATGTTATGTGGCCGAAAGGACCTCGCATTTTTATTACAGTCATTGTATTCTTTAACTGTAAGTTTGTTTATAATACTTTTACTGGTTTTAAGTTACTGTATTTTTCATTGTTATCATGTTTATTTATTTATTTATTTACGGTAATATTTACCTTACCACAAAGGGACGAGAACGTTTTTCGAGTTTATGTATTGTAACATTTGTATATAAGAAAATACATATAAATAAGTTTTTAACGTGATAACTCTTATAAATCGATGATCGGCTGCACGTACGAAAAAATATGACTCATTGTCACGTTTCACTTGAGCCGAGAGTGCAAGCAAGAGCGCGGGACAAGTGATAGAGTAACATTACGTTTATATAGGTAATTAAAAAGGATTATCGTTTTTGCCGTCAAATGTTTCATTTTCCATTATTATTATTAAGTCTACTTACTTGTTAATTATGGTATAATTTATATCATTCTTATAAAATGCACCCAGTCATCTCTTGTGTCAATAACCTATGACGAAGCCTGAACAAACAGTCGTAACGATTATTCACTTTCTATAACTGTTTATAATTGCTATTAAACGTGTATTAAAATTCCAAGATTAAGTGTTTTTAATTTCTATTACTTATTTTACTTCGATTGTTTACGAATGGTAAGATATACGTCGAACGAATTGCTTATTATAATGAAAATATATAAGTTAAAACCTGTCGATATGCTTTGTAAACGATGCTTGAGTTAAACCAACCTTCGAAGGTTAATGTGATATTTGCTACAATGTACTCAGGATACACTTAAGGGAAATTAAATCCTTTAGTTACGAGTCTTGTAGTCAAAAGGTTTTCTCATAGCCAACATCTTGGAAGCCATTCGATTTAACATGTTTAAGGGATGAATTTTGAAAAATCCGTTCTGGGTCATCACTTACGTAATCGTCCCACGTTGGGCGCTAGTATAGTCCCGTGTAGTCATTAGCTCTCAACTGACCAGTTCTGAAATAATATATATTAGACTTCGGCAAAGTTCATCTTTACAAATAATCACACGATACGTTACCTTCTTGTTTTACGATTTATACAGCGCAGGACGAGATAGCTCTCAGATATCAGGATTTTTCCAACTTACTATTTTTTCTGCTTAATTCTCCATGCACAAAAGGAACAAAAGAAATAATTTCGTTCAACGTCCATACAATGCATGTGTCAATATGGAACAATTATAAAATAGTGCGTGTCTTCTTATTTAAAGGTTACTTCTATGTATGTAACGTGAATAATTATTGACTTCCCAACAATATTTACTATAAATGATTTTAGAACGGCACGTACATAAGATGCAGTAAATATGCTTTTAAATACAATAGTAGAGAACCTTGACAGGAAACAGAAATGTATTGGCGTTTTCCTCGACATAGCAAAAGCATTTGATACCGTCTCGCATCTCCTCCTGTTTAGCAAACTTGAGCGCATTGGCATCCGAGGCATTGCTCTGAATTGGTTTTCGAGTTATCTGAGAAATAGAAAACAATTTGTTTCGGTAGGTGACGTTGTCAGTGATACCAGCGACATATGGTTTGGTGTACTGCAGGGAAGTATTTTTGCCCGACTCTTTTTATTATTTACCTTAATGATATTGCTAACGTATTAGATACTTCAGAAAAATGTAAAACTAATTTGCTATGCCAACGATACTGCTATCATCTTTACTGACAATTCGTGGAAAGATGTAACAATGCGGGTAAATCAAGTTCTATCAAAAAATCACAAAGTGGTTGCGAAGCAACCTACTTACATTAAATTTCACTAAAACCCACTATATTTGCTTCCATAAAACTAAAGCTTTTGCACCTTCTCATCCATTATGTGTAAAAGCACACACCTGTACCTTAAATGCTCAGTACAATACATGCAATTGCGCTTGAATAGAAAGAGCTTTGCAAATACTTAGGTGTCGTTCTTGGTGAGAATTTGGCATTCACAGAACACATAGACATATTATCGAAGCAGATTAGAAAATTAATAAATGTTATGAAACTATTACGGGATGCGGCCCCTCGCGATACTTTAATTCTAGTTTATAAGGCTTTATGTCAATCCCTACTTCAATATTGCATCTCATCCTGGGGCAACGCTTCTAAGACAGTTCTAATAAAATTAGAAAGAGCCCAAAGATCCCTGTTAAAAGTTATTTTTTAGAAAACCTTACCACTACTCCACACGAAATCTTTATGAAGAACCCAAAGTTCTTACGGTGCGACAGTTATATATATATTAAAAATTACCGAGACTTATCATAAATACATTAGAAAACTAATACCATTAAACAGTGATCTCACGACTTCCTCTGACGTCGCTTATACTCAACGTTTAAAAATAAAAACACCTAAAGTTAGCACTATTTTCGCACAACGCTTTAGTGAGTTTGCACTCCCGTTCATATATAGACAAGTGAACAAACACTGTACACTAATTAACCAGGAATTAAGAGAAGCAAAAACAAGTACCACTAATTGGTTATTATCTTTAACATACGAGGAGACAGAAAATATTCTTCAAATACCCTCATAAACATTTATAAAAATTGCATTAAATAAAATTTATAGATCAATGTACAAAGATACTCGAATTTACTACATACATTCTGTGTGCTATAATGGATTATGGTAACTTGTGTGTATGTATTTAAATACCTATATTTTTAGTTATTAATATTGTTTAAAATTAGCTGTTTTGTCTTTTTAATTTACTTTATCCATTAATAAGTAAGCCACTTACGGCACTGACACTGTATAAATTGTATAAAACCCGCAACACAGGATTTGGTTCCTAGTGCGGGGATCTACAGTTTATTTTTGTATCCGGCAATATTATTTTGTTAAATAAAGACTTTTTATTATTATAACAATAGCCAACTAAAATGAAAATTGCTCACAAATGATAAGGTAATTCGATGATATTAAAAAAGAAAAAGGAAAGAAAACCTACAATTAATAGAAAAAAAGTGATAGTGATCGAATGGCTGGACTGGTTGAATATCCATTCGATGTCCACTGGTTCAAATCCTGACGTGTCGCAGAGAATTTTTGAGAATTCGTTTAAATTTACTAATTTGAACTGATTAACTGATCTGTTAGCTAATGACAAAGCAAAATAAAGTGAGTAAACTTAATCTGAAAATATTTTTGTAACACCATCGTATGTAAAAACAATGTGACGATTTCTCGAGCGTTAGAATCGTCATTTGATGTGGGATGGCATAGTGATTACGACCATAGGTCCCCTCGGGAAGAGGCATATGGCTATGCAATGGGAATCTTAAAGACAAACATTTATTTTTTCGAACTGATTATACTGTTGGCTTGTTAAGGCTGCTACAGTTTCACCGGACTATGAAAGACAATAATTATAACTACTGTTGTATAGTTTACATTTTTCAGTAGAACATACAAATGTATTATTTTATGTCAATTTTTTCTTTGGTGTAGTCCGGTGAAACTGTAGAGACCCTACTAGGCCAATAGTATATTTCAGTTCGTAAAAAAAAATCTTTTTTTAGGACGAACAATGAAATATTGGAACACGCTGTATACTCATACTGCATTAAATAATACAGTGTAGGTAATAACAAAAGTATGTAATACAGATGTAACATCGTAATATAGAATGTTTTGGACAATTAAATTTTATTCATCGCATTTGAGATGCACAAGTGAGTTTTATAGTTTGTAATTAAGCGTGTTATATAACATTATGGATGCATCATTTTTTTTTTGTTGTAAATTATATATATTTCTGTAAGAGGTGAACCGGCAGTGAATGTTTGTGATGTAAAACTTGAACTAGAGCTTATGTATTCGAATTTCTATAATTTTACGTTTATTTTAATAGCTAAATTCAATTAGCTGTCTTCTATCAAATCAGAAAGGTAATTATATGACAAAACACTGAGTAGAAATCTATAAAAGACTGGCCTTAATTAAGACTATGGTTGTCAAAGGTTGACTATAAATAGCTACAGGCTGTGGGGGAAGTGGAACATGAATACCTTTTAATCTAATATATCTTACCGCTTACCTTACCTATACCTTAATAAAATGTATAAGATAGCGTCTTGTTTGTGTCGAGGAACAATTTGAAAGCGTTTGAAACGTTCTTGTTAAATACAAGAAATTATTAGTTAATTTTGAAATCATTTTTGCGTTGCGTCTTTCTATAGTTTTGTTTACTATAAAACACTGATTAAACAGACGTTTACATCAGCGCAAAAGCAGCTTAGTATATATATTATTACCAATTATATTATTTTATGTTAAAAATTGCAGCCAATTTCATGGACCTGTTAAGAAGTTGACAATTTAAAAAGTAAGGAAGTGCAAAAACTTAAAAAAAATAGAATTAGTAAAAAAAACAACATGATTCGAACACTAGAAACAATCACAAATTGACCATTTCATATTTCAGGATTGATAAGACCAGTAACCGTTTTTTAGGTAAATTGAAGGGCCTAAATTGAATAAAGTATTTTCGATTGATTAAATGATTTCCATTGATTGTTTTACGAAATATTCGAGAGTCGGAATCAACATTTGCTAACTAAAGATTTCTTTTTAAACTTATAGTAGAAGATACTTATCCTTAAGCGATGCGCGTCAAAGCGGTTACATTTAAAAGTCACGGTCGATGTTCGGCGTGTACACTTTCGATGCAGAGTCGCTGGACACAAGAGAAAGGTGAATGACGATTAAATCTTAATTGGTTGTGAGGACATTCAATATATACTATTATTATAGAAATAAGTTTATAAATATATTTGTGAGGTAATTTCTGGTACTGCTTATTCGATACTGAAAATTCTTTTACTCGATATGTTATTTATATGGATTTGTATGGTATATATGAACAAATTTAACTTAGTATCTATTTGACTGATTTTGATAAAACTATTTAAAAATATTCCTTGTGACGTCATTTGGAGTTCGCACACATACATATTTTTAATGGAAAAGTTAGTATGCGATACTTTTAATATTACATTTTTGTATAGTAATTTAACGTGTATGATTGAATTGAATGTATGAGAATGTTGTATTATCAAGCTTTTTACGCACTATAACGTACACGGCACTTAAACAATCTTCGTTACTCAACTCTTGTTGACAATTGTCAACTATTAGGACAGTCGGGTAGTTGGTCATATTTGCCTTAGTTGAATGAAATGTTAAAATTTCAATTAATGCCCCTACTTGTATAAAAATATTGTGAACCCTTGTTAAGAAAATAAACTGGAAGTAGAATAAGATTATTTACCTATTTTCTTTTCAATTGCGTAACACCGTAAATACATACAACAGTTTTGTATGAGAATCATAATCATAGCAACTATATAATTTTAGTCTCCTTCATTACAATTATGTCAGTTATGAATCTCATACGTTTCTGTGCATGTTTGACCCAGAATTTTAAGTACTAAACAAGGTAATTATTTGCGAATAATTTTAATTTCTCAGGTATTTTAATTAAACATTTTCCCCGTATTTTCTTAGAAACATTACTTCTACTCATTTTGTAATTATTTTGTGTAATATTAAGTTTCCATTTCGACACACTAATAAGTTTTATATGTCTATTTAAATATATTATATGGTTCTTTATTATCATTTATGACACAAATTGATAATTTGATATACTATTTTTTTATGTGTTTTTTGCTTAAAATTTAATAACAGAATTATACTCGATAGTAAGTACCGTGGAATCCTAAATAACAGTGAGCATAGATAGATTTACATTCCAATACCAGTCGGAGCTATCATGCCATCTTGCTTCAAAATATATGTACGTGTTCGCGCATCACATGAACCTTTGTCTCACCAATGTATCCCTATATTGTTAGCTTATCTGGCATGGATAATTTAGTTCGAATCATGATTTTACATGCAATCAACAGCCCAAAGCCGAGGTCCGGCCACTTTGACACCTTTGCGCTAGTTGCTCTTTCGGCTGAGTGTTTTAAGCGCTTGTCCAAAAAGCTCAGTGAAGTTGTGAAAGTCTCTCAGGTTAGAACGAATAATTAGTTAATAAAAGAAGCCAGTCTGCTTCATAATATTAACATTTGAAGGATGCGATTTATATGAAAGAGGAAACATATGGACCGAGACACAGCTATGCAGTACATGCAAGATATATATACCAAATCGTATTTCTTTGTCCGTGCAATGATTTGTATAGAACTTAGGGACAGTGATGTTAGTGTATGGTATCCAGTATTTAGTTTGGCATATCTGGGAGAAGAGAAAACGTCTATCTAAGATTGGCTTGCTTCGATTTTATATACTGTTCTCTCTATCATACAGCGCATGACGCAATAGACAAAGACAACATTATACAAACCCAAAGTTAACCAGCTATCGAGGTCTCCTTCCCAACGTGCCAAATCACAAACTGGATACAGCTATCGGTTTGCACTGTATATAACAGCTAGATATGTATTGGCTGATTCTGAAATGAGAAAAACCGTCAAATGGCCGTCAAATCCCGGCCAGGTAGACATACCGGCTACCGCCCGCTTGGGTATTGAATTTACACCAGCGGCTTTCTGAATGTGAACGCTTAAGCATGGCATGTCGCTTGTTATACGTGATGTATTGTGGTCGCAATCCAGTCGGACACAATTATCCAAACCATCGAGTTGTCGTAAAACTGTGACTGTGGAATCCAGTGTGTGGGCTTCTTCTGTTGTGAAGGGGAAAATATATTGGAACAACTCTTCAACACTTTTGCTATTGTTACAGAAACAATAAAATAAAAATATTATATTTTACATGTTCCTTAGTAAATAGCCCTACGCAATGAATGTCCTATATCTATTACCACATTCTGCGTGTATACATGTTTGTGTTATAATATTGAGAGAAAGCAATTGCATGATGTTACGCTGTCGCGCGCAAGACACTGACATCAGTCGAAAGTTCTGTTATTTATTACGATCATATTCACTGTTATTCTTACAAGTATGTAAATGTAAATATTGATAAAGCAATATTAATAATTTTCTCCCATTTTTTATTCTAATTGAACATTATGTGGTCCACACTTTGAAGTTTCATTTGAAATGCAAACAAACGCGTTTACGAATTTGTGTCAAATTGTGCGATATAGCGATGAACGTTTTGATACATTGAAGCAAATATAGTTTGGTTAATATCGTGTTCGGATACTAGTGAGTTCGACCGAGTCGAGATTTGAATGAAGGAAAATATCGTGATGAAACCATAGCATATTTTTTAAGCCTGCCTGAATAGCTACCACCCTCAAGTTGTAAAGGTGTTTCTAAGCACTTGTTGGTGCGTTCCTACAACAGCACTCTGAGTCAATCACCCATTCTATATACGTGCTATACGTTTAGCGTACATTTAGCGTGCTTGCCATCTTGTACCACATCGTAATTTATTAACATCATATAAAATTCTCAAACGCTAAAACCTATAAAGCATAAAAAATCTTTTAGTACTAGAAAACATTATTTACAGTTTCGAAATACATAACTTATGGAGTAAACAAAGATTTAAAACGACCACAAAAAACAGACGCCGAGTTTGTTCATTCGTCCATCATAACAGCATACGTTTGTTAACACGCATTCGTTTTATATTTTATTGTGCATTGTGTTACTCGTACATTTGTGTTATTTCAGTATATTTAACAGTGAAATGATGATTTTCCAAATTTGTACATATATTTGTGGTCTATTTTAAGAGGTCAATGGATATGACAAAATGTCAATGATTGAGCGGCTTTCATTAATTTATTCTATCTATCAGATTCGCTATATTATCTGTATAACATTGGAAACAAAATGGCGACTGTCAAATGAAGAATAGCCATTGAAAGTGATCTTTGCCTTGAACTTGCAATGCTATACTACATGCGTTCAAAAGACTCTTAGAGCTTAGAAACTAATAATAACTAAGCTAAAAAAGACTTACCTATGACTAAAAACTTCGAAATTGCAATTCCAATTTTACTAACTTTATTCTAAACTCGCTTACCCGGCGAACTTCGTACCGCCTAACAGTCGATTCATTAATTATTTTTATTTTTTTAAATACTTATTCTGCTATTCGGGACTCTATATAATGTTAAATGTTACAATCGTATAAATATTGACATTAATATTTATACGATACTAATATCACTCAATTGTTTTGCCTTCCCGGAACCTCTCCACTAACACTTAAACTTTATGGTATCATATTAAAGTTCAAATTGACTTTTAAGTATTATTACGTATCGTTTGTATGGGAATACAGAAAAGTGTTGTTTTTAGACTTTATAAGGTAATTTTTTTAAAAAATTCCCCGTAAGATCCATCCTCATACTTCAAGGAATATTCAAAAAAAAGAATTTGCTAAATCGGTTCCGCAGCTCTCGAGATTTGCGCTTAGCAACACATTCAGCGATTCATTTTTATATTATAGATAGATAAATAAAATTTTAAAACCAGTTAATATTGGAAAAAAATATTCATTCTGTGCTTTACTAACTATTACAAATATACTTTCACAAGATATATAATTGGAAAATTGTCTATGGAATTCAAACTCACAACACTCAGTGTAGTGGCAGCGCGAGGTGACCGACCTTTTAATCCACTGTGCCATACTAGGAATTAAAAGGAGTGCATTATACATTGTTACCTCTTTAATCTATGTTGGTTACACAACAAATTGTGCCTCTCAGTCGGCCTTTAACCGATTCACGATAAATCTCAATGACATACGACAAGGCTTATTTAGAGATCAGATGTGTATTCAGGTGTTATTATTGTTGAAAAAAAAATTGTATAAATTGATTATAAACATTTAAAGTACAACATTTCTTAAAAATTTCATACTGAAACCAGTTTTTACTGAACTCGCCAGGTTAGAAAAAAAATACTATTTGTTCGTCACATTGTTAAAAATCAGTAATATGTTATAAATAACAAATATGGACCTATATTTATCTACACTTATACATTAATATTATAAAAAAAGCAAAGTTTATGTATACGTTTGAAGGTGATCATAACCTCTGGGACTACTTTTTTTGTACTTTAGCATTTGTCCATAATCTCACTTGATGTTAAACGACGATGCGGTCTAAGATAGTAAACATGTTAAGCTTAGAGGAGTATTGGCCCTCAAGAACAGGTGCTTACTGACAAATTTTCAACTTGAAAGTAGTATTTAGTCTAAAATTAGAAAAAGTTTTACTGTCATGCTTTGTTTTCATCACATTTTCTTTCACCGAACGGTCCTGCTCACTCGCAAGAATTCACCGATTTCGATTGCTGCGGTTTCCGAACACATTGACCATTTAGCTACCATCGCCTCGAACTCATCCAATTCTAAAAGTTTTATTAACTGATAAAAGGCTACGTGAAACTAATGAGCCTAGGATATGTTTAATTTCTATGTTGTATGTAAATAAGTAGTGATAGTAATATATAAAAAATAGAACAATTGTCCGGATCACTGATCGAGAAGAATATTAATAAAATCGAAGTCCTGTTGACTATTCTTGATGAGACAAAAGTAAATAATTCATAACAATGTCATAAATCGATAACCGAGGGTAAAAGTCTAAATGTATCTGCAGGTTGTTTCCCCCATCTGGATAATATTTTCCAAAACAATTACTTAATATTCAACTACATCAATTTCAATCAAATTTTGTTTTTATTTTGGGGGGCAAACCCTCCATGAATGTCCTTATTCCGTACCCTACTTACAGTGAAATGGTCGTGACGGACCCGATCACGACGGATGCGTCGATTAAGCAATTTTGGATGTCTGCAGATATTTTTGCGGGTGAAATATCGGCGCGTAACGTATGCAATTGATAGTTGCAAAAGTCGAGACAATGGATCATGAATACTACTACAGATTAGGAGTACAACTTATACGTACTAAAACGATTGAAAAAAATGGAGTCTTACGGAGTGATCTAAAAACAAAAGCTTCTACGTTAAAAAGCATTGTCTTATCCAATAACAATCAATCCAGAAACTACAATCTAGAATGTAATGGCAAATCTACAATCTCAATTAAACACACTCATCACAAAACAACGGGTCTTTCGTCATACGCAGTCCAATTTTTCTCAGTATTTGATTAATTCACAAAACCACGTCTATCACTATTCACTCAAATGAAAGTACAGACTTTCTCAATAAATGTTTATTATGTAACAGAAGAAGCAGACATACTGCGTACAGTTTATCAAATGATAAGTGATCGTAATAACTTCTTTATTTTTGCAGATCAACATACCCGCGACATACAAGGGAATCGCCGTCTAATAAAATAATTGGTGAGTAAATTTTCACGTCACATTTTAACTTATTAATATTTCCTTAAAAATGTAAAATACACGGTTTCGATATTAACAGTTAAGTATCGTCAGTGGCTACATCTGCGTTTGAGTCTTCATAAATTATGACAGAGTACATTATTTTCGTGTAATTGTTTGTAACTCTTTAACAAGATTTTTTCCAACTCATTTGTTCCTTATCAATAATATGGCCAATTTAAATAATATTTTCATAAATTATAGTCTACGGGCTATTTTCATGTACAAGCTATATTATTGTAAAGTTTTATTAAAATCTGTTCTAAAGATTTTGCGTGAAGGAGTAACAAATATCCATCCATCCTCACAAACCGTGTCCTTTATAATATTGATGGTATTATACCAATCTGAATGTCTCGTTACCGGATTGCGGCCGCTAAATACTAGAAACGGTGACAAACTGGTCGTCCCATGTTTCCGACTCAGTAACACCAATAATAGTTTCTTAGGTAATAGTGTCAGATTTTATAACAAAGTCCCAAAGCATGTTACCGATTTGCCGGACTATAAATTTAAGCGCCATGTCAAACGGGTTTTGGTGTCAAAGGGTTATTATAGAGTGGATCAATATGTGAACAATGGTGATGTCTGGAATCGACTTTTCTCTGTGCAGCCATTAATAACGATTGTAACGTGTAATTTATTGAAATATGCATATTGAAATATGCATCTATTTATTTTAAAAGATAAACCCGATCGAGTTTCTTGCCCGTTCTTCTCGACGACTGGGTTGTTTTCCGAACCAGTGGTAATTTTGACGTTCATAAGCGCCTTCTTAGGGCCTAAAGTGAATAAAGTGTATTTTGATTTTCGAGGAAAGGCTCGGAGTTAATCACCACGTCAGTTGTGTATTAATGACATTAAAGGCGAAGGAACCTACAGTCCTATATACAGTATGTGTTACCATCACATGGTAACACTACGAGAATATTTATCTAGCTTCTTTAAGAATGTATTTTTTACCGTCAACCGACAATGACTAACTTTATTGAATGTAATACGGATTTCATTAAAATTTAGTAAAAGAGTGAAGCCTTAAATATTTTATCGGTAGGTAGCCACATACAAACCGAAGATCGTTGGTTAGCTCTGACAGACTTTAACTTTACGGTCACTACGATTTTACTAATTACAGTCACTAACACTTGATTAATGATTAAAGCAATGATGGCTCAGTGGTTAGCATATGCGGACATCGCGTCTATCGACATAGGTTCGAATCCTTACGATTGAGTTTTTGGTGAATGTTTTCGGTAGGGTTTTTTCTAAGTCCGCATATCTAGCTACCACCCTTAAGTTGAAAATATAACGCCAAGCAATTATAGGTGTGTTAGGGCAGCTGCTCTTGAGAGTCAGTCCCCCTCTAGGTTTACCGTGTTTACCGTCTCAGATCACATCACAGACTCTAAAACCTATAAAGTATAATATATCATAACTTTTATTAATCTAGATCAATAATCCTCCAATTATGTTTTTAGATATTCTGATAAGCACAAATGAGCCAATAATATATTTCTATATGTTTACAAAAATTACAAAATATATGTTTTATGTATTTAACAAGGTATTCATTTACGTATGTTTTATTTTTAAATATAAAAAAATCAATGTTTTTTGAATTACATACTCTTATTTTAATCATTTTATTTTATACTATAAACCGAAACCTCATGTCAAACAAATATTAAGATCTCTTTTTCCTTTCTCAAATATTACATTATAAAGTTTAAAATCAAAACATCACAAAAGTTTGGTATGAATAAATTTTTATTTGTTATAATTATAACAAGAACACCCTACATAACCAAATACTAACACATTTGATATGAATTAGACTTTTCTAAATTACTCGGATTATAAATGTAAAATCTAATTAGTCTCATTCGAACTATGTTATAATCTTGCAGTATAATTAACCCATATAAAATAAACAATAACATTGTAGCGACGTCCAAATATCATACTAATTATAATTACACGCGCTGATTTATACGA
Source organism: Antheraea assamensis (assembly GCA_035772565.1). Classification (NCBI taxonomy): domain Eukaryota; kingdom Metazoa; phylum Arthropoda; class Insecta; order Lepidoptera; family Saturniidae; genus Antheraea; species Antheraea assamensis. Next base: position 4,340,011 of record JAQQSE010000045.1, read on the forward strand.
AATAAAAATTAACAACGTCTATTTACATAACAATAACTGCATGAGAAAATTCACTATAATTGTTACAACGACAAAGATAACGTATTTTGTTTAATACATTTCAATTGATGTTACACCCGAACGAGGTCACATCTTGCGGTTCGATTCTTTCTAATAATGACATATGTAAAAAAACAATGTGTAACAAAAGACGGTAGACGTATTGACACATAAGCGATAGACTCCAATATATTTAACATATCGGTAACTGATTTCTTTTGAGAGATAAAGGTCAAAAGAATATAAAACGCTTACATCTATAATAGAATCATCCATCATTGCTAAATTATATTCAGTTAGTTTTATTTTAGCATCTAGTGTTTTAGTCCAAATAGTTCGATCGTGAACCACAAGAATAATGATGTTGTGTGATGTTTGATTTTTCCGTTTGGCCTCAAAAAGCCAAATGAAGATTTTCATAGTATTAACATTACTTGATTGGACATTAGACAACAATTCTACATTTGTTACTGTTTATAGGTGTTAACATTTGACCACAATCTCAGCTGGTGTTAAATCACAATATGGCTTAAGACGGGGTAACATGCTAAACCTATCGAAGAACTGGCTCGAAAGTGCAATTGAAAAGAAACCTATAAGTGCTTAACAACAGATTTTTAACGACTGAGTTTAATTAGCGAAGTGGACATTAGAAAAACTTTATAATTTCATAACCACTGTTGGCATCACCGATAGTTTTTGCGCAATGCAAGGATTAGATAAATATACATTTCTCCCTTGTTATCTTGTTGTTAATATTGCCTGCAAGCGTTCCTACACATAAATATATTGGTGATTAAAATACGATAACATAGAAACATTACAACGTTCAAAATACTTACTAAGCAATGTACAGAGATCTTATTATAAATTGTTTCTATAAGATCAATACCACAACCATATTTGGTATGAAACTATTATATTATCGATCTTCTTTAAGGATTATCATTATAGTGTCTGGTAGTCCATTATGTATTTATTTAATACCAAAATCTTGCTACTCAACTTATGTAACGCTAAGTTTAATGGTTTTGAGATTTTAATACAACTCATTGTCTTCTTACTTTTGTCCCACCTAAGTAGGGTCGGTACAACATGTATGTCATGTTTGTGATGTATGGTTTGGCTTAATTATTGTAGTGGTATTTAGGGTATACCCATATCCAGCAATGGACGTCTTTAGGCCGAATAGATAGATAAATCCTACAATATTGTAGTATTCTCGTATTTTTTATCACTCACCTAGTGGAATAAGTAGCATTCACAAGTGAAAATCTATTACCGAGTACCTAAGAGTGTACCTACCTAGGTAGGTTGTCGGTTTTAGGTTTGACAAGAATTTCGCGTGACAATATGTGACGATGTGGCCTAAGATAGTACCTTCTAACACGTAACCTAACACTTTTAGGTGCTTGGCGATAACTTTTTAACTTAAAAGAGGTAGCTAGATAAACAATTATTAGAAGAATGACATTGCTATAATTTCAACAATATAATTTCCATCACCGAGACCACTGTAGGGATTCGAACCGACATTAATCGAGATGGTGTTCGAACGTGCTGCCACGACTGAGCCGCTACAATTACACTTAGTGTACGGTGATCATTATCTAGATAGCCACAAACATTTCTACTAGTACAAAAACTGTCACCCAGTTTCGATGAATTCCAGTAACTGTTTTCAAAGTCAAGCTTTAAAACTGATGCCATTATTATCATCAAACCCTGCGTATCCACGGCTATCTAAAGCGTAAAGGTAACTATCAAATATAACAATTTAGTGTAGATACACATACGATGTCATCATATAGTTATATAAGAGGCACAATTACAAAGCAACTGTGAGAATATACCCATTGTTGGAGCGATTAAATTATTAGGACACTATCGCGTTGGCAAACATCGAGAGATGCTTGTCTGAAGAGTTATTTGAACCCTACGGGAGGGAAACGCATAATGAAATTTATATTTTAACCGGCAAATACGTCTGTTGATTTCGTGTATGGGAATTGGGTAAAGACCCTAATGAGGAGGTAAAAAATTGAGTAACTAACTTTATGCATCAATATAGTAAAGGTTATCGGGATTTCTTTTATTACGTTTTTTATTGGATATCAGACTTATTGATACCATTACATTAAAAAAAAAATACTTTCTTTTTCAAGTGTGCTTCTGAGGAAAGTGTCACTTCTAAGCAAGTGACGATACTTTTGACGTGTAATTGGTGTTGAATTTTTTAATTTTTACGAAATTATTTAGAAACAAATGTATGATGTGTATTTGTTTTTTTGTAAATTAATTTCAGTTATAACTTATTTGATTTGGATCTAAATCAAAATGTTAGTTTGGGAAGTAATTGTTACAATAATTTACATTACGTTCGTCTCCTTCTCTACGCCATCAACCTACAAATATTCCGTTGCAGTTTTTAATAGGTTCCTATAGAAAACAATCCTGATCGCCTTTAACGCGTCCAATACGCGAAAGAAAATGTTATAAGTCCTCCATTATACCTAATTAGATAGATAACCATATTGTCTAAAACAGAGCTCGGTTTTGTGCGAAATTCTTACAACATACAGCTTTTGTCTGTCATAATAATAATTTATTCGAATACATTTGTCTAAATAATACACTTGTATAAGTTTATTATTGTAATAAAGAACATAGGTTAAAAGGCTCCGAGGTCAAATAGTTAAGAACTTGAGACCAGTATAACATAAGAAATATTGATGCAATGTCCACTGATCCTACACCCGATAGTTTATTGATCCCATGACAATATCGACAGTTTTCCCCGACATTTCTATAAACCAAATATGAATATAAAAGCAGTGGACTGAAATGCAAATCACAATGGAATGAAATTTAAAATTAAAATAAAATCTCATTATCTTAACTCTGCCCTCCCAATACATTCTTAACATTTTAATTTATATTAGCCATAACTTAAATTAGTTTAATGTTGTAAATAAAACCGGCTTAATTTTAATATTAGAAGTAATCCCAAATTATCCATTTCATGTTTCAGGCTCGGTAAGACCAGTAAACATTTTTAAGTTACATTCTTCGGTTCTGCTATAACGCCGTAAAGAACATTACCGAGCCGATTTGTCAAGCCATATTTAATTTAATTTATTTCCAGTTTCATAGGATGGATCATTACATCAACTATAATGATGTCTTGTTATGACACCCCCCTCGCTATATAAATTGAAAACGTTAAAACTTATCTATACAACTATACAAATAAATTAAAATTGAAGTATCTGTTTTTAATGTCAAACTAACAGCATTTTACTAAATGGATATGAAAGTTTATACCGTACTTATAACAAAAAAAAACTTTCATTTTTACTTTTGCCCATCCGTCTGTTTGTTCCAGCTAATCTTCGAAGTGGTTGGACCGATTTGGACGGATTTTTTACTGGCAGATAGCTTATGTTATAAGGAATAACTTTTACTTTACAAAACTATTATTGTTTTCGAATAAACAGAAAATCGTTCAAATATAGTAATTTAAAGAAGCAGTTTTTAGAAACGCACGCATCTCACGCGCACCGATGGACTGAATAATTATTTTTTGCCAAATTAATTTAAACTGAAGGCCCAGGTAACAGCTAATGTAGAACGAAAATACACGTCTTGTCTCGACGACAGAGTTGTTTGGCGAATCAGTGCGGTAGTAATGTTTAAAGGTTCACAAGTGGTGGTCGGTAGGACCATATAAATACTCGTATATCTTACCAAGAAGGGTGAAAAAATAAAAATAATGAAAAATTATAAAAAATGCCTTTCGTAATGTAACCTACATTTTGTCCCATAAATAAATCGAATGACAACATCCCAAACAACAAAGCACGCACCAGCCAATAACCCCATCCGTATCTTGAAGTGGTAGCAGCTTAGAAACGATGTCTTCTGACCCTTATTTTAGCGAAGGAAGAATTTACACACACAAGCACTTTTATTAATATGCGATTTACAGACATACAAATGTTCAAGAATTTTTTATAACAATAATACGTGATAATTTTTAGATCTATACATATTTAGAGGCATCCTCATATATTTTTCCGTGGCAACAAAATTATATACGTCAAAATTCATAAAAGAAATGTTTTTCTTTAAAGTAACCAAAAAGTTTTCTTGCGTATATAATACATACTAGCTCATACCCGCCCGCATCGCTATGCCTTAAATAAACTTTTAATTTTAAAAAATGACAAAGGGTCAACGAACTTCAAAAATAAGTATCTAGAACTATCTACAAATAATACCGCATCGAGCGTTCATAATCCTAAAACGATATGATCATTAATTTTGACATGATTTAATCTCGAAGGAACTGCATTTTCATTATATATACAAGGAGATGAGAGATAGATTGCACATGAGTACCGATGTGATGAGCACCGTAGTACAACACTCTGGTACATTGCGCATAAGATACATATTAGTGACAGATCTCATTACTTGTTTCATTTAATTAAATAGTCATTAAATTAATTTAAGTGCCTAATGCCTTCTCAATGTGTAAATTAAATAAAGTAATTTTAATTTTGACATGAAGTATTTTATTATGGAATGTTTATAAAACCTAAAAGCAGTAACTTATATTTATTATCTGATTATTTTTGAAATATAAACGAGATATTCCCTCCGGTCTTTAAAAAAAAACGTTCGACTGACACCGATATTACGGCAACTGATAGATATGCCTCATGGCTGTTTTGTATGAGTTAGATTAACAACCTCACATAAATCAAAATGTAACGTAATGTAACAAACATATTTAGATGTTAGTACATACGACACTCGATATCAAACGATGTTTTCTTCACAAATGTTAATTGTTAAGAATAGAGGCTCTCATGTACAACTCCTGAAATATAATCACTTGGTGAATTTCTCCATGAAAATCGTGACTACCCAGGCACATATTGCATTAACCAAGAATAAAATGAAGAACACCATTACTTAAACATATTAGAAGAATAAATAAATGAATATATGTAAAATATTTTTAAAAACAAGCTTTTATACAAATGCGCTAAAAAGGTGAGCCGGATTGTTTAATTAATATGTATGGTGGCCATTTTGAAATCCGCCATTTTGTTTTTATTTTATTTTAATGTACAGGACTGAACAAAAATTTAAATCGTAGGTCATAGTCGTAGGAACTAGTTCTAATTCAGTTTGCAAGATCTGAACGAAACAAACTAACAAGCATTGTAAGCTAAATAAAAGCTTGTAAAAAGAAATATGTTCATTCAACGATTAAATACGATGCGTTTCCAATCCATAAGTACTAATCCAATCACGATAAGCGATCACTATCGTAGTGGCTTGTAGGTTAATAGAATTATATACGAAACTGGAAATACAATATCTAGCAATTTAATTGGAGCTTTGAAACACTTCGTAATTGTTAAAAACATGAAGCTAACATTTGTTTTCTTTTTCTAAATTTAGTTTAGGCATTTTAATTGAACGTTATTTGAAAGGTCAACTAATCACGATCATACCAATCATGTTTCAAATGCAATTAAATGTATTCGTTTGTTTTCATCCATGATTATAATCCATTAGACCAAGTACATGATTCAAAATCAATCGTGTCCTTGGCATAACTTAAATGTTCTTATTTTAAATGTACAGTTTTAATAAAGAGTCTATGATATATGTGGGAAAAATAAGTCGACTATATCTTTAATTATATTAGTACCGTAATGAGTACTACAAATATATCTTTATTAAACACTAGTTTCTGCACGTTTACCCAATCCAAAGTTATGAGGTAACAAACATTTAAAAAAACAGACGAATTGATAACCTCCTCCTTTTTTGAAGTCTGTTAAAAACAAACGGTGGTCATTGAATGCTCGAAGATAGAAAATTAATTTTTCGCAGTGTTCTTTATAGTGATCTACTATTTCGAAATCGTTTAACCGAATGTCCGTAAAATTCTTATTAAAGGAAAAATACCTTAATGCACGCGTCTTCGCACGATTAATTATATAAAACATTTTAGAATACTACGAGTGAAACCCATTAGGAACTTGTCATGTATAAAGCAAGCGACACTTAAGTTAGGCAAAACATGCAGCTTCTGAAAATCAGCTAATACAGTGCCATCTTTTGACTTTTTTACGAACTATCCTAAATTGAACTTAAAAGTTTGAATTAAAATCCACTACTTTCGAGAACCGATGTTGATAAAATAAAGCACGTATGTAGTTATAAGCTGTGCTGAAGTCACCTGTGAAAACCCCTTGAAATTTCGTATAACAATTTTGGAGATTAGCGTTTTCAAAGAGACAAAACGCAAGGGTAAAATTTTAAGTCTTACCGTATTCTGTTAGACTCCTTATAATACCCACGGTTAGTTTGCAAATATTGTCAGTGTATAAACAGTTCTATAGTTTTATTATATTAGATATAGATGTTAATAAATGGCAACTCTTACTAATATCACACAGGCTAATGTGAGTTTGTTTGTTTGTTACGCTTTCACGTCTTAAATGCTCAACCGATTATCGTAGAATTTCGCATACATATTGCTAGGAGTACCGAAAAGAGCGCAAGTATCTTCCATCCAGAATAAAAGTATCAGTCTCGAAACCACATTAACACGAGCGAAGTCGCAAGATAAAGCTAGTAGATTACAAATAAAGAATTAAATCTACTTCAAACGCCTTTCGGTATATACCGGTAGCTACATCTGCAAACTATTTTGCATTCTGAGCCTTCAAGCTCATTACTACTTAAATCATAACATGTGAAAATAGAAGTATTTAAATAGCGTTGCGAAAAAGTATATACCTTGAATAGAAAAATGGCATAAGTCAAAAAGTTTTTTTTTATTCACACTTATCATTTCAAATGCGATAAACATCTCAAACGATCGCAAATATATTTAGCATAAAAGTAACACGACTCCTTGAGGAGGGCATAATATACTTCTTATAACGATATAAATATACAAACCAACGAACTTATTATTTTATAGCTTGACATTTATATATATATGGAGTATGTATGTTACCTTTTTAATTGTTTCATAAAGAGATAAGAGAAGAAAAGTATATGCGGAATTATTCCAAACGTATATGACATCAGATAATACGACATACTATCCGATTATTTAGAAATGGGTCACATCCTTAGTGTTTTATTGTCAATTGACATAATTTTGTTTAGGAAACGTCATGCGATTTGGTTACGTAACAACTTTCGAACTAGGAAGGATAATAATGAGCGAGCCATCAACACTATGGTCTAAGTGAAGAGCGACAGGCGGATATATTGAACCTAAATGTACCAAATACGATTATCACACAGGACGGTAATTATGATTATCGTGATTATGTGTTCAATTTGGATACATTCATAAATATGGAATATCTACTAGTCTATATATCTATCAATTGTTTGATTGTCTTTTTATATTACAATTACTTGACAGTTATTATTCCATTTTAAGCTTCAAGTTATTAGTTATATATATAATAACTGTCAACCTAATACTTACAAAACAATTAAATAACAAAAAAAATGTATATGCCCAACCAAATTTTCTAAAGCAGAGTTAATTGTCCAATACCTATTTAGCTCGCATTTAAGCATTTCTTGTCTACATACCCTCGTAGACTTGCACAATAATCATTCAAAGGTTACTTTCCTTCTCTGACAGTCTGCACAGCTATAGATTATCCTTCCGGTTCAGCACTCCAAAACAGTTTGGTAGAGAATTAATGTAACACTTTACTTTTATCATGGCAATATTATTTCCTGCAGGCCGTATCCCTGAGAGGAATCTATTATTGCCGTGCTCTGGCGGTACTACTGAAGACAGTTCCAGAGAGATAACTGCAGCTCAGGCTATAAGATAGACAAAGTCACAATTTTGTATTCCCTTGTTTCTGCCTTCAAGTGTTTTTTTTTTCAGTGTAAAAAACAAACTTACTTTTGCTATACATGTTTATTTTTGTTTTATTGTTTATATGTTTCAAGATTGTTTGCTGCATTTTTGAAAATGGAACTATAATTGGGCAAATTTTCATAATTTTAGGGAGCTGTAAAAATTAAAACGTGTGAACATAGCAGTGGTAAATAAAAAAAAACGTTTGTATGGACTAAACACTGTCGGGATTTCCTGTTAAAGTAGCTTGCAATTTTTGACTAGCACCATTACTACATATCTAAGCTCGTAACTTAGACCAGCGCCAAAGAATCGCTCGCAGCGATGGCTCTTCTCCGGTCATGATTAGTGTAAAGACGAGCGCCTGCATTCAGTTACGATATGAAACAGTTGTAAACGTAATATTCCTTTACATAATTACATTTGCTCCGGACCTCATGCGATAATGACCGTTGTTTCGACCGCAAGTTGCCTCACCGCAACTTTTTTCAATTTCATTTTATTTAGTTCACAATCTATTATTACTTAGTAGAGCTGTCAAAAAAGGCCGAAAATTGATGGAACATCGCAATGCACTGAGAAAGGAGGAAAAAATTTAGGAAAAATTTGACCAGTACAGTCCTCGTCGAACTTTTTGACCGCTCTGAATACAGATACGCAGAATACAAATTTTGGTATAAATACGTTTCATATTATATATATCACATAGAGTAATATTTTAACTTTGTTTTGTATTAAACTCTTGACTATATTATGCGCCAAGCAGCCAAAATGATTGACGAAGATTGTAGTAGGATATAAATAATCATGCGCGTCCGCGTATCGGCTCCTAGTTCTGCTAGACGATACCAGGAAGGTTCTCGAAAGAATAATATCCTCCCAGGTCGTAGAGCATATGAAAAAGGTGGGGCCTAACCCAACGGACCCGTACTTCGGTTTCCGGTCAGGGCGCTCCATTATGGACGCTCTGAACCTCCCGAAGACACTGTCCACGGAAGCGACCTCCCGACGAGACGTTAATAAAAAAAGAATATGAATAATCACATATTAATGTAAATACGTTTTTCCTTACTTTATTTATATTAAAGCTAGCCGTGACCAGCCATTTTGCTCGCAAATTATTTAAAAAATACCGATCTGAGCTGAAATATACCCTATTCTTTTTTCGGACTACTATCCGCTGTTGATCTAACGGCCCTTTTTTGGGCGAGCGCTTAAGACACTCAACTGTATGGCAACCAGCTCAAAGATGCCAAAGTGACTGAACCTCGGCTTGAGCTGTTCTCTATTCATCTATTTATACGAGCTAAGCAACATGTATAAGGTTAACTAGCCAAAACAATAAAAAAGTCCCTTACACAACTCATAGCTATACTTTGTGTGTGTGCACGTGTATGGGGTACAGTATACTGTATGTTGTAAACTAGTGAATGCAGTATCACTAGAGTGCTCGAAAACTCCACTCAGATGCTAGGAAGGGAGGTCACGGTGGGTGTACGGGAACGAAGTTAACCGATTACCGAAGTTGAACATCAACTCGTTCTACCGCTCGTTATTCTATTGAAAAAGGTTTTTATTTTACCGGGGATATCCGTAAGATCCAATCGGTTCATATTAGAAGATAGAAATTATTTATGACTATATACACGAATTCTTTTTGACGGTCGACAGAATCCTTGCGATAACATATATATTACTCAATAACCATAAGAAATAGATTTGACAATTGTCTACATCGTTGCATCTGACATTCATAAATCACAGAACAGTTACAAATACCAATCTATACATCGAAGTTCGACATTCTCATAAAGTTTATCGACACATCTACATCACTACAGATAATGAACATAATGAGATAGCTATTATTATGTAATTCGAATCCCGTGCGTAATATATGTAGACTCGTTTTTAGAGTGCATTTCAATAAGTCAATTATTATCTGACATAAGGCACTTTGGCCAGACTAGAGATGTTCATGACGTGTCGAGTTTTTTGGACAACCACACAATTTATTTTATTCGATTTTATTATTGCATTTGACGGTAAGCGTAGTGCAATCCAAAATAACAGCAACCATAGAAAAATCCACAACCGCTTGGATCGTAATTTTTGATATCATACCGGCCTAAAAGCTCTCGCCAGCTTTACATTGATTGTGCATGGTAATTTAGTGGTCACATCCCTTTCTGGTACAGATGCCTAACATCTCGATGGAGTACCAGAAAAAACTGATACGTCCAATAACGCGACACAGTTAACGCGATATTACTACGGTTATTAATGAGTGTATGTTACTCTTTCAGACAAAAACTACTGAACGGATGTTGATGCAACTTAATCATTTAGATTATATATCAGAATAACATGAAAGCTTTCGTAATTGTAAGTAATATTATAAATGCGAATGCGAGTTAATTTTTTACGCTTTCACGCAATAATTACAAAACCGATCATCATGAAATTTTGTATACACTTTGTCAAGAATACAAAAAAAGACCTTACTTTCCGTACATAAAAAAACTACTCCCAAGAGATAGATAAAATATAAATGGACAATTACAATTAGTAATTCACAAAGATATAGTTAGATTTGTCCAAAATATATCAACCAAGTTCCAAAAATCCTGTCATCAGAGTGCTGTTTCGTTGTACGTTGTACAAGCTGTCACATTTAGAAGAAGATAATGCATGGAGCCTCATCCGTGGGTGTTTACTAGCATATTACAAATGCGAAAGTAGGATTACTTGACTTTTATCTATCAATCGCGGTTAAACATTCAATTCTTGTAAACTGCGTTAATACAAGTCGAACATATTGTGAAACAGAACACAGTACTTTTTTTATTACAAAAAAAAAGTGAGAAAAAGAGTCTTGATAAATGAATCAGTTACCATTTCGTATTTAGTTTTCTGAGCTTCTGTACGCAAATACAAAGTTTTATGGAAAGCAAGGCCGTTTGGAGTATTACGACGTATAGCTCACTTATAACTATCTCGGATGTTTTGCTTTACCGTGATACGGTGTAATAGAGACCTTGGAAGGCTTAAGTACATCTCATAAATCAAATATAATTTACGTTCACGAGGTGAACAGTGACCTTCAATTGTATAATAGCCATATGTATGTGTACTATAGGGTCATGTGTTAAAATGAGGTCAAAATACTTTTGAAATATCTGAAAAGCATTTCAAATACTTTCTGAAGTTGAAAGATATATAATTAAAAGGACAATCTTTCGTTGATTTCAACTACTTATTTCTTTCAATATATTGCAAACACAACTTAGGTTGTTATTTGCGAATGCTCATTGAGAAGTATACAATGAGATTATAAGTTACAAAAATAAGGAAACACATAAAAATTACTTTCAATAATATATCTTCGAATCATATGTTATTGACCAAGATATAAATCAAGACACTTTTGATATCACCCGAGTAATATGTTTTTTTTCCGAACTGTCTACACTGTTGAGCTGGCAAGGCCTCTACAATTTCACCGGTCTACAAGGGTAATATGACTAATGCCATGTATTAGTACTTGCTTAAAATTAATTATGCTTTTTTTTGAGATTAAAGCAAGCATTGATTACTTAACAAACCGCTTGACAACAGATTGATCTACGATTATGGGAGAACTAGCTTTCGAGGAAAGCAAAATTGACAAACGATTCTAAGCTAAATTTTGATATCTCTGTCAATAGACCTGATGATCGAATCCAAGTTGAACATACTCTTAGCTATATAATGGGCCACTGAACACAATGACTTAATACAGCTAATTACTTAATTATTGCGTTGATTAGCCTTTGGCATACCGGGCGTAATAGACGGTTAAGAGGACATTATGTTTAATAAATAATGAAGTTTAAATAAGTAATAATTAGATTGGACATGTCACTATTCATATTTTCCGGGCAGAATTAATAGTACCGTAGTTAATGGCTTAGCTACTGGGCATGAGTAATGACAATTGTACGATGCATTGAGCATACATTTATAAACCATTTTAAGCGATAGAATATTGCGACATGCACTGCAAAGTGACGACTTTGTATTTGATAGTAACTTTGGTACAACCCAATTTCAATGAAATCGATTCCTATCCCATCCCATCGCTGACTTATAAGCTTCACAACTACTGGATTCAGTATTCATCTATCATTCAATAGTTGAGAAGCGTGTTAGTCAGCGTGATAGTGATGAATTACTGATTTAATTTGGAATAGAAATTGATTTCGGTGAATTTATATTTTTTTTTAAAAAGAATCATTATGACATATGTTATCACAATGAAGAAGCTGTTTGTGAGTTGATATGACAAGAATCTTTCCTTACATGAGAATAATAATGTTACCTATAAATTGCAAGCAGAATCAATTAAATAAATAATTCGTTAAGGGCGCTGCAAGCTATTTTGTTTAAATATAGCATAGATAAAGCTGGCGCGCTAAAATCACGAATAACACGTGAAGGTATATTACTATATAGTGACGTCATTGATCCTCAATTTGCATACAAACGAGTCAAGGCCGTTTCTTTGTTGTTTCTTTAATTACCAAATAGAGTAACTTCACACCCTATTTAGTTGGTCGGTAAACAATATGGCGCGAGGATGTAACGGATGAGATCAATATCTTGAACAACACAAACGGACTGTGTAGAAACGAAAACTGAAGCCTTTCATTATTAACAGACGCCTCTTTATCTCTTTCCTACACGTGTATTTTAATTTTCAAGCATTTATACATTTTGTTCTAAGAACGTGGATATTAAATAAGTTTAAATACAAGACTTTGTCAAACGCCTTGTACATGTATACAAGAAAGTGTTAAAAGCTCACTGTGAACTGTACACAAAATTCACTATTTCCGAACATTGCGAACTATTTATCCGAACTATTTATGCGAGTAGTACGCACGTATTGAAACCTTATTGCTCCGAGTATTGTGAACATACAAATTCGTTGTCAAAATGCACATAAATTGCATCTATACTATACCTATAAAGTAAAAAAAATAATATTTTGTTCGTAATGGATAAACTCAAAAAACACTTAACAGATTTAAACATTTCTGTCACTTTATACGCTACGATAAAAGCAATATTAACGCGAGCGAAGCTGCAAGCACAAGCTATTATCACATAGATGATATGTTTTACATCGACAAACTTCAAAACCGTTTGTCCGAGATGATTTTTATTCTATACATGTTAATATAACTCACAGCTAGGTGACGCTAGATTCTATTTTAATGTTATTTAGTATTATATTGTAATTTTACAAAGACGAAGTCGCGGGTGATTGTCAGTTAACTTTTAAAAGTTCGCTTGTCAGTTTATCGACTGACCTCGATTAAAAACGAAGTTTGAAGCGAAACTAACCCGAATTAAGTGTAACAATGCATCGAAGGTTAACTTCAAGTACTGTGATTATTGAAAAAAAGGTGCAAAAGCTAAAAATGTACAGTTGGTGAGTGTGTCTTATTTATTCCTATACATGTGAATTCCCATTCACTTTAATACAATAATTTGTTGCGGATCCAACTGAGATGCATTGCGGCGGATTTGTTTCATTGCACAATTATGTATAGCAGACATTTTTATTCCTTTTTTTATGGCAACACAAATTTATATGATGCAAAAGAGACAGTATATTATTAATCTGAATTATCTAGAATAAAGAGAGAGAGGCAAAATTTCGAGCTCGATTCTTGACAATGTACATCACAAACTAAATCACAAAACTAGCAATGTTCCTCGTTTCTCTTACGTAAATTACAATACGTTGTTGAGGTGTTGTAATAAAAAAATTTAAACATTGCATGGACTATATATGTACCGGTATTTTATATTAAATATTTATGACGTAAACAATTGAACGAATTGGATGCAGTAAATGACTAATTATGAAGATGAAATTATTAAATACAATCGTACGTTTAACACTTTTAACTTGCTTTGTCATTTAAAAGCCGTCACTATAAACGTAACCAATACGATAAGGCAAAGTTCGTTTATTTGTTACTTGTTTTTGTAGGTGGTAGAGCTACGCTGAAGCTATCACTGGTTTCAGCATGAATGGGTCTGCTCGCCCGGGGTAGTACCACCCTCTCACAGAAAACCGACGTGAAGTAACAGCGGTTGCACTGTTGCGTTTCGTTCGGTCAGTGAGAGCGCCGGATGCCCACATATTTAAAAGGCCGGCAACGCACTTGCGACTCCCCTGGTGTTGCTAGTGTCTATGAACGGTGGTGATCACTTACCATCAGGTGATCCACCTGTTCGTTTGCCTCCTATAATATAAAAAAAAAAAAACTTTCACACCGTAGTTACTCAACCGGTCATTATGATTTTTTGTACGCATGTTATCATGGGTACAGAAAAGGACATAGGGTATCTTTTATGTACAAAAAAAATCCTATTCCCAAGGGATAGGTCAAATCTATATTACCACGAGCGAAGACTAGAGCAAAAGTTAGTTTTAATATAAATGTTAGAACTATGATACGGTCTATTCTTTTAACTTATATTCGTCAATACCTTATATTCGTCAACATTTATTTATTTATATATATTTAACGGTTCAGATAAAATATTGCAATATAATGTAATAGTAATAATTTGTTGTCTACTTATTTCTAACCGCATAACTTATTCCGTGTATTATATAACGTAAAAAAAACATATAATAAAACCTGAAACAGAATTCAGCTATGATATATAAAAAGAATCATGTAATTCGTTTCAGTGTCTTTCGAGTTATAAATATAATAAAGAATAACGAGTCAGACACGCTGAATTGTATATATAAGTATGTAAGGAAGGATTGATTCAAGTAAATCAACCTTAAAGGTGAGCATTTATATCATAATGATTATAATACATTGTTACAAAGTAAAGTGCTACATTAAATAATAATCGCTTCAGGTTGTAAGTCACGCGTACCGTCTCCAGAATATCTCACGACAGTCGCTCTCACACGATCCAACCTTTTGTATCAGTAGAACACATTTCACGCTTCCTGCCTACAAACACGCATAGTTTTCTTCGTTACTTCATTACTTTTTTTTTATTTAACCTCATTTCGCATGGTGTTTGTTTATCACGTGCTTATCGTATTCCGCTATGTAGTTATTTGTTTGAATTAAATAAGTTTAATATTTTGGTAATAATTAGGACGTAGCGGAGCGAGTCCAAAATACTATATGATAATTATTTACACGTTCTCTATCTTTTTATCAAATAAAAAAAAACTTACATTCCAAATTTCAAATTCAATATTTAACGCTGTTTTCAATAAAACACGTTAAACAACACAATTAATTTAAAATAAACTATCTTTTGTTTGCGACATCGTTCGCTTTAATGTAGATTTGAGCTGTCCTTCAAGAACAAGACTTTTTTTCTGGACAAATGACACTATTTTTTTCTATACCTGCGTGAAAGCGTAACTGACATTCGCATTTGTGATGATCATTTATTATGATGATTAGAACTAGATAAATTAGGATATGAAGACACGTGACCATGTTGCTAGAACTCATTACATTGACAATAGTGATTATTTTTAATTAATTACATAAATTGTAGTCTTATATACTTCGACTCGATAAATGAACCAACTTCGCGAATCACCACAAATAGTCGCTACTATTCTTTTTGATATAATTTTATTCTATTATAAATCTATTCATACCATCTAATGCTATTGAGTAATTTCTACAAATACATAAATTGTATTAATGTACCACATCCGGCTTCGCGCGGGTTCAATGGACTTTATTAGTCTTGCATTAAAAGTGTCCAAACCATTCAGATATTTCATTTATCGCTTTGAATTTACAGATTCTCTCTAACCCAAAAGTATTTTTGTTATGTTTATTTTTAAATCTGTAATATCTTCCAAGATATTCCAGGTATATATTGCAAAGAGCAGTTTTAAGTTCAATTAAATCCTCAAGGTACCTAATTAGTTTTACTGCTTACTAAATTCATTAAAATAAATTATTAGATCAGGCATTATTTTTTAATTAATGAAATATTAAAGATAAAAATGCTTACTGTGAGTTATCCTTAGTGGATAGCTACATACCATTAGAGACTCTTTTGTAGGGATTTTTACGATATACAATACCACGCTACATTATTTCAATATATCCCATAAGGTTTAGCCAGCGTTATCAATGTAAAGGCCCGAAAAACATTTTTACAGCGTGATTAAAATCCATCGATTTTTTTTTGTTTTATATAAATACTAGCGTGCCCGGTACACGTTGTCCTGTTCTAATAATAAAAGAAAATATCCTGGAATCAAATCACACCGCCACCTAACGGGCCTATAGTTGTGAGTCTAAATCATCGAGGGGCCCACTGAAATGTGCATAATTTTTTTTATCAAAATCGGTGCAAACGTTTAGGAGGAGTTCAGATACATACAGAAGAATTATATATACAAAGATAAATTGCATATATTATACACATAAACCTTCCAGAAGATATTCTCCAATTGGTAGTGAAAGTGTTATCAAAATTCCTTGCATAGTGAGGAATTAAGAAAACAGGCGGACATATGCGAAAAGCAACTTTGTATTATAACATTGTCGACTCGATGTTGTGGGAAGTTGCAATCGATATCACATAATTATTACCTCAAGCCTTATTCTCATTTTTAACAATGTTATATTCTTGTTAACGTAACTCTAATAAACAAACAGACATGAACGCTGTCACGTTTAAAAATAACCCGTGTCAACGAGAAGAACTGTACGAGTATACGAAATAATACTTCACTCGCCGATCTAGATAGTAGCATCTAATTAAAATCAGATAGTAGACAATAAACGAAACCATAGGTCACGGGGATAATAAATACAAATAATAGATCATAGATCAGATAATAGAACAGTCTGCTCTGTAACCAATCATTAAAAAATTTGTACAAACCGCAAGCCAATTACATAATTAGAGATAACATCCGCTCATCTCTTTCACTGGCAACTAAGTATCGACCGTTCCTTAGTGAAGTTATGTAGACATCGATAACTAGATACATCGATATTTTAATTTGAAGATTGTTTTTTAAATCATGCAATGAGCCGGAGCTTTCGATGAAGGAAGTCATCGTGATGACGTCATAGTCTAATGTCTAATTTGTTTATTTATGTAATCTATCTACATGTACCACATAATTGATATTATTAAAAATATCTCAGAATGGTTTATTCATATACTGTTATGTATGTGGACTGTATTTTACCTGTTGTTATTAAATCTTATAATGTAATTTAACGCGAACTCCTTTTGTTAGTCTCATAATTGTTGTTACCAATTTTTATTATGCAATACATTTTTTGGTAGTGAAACATCTATTGGCGCGACTTGGTAGTAAAATCGACTCGTGGCAAACGGCAAACGGATTGACGCTTTGTATACCATCACGCCGCTTCTACGTCACCCTTGCGCGGGTGTACTGTACACTACATCGCTTCTCTGTGTAAGCTGCGTACCATTTATATCCGACTACAATATACTTAACTCGTTTTTAATAGGAGATTCTTATATTCACTTAAATGTTTCACATCTGTCGAGATTCCTAAGCTGGACAACTATTTGTTATTAAAAACATTTATTATACTCGTCCCTCTCTTTTTATCTGAACTTAGGAAAAAGGAAAACTGTCGTTTTTAAATTACTCTCATATTACTTTTTTTTTTGTTTTTCCTATCGATATATTATCATGGCAGTACCGTAGCATTGCCCCAAGAATATGCGGGTTACCGCACGTTTCATTGAGTAGGCTTGCGTGCTGCGCGTATACACAGTTCATCTCTTTACTCACGTGTCATGACAAAGACGAACGCGATAAATTACAAGCATAAACGTGAGCGCACAATACACCTTGCATGACAATATTAAAACATGTAAAATTTAATTCAGCTCAGTCTACTGTATACAAACATTGAGATAATTAATATATTATTCACTGTTGCTATAAGTACTTATTAATCAGTAACAGATTGTGTGTTGTTTTTAATAAATTTATTATCATTGTTGCTCTATTTTGTTCCTACGGAAACTTGTCTTATTCCATCTCGCACGTCTATTTCTTTCAATTTACAGTATAATTCTGTATTCTCTCTCTCTCTCTCTCTGACGGCTCTGACAGCTCATCATACTTTTTGACCAGAAACGTTGTACTAAATACTGCATACGTACTCGATTTATTATTATTAAAGTAATTCTTTCTTTCTATACTCGTTTCAATATCATTAAGAAAAATAAATTTTATTTAGTTTATATCAATCTACATATTATCAAAAATCTAAATAGTAAATACCTTATTCTATTTAGACTTTAAAATAGTGTTTTAAAAAAGCAAAAACCACCAACGATTCCCTACAATATTTCTGTTATTCGCTTTAAAAAATAAAGTTGTATAGGTATTAAAAATTGACTGAAATTTCATAAGGTCAATTTAAACATTAATACGTGCTTACCATTGACTATAGAATTTATATTATAAAATTGATTTTAAATTATTAAAATTGTACGGAAGCTGTCAACTAAAGGAAATCACACGATTTCAATTATTATTGCAATTGTATTTAAGCAACTTAATATAATTATTATTTAATTAATTGTAAATTTTTGAGTTTTAATTTTTTTTATTATAATACAAATCCAAATCGCTACAGCTCTAATGTTTAGACCACGCGTTCACTTTCACCGCACTGCATCGCATCGCGCTGAGATGCGCGGTAGTCGCTCAACCGAGAAATCGATTCAGAAATAATTGAATTGTGTTTAAAACTACAAAGATGTTAACAGTCGTGACAGTAATAAAACAAGTAATCGCTACACACGGTATTCTGTAATCGCTTCTATTTTCTTATGGTGTGTATTTGTGCATATAAGTAACAGCGCTGAAATATTGGTCTGCAGTCTCTAAATTTGAGTTACATCATCATCTTCTCACCCTTATCCAAACTGTGTAGTACCGGCACAAAATGTTTTTCGTTTTCACTTTCCTCTGTATGTCTGCCTCAGTATTTATTTTATACACATATCATGTTACGTGCAATCTATCCATACCTTTTTCAATTCATGTATATTCACTAAATGAATTATAAGCGATGATAGTTCCGTTGATAATGTGTTCCGACACAGCGTCGAAGGACGTAGGTTCGAATCCTAGCAACTAAGTCGGAGCATTCGGTGAAAGAAAATATCGTGAAGAAACCATAACATGGTAGTAGGGCTTTTTCTAAGTCCGCCTGGCTAGCTACCAGCCTTAAGTTGAAAATCTGTCGTCAAGCACTTGTCGGTGTGCTTCGGCAGCTACACTTGAGAGCCAGTCTCCCTCTAGATTAAACGTGACTACCATCGTAGACCACATCATCATTTTACATCAGATGAGATTGTGGTGAAACGCTAACCTATAAAGTATAAAAAAAACTATTCTTGAGCCGAAAAATGGCAGAGTAGTCTTTACACATGAGTAACTTTTATGTGATGTGCATAATTGTGAATTTTTGCGTAATGCTTATGATCTATTGTCAGCTGTTGTATAAAAGTCTATGTGTGAATAGGTGTCCTGATATTTATTTATTCTATTATTAGTAGTAATGGATGACTGTAAAAGAAAATGTAATTGGGAAATCTGAGCGCCTGACAAACTAATATTGTTTTAGTATGAGAATTTAGTACAGAAAAGTGATTTATCCACTAATTTATGCTTTATGTTCAATATGACCGGTGGTATCTATGGTAGTTAAGCCCGTGCTTTCCCTCGAGAGTATCCAATTTCCTTACCCAGCAATGAGCCATTTACAGCCCGTTATGTATTGCTATGATTTTATTTTATTAGCTTTTTAAGATTTCCAACGTTACATAATGATAACAAAATAGTTTTCGAGGATTCGTGTGAAATGAAACTCTTTACTTGTGAGACTAGATTAAAGTAAAAGCTGCTTTGTGACCTTAAGGTCAGCGCTTTCATATCCAACTGTACCGTAAGCCTGTTGGGCGCACGAATTACTTAGTATACTCGTACATTTTAATTACATGCCTTTTTGCCTTTGATACGTGTAATGTTTAAATTTTAACTTATTCTATGATATCATGTAGCTGTAACGAAATATATTGAATGTTCCCTTAAAATATTATTACATAATAAACTCAAAATAATCAGAGAACGAATACTTATTATTTATTTTATTAAATAAACCTTCAGTAATACCACAATTACTAATTGAAACAAAAGAAAGATCTGATAGCGCGTTCGCCTTTTACATGCACGTAAATCTACATGGCCCTTATAGCTTCTAAAACAACCTTATTAGCATATTGTTCTACTTTATTACGTAATTTATTTGAATACATTTAGTAATTCTGCGTTTATATATTTATAGATAAGTATTAACCCTCCCATCCAACCTCACAAAATTTCTCATTCATAGTAATAACAGGATAGTTGTAGGTATAATATTTGTAGTCCGGTGAAACTAAGAAGGCCTTTTCAGACTAACAGTGTAGTCAGTTCGAAAAAAAAGGATTATATTTGAGATCGATAAACTCAAACACCATTAAAATTTAAGATACTTCGGTGTTTTTTCATTCAGATTTTATTATGCTATTTTTCTATAACTCGTCACTAGATACCTGTTATGGTATATTGTAATTTAACATGGAAGAAGTCGCGAATCACTTATAGTATCTGTACTCTTTGTCGAGGCAAACTTTAGACAGCGTTTTCATTCATGATAACCGTCATATTATTTATGATACCGAAGTACAATTTACCAAAATGTTAAAACAATTAAAAGCAAATACTCGCGGAAGCCGAACGGAAAGTACATAATTCTCATAGAGAAAGTAGCTAATCAGATGGGAAATATCCTTGCTTATTCTTCTCTTGCATCGTTAGGCATATTAAAAATTAAAGTTTCGTGTTGTCTTACGTTCTCTCAGTGATTTGCTTGCTTCACACTTAATATACATTGATAGACAATAGAACTGAAACCATGAGGCATGGTCAGCAGAACAATAAAAAAGTAACGTCCATCTGATAAGAGAATAATGAAATGTTTAATATCCGGACCATAATCATTTCCAACTAACCGCTTCGACGGTCAATCCATTATGCCGTATGGATTTATACTTATTAGTTATCAGGTAATTTATTTTCAATCGGATTGCGATAATTACCGTCATTATTCGGCAAATGTAGGACACGACAATTGTACACGACTGATTCATGACCACCGTACATCAAGAGAAAAATTCGCCATGCGTATCGCATTACGGGAACATGGAATCAATACCCAGTAATTAAACTTGGTAGTCTATACCCGACTGCGTTGCGACCCTCTTATACATAAAATAAGCTCGTCAGTTTTTTCGTCTTTGTTAGTTTTTTATATCTACTGTATATATCTAAGAGCCAAAAGACTTTCATGCCGGCATGATAGAGAAGGAACGCCGATCTGTTGATTGCCGTTATTATTTTGGATTACACTGTGTTTCACAGACAAAGCGCAGTCACTTGGCCTTACTACTGCATAAATAAGTTGCCTGTGGGTTTTCACACATCAGTTACGGGAAATACCACGGTCCCCGCAGCTCATTCTTCCACGAGCGCCAATTGAGCGCAAATTATTTTATATTTTAATGAACCATTTAAAATATATAGAATACTTCCTGCCTTCTTAAGAGAGGTATTGACAAGATATATCTGAAAAGGTTTTTGTACAATTAATAAAGTTGGTATTACACAAATAAGTAATTTATCTCAGCGATATAAGACTTTAAACGCGGCAATTTGTTTGTGGAAATCATTGGACGATTGCCGACATACCATTATTCATTGTTCACCGTTTTGTCTGGGCGTTTGTTACTTATAGGTACGTTTTCCATTGTTATTGCCGTGCTATATCTCTCTATCTTTATAATATGCTAGTCAGTGTACGCCTTTCTGCATGGCAATCCTTACTTCCTTACTAATATTATAAATACGAATGTGAGTTTGTTTGTTGGTTGCGCATTGACACCTTAACTACTCAACCGATCACCATTAAATTTTGCAAGAAAAAGACAAAGAGTGCTTTTTATCAAAAAAAAAATATTGTTCCTGAGAGATAGGTCAAGTCTACATTAAAGCGACCGAAACTAAGGGCAAAAGCATAAAGTATAATAAGTTGCTTCCACAGAGGACAAATATTTCGACTCAAATTATATTTAAAAAAATATGAAATACTTTAATCAGTAGTTTAGGCCCTGAGAAGGCGCTTATGAACGTTAAAGTTACCACCAGTTCGAAAAACAAACCAGTCATCGAGAAGAACCGGCAAGAAACTCGATCTAGTTTAACATTTAGTATATTTATAGTATAGTATCGACAGTGGATGACAGTTCTACGAGTGCAACGTTGCGAAGGTGTACTGCGATTTTACGCTTCTCTACGTAGCATCTTATTGGGACGATCGCAGTTTGCATAGTGTTGATCGTTGGCTCGCGTGTGTGATTACTATGATACAGATTGTGAAACAAAACATTTCGACTTTATATACCCTAATCAAATATGGTATGATTATACATATCTTCTGATATATTTATTACAATATTGATGTTTATCTCTTCGTACTATAAATATATGCATATTTTTTATTGTTTATAGGTTTTAATGTTTGATCACAATCTCGTCCGGTTTTTATTGACAGAATTCAAGTACAATTGCCGGGACCGACAGATATTTAGACAGATATATTTTCAATTGAAGGGTTATCGATAGATAGAGAGATAAACAATAGAATAAGCCCTGCTACCATGTTGCGGTCTCATTTATATTTCCATACTTTTTTTTTTGACAATAATTTGAAACAAAGTTACATATTTATTCAACATTATTTAGTAAAGATATATTTGTTTTCTGTTATTATTTGTTATTTATTGACAGACAACTATAATAACTAGATTATTTTATAAAAATGCGAGGTATTTTTGTTTACTTTGTTTGTTTATAACAAAATATGCAAATATTTTTGACATCTAATTACAAATAGCTGCCGTGTCCGATTGTATTTTTTATTTATCTATTTTTTTTATTTAGTGCTGTGATAGCTACAATTCCTGTACACGACCGACTTTTGAGTGATATGCATAATTTACCAACGTTAACCAAAACTTACTACAATAAAAGTTACGCTTAGTTGGTCGTGTGTGAAATTATTTTCTAAAATAAAAAAAAATAAACTTTTTAAGTCTTTTTTATTCTTTTGGGATATACGTGTATGGTGTAGTATGAAATGTGGATCAATAATTAATAAATACCTTTTTTTTCGATTTGTTTATTATGTAAATTTAGTTCTGTGTACACTCCTCGTCAATCTCTTTGGCCGCTCTGAATACAGGCGTAAGTTTTTTTTTTTTTTTATAGTATAGGGGGCAAACGAACAGGTGGGTCACCTGGTGGTAAGTGATCACCGCCGTCCATAGACACTAGCAACACCGGGGGAGTTGCAAGTGCGTTGCCGGCCTTTTAAATATGTGGGCTTCCGGCTCTCACTGGCCAAACGAAACTCAAGAGTGCAACCACTGTTACTTCACGTCAGTTTTCTGTGAGAGGGTGGTACTACCCCGGGCGAGCCGACCCATTCATGCTGAAACCAGTAATAGCTTCAGCGTAGCTCTACCACCTACTAAAAAAAAGTTGCGGGTTTGAGAGTAATATAGTCAAGAGTTTACTACAAAACATATTTAAAATATTATTATACGAATCTAATACTGGAATATATTTATCCCTGAGTTATCTCGACGTTATACATATAATATAATATGTATTTATACCTGAATTTGTATTGTGCACAGCTATATTCAGAGTGGTCAAGAAATTTGCCGAGGGCTGTACTTATACTATAAAATACATTGCTAAAATGACATAAATAATATAGACTCGACTATAATTTAGCGTCACCTATCCAAGGGTGTAATAATACGTATAAGCGGTTTTATTTTAAAATACAAAACAAAAGCATTCCAACAATAAATAAGATTTCATAACGAAATGCAAGATGCCGAGTGAAGGGCGCAGTGTGCGACAAAACATCTAATTAATACTCTGTATACAACTTTAAAATTAATGTCAAACTTTACTAATTATTCTTGAACGTCATAATATTATGATTACAAAAGAGTAAAAGGCGACTGCTTCTGTAATTTAGGGAATTATACGACTGCGTAATGTCTGATGTTACAAATCCGAAGCTACATAGCTCTGACGAAATGAATTGTATTAGGTATTGTTAGAGATTTGAACATTAATCTTAAAAGTAACGAATAACAAGACTGTGCTAATTTTAAGATGGTAGGTGGACGCTAATAACACGCGATGACCGCGCCGCGTTGTGGACGTAACAAGCAACAATTTTGTCTTCTGCGTATTCTATGTATTTTATTGTGCAGAATATTAAAAGTACCCGAAGTCACTGGGCTCTATAATATGAAACATTTTTTGCTTGGGTGATACAGTGACAACATATTCACTAACTAACAGCGCCCACACCACTGCACTTACACACATGCACGGAATAAGTACATAGGTTCTGTAAGAGATAAACCTCTTTTGATAAGTTAGTCTTAGCCATTGTTGTCAGGTCCTAAATATATGCATGCGATCATAGTCCGTAGTCCGGTGGAACTGTAGTGGCCTTGCCAGGCTAACAGTGTAGGTCAGTTGGGGGAAAAAAAACATGCGATCATAAAGCACGTATATATTGTATAAAAGTAAACATGTATAATTAGTGATCTCGCTCGGTCTGGTAGACTCGAATTAGCGGAATTTACACGCAAGGGAAGCCCCAACTGAGGTTTGGCCGCTTTGTTACCCTTACATTAGCTATCATTCTCTCTAATTGCCTTCCCTGCTCGCAACCAAGCTCGATGAAGCACTGCGTGTAGTCTTGCCATGGAAAATTATAATTTGTAATTACTATTTAACGCCTATAAGTAGCCTACTTTGAGCTGTCCCTTTTTTATGTTATGAAGTAGCAAGAAGCAAACAGTCCCTGTAATGTTACATGATCATTATAGTTTATAGTTATGTATAACCGACCTCAATACGACTGCAGTCCTGAGGCCAGTTATAGCAGACATTCCTAAGGACTTGCTTAACTTGGACACCCTTCGCACTGGAACATGCAACGCGAGTACCTGTATTTTGTGGTAAAAGCGATATTAGCTCAACGGTGAATATGTACAGACACCACGGCAATCGATGTAGGTTCGAATACTTACAAAGCTACAGAGTTTTCGGTGAGGGAATACATCGTCATGAATCCATAGTATAGTGGTACAGCTCTTCTTAAATCCGCCTGAGTACCTATCACTTTCTTAAGATTTGTCACCAAGCACTTATAGGTGTGTTCCGATAGCTACTCTTGAGAGCCAGACTTCTAGGTAGGTAGGTTTACTATCTTAGACCATCGTCATTTAGCATCAGATGAGATTGTGGTCAAAAGGTATAAACTATAAAATAAAAAACTTAGAGAGAGATACCATATTATTTTTTGTTCTGACATATATACTAGTGCTTAGTTACGGAATGGTACCATAAAAAATAGTGATTCTTTTACCAAGTCATATGACGTTTGAATTCCATATCAACGGATTTCTACGAACGATTGTTTACAATCGCGGGACGATCTTTGCAATCGCGTGTAATCGCCTCACACCGTGACTGACGCCAACTAATGCATGGGAAATGTAGATGAAAACGATGCATTTCGCAACAGATCCACGAGAAGATAGACGGAGGCACGAGGAAGTTGCTCACGCAGCCTGTGTCAAGCTGCAGACGTTCATGATTAGCTTTAACAAGTACTAGCCGCAAATATAATGTTATACCCCAAGTAGAATTATTAAGAATGAAAAATAAAAAATCACAGCGGTAACTCTTAATTGCTATATAGTCTATGTCACTCCAAAAATTAAAACGCTGCTAACAACATTTCATATGTTCAAATTAAATAAATATATTATTTTTTGTTACCGAAGAGTTTCTCGCCCATATTGACACATTTTATCAAAAGATCATACGCCAATTAAGTTTTCGTCAACTGCTTAAGTCAAATGTTATTATACATTTATATACAACTAGCTTTTGCTTGTGGCTTTGCTCCGGTTATTGTATATTTAATCTATTCCTCGGGAATAGTACATTTTTTCTGGATAACAAGTACGCTATGTCCTGTGCTGTACCCCTGAAAACGTTTATGCAAAATTTTATGATGAATGTTTGAGTAGTTAAGGCGTGAAAGTGTGGCAAACAAACCAATATTCGCATTCGTAATTAGGATTAGAATAAGGAATTTAAAAAACATATTGAAAAGTAATAAACACCGGAAAATATTCAAAAACACTACAAGTTTAAAGCTATAGATATATATCCATAAATAAAATTTTAATGTCTATAATTTATCCGGGCCTATCTCCGAGATAGTTGAACCGAGTTGACGAACTCTAATGGTGAATTGGGAGCTTTACAGAACACTAGCCACTTCACCCAAATTACTCTGAATTTGTATCTCAATAAATGATGATACCGTACATTCTCCCTGTGTAACCCTAATTTTTTAAACAGCGCACGACATTATAGCTCTCAAGGACAGGATTTTGCCAACTTACTTGACACATGTCGTTATATTTTGGCCAATTTAAATAATATCATCATAAATTGTAACATATGTGTTATTTTGATGTATTAAATTAATATTACTGTAATGTCTCATAACAACCCGTTCGTTCTTGATAGCATTAAAGAGTCACAGAAATCCATCCGTACTCACAAAGTAACTAGTTTATAATATTAATAGTGTTATCTAGGCTTCCTATCATTATGCTTTTCTATACGTTCTAGTTCCATATTTATGAGTCGCGAGTTAGAAAAATATATTATGAAACAAAGTCTTCCGCCGCGTCTGTCTGTTCGCGATAAACCCAAAAGCTACTAAATGGATTGTAATGCAGTAATTCACGAGGAAGGTTAGTATTTAATTTGTCAAACTTTTGTTTATAAAAGTCAAGCCGCCTGGAAGGTTTCGTCGAAAACGCTGCGATATAAGAAAATAATGCATAGTGAGATATTCCACTTTTATAGATCTACAAAAAAGTTTACAATAGCATGTACGTATCTTTTAAGAATAGCTTACTATACCCATCTATCTAAATAAAATGGTCATGGTAAAATGGTGAGGTAATTCGAATATATAGACAGATACAGTATTAATCCTTATCAAATTAGAAACCCTAGTTTGTGGCTAACAAATGATTTCGTGCAAATAAGTATATACTTTTTATTATCAGGCCAGGACAACGTCCGCCGGGACTGCTAGTAACATATAAAAATAAAAAGTGCATAGGCAATTTATAAGATTGGTATGTAGTGAAAAAATAAATGTGGATTTGGATTTCGCATAATTATACCCAAATACAATATAAGTATCCAATAAAATACATCTCCATTCGCTCAGACCACACAGCGGTCGCTTTCAATGTAATGAACCGGTAGCCGTGGCCCTTGTTTATCAAGTCCGGAGGCAACATAAATTATCCAGTAACTATACATCTTCAATGCACACGAAATATCTTATTGCGTAACACTTTCCCCATGACTTGAATACTTCAAGAATAGGAAAAAAAAACCTACGTAATAACGATTACAAATTAGTATATCTATTCGTCTAACGGATTGAGTTTGTTCATTTTATGATAGTCGTTGATTCTTTAGATTGTAAGTAAATATTGTAATTAGTATCATACTATGTCATTTGTTAACCACAAACGATGCCATAGACCAGTGCTCGTCATACTTTTTTTTTAGCCAATACCAAATAGCAATTAGGGGAACATAGAACCGTATGGGATACAACTGTACAACGTACTCTATGTGCGGGCCGTATATTGACAGAAGGGGTAGCTGACACGACCAATCAATTGACATATATTTTATGAGGTGTCAAAATGTGATTGCCCTGCAGATTTTGTATGGCAATAGCAACCTGTGAGGTCATTTATGTTATTTGCCAGCTCAATTGATTAACTATTAATTGATTTCAAAGCAACTAAAAATCTAATTTGCCTTCAGTTACAGAGCTACAATAAAGTGTGTCTTAAACAAACCGTGTCATATAAATATTGGTTGAAGGTGTCAACTACCCAATTGAATATTATTATATTAGCAACACAGGGAAGTGATAGTATATTAATTATTTTTACTTTTACACACACAAACATGTTCCTGCTCACTCGCTCTACTTCGTCTTTCTGTTACACTTCCACTTAGTTAAATACATATACAAAATCAGTTTTCATAAATCTTCTAAAATTGTTTGCAATGTCGCAACCCGCACAAATATCAGCTGCTGGCCGCAATTTGATGACCACGGTCATAGACACATTAAATAAAAAAATTACGAGAACGAATCAAAACCGCGTTAGATAAATTAAATGAGGTACTTGTTTGGTACTCAGTTTTTTAATGTAGGTACCTAAAGATATGTTTTCGATACATCTTAAAGATAAATGAATCCCTGACTTTCTAGAAGAATAGTACATTTAGACGAATATACAGTAACATAATTACGACCGACCTCGGTATTTTACAGTTCAAAATGCCACTAAGCGAAAGTAATGGTAATTATTTCGCATGGCAACAATGGCTACAGTGGTTACAGGAAGTGCGGCAATCTTGTGTGACACGATTTCCGGGGCACGTGCGCAAGTTGAGCAGCTGTCGATGTTTTTCTGTGTTTTATGTACAGGTTGTTTCATTAAATTGTTGGTCCTCTATATTATTAAAAGAAACAATGGTGTGAATCAGATATTAATATTTTGTAATGAAATAGAATATGAGAGAAGAGGGGTTTTTAAAAATCAATTTTAAGTGTAATCAAAGAGCTACAAGAGTTTGTTTCCGAATTCTATAAAACATATGATTGGATAAACAAAATTGGCATTTAAGTTCTCATGTAGAAATAAATAGATACACACATATTCTACTGTTTTATGAATTTTAAATAAATATTTCGATAAATATAATAATGGCATTAATTATTTACTTCATCATAAAGAAATCGTACGTTAACTTATAGATATTAATAAAACCAAAATGTATTATGTTTGTCCTGGCCTTTCTCCGAAATGGTACAATAAATTTTGACTAGACCTTTATTAGCAGATAGGTAAGCCTTAACAGTATTATTCAAGTCAATACCTACATTTTCCCAGAAGCGCTCAAGATTAATGTGAAAATTTTACTGAGATAATTTAAAAGTAAGTAAAGTTTGGTAGTACAGACAAACTTACAGTTAAAACATTTATGACAGGCCACAATGTATTTAGATAAAATACGTAAATCCAATAAAACAACTAAACTATTTTCACAAGAGCAAAGTTGTAGACGTTGGCTAGTAAATATATAATAAGACTCATCATGTATATTGAAACTACAATCCTGAATCGTACGAGATGCGCGTGCGCCGCGCCATGACTGACATCGTGTGAACAGCCAGGATCTCTTTCGTTATTATTTTATTACATTATGCATTCGTTACAAGATCTGAAAGGTGAAAGTCGCATCCGGGATGTATATCTTTTATCAATTCACGTTCTTTGCAACGGTTTCGTGTAGATCTAAATTGCATTCACTCGTAATGACTCTAACTTTACTATTCTCTCTCTCAATTCTGAAACAAAAAAGTCATCAGTATTTTGCGGCGAAGAGCGATAAGCTATAGAAATATGTCACTACATTATTACTCTACTTGTTAAGCAGAGTTATATTCGATGTAGAATCGATGCAAACAAAATTGAATGCGAAATTGTTAATACTGAGACACATATCGATATTTATTGCTAGTACATTGGCTGATATCACAGATTTATTTGTTGGCTAGTTTTGATTTAACCCTAGAGGATTCTGATATTTATACTCGTAAATTTATAATATAGGTACTGTCTGGTGTCTTGAAAGAGTGTAATTTTTTTTTCTGTCATTATAAGCGGAATGCTGTTCTTATCCAGGTTATTTCCATGAACAATTTTATTGCTCTCTGGTCAAAAGTTTGGCAGTGATGTCTCTCTCACACACACACACATACACACTCAGTGATGTAAGAAAAAATGGATACAGCTACTTTCGGATTTATAATATTACTAACTACTCGCCCTGGCTTTGTACAGGTGCAATGAACTTATTAAAGTGACGTCCTTAAATGTTAAATAATTTAAGATAATATAATTTGCTATAAAGTTTTTGGATCTTTAACAATTCATCAACATCTTTTTTATAACTTTTTATCACTCTTAGTAATATTCGAAGATATTGTAATGATATGCTATAAATGATAATTTTGATATACATTAAAAGTCCAAAGTAACTAACAAGTTTCTTTAGATAAGGGTTTAAAATTACATTGCTCAAAAGAAATTCACATGTAATCCAGTATTTACTAAAATATGTAAATGTAGATTTTCTTACTGCAGATTGTTGTTATTAGAGGTTGATATATAATTAGAAGTCGTAAAAAATGCAAGAAACGTAATTAATGCTGTTAGACTCATCGACAAGAATAGAATAAAAGGGAAATGTAATGATGCCATTACAATAATTTAATTAGTAATAAGACAAGCAAAAAATAGACAAAATTAGTAATATAATTGTGATCTTAATTCCCAATACGGGTCACCCTTTAGGAGGTACATATATAGCCATCCAGGCCAATTTTGTAGGATTATGTAAGATACAATATTTTGATGTAAGATACGAGTATAATATGTAAGATATTTATTTTAATATGTCGTGTATCATATTAAGTAAGCGTTAATGTAAGCGCCCGAAAAACATTTTTACATCTCTATTAAAACACATGGATTTTTCTCTACATTCTACAGAAGTAATATAAATATAGTAATTTAGCGGAAGTGGTAGTGTGATTACCACTTTGCTAATTTCAGAAGGTTGAAATAAAATAACTGACTCCGTTTGTGCAGACTAGTAACCGCTTTGGCAGCTGGATTACGAATCTCTTTTATTGTTTTTTTTTTTCGAACTGACTAAACGCTGTCGGCCTAATGGGCCTTCACAGCTTCACCAGACTTTTAGGGCGAGCGCTTAGGGCACTCAGCCGAGAGGCAACAAGCTCAAGGGTGCCAGAATGGCCGAACCTCGGCTTGGGCAGTTGCCTTGGGATAAACGTGAATCGAACTAAAATATCTACATAAAATAAAATATCTATATGCCATACGTGTACACTTTAGTGAGACACATATGCATACCTTCATATGTGTCACACTAAAGCGCACATGCATATAGTGCCTGATATTTTTGGCTAAGTTTAACTAGCCAAAAAGGTAAAACGGTCCCTTACAGAACCAGTGTACGTACCGTGTGAATGTGCACGTGTGTGGAGTGCAGTGTCGTGTGTGCAAGGAGCTAGTGAATGTGGTGTCACCGTATCGCGCTAGCAGCATGCTCGAGGGCTCCCGTCCGAGGGATCGAACCTAGGCTTAAGCTGCTGCCGAAGGAGGACGTGGCGGGTGTGCGGGAGCGAAGTTGACCGCCCGACCGTGTCGGCGTGATCGGTGGTTTCGGGGGCGTGGGCGCGAGCACGCTCTATTTAAAGAGTCGTCGGTATGCAGATCATTCGCAGCCGTTATGTCATCCGGGGGATCGCTGAAAATGTGTCGCGGTCGTCTTTTAGGATACTTTGCGGCGGGCTTGGGGGTGTAGTTTGCAGCAGATACCACTAACGGGTTGGGATGATTTGTGGCCTTGTCGAAATAATTAGCTGTGACGGACTTGATGTACGCTTGAATCGAAGTAATATCCAAATCCTTATGAAGATCGTCGTTCCGAACATAGTAGGGGGCGCCAACACATTTTCGTAAGAAGCGATTTTGTATGACCTGCAACTTTTCAAAATTATCTTTCGATGTATGTGCAAACACGGGGCAACTATACGTAAGAATAGGGCGGACACACGTCTTATAGAGAGTGAGCTTATGTCTGAGTGACATTTTGCTCTGTGAGCATAATAGCATATGTAATCGGCTCAAGACCATAGCAGCCTTGTTCCGCACTCTCTGGATGTGAGTTTTAAAGGTAAGTTTGTTGTCTAATGTGACACCGAGATATTTAACCTCGGTAGCCCAAGGGATGTCAGTATCGAATAGCCTAAGAGGTTTTAATGTGTTCTGTTTATTAGAGGAATCAAAAAGTATTGCGGAGCTCTTATCTGGATTAACTTCTATACGCCATCTTCGATACCATTCGCCGAGATTACAAACAGCACGTTGGATGCGTGCTCTGAGATGCACTCTCTGCCTGCCTGAAGCAAATATCACTGTATCATCGGCATAACAACCTACTTCGACTCCCGGAGATCGTGGTAGGTCGCTAATGTACAAGTTAAACAGGGATGGTGCAAGAATAGATCCTTGGGGAACACCTGAGTGTATTGGGTGTGGTCGGGAGAGTTCACCTTCCACTCTGAAGCGGAAAGTTCTGTTCGAGAGATAGTCGCGAATGATATGAACTAATCTATCGGGGATTCGAAACTGAAGAAGCTTATAAACGAGTCCGGCGTGCCACACCTTATCGAAAGCTTTAGCTACATCGAAAAAGATCGCGAGAGTACGATATGATATTCTAGGTTCAGTAAAGTTATGCAGGATGTGCTCCGTGAGGCGGTGCACTTGTTGTGTACAAGAGTGTCCAGCTCGAAAGCCGAACTGTTCATGTGGTAGCAGGTCTAAAACGGACATAGTGGTCTGGAGACGGTTCAGAAGGAGCCGCTCATAGAGTTTACCGAGTGTGTCGAGAAGACTAATCGGGCGGTAACTATCAGGAAGAGTGGCTTTTTTACCAGGTTTGTGAATACCTATCACTATAGCCTTTTTCCAGACGGCTGGAAAATAACCCTGGGCCATGGCCGCATTGAAGATGCAGACCAAGAGGGCTATGAGATGATCGGGAAGTAGTTTGAGAACTTCATTCTTGATACCATCAGGACCAGGAGATTTCCTGGGCTTCAGAAGTTTTATAGCGGCACAGACCTCATCCCGGGTTACCGGGGTTAGAGTATCCGTGGGGGGGAACAGGATTGCATTCTCCACCGAGGTTTCAATCGATCGGATATGGACTGGGTCAGTGTTCACTGTATTTGGAGAACATTGTTTTTCTAAGCTTGCTGCTAGGCATTCCGCTTTGTCTATACTATCGAATGCAGGTGACATACCTGGACCTCTATCGAGGGGAGGCATCGAAGTGGTGTTGTCCGCTTTTAGGGATCGTGCTAGCTTCCAGTACGCCACATGCGACGGTTTGATGTCTTCTAAGAGCCTATCCCATCTTTCGCCACGAATCTCGGAAATGCGGGCTTTCACCGCTTTCCGCAACGTGCGTAAGCGGGCACGATTTTCTTCGGATGGATAGGTGTCGTGAGCTCGCGTCGCGGCGTTCTTTTCCGTGATCAAAGCTCTCACGTCATCAGGAAGTATAAAACGGCGGTCGTTCGCCGTTTGTACCTCTCTTGAGGTCACCCTGATGGCAGTCTGAAGGTGGTCGACCAGGGAATCGATAGCCAGGTCGGCATCAGCTTTGGACACTAGCATGTCCGGGATCTTATCAAGACTGGACGAGGAGGGGTTATCACTAAGGTACCTATTGAGCTTCGCGTAGTCAGGCACTCTGACGAAAGGAGGGCTGGTGTCATCCAAATGACCTAACTGTATTATAACTGGACGGTGATCAGAGTCAAGCTCGTGTATAACTTGAACGTGTCGTATCGAAAGCGAGACATTCTTTAGGAGAGCTACGTCTAACACTGTCGGTCGACAGTGATCCTGATAATGAGTAGGTTCAAGAGGAGCTACGACGTCAAATTCAAGCTCGTCTACTAGATCCTCAAGCAACTCTCCATTGCGAGAGGTACTCGAACTGTTCCAGATGACGTTCCCGCAGTTGAGGTCGCCCGCTATTATAACGGAATCGCCGAGCGAAAACAGAGCCTCGAGGTCAGATCTAAGTATTCTTTTGCTCGGGCGGAGGTACGCGGAAACTATTGTGACAGGTGGATGACCCGTCATACCTATTCTACATACTGACACTTCCATATGTAAAAGATCAAGAGGAGGGTCCATTGGCATGCAATATAGCGATCGTTTATAGTAAATGAGGGTGCCACCGCCTCGAGTTATGCGATCGTTTCTAACTATATTGTAATTCGCAATCGCGGGGTTACGATTACCGGGCTTTAGAAGTGTTTCTTGAACTAGAAGCACATCTATTTGATGTTCACGTAGAAAGGCAGCTACTTGATCGCGCTGGGGTTTAAGGCTTCGAGCATTAAAAAAGGAAAGACAAATACTACGTGGTTTTATTCTATCCATTGTAAAAGGAACTTACTTGTGGGAAGCACGGGCGAGGCGTTGGATGGTAGTCGCAACGTCAGGAAACTGCGAGATTGCATTTAGGAGACCGAGGTCCTTATTACTGTTTATCATCGCGTTGAAAGCAATGATCTCCTGTACGTCATGCACGAGGAGAAGCTGGCCCACCCACTCGATACCGGTGATGGAGAAAGAAGAGACCGGGGTTATCTGTGTGGCCTTCGGTGACTGGGGCATGGGGGCCCAAGGGGCCGAGGGAGCCGTCACAGACTGTTGTGGGGCTTTTGATGCGGATGCGGGTGTTGCCGAAGTCCTGAAATTACTTGGTAGAGCGGGAAAAGCCTCTAAGGACATTAGAGGTGAGAGTTGAGGATGAGTGGCAGTAGCAGGCACCCTAACCTGGTTAGCCTGTCTCGGCTGTCGTGGCCGCTTTGTGCGAGGCGCACGAGAACACCCGCGATAATTCGCAGGGTGACCCGCTTGACCACACAGCACGCAGCTGGGAGGTTCGGCAGAAGCTGGGGTACGTGTGCACTCCTTGGTAGAGTGGTCCTCGAGGCACTTCACGCACCTAGGGCGGAGATGGCAATTTCTTGCCGAGTGACCATACGCCTGGCAGTTGTGACACTGCGAGGGTGCGTAGGTTTTGTTCGGAGCCTCGACGGTCACACCTGTAAGACCGCATACGGAAGAAAGATTAAAAATGGCTTTTCCTTCTTTAGTTCGGTCAAGAATAACCAAGACCAGAATGAAGGGGACTTTGGTGCGGGGATGGTACATTCGGTGAACCTCCCGGACCGGAAAGTCTTGTGACTTCAACGACATCGCCACGTCATCGGTTGAAACTTCGGCCGGGACGCGGCGAAGAACTACGCGGAGAAGTCGTTCCTCCTCTAGTGCGTAGGTGAAGTAAGCATACTTATGCTGCCTGAGGAAAGAGGTAAGTTTGCGGTGATCATCGGTGGAGGGAACCTTAACTTGGATACCCGCGGGGGTATTCAGTGCCGAAGTGTATCTGATCCCCTTCTGATTTAGTTGACAGGAGATAGAGACCCAAGATGATTTGTCTTGGATTGTGACAGGCGGTGGAGTGCGGGGCTTCTTAGCCGTTGCCGCGGAGCCTACGACTTGGGCTTGGGCTGAGGCGGAAGTAGAGGTGGAGTCTACAGCAGAGGAACGTGACGTGTAGGTGTCACCTATGATGGCAGCCTTTTTCGGTTGCACGGGTTCCTCTACAGTTTCGGTGTCGGAAGAGGAAGGGGTGGTGTGTTTTTTCCGTTTTTGAACGCGGGTAACACTTTTAAATCCGTCATGGTTCGAGGAGGCAGCGGCGATGTCAAGCTCCATGTCCGAGCCAGAGTCGGAGCTCGAACTAAGAATTATTGGAGCGGGGGTGCGGGCGAAATCGGGCATTAGTGCTTCTACGGCGTTACACGGTGCGGTTTCCGTGTCTAGTATTGCGAATGAATTCGACGTGTGAACTGCAACGGCGGTTGAGTTGGCGTCAAGCGATTGTTTTGAAGGTGAGCGCACGTTCTCTGTGCGTATTTTTGAGCGGGAGCGCTCACGGGTCACAGGAGTTTCTGTCAAATGAGAGCTAGAGGTCATGGTGTCACTCCTTTCAGTTGGGCGCGCGCGAGATGTTGCAGCATTTCCATTGGTAGCACTCAGTGATGGTTGAGATGACTGTTTGTCGCTTGAGCACTCGTTTTGGGAAACGTATATCCAATACGCTTTTAATAGCTGCGGGTCTCGACTTCCGACAAAACGTCGCAACCTAGTGAGCTCATGCTCGGGAGATATTTTCAGAGCGGCCATTCTGGTAGTATTTCGATGTTCGAGCCTCCCTACCTGAGAGGCAGGGGGGTGCGCCAAAGTGATTGTAACGAGCTATCCGAGCTCGGTAGATAAAAGAGACACACACAGAAATGATTAACACGACACATTCAACTCACGAACGAATCTAACACGTGATTTATTTTACCAAATTTACACTCTTCGCACTGAGAAGTGCGGTTTGAATAGTCGTACTGAAAAGTACGGTTTCCGAAAAATCGTATTCTAACTAATATCACTCGAAGTACTATGAACACAAGTATTCACGACACTACAAGCAACCGTAGTAGGAAAATCGGTCCGGACATCACCGACAGCGCGAACGGATACGTCCACTCACAACCGTGGTTGAGATCGAACTCCCTCTTTTATTGAAGGCGAGCAGGCATATTTATATGGTACAAAATAGAACACGTGCAAATCAACAGGATAGAAGTAAACCGACAATACAAATAATATTACAGTCTTAAAAAGTAAAACAATAAATTAACAATACAGTAGAATAAAGCAACAATGAAGATAATTTAAATAATGCTAAACAATAATTGTGCGCTGCATTGTAAATAGGATTTGTCGGCGAGATTATAATTGCACCCAGGTAGCATGTGGTCGCCACCTGGGCGGTGAGTCTTTAATAATCGCCTTGTTAAGCCGACTAGGCTTGGGATATTATACTGCCGCTGGTTTTTCGCCTAAGTTGTTGTAGTACACACATATCACGTTTGATGTAGGTATGTGTGTCGCTACAGTAATATAAGTATCAAAGTTCTTTGCGTAGTATAGAAGAACTAAAGGAATACACAGGCAGACGTAACCAGTTACTATATTTCATAGTATTTATTGGTTGATGTATTGCATTCAAATGTACTTTTCTTTTATTACAGATTCAATATGCGGTGGAGACGGGCATTTTTAAATACGGAGATGTTATCATGGGCCGTTTTAATTTTCACTTCTTTGATTATGGGTGAGTTTATTTCTATAGTTATTTATTAAGGTAGATACGATTACATAGATTTAAAAAAAAAATTACTATTTTTCTCTCATAAATCGCGCATTAGGGATCTCTGTTTCTCATATACATAACACAGTATTTTTTTTTAGAATTTTGTAGCTTAGAAAGCAATAATCGGATTCTAATAAGCGATATATGACTTTGTAGGAAATCGAACGCTTTAGAAAAATGAATTTTATCAGTATTCGATAAACCGACTCGTTCAAAAGTTATTCAAACTGAGAGTTCAATTCACTTCATAATTACACTGCAGTACGAGCTATTTACAATACTAAGTTTTTTGGAATTCAGTATATTAATTTTGCCCTCGCATTACATTCTTAATAATTTAATGTGTGTCTGCAGAAACATAGAAAAGCTAGATTTAGTAAAACATGGGAAGATGTTAATACGAGAAACAATTACAAATCAACCACCCCATGTTTCAAGCTCAGTAAGACCAGTAATAAAGTCTCTAAGCAGATTACCGATTTCCCAGATAGATCCATGAATATGTGAATATCTGGATGTCTGAAAATGACACTCTTATCTGTACATCTACTAAAAACGATTGTGACAAAAACACTTTGTTGTAAAAATATCTACATTAAAAAGATAAACCAGATCAAATTTTTGACCATTTCTTCATGATGATTGTTTTATTTTTTGAACCGGTGGTAGAGTTTTTTGGTTAATTTTCATTCAGTTTTTGATATTAATTTAGTGTCCAAAAATGTTAAATCGATGTGCCACAAAACAAATATTCGTAACTTTTAAATATATAAAGGTTAATATGTTAAGACAGCCAATCCAGCCGTACCTGTACATGAGAACACTAGTAAGCAAGCGAAGAAATGACCAGTGGGTAATTGAGCATTTATTCAGTAAAAATAACTTGCCTATAAGCCATAGACAAATAAGAGTAGACGAAAAACGACTATCGATATGTTGATTCCCATATGATAAGTGCCAGTTAATTCCCTTACTTATCGGTATCATAATTTATTGATTTATTGCTACATTTATCGTGAGACATTCGAATCTGATAGTATAAATAAGGCTTGCGCCTCTGGGCTTATTCTAATCGATGATATCTTATAAGTCGTGATTTATACAGTCATGAATGCCTGAGGATTCATCAGCCTCTTCTGTGACCTCTCTTGCGAAAATGTAATAAGAGGGCGTAGTTCAAATTGTTCAACATTTTTAATTGACCATTTGAGGACTTTCATACAGGTGTACATTCTCTTCAATTTGATTGTGAATAGAGCATTAACAAAGGCTTACTAATGTGCACAGACAGCGCGTTACTCGATCTTCTTTCCATCGACGTTATTTTGTAAATATTAGTGTTCTTCCGCGACTAAGTCTGCGTTTGTATCTTTATAAATGATGACACTATACATTTTTGTATTACCAATACCGAAATAAGAGAAACCATCGAAAGAGAAGATATTGGGTTCATATTATACAAAATAAGCTGCATGCTGTTTATTCTAAACAAGGAATTACAAATGAATGTTCAATTCTTAGCTTTTCATAGAATCAGTAAATATACCTAACCTTTATTTACACTTTTTATAAATCTTTTTAAAATTACATATACGTGGATAACGACTCCATCTTTTGAACGAATTTAATGTTCCATGATCAGACCACATCGGCAAACACGTCGTCGGATCTTGCGTGTGTGCGCATTTCTATATAATGTTCTAGTCGTCACGATACTCAAGTTGTCGAATATCGGATACACGCGTAGCATCGTGTGTGACCATTCTTATTATGGACACTGCATACATTACATCTGAAAATTGATAAAAGCATTACCGTATAAAATACTCATACGTTTATATCAAAAACCTTAGTCTAGAAAGTTTCCTTTCAAAATTCTATTAACCAAAACGAGAAATTGAAAATTAAGTTTTGGCAACTAAAGAATAGCAATAGCACACTCGATAATTTAACGAATTTAAGAAGTCTAACTAAACACTATCTGAACCCGTGTATTTAACCAGCAAATTTTCAAACCGATTAGAAAGTCATAACGGTTTATTGCGTGGTATAAAAGTTTGTCAATGTATTGAGTGTATTTGATGAGTCAATTTGTTAATGTCGTTTCATCCATTGACGGTATATTATGAAACACAGAGATCTATATGAATAAGTACCGACGTTAAAGACAAATGAAGATGTGAATTAATAATATGAAAACCACATTCATTTGTAACTATTTAATTGATTGAAATAACTGACATGATCTGAACCAATGGTCCCCAAAGTTTTCT
This sequence comes from Antheraea assamensis, assembly GCA_035772565.1. Classification (NCBI taxonomy): domain Eukaryota; kingdom Metazoa; phylum Arthropoda; class Insecta; order Lepidoptera; family Saturniidae; genus Antheraea; species Antheraea assamensis. Next base: position 4,379,537 of record JAQQSE010000045.1, read on the forward strand.
GTCTCGTAGACCCCTTACCAATTTTTACTGTGTTGAGTAGACCCAATATCTTTTGAATATTGAATTTTTACAAATGCATCAATTTAAAATGTGTTTTTCACTGGTAATATTGTTCTTGACTTGCTTTTGATAGATTTTATTACTAAGTGAAAAACTTAAAAATATATATATTAAATTTCATTTTTTTTTAAATAAAAACCACGGAATCCAAAACAAGTGACGTTAATATATAATAAACGATTTCGGTGTAACGGATGCACCTGACGCTTTGATATAAGATTATCTATATTTTGTGACGACTTAGTAAGATATAATTTTATATCCTTTCGCTCAGTGATTTCCAATCCATTTCTTTATTTCTTCTTATCTTCATCAAATTACATAAACGATTACCTTTTTGAAATTTTTACTTATACGTTTATTGTAAAAACTTACATCCTTAGTGCGTTCGTATATTTACAAAGTTAAAATTTTCTTCACGACTTACTTAAAAGGAATTCAGCATTGTCGACCACACATTAGCAGCTAGCGGACCCCCAGATTGTTTTCGCTAGCAAAAACAGCAAAAAAATTAGTTAGAAATCAGACGAATTTGAATATGGACCACTTTGGGGACCTACGATCTACACAAACTCAACTTTGAAATTTAAACTCTTCTATATTTACTAAAAAGAATGTTTTTGTATGCAAGATTTTATCTAAAGAAGCAGTACTATCAGTGCTTTGATATGGCTTAGTTACGACTAATCTGAAATGGCTATATTTACCAATTTTTCCTATCCCTTTACTCAAGCGAAATAAGCAATTAAGGAGCTGTGTTTATAGTAATAAAATAAATAAAATGGAAATTTTTAATCTTCTTACGTCTGTATTATCAGTCTGAGTATTGTATTGTATTGAGTTTGTACTGCTAAAATAAATGTAAATATAAGTAGAAAAAGGATATCGTCACTATTAATTATTATTATCCGTTCACTATTAAGCCTGCTATCTCTTTTACTATAACTCGACATTATATTACGCTAGACTATATTTGTATCTTTTGTAACTGAACGTGGAGGAAGTCGCAGGCTGTTCCCAAGCGACCCATCTTCTATGTACATTAGTAAAAATCAGTTGCCGAATGTATGTAAGCGCGTCACTTCAGAACGGCTGCACCTATTTGGTTATTTTTTTTTCTGTGTGTGTAATTGTCAGGACAAGGTTTGTATGAATGAAAATGTTTGGAAAATCGTAAGAAAGAGTAAAATTAGATGGATTAGAAATCTCCATATAAGAAAGGAGTGAGTGTGATTTCCACAGTTGCCTATGATAATTATCTTACTACTTAGCCCCCATGATTATGTATGAAGACATATAATCTAAATAAGACTCTGATACTCTATATCCCAGGAAAATTCTCACTAAAATCAATTCAGCCGTTTCGGAGATTAACTTGAAGGAATAACAGACATTTATGTGTTAATGAAGGTATTTTACTTCTTTTAGTGCTGATGTAACTCACCAAGAAATTAGTTATTAAACTGTTTCTTTTAAAATATTATATAAGCAATTGCTTTTCTACGCAAATACTATCCTCACTAATATTATAAATGCGAATGTCAATTTGTTTGTGTGTTACCCTTTCACGCCCTATAAATTGAACCAACTATCATGATATTTTGCATACAAGTGGTCGTCAGGTGTACAGAAAAGAACATAAGGTACCTTTCAACCAGGTAAATAGTACTACTCTCGAGGAATAGATCAAATATACAATAACGCGAGCGAAGTCGCAAGCAAAAATTAGGTTTGTATAATTTTTTTACGCTATTTATACAAATTGAAGCAATGATGGCTCAGTTTGTATTGTATTCGGACACAGCGACGAAGGACGTAGGTTCGAATCTTAGCAACTGAGTCGGAGCTTTCGGTGAAGGAATACATCGTGATGAAACCATAGTATGATGATAGAGTTTTTTCTAAATCCATCTGGCTAGCTGTTCAAAATCATGAAGGAATACATCGTGATGAAACCATAGTATGATGATAGGGTTTTTTATAAATCCGTCTGGCTAGCTGTTCAAAATCATGAAGGAATACATCGTGATGAAACCATAGTATGATGATAGGGTTTTTTCTAAATCCGTCTGGCTAGCTGTTCAAAATCACACAAGTTGAAAATCTGTCGCCAAGCACCTGTTGGTGAGTTCCGGCAGCTGCACTTGAGAACCAGTCTACCTCTAGGTTTAGCGTGACTACCACCTTTGACCACATCATCATTTAATATCAGATGGCATTGTGTTCAAACGCTAACCTATAAAGTATAAAAAGAAAAAAAACTTCTTTCATAGTATTTAACTTCAAAACAATGCAAATATGTAAAAAGATTATTTTACATATTCACGTCAATTAAATGTAACTTATCACGCGCGCAAGCAAGCTCACAAGCACACATTTTATATACACATATATAGAATATAGCAATCATACTTCCTAACTCATACAATTCCCTCATTTCAGGAGTATGCGATGGAGCTAGACGGACTGCGCAACGTCGACGGGTATTTATTTAGCTAATTAATTAATATCAAGTAATCCCTTTACAAGGAATAAATATTTACTAAAAGTATACACATATCTTATTAGTATATACATTTTTTACTTGGCGTAGGATCAATATTTTCAAAAGAGAGGTTTTCCAAAGGCAAATAAAAATGATCAGAAAATTAAAATCGATTGTCATTCTTGATTATCGACTGAACCCCTCTTATTTATAATCATTATTTTCAATGAATGTCATGATTAAATACTTCTTGGTAAAAACGTGCGGTTCACGAATGACGGTATGTACGAAGAGTTTTATGTTGCCTTTAGTAAAAATAAAACACTGTTTTTAATATACATCCCGTACGCATAATGTTAACACGCTTCTATATATCACTATAAATTTTTGCGTAGAATTTCGGAAAAGGAACTTGATGAGTATATTAAGACGCATCGCCGTTGCTTGTACGTGTTTTAAAATACGGCAAACATGACTTCAGCCAGGATATTCAAAATCATGACAAGAATGTATCGTACCCGATTTTTAATTTGACATGTCAGGGAGGAGACCATAATATACGACTAAGTTCGTATAGCGTCATCTTTGTCTATCGCAGTTACTACAAACAGAGATAATGCTTTACAAAACTAAAGAGAACCGATCGTAGCCGAACGTCTCACTCTTCTGCCTAACGTGTCAAATTAAATACTGAGTACTTTAAACACATTTATACGTAACCTAATAGAAACGAATTATTTTTAGGATACAGTAAGAACTGCTGAGCTTTACGTACCTTCACCGAGTGCGGAAAGCCTGCAAGCGATAGCCGAGGCGATGGGCGCTGCAGGGTTCGAACATTACACTGAGGGAAAGCCCCTGGTGAAACGCCTTATCCCTGCCGACAGTCAACCGGACCTCGACGTCGTAGAGCATCAAGGTGACTTGTTGTTACGTGAAAATCGCCATTGTGGCTTAGAAGGGCACTTCATGTCGTTTTTAGAGAATATGAATTTTGTTAATAACACATTTGTCAGGTAGTAGAAATTATTCCTGACTGGATCGCGACCAGCACACATTAGGGATGTCAAGTTTACGAATCAGTCGGTGTTTATCCAAGTACTTAGAAGCTTGTACATTTGTATATCGAAATAACAGTGGCGACTGATAACCAATTGTAAATATCTTGGTAGTCACCATTATTGTTTAATTGCAGTATCCTTAGTATCAAGTACGATGCAGACACTTTTTGTCTTACTCTATTGAAAAAACACTGTATTATTTTATATTTCTAGGAGTGATCGGTAAAGCTGGCGTGGACTTCCCAGCATTCCCAAACATACCAAATACTGGGTTCGATTGTAAAAACGCGCCAACCGGATACTACGCTGATTTGGAGACAGACTGTCAGGTATGAAACTAAGAAACGACAATAGAATTAGTGTAAGAATTCATACAGTCAAATTATTCAAACAATGTAACTACGTGCAGTAATAATTCTAGAAATGTATCATAAACTCATGGTATAAATTTAGTTTTTTTTTTGCTATTTCTACATTATACAGAAATAATTAAATTTATCATAACCATATTGGTTCCAACAGAAAAAGTGTCTACCAAATAATATGTAGTTAACTTAAGTTCATATATTCACTGACTCGTATGCGACAAGAAAGCATGTCCAATATTTGTATCGTGACAATATTAATGACAGAATATAGTAAATACTCACTCACTCCCTTTGCATACATTTAAAATTAAATAAAATCTTCTTCTTACCCTTATCCCACCTAAGTAGGGTCGGTACAACATGTTTTTCATGTTGTGATGTATGACTTGGCATATTTTTTACGATCGGTCGCCTGACATCAACCCTCCTTGGGATTCACATAGCATATTCCGTCTATCACACGTATATCACCTGTAGGTAACATATTTTACTATTAGTATTACGTCTTCCGTTTTATTCCAAGTTGACCTTACGTTTTGAAGTAGTCAGTGAAACCGGAACCAGATTATTCAGAATGTGTCGAATCTGTTGAAATCAGTAAAGCGTATGATCAGCCTTCTTGATTTGATGTCATTTGTTAAATGTCATCCGTTACAATTCATACATTATTGCAGTAATTTATAATTGTTGTATTTTCTTCGCCGTTAATTAAGATTAAATGAAATGTAATATGATAAATCGTATAATATAAAATTAAATTAAAATTGTTAACAAAAAAATACGTTATTTTTACAGCATTTGAATATTATCGTGGATAATTAATTCGTTCTATATGTTCTTACAAAATAATACTCTGTAATAGCTAATAGCTGTATCTAGCTTATTCTTTAATAGATTTAGGTTAGTGCGAATAATTACGCTAATTATTTTTGTAACCAATTAATTTAGTAAAAATAAAGAAGTAATTACACTACGTAAATTATGTTTCAGGTATTCCACATTTGCGATACATCGCGCAAAATATCGTTTCTGTGCCCGAACGGAACCATCTTTAGCCAGTCCCATCTCATATGCGACTGGTGGTTCAAGGTGGACTGCGCCTCCGCTCCAGCTTTGTATGAATCCAGCGCTGAGTACTATTCCAATGAACAAAAGAAATCTCAAAAGACCACCCACACGTTAACTAAGAACCACGACCTGCAGCAAATAGGTGACAGCAACATCAGGGCCGAATCTAGGAGATCGTCAATAAACGTACCAAGTACTACAGAGAGACTGCAAAGACATAGACAAAGACTTCAAACGGATAAGCCGTTCAACATAGGGACACCTAGGAGTTTTCAAAGTTTCAATGACTTTACCCCTACACAAAGAACTCAAGCAACGACAGCCCTCGAAAAGAGAAGACGGAACCTAGTGCAGTTGATATCTAACAACTTCGCTGGAGTGAAAACTACACCGACGTACTCAGAGACAACGAAAGCTACTCCTAATGATTACAGTTTTAAAGAGATGCAAATAGCTGCTGAGAGTGCTTCTTTTGCCAATAACAACAACAGACAATTCTTGCAAGATTATCATACTAAAAATTACCGACCATATCCCGTATACACGCCCAATACAGCAGACACTCCCAAACCTAAAGCAAAAGTAAATCCTAACTTGACAACCCTATATGATATTAGAGATAAACATATAGCTCAAGAAACTCAGGAAGTAACTAAACGACCATCTCTTGTCTCATACACCAAAAGTTATACAACATACGACAACCATCAACCCTACACAAGACCCGGAGTGTCTTTGCTTAAAGGATTCATAGAAAAAGAAAAAAATAAAACTTTAAGCGCCACTAAAACAACAACAACTACGGAAAAACTTCCAGAAGTAACGCACAGAAGTGATAAGTACGAAAATGTAGTCAATACAGTGATCATACAAGCGAAAAATACATTTGAATCTGCCACAAAAATACCTCAGACGACCAGAGCTCATATTACAGAAAGAGTTTCACCAGATAGAAGAGACCATCAGACTACAAATAATCAAGTAACCGAAGCTACCACAGAATCATCATATAAAGAAAGACGCGACAGACTTATGAGAAAATTAAATTTCGATGATATCGGGCTCACAGACACACCTGAGAATTCCATAGGTGCCCAACCTAATAGATCTGGACTCGTAGTCCCTCCTTCACTGACACCAAAAACACTTCATAGCCTAGCCATTTACTATGCAACTGCCGTAGATAATTTATCAACAACGACCAGCCCAGAGGATAGTGAAATTACAACCCAGACAATAGACTATGAAGCTATGGAAGAAGCTCTACCAGCTTTATTCAGCCAACATACTATTAACAAGTATAGCGATTTGTTTAACCATGATACGGAACAGACGGAATTTTTCGAAGAAATGAGAGCAGAACTCAACGACACATTTGGTGAATTATCTGAAGATTTAACAGTTCAACAAAGCCAGAATCCCATAGCTACATCTCCACAAATAAGAGAACTAGCTCAAGTATTCACTCATGCGCTATCAGCATACCTTCAAGATCCTGTCCAATTTCGAAAAGTCCTTTCTGATATAAGACCTACACATCCATCTTTTGGAGAATTATTATTCACAACAGAGGAATCAATAAATACGGAAGCAACAACGACTGTAAGTGATGATGATGATGAAATTTTGGGATTCTCGGAAGACAATAAATTAAGTTCTCCGATCCAGTCCATTAGAGAACCTAAAGCTTTAAATATCGGTACAAGTTACACTCCAATAGAAGAATCAACGACATTGAAACCAGAAACTGCATCGACAATACACTACGGGAATACAGCTAGAAATCCATTTAAATGCTGTGGTAGAATATCAGCATCTTATACTAAGAAATCTACTCCATTTATTGCTTCTACCACCCCAACATACCCAAATACTGTAGCATTGAACGTCAATAATCTATCAACCACTAATAGTGAGACGTCATCTGACTATGTAATACATAAATATGGTGGTTTCCAAAACAATGCCTTGACTATAACTAATGCATACGGTAAAGAAGAAAATTTCACAGATTCCCAACCACTTAGAGAATATGTTGAAGCAACGAATCTACCGACAGCATGGGGTGTTGAAGTGGCACCAACATCCGCCAAACAAGTAACTGCATTAGATTTAGAGAGTAAAAAGGCTCGTACAATGAGCATTGTTCCATCAACGACACCAATTTACTTTACAGAAACGGAGAATATTGAAGTAGAAAATGAAGAGGAATTGCAACGAGCTCACAGTAAGTCTTTTGTCGCTCCTCAAAATACACGTCAAGGTAAACAACTCAAAATCGATGAAAACACTACAACAATTAGGAAACCATCGGAAGATCTTGAAGCTCCTACTTTACCAGATAGTGATACCACAACAGTTCAAACCACAACATCTTTGCCTACAGTGTTAAATTCTGAAGAATCTGAAGTAACGACTACACCTGGCAGTGTATTTACATTACCGGACAGTGAGAAGACGACATACCATCAGTGGACGAGTACTTTTGACGGTTGGCAAACCACCATAATCGACCCGATCACATTAAACGATGGTTTAAGTCCTACGGAAACAGAAAATACGCAAACAGTTCGTGAAGAAAACACGTTTATACCCAGCACTGCTATAACGTCAACTGAATATGCAGCCTCTACTGAACCATCAGTATCATCTACAATAAACGTAGAAATCATAGCTGACGTCAGAGATGAACGAATAGGCAGACTTCTGAGGGATTCCTCAACAGAATCTGCACAAGATTTATCAACGATAACTGACACAGTTGTAGAAAAGGCGAAAGAGATAATGGGAGGCATGAATGCAACTACAACAGAAAAACTTATGAACGTCATGAAGAAAACTAAATCGAAAACCGTAAAGAGACTAATTCTCCTCTTGATACAAACGTGTGATGACGATCATAATAATACAGCTGAAGCCTCAAAGAAGGCTTTACTCGAAGCCTTAATGGCTGTGTCACAAAAAGATATGGAAGAAATAGCTAAGGAGGAAATAACCGAAACTCCAACGACATTATCAGACTACGACATCAGAACAACAGTAAGAAGAATAGACAGACAAGAAATAAGGCCGAGACAATTCGAACGACGTGGCAAAAGTATAAACTTAGAACCAAACGTAATCAATTCTTTATCAAACCCCACAACGGAACAGACCAAGGATCATGAAGACCTTGAAACCGTATCGACAACCATCAGTTCACGAACGACGTCGACCAGTCGTAGAGGTTTAAAAAAATACAGAACGACGCCAGAAACAAGAACAACTAGTGTTCCAATCTTCGATAAACCTGTAGCAGAAGCCAGAAGTACCATTCAAGGGTCAGATCTAAAGACAGCATCTGACACGAGGGCTTTGGAGCTATTAAGATCATTGTACACTATTGCAGCCAAATGGGGTTGAGAGAGTAAAATAAACTTTTACTTTATACGTATAGCTTGTTGAGACATATCTTGTAAATTTGGGATTTATGGTTTCAAACAATTAAGTTGCAAATGTGATTGTGTTGTATATAAAATTATTGGAATAAAATTAGTAAAAATGATTACATTTTGCAACAAATCGGTCTTATTATGATAATAACAATATTATACACGTGGTGGTTACTGTAGAAGAACCTTCAAATTTAAATTTCAGACACAAAAACTCCTCTGAATAACTTTTATCGGCCAATAAGATCGTTAAATTCAATTTAGCCATTTTGGAAATAGGTCAAGGCAAAGGTCAAATGTAAATTTTAAAGCAAAATACTATCTTGTATAGAAATCGACTATGAAAGTATTCAATGTCGTCACGGTTAGAAATCATTTTTCAATAAAGTTGAAAGACGAGATAATAAAATAATTTATTTTATAAATATACTATATATTTATATATAATACAGATATCATTACAGTCATCTAATTGAAAACGAAGTAAAAATGTAAGTTCATATTATTAAGGTTACGCGGTTTTGTTTCCCGAAGTTGAAAAACTTATTTGTGTATTTTTGGATCTAAAATTAAGTAACCCGTTTCTTAATATCTTCAATATTCTGGATTTTATATTCAACCGCCTTATATATGAGTTAATTAACTTATTAACATATTTTCATTAAATAAATCTTTTAATAGACTTATTAAATAGTATTGTAGTTATAGGTAATGATAAGATCTTATGTATTTCCTATGTTTATAGTAAATCTAGATTTTACCTACCCAAGTTACCTACTTCAATATACGCGTTGATGGTTATTTTAAACTGCCACATTTTTTTATTGTAATATAATTAGACTAATTAAATAGTAATTAAGCTAAATAATATGATTTTTGTTTTAGATATTATATTTTTTACAATAAATCTTTATACAAAAATAAAGTTTTTATTTTTTATCTGAACGGGTTAGTATTGTAGTATTAAATAATCTCCAGGCACTGTTTCTTCTGTTGGGTGAACAATCAAATACATATTCAACGAATTGTAATACCCTTACGTATAGGTGAAAATTCGTGGCGGTGACTCCCATTTATACTTTGCATATCGCAATTACTCAAGGATAATTAGTCACAAATAATATATTATCGGTCGGTTTATAGATCGATAAACAACGATTACCGTCGCCAAATTCTTTCCAGCATCGTATATACTGATGCTATGCATGGTGGTAGGGCTTTTTCTAAGCCTACCTGGCTAGCTACCATCCTTAAGTTGCAAATCTGTTGCCAAACACCTATTGATGTGTTCTGACAGCTGAACTTATGTGCCAGGTCCCCCTCTAAGTTTAGCGTGTATCATCTTAGACCTCATCTTCGTTTAACATTACGTGAGAATGTGGTCAACTATTACTATTTCTTTACACATCAAAATTGATGAATCTGTATAAACTATAACGAGCATGATTTTATAAGTTTTCACTTCTATTGTGTGGCCATAAGCACACCCACCTTTATGTAAGAAAATCCATATATTTTTTGCGTTGTAACTAAATTTACGAAAAACCCCTTCTTAAAATTGCTAAAACTATAAAGAACAATGTCTTAAAATGTGAAATTTATACCCTTAGTAATTTGGGACATTGCCTTTTATTATATACAGATCGGTTAAGAATTTTTAGCCCTTAGAATAGATCAACAAGGCCAGAGACATTTATCTGTCCATAAAATATGATTTAAACCAGAGGCAGGCAAATTCCTAAATTATATAAGCATATTCGTTCTCACATATATACATTTGTGTTATCATTTGTTTTTCGTGCGACAGTAACAAGAGTATTATGTGCTTTTTATTTTATGTGATTGTGGTGGTGTGTGTATGTAGTTGTTATTATCTATTTCAACTTTTTTTTATTTTTCACTTAAATGTTTGCTATTTTACTTTATATATAAAAGTATGGGTTAGTTATTTAATCAAAAACGGATATTATACTGAAATCGTTATTGGCGAAAGTAGATTTCTTTGAAATAAATAAATTGAACCTAGAATCACTAATGCCCGGTTTCTGAAGCCGTCAGTTAAACTATCAATAGCTATTGATTTAATAAAGTTATCCATAAGATAAGCGCCGTTTAACTGTCAATGCGTTTCTGAATACACAACGAGCCGTCAAATAACTATCAAACCAATAACCAGTTCTTTCATGTTCACTAGATGGCTCTTTTTACAAATTGGTGTATAAAATTGATTTTATCATTTCAATTTGTCATTAATTGTTGTTCGATTGTAGCAGTTTTTTGCGAATTTAGATACGTGGCTTTTTTTATTTTAGTTATAAAGTTTGTATAATGATTTGTTACACAGCTGTTTCTCAAAGACTGAAAATTGACCTCTCATTCCCAAAATGTCAAACATTATAAAAACTTTGATTTTGTTATTGCTTGAATCGTATTATTGTCATGCATAGTAGTATTATTTTTGTTGATTCAGTTAGATTTTATATTCAGCAATCTTGTTGAAATCGTTAATTGTATGTATTTTATAAATAGATAAAAAAAGATATGTACGATAATGAAGCACGGAAACGGTATAAAAATATTATATGGTTGCTAAAGAATTTGTGTCGACAAAAAATAAACATAAAATGATTTTGAAGTACAGAGATTAGAAATTATCTACAGTATTTTTATACGGAATTACGATGAACTTTCGGATCCTTATTCATATTATGGAACATAATAAACAATATTTTAAACATTTGTGCTAAAATTAGTATACCGACACAAAGAAAAATTTTTTTTTTCAATTTTGGCAGTTGAAAAGTCAAATAAAACTTACCGAATAGATAAACGCCCAATTTTGGCCAGTTAAGTTGAACCGAGGTTAACTGACATATAGCGTATGATTGTGTGTTCAGAAACCCAATTTGACAAGTTATCGAACCGATAGCGCTATTGAACAGATAAACTACAGTTTAAAATGCTTCAGAAACCGGGCATTAAACTGTGATTCTAAAAACAAACATATATAAAATGACAAAAGAATTTATTATCGAATCAATTTCACAATAATCACTTCTTGGTTGTCGTTTTTTCGATATATTTTTCTATATCGCGGTCAGTAACCTTGTGCCCAGGTTTGAAGTAACTCTTTAGCTTGCGCTTCTTCCTCATCATGACCCTGGAGGCGGCGAGCGCTCCGCGGTGTTGAAGCGACTCGAACCGTTCGCGAAGGAGATTCGCTACAAAACATTGCATATTATTATTACACACTAACCACTAGACACAATTAAATCAATAAATATTTACCAAATAATATACGTACATAACAATCTTCAATTTCCTGTTTATAAATCAACGCTACCTTACGGTATAACCGAGCATGACGCTACATCAAAGGAACAAAAACAACGATATATCAATTTTTTTGAGGGAAAATGTAGATGACGTTAAAACAACATTATATCGACGTTCATTGAAAACATAGATGGCGTTAACGCAACATTCGATAGATTTTTAAAGAAGAATATAGATGTCGCCAGAAATGAATTTTGAATGACTACATTTAAATTTATTTAGACAATTGTTATTATTAATATTATATATGTACAATGCTTTGCCAAATAATTAAGTTTATATCTAAATGTGTCAATCGATACTGCATATGCAAAACTGAGTAGTCTCTCACCATTGGCATCGACGTTTCTGAGGTCTCCGCTGAGCTGTTGAGGCTGGACGAATTCGGGTTCCTTAATAGGTACCTTATGAGCGTTGAGGGAAGGCGTCGCGACCGCCGAGCGTTCCGCTCGCTTTACGGCGCGCTTCTTTCGTTCCGCCGCCAGTCTCCGCTCGCCTTTCGATATAGACGACTCTAATTTACGAAGCCTAAAGAAAACATAATTTAATGAATATAGTACTTAAATGGGCATAGCGGATTTAATTAACATATTTTTTAAGTGAAAACTAAAAAAAAATTGAAAAATATATCGATAACATGAAAGAGAAAGATATAGAATACGTTATCGTTTATATGAAAATTTGAATATTTTTTTTAATGCATGGTAAAGTAACAACACTGTACTTGATTATACTGTACGGGAATAACCATTCAAATCAATTGTGACCAACAAGAGGTCAAGATTTCGCTTACACAGCATCTTAGAAACCTCTCAGTAGCTGGATATAACACTTGCTGATTTCGACACATGTCAAATCAAAAGAAAGTCACTATAACGGGTCTATGGTGATATCAATCCATCCGTGTATAAACGCCCCATGACAATGCTCGATATTCTGCTACCACCCAATATTCACGAATCACTTTACATTAAAATGTGTATTAATTTGCATGCACTCTGTTTTAGTGAAGTACAAGTTCCCTCAAATTCTGCATATAAGTTTTAGTGAAATGGCTATCAATTTCAATGTATTTCTACACTAATATTAATATATTTTTTTAATAAAACGCACGCACATAACATTCACATTGCACTTAGAATTGTTACTTCAATTAAAAGACAATATTGTCTTGACAAATATTTCATGACGTCTAATTGAAAAAAAATATATATATAAATTACTTGTATATATCAGTGATCTTCTTTTTATCGATCTTCTCTCGCTTCAATCTCTCCCTCTCCTGTATCCTCTCCTTCTGTTTCCTTCTTGCCTTGTGATCCTTCTTCTTGTTCTTCACCGGAGGGTTTATTGCTTTGTACTCATTATCCGTATCAGAGTCTGTTGGGTTTTCAGCTGGATTGTGAGGTGTTGGGAGACCGACGTTCATCTCTTCACGCCACTGATTCTACAATTTAAATTCATGACGTTATCATTTGTAACACATAATATACTTTAATTATGTATACATTTCATTGTCATATTTTTTTAATTATACAGTTATATATTAGTATGTATGTATGTGTTATAACTATTTCGTTACACTATTTATGGATTTGTATTTTTGATACACTTCAATGTTCAGCTCAGTTCTACTCATTTTCTTTTTAAATATGCACTACACACAATAACTTTGATTTTTCCACAATACTGGTGGTTAGATGGAACAAAATGCCATATTACTCTCCAAGGAACAAACTAAAAAGTGCAATAAAGTATTCATTCATTATTTTATCATAATATTCTGTAACTCGATTTACGATTGACCAATGGACTGTTCAAACAACCTACCGCTGAACTATGATGGCTTCAAATAACCAATTACCTCTTTCTCCTGAGCTGTGAGCTTCTTGAACATTTTAGTTGTGACCCGGTTCAGATGAGCTTCTCGCTTCATCATCTTCTCCTCGTGTTTCACAACATCATGTAGCAGTTCTTGGTGTTCCTGTGAATATAAAAAGCATAAAGGTGATCTTTTCTTTAATCGCAACTACCATACCTAAGGTGATAAAGCCCATCTAATGAATTTTTAAGATTGTAGCATTGTAAAATAAGCCAGTGTATAGGCACTAGCCCAGAGGCTAGTACACTGGCATGATACACAACAACTACCAATGAACTGTATCTTTCTCAATGGTCACAGTTATTCTTGGATTATACAGTGGTTAATGATGTCACTTTGTAGTGTTAATTTTTAATTAATATTTGTTCCAATGAGTCCTACTAACTGTATATGTTGTCATTAACACTTTTTGTCTTTGGTGTACATTATTTATTCTGTGTCCACTTGGATCTAAGATGAAGTGTTCTTAGTTACAGTTCTAAATTTTTATACATACTTTTCTCACTTGGATTACTTTATTCGTAAAATTGGAATGTAGGGAGGGCCCAAGAGCGTCAAATTAATTAACTGAACTAAAATTAATCTGAACATTTTCTTTAAAATGTATCTAATTTTTACCACTAGTTCTATAAAAAATAGCGTAAATATAGCTCATTTAATGATCTATTAATTAGTTAACTTTAGATTAACATAAACCAAAAAATTATATCGTATATTATGTGTGTTTGATATCACATTGAAGTAATGTTTTACCGAGTGCTTCAAGTCCTTTCTTGATTTATTTTGTTGTATTTGATAAAAATCTACATGAAACTGGCAGCATTGTGGAATTTTCAACAGTGACCATGGACTAAAATAAAAAAAGGAGTTCTGGCAGAATGGATTTGTTATTATACGATCAACATGTAAATATAATATTCTTATGTATGTTAACTTGATTATGATTGGGATTAATTGAGTATATATCTATATATAATCATACTTTGAATGAAGGGTTGTAGCTGACTCCAGGATGTGGAGTTTCGATAGCGGAGCGGGTGACAACAGTTTCTGAAGCAGGTGGCTTCGGCCTCAGTCTCTGCATTGGTAAAACGTTATGCAGTTGTGCTTCTGGAGGTATGAACTCATCGCACAGAGTCTCGGGAACACCTTTCGCTTCCGGCACTGAAAACAGAAATTTTCAAACTTAGTTTGACTGTTTTCCAATAGTATAATGAAAGCCCTTCCATCCCTTGAAAGTAGGGCATCGTGGATTATATGGACAACATAGCATATACGTCCATAATCTATAAACCAATCTGTCCTGTACATATTATATTTTTTTAATATTCTGACAGATATAGGATTAGAAATATAACATTATTAACACTAAATCTATAATGAGTCTAAAGACCCCTATTGAATTTTTTTATAGAAAACGTACATATAACTATATTGTAACTTCGTATCATAACTTTGGCTTCATGACTTTTCCTATCAATTATAGGCAAGTAAAATCAATATTTTTTTTATTTGTATATTATATACTTTGAGTTATGCTTGTCGTATACCCATATATATCGTACCATACCATATATATATAAAATATAGTATATCGCAACGGGTCATTTGACCCAGAGAACAATTTATTGCTTTATAAGGTATAGGTATACAAAAAAAAAGTAGTTTTGCTTACTTCTAAACTTAAATGAACAACAGTTGAAAACATTGATAAATGTTTACTTGGAACCTTTACATATTACAATAAATCTAAATTTGGTGTAGACATGATACATCAAATGATCAAATTGTGTGCAAATATACCACAAAATCTAAGCCTTGCAGATGGTCTATTAATTAGTTTTCTATGACCTAACAATGCCTAGATTTCGTACAAGCAAACAACAGGAGAAAATATCTCCAGACAAGATTTTTTTACCCCAGTTAGCAGTAAAACTTGCCACCGATTCTCGAGAAACCTGTGAATATCCGAAAAATTTGAAAGGAACAATATTTAAATCTACCACACATGCTTATCAACGTAAGACTTGTCAAATAGGATATTGTGATAAAAATAAAACCACCAAAACTAGTTCTAAATATGAAAATTATGTTTGCAGAAAATGTACAGTGAAGTACCTTTGTATGTAAAAAATGTGATGATGACTCCTTATTCTTTGGTTTTGTAATAGAAATTGATACCAATATACATTTCTATTTAATTACAATCAAGTTACTTTGCTTACTTCTTTCCTTCTTAACATGTCAAAAAAAAAACACATTTTATGCATTCAATCAGGAAATATACAAGAATTTGACCCACTATGGTAGAAATAAAGTTTTGGTAAGTCTAGTGTTAAAAATGTATATGTTATTAATCAATTAACATGGTATAAGAATTGTTCAGTTCAGTGGGAGTGGTTAAGCAAGATAAGTATTATTCCCACTACTTTTAATTTAAACTGTTTGGTGTCAATTTAATAACATCTGTTTCATACTAGTAACCATAAATATACAAACTGTCTTTTCCCCAGAGGTCCAAATTAAACTTTCGTCGTACTTGCTTCGCCTTTCTCTTCTTATCCCTGGCTAATAATCTGTTCTTTCTAGCGTCATCTAATTTCTTTTTCAGAATCCCTTTCTCAAAACGACGTTTCTCTGTCAACTTGCTGAGTGCTGTGGGTTTTGTTCCAATTGGATTAACATGGTTGCGCTTTGTGTTCGGATCTTCAACCTGATTTAATAACATATAAAAAATGATAATTTTTGAGATATCTACTTTTTATCTATTCATTAAGGCGAGTTATAAACTCATTTTCGTTATCATACACAATGCTACAAAAATTGTTTTGTAGAGTAATGATTACATTAATTTATAATATCACTAATGTTTCTGTAGATAAATAGTTCCTTAAAACTTCTTTATATTGAACAGATGTTAATCACATACTTTAAACAAAATCTTTTCAACCTAGATGTTGCAGAAAGCCTCCATTTGATCATAGATTAATTAGGACTTAGTCTAAATTATTTTTGATATTGTATGTATAAGTAAAAATTGGAGATGAACACTTGCTCTCTGACAATGTGTGGATACCAATGCGACACAGTAATAGGTGCTTCCTCAGGACCTGTCTTGTGTTATTTGTTGTGTTTAATATTGGAAGTTGGTGAAGTTTATGAACACTTTAAGTAAGCCTATCCTCCTAAGTGCGAGAAACTGATAAAGTAGCAAAGTAACAAAACATCTTGGCCACCAAGGGACTCTAGCCACAGATTTTTAAAAGCTCAGAGCAACTGGTAGACATCCAGAAGGAGAAAGAATGACAAAATTAAAATTGACTATTACCACAATTCACAGATACACATAGACAGTGAGTGGCAACTTTTGATATGTAATAGTTTATGATAGTGAGATGCAATGACACCCAATATTACAGCATGAACAGTGTGTATTGAGTTTGTCAATTAGACACAAACACAAGTTGTATATTCATAAAATAACTATAAGGCTCATAAGTACATGTTGTTTTCCCACACACTTCAATGAGTTATGAATGTAAAAAAATATTAAATTTAACAATACTAGATGTGTGGAAGAACAAAAGTTTAGAATTATATGTTTCAGATAAGATCAAACAATGAGATTCAAATAAATATTTGAGAACCATCCAGGTAACCAAGTTACACATAAGTGTCAATAAAAGTGGTTGTGCAACATCATCCAAAAGTTAATGGATACATAGTTAAGATAATATACAAAGCAAATAAAGTTACAGATATCAGCTACTATTTAAGATTTTCATACCTTAGATGAAGGAAGTAAAACTTCAAAACACTTGGGTACAGCATTTAGTTTTGCTCTCTTCCTGAGTTTAGCTGATAATATAGGCTTCTCATCAACATCCTCACCTTTTATATCACCACCAGTATCGACAACAAACAACTCACTGTCAGGTTTACTGTCAAACTTGCTGGAAATATTCAAAGTATAAACAACAAGTATATACAAAGTATTCAAACATATTTTTAATACAAGTAATAAATGAAATAACTATAATATATTTTTGAAGTAAAATTTCTTATATTTCAATAACCTATATAACGTTTTTGTGTGACACAATGTGATGGGGCAAACACTGTGTTGAGTAGAGTGTTGAAAACAACAGTTCTCAACCAATCATGGAAGTTAAACAATGTTGGGTACAGTCAGTACTTAGATAGGTGACCACCTGGGAACCGTTACATTGGCTGTTGTTGTACTTTTTCTAAAAACGTTTTCACCTTCTTCGTTTAGTTATAAGCATACACACATTTTTCTTTATTAATACACCAACATTTCACTAATCTTTTTTTGAAAGTATATTTATAACTATACATATACTAATATAGTTTTAACATAAATTGTGCAACGAAAATAACTACAGTATAAATATAACATGAAAACATAATATTACTATTACAGTACATGTTAGTGTCTAAGAAAACATATTTCAAGCTTGCTTCATGCTTATTGAAAGATACATTTCAAGATATAATAGCACTGCTTGTCTTTAGGCTTAATTAGTTTATAACTTGAATATGAATAACTTGATTAATTGGACTTTATTTAATTTATGAAGGTATAAAGATTAGAACATATATTCTGTCTCTTCATATGATATAAAGTACAAGGAATGAGGATAGCAATACATTTATTTAAAGATAAAAATTTATTATCAGAATATTATCTTGCAAAATGTCACCGGAACTGTAGGTAATTATTTTGAATGATTAAGTAGAGTTAGAAAATGAAGAATACTCAAGTAAAGTACATATTTAACTTGTATATTAAATTTTTAAGCCATTAATACTAATTCAACGTTAGAAAATGTTTTTGCAAGAAAATTAACACTATCTACCGACCGAACATACAGATACCGATTGAAATAAGCTGTAAAATATTCAATTCAGAAGTATCTATAAAAATACATTATTTCATGTGATGTCAACATAACCTTACCCCAATCTCTCTTCCAAGCGCTGATCTTCTAAGAACTCTTCCACGTCTTTAATATCGCAATGTTTGCGCCAATCCTTTTTATTTTTCTTCGACACATGTTTCTTTTTTTTAACCACAACCATTATAAAATATATTTACAAAACGAGTTACATGTGATATGTCATATGCGTAATGTATTTTGAAAGAAAGAATTATGTTCCGTTTCACATAAGTCATATAAAAGTATGTATAGAGACTCATAAAAAAATATTATTTGAAATTGCAGGTTTTATATACACTAATAAATCTGTAGTTATCTATACAGTTATTTTTTATTTTATTTTGTGATACATATCTACCATAAAGATTACTAACCACAAAAATGACGTTATAAAATGTGCGTATGGCTGTCTGATGTATGTTCAAATTTAATTCAAAAAAGGAATTAACCAATTTTCCTGAAATATTGTTATTAACCATTAAATTAATGAGAACATTGTTTTTATTATTATTGTTTTATATTTCATTCATTACGTAATATTTTTGTTAAGGCACCGACTAGATGACCGTACATTGTTACGGTGCCTGACTGAAAATCACCATTGTAGTATCACTCATTGTATTGCAGCATGTAGTTGAATGGGGATGTTGATGTTGGATATTTTAAAATAAAAATATGTATGTTTTCTTTGTTTATCTTATAACCGTGATGTGTTCCAACAATAAAAAAATATCTATTTTTTTCCAAATATTTATTTGTCATGTAGTGTTCTTGCGTTATTTGACAATGTATTGCAAGTTTTTTGGCGGGATGTTGGTCTGTCATGTAGTGGCTTTTATATTTTATTCATAATCTTGTGTTATTAGACTCTATATTTTGTAATATTGGTGGTGTTTTACGTAATATAGTTCGGTTATTATGCACAAGTGAAGTGGATGGGAAATAATACCATGGAGCATGCATTCTGAGATGCCACCAAAACTCCATGGAAAGTTCTAACAAGGAAACCACCATCTTGTTAGAACATTATAATTATCACAAGACATTTACTTGGAACTTCCTACGTTTTAATAAACTTATATTATTTGTTAACATTCTGCTATAATCCCTCTTGAAACAAAACATGGACACTGGCAAATGCTTCTGCGGTGCCAAAACCAGAAGAAGAAGAAGAAGACAATGTATTGTGTAATATATTTTTTCTTGCATAATATAGCCTGTAATTGTGCATATTGTAGTGGATCGAAAAAATTAACATCGAACATGAATTTTGAAATGTCACAAAAACTCTCTAGAAAGTTCTATCAAATGGAACACCATCATGCCACACTGTAACCATAGCAAAAAAATTCATAATCAATATCCACTAACGTAATGGAGTGATAATTCTCAAGGAATGCGGTTGGTTGCCAAAGAGCAACAAAAAGAATTAGATGAAATAATAAATATAAATAACATGTCTAAATTTATTATTAAATACTTAAAGATATAATACCAAATAAAAACTATATATAAAGAAAATTATTTAATGGCATTTAAATGTTGAGACTGTAGCATTATTTCTCTTCTTCACAATCTTCTTCTTCTTCCTCTGCCTCTTCGTCTTCAACAATTTCTGTAAAATAATAATAACATTGAACTATTCAAACATTAATAGATTTATAACATTTAACAATCTACAGACATACACAGACAGGGAACAGACTCATCATGTTGATGATTGCTAGTTCGTTAAAGCATTACATAAAGTGAATGATAGTTTTCAATACCCTTGTCAAAAATTCGCAAGATTATGTGATTCATAAATAAAATGTCACCCTTTGTATTCGATAGACCATAAATTAGATCTTTAAAGACAGACGAAAAATTTGATGCACCAATGAATACTATTAAATTAGAAGCTTGCTGGCGTTCAAAGATGGTTTAATTTTTTTTTTATATATAACTATAACCTAAATACACTATAACCTGACTATAATAATATTGTGGCAATATAGGTATCAAAAATTGAGATGTAATAAGAGCATATTACTGCTGGCAACTTAAACGTGATATTAATTAGTAATGATATTCACAAACAAATCACACTCAGATGTAATTTTGTAGGAAACGTAAAATATGTCACTCAAAATAGTTCTGTAGTAATTATTGTACTTGATATTTTCTTTATAAATCTTCAAATATAATTTGTAACTGTTGCTATATAATTGTTTTTTTTTATTCCAAAATAGATACTTTTTCCCTTTTGTAAATATCCCTGATGAGATAAAGTGTGATAAATGTAATGTGATTGAGTATTTTTGTATTCAAAACATACAAAATTAGTAATATTTAACACTCAAATGAAAATAGTATTCTAAATTTTTATTTGTCGACCGGTGATGTCAACTAGAAAAAAGGAAAGTACGAAAATAACAGCAACTTGTAATCGACTAACACTCACGCCAAAACAAGTGTCGGAATGTGTGCAATAGGGGGCAAGTAACGCGCACGGGTGCACCTGCTTCGCCTTCACCTCTTTCGCTCCCTTTAATATCTAAATTTGTGTTCTGCGTATCTACTTCAGATCGGTCAAAAAGTTTGACGCAGACTTTTACAAATAGTTAATAATTGTCAGCTAATAATTTTACTAATGTATTGACCTAACAGTTCATGAACTTTCACAGGCACCGCCATATTGAAAAATTAATATCGAGTAAAAACCAACAATAGTAAAAACATTACATGAATTCTCGATTGGTGACCATGTTTATACTAATGTAATACGGTACGCCCTTAGTTACATGGAGTAAGCTGATCTATTAGGGAGAATAGTCAAATGTGAACAAAGAATATTTAAACACTTAATTTTTTGTTGATGCACATTTGTACATATAAATTCTCTCTTAAAATCGAAAATTATCAATATTATAAAAAATCTTTTATTGTAGTTTTCTTTAGCGTATTGCGTTACCAGGTAATATCGTACTCCCGGTGCGACACTGTCGCTTATGCAAAAATTGCAAAATGAGTTAAATATGTAATAACTGTTCTAAATCACCCCTTTATTTGGAGCGATAATGTGACTTTCGTAGTATGTATAGTTTCCGTATGAGAACATGAGTGTCATTGCCGTTTTGGCGCGAACCACAAATATTTTTTTGTGATGTTAAAGTTATAAATGCTTCTCCAGAAAAGTTCCATTTTTGCATAAGTGACAGTGTTGCACCGGGGGTGCAATATGTAAAACACTTTAGTGGTATTTACTGTACTCATAATTTGATATTTCATTTGGCAAGTGAACGAGAAGAGTGAGGCGACCATCTAAGATCGGCGTGCTTCGGTTTTGTAAAACGTTCACTCTATCGCACAGCGGAATTACTGCGACAGACAAAGACAACGCTACACGAAACTGAACTAGTTGACCATGTCGGTCTTCAATACGACATGCCAAATTAAAAACCGGGTAGTGTAGGACATTGTAACAATAACACTTCTTCAATACATTATCCCACAATGAATACCATTGTTGTCGATTAAAGACTACTCTTCTTGCTAGTAAATGAAATAAAGTTATTTTGTCACAGTAGTAATATATATACAAATCAATACATTAATTTACCTACCTCTTAGTAGTGTTAAATTATTCTACCACCTATGAAATCCAGCACCACCAGCACCGCGGTTGACATTTTTATTATTGTAAAAACCATTAAGGTTAACGTAAGTGTCAGGAAATACTTCTTCGAAGGAATCGGCGTCTTGTAATTTAATACTTTTGGCATCGACGAGTGATTGATATTGTAATGGCTTATCGGAGGATGATAATGCAGGTTGCACTCTAATTTTTTGTACAAAATTATCAGATTTTAAACCAAATTGTTTCGAATGGGGTGCTAAATCCAATACAAGAGGTTTTTGAGAATTGTTATGGATGCTTGTAGTAGTTTTTGGTGAGGGCAGTTTTAGGATTGCTTCTTTCTGAGGTTGGGCTTGGATATTTTTTGTTTTCGTCTGTTTCGGATCACGCAGAACCGGGCTGGACCGCTCTGGAACACGGAAAGAGCTCGCTTAACGAATCTCATTGATTCGTTTATTGGCGAGAGAATTCACCACGTTTTGTGTACAGAGCTATATATTTTATAAGCCTGGTCCGTACCAATTTCGAGATATATTGAATCAAATATACTGAACGAGATAAAATTATAAACTAACAACAAACTCTGTTCCTTGAGCAATCATTATTTATAACAGAATATCTCGGAACTGTCATGTTCATGCCACCAATAGATTCCAATAATATTATTTTTAGTAATATTCCAATAATTACAATATTAAAAATGGTATATAATGTCCAATGCTTTGGTTCACATGTAATCTTTATCATTAACCTAACTGTCCACATACAAAATCTATCGCAGATCAGTGATGTTTTGCTTTCTATAGCCAATCATCTAGTGATAAATAAATTAGATGACGCTATTACAATTTTGTGCTTCGGGAGCCCATGTAGAGTGAAATTAAGTAATTCTAATACTACAGGGTTAGTCATGTCAGTAAAAGTTAGTCTAATTGCTTTAAGTGAGATGTCAAGTCAGAAGTCTTCAACACAAAGTCAGTAAACAGTCAAGTCATATTGAAATAACACATTTAACAATATCATTTTATTTTCGTAACACTGTTCGTTTCCATTATTGTTATATGACATCGCACTTAATATGTTAGAACTTATGATTCTTGAGGTTCCTGTTTCGTAACATGCAACATGCCAAATTTTCAAATAATTTTTTACAAGATGAATGAATGAATGAAAATGTTGTGAGGATTTACAAAAGATTGGAATTTCCCGAGGGTTAATGAAAGAAGCTTGTAATATGATGTGTTAATGGTAATATATTACTAAATATCAGTAGGAAACAAACATGTAAAATTTCATTCGAAGGACGAATAGCAAAGTAAACCAAAAGAGATGAAAATAAACGCAGTAAAACTTACTAAGATAGAATAAGACATTTTAATACGTTTTAAAAATTAAGTATGCGAAAATAGCACAAGCTAGAACTTAGCATATATCGATCGGAATATAAATAATACTGATAACTTAATTATTTCGATATTGATAGTTAGTTAAAAAAAAGTGGAAGAAAAGTTATATCTATAATATCCATTTCTATACATCAATCCGTAAATAACGAATGCGTTTTGTAAAGGAAAGAAGAATCAGAATTCTTATGGTGGACAATTTTTAATAATTGTTACCTTGTTGTTAAAAAAATTAGAAGGTTTATTTATATTAAAATGAGAAGAATAAAGAGAGAAACAATTATCCGGATGAATGTATGAATTCACGAACAAAATTTAAAGAAATTAGTGATAATGGAGTTATGAAGGGAAGAAGGAAACGTGATAAGATGGCGACAACAAATGCAAGGGAATCTAATTGTTAAAAATCTTAGATTCCCTTTCACAAACTGATGGTTACAAAATGGAAGAATGAATTGATGAATATTCGGATTCGATTTAAAAAAAATCGGCAACTATCTTGCATGTTACTACGATGCATATTATTATAAATTATAGTCTAAGTTTGTACTAGGCTAATGATTTATACGTGCAATCTATATATGTATATTAAATCAAATTTTCATTATACTGTGGAGGTAACCAATTTAATTGGTTAATTCGTTATGTAAAAATCTTTATAGCTCAGATATAGCACAGACTATAGCCATAATTATTGCGTATATTTTTTCAATTTATCAAATATTTAACACCGTCATTGCATATTATTAATTAAAATTTGAATAAACAAAATTGTTATTATCTGTGGTGAAATTGATCTGTAAAGTAAGTGATATGTAATTATTAATACATAATACTTGAAAACTCAATGTTAAAATAAATAATTCATTAAAACGTATAAAAATACAAAAGAAATATTATTATACATCGCAATCAAGACTGACAACTATCTAATTTAATACAAAAATAAAGGTATTTGTAGTATCAATTTATTTACATTATTTACTCTACGTTGCTCAAATCAGAGTTAAACGAAAATATACCGAAATTATATAAATATATATTTTTTTGATTATTTTATGATGATATATTTTGCGTTTTACTCCAATTCAAACTAAATTCTTCGATTCTGGTAATAGTCGGATTTTTATAATACATTGCATGAATTTTATTTAAAATAAGGTATAACTTCGTGAAAGATTTAGAACTCCAGTATAGAACATACTATATTTATGACGTCACTTTCTTTTTATAATAAAAGCAATATATTATAAAACACCGGTACAACCCAGAACCAATTATTCACCTAAAACCTTATAGCTACTAATGTTGGAAATCCGACGGTAGCTGGAAGTATTCGTGGCTGTTTTCTTGTTCCTGATTGGGAGCTACTTTGTACTCTTCATGATTCGTACCTTCGTGGGATGTGTCGCGATGCTGACCAGAGGCGAGGCCTGCGGCTGCGGCCTTCGCTGCCGCTTCAGCAGCATTAGCCTGGGCTTGTTGTGCAGCCGCCTGATGATAAACCGACAGGAATATTAAATAACATTGAATGAAGGGCTAAGAAATTTAAGCCAAAGTTAAATTTATTATTTATTAACTACGCTTTATCTGGTAATAAACACTATGCAATCCAAAACAATGCGTTGGTAAATTTAAAATCCATTGCTAGTTCTGTCATACCAGCCCACAAGTGTTACGAAACTACTTGAATCCCGAAACGTGATAAACCAAAAGAGAATGACAATGATGGATTTATAATGTGGATGAAGGCAACATGGATGAGATACAGGTATCTTACCACCCCGCGTTAATATATGTTATACACCCGTATATTCCGGAACGGTATACAACCAAGTGTGCTGCTATTCTTTACCTTATGTATTATGGTCGCGTTCCGTTCCAACACAATTGTCATGCGATGTTAATTTATCAATACTTTGTCTATGTAACTCTGAAAGCGCATTACCAGACGTATTGAAGGTTGCTAAATCAAAGATTAAGTATAGTAATCAGTTAGGTAAGTTAAAACGTCTCAAAAACCTTTATTAGTGTATATTCAAATAAACGCTGAAGAAAAAAATGTACACTAAAGAAACAATTCTGTTAAAAAATATACATTTTGAAGAATGAAATAGGAAATGTAACAGAAAGAAGAATTATTATTTAATTTTTATTATAGAAGAAAGGAATAAATAATAAAAAGTACATTAATCAAGATCACTGAGTAATTCAGAAGGACATCGATATATGAATGTCTTCGAAAATGTACACCTTCGAATTCTTCTTTGCTTCCTGTTTAGGAAAATAACCTATTATTTTCTGATTTACTTACTACTCATAAATCATATTTATAACCCTAAATCTAACCTTGTTACTTGAATTTTGAAGAGATACAGAATAAGAGAAAAGTGGAGAAGAAATAATTTGACGTAATGATTTATCTGTTACGTTATTATTATTAAATAAGCTTTTCCTTTAATTTGTTCTATGTTATTTTATAATGATAATGTGTGATTATTTGCAGAACTGTAAAGTGTTGAAACAGCTTTTTGTGTACTTAGAAACATCATAAAACAGAAGCTCGAAATTAGTGAAATTAGTAAAATTGTCTTTGATTCGAATATTCCCCTCTTCATAAATAATGACTAGAATATTCTATTTATTTTTTCTCAATAACATTGTGATAATTTCTTAGAGAAATATATTTCTCTATATAATAGATAACAACACTGTAATACAAATACGAATAAGTTGTGTACCTGAGCCTTCCTAGCAGCAGACTGTGTCGCCTCGAAGTCTATTCTGACTCCATGGAGCTGCTCTTGCAAGGTGCTTAGCCTTTGTCTCGCAGCACCGACCATAGCGGTCTGTGCTCCGAGTTCACCAGCGGCCTGAGACGCGGCTTCGTTTGCATTCTCTGATGTAGCTTGAGCTGCGTTCAGAGCCGCTTGAATCACGTTCACCTGAAGTTTTCAATATCCCGTTAAATCTGCTATAAATTATCGTTAAAGCCAACCAGCTGCTTCTACAGACGTTATAACTTTTTCTTGAAGACAATCACACTCTGATGAAGTTGAAGCTGGTGGTATATCTAAGCGATGGTGGCTTACCGGTGAGCGTGTTCGGACATCGCATCTATCGACATAGGTTCGAATCCTTGCAAATGAGTCAGAGATTTCGGTGAAGAAAAAGAACGTGATAAAACCATAGCATAGTGGTAAGACTTTTCTAAGCCCTTCTGGCTAGCTACCACCTTCAACTGAAAATTTCTCGCCAATTACCTATAGATCTGTTTCGGCAACTGCATCTGAGCGCCGGTCCCTCTCTAGGTTTAGCGTGTCTACCATCTTAGACAACATCGTCATCTAAAATCAGGTAAGTTTTTGGTCAACACACAGCGTATTAAAAATAGCTAGGATGGACGAGTGTCTCTATAGACTAACGAATACTTTGGTAAGGTAAATATAATTAGCTACATTGTAATCCAATGATGAAGGATAATACTGTGAGAAAACCTCAATATTTGCCAAATTTTCGCGTAATGCCAGCATTCGTTGGTATAATAATAATAGTGGAAGACTAAGTTATGATTAAAATGTTAAATTAATGCACTCTGTCGGTAAAGGAATTAGCTCTCAAATACCTACATCTATCGGATAAAACCCAAAATAAGCTTGGTACCAAAATTGTTCAACCAATACACGACGATATGATAACCAAAAATGTAAGTTAGCTGTAGCATTTAAAGCCACAGATTTTATATTGCTGCAACTTGTAAACCCGTTAATAAAACTGATTTTATGATAGAAACAACTTTCAAACTAAATATAGCCGAAGTCTTCTATTACACGGACAATTAATACATATATATAAAATTAAAGTGCCTGTCGTTCGTCCGGGCTTATTTCCAAAATGCCTGAACCAATTTGGAATTTGGAATGCCTGAACCTTTACAAACAAATAGATGACTTTTCAGAGTATGACCTGGATCATATTTCACTACGGTTTTCTATAGAGGCTAAGTAGCAATGATAAAATTCAACAGAGATTACTCAAAATCAGTGAAAACGTTCTAGGGGAAAAAGTTATTATATTATGACAATGAAAAAAATTAGAAGATATTCCACACTTAATTCAAATAAATCATGCAGTTTCCATGATCAATCAAGCTTGTAATAGAGTCAACAAATAATAATGCGAGGGTACATAGGACTTGCGAGGAGGCTCTACATAGACACGGGAGAGGCCGCACACAGAGGTGAGGCCGAAAATGGCCTTACCTACCACGGTACGGTCCAGTGTGACCAGTGTCAGGTCGAAGGGGGCCTTCGTACGGGGGTGATACATGCGCTGTTCGCTCCGGACTGGGAAGTCCTGACCGTTCAGGCAATCGGAGATGTCGTAGGTAGAGAGTTCAGAAGGAACTCCACGAATGACAGCACGGAAGAGACGCTCATCCTCGAGAGCGTGAGTGAAGAAAGGGAGTTTTCGGTCCTGGAAGTACTTGGTGAGCTGGCGATGCTCATCGGGGGTCGAGACTCTAATAGAGATGCCGGCAACAGTGTTGACGGCGGACTTGTACATAATATGGCTTTTATGTATGTACTAGGGTTATCGAGTAACATTGTTAACCTATCATATTTCAGTTACTTATAATAAACATATATTTATTCATTCAGTTGCTTATAATAACATATATTCATGTGGATTAATCTGTGTTTAAATAAAAATCTTAGTTCATAATAGCTAATATTTAAAATAATATCATTTCATTATATGAAAGAAAATAAAAGAGTTTTATTTATGGAATATCCTCATTGTTGTAGACTCCAGAGCGTGGTCTACAGCGCGCATTCGAAATTAATCGAATTCACTCTAAGAAATGGCGTCCAACACTTGTAATCAGCATTTCAGAAACGTACAAAAGAAACATCATTATAAACTAGTCTACTACTATAAAAGTCTAAAGAAATTAAACGGGACATTTTACTAAACATTACTAGACATTTTTTTTTAATCTATAGATAAAACCTATACGGCCATATTGGCCTTCTTTACATTTCCTTTGAATTACAACGGTAAATAAAAATACACTCAACGCGGCCTTAAAAAACGTTATATATGGCATACTATTACAAAATGTTATAACCATTTCAGAAAATAATAATAATAAAAAAATAAAAGCCGTGTAGCGTGACTATGAATAATTGATACTTAGAGAGATAATGAAAAGCAATAAATAAAGAATTAAATTCAACTTGTACAATATAAGAATGAACAATTTAAATATTCTATTGACCTTATCATGTTGACCAGTAATTTAAATCTAAAATACTTAGTTATTACTTGAAACTAGATTAGCATTGATTTGCAAGATGACGCTCATAAACTGGTGGTAAATTTCCTCAAAAGCCATTTTGTAGTTTTTTTGTGAAAGAGTAGGAAACATCCATTCAACCTCTCAAACTTACTCGTTAATAGTTTTAGTAGAATCTTATAATAAAATTGTTATATAATCATTCTATGGTGGTTTCGTGAAGGATCAAGTGAATTTCAAACTACGTATTTGGGAAAAATAAAGAAAAATGTCAATGATCATAATGGATATATATGGTGATATATATAATAATAATACCACAGATTCATGTATCTAAGATCGAGAAACCCGTACAATGTGTGACCGATAGTCGCCTTGTTTTACCAGAAAAGTTTTATTTCATCCATTTTACTATAATTTAGGTAGTGTTACACTACATTTTATTAAGTTTCATATTATAATGTACCTTGGACATAGTCGCGGGTGGTTGCTAGTAATATATATAGTATCTTTTGCTTGAGTATACAACATAAGAAAGAAAAATATTAATTGGATTAATAGCCGTTGACAAATTTCGCTGAACATAATAAAATATCGGTACGACTAATATACTATAGCGATAATAAGTATTGCAAAATATTTTTTTGAAAACCTTATTAAAATATTTTAATGTTTCATTTAAAGATTTCGCCATTATTTATTTAGTCGCAGCGCGGACTGCATTTCTCAACGTGTTGCGAGACACGACGCTCGCTTTTTGTTTTTTTTTAAAGACAATTTGTAAACTGTCAATTGGCAATTGGCGCGAAGTTGCGAATCGATTAGACGGTTGCGCGTTCAAATTTACACATCCGATCACAATAGATATAGATAGATTCACGTAAATTATTGAAATATCATTATCGAACTTTTAAATGATTATTATATTTTTAATTGAATATAGTTTTTATCGATACTATTAAATTACTTTGGTTTTGTATTGATTATATCAATTAACATAAAAAGTACACGGCATTGTCTGTGGTAATATTAAGTAATTAATAAATTGAGAAAGAATTATGTATATCTTTTTTGTTAAACGGTTTTTAGGTGTAATCATTTAAAGTTTGTATCAACAAAGGAAAATTTTATCCAAATTTGAATATAAAACTATATATGCTCGCACACTAGATTTATGTGCCGATCTTAATTCACATATTTTCATTGTCCCCTTCTGTTAATTAACAAAATTTTAATTAATTTGAATTTATCTACATCTTAACTAATATCATAAATGAGATTGTGAGTTCGTACAAGGCCATAGGCCATAGGACACATTTCATTCATAAAAAAGTATTTTTCCCGAAGGAATAGGTCCAACCTATTTACACGAACGTCATGAAAAGTGTATGAGAAATGCAAAATAACATATTAAAGAAAACAAACTAGATGAATTGGGCCCACCTTTTGCAATAAATTTGAATTGTAGTCAAGAAGATCATTACGGTTCACGGAAGAGTATAAAAGTACAGCAACTAAACTAAGCAAGTAGTAGATGAAAGTTGCTAGGTATTACCTGCCAGATGGAAATACACTGGCATATTCTGTAAAACGATACACTAAAGCGAGAGGCGATAAAAGCGTACTTGACTCGTGTCTAAATGTCTTACGACCGGAATCTTGGTTTGTCCATGTTTTGGTTTGTCATTTAACAGGACTTATCAAGTCTAAATATGGTGAATTTCAGATCTCATAATACTCCATCTTTTCTACTTCTTTAATTCTCACTACTGAAAATAATTATTGCTATTATCGGGCGAATAATGATTTCAAAGCATTTTGCGATCATTTCAGTATTCCAACGAGACGGTAGACCTATTGTTAGAACTTTCCAGAGAGTTTTTGTAACAACTCAGAATTCGCGTACCGTTTTATTATTTTCAAAACACTCCAAAACTTATGCATGATCACAAGATGCCACCAATATTACACAATACTAGTTTTTGCTCGCGTTAATACAGATTTGATTCTATCTCTCGGGATCAGTATACTTTTTCTGGATGATGGGTACGCTATGCCTTTTTATGTAATTAATTGAAATTTGATGATGATCAGTTGAATATATAAGGCGTAAAAACGTAAAAAATTCACATTCTCGTGTATATATTAGTAAAGAATAGGGTTGTATAAAAAAAAAACGTTTGTAAATGAAAAAAATATATAAATCAAGATTCCACGAAAAAGTCCTACTTCGTCTTCTGCAACGAACACTAATTTTGTAGGTTTTCCCTAAGACACTTATACAGAGAGAGACCTCCTCCCCGAATTCGGCCACATTTTTATTATATCACACGGCAATGACCGTTTCACTTACACGTAAAAAAATTTACAAAGAACTGTCAATTTATAGAAAATAAATGGAGCGAACGATATTACGTAAACAATTATAATTACCACTCTGAAATCTTGGAACGGTGACACAATTTTTGTGAACCTCTTTTTTTCAATAAGTCCAATCATTGAATTACGTAACTTTTTTTTTTGCAACGGATCTCATGGGTTGCGTTATTTTGCCGTATAAAAAAAGTTAACTTTTCTTAAGATAGTAATGAGTTCATTGTCGTTTTGCGAATTGCCATATAACGATAATGGTTCGACCCACATTACTTGATCTTGAATTTCGTTCACGGCTATTATTATATATTGATATCGATTTAGAATTGACTATTGTTAATATATATATTGAGTTATTATGCAATCTTTTGTAATAGAACGCGTGACATACCGAGCAAAATGTAATAAATACGATATCAATATAAGAGGGAGCATTAGTTGTGATTTGAAATTAATGTTACACATATTTGTACTGATTAATATTTAGTCTAATAATATTATTAAAAACAAAGTTTGTGAGGCTACATGAACGTTTCTAGCTTTTTCACGTAAATAATATTGTAGGAATTTTGCTGTAATTTTACAGTAATTTAGCTTATACATCATATTAACACATACGCAATAATTTATTAAGATCTTAGTTAAATTCGACAATAAATCGCTTGAAAAAATCTTGCTATCTGAAAGTTATATCGACGTGAGTTTCATAAACCGTTACCGTGAGACGAAGATAATGTCTCATTTATAATGTAATCTTATATACAAACGCAGGCAACTCGCGAGCGGCAGCTAGTATCCTTCATGAAGTGTAAAAGTGTCTTTTGTATGTTCGAGTTAATCTCTAAAAACACTGAAACGATTTGACGGAACTTTTACCGGTATATATAGGACTTAAAGAGTGTTATTTACAGTGTTTAAGCAGTAATTATAATATTTAACAGATGTGATTTAAAATTGCCAAGCGTTTGTTAACGGTTATTGAGTAAGCAGAACATTACAATTACAGGATAAAATATGACTACATCAAATCAGATAAAACACAATGTGCTAATGGATACACGAAGTCATTTTCACCCAGTGAAAGTCATCAGTCATAGACTCATATGTATAGGTGTATAGTTATAAGCTCAAAAAATGTTTTATTTCGTCTTTGTTCAATCTGCAAAATAGAAGTAGTAATTGAAATACTGCGTACCTGGTGCATAGCTTGTTGAGCAGCTTGAGCAGCGGCCTGTGCTGCTCTCTTCGCCTGCTGCAGCTGCATTTCCTCTCCTTGGAGAGCGACCTTCGCATCTCTCACCTGCTGCTCCAAGCCTGAGAGGATCACTTGTTTACCAGCGAGAGCCGCCTGCGCTGTCGCACTAGCTTGAGCCGCTGACTGAGCTAGCGTGTTCTTTGCGACGTAAGCAGCTTGATACGCTGCAGCAGCTTGGTTTCCCAGCGCCGTTTTAGCTTGATTCGCTGACCCGACAGCAATAGTCCTCAAGCCACTACCTCTACTGAAACCCTTTTTCGAGTCCCCCCCTCCTGCAGCGGCTTTGACGTCCTGTATATATGCGTCATAGTGGCTGGCGGATTCTTGAGGATCCTGAGCTTGGGATTGTTGTGCGGAATTGTCATAATCGTATTCGTATTCTGAATGCTGTGGGGAATTTTGGCGAGCGACAGGTGCAGCTGTGGCGAATGCGAGCGTCCCTGAAAATTACGATTTGATTATAATTGTCGCAAAAAATACATAATTGAGCAATATGAGCGTAATTGGATACCTCTTCACGACCTTAATTTTATCCATATAACTTTCATAAAATCATTTATGAAACATTTACAGTAATTAAAATGTTTCTTCAACTCCTCTTTTTTCAAGTAAATGAACCTATAATTTTCTGGGTTCATTAATTACCTATACATTGGATGGATATGGTTTTAACTATTATCTATGACAACACCGTATTCCTACTATGAAAGATAGAGAATACATAACACTACTTTCTTCAAACCCTATTACTTTCCCTTCGTCTGTTAGATCCGAGCCAACTGCGGTAGCATCGGGTTCCATACGTATTGTATGTCGGATTAGCTATTCTAGGTACCTATTTTTTAATTCCAAATCAATGTATAAACATATCATCCTAGAATTGTCCCACTAATGAGCAAAATGCTCCAAGAAAGAAATTCACGACACTGTGGTACTTCGAAATGTTCTTAAGGTGTTCCGCTTTTCTTATTACCATATGTCTCATCATCAACTGATAATATTTTAGCAGTTAAATTAAGATATATAAATTCTGTACAACTAGCTAGTACAAACGGAGAGTGGAATCTACTGAAAACGGTGGCACCTATTCCATAATTCGGCTACTAACATTTTCATTCTTATTCCATCCCTTACTTTAATATTGGATTATATATATCAAATTGCTACTATATTAACCATACTTCGTTACGTTTTTATTTTACCCAATTTTTACTGCCTCAACTTTAACCTTAATTTATTAATTCTTTTCTTACTTAAAAATATAAAACAACTTTATGCCTTACTAAAATTATAATAAATACGTCTTATATAAGTATTTGTAAAATATTGAGATTCTTGTCTTTCCTAATCTCAATGTGTCTATAATTAACTCCCTTAGATTAATCGGAAACATGTACAGTTAGATTTTAACGAGAAAAATTAGATAAATATATGCCTTTTAAACTAACCGAAAGTTCGTATACAAAATATAAGTTATTGCATAAATTATTGAAATACTATTCCACATAACATTATATAATATGAATCCATAAAGAAAGTTTACAGTATTATTTAATTTGCCCAATGAGGCATTGAGTATTTCGCGTGAGGAAGCAACCACCTTAATTTTTCCCCGTATGTGTATTACATCGTCATAGTTGTGTAAACAGTAATCATAATCAAGTACACGTTACATCTGATATTATAATTAAACATAACGTGTAGTAGAAACACGAAAATAATTAATTATAATTTTTATATAGAACTATATAAATTATGAGAAAATCTTTGCGCTAAATTTTCTTTACAAACTAAATGACGTATGCGGTTTTTGACACTTAAAAGTTCTATGCGGTTGCAATTTTTTAAAAACTTTTTTAGTATTTTGTAAATATGTGTCCAATCCAGTAATAATTGTATTCTAACATGAATACTTCTAAATTACGATCTTATAGATAACGAATTAAACTTATTATTATAAATTTACAAATAAGGCGTCTGTTACGTTAAACAATTATACCCAAGATGTTTGATAATAGTGTCAAAATATAAAGGTATCACACTGCAAATTTACTAAACAGCTTTTAATTTATTAACTGTTTGTATAAGTCTATAGGTTTCATTTGGATAACATTTTGTCAATTATTTTTTTAGACAGATTTGTACAACTCATAGAGATATCTAATGGTGGATCAATCATCAAACGAAAAGGTGTTTGTTACATTTGATTTTATATCGTCATAGGATCGCGTTCGATCACAATCCTACCTTATGTTAAGTGATATAGTTGGAGACGTTTGTAAATTAAGGGTAGAAGGGAAAGTTGGGGATATTTTCCTATCCCCAAAACAAATCTAGCATTTAATAGTGGCTTTTACATTCTCCATGTTTTTATAATACTAGATCGCTTGATCGATATTTAGCTTATAAGTAAGCGAAAAATATATTTTTACAGAACTTACATTCGTTCTATTTCTACTATTTTATGAATTAAGTTACGACTGTTACAACAGAATATATTGATCTTACTCTCGTCAGAAACCTAAAGCATCACAAAGTACTTGACCTAATGAGAAAAAATACGAAAGATGGGAAATAGAAACATACTTACCAATGCAGAACAATAAGATCCTGAAGGTATTCATTTTTGCTACCGACGAACTGAAAACACCATTTAAATTAACACCAATAAAAAAAAGAATTAGTAAAAAAAATTACAATTTAGGTTAATTTTTAATTGGATGGAACAAAAATGTAGAGTAACAAAATCTTAATCTAACCTTCCAATACTTTCACAAATGTTTAATTTTATTAGTCGGTTTAGGTATGGGGTGGTGGACCCCTTACTCGGTGGTCTGTGGAGCAATGTACTAACTGACCGTTCCTACTTGTATTTATAGCGAATGCGTTCGAACAACGATAGTGCAGTCGCCGCAGATTTCTATAGAGTTGTTTTTTACGTAAAAGAAATGCTAAAAAGGGGTTCGTCACGACCTTTTTTGTTATAACGCCTACTATTTATTATATAACATTAGTTTTATTTAGACGCTATTCCGGTGTAACTTTTTAATATCTAATTCTAATATCTAACATTCGAAAAGGATTGAGATTGAAGATTTAAGAAGGAAAACCTAGTGAAAAAAATATAAAAATCTCGGGAAGCTATAAATCCTAATATAATTAGGATTTTTTTATTGCATTAACTAACACTGCGGACTTTTTTGAAGCAATTATCAATCACACATTTAGGAACGGAATAGAACAGCTCGAACATTACTCCCTAGCGGCAGAAATAAATGGTGCTTCTGCAACCGAAATCCTAGAGCTACTATCACTTTTAATTTTCCTTAAATTGATTCGAGGTTTGTCTTCATATTGGAAGGATTTTTCCTTGTACTCTATTGTACTTTCATTATCACCAAGTTTAAAATTTATGAAGACAAGTGTTACTTAAATGCGTGAGGGCGGATCGTAGGTTTCACGTGATTTTGAGTCGTAGTTGATAAGTTTTGGTTCAATTTAAGAATGTTATTAATTATTATATTCTCAGAAACAAATTATACTCCTATTTTAATCAGTGTTTAATAATATAAAGAGGTAAAATTCACGAGTTTGTATGTAAGAAGAAAGCTGACTCATCACTAAAGAAAGCTACATTATCCCAGAGCGTTACAAGCTATTTTCATCCTTATGAAATTTTATATTGTAATTACCACGACCGGAGACACGGGTAGTCGCTAGTTTGACATATTATTTAGGTTTCTAAAATTGAGATGAAAATTTCTGGCATGTTCTGAAATACCTTTTCCCAGTCGGTAAACGGATCGGTTTGGTTATGTGTGATCTATCTATATGGGAATCTTAGAAAATAAGTGAAGGATTTTATCAACTCCATACAGTTCCTAATAATTTTATGAACGCAGCAGCTTATTGTCGGTGGAAATTATATCACTGAGTAAATTACACTTAAATCGTTTCTTATTCAAACATTACCTCAATGTTCGTGAATATTACAAAGATATTTGTGAAATAAATTTGTAAATTAATATCTATTGAAGTGGGTTTAATTTAGGTACATTTAAATAACTAATAGTAATAATAAATCTCAATATTTACGTTGTGATGAAACCATGGTAGGATTTTTAATAGACATCTGATTAGCAACCGTCCATAGCTTGAAAATATGTCGCCAAGTACCTACAGGTAATATGTTCTGAGACCTGATTTATTACACAAGTTAGTATTTGTTATGAAAGCTAGATTTAGTGTTCTTTTATATTTTATAGGCATTAATATTTGACTACAATATCATCTAACTTTAAATGTCGATGTGGTCTAAGATTATGAACATGCTAAACAACTGGACAAAAATTGTCTCTCAAGTGCAGCTGCCGGAACACACCTATAGGTGGTTGATGACAGATTTTCAACTTGATTAGCTAACCAGACGGGCTTAAAAAAAGCTATACCATGACGGTACGGTTTCCTTCACCGAAAGCTCCTACTCAGTTGCAAGGATTCGAACCTACGACGACAGACGCGGTGTCCGAACACATTATCAACTAAGCCATTATCTTAAACCATATCGTTATTTTACATCTGATCAGATTGTTGTCAAGCACTAAAAGAATAGAGTATAGGCGTCCTTAAAACGTCTCCATTCGTCTCTATTCTTCCATTAACTTTATGTAAGGTCTGCCCGCTATTTTTGTACGTCGTTCTTCTGGACGTGTGTATGTGACTGAACTCTTCCTAAACAGCTGGATTTTAAGAGGGGCAGCGATTTCATTCCAGGTTTTTTTATTACTCTCAGGGCTGGGCAACGTCTGCTGGGACAGGTAGTCTATATATATAATTCTACTATACGTGTATTTGTCACTGAACTCCTCGTAGACGGCCGAAGCGATTTTGTTGAAGTATTTGTTCGAGCGGGTCCAAGAATGGTTTAAATTCATAACTGGATCTGGTAGGTGGTGCTACGACCTGATTCCAGGATTTTTTTTTTCGGCAGTGTTCATACGTAACAAGCCTTGGCCCGCGGTTTTACTCGCGTTAGTGTATATTTGACCGGTTTGATCCACGAGAACTGTACTTTATTTCTAAATGAAAGTCACCTTAAGTCCTTTTATATACCCCTGACAATGGGTATGCAGGATTTCATTAGGATGTTCAGTGGAGTAGTTAAAATGTGAAAACGTAACAAACAAACTCACATTTGGATTTATATTATTAGTTATGGTTAAGATTCCGGTGTGCGGTACCCGAAATACTCCTCTAGCAAAACGGCTTGGCCGTTTTTTATCTCTTTTTTATATCTGGGGACTCACGTGGGTACTTGTACAGTTGAACCCTGCAATTGGCACTGATGTCGGATATACAGGATCTCTTTTAAATTTACTGACTAAATTTTTTGATCTTTTTTTTTGGATTTCTCACCTAAGAAATACATAATCGCACGGTTACAGCATCCTTGGACTTTTTAATATATTTTGTTTTATATTCATGATTTATAATGAATATATAATGCTATTAGGTAACAAATATGTTGTTTTTTAATGTCCTCTATATATTTAAGAAATACATATAAGGTACATCATAATTAGTCGTACTTTCTTATATTCCATGTTTTGACAACTTGATTATATTCAAAATAAAACACTATTATAAATTAATACTATATATTAGCTATATAATTTATTTTTATTAATATCAGTTTTTGACGCATCTTCATTAGCTCTTCACTATAGACTAAACTCTAAAAAAAAAATTGATAGATGCTAAGAATCTGAAAAACTAGGAGTACTCGTATACGTTTTTTACGTGAAAACTCCGAAAATACGCAGCAAGTCGTTAAGGAGGTGAATAAGTACGAACATGCACAACACTGGATTTTTTTAATATACAACTGCTTCTAATAACTGTATTGTTTCTTTACTTCAGAAAAACGATTATGGTGATGACTGTATAAATAAATCACTTTATAGCCATCAGGTACTTCTAAAAAGTGTGACCTTATTACCTAGTATGCCCTTATGACGTACTTTGC
The DNA here is from genome assembly GCA_035772565.1 of Antheraea assamensis. Taxonomy (NCBI): domain Eukaryota; kingdom Metazoa; phylum Arthropoda; class Insecta; order Lepidoptera; family Saturniidae; genus Antheraea; species Antheraea assamensis. The sequence continues at coordinate 4,418,163 of JAQQSE010000045.1, forward strand.
AACATACTATATGCAATTAAAGTGATTAGGTCTAGTGTATGAATGGAGAAGACATATTAATTGTCATTGACATTACCTAATATTTACAGAATGTTTAGAACGTTATCAACAAAAATGTTATTCGTAATGTCATGTCGACCTGTAAAAGTGCTTCCTCACACCTCGTTTGAAGTACTCGATGTCGTAAGGGGAAAGGATTACGCTGGCCGGCAGGCGATTCCAGATCTTTACAGTACGGCAGAGATAAGAATTTTCGAACTTCTTTGTTCGTGCCTGGGTAGTCCCTACCGTGTATCAATGGAGACACTGGAAGCGCGTACCTGCCCACGTGTTTTTTAATGAAAAGGAGAGGATGGGATGAGGTTACATTACATCAATCTTTAAAGTATTCTGAAGTCTAATTCCTATGATGTAGGACGATGAAGAGGCATTTTAGCAAATCACTATGATTATATAAACACTGTCGATTCAACTTCGTTTCTGACACTTTTGTTTTTTATTCTATCATCAGCTGCAACGAAATCTCTTATTTGTGCTATGACCTCTAAAAGAACTAAACTCTAAACAGAGGTCACTTGTATAATTAGTTGTTACTCCTAAAGACTGGGTTGCGACTTCTTTTATGTTCGTTGTTAAAGACATCCTTCGGACCGTAACATGACAACGCGAACTCTGCTTTGCGGTAGAAGTAGTTTCGATGAGATTGCTGTTGTAGTAGAACCTTGAACAAGTTCCACCACTCCTGTATTTTGTAAAAAAGCTAGTATAATTTTTTTTTATAAAGTAGGTATGTGCGAATATTCCGAAGTGAATCGAATAATTCGTACAATTCAAATATTTTTTTTAAATATACTATTCATATTCAATGAAGGACAGTACAAACTATTTGAATAATTCCGAATAATCACTTTGAAACATCGATGGAGACTGTAAAAAAAACCTAGACGATACCCGAACATTTTTTAAACTTGATCAATGTACTCCCGCAGAACAATAAATAGAAATAAACTATCACGACAGTAGTCATTCAAAAATACGTTTCTATTAACGAAGTGTAAAAAACGGAATTGGAAAGCAAACGCGTTTTGACAATCGGATTCGTGATTTTCGTGATTTACGCGTTGAAAAGTAATCTCGTAAAAGTTTCCGCACAAATAGACAATGAATGCTTTTGTAAATATTGTCGGGATCAATAGTAATCCATCTGTCACGAAAGGCGTTCCAATTATATTTTCATGAATAGCGACATATCTGTGATAGGACTCAGACACTGTTGCGATTTTGACATATTAGTGGTTAAATGTTTTTAACCTGTGCTTCAGATTTTAGCAAAAAAAATATTAAGTTGCAAATGATTTTATTTTTTAAATCAAGTTTAATTAAATTTACGAAGTTAAATGATACATAAAAGACAATAAAGCAGTCGGTTATTGAATTAATAAATAAGATTTTTGTACATGAAAACTTTTCAAAAAAAATAAATAAAGGTGTTATATCTAACTAAAGTATTGTTAAAATGATAATAGTGTTTTGGATTAGTGTTGTATAGTGTTTGAGCATCATCACCATTAAAATCAAAAATACTTTATTCAATTTACACTCTGTGAAGGCGTTCATGAACGGCAAAACTTTCACCGGTTCGTAAAGCAACCCAGTCATCGAGAATAACTGGAAACAAACACGATCTGATTTATCTTTTCATCATAAATATTTTTACATGCTTACATAGTTACATTCGGTTTTGGCGGATGTAAAGGGAACCCTCTCTCTCTCTGCACAGAGAGGGGCGTCATTTCCACATAGCACCATCGTTATTATATCGATCCATTCTATAATAGTATTTAGATTTCTTCAGGTATATTGTACGGCTGCTTGTATCCTCGTTTGACTTTCACACTTCATCTACGAGTATACTAAACTTTTGTCATTCAAGCAATGATAAATTAATATTAATGTGTTCGGACATCGCAACTATCGTCGTAGGTTGAAATACTACACTGAATCTGAGCTTTCGGTGAAAAAAGGATCGTGATAAAACCATAACATGTTGCAAGGGCTTTTCTTAATAGCCGCCTGGTGAGCTGCCACCCTTAAGTTGAGAATCTTTCGCCAAGTACTTACAGATGTGTTCATACAGCTGCATATGTAAGAGAATTCCTCTCTAGGTTTAACATGCAATTATCTTGGGCCACATCCTCAATTAACATCAGATGAAACTGTTCTCAAATGCGAAAACTTATAAACAAGAGACATATCAGGTAATTAATACCTTAGAGGGATAGTATCAAAGGTCGCTCGTTATACAATTTCAAAGTGTAAGCTTACGTTATCTTAATCAAGGCTAAAATGCAAGCAAGCGCTATATCTTACAAGGGCCAATTAATTTTTATATCGCAAGAGAAAGTACATTACATTTTAAATTAACCTTGATCCAATATTTCCGTTTTGTCATTCGATAGTTTACGATACAAGTTTATAATCACATATTTTATCGATAACAGTTTGATAGAAGATATTAATATGCTACACCAAGTAAAGGTTCTTTCAAATGCAGACGCAGAGATATGCTGTTAAAACAAGAGCAGATTTAATAATGTTGTTCATTGAAAACTCGGCACCGCTCTGAGATAAGATTTGAAACACGTAGCAGCTATACGCAACGGTCACTTACGCTATCACAAAAACTTCGATTGCTTTATTAAAACAAAATTACAATGTATACTTCCAAGGTCAAGAGCGACCACCATACGTTTTTGAAATTTTTCAGATGAGTATAAACAACATCCACCGTGACAAATAAAGTTTAAATTTACAAACCATTTTTACAACAACTCAAAGGATATATATATACGCTAGACTTTATTGGTTCAAAATTTCCCAACTTTTAATGGGTTACAATAAATAAGTTTAAAAAAAATCTACACAACTAATTACTGTCCCCACCCAACGGTTCAATGCATGCATGAATGTTGCATGCTGTGAAAGAGCTGAAACACAATTAAACCATGAAATTATTGTTGTTTATATCAGAAAATATATTTATATAGTCAAATTACTGAACTAAATGTATTGTATAGATTTTTTCTGTGCAACAGCTCGCTTTCTGAGCCGAGGTGAAACTATAAAAAAAGTTGACACTAATTATCTACACTACTAAAACTATGAACGCTTGCAGTTTATAATAATGTTAAATATACGAAAAACAAACAGCTTATATAAAATTCTTATTGTTTTGCTATTGCTGTTGTTTATACTAAAAATTGAATAGCATAATTAGGTATGTCTGAGGATTTACACGCATAAAATTAATAATATTGCTTACATTTCTAGTTTATGAAAATTAAAAATAAAATATTCTACACATGCGACCTTTTAAATGTCGAGATTAATCGTCACATCGACCTATGAATATTTTATCTGAATCTATAATCAATATATAACGTATTTAGTTTTAGGGTCGTATTTTTTAAATGAAAGATCTCCTTGATCTTGTTTCGTCTACAGTATATTTTACCGCGTTGACCAGAATACTTCTCTACAACACAAGCACAATAGCGATTTCAGTTGGACAGTTAAAAAAATACTGTTTTTTTTTTTATATTTAATACCTGTAACATGAAAAAAAGGTATAAAAAAGTGTATTTTTGTATTTCTCCGGTACATACGGACATACATACATATAAAGTACACGTGATAATAATTTGATGAATGCATGTTTTATGTTCTAGAAATACAACATGTGAGAATGATTGTGAGGGTCGTTGGACGTTTGTGACTCTTTCACGTAAACACTACTGAACGGATTCTGATGAAACTTCACAGTAATATAGATTATTAACGTTCGCCGAAATATATATCAAATAAGTTGGAAAATATGTTGCCATATGAGAGAAAACACATTATGCGTTGCATAAACTGTTAAAATTACAAGGAGATGATATATGTGAACAAAAATTGTGAAAAAGGTTTATTGGAGTATTACGTGATAATGTCAAAAGTACAATTGAAAAATAAAATACAACCTAAATTATTTTCATGAAACATCATAACAATTGTCACGAGAACGATGTTACGTACGAACGAGCTATCAAATAAATATATTTTTAAGTTGACTAAAAGTTCTTGTTTCCAATTTATACCCTCCTTTTAAGAGATAAAATATGAAAATCATTAAATCAGTGTCACAGCGTCGATCTACGTAGGTTCAAATCATTGCATATGACATGAGTCGGAAAGTTCGATGACGGAAAACATCGTTATCAAACCATAGTATGGTGAAGGTGAAAATCAATCGCCAAGCACCTATAGGTGTTCCGGCAGCTGCACTTGTGGACCGGTCCCTCCCTAAGTTTAGCGTATTATCTTATGCACATCGTTATTTAACATGAGGTGAGATTGGGACGAATGCTAAAACTTATACGGAGTATAAGTAAAGTAGTTAAGTAAAGAAGTAAAGTATAAAAAAAAAGTAGAAAATATATCAGTGAATATGCTAGGTAGCAAATACCATCATAATAGAACATAAAGACTGCCTTAGAAACCTTCATTATTAATGTATGTGGCATTAGAGATTGTTGCAGTTTTTTCAGTTTTGTATGATGGTAATGGTTTTGCTTTCTCAAATAACCGCCTGGCAACTACCACCTTTAAGGTGAGAATCTGTCGCATAAGCACCTACAAGCCGCATAAGCATCTGTTCGTGTGTTCCGGCAGCTACAATAGCCTTTAAGTCTAATGTGTTACCATTTTAGGCCTCATCTTCATTTAACATCAAATAAGGCGGCGGAACGCCAACCTATATTGTAAAAAATTGAGTTACTAAAATTACAACTCGAGCGTGCCTGCTCGCCTTATGCGACAAAATACGCTATGAATTAAAAAAAAAAAGTACTATAGAACTCAATTTTATGGTCAAATTTGGTGATAAATAAAAAATAACTTTCCAAAACGTGCATCGGAATAAGGTTAACGTTGGTCTATGGGAGCAATATTTGTCTACGTATTTGTTTGGAACTATTTAACAAATTGTATTACAATTTATATGACAACATTTCCAATTGTCTCCTTTTATGAAAAGTTGGATTTGAAGTGATCACCGATCAGTGACAACTTACTCGAAAGACGCGTTTATAGACGTTAGATAAAAAGTCTAAGATTTTATTCAAAGAAAATATTATGATGAAGCTATAACTTGGTGTTTAAGGTAATATGTATATTCTGCCTAGTTACTTATCACTCGGAATTTGAATATCATCAAATGCCTGTAGGTAAACTATAGTTCAGAATCAGTGTCTCAAGGCTTAGCGAATTTACTAACATTACATGAGAATGTGGCAAACACAGAAACTATATATAATAATTTAAAAAATATTCATTAACAAATCTGAGTGTGTGAGGACAGGATAAGGGAGAAAACTCTATAAGTAAGAGTAATTGCCAGGTCCTATCATTATAACCCTTTAAAACCGCCATAAGTGAGAAACATAAGCTTTTCCCTCTTGAACCACTATAACTGACACTGCTACCGCTATATACAACAGTAAGAATGTATTTAACACCTGCTATTATGAGTAATTCTTAAATTGCATGGTACTAACTACCTAACACTGTATTTATGTCGTATTCTATTCGAAAGGATTGTTGATAAAAGAAAATTTAATAACATTTTGGATCTGGAAAAACACATACAAAATGTAAAAACAGAAACACGGAAGAAAGTAACTGATTTCTTTTATTGGTGTAAGATTTTGTGGTTTTCTTTTTGTAAGCATCATGTCAAATTGTAATAAAATAAATGCATAGGTACATATGCGCTGTATTTTATAAACCCCTATAAGTGTGAACAGCCAGTGTTGTACCTGTACAAGCAAAATACTAGGTTTAGTGAATAACCTCCATGAGCGAAAACTCCCTTGAACTCCTTCTTATCCAGGTTTGACTGTATACATCAACAAGTGATGGTTAAATGAAGGAAAGACCTCATTCAACGATAGCCAAACCATGTTTCTGGTGGGGATAGCCTCTTTTATTCTGTACTCAACCCTGACCCGCCCCTGTAAACTCTTTCAGTCTAGATGACGTTCTAAATCACCTTCGAAGTAATCTTCCACAGGGAATAGTAAAGTAAAAGATTCGATAACTGGCAATAGTAAATTGTGCAAAATGAATTTGTAACGCAGAACTCAAACTGCAATCCATCGCCATCAATGGGACTGTTTTAAATCCGCAATAGCATCTGACCCTAATATAGGCATGAACAAGAGAATCTTATTCAAAAGTATGAACAAAATGTTTACTAGCATTGCCTCAAACGTAAAATCGGAAAACTAAAATTAATTTGAGAATAACAGCCGGACTAGACTCTTTGATTTTAAATACTAATTGTGTTATAATTATTATCACAAGGTTAGAGAAAAAATATTGTTTAACGAACGCGCGAATCGAACCCGGAACCGATCACGCGCCGTCTCAGCGCCGTTCTGTCGGAGCGTTCTGGGGCAATCGTCACGGACCAACGGTAAGTACCACGTGATGGGAGACAATAATTATTGACCAACAATATTTGTGAAACACAATTTTTAAAAGTAAAACAACGCTATGTCTTAATCTATATATCTATAGGAATATGTTAGTACAAGGTGCTGTCCTTGTTGCAAAAAGTTGCATTATTTTATACTATACTAGCGTTCAGTGCCGGCTTTACACTGATTTTTTTAATACTTCATAGGTTTTAGCGTTTGACCACAATCTCATTTGATTTTAAATGACGATCTGGTCTAAGAGAGGGGAATTGGCTCTCGAGTACTGCTGCCAAAACACACCAACAGGTGATAGGCGAAGGATCTCCAACTTGGGTCTGCAACTTGGGTGGCAGCTAGCCAGGCGGACTTAGAAAAAGCCCTACCACCATGGTGTGGTTTCATCACGATGTTTTGCTTCAAATTTCGACAAAAATTCCGACTCAGTTGCAAGGATTCGTACCTAAATCGATCGTCGCGTTGTCCGAACGCGCTATCAACTAATCCATTATTGCTTCAAAATTGAAATTTGCATCGCTTCAAATTTTCCACATTGGCGCCCATAATTGTCCATTTTTTAACAAAGCATTTCATTTTACTTTACATATCCTTTAACCTTGTTGCGCTTTGAATCTCGATGAACCGAAAGCTTTTCCCTGATGAAATAAAAAACCAAAAACTGAAAAAACCAATGAAACGAAAATGAACAATGAAAAAAACACACATATCTAAATGATGTAACGCAGGAGAGACAACGAGATAGAATATATATCATCTATACGAAAATTTTATCTTTTTTTTTTATACTTTATAGGTAAGCATTTTACCACAATCTCATCTGATGTTAAATGATGATGTGGTCTAAGATGGTAAGTCACGCTTAACCTAGAGGGAAATTGGCTCTCAAGTGCAGCTGCCGGAACACACCAACAGGTGCTTGGTGACAGATTTTCAACGTGGGTGGGTGGTAGCTAGCCAGACGGACTTAGAAAAAGCCCTACCACCATGCTATGGTTTCATCACGATGTTTTCCTTCACCGAAAGCTCCGACTCAGTTGCTTGGATTCGAACCTACATCCTTCGACGCTGTGTCCGAACACACTACCAACTCAGCCATCATCGCTCTGAAGTTTCACTTATACTGCGTGTGGTCAGCACACATGTTCTTTTGTTGTGAGTAATTTTAAAAATGTGCTATCTTGTAATGTATTCACTAAAATTATATGCTGTAAAAAGTAATTGTAATTTACATTAGATGGCCAGTATAACTAACATATTGAATTTATTATAATTAATACCAATTCCATCTAAACAATTTCGCAAATAACCCGTTACATTAAAAGTTGTAATATATAAAAGATAACAATGATTATTCTTGGGAGATATATGTCTTCTGTAGGCCTTTTTAAATATGCTATCGTATCAAATTCTCTTGTTGAATTGTCTCTCACAAAATTTAGCCAGAAAGCAAACGCCTGAAAAATATTTTTACTACTTGACTCCACATCCATGAACCTTTCATTACTTTACAGTAATATAATATAGGTGTATTAAATATACTATATATTATAGAGATGCTCTATATATGGGTAAATTATTAAAATCCTTTGCATAGCTTAGAAGACCTAAGGTCATTTAAACGTGCTATAGTTTTGTCATAGAACTATTATCTCCTTATACAGTTTTAGTAAAGTAGGTTGCTACACTTTACCGAAGACCATATATTGAAACATTCCTAAGATCACTCCTGTGTGAACCTCGCAATCTAATCAAGTATCTATTCCATACCATGGCTTGACTTTCTCTTATTTGCTTTTCATTAAAATATTCAATTATGTTGCTTGATAATTAAAAATGTCTTGCTATATATTTTTACTTCCATCTGCTTTCTGATGTGACTGATATCCAGTAGAAAATATTTACATAATTCACAGCATTTATTTAATATATTATGATTAAATATATTTACGTTTAAATATTGGTAATTCGTTTCTATGAAATATCGTTTCTTAGTTAATCCCAAAAAACGGCTAAAAAAATATGCGAAACAATCAGAGTGGATCAGCAAAAATAAAATCTTTTCCCCCGATTGGTAATTTTAGCGGGTTTTCTAACAATGAAAAGTCTAGTTTAGTTGATACCGACAACGTTATCCAAAAAGAATAACGGATAGTTAGATAACTAACTAGTCGATGCAATGGATGAACGCACTTTTGTGAGGCCACGAAATAAGTGTATGATAAAACGTTCGTATTGTAAATAGCGAATAGACATGGCTGGCCGAAGTTTCAGTTCATAGGTTGCATAAGAAACTATTCTGAATCGGTGGCCGTATATATGAATATATTATTTTTTATACATACTTTTTTGGACTTTCACTTAACTTAAACTTTCGCATAACTGAAATGAAAATAATAGTATATTTTCTAACCTCGAAATGCATCTCCTATGATCCCATAGAAAATACCATACTGTATACACGGTTTCCGTGACGTGGACGTAGACACGTCCGTCGCCCTGGCAGTAATGCACAGGCGCTGAAGGTTGAAGTGCATTCGTGTTCGGTGCGCCGCCTACTGGTTCGCTAGAGGATGTAGCCAACCTCGACCCGTCAGGCACAAGAGGGAGACCGCTTCTGAAACTAAGGACCGACTCCTCCCGCAGTTCCCGCTTCCTTGCAAAAAGGTAGCAATCAGTAAGAATCTGACATATCCTCCCTCCCCTCATTTGCCCGCTGGTGAGGTGGCGATCTTATGCAAGAGTTCCCTAATATAAAAAAATAATTAAATATTTTTCATTATGTTGCTTTAACGACATTACAACAACTTTTATGATGTACATTTAGAATTTATTCAATTAACTGTAAATAGTATTACAATGGGAAAAATATTCTCAGAATAAATTCCTTACAAAAAAGGTTTATTGATACAAAGCTTGTTTCATAGCCGCAAACTCCCAGTGCAACAGCTGCACCTTGCTTTTACTTTACGTAAAAATATAATATTTTATGCGACACAGTCATTTTATTTCAGTTTCATTGATGTTGTCATGGCCTGTCATCGTTCTGAACAAAGTATTTTATCAAATTAATTGTAAATTTAATTCCGAAATACGAGTTATATCAAGTAAAATAAAACTTGGTTGTTTTATCTTTCAGATACTTTCAACAACACTATAGACATCGAGTGAAATCTTAGAATGCCCGTAAATTAATATACGAGTCTATAAATATATATATTTATATTACACTTGTTGTTGCCAGCAGTTCTGCATGCGTTTTTTTTTTAAATTATATTAAAGGAGTATAAAATTGTGAGCAGAGGTAAAATTACAGAAATACCCTATTAAGAATATTTATTTGTACGATACGCACGCTACCTACTGTAACATTAATTATATAAATACTGACAGTGTACCGGATAGGATTTAGTATCAATAACATATTTGGGACTTTAACCCACTATATAACCCCCCAGTGCTCACTTACAATAGAAATTAATGAAAATTTGAACTATTTAATATCTCTCTAAATGTTATTGCATAGACATAATGTGTCCATATTGTTAATATCGTTACGTTCTTGCGACCTTACAAAAAGTAACCGCTTGTCTGTTTCGTAAAAAAAATATTATGGTACTCTGAAGGTAATACATTTCTGGGCTTAATATCTTATTAGAAAGACCTCTTCTATCTTAAAAAATACTGTTAATTATAATGTTGAATTGTAAACAATAAAATTTTCTAATTAATTATACAGAAAGAGTTGAAGTCTTAAAATTTTGCATTGATATAAATCAAGATATAAAACTCTATATGTATCTATAAGCAGTTTTTAATATTTAACAATTAAGTAGTGTTCATTGAACTCGACTTATACGTTACTATGATTGCTGAGATATGTAGACGCGAGCACGGTAAATAAAATAAAATGGCCCTAAAATTTACCAAAAATAGATTATAATTTAAGTTATGTACATATATACAAATATATGAATTTTAATTATATTAATTCTTGGAGTCCAGTGCAGCGCATGTCTTACGCACATATTTACAACATGTTTTTGCTAAATTTCACGCGGACAATGTCGTGGGTGAGTTATCTAAAATAAAATAGCTTAAATTAGTTCTTATAACTTCAGTTATCTGCCAGTGGGAATCTCGTGAATATTGGTCTAAGTTTCAGATATTCGACTTTACACCATCTCGCGGGTAAGTCTTAAATAAAATACCCTAATTTTTTTTTATAATGGCAATTATATGCCTGTGAAAGTTTTGTGAAAATCGGTTCAACCGTTTCGGAAATATCATTACGGACGAAGCCACGGATAACAGCTACTCTAAAATAAAATAGGTTAAATTACTTCTTATAAGTACAGCTATCTGCCAGTGAAATTTCTGTTAAAATCGGACCAGCCGTTTCGGAGATTACCTGGAATAAACAAACCGACAGATAGACAGACAGACCGACAAATAGTTTAAAAATTGTATTTTTGTTATCAGTAGCGTGTATACTTTCATATCCAATCAGTATAACGTTGTTATACATACAGACACTTCGTTGTTATTATAAGTATAGATAATAAGTAGGTAATGATGATTACTCTGTGAAATAATAGGTAACAGATAAATCAATAGATGTCTTTTAAATACACAGCACCTACTTGAATATAATCAATAATCAATAAACTCTTAACAGTTAACAGAAATAATATAACTTAATTGCAATGTTCTAGAATTATCTAACAGCATGTGTGTATTTCCATTAAGTGACAAAATAATAGATTTCGAGTTCCTTTTCGTCTAGTAGCTTGTGCAAATATATTATTTATTTGAATACCACAAATAAAACTGTACCACCGGTAATGACCACAGTACTATCTAAAAACAACAGCAACTGCTCTCAAATCTGCAGTCCTTGACAATCGTCGTGATCATATGGAGCTGCAGCAGTGGTATATACACACTGGCCAAATCCGAAACGTGACAAAGTAAAAAGAGAGATACTGTGACGGGTTAACCGCTATGCGCTTCGTGACAGCTACCCAGTTCGGTACATATACCCCTCTGGATTATTGCATATACAATACATTTGTTGGCCCCAGAAAGTTGAAGTGACGCGACGTTGGCTTATTTGATAGCCACGTTGATCGCCGTAGGTTCGAATCTCTGCAACTGAATCGGAACTTTCTAGCTAGCTACCATCTCAAGTTGAAAATCTGTCGCCAAGCACCTATTGGTGTGTTCCAGAAACGGCACCATCACATAAGTTTGGTAAAACGCTAAAACCTATAAATTGTAAAAGAGAGGGACACACCAGTATGTTACAATTGATGTCAGATAGTCAGACAATTACCATGTCCCTTTGAATTTGTATATTATACATTTCTTGCAGTTTTAAATCGCCAAGAAACCGTAGATTTATGTCTGACTAGCTGATACCCACGGCATCGCCTATGTTGTTTATTATATTTAATAATATAATATTGTACACAATGTTATCCGTTTACTTCCCCTCTCTTGCGCATTCGTACTACACGGCTTGCCCCACTTCACAGATTGCTGGACCCGTAGTGCTTATAAAGGTCGTAATTACTTAAAATTTTAATAACACTGTATTAAATGAATATATCTTGATATTTTTCTTTTAGATAAGGACCAAGTGTCTATGGAGTAACACAAGTAGTGGTTCCAAAAGTCGCACCGAAGATCCATTATTCTTATAATAAAAATAAAACCAGCCGCAATGTTACAAAATCTAATTTTATTCAATAAAAAAACACGTCCAAATACCTCGTATCGATCAAACACTTCCAATACTAAAGTATATTATTATAAACTAACAGAGTCATTGAACATTATTTTGGTTTCTGGTTTTAATACTAAACATTATACTGGTGTTCATACCCTGTCAAAGAGTTACTACTTGATTATTTAATCAATAATTTCAGGCAGGTAGGATTATATCAAGACATGTGTAATCCATTTATATTATGTCTCCATAGAGTTAGGAAGGTTAGGAGGTTGAAATGAATTTTATATCAATTAATATTATAAAGTCGGGTGATGTGAACAGTTATCTTAAGGCAACATAAATATATAAAGTAAACTGATTTATTATCAGAAATAATTACATAAATACATACATAAAGAGATTCGTATGTTTAAATGTGTTAATTTCTGAAATTACCATTTACGATTTGAAATATTCTTTATAGTATATTTAATAGGCAAAACTTCTAGGTCATAAAAGATCACACTACGACCCATATGAGCAAAGCAGTTACCATACTAAATGTAGGTCAGAAAGTACACTAAGCGTCAACAAAGTAATATTGTGGTGTAAGAACGGGAATATTAAATGCAAGTGAAACCTTGTAGCAAGGCTGTCAATTTATATAATATGCATATACCTTAAGTGACATCTAAAAATCACAAATAAATCTATATGTTAATAATGACATTTTAAAAGAAAATAAAATTAGACAGATTTAAAAAAAAAAAAACAAAAGAGGTAGAAAAAAATATTGCTCTCGTTCAATACATAATATAACTTATTTAGGCCTGATTTTCACACATACAGCATAAATATTCACAGAGAAAGCAAGACATGTTCTAAAGATATTTTATAAGAACACTAGTTGAACCCTGTACTTTCACTCACATTATAGCTTTTATAAGAACTTTTACATCAAAAACAAAAATAGCTTATATAACACTCCAGCGTAGTGTAGCTTTTAATTAGTGGAAAAAATTTCAACTTCAACTAATTGAACCTGTAGTTTTAGAGATTATCTTATACAAACTTTACCCCTTTATAATTTTAGCACCTCTAAGTAAGAAAGAAGACGTCACATAATGCTGTTTCAATAAACTTGTAGAGAAAAAGACAGATAGATATCAAGTTGATAATGTTAGAAAGAAACAATCATGGATGAGGATGTTACATAAAGGTGTTTTTTTATTATGTCTAATTTTAGATTTAGTTTATTTCAAAACTGTAATATAAGTAAACCATACTTATAAAGTGGACTAACTTTAATAATTGACAATATATCATCATAGTACGCTAAATATAAATTATTTGCACCCTCTCAAAAATATTTATTCAATTAATAGCATTTTTCTAGCAAACCACATGTTCAGATATCAGTCCAGCATATTTTTTACTGTCATTTTGTCTCTCTAACAGACTTGGTCATTTATAAAGATTTGGAAAAAATATTTTCTCATAGTAAAGGGGATATTATCAAGGTGGTCCCTATTATAATTCCATTAGCATTGGTACTGGAATTTCGAGGATACACCAAGATACTCCTCAAAGTCGTATAAGACATGTGTTATGTATGAGATATTTATAGGTTTATGATTATCCATGACTAGGCAACTTAACTGTGATCAAAGACATTCTCTAGTGCATTTTTTTTTTTATTATTCTAAGTTCGTTTTATTTTTGTTAACATTTTCTTGTTGACTGTTGCCTGTTATGCTTTTCATAAATACATGAATAAATAAATAAATAAAATTGGTCAAAAATGAAATAAATCTTACCAGAGTCGAATTAAGGACATAAATGTTATTCTTTCAACATACACCATCAAAATAAATTTCCAAACTGTACACTATAAAAATATTGAACACTTACAAACATTTCTGTATGATCATCATAAACGAAAAAAAAATCGTCACACACTCGGACACTAGTTAGGCCCTATATTGTATTTTTAGACACCATATTCACTTATTCGTCCGAGATTGGTTTCACTTCAGCTATATGAGAAATATCTTCATTATTTATATTACCTACATTAGAAATTTCGACATCGTTTTCCTTATTAGAAATTTCATTAATTGAGACATTAGATTCATCTTTATTACTCTCATTTACAGACTCATTACTAACTTTTAATTCAATAATTCGATTATCTTCTATTGTTTTATCATCTGAATTAATTGTAGCTGCTTTTGATGCAACATCTATTGTACTGGCTTTAATTTCATTGATGTTATCAACGACTGTTTGGTTTTCTTCATTCAAAACTTCACATTTGGAACTCTGACTGGATGAAGTATGATTAACATCATCTATCGCTTCATTTAGTGCTTCGAGATCATCGCTGCCGACTTCCAAATCACAAAGGTTTATGTTCGCATTATTAATCGCTTGTATGAGAGTTTCTAAAGTTTTATCGTCAACTTTATCTTCTACTATTTCAGTATCGACTTTATTCTCAAAAGTACTAGGTTTCGTCACTTCGGTTATCTCTTTAGGCGCATCAGATTCGGCAGGAACGTCGGATTTTTCTTGGTTCTTCTGTTTGTCCTTGTTCTTTTTCGATTTGGATTTCTTCGGTTTCTCCTGTTTGGGTGGTTCCTCTGTCGTGGTTTGTTGTTTGTTCGTCAAAACGTTGAGTTGGCTTTGGAGATGGGCGAGACTTTGCCTAAGTTGGGCGCAGTTTGCAGCCATCGCGTCGACCTAAAAAGTATATCGTTTTTATATGTAATTATTGAATCACATAATCTTCATGCCTTGTGTATATAGGGCGTTCCACACCAACTCGGATGGTTTGAAAAATTATTATTTTTTATTTCCTCAATTTTGTAATATTTAATAACCCTAAAAATAGTTCTGGTACATTTTGAGATTTTTTATATAATATAGATAGGACGAGTCAGAACTTCTTCAGATGCCTAATAAAAATAATAATAATTTTTTGGACACAACTTTCTTAAAAATGGTGCGAATTTGATCTTTTTGTTTTTAATTACTTGTACATGGCCTTTATAAAAAGAAAAAAAATGTTTCAGAATCTATCATATAAAAATGAATCGCTGAATGTGTTGCTAAGCGCAAATCTCGAGAACCGCTGAACCGACTTCGCTAATTATTTTTTTAGAATATTCCTTTAAGTACAAGCATGGTTCTTACGGAGAAAAAGTTAAAAAATTGCCTGAAAAAGTCTAAAACCAATATTTTTCTGTACTCCCATACAAACGATTCGTAATAATACTTAAGAGTAAATTTGAACTTAAATACCATACCATAAAGTTTAAGTGTTAGTGGAGAGGTTCCGGGAAGGCAAAACAATTGAGTGACGTTAGTATCGTATCAATATTAATGTCAATATATATATATATATATATATACTAGCTGACCCCGGCGAACTTCGTAACGCCTAACAGTCGATTTTTTAATACTTATTCTGCTATTCGGAACCATCGTATAAATATTGACATTATTATTTATACAACACTAACGTCCCTCGATTGTTTTGCCTTCCCGGAACCTCTCCACTAACACTTAAACTTTATGCTATAGTATTAAAGTTCAAATTGACTTTTAAGTATTATTACGAATCGTTTGTATGGGAGTATAGAAAAGTGTTGTTTTTAGACTTTTTCAGGCAATTTTTTTAATTTTTCTCTCCGTAAGATCCATCCTCGTACTTCAAGGAATATTCTAAAAAAAGAATTAGCGAAATCGGTTCAGTTGTTCTCGAGATTTGAGCTTAGTAACACATTTAGCGATTCATTTTTATATTATAGATATAGGATGATAACATTTAACATTATATAATTGCTTCAGTGTGACATATCTGAAATATATTTGACTTTCGAAAGTGAAATAGATATGATACCTTGGCGTTGGAAGCTGGTGCATGAGCAGCAGTCGCTGGTACTGGTGGTGCGGTGGGTATCGCTGGTGGGGCCGGTAGCGGGGGACGTTCGATGTTGTTATCTTTGAGTGTACCCAACAAAACTGATCGTTCCGCCTGAAATTTTAAATTTATCCTCAGAAAACAATTCAACAGCAATATCCCTGATGGGATTAACGTTTTAATACGAATTAACGACGTTTGGTGAGGCGAACGTTACGCCAACTAGTTGATTGCAAGTAATTTTATGCATCGACACGGGAGCGGAGGAGTGACATTAATTTTTAATTGGCATGTATGCACTTTTTCGCCGAACCGTTTCTTATACCCGAACCGCTTAGGGAACGAACCCATACTATGTGTTTTAATTAAAAAGCCATCTCCGCGTCTTTCGCCGTAAAATAAACTTTAAAGTGTTACGTCAGTGTACGTTTACTGGTGGCCACCAGAATCAAGTTACTCGTGGGCCGTTCGAAGATTGGCAGCCGTATCCGGACGACTCGGAAAGAAAATAAGTGCTTTACCCTCGATCGGGATAACGTTTACATACTCTCACGCTCCTATATCAAAGAGACAGGTTGACATACTTCCCAGTCTATAGCCAAAGAAGTTCTCAAGCTGCTGAGTGGGCGCGGCTATTATACGCCAGCCTCACCAATGCTCTTGGACCTTGTTCTATTAAAGTTTACTCTGAGACTACTAGTGACCTTATTTTGTTAGAAAAACTTTTGTTTATATTTGTTTACTGCATTTAGGGCATGATAATTGTGTCAGGGTCGCAACTACCACATAATAAGTGTATTACACGCAATTGTAACACAGTTAGACTTATCTAATATAAGCAAATGTTTATATATTATATATTGATAGGTTCTCTGTACTAATACGGTCTCTGTACTTATTACATCGCCATCAACAGGGATTTGTCACGATTACTCTCTTTTAGATTGTGACGTTTCGAGACTAGCCAATATATATCCAGCTATGGACAGGCTTGCAGGCCGGCATGACAGCAATGACTGCCCACAAATTATAGATCTTTCAGTGACTACTGGTTTTTTTCTATCGCAATACATATTATTACCACCAGATATAGTGCAGTCCAGTGCACACACAGAAAACGATGTATCGATATTTTAAAGAAACTCAGCATCGATATTTCAATATGAATATCAATGGTATGTACCTGTAACGTCCTACAGAGTCCCTGCATGTGCGCCAGCTGTCTCGTGACGTTGGCCGCCTTCTCCTCACTGGCCTGTCTCTCACCGCACATCTCTATGAGCGCGGTCTGCGACGTCTCCCATCGCTTCTTCCACGATAGCGATTCCTTCTCCAGCTTCTTGATCTTTTTCGACATCTACAAATATAACCAATATAAACAAATCTGTCACTAAAATATTCTAATACATTTACAAGGAAAGAAACACCTTCCACTGTACCTTTAAAGAGATAATATTAAAATTGCAAATTTTAAATTTATGGTTTACTGTACTTATGCTTGAAATCATGCTATTGACTAGCCAAGTGTGCTAAATACTATGCTCAATACTAATAACTTAGGTACTATTGACTGATTAAGTTACTATTGGATCGTAATGGATATTAAATACTAACAATACTTGATTACTATTGCTTTTTTGTTATCTACTGTTCAAATATTCGTTTATATTAATGATTTGTGACTGGGTTTAGCCGATGATACGATTAAATGGTAAAGATGACGTCATCTGTGATGTCACTATTTTAATGTATTATTATTGTTGCTCTTATACATAAACCTGATTCAAGAAATAAAATAATGCTATTAACTGTCAACAAAACTTTTCTTCTACATTACTGATTTATTATTATTGGTTTATAATCAATATGCTATCGGCGTAGAATAAGCATTATTACTTAAATTTTTGACTACCATATACAATTTCTTAAGGTAACAACACAGCTTGTATAATTATACTAATTGAAAGTAAAAATGTTTTATGCTAAAGTGTAAACTAAATTAAAAAAAAAACATGCAAATACCTGATTAAATATTAAAATTTTGATAATTCAATGCCAAATATATCTTTTTGTATATTATGTAATTTATTTATTCTAGAAATTGGAGATTTTTTACCTAATATTACACTTCAAATGAAGAAAAAAAAAAATATCTTTAATCCATTATCATGTTCTTTATACACTAAATTTACAGTCTAACCTTAATATAACGAGCCTCATCATAGAGAAATCCTAGATTTAACCAATTTTCTGATAACCCCTAGGACTGTTACATAAGAGCTAATCCTTAATATATCTTTATAGCGATTGTTTAATCATTGCAGAATATAAATAGAAAGTATTATTGACATCTATTTAATTATTTTTTCAATTTATAAACTTTACGTATCCTGTCAATTATTCCCGCATAATTCCATAATAATTCATTTCACGACAGGCACGTTAAACTTTTCGTTAAGTCAGTTGTTGTTTTTAACTGGGTACGCAGATGAGTATCTACGCAACACTGAGTTTTATAAACAAATTTCCTTACTTAAAACGAATCATAGTCCTACCTAACCTGTATATAACAAACCTCTTTAACAATTACTTGGTATAACGAATATTTTATAATTCCTTTCAGTTTCGCCATATTGAGGTTACACTGTATGTAATATACATTAATCATGATTATGAGATTCGCAAACCTATACATTACATAACGTGATAATCATCTTATGAATTGAAGAATATACAGCGAATTACCAATTCCATTTGTTCCTTGAAACCCCCATAGAACTGATTACTCTTCATCAAAGCACTCTGGAACTCGTTGTACTTATCTGTGTAAACAGCTAACTGGCTCCTCAGATCTATGACAACGTTTAGCAGTCAAACAATTACAATTATTCAAATCGTATATAAATTTAAGAGCCATCTACTATTTATCTTTCATGTCAAAGGGATGGGAGAAAATCAACAAAATGTGACATCGGCTGACAATAACGAGAGGGTGAAGGTACATAAAAAATTAATAAGAAAGTGATTATTACATTACCATAAATGTTTGTATTTTGTATCATTCAATTGATTTATTATGTTTTGTAAATTTTCTGAAATTTCTTTATTTGTAAAAAAAAAAACAAAATTCATTTTTCACTACATTTTTGCAGAAGTACACATAGCATTAGTTGTACTTGAATTTGTGACTAGGAAATCTATGGTTTCTTATTTAACAGTTAGGATAATTAAAGTCCAACAATCTTCTTGTTTATAATTCAGCAATCAATCCTCTTTATTGTAAATTATTACTGCCAGTATCAAGTGGACAATTATTACAAAGTGTCTTGTGCCTTCAATATTTCCAATAACATGGTGGTCCCCTTGTTAGAACTTTCCAGAATATTTTTGTGGTATTTCAAAATGAATATGCACAATATAGCATATAGGTATATTACAAAAGATGCTACCAAAATTACAAAATATAGCATCAAATAACCCGAGATTATAAATTAAAAATAAAGGCCACGAAATGACAGACTAAAATCCAATGGATATACACTAAATAAAGGACATGACATTGCACAATCATTTATAGTGGAGGATCATCTGCAAAGAAATCAAGTAGTGACAATGTATGTACTTACTGTCTTCAGTGCCCTGCAGTTCGACGATTTTCGCTCTGTACTGTGCCATTGTGACCTTGATGTGCTCCAGCTCCGCAAGTAGCCTCTCCTTCTCCGCCTGGTGTTCCAGACTTGCCTTCTGCAGTTTCGCATCGGAGAGCTCTGACTCTAGAGCCATCTGTTTCGCCATTTTATCTACCTGCCAACATATTTGACAAAGATTACCCATAACTATATTAGTCTATTTTATTTACTTTCTTATCATAACGCTTTACTATATCTCACTATGATGGATAGCAGCTGAGGGAAATAATTTATGTTTGCAGATGGGAACTTCCAAATCTATTAATTTGGTTCTAAAAACACTCTAATTAACATGAAATTACATTAATCCTGAGTGATATAGTCTATGTTTTCTATCCATTCAACCCACATTTATATTTACCCACCCACTTCAAAACCCTCACAGTCTTGTGCAACTAGAGTTTACTCACCACACTTGCTATATACTCAGACAACTAGAATGCTGAAATCTGCCAATAATCATTTTGCTCATTGGGCTACCATTCAGAAGCCCCTTTCTCCTGTTGGATTCTTATTCATTTTTATATTTTAATGAATCCAAATTACAATCATGTTTTAAACTGCATTTTTTTTAGATAAAATTAAACTTTTATAACAAATATGTTCAATATTTATTTTATAATAATTAAACATACCTGTTCTTCTCTCAATTGATACTGTTGGACCACACTCTTGAACTTCTCACTCATACTTATGTTGTCATCTCTTAACTGAGTGTTCTTTTCATTATTCTGTTGGAGTAATGTTGTGATTTCAGATAGAGTGTTCTGGAATTTAGCCTGGGTCTCTTTACGACGCTCTTCCTCTTCTCGTAATTTGAGGAGTGATTCTTCCTGGAAGTAATTAACATGCAAATATGTTCTTTTATCTTCAGAATAATATTTAAACATATACTTGCCTGAATTCGTAACACGTAAATCTTAGTAAATACATACTTACTTTCAAATGGGATTCTAAATATAATAAATGATGCTTGAGGACATATTAGATACTTGAGATTAATAATTAACCAGATAAATATTAAAAATTAAAACAATGGTAATGGTTGAATAAAATTAAATGAATGTCACAAATTCAAAGTATTCAACAGCAACTGATGCAGATACCACGAACTGTATGAGCAAACCTATATATTTCAGCTGTATTTGCACATCATCACAGCCTTGTACCATAATTGTTTTGATTCAAGGGAGTGTACCGAGAGCAGTTACACCAAGAGCGAGTGAACGCACGCAACTTGTTAATCCTATATTTTTTATTTCTATTTAAAGCCTTTGGGTGTTTCAATTAAAATCAAATCAATTACAATAGATGTCCGGTACACTAACATAATGTCACATTAATAAGCAAGAATTACTCTACAAGAGGTTTTAACATTCATTTATAATAAACTAGCTGCCCTCACATTCTTTGCACCTGTGTACTAAAAATAAAATGAGAAAAAATTTTCCTTTTCCAACAAAATGGCAATTTCTCTAAATATTTTTGAAGATTTCTCTACTGTCCTGTGTCTCACTCACTCAATTTTTATATGAAGAATTTTTAACTGATTTTTGATACATTTTCGTTCATATAAACATTGTTCTGGTAATTACACACACAACAAAAAAAAATCCCCAAATAAGTTCATCCATTCTGTAGTGACCTGCTTAGATACATTTCACAATTCATTGTTATTTATATACATATTATTTCAAATAAAGTTAAACCATTAATCAAAATTTTAATTTTTCCTAATTAATTACAAATCAGATTAAATGTGTATTGTGTATATTTTTATTGCCTTTATGAACCTTTCTGTTTCCTGATTATCTAATTTTATTTCTTCCCATGTAAGATTAACTAATTAATCACAATTGAACATATGAGATATATGACATGGAAATTAGCATTACTATTTGTAACACTTTGATATGTAAGAACTGATTAATAAAACACTTTAAACGAGAATTGTTAACAAAATATCCACTTAGCGGTTTTTGTAAGACTGAAGTGTACCCTAATTTCATGATTAAAATGTATATAATATAATAATAAACTTTATTTCAGATATTATTATATCCATAAACCATATTATAGTCTATAATTTGTTTCTAATACATCAATGTACAAAAAATACAACACGGGCAGTAAATTAAGGCAACATGTGAGTGCAAAAAGCTTGCAAGTCCAAAGACGTGACTATCTGTTATAACTTCCTACTTTACAAAAAATAATAAATAACACTTTTAATCATTTTACTTCATAATTCACATAGACTAAACACTTAACAGTGGTATACACACTGATTTTTCTAATCAGTTTACACCTGCACTTTCTACTTTACAAAAAGTAAATAAGTCTCAAAACAATAGGTTTTACAATTAAACCTATAAATAAATACAGTACTTATCATCTTTTGGCTACTCTGCCTTAAGTTTGGGCTTGTGCATAGTATATAAAAAAATATTATTATTATAAATCTCAATTTTTTGTTCTACACATCTAGTGTGTTCAGAGTGTTCAAAGTGATTGATGAGTCCTTGTATTGTAATTTGAAAACCAACATCAGTATTACCTAATTTATAATCAATTACCTTGATAGCTCGATTCTGCTTCTGTAACTCCCTGCATAGGTTTTCTAACTTGGATTTAACAAGCACACTCTTATTATATTCTAATTGCAGTTGCTCCTTCTCTTTCAAGACCAATGCGTAACGTTTGTCAGATTGCTTTATGTAAAACTGCATTTTTTTATTGTCATCACCTAATTGTACATATTTTTTGCACAGTAATGAAACTTTCTCTTCCATAGGGACTGAGTTAAGACTTTTCATGAACTGTTCAATGCTTTTGTCGTCTTTTTTGTTTCGGTCATCCTTTCTAGACTTCTTCAATGTATCTTGGGGTTGAGGTGGTGGTGTTTTCTCCTGCAATAATATGTAAAAATATTATGCAATAACATTATTACATGAAAAGATGCCTTTTCAAATTAATGTATTCTGTTACCAATAACAAATATTGAGATCTACACATATATTCACATAAAACACCTTCTAAATTCAACGTCACTATAAAGACCTTTTCTCTTAGACAAGGTTAGATTAAATTTACCATAAAAATCTTTGACATATTGTCAGTTTGATAAACAACCACAAATCTCTATTATCTGTATTATTTAGTTAATTTTACTTCAGTACATATCAAATATTGTGCCAACTTTACTTGGGTACGATAAGGATAAGAAGATGATAAAGCCTTCTACTATAATTTAGTATTAAAATAACATTGTTCAAAAACTCCTTCACTGTCAACTGATGATATTAGCAATATTATTCAAATTTTTGTGGTTACATGGACACCCAATAAATTGTTAATGTTCTGGTTTAACTATTCCACCACCAAAATAAATAAAACCTGATTATAGTTAAATAAACTAATTAATTATATAAAAAATAGAAAATAGAACACATTTGTTTAGAACAAGGTTTCAATTTCAGGTGGTAAATATCCAAGTAAACACCACTGACCAATCCCTCTTATAGAATACCTTTGATCATGTCATTTGAAAGCTATCCTTTGCTATATCCAATATATAGTTGAGTTTACTAAAGATTATTTTGTGAAAATTTATAAATGTCTAATATATGAATACCTCAAATAAGAGAAGAGAGAGAAGGTAACAGAGATGCCTAAGAGAAGGCAAAAGAGATGCCTAAGAGAAGGCATCAACATTATTAATGTGTTTAGAAATATATATATACAGAATGTTTTATTACCATAGAAAGTGTAATTAAATCTATGTATAGGTTAATAACAGGTGTATCATGGACCATTCGGCATCGAATTGTCATGGACCATAAAAGAACAAAACCACGTGAAACGTGGTACAGAAATATCATAAACATTTAGGATCTTGGCATAGTTCCAATTCGGTTCCAGGTTATCAGTCTTACCTATTTCAGACAAGATTCATCTGATAAACTGACATAAACTAAGCCTATATAAGTGAAATAACGAAAATTAAATAATAAAAGTAATCCCAATAGTAAAAAATATGTTTTTTTGTACAAAATCATAAAATGTTTTATCGAAACGATACCCGATAGCTTTTCTATTTATAAGTCATATTGAACACGAAAAATTAAAACTCACAGTTATGCTACTATCAGGTAGCACATTTTCCGTAATATCTTTTGGGGTTTCTTCTGTAGGACCTTCCATTTTTTTGTAATTTTATTCTCTTGAATTTTCCCAAACAATGCGAAATTGGACGCACATATAATGTTACCAGGTACAATTTGAAAATTACAGTTTAAGAAAAACCATATCGCAATATGTACAATCATCGCCACATTTTTGACAATTCTAAATTTAGTTGCGGGGAACACAAACTTAAGTATAAACACGTATTATATTATGTGTATAACATCGAGACCACTTAAGTACAAATAAATGATCATTGTTGATTCCTATAATAATATTTTAACTTTGGTTTGTATTAAACATTTGACTATATCATGCGCAAACCATACTTGCGGCTATTGTCAGATCGGCCCAAAAAATTTACGACAATTGTATAATTTTTTGATTATTTTCCAGTTTTATAATTTTTCTTACTCTAAAATGTTAAAATTTATGCAAAATATACACTTCAACACCAAAGTTGGCATGTTGTTGATTATCTGTTATGGTACTTCTGCAATCATTTAATTATTATATAAATGTGTAGATTTATTTAAAACTTAAATAATAAAATACTACGCGCAAAACATTTAACAATTAACATTTTTATATATATTATGCCTTGAATTTTTTTTTATAAAGAAGCTTAATAAAGAATACATAATTTGAAAAAATACAAGGTAAATAAAAATTGTGTCAAAATATTTAAATTATGTCACGACAGTCAATTTTCAATAAGAAATTAGAATAAAATAAAATAGATAATAAAATAATCCTAGTACGAAAATTAAAACTGAATCATTTACTGATTAAGTAAATTTGGTAACATTACACACAATAGTTGAGTCTCAGAGATATTTGCCCCAGATAGAAGAAACCAGAGACAAGGACGAGACTTAAAAACAATAAAGTTTTACACGTTTATCTAATAAACAAAAATAAAAAAATCGACTACACACCGCTACCATTTCAAAAAAGTTATATATTTGTAATATATTTACCTTTTATTATTGTAGTGACACAAAAATGGCAGATAACATTTCTCTGTGTACTACTACAATCTACATGACACACCAAAAGCGATACTCTCAAAAAGCTACATTTTGTGTACAAACAGGTGCTTGGAGATTAACGTATTCCATCGGATCACAAACAAATATTTCATTGCAGTTCATTTTTTGTATACTAATTAATTTTACTACTCGTATTTGTTACTTATTACTTCTATCGTTTTATTGCTTCTTCATTTTTATCTGCAACATTTTTAACTTTTTCTTCCGCTTAGCGCTTTCCTAGCTTGATACCAGGCTCTGCTTTCCTTATTAATTTCTTCCACTTTGCCCTGTCGTCGGCATCCTTTTCTGCGAGGTTGCTCTCTTTCATATCCATTATTGCAACGTCCAGCCAAAGTATTTTGGGCCTGCCGCGAGATCTCAGCCCGTGATGTTGAGATATTTAATTTAACGTAGTCTTGGGGCCTATTATTTATGTGACCATACATAAAGATGACTTTCTTTTTGGCTTCTATCATTTGGATCTAGTCACATAATGCTACACATTAACTGCAGCATTTTTATCTCAATGACGCGCAGCTGCTGGGTACACCTAACTAGGACCTTGCTGAAATTACGTCAAGCCTTGCGCTGCTAAACAAAAAAGGGTAAAGAACATAGCAGTGATGAACAGCAACTATGATTGGGAATATGTGAGTATCTCCAACAACACTCCTCACTACGGATTCCGAATTGTGGGAAATTACATTCGCCAGAGCCTCGTTTGTTTGTTATGTTCGTTTGTTGTCCAGCAGGATGCACTACGAGCAGGTGAGGTTGGCTAGGGTCCGTAAGATGTTTGAACCTCTAGTATTCTTAGATGAACAGTTTATAAATGTACTATTTTGTTTGTATGCCAGTTCCGTGTAAATAAAATAATAACTAGTAAATTAGCCTTCAAAGTGTTTACTAGTCCTTATTCGGATTCATAGTCTTTTTTGTCTCCTCGTGGAGGTAGAAACATGATCGTTACACTATCATATTCTGTTAAATTCTTATTACTGTATCATTACTAATCCTAATTTAGAAAACATAGTGGTGTAACTATTTCAAATACCGAAAAATATAGTACTGTAACGTTTTTCCCACATACGGTGCCACTGTATATAATGTTACTAATTACTAAACCAAAATTCGTTTACGCCAATTGTAAATAACATTTTCGATATTCCACCGATTGGAACCATTCAACCATCATCATCATTATCGTACCCTTATCCCACCTAAGTAGGATTGGTACAACATGTTTTCTTTTTCCACTCCTCCCTGTCAGATATCATCTCAGTATTCACACCTTTTATACACATTTCATTTTGCACACAATCGATCCACACTTTTTTCGTGTAGCCTCTACCTGTAGGCATCCGTCCACTTTCAAACTCAAAATTTTTCTTGCTACGTGATTTTCATCTCTTCTCATAATATTCTCATACCATGCTAACCTATTACTTCTCAACTTCTCCGTCATTGGTGCTATTTTCAAACTTTCTCTGATATACTCATTCTTAATCTTAGCCGTTGCACATCCATCTTAACATTCGCATTTGTGACACGTGTAATCTTTTCTCATCCATCTCTTTCGTAGCACAGCACTTGAATGCATATACCATGACTGGTTTTATTATAGTTTTATACACCTTCTCCTTGAGTTTCTACTGCATTCTTGAGTCACAAACTACTCCAGACACTTTTCGCCAATTAATCCACCCTGCATTTATCCTATCGTTCGCATCCTTGTCTAGGCAACCGTCGTTTTACTGAAAATTGGAGCAGGCTGGTGAGGATACACCGTTTAAAGTAGTATGATAAAAACTGGATGGACCCACGAAGATGCAGAAAAAATGTTCAGTTTTTATCCTACTATTCTTTAAACCAACATTCTCCAGTTTCTTTCGCCATTTCTCCAGCCTGCTCTGGACCTCGGAAGTATTTTCTCCAATAAGAACAATATCATCAGCAAATAGCAAACACCAAGGTGCCTCCTCCTATATATCTGATGTTAATGCATCCATGACAAGAAGGAATAAATAAGGACTAAAAACTGACCTCTGATTTAAAGCTACAGCGACATGGAAATTATCCGGAATTTCAGCCTTGGATCTAACATATATTTTAGCTTGACTATACATACAACGAATAAGTTGTAAGTACTTTCCAGGCACTCTTTTCTTTTTTAGCTCCCACCACAGAACAATCCAAGGTACTCGATCATATGCCTTTTCTATATCAACTAACACCTCTGATGCAAGTTTAGCGGAAGTGGCAGTATGATTACCACTTGCTAATTTCAGAAGGTTGGGAGAGAAATGAAATATCAGACTCCGTTTGTGTAGACTAGTAATCGCTTTGGCAGCTGGATTACGAATCTTCTTTATTGAGCTGAGCAGGTTATATTTAAAGGAAACAGAACACGTGTACAGGATTAAACTCGGCGAAACACAAATAGTATTCGAGTAATAGAAACTGGGAATAACACAATATCGGAGCAATAAAGCAATTGTAACAATACGCAGTGTACAATAAAAATTAGTAATAAAATAAAAGTAAAACTACAAATATAAATAAGTACAAAATAAAACAAAACAATAATAATGCGCCGCGTCATAAATGGGTTTTGTCGGCGGATTGTAATTACACCCAGGCATCATGTGGCCGACACCTGGGCTATAATCCGTGCTCTTAATCTATTTGTTATTGCTGTTTTAGAGTATCGCTGGTTTTTCGCTTAAGTTGTTGTAGTACACACATATCACGTTTGATGTAGGTATGTGTGTCGCTACACAAGCTTTGGTATACATGTCTGTATTTTCACGCAGTTTGTGAAGTGTAAAAGTGGCATCTGTTGTTGTACATCCAGGCATAAACCTGACTTGATTCTCAGTCACTTCAGTTCCATCTCTTATTCGTCTCGCTATCACTTTAATAACAAAATATAAAAAAAAGAAAATAACTGATGATACATTATTAGTACAAACATATAATATATGTATAGTTAAGAGTACTGAAAAATAATACCCACTTCGGAGCGCTGTAAAACCTTAGCTATTGACTTCATTAAAAAATGTTGCGTATAAAAGTTATTCCTTAAAAAACGATCTACAAAAATGGTCTGACATTATTTTTTCGTAAAATGATAAAAAAAAAAGTTATATCGAAAAATATATTAATATAAATTAATAATAAAAATATGTTAATATATAAACAAATTTTTTTTATCAGATAAATAGTTTAAAATATATATCGTAATAACCATTTCAACCCCTATTTTCAAGATGGCGGCCGTGGGGCAATGGTGGCGACCCCACAAACTTGATTTTAGCTTTACACTGACACCCCCTACACATCAAAAAAATAAAATTTCGTCCTCTAAAAAACGCAAGGTAAGGCCTAAAAAATGTAACATTTCAATGGACTAATATTGTACGTGTTGTGCATATATACTATGTAAAATAAATGGATTAATTCGAAGAAGTTACGAATAAAAATATTTTTTTATCACAAATAAGTTAATACGAATAAGTCAATATAAGTATAAAATAAGTGAATATATACTAATGTTTATTTATCCGGATCGTATTTATAAATTTGTTTGTAATTTAATACTAATAATTATAATTGTAAAATACTAAACGGAATACGTTACTACTAAATGGACATTGTTGTAATGGTAAATTAGGCCAATATCCTTATGTTGTCTATTTTTCACTTTCGTTTTGGAGATCTCTGTAGTACTAAATATATTGATTACCTATTTTCCTATATTCAACACAAATTGTAAATTTACTTTGCCATTTGATATTTTTTTTAATACAACTGTATTTTGTTAAAGGTAATACAATTAATTATATTAGTTTCACAAAAACATTAAATTATTTATATAACAGGTTTTTAGTAAGAGGAGATCTATTCACATTTTTATTCTTGATTATAATATGAATAGTAACAAATTATTGTATCGATAAATTTAGTCGAGTATAGCAATGCTTAACTAAAACATGGGCTTCCCTAGCATATTCTCGATTCCGTCAAAAAGAAGGCAAGCGGCTGAGGTGAGTAATCTTTTCTTTGATAAAAAATATGAATATCACATTATAAGCTATTTCTTATCGATACCGGCTTCTTATTGTTTCGTGTTTATTTTCGTTTTCGGGGATTAATTTCATAAATTGTAAATATTTTCCTGAAAATTTTTATGCCGGTTGAAAAATACGTTCGACGTAAGCCGTTACTTTTTAAGATTTTTCCAAAGGTCAATGAGCTTCGATGTCGTATAGTGAGACACTCTTGCTGGCCACAGGCGCGTGGATTGTATGTACTATGTACATATAGGATGTCTTAATATCTGTTTTTTTCCGAATTAAAACCTCATTTTGACAAATTGTAACCGGCACAAAGAACAACCGTTAAGTTACCGCATGAACGGATTGATGATCTTCACCGCACTTTGAATACGATAGTTTCATTATTTTTACAGTTATCGGTCTCAAGTGAAACATAATTGTCCGTGTTCGACGTAGTGTACTGATTTTTTGCTAGTTCTTGTCTGGCCTACATTTCTCGTCATTAAAAAATGAATGACTTTTTTTTCCTTGTCTGGCACTAGTTTCTAAAAATAAATTACATTTGAACATGTGTACTGTGACGTTCCTATTAAGTTTTATAAGACCTTGTAAAGCCTACATTTATGGTAATATGGTTTTGTCCATTGTCTTAGTCAAAGTCTGCTTTATATGTATGAGGACAAATTTGCAAACAAACTGACATTGTAATGGTTACATATGTTATCATCCAACAGAGCTATTTATAGAAAGAACCAGACTTGGTCATTAATTTTCTATATATAGGTTGCTATTGACTATAAAACAACTAAGATTTATGGGAGTAATTTATGATTTGTTAACTCTCAACCAATTCATTATAAATATTTATTTGTATAAATTATAAATATCTATTAATGTTTGCATGAGATATATTGTTTTAAAAATATTTTAATCTATATTTATTGTAGTTTGAGTGTAGGAAATATCCTCCAGAAGCATTTATTTGATTTAGAAAATTCTTTAGCTATAAACGGTTTTAACGATTCTCCTTTTATAAAAAAAAACAATATGCCTACAAAATTTTGATATTTATACTTTAAATATATGATGATACTCTATGTTTTCTTATGACATTGTAAGACAATATATTAGAGTACAATCATTAAAGGCAGGCGGACTTGTTCTTGATTCTCTTCATTTTATTCAAAATTTGTCTCCTAATATGATTAACAGTGGCTATATTATCCCTGATTGCTATAGGCTATATTTTAATGGTAAAATGTTTAGTAAGTATAAAGTTATTTAGCATGAATAAATTTATGAGAGATTCCTAGTATTATATATGTATATATATATATATATATATATATTCTGACTTGAACATTGCTGTCTGTATTTTAAATAATAATATATTCACAAGTATTGTCATTTATGTCAAATTTAGATATCAAGATTATATTTATTACAGTTATATGATTAACTCACAAATTTATAAAACAAACATATATATTTTACCTCCATACAGAACCTAACAACTTTGTGTTATGTGTGCATATTTTAATTAAAACTCAGGAACTTCCATATATGTATACAGGATAATCAGAATGATTGTTTATGACATCATTATCACTGGGCAATATTTAATTAACCTCCTATTAATTTATTTTTAAGTGGCTGATACTCTGGACTTAATTATATTAACCATATATTTTATGTACAGAGCAAAAAACATAAGTGCCACATTTTTCCCCGTTATTAGAAGTATTTCCTTGTCATGTTATATTTTGATTTATGTATAGAGTGAATTTATTGTGATTGATAATATTGACATAGATTACACTACAGAGCACTAATAAATATAAAACAGAGAATGTTTATTAAGTACTTAACCTAAGCATAACCTACATTGATAGCTGTAGACTTCTATTATCAGTTAAAATATATAAATTGGTATAGTAATTTGTCAGATTTTCCATCCCTTTCTATTGACAAGGACCCTGTTACGTTTATCTCTTTTTGCAGTCATATAAACAAGGTTTAAATAACACTATAATATTGATAAGTTTGGATGACATCACAACTTCTTTTATCAACATCTTTGTTGTTTATTAAATTCTCATTGTAATCTATATTATAGTTAGTTTTATGTGGCAATTGTATAAATATTTGAAGATTGGTTCGTTTTTGTTTCTTTTGGACATAATAAAACTTTGAGGTGAACTGTTCATTTCAAATTCCTAAAAAAATGTTTTCTTATATGATTTCAATGACCTATAGTTTAGCTGTTCTTATAACTTTGTACACATTGTACTCTTTAAAGGTCTAATAACACTTGGCTAACAATAGTTTACTCAAAACTTCAAAATGATTACCATTATTATGCTCTAATAAGGCAACCATGAAGCATATACGCTACTACACATAATTGGTACGAATTTTTATACGTTTTCATATTGACATAGGCTCATGAGAAACGTAAATAGAATGTTTTTTCTGTCAGTTAATTGCTCTTGATAATTATAAAATAATATGTATTCCAAAACCGTTACTTATGTAAAATATTTCTTTACTGGTTCCCTCTAGCGCGTCGCCCTAACTCGATGTGGGTGTTTCATAGGACCATTTTTTTTGCGCTTTGGTATATATATATATATATATATGTAGCTCAGCAATGTCATAGAAGATATGTAAAAATACTCATACATTTTTTTTGTTGCTTGTAATTTTACATTTATGATAACTTCTATGACATTCATCGAAATGGTGTGCTATAAGAGGGAAATTTTGATCTACCTTAAAGGTATAACGTAACGAAAATATTCAACTAGCTAAGAATGAATACCAGATTTATTTAAATACGTCGGATATACTTCATTATTTTTTAATAATTTAGTCAAAAGATAAAAATGATTACTGTGGATTATCCTTAGAAGACAAACTTTTGCCAGGATTTTTCTTTAGGCATTTTTAAGATGTACAATTACGTAGTACATTATATTGATGTATTTCTTAATTTTTAGCCAGCGATTTCAATGCGAGCGCGCTTGATGTCGAGTCGAGCCGAATAAATCCGATTCAGCATTATATACCCGAGCGTGACGGTTATTTTCACCGTTCAATAATTGTTAAGAAGTTTCCACTTCAAAAAGCAATTATCGCATACATCGGGAAGTACAAGTGTATTTCTCTATACTCGGTGCATAGAATTGCAAGTGATTTTGTGCAACATCCAGACAGCTGTGGCGTGCATGTCGGTCAACATTCGACAGGGTCGTTTTATACAATGTACATTCCTTTTACCATAAATATGAAACGTGTGGCCGTTGCGTGACGCGATCGTGCTGTTTTATTCATTACTGTATGACTATTCCTTGCTAACGTCATGCAATTTATCAATAAAAAAAAAATGTTGTAACATGTTTTGACAAATGTATAGTCAAATTTTTGTAATATTTTTTTGGGTACTGTAGATTGTCACGTAACTGACAAGTATAGACGCAGTTTTTTTGCATCTTCCCACTTCCTTCAGAAACTTGTCTGTAACGGCGAGCACGTAATTTCATGTAATACGTTATATCCATTTTTGTAATCTTTGATCCTTATCGGGCGGTAGGTTCTGTTGTTTATTGCACCCTTTTATATAGTCTTCTTCTAAATTTGCACTAGCTGCTCGGTCCGGCTTTGCACGGACGTTAATCCAGTTAAGGAATTACCTTATACCGCCATCTGTTAGAATCTTATCAAACTAACAGGGATAATCATGACTCTTTGTTAATAAACAAATAATTCGCAATAAAATAATATTGCGATTATAAATTTTGATATAAACTATCCTATCTTTCAAGTTGAATGAAACGGCACGCAGTGTATAATTTTTTTTTTAGTGGGTTCAGTATTTTAGGAGTCCATTGCGAACAAACAACGTGACACATCATTTATATATATTAAGTGTGTATGTAATGAAAATATAGTTCCTTTGAGACTTAATTTTGCAATTTTTTTAAGTTAAAAATTTATCTAGTGTAAGAATAAGTAGGCGGGTATCAGCTAATGTATATATAAAAGATTTTGTTTTATCAGAGATCGATAAACTCCGATACTGTTTGACCGATTATCATGAAATTGGCACACCTATGTGTTTGTTCATTGAACATGTTTTTGTGATATCCATTCCACTATACTAAGCCACCAGGTGGAGCGAGGCTGTATTATATTAAGTTTTATATTATTGTTCAACGCTAACTATATCGTGAGAAATTGTTAGTAGTGTATATAGATAGATCATGCTTGTGTAATATTTGTCACTGGAATATAAATAATACACAATATTGGTTTGATTTTTGATTTGGCACTCCGCGGTATCGAGAAGTAGAGCGACATAGTCAGCTAAGTTCGGTTTCGTATAGCGTTTGTCTTCTCTTGTGCGATAGAAAGAATTCTTTACAAAACGGAAGCAAACTGATCTTAGAGAGATGTCTCACTCTTCCCCCTCGAAGTACCGAATCAAAAGTCTAAAAAATAAGGGAAGATTTAGCCAGCTCCTCCAAAACAGAAACACTAAAAACATCAAATTTCTCTCTTCACCAGGTTCTTTCTCCGAAACTTCAGTTCATTTGAAATTACTGTAAGTATATTGTTATCTGTTCGAATCGTATACAATCTATACATATAATAAGAATGTAAATCAAACGTGTCGGTACTTTTTTGATTTTTGAGAAAAAAATTGTTGCAGGTGTCTAGAAATAAGTAATAGAACCCATTTCGATCATTTTTAGAAATGTCTGTCTGTTCGTTTGAACAGGCATCACCGGTAAAGTACCAGGTTTCTGATAAAACACCAGCAAGAAAATAATCAAGTATATTCTGGAGCAACATTAATTTTTTGTTTCATTAAAATCGGTTGACTCTATCAAAAGTTATTGTAATTTTAATGACGACGGGAGTTAAGTACGAGTGAAAAATAGATAAGTAAATGGACTTTAGCCTCATCTAAAAACCAGGGTATTTTTTAACATAAATAAACATTGCCACAGTATTACATTACTAAGACATAGAACGAAAGAAAAATGGTTAATATTATTTTTCAAATAAACAAATATTAATAACCTAAGATGTTCAGTAATTAATTAATATGCATTATTGCTAATAGATGGCGTTCAACCGTCATTTTCTAAATCTATTACTATTGTAATATACAATCTAAAAATTGGCCAATTACAAATATTACATATTTCTATAAACTGAATAACTTATTTTGCACTTTGTATAAGTAAAATATGATTTTTATTTTTCGATCGCATAAGGTTTATGATTAAGTTTTGTAAATTTCTAATTAAATTTGTGTTGAAAATCTTGCAAGTTATTGAACCTTATCACTTTTCAGGACAATTTTTTATTATAATAAAAAAATAAAGAGACTAATATTGTTCATTGAACATAAATGTAAGAAAAAATCGTCTTTAGAAGCAATAACAGACTACATTTTTGACGACAACACATGTCGCTAAAATTATAATTTTATTGGTTTACTGTCGTAAGAATATTATTGCAAGGAAGAGTACAGATAACAATGAGATTATTTCTGTGTTTGTTAGGTTTATTTCGAATTATAATTTTCATAAATTATCTTGATTCTAATGTCTTATTTAGGCTTTTAATTAATGGTTAAGCGTAACTTACCATATTAGACCACATCATCATTTAATATCAGATAAAACGTTCATATAGATGATAATGTATTCTATCTCGCTTTGAATTAATGAATACTTTTTGTTTTATGTATTAGGGAGCTCGCATTTTCTTCCAACGGTACCGTGAAGAATAAAGACTGCAGGCAGTGTAAATAAAAGAAAGGATAACATAAAAAAAATAATAAGAATAAGCTATGTGAAGTATATATGAATGAATATTATAAGCCCTCGGCTGATTTTTTAAGACTCGGATCTCAAAATGGCAGATTATGTTTTCAATTATTTTTTTTATTTCACTACATCGTACATTGTAAATTTCATAGTTTAGTAAAAATATTTTACAATTCATCATTTGTTATTTTTCAAAGTTTTTTTTAATAAATCCGGTATTTTTAAGCGTATGCTGCCAACAGTCTATTGACCTATGCCTCATGAGGTCTACATTCGTTTGTATAGAAGTTAAATCTTTATGATTTTGGACAGTTCAAGGGTTAATATGGTTTTTACAGTTGTTAAATTAGAATATTAGTGTTATGTTACTCCTATACTTGCGTGTATCGTCACGAAATTTTGTCCATGTTCGCAATAAATTTAGATATGGGCACACATTACCATCGTGTGCTACGAACGATCTGACTGTATGACGATAGATGCTGCACTATAGCTAGGCCCACGGTTTTTACACACATCAAAGGAACTTGGAAGCCCTAATTTTGAGTTATTATTGAAGTGGCAAAGGGGTACGACCATTATTAGTTTTAGCCTGTCACATTACATTACAAATATACAAGATATGCAGATATAAATTCAGATTGTTTCATTAAACACTGTGTTTTGTATTCCGTTCCACGCAGACGAAGTCGCGGGCACAGCTAGTACATATTTCAAACGACTTACATTCATGTTTACATGACTATTATGCTGGATAGAATAAGGGAATAGATATTGTTGAAAATATTCTATTTCTTGGCTTATAGCTTTTCGCTATGTTTTTATTATGTTAATATTCTTTTGGGGAAGTTGTAAGCTGTTTGTTGTCCCAGTTTCCGAATCGATTTGGCCGAAAGCCCGGTTTTCCTCAACTTAGTTATATACGTTGGATGATCATTTGTTATTCGGCCTTGAAAGATACGTTTTCTAGTCTAGTGATCGTGGTGAATGTATAGGTAAAGTTGCTTGGTACCTATATTGTTTTTGGCTGGCACGAAGTTAATTATTTTCTTGGTATAGTTGATTTATAATTTTTTTAGTTATTTAATTTTCTTGACCAATACATAAATATTATTACCTACGTGTAATTTTTAAAACAAAGAAGCTCTATCAATTTATTATATTTCTATATTTTTATCGTAGACTCTACGTATTGGCTTATTTTTTTGGAAAGCGAGTTTTATGTTGCGAATTTCGAACAAAACAAGTAAGTGTCGTTATGTACTAATTTTTTTTCATTACAGCATAAATTCAATGTAAAATACTACTATAATAATATAATATAGTGCGAGTTAAAACAGTAATATTTGATTTTGTTAGGATTTCTAAAACTTACTAATGTCCAATGAAAATGTGTATGAACCCAACCGATACACTGTAGTAGTCCGTTAGGGAATTAAGAGCTATATAGCTGACTATCGTGCGAAGGTATAGTCCACGAGTAAAATATATATTTAATCTAAAAAAAAAAATTACAAAAAAAATTTAGACCAACAAAGATTGATCTATCACGAAAGCAACACTAGAAATATTTTGTGCAAATAATATTTTTAGCAAGCGTGCTTACTTCCTTATTGCGTAAACTTGATCCAGACCGTGACTTGGTATCTAACTGTTAATTATTAACAAAACGTTAATAAACGTTATTAAATTTACGAGTGACTGAAGCTAGCTCATACGTCACCAGGAATCTTAATACAGCATCTAGCATTTCACGAAGTGGGTAAGCGTGATTGGTAAATAGCTCCATTAGTAGTAAAATGGGTGTTAAATTATTTGTAATGAAGCAGTAATATATACGTCGAAAGTAAAACTAATGAAGGATTTGATTTTGAAGCTTTGTGCTTTAAATCATCTACTATTATTTAAAAATATCCCTCGTCTTTGATCTATAAGTAATCCATAACTTCCGTAAGTTGTAATATAAGTACTGTTGGCTTTATGTCTGTTATGTTAGAAATAACTTTTTAATTATCTCTATGGTGCTCTCAACAATGGGATGTACAATTATTTTCCACTCTAAGCCCTATATATCACTTAAAGGTTTATTAATAACTAGTTATGCTCCGCCACTTCGTTCTTCTTTCTAATTTTATATCGTAGTTATGTTCTCTGAGCAGATTTTAGTATGTATTTTTATATTAATATAAGTCACAGGAAAAATGTTGCCTACCAGCCACGTTCTCTGGCAGTGATGTATCTAAATAATTAAATATTACTTCATTAATGCAGTCGACAGTTATTTAAATCATAAATTTAACTCCTGTATTGAAACGCTGAGTTTTGTGACAAACCAAATTAAAAATGGTTTAAAACACGACATGCAAAATATTAAAATTCTAATGAACGTATATAATTTTTGGTCTAATTGTGTAGCGAGTAAATATTATAAACAAGCAACATTGAGCTATATTTGAGAAAAATATTAACCAAATTTTTAAGGTACGTGGAAGCGGAGTCACGGGTACAGCTTGTATGATATATTATACCACGTATATAGAAATGAGTGTATTGATAACAAAGATAAAGGTCTCGGAACAAGAACGGAACTGAAAGCTGTTTACTTTTACGATATGAATGCGTAATATTTGTTGATAAACTTGAGTCATCGCTGATTGGCCGGTAATTTCTTATTATCTTGTGACTAACTGCAATTTCATTGTAGTAAATTTATTCTGAAACAGTTGGATCGTGAACATCCTATCAAGCGTTTAATTTAAAACTAAAGGCAGTGTAATCGTGCAGATTGAAGCATACATTTTATTAGTTAATCAAAGCGTGATCTGAAACAATGAACGATTAATATTCTATATTGTTTCAAAGAGGATGTGCGTTATTGTATTATAAACTTAAGTGCTCATAGAAATTGGTGTTTCTTATTATTTGCGGTGTTTTTTTTAAGTACGGCTCTTATTCACATATTGATAATATTGGCTTAAAATTCATTATTTCTCAAACGTGTTCTTTGTATAGTTAGTACAAGACCTAAATAATGATTTATGTACAAGCGCATTATTTATGTTGGACAAAAATCTCAGCTGTGATCACGAAGATGATAAATGTTAATTAGTGGCGTAATAATAGGTTGGTCCGTTGGAAGGAGGGACATTATACCAAGGGCTTCCCGTCCCAAGCAGACATTTGTAGACGCCGCAAGCACTATAGCAACGCTTGTTTATATTGGAGGGTCCCATTCGATGAGTTTACTACAGACCTACAACGGTGTTTTTATAACGTTATCTTTGTCTATCGCAGTCACTGCGCTGTGCGATAGAGAGCAGAACGCTTTACAAAATTAAGCGACGTGTCAAATGAAATAGGGGTAGTAATTATAATTCATCAATATATCTGCTTAAATGTACTAAGAGTTGTTTATTGATTTTGTATATATAAATTTTTTGTTCCAGTTATTTAAATCCATTCAAGATGACTTCCACACCTTTCAACGTTGGTCTCAATGAAACAGCTAGGGTGTCCAGCAGGGTGCTCCGTCCCCCCGGCGGTGGACACACCGACATCTTCGGCTCGGAACCGGAACCCCCGCAGCGTACGGGACGTCGCATAGTTCCCAATGCTGGTAAGTTTTTTCTGAAATATTTTTAATGCAAATAATTTGTTAAAAAAATCCTTACTTACCTTAATCACATCTATGAATGACATTACTAATATGTCTTGATTTACCTCTTCTCGAGACTTTCCTCTTTGTGTTTAAGTTTTAAATTATTTTATTACTTACTAGCCGTACCCGCGGCTTCACTCGCATTTATATACGTTTGATCTAGACCTTGGTACAGTACTTTTTTTCTGCATAAAAGGTTTTTATGTTGTTGTCTGTACCTTTGACAACGTGTATTCAATATTTCATCATGGTCGGTGGAGCCATGAGTAAAAAAATAGCGTAACAGACAAAGAAACAAACTAATATTCGTGTTCATAATAATGTTACTTAGTATTAGCTCTGTTAAGTTTCTTAGGAATTTCTGTCGGAATTTTGACTGTCATGATGCAGTGGCTTTTATGTTTTAGTCATAATAGCCCACTATTTGACACTATAATGTATAATAGTGATAGCATTTTGCGTCATATATTTTGGATATTGTACACAAGCGAAATTGATTGGAAATAATAACAAGAAACATGAATTCAGAAATGTTTCAAAAACTTCGTGGAAAGTTCTAGCAAGACAACGCACACAACATAATACGACTTTGTATAACTTAATAATTAGCCAATTGTTACGTAATGACCAGCCATAATCATTAATAGTGAAGATTTTTTGTCGAAGTAGAAAGAAGTTCGTATTTCATGGTAGTATAATTAATGCGATATATTTTTAATAATTTATTGTTGGCAGCGACGTTTCACGGGTCATTTGACACATAAACCATACACTATCGACGCCATCAAGTAAGATAAATCGACTATAATTATATTCAAATTAAAGGAACATGATATGACATTTATTAAACAAAATGATAATTATTTTGAATACATTTATAATAAACTATAAGCTATTAATTATGTATGATTACGTGTTATAGTCCGGTGAAGCTGTAGTGGCCCTACCAGGTTAACAGTGTAGGTCATATCGAAAAAAAAAATGATTATGTGTATAAAATACAATCGACTTATTAAAATAACATCGTATACGATATATTTCTTTGTATTAGAATACTATAACTTAATTGTATTAAATGATATAAGTACTTTAGGTTTTAGCAAATCAAGCATTTAATAATAGTTTTATAGTTATTTAAGTACTTTATATAGTCAATGGACGTTAGGACATTCTTACAACAGGCTCACAGTGCTGCCATTAATATGAATACTCAAAGACATTAATGTTTTAAAGTCATATCAATAGAAGTAACTGTTAAAAGTAAATATTTTCAATATTTCAAATCTATCGAACGATTGTAATGAACGAAAATATGAATTATATGTTTCACATCGAGACAGCTTAAGGATAAATAAATGCCAATTTTAGATGCCTATAATAATATTTTAACTTTGTTTTGTATTAAACTCTCGACGGTACAATGCGCAAGCCCGTACATACGGTTATATTCAGAGCGGCCAAAAAGATTGGCGAGGCCTATAAATTACATTAGATCGGTGTTGATAATTGAAACGACAATTACTATATAATGTAGTGCGCCTATCATTATACGAAACATTGAGACAGTAACGAATGGAAAAGTATATATAGTTAGTATTTTCGTTTCAAAATTCTAGGTCAAGGAGACATGGCCAAGCCTACTAATGGCACAGACGCGCCGGCTTCAAACGGGCAGAGCGCTCCCGCAGAAGCTCCTCAGCCGGCAGAAGTGAAACAGGACAACTTACCGAAGACTAGTTCAGCGAAGGTCGAGCAGGAACCTGCGAAGATGGAACCGCCGAAGCGTGTTCGCGTACCTCCAGGTGGCTTCTCTTCCGGCCTCTGGTAAGACTGATTCAAGTCTCCAAGTCAAGCTTGATTTAGTTCGCTGAGACTATTATTATGGTATACTTTATGAGTGGCTACTTCCTACTCGTAATTATTATTTTTTTATAACTATTTTACCGATTGAAAAGTGAAAAATATTAGTTAAGTCTGCATTTTAAATATTCATTTTTAATCTAAATCTTGTTAGTTAGTAACGGAGCTCAAGTATGATTGTTCACACGTAAATGACTATTGGTTATCTTATAAATATTAGGGGATATGTTGTTAAAATTATCTCAGTGGCTCCAGTGTATACAAAATTGTTATGAAATGAATATAAAATATTAATCATTTATTTATTGCTTTCAATCTCCTGCTGAATTCAGCTGATACTCAAATAAACATGACATGGATAAAGGGTGTAACAGTTCGTTGTATATCTTTGTATCCACTGAGAGTTACTACTGGGCCAGGGAATCGCTAGGTTTTTTTCATGTTTGTGCCTTAGTTATCGAAGATGTTAAGTTGGAATGTTTTTATCCGATTACCAATTAATTGGTCCTGGTAAAGTTTTGAGTTGAAGTTTCACTATATATTGTTCCTCGTAGTATGAAAATTTTCATTTATTTACAACATGAGTATAATGTATCTTATGTAGTATTATTTACTGAATTAGGAATTCATTTTAATTTTCTTACGTACAACCATTTCACTAATATTTCGAATAATTATACTATTATTAGCTAGGCCAAAAACTCAATTTCGGTCACAAATATGTTTTAGAACTCTACTCTATGGCCAAATTTAAACTAAATTCTCTTTACAATTGTTGTTTATTTAGGAAATTTTCTATAGGGCGTTTGCGGGTGAGATTTTAAATGTAAATTCATGGTGTTGCCAACAATATAGACTTTGATGAATTGTCAAAAAGGCATATTTTTCATGTAGTATATAGTTGATAAATTCATACATACAGCTAAATGGAAAAAAAATGTTTAAATTGCGGGCATATAAAAATATCTTGTAGAATACACTCAACATAATTGGGTTAAGTATGGTATTCATAATTATACATTCTTCGAATAATATACTTGACTGTTCAAAGCAGTTAACATGTGTTGTTTTGATTGAATTATGTTTTGGATAAAATCTCACCCCATCTTTACAAATATTATTAGGGTTAAAAATTTTCTAAAAATTTGCTACCTAGCTTACATTTTGTATTAGACTGACGTGTGCCTAATAAAATATATAATGTACTTAAAGATTTTCCAAGCGTTTGAGGTTTTTTTTTGTTGCGAATACGTCGTAAATGTGGTGTTTTTTTTAATAATGATATATTGTATGCCTGCGCCGGCAAATGCGTTTTATGTATATTGAATAATGATAACAATTGTATTTTTATATGAATTACAATTAATAAAAACAAAACATGCGTTTTATTTTCGTCATTACTTGTATAGGGGTCGAAGTTATTCCTCTTCAGGTGGCATTCTGGGAGCTTTTGCCAGTGTCAATTTTCCATTGGAAATTTGGTTTTGTGTTAAAACTGATTCTTACTGTGATTTCATGAAAAAAAATTGCCTGTGTAAATATATTCAACACGGTCATGTTTTAGCGATGTTATTAATATACTAGTACAGCACAATTTATTCCTACACAATCTATTATTTACAAATATTCTATACACTCAGTGATAAAGAAAAACTTGTATCCTTTTTAAGCATGTTGCACGTACGGAAGAATATGAGATTTAGCATTATTAAAGTTCATATGGAGAGGAAGTGCTGTAAAATAGAATTTATATATAATATGTGTAAAAATAATAAAATAAAACATGTACCATCATTTTTACGTTCATATGAAAATTAAACATGGAAACCAATTATGTCTACAGAAGGTATAGGATATCTGTGTATCTTTATTTTTTAAATCTTTAATAGAGAAACGAATGCATTATCACATATTTGTATAGTTTCGCAGTTGTAATATAACTAAATTCAAAAGATATTTTTTAAATTATGCAATCATTATTGAGGTACTATCTCTTTGATATAATATTACCAGTAACATTCAAAGTAAAAAAAAAATACGATCAGATTTCAACTACTAATTCGTTTTAAATAAAATATAATATTCTAGTAATAATTTGCTTTTGCAGCATTATATTTATGTTATTTTTTAAAACTGTTATCGACAACAACCGCTGTCATGGCGATTAG
This sequence comes from Antheraea assamensis, assembly GCA_035772565.1. Taxonomy (NCBI): domain Eukaryota; kingdom Metazoa; phylum Arthropoda; class Insecta; order Lepidoptera; family Saturniidae; genus Antheraea; species Antheraea assamensis. The sequence goes on from JAQQSE010000045.1 coordinate 4,460,829, forward strand.
CTAAAATTTTTCTTCAAGAATCCTGTCATTGGTACGATAAAGATAAATTGGCCACTGATCAATAACTAGAGATACATTAACGTCATTATTTTATGGGAGAGGAGAGGATGAAATTTATAATGATGGCGTATTCCTATTTATTCCCTCATTAGGGTCATGGGGCTCTCAGTACAAATTATATAGCAGTCATGAGCGGCATCTTCCAGACTATTTTTCGACATAATGCCCTTAGGTAGTTCTGTGGCAACCTTTCCTCCATTTACTAGTAGATTTCTATAGGAGGCCTTATTTAGTCAAACGATTCTCTTGTAGGTGATACCTAATCCATCCCGATGTTCTTATTTTTTGTTCAACCGGCTTTTGAGCAGATACTCGGGTTGAAGTTTTGTCAAACAGATCTGAATTCAATACAAATGGTAAAACATTTTTTTCGGGTGGGGGAATATGGGGACTGAGTGAAACTCCTAGTGACTACAACCCACGGTGCGGTGCAGCGGTTGTGGTTCAGTCTGGTAGCGGTAAGTGCTTCTGCGCTAAAGAGAAACCGATACAACCACAGTTGACTCTCAGATAGTTGAACCATTGCGATGGAAAATGGGTCCCTCTGAACCATATCTCATGTTTCAGAAAAATGTGCAAAGGAATGATGGCCAATCGCAAACAAGACAATTTAGACATTTTTGTCTAATCGGTTTTTACAAGTAATAATTTCTGTACTTTATTTACGTGTCTAAGAATATTTTCAATATTGGAACATAAGTATTGAATTTATTGACGTAAGACAGACAATGACATCACAGATTTATGAATGATATAGAAATTCAGTAACACAAAAAACCATCAAATAAATGTCGAAATGATGAAATTTTTAATTAAATACCAAATAACAGTAAAATAATCAGTAAAAAATGGAACCAGAATTATTTCTAAAATCATGTTATAAATAACTGACGTAAAAAGATAAAGTAAGTACCAACTTATATTAAAATATCGAATTTAATTTTAAGGACAAAGTTTTACCAACGATAAATCACTGTAATTATATACAATTTGCTTATATCTCTTAATAGAATTTGACAAGATTTTCATAAAATTTAATTCGCGTCACGTTACACATGCGATAAATGTAAATTAATATAATCAAGCCGGTCGACAATATCGCACCCTCCATGTCTTAGATAAACGCGGTCGCCATAGTAGCATACTTAGGAAGGTCGTGTTTAAAATGAGTATCATGATTACATGCATCTAATTGTCTTAAGTTGGCAATAAATTTGTCGCACTCATAAAAAAAAATATGACACTTTTTCTGATGAAATAGAGAACCTAATCGTGTATCATTCATTTACTGTAAGTTGTTGAGTAACCGCTTATTGAGACCTTTATATCTTCTACACTTTACAGAAATTATAAACATTAAATTCTTGGTATTATGGAGAGTGGAGGACGGCAGTCTCGTTTGCTCGGCCGACTGCTCGGCAAGCTTCGCGGTGAACACCACAAGTATAATTCGCTCGACAAGACTTTCTCCGTCACTTCTAATGGGTAAAACTTTTTATACATCTTACACGAATTAATGGATTCGAAGAGTCACCAGGAAATATTTAACTTCTGTCGAAATAGATATAATTTGCATTGATTTGTATTTGGAAGTGATATAGTCATTATGTGCCAGTGGTAGAGAGTTGAACATTCCAACCATCCATTGAGTTCTGATGTTACAATAAGGTCAAGATACTATAATGAAACTATTGAATCTTACCGATACCCGTTCACTTCGCAGCGAATTGAATAACTTTTAACTGAAAATATTGGCGAAAGGCCAATTGAATCCAAAATATATGTAGTTTAGAACAATCTACGAAAAACTCCATATAGTTCTATGCCGATAAGTTCAGTAGTTTTAGCCTCAAGCAATTGTCATTGTATAGACTAGCAAGTGCAGTGTTTTCTAATCCTTGCGTTTCTATCTATTGCCTTTGTTAGTTATTATTAGGCGAGATTCTTTTTAAATGTTAGCATAATTATTTTAAAATTATGCCTAATTTAAACTATGACTGATGGAACATGACTGTTCTATTCGACTGGTTCGCGACTATCACACCGTTGCATAGTGATACTTTTTATTGTGTGCCGGGATCAGCCGATATGTCCAGTACAAGTGAGTTATTAGGATATTTGTATCTGCCTGAATCACTACAATTAGTCGCATAAAATGCCCGATGAAGCTGTAAAGTCCCATCAGACCAAGAGCCTATAGTCACGTCGGAAAAAATAGCTACCAAATGGCCATAAATCCGTTACAGCGATTCTTAGATTTTCGCGTTTCGTTTTAAATCAATATATATAATACAGCTGCATAGGAGCTTGCGTCTCCCGGTAGCTCTATTAGTTTTTTATTGCACCGGGATTGCCATCCGTTTATCGATCTATCATTTAAAAAAATATGTAAAGTAAGGAATTTATCGCCTATATATACAATTGGTTCTTAAATATATACTGAAATCTTTCAGGTTGAGCGAAAGTACTGGTTGCGGGAGCACGAATAATGATGACGATGATCTGGTCCCGTTAAACAATGGTCCCCCACAGAGCACGTCCCAAAAAACTATCGACGACTTCCAGCTTTCGGCAAACATTGATTTGAGGTTTATACAAATTCGTTTTTGATTTTGAGACTTAGACACGGATGGAAGAGTGGCTTAGAAGTTCAATTCCTGCCGTCCTTCGGTATGAGTTGTGTCAACCTGTATGTCATCAGAAATAAGCAAAGCATAGACTCTCCCACTCTCCTTTGGTGCTTAAAATAATAATAAAAAATGATTTGTTCAATTTAGCCCTAAGAAGGCGCTTTTGATCATCAATACTACCACCGATTCCACCGGTGTCGCCCAGTCATCGAAAAGAACCGGCAAGAAACTCGATTTGGTATTTTTTTGACGCTAGCACAGAGAGGCTTTATATTTCCAGTCATCACTATCGTTTACATATTCACCCACCCTATAATGACCTTTAGTCATCAAAACCCGCTTGACATAGTGCTTGAACTTACTATCTGGGAAGTCGGTAATGTGATTTGGGACTTTTAGTTCTTAAAAGAAATTTAATGAATCATGGGATGCTCGATTTGTGGTTATTTCTGGTATTAAAATCATGCCGGTCGTTTTACTAAATCTAACTTTTTTTGTGGACTTACATAAATTATTAAGAATGTATTGGGGAGGCCGAGTCAAGATAGTGAATTCCGAAAACTTAGTCTTTAATCATTCCCGAGGTCACATATTGTAAATTGCTTGAACTGTTTACGGCGGCTGTAGTTCTTATGAACAAATCTTATACAGTTAATCTTATTTACATTCAATAATAAATTTCATACAAACTCCAAAGTCCATTAAGTAATATTTTTTTTTTACATATTTATTAAATACTATTAGAACGACTCCTGTTTGCCACTTTCTTATCATAAAAACATATGCTTTTATACTTTTAACCAGGTATGAACTTAATTTACAAGAGTTGTGAGATAAATGTTTAATTTCTACCAGGTACGGTGGTCAATACTTAACTCCAGAACAACTACCGGAGTTTTGCAACCAACTCCACCACCTGGTCGAGGTAATCCGAAATATTCAGTCCTATGCTAATGTCACGGGAGAGTATCCCAGGTTTTTCTAATTGATTTATTATTTCAGTAGTCTTTGAAACTTAGAATATGTGGTAAAACTCGGTAGAATTCCTTATATCTACAGCAATGATAACTTGATGATTGTACCTTCGGATATGAAGGTGGTAGCTTGAAATTTTACAATAACCTTGAGTTTTCGGTGAAGTAACTTTTGTTGTACTGCTTAGGTGTTTTAGTGATTGATCTTGCCTAACTACTTGGCCCTCAATTTCAAAATCTATAGATGTGTACCAACAGTTCCATTTAAGAGTCGTTTGTTTTTCTGGTCTTAAACATCATGCAGCTAATAAACTTAAGGCCATATTATTAATTTACCGTCTTTGTCAAAATAACCTTATGAACTTTTAAAATTACTTCCATAGAAAAACAATATATCTTTGAGCCTACTATATTAGTTCTTCGAAATGTCAAATTTGCATATCATAAAATGACATTTTTACGCGCATAAACGAAAAATAAGGACATCTTGGCATATCAGTATTATTACCTCGGACATCGATGTAAATACATGCTCATACGTATATGGTTACTCCATGTGTAGCGAGTTGGAACGCCGTCTGGAATATGAGGCGAAGGAGGTGGCCTCTCTCGCAGCTGAGGCGCGTAACGCACGCGACGTCGTGTCTCGCACAAGGACACAACGCAAGGCGGTCCGAGCACAAAAGAAGCATTTATTGTCCCAACTGGCTAGCTTAAAAGAGACTGGTAGGTTTCCAACAACACTAATTATCGAAACTAATAGTAGCACAGGGATTCACTCGCGTGTATTTTTTAAAATACAACATACAGTTCGGTAGCCTTAAACAAATAACATCTAAAACTCTTGCGTTGGTAGCTGACCACGAGATTAAGCCGCGCGGTACGGCAGCTTGCTAAGCGTTCACAGTTCGACCCTTTCCGATATTGCTCGGTTAATTTAAGCTCAATAAAAGCAGCTTAAATCCTATTCTACTACATAATTATTGCCTTCTATGTCAAATTCCACTACAAGCCGTCCAAACGTTCAAGCGTTCAAGCGTGATTGATGAATAGATGTTCAAACGTAATTTGAAATGTTTAATAGACTATCTTTTGCCAGGGGTTTCGCTCATATTAGTGTAGATTTGATCTATCCTGGAAAAAAATATTTTTTGTAGATGGAAAAATAATTTTAAAAGTGATTCTTTCTATAAAAAAGAAAAAACTTTGTAAACAGAGGTCCGTCAATTAGAGAGTGTAGTACGCTCGTCGGACAGAAAGCTGTTCAAGAATTGGGAAGCGCTGAAAGACTCGAACGATGCCTCGGTCTTTGAACCCCTTCTGAGCGAAATCAGGGTGAGTGTCGACCGTATTTAATGAAGATAGCAATCTGTACAACACTCTGTGGCTGTATTTACATTAATCTGTGATTTTCTATTTCTATTCTATTTCTTTATTCGATCCTAGAATACAGTAGAATGGAACTGTCATCAATAACACAATAGAGGCATCAATTGAAGCGACAGGATGAAATAGTTATTTTTTTATTTTTTTGTGTAATAAATACAAAAGTGGTTATAACGGCATCTTGTATAAAAAAATAAACTAAAAGTAAACAATTATTATTATAAAATGTTTTTATTATCTATGAAATTATTTTAACAAATAGGTACCAAACCTATATAAGATTTTTTTTAAACAAAGGAAAACGTTTATTCTTTACATTTCCGTTATGCAATTTATTAAAACTTTATAAACCTTCGTATAGAGCAAGCAAACTGCACTGGACTGTTTGATCCGCCTCATAGATAGTCGACGATCAGTACTCGCGAGAAACACGGCTCCGCCTCGACCTTTGCCTCCTCCAGAGCCTCGAGATAATGAAGGTACAATTAAAGCCTATGGATAATAATTAAAAAAAATTGTAGGTGGTAGAGCTACGCTGAAGCTATTACTGGTTTCAGCACGAATGGGTCGGCTCGCCCGGGGTAGTACCACCCTCTCACAGAAAACCGATGTGAAGTAACAGTGCTTGCACTGTTGCGTTTCATTCGCCAGTGAGAGCGCCGGAGGCCCACATATATTAAAAGGCCGGCAACGCACTTGCGACTCCCCTGGTGTTGCTAGTGTCTATGGACGGCGGTAATCACTTATGATCAGGTGACCCACCTGTTCGTTCCCCCCTATAATATAAAAAAAAAAAACAAAAAAAATAATAATTCCATGTCAAATTGGCCATTTTTAAACTAGACCCCTTTCTATTTGGCTGCTTCTTTCCTTTTTATTCAATTTCTATTCCATTCAAGAAATTTTCTAATGTGTTTTCCAACCCAAAGAAAGTTATAAATTCTTTTAAAAAGGCTACTTTTTTTTCAAATACGTAGCTATAATTTCTTCGAAAATTGAATGATCGGACATTTTTTAATTTTCTTAAACTTCAGGATAATATATATAAAAAATTGAGATTATAAAATCACATTTTGCTAGAAAAGTCATCTTTTCTCAAAATTACCATTTTTCATTTTCAGTTGGGCGTTTTTCACAAAATACCACTTTAGAAACCTTTGAGTATTTATAATGGACCACAGGGCTTGAAAAAATATTCCAAGTGTTAATCTTAAAAAAACACCTTTTTTTCAAAAAAATATATATAAAGTAGAAAGTACCCATACATTTCTTTTGTATTATATTAAGTTTTTGGACCTGCGGTTATTACATACATGCAAATAACTTGAAAACACTAATGTCGAGATATTATTAAAATCACAAAGTGTGCAAACGTTTTTCTATTTCTTTATCTAAATTAATGCTGAGGTTAGTTTTTAGCGCGACAAATAGGCGAACCGTCGTCACGCAGTTATAGGACTAGCAAATGGAATACACCCATTCGTATTACTGCGCATACGTGAGTTACCAATTAATGACACCGACATAGGTCAACATGACCCTTCTAGTATTGCGGAAGCAAATTTTTATTCATTTTAGTATGCACCGATACGAGTCGCTAATAGTAAATTTATTTCTGCCAGATTCAACGGGAGCGACGACCTTCGGTGGTAGAAAGCGTCACGATAATGGTGGAAGAAGGTCCAGTTACAAGAGACGACGAAGAGAGAGCAGTAGGGAACCACGCTCGGTCCCGCTATCCAGCGAGCCCAGTAGACATGGAGCTCCACCGACTCAGGTAAAACGCCCTATATGAATAAAGCCGATCTAATACCAGCACGTACTTAACCTGCATTTTATCTCTTAATTGATAGTATTATATAGGTTTATAAAAAAAAGATGAAAATTTCGTTTGTAAACTGACTTGAAAAACGAGGTTTTCAGTTTGTTTTTTTTTTGTTTTAATAAGGTTATCTCAGAACTTTTTTTTAAAAAGCTATTTGGAATTTATTTTTTTTATCGAAAGAGGATATTTTCAAGGCTGTCCTATTTTTATTATTTTTTTATCTGACCTAGACTGTTGGCTTCGTAAGGCCTCTACAGTTCCACCGGAATGCAGGCGGTCCCATTTAGTTAGCAATGCACCTAGGCTTAATTTTACCTTGAATAACATTTACAGGGGTGGATTTATCAAAAAATCATAAGATACCATTTTTTGTAGGGCATTCAATTTCAGAATGATAATCTGAGGCAGAGTTAAAACTTTCCAAAGTTTATAAAAATCCTGTGTTAGTTATATGAGAAATGAAATAATTCGACTCACGACCTCTAAACATCAATATTAAGAGGTTGATCTTGACAGTCTCCGTTGTAGTATTCTTTGACAAAATTTCACGATCATTTCAAGAGACAAAAGGAGTTTTTTTGTATACCCTAATGAACAATATTAGTGTAGATGACAGAATCTTATAAATAGTGAACAATTTCTTATTCAATGAATATGCAGGTGACCCTCTACATACAAGGTACTGAAAGCTCGTCCCGATATAGAGTGGGAAGCGCCGGCGCTGTCACTCTGACTCCACTCGACCTACCTTCTACTGGGAGCGTCAGAGACATCCTGTTCTTCACCACTAATTGATTTGTAAAGTTGATTTCGATTAAGTTATAAACAAAACTTATATTTCAAACATCTTGTTTCTGTTTATTTGTCTTTCTGTTATAGGATACTAGCTATGCTCGCGTGTGGTACTATTTGGCGCTATTAAGTTGATGCGCTACAACGCCATCTAGCTATGGTAAAAAGGATAACATAAAACTTTTTTACATGAAAAAAGTGCGTTAATTTTCATGGCAATCGGTCCACGGCGTTGGTGTTATAAATGTTATACATACCAACATCCATTTGTTGTATGTATAAGTGAACTAAACAATTGCCCGCGGATATCTTTATGAATGATCTGATTTGCTTGACTTTTATACATTAGCCAATTTAATGTGCGACTATAAATTATAACTTGTGTGTTATATAGGTGTATAAGATATAGCACTGTGTATTATCGAAATCCGCAGACTAGTTTTTGCGTGAAAAAATAACAAACATCCATCCTCAAAAACTTTCAGGTTTATGTTATTACCCGATTCCCGTTTCGGTGGGTATTTAAAATCCTAGAACCATCTACGAAAATATCCGCATCGAATGGTCTCAGTCCTAGGGCGATACGGTAAGTATCTTTATTATATATGCATAAATGTATATATTAAAACATTATCTTTTAAAAAATCTGATAACCATAAAGAAAATTTTAATTTTTATTGATCTATAAAGTTACTTTGTGTAACTGAAAGTTGAACATAAATTTCATATAAATTTCATATTTAAACTGTCGCTGCTGCTGGTGCCTCAACTTTTTCTACTGCAGTCGGAACCGATACCGGCGCTTCCGATTTCACCTGAAAGCAAATTAACGTAAAATTTTAGATAATTGTTATATATCTCTATTTTGTCTCTCCATCTTATTTTCTAAACATAAACAGATATGTGAAAATGTAAACGATTAAGGATCGATTTTCATGTAAAAACCATTCTCCATGGTTCATTATAGATTGCAAATTACGTAGCTTAGATAGTTCTATGATTGTCTATGCAGATAAATGTAGACATCTAGAAACTTAGGACTTTAGCCGTAATATAATAGACAAAATTCAGTTATTAACAATTGCTATTAACAATGACTAAGTTTAAATGATGTTTATGTTCGTCAGTGTTAAGAATGTCGTAAAATACGGACATTACTTTTGCTCAGAATGGGATTTATTGATTACCTTAAGAATCATTATCCGAGAATGAAATAAGTATCGAACAATATTTGAATACATCTGTATTTTTATATTATCCACCGCTGAACCTTTTTGTTTATATGATTGAGTGTTTTGTTGATTCCAGTTACAAATGTTACCAGATTTTAATAACTTTATAATATTTAGAGAAATGTTCTCACCTCTACAGGAGCAGCTGTTGGCGACGTCACTTCAGAGACTGCGGCCGATGATGTAGGTACTTCATCTTTCTTATCATCTGGTACAGGTGCCGCATGGCTGAACTGAAAATAATAACTTGTTTAGCCAACTTATCTCCTCTATAAATTACCTTATATAACAAGTGTGTATACTAATGACCACACGATAGAAGTGAAATCTTTAAATAATACATACTCATTAAAGTTCACACAGATTAATCAACGTTAACATATAAATTAATATTTAAATACGCACAATATATACACTTGATATACTACAAGCGTGACCATTCACTTTCGTTCACTTTTCAATATGGCTAAACAAGTTTTCACTTTAAAAAAAAACACTGGCAGCATGACATACCATCAATAATGTCTAACAAGTTGTTGGTTATTTGAAATTTTCATGTGGTGTTTTGATGGACCGTCAATAGTGAGTCAGGTAAGACTCTTTAAAAGGTGCCATACATACTGATCTAGTACGTAATAATGATTAATTATTCAGGCGGGAATAGTATTGAGAAATCAAAATTTAGATACTAGATAAACCTGTTCTGAAAACGGCATTAGTCTTTTGATTTTAGTAAGCAAAGCCTAAAGAGAGATCACTTTCAAATGCAGTTATCAGAATCCACCTATAGGTATTTGGCTACATATATTTTGTCTAAAGATGGTAACTTTAGTCGGACTTTAGAAAATTGTTTAGCACTATGCGAATACTATCATAGTAGTAGTCTTTAGTGGCCTGGGGTAAGAAGTTATTACAGATCTTTATAGAAACTACTTTTAGTTTTTATTTTTTATGGTGGTTTTATATATCATTAACCACGAATCACGAATCCGTCAGTTGATTGCAGAATATAATTTAGTTTTTATCAGCAAAGCAAATTTGAACAAGGCGAGTGGTAATACAATCACTGTCGCATAATTTAATAATGCTTTTTAATAAAAACATTGAACGTCATTTATTTTAAACCGTAGCAACGCGTTAGTCTAGTAAATTCTTTAACAAACACAATCAAACGTTTCACTTGCCAAATCCTGTTTATGTCAAAACAATATATTATGTAACAAATTGATTTTATAGTAGATTAACACTACTAAATTACATTTTTTTTAACCATTATATAATTTATCTCATTAACCTGTCTTATCAATTTCTTTAAACACGTCAAAAATTTTGAAATCTTAATTTTCTTTTAATACGTTGTTATGTAAAAAAATCCTTTGCATTGATTCATTTGGCAAGTGAAGACTAATTAATTTACTCATAATAATACCTTAACAGCCACGAAGGCGAACATTGCGACAACGAGAAGCAGCTTCATCTTATACTGTACGAGAGGCACGCGAGTATTGGAATTTGTGAGGCGAAACGATTGAATTTATAACCGTGTAGGTACTCGTGTCGTCCGGTAGTCAAATACCTATTGTGTTTGGCGACATAACGAGCCGTGTTTATAAAACAGTTCCGTAGAACAATTAAAATCGTTATCGTTTTATACCGCTTGTTTCAAATTTTGCTGTTTTGATGATGAATTAAAAATTGCGGAATTGACTTCTCTACTAGAGTGACTATAATTTTCGAAGAAATGTGTATAATTTTCTGACATTTATATGCTTCACAGTTGTGAGCTAAACATTCTAAAACATTTAAATAAAGAAAAAATCAAATAAACATATTTTTTTATAATTAGCGATAGATTAATACTCGACCTTCGTTTAGTCGTTTGTTCGAATTCTTGTATTGGAGTCGGAGCTTTTGGCGAAGGAAAATAATATGATGAAAAAAAAAAATATGCCGAAGGGTAGCTAACAGCCTGTGGACTCACTTGCTGGTAAATAGTTACCGTCGTCTATGGATAACTGCAATACCAAGGACATCAATTTTGTGTCGACTGAGGGAGTACCGTGCTGAGTAACCTAATCCATAACGCTAGCATACGCATAGTGGTGGTTCCAGGTAGCCCCACGGTTGACGCCGTGCTGATAGGTTTTAGTGTGTGCGTATGACCAGCCAGCTAGCAGCGGGAAAACAAATATAGACACCCAATGTTTCTGTGACATTCTAAAGCCTCTAGACCACATTTTAATTCGGGATTGCTGACAAAGCAAATAACGAACAGCAAGGTAGAATATCTTATATTAAGTTTGCCTCGTTAACAATCGTCTACAAGTGGAAAAACCATACACATATACGTGTATTCCAGCATTTATACTCGACAACCAGTCCTTCTCTAGGGTTGGCTTTGTTTACAATGTTAGACCATATCGTTATTTTATATTAGATGAGATTGTGGTCAAATGCTATAATATACTAGGCTTAATAAAAACACTTGCTCACAAATATGGGTTAAACGTCGACATGGTTGGAACAAATCAATAGATTTCAATATGAGAGGCAGGCTAAAAAATTCACTGCTTTCGTGTTATGGTTGCATCTTGAATTTACCCTGAAATAAAACGGCGTGGAATTTACTTACTACCCTACTTATTTTTCTATTTTTTTTTAATTATCTTTACCCCTAGGCCTTCTATAGTCTTTTCCGTTTAAATAAATATAATAAAAACAAAGTCGCTTTTCGTGACTGCGTGTCCTTTGAAATGCTTTTCACAAACATTTAGACCATTTCTTCCGAAAAGTATCGATATAAATACATGCAAATTTTAATAATAGAAAGTAGATAAAAGTCGACATAACTTCATCAAGTTCTCAAAATGTTTTTATATTAATTACACTTGGTTTAACCAAATTACATACATCAAAATAATGAAATACACAATTGTGAATCTTTAACACCTCCACTGGCAAGACGCCTTCTCAGATCACCACTCGCTAGTGATTTTAATGAGATTTTTTCTCACCCTCTATAACTTGGCAAGGTTTCCTCCCTCCTTCCGCCTAAGGGATAGAGAGGGGCCTCTATAAGTTATTAACGTGGTTTCTCCCATAGAGTATATCTCTGTCTCCTATAACTCATATTAACTATTTTTATTTTATACGCATTATTAAAATACGACGGTTTACCAACAGAGCTGTTTTGACCATTGTAATATCAATCCTTGTGTAGTTTAATATATCAGTTATATTGTGAATTTAATGTACATTAGGATTGCAAAATAGCCTATAATTTTAATTGACATCTTAGACGCACGAATTTAAAATGATGTGCAACAAAATAAGCAGAGTTTTATAAAGATTTGAATGCAATTTGCATTGTAAATGTCAAAACGTCAAAAGGCATCTTAGATCTAAAGACATAAGTGACCTCTATTAAAAATGAAAGATACGCTGTAGTGCATGCATCACGCAAATGAATTCTATAGATTTCGATTCTTTTTTAGTTTTACTTCTTAGGTAGTTGGTCATTATGTAAAAATTCATGATATTTTCATTTTATATAAGTTAATTAAAGTTTTAAGAACTACGATTTTTATAAACACTACGCGTTCAGTGATGTGTGAAGTAGGGTAAGAGGTGTGGTGTGAATGCACAAAAGGAGTGAAATAAACGGGTAACATTGTCTGCAAAGAAATTTTGTGAATAAAATATGTTTTTGCTTTCAATTTTTCATGTTTTTTCCATTGAACATCATACATATGTTTAAGATAGATAAGCAACGCAGACAAAGTTCAACAGCTAGTTAAGAATATTACTCCGGTGCGCAGTGGCAAGCTACCACAAATCATATGTAATTGAAAAGATAAGGATTTTCTTTTAAACTATTAAGCAATTATAATAAATCTCACTGTATATGAGCGACCTTAGTTTTAAAACGCTTTACATTATCCACAGTGTAAACTAAATACCACATTAGCATAGATTTATGTATAATTGTTTTAATCTTCTACCGCGGTGTTCTCTTAAATATTATTACTTAAGTTAATACCTGTGTATAACTAATGAGTGGTATTTTATATTTGTTATTCTACCTTACGATTCCTTTGTAGCCAAATGTTAATAGTTGTAACGTATAGTTAAATCAGTCGCTTTATGGTTTTCTTGTTGACGAGTCATTCAAAATTATGCAACCATTTCAGATATCAATATTCTTTATTACAGTCCTTGCCAATCTCTTTGACCGCTCTGAATATAGATGCACTGAATATGAATTTATTAATGAATGCACATTATATTGTATTTATAACATAAAAATAACTGGGGTTAAGGATAAATAAATGCCAATTTTATATTCCTATAATGATATTTTTGTTTCGTATTAAACTCTTAACAATATTACACGAAAACCTGAACTTAATGTTATATACAACGCAGCCAAAAATATTGGCGAGGGTTGTAGACCATAAATTACCAAAACCTATAATTAGTTGTCACATACGTTCGTTACACTGAGCACTTCTATTATCGATACTAATATTAAAAATTAAGTTATGAGACTGTCCAAATTATTCCAGTATATCATGTCATCTTACAACTGAATACGCACGATTTTTATTCTAGAATGGAATTTGAGTGAAATTACTAATAAATCATTTGTTACACGTGTCCCTCTTGGTTTCTTAATTAAAAAGTAATATCTTGGTTCCTTTACATAAATCATACAATTGATATCACGTTTAGAAGTATATAAATATAACAATTACTTATTCTATAATAACTTAGTCAAACTATGGCGAAATGAGACTTGCGAACATTATTTAGATTACATAATTAATTGAAAATATTAACTATTCTTAATTTAATGAGTCCTAGCTATATTAAGGATATATCTCCCAGTGTAAAATAAAGTAAGAACAGCTTAACATTCACTGTTTTTAATAAACTAATATCAGTTATGCATACAAGAATATTATACAATAATTTCTATACCATTTTGATAACATTCCAAACCTAAATAGTATTAAAATGGGAATGCGAGTTTGTTTGATTGTTTGTTACGCTTTCACGCCTTAATTACTTAACCGATCATCATGACATTTTGTGTACAGTCCTCGTCGATTTTGGCCGCTCAGTTTTTGTACATAACAAAGTTAAAATATTATTACATCAATCTAAAATTGACATTTATTTATCCTTAAGCTGTCTCTATTTTATACATATAATATAATACTCATTTATATCTAAATTTGTGTTTTGCACAACTATATTTAGAGCGGTCAATAAGTTTGACGCGGACCGCCTGAAGCTCTACAATGCATCGGCAGTCGCCGCTATTATGCCGATCTGAAAGTCTCCCAGTTGCTGGATATACCTTGGCTGATCCGTAACGCTACAAACTAAAACTGAAACACTGTCACGAGTTGGTCACTGTGTTTAAGGCTGTAGTGGTCAAGAGGTGTGACATCTTACCAAGCTACTTTTTTATTTGATATCTACCAGCGAATCTTGAAACGCGATACGCTTAAATTAAATGGAAAATTAAAACAAATTACTTTTGTTTGTATAAATATATTTGACCGATAAGCTTCTGTTTCTTAAGGTCCGATTTTACTGTGATAAGCTAAATCTAAAATAAATTTCTTAAATAAATCAACAGGGAGTTATTTATTTTAAGACCATATTACGATCAAAAAGTCTAAAATTAAAAATACGCTAAGGCCTTTGACAAAGTAAAAGGATACGCTGTTGCAATATGCTGTCATTATGCATTACAAAACTAATTGTTGTAATAAACAGATGGAAAACATGTATTTAATGATAATTATTTTTGTTTTGTATCATATTAAGTTTCTTTATACTTTAATGTGTTTATTCTATCTACCATAGAATTTTGAAATAAATTGACTTTTCTGTCAGGAAAATCGAGAAAGTACTATAACTGCATCTATTAACTAAAAAATGTGGGATGGCTTGCTGATCCATAAGTAAATATATTTGTAGATCTATTGTAAATAATTATTTTTAATTGAAAATTAGAAATCCGTTATTCAACTTAGAATTTAATTTTAGAAATTAGGTATATCAGTATCGAACCTCTATAAAATTCCACCACTGAAATACTCGCTCATATATGAATGATTTCGTCTACATACTACTACTACATATAACAACTATAAAATAAATTCTAGGTTGTCGAAACCGGCACGGCGCGGCGCGGCCTTAACCAAATATAAATTAGACAGATAAAATAATAGTCAAACTGCATATTATTAAAAATAAATATATTGTCCGTTGAAAGTGTAGAGGCCTGTCAAGCTAACAGTGTAGTCGAAAAAAAATGTGATTTATTACGTATTCTCCTTACATTTTGATTATAAATATTTAAACAATATGATTTAAGTTGCTGTAAACAAATGCATGACATTAATAAGACAAAGTATTGATGATTATATACTAGGACATTAATATAGAATGTAGTATCGAGTGTAGGTAATGGACGAAATTGTTAGAAAACTTCATAATAAAGTTGTTTTTTTTCAGAGTCTGACTACTGGAAACGTCCTGCGACCGAAGACTCAGCTTACTTATCTTCTCCAGACCCACCTCAGGAGTCGGAGCTTGCAACTGCAGATATCATCTCCCCTAACTTACGACCTAATGCAACACGATCCGGTCGTCGTATAAAATTCCGGAAAACCGAGGATTACCTTTATTTTTAGATACTTATCCTTCTCCGTGAAGGGGTGATGTGGCGATCGGCTTTTTTATGTGCTCTCTGGTCGAACGTGCATTGACACAAAAAAATGAATAACGATATTTTAAAAATGAGACAAGATGTCTCATATAACACAAGACGACTGAATAATAACGACGAAACCCTCGAGGCTACCAAAATCGCCAAAAAGTTAAACACATATTAAAAATGAAAAATATATACTTAAAAACTTTTGTTTTCGTTTATTCATCAAATTTTACATAATATGTTTGAGCTATGTTTGTTCATTGATCGTGCAATTTAGTTAGAGAGTTCTAGCAACATTGTTAAAATGTTGGCAGTTTGGCACCAGCTTTCATACCACTTGGCGTTATGTGTTGACATTTTGACATGTGTGGCTATTTAGTTTATCTATGATCTGTCAATTTTTGTCTACGCTAAGTTTGGCAGCTGGAGAAAAATGAACTGAAAATTCACTAAATTTTGTTTTGTTTTATCTGAATGATGCGCTTTTATTGACTTCTAAGGCGATTATATTCTATTTTATTCTTCTATACAACATTTTAGTGACAAAATGGCTTCCCGTGGTGGTATTATGGTTACTGGAACGAACGGGGCAGATTACGAACATCGTGAAAAAGTCGCAGCACAGTACCAAATTAGGTAAGTTTTGACCTGTATTAGCTCCGTAGAAGAAACTATTTTATACTAGAATGTTCTATTTCGGTGTATAATGTTCAGGTTGGTGACAATTTGACTTGAAGCTGGTCCGTCAAAGTATTTTTAGCTGAAAGCGATCGATAGCGAATTATGTTACGCGCCAATTATTTGAATATGTTCATGGTCGAGGCTACTACTTACGATAATGTTTTGTCTGTGAATCGTATTGATTCAGTTATTTCGAACATTATACTCACTTCTGAAATACCAAAAACGAGTCGTACTTGAAGTTATAATGTTGTGTGAAATTAAAAAAGATTTAAAGTATAATATTACAGCTGAGGGTTGCTTAGAAAAATTTTAAATAACAATCTAATAATAAGTCGTTTTTTCAGTATCTTTTTCCAGAGGGAATGCTTTAACAAATATTTCATATCTATTCTTAATTTCTATCAAGATTATAACAATGAGATTGCACGTTCAATATTTATAACTGTATTATCTGTCTACTATTACACTATGGCCTTATTGATTCAGTAAAGAGTGTGGAACACTAGAGTGTATTTATATTTACAAGTTATGTGTCTCATAACTAATGATGGAGGGAAGGATAATCTCGATATATAATTGATATTTTGTATTAGGACATATATAGTCAAATCAGCAGGTGCATTTATATTAAGTTCAATTTGATGCTGAGGTAGATTTGAACCGTTGATGCATATAAGCATTATCATAAAATAGACAGTCTTTTCATTACTATTTCATTTCTATTTTCAGTGCCTTGAATAAGTCACGACTTAAGTACTGTGTATTTTTCCATCATATACTCTTCCTTTTGATGCTGGCCAAACTCTCTGCTGATATCTTGGATAAGCTTGACATATTCATACTGGAAATTGAAGAGTTGCAGATACCCCAGGTAAATGAAGATCATGATTGAAAAATTTCACTTTATATCTAGATTCTACATAATGTCAATTTATTATATAAAGCGTGCTGAACTTTGACTTTGTCTGAACTTGAATTTCATATTTTGTGTAACAAAAAAGCAGTGGTAATGGTATTTATGGTATTATGATATTCAGTTAAATGCAATCTCATCAGATGTTGACAAAAGTATATCTCTCATCTTATTGTATGTGAGATATAGTGCAAGAATAACAACAGCTACTATTGAGATGTTATTATAATGAGATTTACTATCATTATGCAGAGAGTAAAAATAATTTGGTGAATGCCACAAAACAGCTTAATGTATACTGTTCGATGTTGAAGTTCAAGTAACCAAACAAGACGCAATAACAGGTTGTTCATACACTTTATGGTAGTTGGTACAAAAATTCTGACAAATAGGAATGATAGTGAGGCAGACTGCCCTGTCTACTACAAATGCTAATTATGGTAATAAATAACTTTAAATGGTACTTGTAAATATCTGTTGCATACATTTATATAAAAAAAAGATAAACAAATTGAGTTTCTTGCCATTTCTTCTTCTCAAAGTGATGCCTTCTCAGATAAAAAAGTATACACTTTAACATCTTCATAAAATAGTTGATATAAATTGGTCCCGTGAAGCTATGAAGGCCCATCAGGCCAACAACTTATAGTTAGTTTGAAAAAAAGTTGATATAAATGTAGGAATTTTGTATTGAATATTTTATAACTTTGTTAGCCATCATGATCTGCTTTATATAAATAATTTGTTATGTTAAATAGAACATTTGGAATAATTTTGCAGCCCCTTTGGTGGGAGTACATCTGGAGCTTCTCGCTTTTGCTCTCGTTTTTTGGATTGTCAGCAATCAAACGAAATAACGTTCCTCACTTGAGACGCTACATGTATGGTATATCAGCTCTAGGTTTATGCCCATTGCTGTACTGTGTATTGTACTATTGTGGTGATGTCTGGAGATACCTTTCTACAGATGAAGAATATGACGACAGTTCTGAAGTGGAGATTGAAATGTGGCAGGTTAGTGTCTTAATTGGGATAAGACAGTTCATAATATTATTATGGCCATGAAATACAATGTTTCTTCACCCTTCTCTACAAATTTTCATAGTAGTTTAAATGTTAAAAATAGTTTTTTGAACTATCTTAAACCATTAGAACCTCAATAAATTGTTAACATAGTTTCGAAAGAAATTTTTATTCCCTTCTCTTCAATCTCTAATACATCTGTTACTTGTTATTATACCCTGCAGAACTCAAAAAAATCAGTATATTTTTCCAAGGTATTTCACTATATAATTCGGAAAAAATATATTTGAGCATAGTGTCATGAAAATATAAATGTTTAATTCTATTAATTAAACTTTTAACAAGTGGAAACCCCTGTAATTCCAACTTTTTTACATTTCCCATGAAGTCTTATTTAGAGAGGTTCTACTGTATATAGTTTTTATTGAGTTAAATAACTTCTTTCCAGGGATATCCATATGGGTTGCTGTGGTACGCATTTGTACTTGTCGCTTCCCAGATCCACTTCTTCCAGTTGTATTTTTCATATAATTTGCTTAAAGCATGGCGAGCGAGGGGAGCATTAAGGAAAAGCAATTAAATATCAAACAATATATGATTTGAAGACAGAATAACCTCGAGAAGACAAATGAATTATCAAACAGCTGCTAACAATGTAGGAATATGTTTAATTTTTACAGATTTTAACTACTATAATCTGTACATATATATATATAATAAAAGTGCCTGTTCAATATCCAGGCTTATTTATGAAACAGTTGAATCTGTTTGGACATACTTTTATTGTTTAATAGAGGTCTTTCCTTAGTATTATTCAAGTTATATCATCAAACTTTATAGTGGTTAGGCAGGAAGGATAAAATTCCACAGATGTCAGTTAAAATCGGTAAAAAGATTGTATAGGTTGAGAAAACAATGACAAAAATGCAATAAAACATTAAAAAAGGTATTCCAAAATTAATTAAAATATAACATGTACTTCTTGTGAAACAATAAAACCATTCTCAAATAGAATCGCAGGTTCAAATGAGTTAATTACCAATTTTGGAAAAACTCAAAAAAAATGTATACATTTTATATTGTTAAAACTTGTTACTTTTAACTATTTATAAATAATTGATATTTATAGTTTTGGCTATATAATATTATTATGCTATACGTATAGCCAAAATACGAATAGTTAACAATCTTTAAAAATTAGCGACACTTATACAGATGCTAGTAAAATTTTAAGGAATCTACTGTCTAGTAACAGTAATTCTACATTATTTACACATGAATTATTAACATATTAAATTCATACTTATGAAAAAAAATGTTTCTGTGAAACATCAAAATTTAAAAAAAAATTGTTCAAAATAAAGATTTTCAGTCCGTAATTCGTAGTCCATACGTCTACGTGTCTGATGCCCGGTTTCTGAAGCCGTCAGTTAAACTATCAATAGCTATTGATTCAATAAAGTTATCCATAAGACAAGCGGCGTTTAACTGTCAATGCGTTTCTGAATACACAACGAGACGTCAAATAACTATCAAACCAATAACTACTTCTTTGATGTTCACTAGATGGCTCTTTTTACAAAATGGTGTATAAAATTGATTTTATCATTTCAATTCGTCATTAATTGTTGTTCTATTGTAACAGCTTTTTTGTCAATTTAGATTCGTGGCCTTATTTTAATTTTAGATATAAAGTTTGTATGCTGATTTGTTACATAGCTGTTTCTCAAAGACTGAAAATTGACCCCTCATTCCCAAAATGACGAACATTTAAAAAACTTTGGTTTTGTTATTGCTTGAATGGTATTATTATCATGCATAGTAGTATAATTTTTGTTGATTCAGTTAGATTTTATACTCAGCAATCCTGTTAAAATCATTATTTGTATGTATTTCATAAATAGATAAAAAAATATATGTACGATAATAAAGCACGAAAACAATATTAAAATATTATGTAGTTGCTAAAGAATTTGTGTCGACAAAAAATAAACATAAAATGATTTTGAAGTACAGAGATTAGAAATTATCTACAGTATTTTTATACTGAATTACGATGAATTTTCGGATCCTTATTCATATTATGGAACATAATAAACAATAATTTAAACAACATTTGTGCTAAAATTAGTATACCGACACAAAGAAAAAAGGGTTTCAGGTCAGTTTTGGCAGATGAAACGTCAAATCAACTTATCGAATAGATAAACGCCCAATCTTGGCCAGTTAACCGGTCCGCATTGATTAGCGGCAGATCCGCCGGCCTGTCAATTTGATATGTACAATTAGAAAGTACTTAGCTACCGAATGCAATTAAATGACACCTGTACCGCCTACAAAAAATTTCATGGTTTATACTGCCTTTGACATTTGACGTAAGATAAAGACGCCATTGTTCATTTTTTACCAGTGATTGTGTGTTTTGTTGTGTTTTATTTTTTTTGCAGGCTTTTTGCGATTTGTTTTCAAGTCTACGATTTCAAGTGAAACATTACTTGTATAATCAGTTTCGTATCTCGCTAATGTAAATATTTATACTATAGAAACATTTGTTTACATTTCTTTTTATTATGATTACTTGTAATTTGATAGGAATAGCTTGCTAAGGTACTGTCGATAAAATTATCGATGTTTTTATTCAATTATTATCATTACGGCATATCGTCCTATATGATTCATACGATTCATTTAGAGAGTGACTTTAGAAATTATTATTGCAGTAAATTATATTGCGGTAAAAGATAAAATCTTGACCGGTGAAGATGTTACGCCTGAATTGCGGCATTAAGAGAAAAACGAGATAGAGACGTTTTTATTCATGTGTTAATCTTTTGATGATGTAAATAAACAAATTAATAATATTAATAAATAATTGGAAGCTAATTCGTATTTTATTTACACCTTGGGCCTGTTCAATTGCTTTTTCAAAAGCAAGGAAACCACATAAAAACGTTAAATACAAACAAACGAAATGAATTACGTACTTTTTGTTACGTCATTTAGCTAGCTTAGATCTTAAATTTTACAAGAGATGGTGGATGTATGACGATCGAAGGCCGTCAAGAGACTATGTATGTAATGCTGTATGATGGTGCTATTGTTTTCTATATGAAACGTTGATAGAACATATTCATTTACTGTTTTTCCTGATTGCACGTGTTAATTATGGGAGTGAGTGACTTTTGACACACTAGACAAGTTGTTTTTTTTTTGTCTGTATGTGTGTTGGTTTTTATAATAACTCGTCAATGTTAATATAAGAATACTAGTTAGAGAGCAGTAAGAATACAAATATTATTTATATAATAATTTCTAACTTTATTTATTCATAGACAAAGTATTCGTAATAATATGTTTATTTCAATAATATTCAACATAAATACCTATATAATACTCATAGTTACGCTATTTGGGATAAATGTAACTAAATAAATATTAATTTATAAATAATAGAAGAATTTCTTTATCGATACTTCATCGAAAGTATGGTCATCACTAGTTTCAAAATAGCGTCCGAAATCAAAATGTCATTTGATTTATTTATATTTCAAATTTGACGTTTTATGTATCATCTTTTGATTTATACCGCCTCTTATCTCGTAATATAAACATTGGCGCTTACGGCAATATAGAATTGAGCTAGATTTTTGATTAACTTCACATTTTAATAAATGCAGAAGTGTTAAGTTGAACCGAGGTTAACTGACATTTCTCGTATAATTGTGTGTTCAGAAACCCAATTTGACAAGTTATCGAACCGATAGCGCTATTGAACAGATAAACTACAGTTAAAAATGCTTCAGAAACCGGGCATTAGTAACGTGTTTCAACGATAACACTGCCGTTTATGTATGGCATCTGAAAACGTGCATGCCCTTTGGAAATAAATAAAAAATAGTCCTTCATGAACCATCTTTTTTTTTTTTTTGTAAAAGTTACTTGAGTGTAAGAAAGAAAAAGAAATGTGTATTTACACCCTGTGTATTTTTGAGTGAAATATTCGTATATGTGAAGATGCATATACTTTTTGAGAGAATGTTTTATAATGGTTTTAAGTAAAACAGAAATATTTTATGAAAATGACAAGTATATAGGTTATCTAAAGTATGTGAAGTTTTTTTGTACATTTTTGTTTTTGGTATGTTCGGCCTAAAATAGTGGTCTCTTTACCATTGCATGTGTGTATTTATTAGATTTAAAATGAATAGAATCCAGAAAAAATTTAACTCAAGACATAGAAATAACTCTGTATGATATTGAAATAGCAATATTTAGCGAATAATACCTTCATGTATATTTTAGATACGTGTTGTAGATTCAATAATTATTATTATTTCTGATGTTATTTATGGAGGGTATAGATAAGGAATACCTACTTCGAATATTGTTTAAAGAAATTGCATAAATTAAGATGGCGTCGTCAGTGTCACTTTGGACATATAACGTAAGATCATAGTCTTTTGATATATTTACGACATTTTTTGAGTCAACGGCATTATTTTTACCAACATTAACTTTTTAATTAATTATTGACAATTTTATCAGATTCCAGGCAGGCTTCAGGCAATAGTGATATGAGAAGTTAAGCCATTTTGACTCTATACTGTTAAATTCAAGCCATCGCTTGTTGATTTATTGACGTCAATATTATTGTATAGGTACTAACTGTTAAATCGCCTGCTTCGCTAGTCATTGAATAAACTTTTAATTATGAAAGTGGTAAAAGGTCAATGGAAACCAAAAAAGAAGTAACCAATAACATTTACGAAAAATTCCTTATCGAATGGTCATAGCCCTATGCAGATACTGTATTTTCATTAGCTATATCTACATATATAGGCTATTTTAACTTCAGGCAATGGTTATTTGATACATTGACGTAATTTTTGTCATATGTTGTTCACTTCAGGCTATCGTTTTTCAATGCATTAACGCCATTTTGTAAATATATTGTTAACTTCAGGGTATATCTTTTTGGTATGATAGCGACAATTTAATAGTCTTGGAAACATTCATTTGTCCAAATTAGTGGGCATTTATTCAGTTCAAAGGCTATATATATATATGTGTATTCTCTATCTTCACTCTCCATTTATGAAGCACAAATGACATTTTGTAATATGTAGAAATATTTATTCTGTTTATTGGAATTTAGCGTTTTTTTTTGTTGTATTTTGCGTCTGTACTCAGGGTCTAATATAAATTTGGAGACTTTTCGTATACTGTTAAACTTTTAATTTTCTGTAGTACACCGACTAGCAGCGAGTCTGATGAAAATGCTGTAGGACTAAAATTATTAAACTATTGTATACGAAAAGTATAAGACGCATACAGTACCTCAACAAAAGAATGATGCGTTTAATGGAATGAAAGTAAAAAAAAATATATAAAAATGCCAACAAATCTATTAAAAAAACTGAAACTTTGTCATAATGTTGCCATAATAACAAATCTTACTGAGTATAGGTAAACCGTTTAAGTTGGTGGTAAAAATGCCATAATTATGACCATTGCTCGATACTGCGTTTTGATTTATCGGTGCCCTTTTTGTCACTGGTGAACTGTAGTAATAGTTTGGGCTTCTTATTTTTTGATTTGGTCGTGTTCAGAACATACACGCATAAACTGGTTTATTTTTCGGTTTTGTTAAACTTATAAACCGAGAAGATTTTACAATATTCTGCCTTGCGCAGAATATAAATACGGACATAATTGAATATGCCATTTATTTGTCATTTTGACTGATCAGTCACTGATGAATTAGCTGCGTGGTTATTTTGAATATAAGTGATTAATAAAAAATAAGGATACAATATGCTGTTGTATGTTACATCAGTATCAATATTTCTAACCTAAACAGTAACACAAGTAGAACAATACAGTGTACTTCAGTTCAGTGTTTTTTGATACCTATGGTAGTAATGTCGCAACAGTAATCTTCCGAGTATAAGACATGTCGATGTAAAAACATCTAAATATAGATGAGATGGTATTGTCAACCAGGTTAAGAAATGTCTAAAAAGAGTTGTTTTTAACTTGTTTACTCGTTTTGGAAGTAGAGACATTCTGGGTTTGGGTACATATCGAAGTAGGTAAGAGAGTTAACTTGTTTTTCATAATTATTTTGTTTAATCTGTTTTGTACTTATAGAACATATATACGAATTGTTTCAAAAGTGGATAGAATGATTACCTATTAAATTGTTACCTACTGTTTTTTTTTAATTGTGGCTCGATTCAGTCGTAAAGTTGGCAACATTATAAAGTAAGGAGTGTGAACTTGAAGAGTATAGGAGTGTTTCTTATGGTTATTGTAAATAAATTGATTTATAATTCACATTGTTTTTTTATAAATGACGTTGTTTTCCTATGGATATTGTTTTTTTAAAAATAAAGATTTTTTTAACGAAATTTTATTTTGTTTTATCTCTTAGATACTAAATGCGTTAGAGTTTTCCATCCACCCTACGATCATAAAAATGCAGAAATTATTTTGTAATATTTTTGTTTTTACAATAGAACACTAATATTTACTTTATTTGGTAATTGTGTCCGACTACCGACAGCAATTGATGTGCCGATCGATTGTAGATATATCAGTGGGAGTTGTTGTTTTTGAATTGCCCACTGTACTTATGAGGCATAGTGCATTCATTTTTTCGTGTTAAAACACAGAAGGTATTATCCGTAGGCATGACGGATGTAATGTGTGTGAATGTTGAAAAACAAAAAAAAAATGTTTACACGCGGTAGATGTAAAACTTTAAAAAAATGATACAATATTCATATAAACGGTACACTAATAGTATACTACGCTGGATTTGAGTTTTCTTCCCACCGCTTCGTAATATACGGACGCGCGCACACACACGTACAAAGTACAAACATACACTCGTATAACGGCGGAACCAGAGCAAGTATTAGATACATTGAGGAAACCGCGAGAATAAAAAAAGGTGTGTGTGCTATTCACCCACGACAGAAGTGAAACTTCAATAAATTGACAAAAGCTTGAGATGAAAGTATATAACAAGAGTAGGATAATTACATAGTTTATTTGTTTAAAAATGAAAGTATTTTGTTTAATTGTAAAAGATATTTTATTTAACATATGTTACATAATTTATTGCTCAAGTTCCATATTTTAGTTTCAACAAATAAGATATAAAAATACTCACAAATACTGTTAAATGATAACACACCACGCTGATTTCTTACTTAAAAGCTGTAATACGCAGCCGCATACAGTAGTACACGTACTTTTCAATTATATGTTATTAACACACGTGAAATGCTCAAATACAAGCAAGTATTAAACAGTGTGCAATATACATACACACCGACATTTGCTCTCTCGCTCTGGCTCACTTATCACTTATTACAGGCGACTGCTTAGAAGACGGGAGTGGGGATGCTACGAAGCATGGCACAAAGAGAAGAGACCGATAATATAAAATAGTATGTATTTTTCTGTCTCTTTGCCGGCTTCATCCTACACATTTTTGTATTTGTGTCTCTTACCTGTCGTTTTTTCCGTTGCATCCGGTTTGAAATCACAACGATTCTAAAGTTTCACTTCAAAAAACACTATGTATTTCATATCATTTTACTCTTAAGTTAAATCATATAAGATCTATATATGTTTGTGTCTTCTTAATGTCGATTTTTTGCATCATCGTATTTCAAATCATAACGGGGCTGAGGAGGGTTTCAAAATAAACATTATATGGCATCATAGTTCGTTTTTATTTCCATAATCGGGATGTAGTAGGCTTAGTATTCGTCAGCTATATGGACCTCGTCGTCTGAGGCTTCGTCGGCTGTGGGCGGACTGCCGGCGTCAGCGCTGTCCGGTGTCGTGCGACGCCATTTCGCTCGCCGGTTTTGAAACCAAGTCTTAACCTGAATAACACAAAAGGATTACAATACAGAAATAAATAAATTCTATTTCAAATTTAAAATATCAATTACGTTTATCGTATACTGGTTGCCCTTCGCGATTTTCAATCATTGTCTACGTGGTTAGGTCAGTTTAAACTAGTTCCGCATACAGCCGGACTGTTGGGAAGGGAGTCGACACGCCATGGCATGTCAGTGGCATAGATATCCATAAGTCAGATCTTTTGGATCGCCTCCGGGCGGCCTGCTCCGCGGCCCGGCGGCTGTTCGGGCGCCTCCCACCAGGCCATGTCCGCCAAAGGAGGGTCGGTGGAAGGAGGCGGCGATTTGCCCACCTCCTTCCACCTCCGTAGCCGAACCTGAGGGGATGGGCCGGGGGGCCCATCTCCTCGTTGCACAGGTAGGTTCGTCTGACAAGGGGAGGTAGCTGATCGTGTACACGGCTACCTCCCTATAAAGATGGAGTCCGGCGGCCATCTTCCGCCGGGCTGACCGCTGGGGGCGGCATGGTGTTAGCCTAGCACGGTCCCATGCCGCTCCAACTTAAAGCGGTGGCCGGTACACCGTGGGATTTTAGTCCGTGCGAATTGGACATAACCCATTCTCTCCCCCGGGAGGATGGGCATCCGTTAGGGATCTCCCAACGTGAATAATAAAAAAAAAAGACCTTTTGGATCCCAACCAAATGAATACATCAGATTCATACATTATCAGAAAAAAACATCAGAACAACATATGGGTTTATAATATATATATATATTTAAATTCGCCGAAATATGATGGTAAGTGTGAACGAGTTGGGAAAATCCTGCAAAGGCAGAAGAAATTGTGGGTGACTGGTAGGTAGTAAGGCTATATAACACATCTGTGCAAACTTTTGAACATCTAGTTCCAGAATGCTCCACATTTTATTCAAAGAGGTTTTGGCAAGATCTAAAAGTTTGTGTAGATCTCCTTTCATCTTTTGGGCTTGGTGGATAAGAACTGTGCCATCAAATTATTTGATTTTGTAAAGCATGTATTGATTAAAGTTTTAACAGTGTGTTATTAGAATATTATCAAGATAAAGAGGGATGATGGTGAAGAACTGTTTTATAAAAATAAAGGAAACTCACCTGGCGATCGCTAAGTCTGAGCGTGGAAGCGAGAGTTCGTCTCTCATCTGGACTTAAGTATTTGCTCGCGTTGAACCGACGTTCCAATGCGCCGGTCTGAGCTGCCGTAAAACGCACTTGCCCCCCTTTCCGTCTTCCACCGAGACCCCACCACGGGTTACAGCAGTTTGATGGCACTGTTAATTAATACAATTTTCAGTTAATTTCTTTTAGTTTCATTTCACATTCAGATCCTTAGTTTGTATATAATAATTATTATATCTTTATTATCTTTTCTGAATTCAGAAAGGGACACCAATAGCACTTTATCAAAATCGCGAAGGAAGCAGAAAATACTTGTCTATGTCTTATCATCTCGAATCGAATGATATCGCTATAATTAATCTATGAAAATATGCCAATGGTATGTATAATTTGTTATGCTTTCCAAATTTGCTGAAACCCTTAAGTGTTGCTTATCAAGCGACTATCGACATTCACAAACAGCACATATTTTGGCTTAAAATGTTAATCTATTTGGCCACATTACCACTTATCATCTCGTTCAGTTGTAGTAAAAGGTAATACAGTAAAAACAAAACGAGATCAGATGTGAACAGACTTCTTATTATGGTTACCATATATCCGAATTTACTTTCTATACTTTCACGTTTTACTTTCTATCGTTGGGATTTTAAACTAAAATTATGTTATAAAGAAAAAAATGCCTTAAAAAGTAATAATTTGATTATAATATATATGAGTACTGAAGTCGACATATTTTGAAACTGGTTTTTATCCATATTTTCTGGTATCTGGTTAAAATAATGTAATAATTGTCGATGTATCTACTTTAAATTTTATATTGGTTTTAGGTTTTACTGTTATATCGTTATTAACTTTGTATTACGTCGTTTTTACGCATCAGAATGATATCTATTATGAATGTACCTAAACGTACCCTAATTTATCAAACTATCAATAAGTTTTAAAGATAAAATTGTTGGTATATTTGAAAATTATGTAGTATTATCATACACCTATCTAGGCATTATCAGTTATAAAACCATTTAAGTTGTTTTTCTATACAATTTATAACTATTTTTTATCAAAATGTATTGGCCTAAATTGTTGCTTTATCATTTTTAGCAGTAAACGATGAGTATTGTATTGATATTTCTATTGAGCAAAAGAAATTCTAAAGTTTATTTCCGATTGTAGATAATTGTATATCTATATATATATAAAATGATAGAGGTCTGTCGTCGTGCATCACCCAAAAACTACCGGATCAATTTTGATAATGTTTTTTTAATTTTAATTCTTAGACACATGCGGTCTTATTACAAAAACGAAAGTAAACACGTGTTTAACACGATTTTTACTAACCGGGGTTTAAAATTATAAACGGTGTTTAAAATTTTAAACCTTTTTGAACACAGGTTGATAACACTTTATTCCAATAGAGTGTCAAAGCAGTTTCTAGCTAAACATCTAGTTTAAATTTTTTATGCAAGCAACTCTGAATAGCATTCATTCAATTTAATCTCTTCATTCAAAAAGTTTTCATTAAATGCACATATTTTTCAAATATTTGAATATGAGAATAATATTTTTGTTTAGAGCTTCATTAATTATATTTATTGATTTTAAGTAAAATTGTTTATTATTATTGTGACATTTGTTAAAATAAGCAACATACAAGTTTACATACTTCAAAGTGCATAAAGTGGAACAACGGTATAATCTTAGTTTAAGCACATTGTTAAATGTGAATAATGTTATATAGTAGTTATTATTATTTGCTTGTGTATCTTCAAAATTGCTAAATTCATCGATATTTTCCAAATTAATCATTCCCATCCATAATTTGCTACAAAACCTCATTTTCCGGCAAATAGAAATACGATTAAATAAGAACTGTCAACTAAGACAAGTGTTAGACAATGTTTAAATTTAAATAATGCCTATTTTTAAACAAAAGTAAGGCACTCTTTTGTGATTAAATGTTTTGACGTGATAACGTCTTATAAATCGATGAACGCTGGCTGCATGCACGAAAAAGCATGACTCATTGTCACGTTCCGCCTGAGCTGAGCGTGTAAGTGAGAGCGCGGAACAAGCGATAGAGAGGTGCGATCGGCCTGAGCGTTCGGTTTGTGACGCATCTATCTCTCTTTCACTCCATTGGCCGATTCGTCCGAGTAGAAGAGAAACAGCGGCAGCACACAGCCTATATATACGTGAACTATTTTGTCAACTGTGAAGTGAAAAGTTAATTTGATGCCCATTGCTTACATAGAATTATGAAACGGCTTACACTTCAGACCGCTCGCAGCTTTGTTACTCTACGATTGCGTATTACAACAGCGATTGCGGCAAAAAGTATGCAATTTTTCATCAATGTTTTCTTATGATGTTATCACGTAATATTATCTGCCGAAAACCGACTTTACAACTATTTTATTTATTATAACGCGGTTGGTTTTTATCTAAAAAATATCACGATATCTTCATTTAATATAAAGTTATTAAAGTTTCAAGATAATACTATTTTAAAAGCACTGTACGTTCAACAATATCTTGTTTTCTTTCAGTAGACAAGTTGCGTAAGTGGTGTGGTGCTTATGTATTTTACTTTGTACATATAATATATCATCAAGATAATAAACGACAAAGGCGAAGTCGGGATTATCAGCAAGTCTTAAATATAAGCTGTTTTGTGAATGATTCTGAATAATAAATAAAAAAGTAATCTCGAGCACTCTAGTTTTATATCATCATAATTGTTTAACATTGTTATATTCGAAAGAGAATTCTTAAAAAAAGTAGAGGTCTGATTAATAAATTAATGGTCTAACATTATAACTAAAGATTTGAAACTCCACAATGACTTATTGATCTCATCAATTGATTGCTTTTTGATAGTACTTCTTGATTGCTTCGGTACATCCCCTTCTAAGTTGTAATAGGGTTATGACGACAAATCTCTTGACGTCATCAACACAAAAGTCAGGTACGTAATCAAGGATTTATCGCTGAAAATTTATATGTAAAGATAAAACACAATATTGTCTTTAATCAATTCACATACAAAATTACGTGAATAATTATGTGTTTCTATTTTTTTTAGGTTTATTATAATTTACGAGAAAATAAATTGTATACAAAATTGTATGAGAAAAGATACCTACAATAATAATTGATACTCGCATACCTTTTAGAGGATCACCATTGATCCATAACGACGGTGGAATAGACAAGGATGTGAGGAATAGGATAAATGCAGGGTAGTTGAATTGTCGAAAGGGTGGTTTGTGACCCACGCACGAATGTTGTTGAAACTCAAGGGGAAGGTGTATAAAACTATAATATGACCAGCCGTGTTATATGGATCCGAGTGCTGGGCTACAAAAGAGACGAATGAGAAAAGATTACATGTGGCAGAAATGCGAATGTTAAGATGGATGTGTGGTGTAACAAGATTAAGAATGAGTATATTAGAGGAAATTTGAAAATAGCACCAGTGACAGAGAATTTGAGGAGTAATAGGTTAGCATGGTACGGGCATATTATGAGAAGAGATTAAAGTCATGTAACAAGAAAAGTTTTGAGTTTGACATTGGAGAGGTATAGGAGTAGAGAAAGACCGAAGAAGGTGTGGATGGATTGTATATAAAAAGTGATGATGTGTATAAAAAGTGTGAATACTGAGATGACATCTGACAGGGGAGAGTCGAAAAGGAAAACATGTTGTGTCGACCCTACTTTAGTGGGATAGGGGTAAGATGATGATGATGACCTTTTAGAGGATCATGTAAGCTCATGACTGAATTTAGAGACCATATTTTTTATAGTAATATAAGCCAACGTTTTATTTTAATTTCATTCATTATTGTATACTAGGTTATAAGATATGCCGAAAAATATAGTGTATAGTGCTGGAAAAAATAACGTAGGTACTGTGATTAAACGATGACTTTCATTTTGCGACCAAAAATCAAATGTAATTTCGTAATAACTTGTTTATAAGTAAACGATTTAGAACTTAAATATAATGTCCGTCTACGGAGAACGTATCATGCGGCGGTCTCGTGAATTTAGACTATTTATTTTATTTTTTAATCTTTTATGTAGGTATGATATAAAATTCATACGTTATCATTTCTTCTAAATTACTTTTGTCCATTCCTCAGACATTTGATATCCAAAAACGTTAATTGCTTAAGAACTCTTCGACCCTATCGGTCAACCGTTCGAAGAGTAACGTTGTTCGGTTTCGCTCAGTGCCATTTAAGTCTAATAAATCTGAGGGCCATGGCGATGATTTTTTTTTATTCTGTGATTTAATTTCTTATTCAATTATACAGAGATGCACCAAGTATGTTCCTGTACTTTGCGCTTTGAGTCATCTTTCTTACGAGGCCCAATTAGCGACTGTTTTAATGTTTGAGACTAATTTTAAAACAATAACAAAAAAATATAACTTTCCTGCCAAAAGCAATGTCAAGTTTTTCTATCACACATAAGGTATTTTCTAATGTTTTTGACCCCTCGGCTGATTTTTGAAGACCCGGATCTCAAAATGGCGAGTTACGTTTTTAATTTTTTTTATTTCAAAACACCATATATTGTACATTCCATGGCTTAATAAAAAAAAGGCTGTACAAAAGAAAAAAAAATTTAAAAATGCATTTTAAATAAATAATATAATTTTACAATACATCATTTGTTATTTTTAGAAGTTCTGTAATAAATCGGATAATTTTTTAAACTTATGCTGCCAACATTCTATTGACCTGTGCCTCATGAGGTTTACATTCGTTTGTATTGAAATTAAACCTTTATGGTTTTAAACAGTCCAGGGGTTGCCATGATTTCGGAAGCGCATTTTGAATAAAATTAAGTGGAAGTACAATGTAGACAATTGGCAACGATATGTGTTTAAAAGTTAATAAGATAAATCGTTATTGCCAACACCTTTGTCAAAGATTTTCGTAGTGAGATATAATTAACGTAATATGATATAATTACTTTTTTATTACGTTAAATAAAATGATACAATCGCGTTCGTTATTACATTCCGATAACAATGCAATATACCTTATCTCAAAATTTCCAAAGCATTTCAATTTAATTTATTATTGTCAATATAATCTAATATACCTTGAATTGTCTAGTTTTTATTACTACAGAATAAATAATAATGTAAATATTATATGAGATGTTTTATAAGGAATTTGATAGGTTGTGTAGTAACTATTGTTAGGCACTAAACCTAATATTTTACTGAAGCGATTATGGTTCAGTGGATAGTATATTCGGACACAGCGTCGATCGACGTAAACGCGAATCCTTGCGAATGAGCCGGAGCTTTCGGTCCGAAGTAGGACATCACGATGAAACCATAGCATATCGGTGTAGGGTTTTATCTAAGCCCGCCTAGTTTGCTACCAGCTTCAAGTTGAAAATTTGTCGCTAAACACCAATGGCTGTTTCGGCTGTTGAGAGCTAGTGTCTCTAGGTTTAGAATGTTTATCACCTTGGACCACACTGTCATTTAACATCAGTTGAAATCGTATTCAAACGTTAAAACCTATAAGGTAAGGGTCAGACATGATTTGAGATTTTATGTGTCCTAAGCTTTTACTTGTCTCTAGTCGTATTTCACGGCAGTGTTTACAAAACCTTATTCTTTTTTTTATTATAATTAAATAATGTGATCCAGTTATTTGTTATATACTTTATTGAGTATCGTACAATTAGCCTACTTATTATCTAGCTATATATACTTTATATAGTGTTTTCAAAAATATCTTATAAGGTTAACGATTTGGCGACGAAGTTAAGTAAATCGTAACTTGACTACGTTAAATATGCTTGGGATAACAATTTCTTATATCGAACTTATTACAGAGAAAAACTTGACAAGCTTAATGTCGCGGCACATCCTTTTTTAGGTAATTTTCAATCACTTCATGAAGAAAACAGTGTTTTTATTAAAGACATACGACAGAAATAAAAGCTTTGTATTACAGGGAAATATGAAAAAAAATACACAAAAAGCCAACGTCACGCGGTAAATATTGATCGTATTGTAAGTATTGAGTAAATAAGTAGGTACTGATCGCGCCCAACCTTGTTTAACTTCGGTGATCGGTCGAGAATTGGTGTTTTCAATACTTTACTCGACATAGTTTTTACCCCCACTACTTTTCGCCACACAATAAAGTTGCGGATCAGAATGTCAAAGCCCTCCCATAAGAATTCTCACTTGGAAGTAAAAATTACTTTTTGCAGTTTAGATCGAGAGTATTATTATTTTTGTGATTTCTTCTAGTATGCATATATTATTTACAATAGTTCATAATATTGTTTGTAGATGTACAGTAGGGGAAAATTTGTATACCTACGTATTACATCATCGCAACGCATCATAATAGTTGACCAAGAATAGATATGTAACCCGGGCTCCCAGTCCCACGATGCGGTAGGTGCACAAGGCATCGAGTCAGCATTTTCAGTGGAATCATTCGGCAACCCGATTCCTCCGTTCCCACATAGTTTTTGTATAAATTATTGGAAAAGATGGTTATTTCAGGGCTCGTCCGTCTCTTAAAACAAAGTGTCTGCGCGCCCACGCCCTCGTAATCAGAGATCACGCTGCCGCGGCTTGTCTGTGAATTTTGTAAAAGCACACTCGCCTAGGATCCCTCGACAGCGGTTCAAGCCGAAGTCCGGAGTTGAGCCCTCGAGCACGTTGCCTTGCGCGAATACAGTGACATTGAATTTTTGTCAATCACTAGTCTTATAACACAACACAGATAACCCTTACACACATGCACATACACACAAGTAGGTACACATAGTGGTTGGGTTTTGTTTTATTTTTAGCCTTTTCGAACTGAGTTAATTTAAATTAACTTAGTACTCAGATCCGAGATATATGTTTGAGATCGTGAAGTTATTATACATGCTTGGTACATACGTATATCTCACGAACTCCTATACGAGTATGCATGAATAGTTATCTTAGTTTAGCTTAGTTAGATTCTGGAAAACAGTCCAAGCCGATGCGCATCGTGCACCCTTGAGCTAGTTGTTAATATAAAATCGGGTGAGTGCCTTAAGCGCTTCCCTTAGTAGTTCAGTGAAGCTGTAGAGGCCTGTCCGGCTAACAGTGAAGTCAGTTCGAAAAACAAAAGTAATTCGATACATTCGACAGTACTAGCCTAGCATCGGTAGCATTCACGTATATCACTGACCATCACTCTTTTGTAACGTAAAATATATGAAGTTTAAAGTAATTTGGTTTTCTTTGGATCCTTTGGCTCCGACCCTTTTAACTTACGGCTAAACGTCGCGTGGTCTTTAAACAACATTTATCGACAAAAAAGACAACTTGTAATTTGTACTTTCATTTTTATGTTATAAAAAACAAACTGATAAAAGTATTATGATTATTGACGCGATGATCAATTTATGATTATTCACAGATCAATAATAAGTATTACGTTTTATGAAAACTGATAAAATTATTGTGATTACTTACGTGGTGATCATTTGGTGATTATTCGTTGATAATTAG
Source organism: Antheraea assamensis (assembly GCA_035772565.1). Lineage (NCBI taxonomy): Eukaryota > Metazoa > Arthropoda > Insecta > Lepidoptera > Saturniidae > Antheraea > Antheraea assamensis. The sequence continues at coordinate 4,495,661 of JAQQSE010000045.1, forward strand.
ATTTTATGATAGGTATGTGACGTTATTAAAGTTCATGAAATAGGATACAATGTATAAAATACTAGCAATCGCTTGAGACTTTGTCCGCGTTAAATAACAAATATTAAACTTAATAACAATAAAATACCAAGTAACGCCACGCAATGGCGAGTTATAGTAAATTGGATAGCATGAAAACCTTTAGGTGTGTACAATTTTGGTGATGGTCGGCCAAAAAGTTGTGGACTTTATTGACCTCAATCACATTTTTGCCAATTGATACTCAATCTTAGAGTAATACGAATCAAATAGAACATTAATAGTTTTATATACAGTTATATTGAAGTGAAACTTCTTATGGGAGGGATTTGAAACTCTGACCGGCAAACTTTTTGTGTTACGAAACACTTTGCGGGGTAAAATCTGTGTCGGGTAGAGTGTTAAAAACACCGGTTTTCGTCCGATCATCGAAGTCAAGCAATGTCGGGTTTGGTCAGTGCTCGGATGGGTGACCGCCTTGGTGACGTATGACGTTATTTTTTTTGTTGTAACCGCTCACCTCACTTTTTATTTACGCTTTTAATATTATTCATTCGTATAGATTTTAGGGTGTTTTTCCTAACAACTATTTTCGTAGTATGAATTTTTTATGAATTATATGAAATAAAATGAAATATTAGTGATTCGATTTGTAGGACATTTTTGTGGGAAATTAAAATTTTGTGCTATACATTTTTTTCTGTAGGTCTATACATTTATGAAAGAAGGTCAAAGAAACAATAATTTCATACAAAATATAATTTTAGTAACCTATATGACCTCGTAGGTGTTGAATACATATCTTTATTGTATCCATTAGCGATAGTCATTGCATATAATTAAATTCATAGATAATTGATTTTTCTAATTAGCCACTTCGAGTGGAACTGTCATTAATCTATGCACACAGCTGCGGAAAGTAGCTAGTTTATGTGTCCAAGGATAACATGAAGTCGCCGATATTGTAGTAAGACGTGTCGGCGGCTAAAAATTTTCAATATTTCCAACAACGTTTTCTGTCGGAAACTAATAAAAATTGTCGTAATAAAAAATGTACTCTACAGGTACAAATTGATAAATGACAAACATTATCAACCGAGAAAGATGTTTCGCTCAAGAGATGGCACTAGTTATCGCTATAGTACATGGAACAAAAATAATAACAGTAATGAAATTGTTATGGCTGAAGGCGCTGACGTCACAGTATGTATTGGCTCCCACTAACACATTGCAAGTGAGATAAATATAATATGAAATATTACATATATTATAATGTAAATATAAAATGCCTGTGTATTTTTATTACCAATAAATACTGTAATAAATAAATTAATTAATTACCTATATTTGTATTCAGATCTCATAAATAAAAAGTCAATTTATAAATATTGGTAGTAATAACTAGGGTTGAAGGAAACGAGTATCTATTATTTTTAATTACAGCGTTGTGATTGTAGTGAGTAATCTCTCGTCTCGTAAAATATAATTTATATATAAGTAAACAGTATATAATTTTGATTGTAATTTAGTATAATAATTTTGTCAATGGTTCGATCGGGCCAACCTAATGTATTATAATCAATGGATAGTAGGGGCTTTTTGATGTAAAAAAAAATATGTATAATTCTACTGCGTTCGGAAATCGCATACATTTACATAGTTTGAATCCTATAATGAGGCTAAGCTACGGTAAAATCTGTCATTAAGCATTTCTAGTATGTTCCCGCAGCTAGTCTTTTCTTCTTTACCGTATTACGTGTAGTCATGTAATATCAGGTGAGATTATAGTATTGTAGTAGTATTGTACTCACCTCTATCGAATCCATAAGCTTGTCGTATAGCAAATGGATGTGTTATAAATCTGTTAGCAGCGAGCTGATTCCGTAGTATCTGATTCGTATTCAACATCGGATCACTGTAATAAGTGAACGGCCGCGGTTCCACATACCCCGCACTATCTTTCCCCCTATACTGAGGCCAAGGGATATTCGCCTTAATCGGTGTCGGATACAACGGGAACGTGTTCCTTCTCTGTTCCAAGTTGATTTTGCTGATTTCCATCTCTTTCTGGACTTCGCATATCACATTGAATTTCGTGGTTTTATCTTCGCATGCGTCAACATCGACGTCATCTTGTGGTGTCGTCTTGGTGCAGGTCAATGGTTTCGTCGGCTCGTTGCTTAGGTTCTTGTACGGTTTCTTCTTCACATCCTGGAGGATGTCCTCGATGAAGAACGATTTCTTCTGTTTACACGCGCACATAGTGATGGCTTGCACGGTACTGCCAAATATGATATCGCACCGTTATCAGTACAAGCGTTATAATTGATAGCTACTTATTTAATGGACACATATAATCTATGTAACGATTAAAAACACCCTATCTAATATCGATTGATTTCTGACGAACGTGAGCAACGAACATTTTTTTGTGAATGGTCAATTATTAGATTTTTTTACATAATTATATGATGCCAGATTGTATAATGTAATTTAAGAAATCGAAAGGAATATCAGCTTTAGAAGTTGAAGATCAATACGCCGTCCACGGTATTCAAGGGCTTTCAAACAATGACATTTGACACACACCGTAGATATATGTGGAATGTTAGTAGTATGTAGTACAGTCCTTAATTGTCAATATTTCACCATATTTAGCTAATATATTTAATCTATGTATAGCAACAAGAAGTTTCCCTAATCTAATGAAAGTAAGCGAAGTGGTTCCTTTGTTTAATCGGATCGCAGAAGTAGTCTTGGTAATTATATACCTATTTATGAACTTCCGTCTATAAGTAAAATTTTGTAAAAGGTTATGCTTAACCACTTAGTACAGTATTTCAAAGCGCAAGAGTGATTTGGATGGTCGCCGGTTTGGTTTCACAAAATCGAAATTTAATACTGATGCTGTTGTAATGCTCAGAAGCCATATATTATGGGCCCGAGAAGAGTTGATGTGTTCTTTGTTCTATCTAAGGTTTTTGGCTACGTTGAGCATAGTACTCTTATTATTAAATTATAACACTGTGGTATGTATAAAGTGTATCCAGAGCTTCTAGACCCTTATTTCAAATATCGCTTTCAGAAAGTTAACACACATGAGACAACCTCTTCGGGATCTTTGGTAACAGCTAACGACTCTTGGGGCTCTATTTTAGGGTCGTTTTTGTTCTTGATATATATATATATGATTTGCTGCTAAAGGCTTGTATTAAATTCTTGATTTCTAAATGCAGATAAATCTAAAAGAATGAGATTTACCTTGCCTACCTATCCACGAAATGATACCAAAATCAAGATCAAAGAGAATTTAGTAGACTTATATGACAATACCGTGTTCTTGGTTATCACACTTGATTCTAAATTAGAATGGGGTCCTTACATTAAAATATTCTAAGATTCGTCAGCTAACAGATATTGCCACTGTTAGGTTGGTCTACTTTGCTTACTGCCATAGCTTAATACCTAATATTATTTTGCTGTGTAAAACAACAGCTCAGATAGACACCATACTTATATAAAAACATGCAATCAAAGCAATTTACGATATGGAACCTCGTAAATAATTAAAAACTAAGTTTCAGGAATTAGGTATCTAACTCTGTCCTCCTAAGACATTCTTGACAATTTGATGTATTTCCATTTTCCGCAGAAACTTTGAAAGTCTGGATTTTGTAAAGACCATCAGTTTTTAAATTCTAGGAACTGCGAGAAACTGGTCAGATCAGGTTCAGATTCAGTGAGACGAGTAACAATTTTTTAGGCAATAGTTATTAGGTTTTATAACAAAGTCCCATAGCACATTACCAATTTGCTGGAGAGTAAAATCAAATACCGTGTCAAGCGGTTTTTGATGTCAAATGGCTATTATAGGGTTAATATATCAACGACGATGATGTCTGGAATTGACACCTGTCTCTAGGTATTTACTAAAAATTATTGTAACTTTCAATGTATTTATTTGTATGAAAACATGTATGTTAAATAGATAAATCGTATCGAGTTTCTTGTCGGTTCTTCTCGATGACTATGTTGTTTTTCACACCGGTGATAATTTTAATGTTAATAAGCGCTTACTGAGGGCATAAATTAAATAGAGTATTATCGATTTCATTTGATTCGTTCTTGCTTCTTCTGTTATATATCTAATCTGACTTTAACCCCAACCCTGGATATATGATAGAAGCGGATCCGGCAGACGTTGTTCTGCCTGGATAATAAGAAATCCTGGAATTTGATGGCAGCACCATCTACCGGGTTCAATTGTGAATCTAAACTATTCTTGAATTCACTTGAATACATACGAAAATCAACAAACAACAAAAATAAACATTAAAATCTACTCAGCCGCTTAAGATGAGATCAGTCACATTCACACGTACAGAAGAATTATAGATAAACACACACAGTTGACGTAATAGAACAAAATTAAAAAGTGTGTATGTGCTTATGGCCACACGAAATAAGTGAAAAGTTTTTTAAAAAAGTACAACAAAACAAAAAGCCCAAGTCACGCGATGTTCCCAAGTGGTCACCAATCCAAGTATGCCTGACATTTTACTTAACTTACTTCAGTGATCAGGTGAGAACTAGTGTTTGCAATGCTCTACCCGATACAGTGTTTACCTCCACCACTTTTCTTCACACAAAATGGTTATGGATCATAATTTCAAAGCCCCCCTTAAGAAAGTTCACTTAAAAAAATCTATAATAATGGAGGTACATTCTTTGATAATAATACGTCAATAAAATGATGGATTAAGGTCGAATTTCCATTATTAAACTACCACTAGTAATAATAGCTGTTCGTAGTAATTCAGTCGTTGAGTACCGTGACAGGTTGTTAAATACACCTACTCAGTAATGTAGTGTCGTGGATTAGATAGGTATACCCGGTAAGTGATAATGCTTGGATAATCTGCATGTTTGGAAGCTTTTAATTAGTTACTTAACGTTATGTATTGATTGTTATGTACAGACAGCCTAATATATCGTCCACATTTTTACCAAAGATAAAATATATAGTTGTTTACTTTGTAAGAATAGAGAAAAGTAGTTTTCAGTTGCGTCTGTCTACACCAGTGACTCCCAAAGTGGTCCAGGCGGATCCCCAGTGGTCCACAAGAGACTCGATGGGGGTGTACGTTGGCGTGACAAAGAAATTAGTAAGCGGGGGGGTCTATGAAAATCGGTCTATTTTCGATAGTGTGAAGAACTAATAATATTGGCTTGACCTCACATGGTAGTAATGAACCTGCAGGGGGTTCAATGGAACCAGTAAAATTTTAAAGGGGAAAAAAAAGTTTGGGAACCTCTTGTCTACACCAATAGAGATAGATCATTTTGTTTTTTTTTTTACTGTTTCACAAAATCCATTCACCCCTCTTTAGTGTTCCTCTACTCCTATATTAGTCCACTTTCATTCGTAACACTTTGTTTTACTTAATAATTTTTCATCTCTCTTCGTTACATGCCTATACCATTCTAAACTACTAGCCTCTTTACTTCTCTCTCATTGATACTACTTTCATACTTCATTTGGTATATACATGTGTAATGTATTAATTCGAATAATGCAATAATTACAAAATCTTTATGAAAATACATACATTTTTATTTGAATTATCGTGCTTGCCCGATTGACGTAATCCGTATGTCCCATAAAAGAATAGCATTTCCGAAATGTATCGGCAAAAGGTTTTATACAAATATTTTTGTTTAATTTAAATGAAAAAATGTCTATCGATTCTGATATTGTATAAGATTTTAAAATTAGATACAATTTAACTTGTTAGCAAGTCCTAATATTGAGCCAAGAGAAAGCGATTTCACTCCCCGCATATGACTGACTTTTGTGTGATGAGAATTATTGACAGTTTTATGTCTGGAGGGGTTAAGCATTTGTTTATATTAGGACTATGTTTTGCCCGTGGTTTCATTCGTTTTTATGTAGATTTGAAATAGCTATTGGGAACAGTATTTCTTTTCTGGATGTATAGTACCCTATGTTCTTTTCTGTACCTTTGGCTATGTGTATGCAAGATTTCTAGATAATCGGTTGAGTAGTTAAAGCGTGAAAACGTAACGAACAAACAAACTCACATTCACATTTATAATATTCATTATGATGGTAAATCGACTATTTACTTATTATATTAGTAAGTAATACAAGCTATATGCATAGCTGGGAATTAAATGACCGTCTGTAAATTGTTTCCAAATATATTTAATATTTTTTAATTGAATCGAAACAGAATCATGCATACGTTCGACACTGTGCTATGTAAAATACAGTCCAAGAGTCGTTTTGACTTAGAAAATCGGGCTTCAACCACGGCCAGTATCACCGTACCTGCTTATACACTACACAAGGTAAAACTATACAACTCATTGTTTTCACCAAGATGCGATAAGGGAACCATTTTAAGCGAAAACTATCATTTACGTTATTATCCATCCTATAATATTACCTTTGAAAGGAAAATCTGCTTGCTGTGATGCTTGAACTTTTGAACATGGTGCTGAAAGACAAACTCTCAGGAAAAACGATCACGTGCTTTCGGACTTTATTGTAGAGCTTAAAATTATTACCTAAAAATCTTTGATTGGTCTCACCAAGCCTATATATAACGTGACACAGGTTAATTGCTTTTATTTCTGGTATTAATGTTATGCCGTTCGCTTTATACATCTATCTTATTTATTCTTCTGCGAACATATATGAAATTATCAAGGGTGTGTAGGGATCACAAAATTAAGACATGACTTATAACATTTGGTCTTTAATGGTTTCCGAGGTCTCATGCCGTATATTGCTTGAACTGTCTATATTTTTAATATAAAAATTATTACGAGTTATTACAATAACAAAATTATTAAGCCTTTAACGTTCGCCGAACTGGTTTTAGAACTAACCCATGGCGTAAACGAACATCCTCGTATAATATTTACAACAAAAGTAACGCAGTGTTATCATGTCGCTGGACCATGAGATAATACTAAGGTATTATGCGGGACCGTCCCGTAATGTCACATGCGATCGCATTTTGCAATATTAGATAAGTAGGCCCGTAAAATGTCGAATGCGTTTCGCATGTCCCACATACTTTTATTTCAACTTATAAACCTATTACTATGATGCCATTAGTCAAAGGTTAAAGAAGCATTTTTATTAACGAATGCACTATGAACCTCCGCGAAAATCTCAAACTGTACGTGCATCAATTTAATGTGTAGCGAAAATCCTAAACTAATGAAAAATGTCACTCTAGTGTTAAATATTATTTTAACTGCAGTCAACTGCCTGTTTTTTTAATGAAAAATCCATTTTCTTTATCTATAAAACTTGATATTACGTATTCAAAACCTTATCTCCAAAATGTCCCGCATTCATTGTACAAAATGGCCGCTATTAGTCGATTTTGACCAGCTGGACTGTCCTTGGTGTAATGTTCTGGGGTCAGCCAGACATGAATACATTGTGTTTACAATCAGGCCAATCACTATGTTTTATTTCGGTAAAAAAAAATATTTGTCAAAAAACAATAAAGATTATTATAATGTTATAGGTACCAATGTGATTAATAATTCAAATGAAAGATAATAATAAATGTATCTTATCTGGAATATAATTATAGGTGCAATAATTTTATTGCAATGCAGTGCATTATTAGGGTTGGATCGACAATTTCCATTTTTATGCAGTGACAGGGCAATTTTGGTAAACATCTGCAAAACACAACGTAAAAACTTCACAATCGAGGCAAGTGCGGTGGGTGATCAATTCTTATGTTTGCAGTAATCAATCTATATTTTAACTGCTATTATGTGACTTAGAACCATTTTGCTAAGTTCGTTACGAAAAAAAATACCAATACTAGAAAACACGTAGACGTGCTAGACCCAAATAATCAGCGTACAAAGATAAATCTATCTTATTTATATAAAATGATAGAGATATGTCGTTGTACGAGCATCACTCAAAAGGTAATCGATTAATAACGATTTATTTTAGTTTTATTTCTTAGACATTTGGTTCTTATTTGAAAAAAATTCAAAATATAAAATTGTTAAAGTTCTAGGAAACTACCATTTTTTATAAGCACTACGCGTCCAGGGCTGTGTCTTTGCTCACCGCGGAGAAGTGAGACAAGTCTTCTGGTGCTTATGCTTTTTCCTCTATACATACAGTGAGATAAAAAACGACGCAGACACAATAGCGTGTATCGGCTAGTAATACATAAACTAGATTCCATATTTACGATATGGAAGCTCGAGAGTCATTAAAAGCTGAGTCTCAGGAATTATGTGTGTCTTAACGCCCTCCCAATACATTACTGATAATTTAATATATGTCCACTCGGCAAATACTTAGAAAAACTGGATTTCGTTAAAGACCGGCATGTTTTAAATAGTATAAACGGTGATGAACTGGTCATCCTATGTGTCAGGCTGACTAGGACTAGTAACAGTTTTTTAGATAATAATGTTAGGCTTAGCATCAAAGTCCCAAAGCACATTACCGATTTGCCGGATCGTAAGTTGAAGCATTCTATCAATCGGGTTTTAATGTCTAAAGGTTTTTTATACGCTGGATCGATATGTAAACGATAGTAATGTCAGGAATCGATACCCTCTCGGTGCATCCGCTAAAAACGACTGGAACTTTCATTTATTTTTACAGAAGTATATTTTGTTGTAGATAAGATTAACCCAATCGCGTTTCTTGCCGGATCTTCTCGATGACTCGGTTGTTTTCCGAACCGTTTTAACATTCATAAGCGTCTTCTTGGGACCTACATTGAACAAAGTATTTTTTTTATTTTAGACATGCAACTTTATTTTTTTGTAGTCTGTTGACTATGAAGATTGTTACAATTGACAAAGACATGGAATCATATATAGTGTAAATACATTACACATATGCGTATATTTACTCAATGATTTTATTTTATACGAAACAGAGACGACGATAATTATCATTTACGTATATGGGAATTATTTTATTAATCTGCTTACTACCTCTCATTAAATGATAATTGCGATATTTTGTAAAACTTGTACCATATAGATACATTATCTAAATACATTATGATTTTGTGAAAACACATTAATAAGAATAACGGAGCGTGTACACTGTACTCAGATTAAATGTTCAATTAAAAAAAGTCGAGGCAGTCATAATTATAATTTTCACAAATATGTGCACTGCGAGGAATAATTGTATACATTTTTATACAGTTTACTAATTATTCTAACATATGATGGGATTCACAAAACTGACATCTGACGTTTAAGTTCGAACATGTAAATGAATGTATAATTTCATAAGAAAATATTTTATTGTCAGTAAATAGCAAAATATTGAAATATTTCATAATATCTTTAATAGTATACCGACATAGTCTTAACTGGACATTATAAGGAGCAGTACCAGTTGCACAAACCATCATATTGAGCAAGGATCGTTGATGCAATAAACTTGTACTGCTCAGAAGTAATCCAAGCGAATAGTAAAAAGGACGTTTCAATTTTGTTCATTTTAGTCCTAGCTCTTAAATTTTATTCCGTAATTTTTGAATATTCTGTTCTTATTTTAATATGTATTTTGCTAGTAAAATACTAGCAAAATCATAAAATTAGTACATTACGCCTTAATCCCAAGGAGGGTTAATGTCAGGCAGGCATTCGATCGTAAAAAATAAGCGAAATCATACTTCCACAACATGACAAATATGAATAGTGGACTAGGGCTATTGTCTTAGGATAAGGCGCAAAGTAAACGAACTCGGGATATAAGATAATGATTTGCAAGTTGACATGTGGGAAAAATTACTGGAAAGAGAAGAGAATTAGCAGATGTATTAGTGAATTTAAGAAATGTGCGTTGGATGTGAACCGAGTGAATAGTAGGTTAATATTGGTGATGCTATTGATAGAACAGATAACGTTAAAGATATTGAGTATCAATGCACCACAAGTTGAATGTAATAAGGTTGTAAAATGTTTTGGGAAGATATTGATGGAATAATGATGGATATTTCATAAGATGAGTATATATATATATATCGGGAGTGATTTAAATGGGCATGTCGAAAGAGAGAATGGAGTTTATGAGAGGGTGCATGAGGGTGGGGTTTTGGGAATAAAAATGAAGAAGGGGTCATATCACACGAGCTGCAGTTGCGTTCGATATTGCAATAGCTGGCACTTTTATTCAAAAGAAGAGATCAAGTACCTAATCATATACTATAATAGTAATCACACCACCCAAATTGATTACTTTCTACTACGAAAAAATAACATTGTAAGGTTTTGTCTAAAGAGGTATTAATTACACAACATCATTTATTACTTTTGGATTTAAAAATAAAATTACAACTGGATGGAAGTCAGTCGAGGTCCCCAACCAACATTAAATGGTATTTGTTAGATAAAGATGAACATGCGAATGAATTTAACACAAAGTTAATAAAATTGCGGAAGTAAAAATATGGAAGTTAATACTGTAAATGAAATTTGGAATTAAATGGCAACTTATATTGGAAATTTGGCAAGCGATATCTTTGGTGAACCGAAAGGAAGAGGAAAGATAGGTAAAGACAGGTAGGGGTAGAACGAAAAGGAACAAAAGGCTTGGAAAGAAAAAAAAATAGTTTTTACGGACTGGAAAAGTATTGATGATAACACGATAACACATGATAACACGATTAAAGAAAATAAGAGACGGATGCATGCAGAATGTAAGAGAAATGCAAAAGAACGGTTGCTCTTGCTAGAGCTAAAGTACAAAGCAATTTGTACGAATCACTGGAAAGCTTAGAAATACAAATATATCTGTATCGATTAAAAAGAAACAAAACAAAAGAATACAAGGCGATATCACATACGTTAAATGTATAAAAGATGACACAGGAAAATGCCATTATCGCTCTTCACCAACTAAGCGAAAAATATAGACGTGTTTGTTCATCTAGAAAAAGCGTATCATTGAATACCGCAAGATGTTTTATGGTGGGCGCAGAATAAAAGAAAGAAAGAAAGAATAAACAAGTGTCAGGGAACCTAAAACTTATCTGTTGTATGTACAGTCAAGCCAAAACACACGTTAGGTCCGAGGCTGCAGTTACTTATAATATTCATATGGCTGTAGGTTTGTATTTGTTATTTCTTGTTATGAATACACTGTCATCAGACATATAGGAGGACGCATCTTGGTATATGCTGATTGCTATTGTTCTTATTGGAGCAAATGCTGTTGGGGCCCAGAGTAGGCGAAATGGCGAGCGAAACTGGAGAATGTTGGTTTAACCCTTAGTAGCCTGATTTACGAAAGTGATTTATTTTTAATATTACTGTGTTTGCTTGAGGGTCTAGATGAAGGGAAAAATAGCTAAAAAAATCACAATATTTTTTTTAATTTCGTTGGAAAGAATATTATACAACAGTAAAATACGTACAGCCAACCTATAAAAAAATACTAATAGTAATGTGAACATTCGGCTTAAACGATTGGTATCAAAATTGAAACTCTAGTTTATTAAGGGTTAAATATTAGCAGGCTAAAAACTAAACATCTGATCTGCAACTTCGTAGGTCATTCCAGATTTTGCCATATAACCTTAAATGGTATATCCTTACAAACTTCCTCCAGTTGTCGGTACCTCGGTTTATGGGCACAAAGCAATGGTGGCATAGATAAGGATGTGGGGAATAAGGGTAAAAAGATGATGATAATGCTAATGGGCTGCACAAGTTCAATACAAAATATTAATATTACATGTACAGAGACGGGTATATTACGCGTCGCTAGGCTGGCGCAAGCGCAATACGTAACGACCATGTCGAAGTCATCATCAAAACTTATAAACTATATAAAAAGATAATTTATATTCGACATATTGTAGTTACTGGGATCTATATATACTTTCTTATTATGTAGTTCATTTCTGCTTTCGTACAATGTAACATTAGGGTATAAATGACTACGATTTAATTTTAACTTACGATGTTACGCTTCTGAAGCGAACAAAGCACTATAGTTTTGTTGATTCTGTATATGTGAACACTCCTTAATTTTATCGAGTAATCATTTACTTTATGAGATATGAAACCTATCGCACGAGTTAATTACATTAAATTAATTCGATTAGATACGTCGTTCGAGTTATGCTATCTTAATTAACAATTTTGAGCTTCACCCTTAAGCAGCGATTTAAGATATTTATTTGAAATAATCACTTGTTTTACCCGCGATGATGTTCTTATTAATCATTAAGATTAAATTAAATTTGTGAACGGTTTTTTTATACTTTATAGGTTTGACTACAATCTTATGTGATGTTAAATAACGATGTGGTCTAAGATGGTAAACCCGCTAAACCTAAAGTGGGACTGGCTCCCAAGTGTAGCTGTTGAAACATACTTGTAGGTGCACGGTGAAAGGTTTACAACTTGCGGGTTGTACCTATTCAGTCAAAGTTAGAATTTATATCCGAACGGATTGTGATATGGTCAACGAGACCAAATATAACACCCGTCATAGTGGTAAGCATGGACGTTATAAAAGTTTCACGTTTTTAAAAAATTTCATTTATACCTAAAACTCGCGTTAATAATCTCATAAAAATTCTTGAAAAATGAGAATAAATTGCAAACAAATACGTTATAAAGGAGTATGCTAAATAAAATATACATTATTAAATATATTTATATACATATCCTATAAGATTATTAGAAACAGAACTTCCAATTACGTTCAGATTCTTAATTATTCCACGCAATCTTTACACGTTTTTTTCTTGTAAACTGTAGTGTTCAAGGTTAGAGTAAGCTAACCCCAACAACTGTAGATTAGGCCGGGATTAGGCTGACAATAAAAGTATAAATTAAATTAGTTTTTGTGGTTACTGTCTCAATGAATATAGGAGTCGGGAGAAATGTTTTTTTTTAAAGGATACGTGATAAAACATTGCAGTTTTAGCTTGTGTTTGATTGTTACAAATTATTGACAGAACTTATAATTAAATGTTGGTCAATTTTTCATCCTCTTGTAAACATAGCTCTTTTCACATATGGTTTTTTCCAGGTACAATTCGAATTATTTGTATTCACTGTCACGTGATATACAGCAATGCTCCCTCAGATATATCTAAAGTCTAGTGTAATTGTTTAGCATTGATCTTGGTATCTTGAAATCGATTTAAATAATGTCAAAATAATTACCAAAACAAATAATTAAAATAAACACAGAAGAAAAAGCAATTAACTTCACGAACTTCACAACACCGGTAGACCCGGCAATTGACGATTTTGTTTGGACGAATAACGTGAAATAGACAATAGGTATAAAAGGGTTTAAAAAATACGACGGGGCCCAATTAATTAGAGACAATTAGCCGCCCTTCCAACTACAACAAAAGGTAGAAAAACTCCTCTCATTAATTACGTACCAAAGAGAACTGACGACGAGATAGTAAGGACCGAATTCAACGAAAATATGTTACTTCAATATTTGGATCAGAATATTTTCCTGGTTCGAGGAAACTGTTAATCTCACCGTCGCGTCGCATATTCGTTAATATATACAAAAACTACAGATGAAACTTCTATCTTTATTTATAACTACAACTGAAAAACAAATATATATATATATATATATTTCATATGTATTTTAGTACTTTTCCCGACTGGCTTTTACGCGCTACCTGTTTAAATAGTCACCTATTTAATGTTCGTCAGCCAGTATATTATTATCCAACGTGTAAGATACATTATTTTTAGTTCAAAATGTATAATCGTCTACACCTTCCGTTAACTGTCATTATGTTAATTTTTCACGTTCTATTTTATCTGCTGGGGTTGTCAATGTTTAAATAGAAAGTCTTTCATTTACTTAAATATTTATAATTCTATCAACAGTAGTACCTCCTAACAATTACAATTAAACATATACAATATTAAGTAGGCGAGCGCGTCCCGAGCCGGTCGGATTAACACTACCGTGTGCCAAGGTGCACCGACGAACGTTCCCCGAAAACCACGTAGGCAATAATGTCGCTACAAATTGATTGATAAGTGGAATTATTCATAAATAACAACAAAAAACATCAACTGCGAAGATATTGCTTTTTTTTTAAATTAATCGAATTAAATTGAATAGTTTTATAATAAAGTCATTTGATATTTTGTAAGTAAAAAAGTTGAATTATATCCTTCTAAGCTTTTCAATTCCTAAGTGCGATACTTAATTGTTATATAGTTTTCCTTACTTTTATAATTAAGACGTATCTAACGAAACCTCATGTGTTTACAACCATCAAGGCTACACAGCTTGCCAAGGAAATTGACATACATACTGTGCATTCGAAAAACATTATCTAAAAAATACATTCACATACAACACGCTTTACTATTCACAAAATAAGAGTAAAACATCAATATATAAATGAATTCCTCGCACCATGTGTATTTATTTTATATTGTAATTGTATTATTTTGGCATGAAATTATTTAAAATATACAATATACTTATACACTACTTAAATAAAAGTTACATTAAACGAAAAATATTTGTTTTAAATTAAAAAAAAAATTACTACCCAAGTTAATTGCTACACATTTCAATGTATGGTACAACAACCGTGTATATAAGCTAAATTCTTTATAGACAAAATTATGATTAAATACTAGCTTGTAATACTAAGAATAACCTAATCTTAGAACTACTTGCTAATATTACATTTTTAATAAGAATTCTGCATGTAACTTCTATTTTTGTCTAACTGTACTCACTGTGTTCGGGAATCTCCCCTCTTTTGTTTTCTAAGAGAAAACCGTTTGAGAGAGAGAGAGAGAGATGAATTGTGGGAAAACGTGAAAATGTTTAGGCACTCTATAAAAGTATTAGTTAAAATATTAATTCACAAGCATTTTACTGCCTTTGAAGAGAACATTTTTAATTTATTTCTCGCTGAAGTCATCATGCCAATTCTTCCTTTTACCTATTAAATAAAAATTCATAGCGACTCGCGAATTTTGATACATAATGGTTTTCATTAATGAAAACTCCACACTCATACCAATCCAAATCTATCGACTATTGAATTTTACGAGGATTTAAATATACAAATATAAAATGTCTATGTTTAAAATTTGATTGAAAAATCGTGGTAAAAAAAAAACAATTAAATAATAGAATAGAAAATTTAAAACTTCTTCAAAATTGAATCAATTGTGAGCGATCGGCTCATTAGGTCGGCCTGTAGGTTAAACGATGTTAAAATCAGTGTTAAAACTTCACCACATCGCACCTAAAATTTCGACCGTTGACTTCTATATGGTGTTCATTGTTTGCTTTACATTCATGTGTAATAAAAGCAGTAGCGTGCAAGCGCCGATGTAAAGTAAAATAGACGGGGACGTTGTTAGATGTCGAGTTAGGATTACGGCTACACCGGGAATGGACAGTGGCGGGTCTGAATCGATATAGATAATAGGCGATTACTTAGAGCGAGCTGACAACCCTACGGGATTTATAGTGCTGTAGTTTATTAGTTGTCGATAATAAAGGTTTTTGAAGTATAACTTCTTATGGAAGGGCTTTGAAATTCACTTCTCGCCGATTTACGTTTTATTTAGATGTACCCTCTTTTCTTATAATGGATTTTTTTTAATAAGCACGATATGTATTTCGTTCGACAGCTTAATTAGTTTTATAACGTAAACTTGGTTTATGTGATGCACCTATACGAGTTTAAGATTATAATTGGTTTTATACACAAAGGGACTTTACAGATGTATATGATCTTATTATAATAAAAATAATATTTCATAAATTAATTTTATTTGTTGTCAATCATTTGAGCAGATAAAGGTTTTTATCCATTT
Source organism: Antheraea assamensis (assembly GCA_035772565.1). NCBI lineage: Eukaryota > Metazoa > Arthropoda > Insecta > Lepidoptera > Saturniidae > Antheraea > Antheraea assamensis. The sequence goes on from JAQQSE010000045.1 coordinate 4,511,567, forward strand.
ATTAATATATATTTGAAGTAAAAACTTCTTTATCCGCATTGTGCGATTTTTTTTGTCTGCTGAAGCCACGTGGTTCGCATATAAAAAAATCTATTTTACATATTAAAGGTAACAAACTATATATATATTTCTTCTATGTATGTTTTTAATTTTATTTATTTTGCTTACAGACTGCTGTGTTGTTGTATCATATGAAGAGGCATAAGAAGAAGCTCGTTATAGCAGATTGACAGAAGTCTAGAGATCAATGAAACTTTAATGGCAAACTCTGAGATTTTACATTTAATAGATGAGTTTTTTTTATTGTATCACAATTTTTAAATTGACTGTACTACACTTAATAGTAAGCAAAAACAAATAAAAACAACAAGGGATCAATGATATATTTACAATGCACCATAAATCCTAGTTGTCATATCGTCCTGTAGCCTCTAAACTGCGAGATATACATTAATTGATCACAAAATGCGACAAACTATTTGATCAAGTCTGAAACAGATCCCTATTGCCCCGGTTAATTACTGGGTATATATTGATCACGAAACGCGACAAACCAAAGTGTATCACTATGGCGAGTTTTACTTTAGGTAATTTTTAGCTGAAATCCAGTCGGGCACAATCGCCATGTCCAACTATGTATGTCTTACAGTTTATTAAAAGTATGCCGATATAATAAAATAAACACTAGCATCACATCACTAATACCACCTTGCCAAGTATCGTATTGATTTTGAGTTTATTTCTATTCGTCGTTCGCGAGCCCACCTGGCGCGGGCATCCGGATAAGTTCAGATGTCACTATTTATACAACGAGCGAGTTAAATTTGTATTCAATAAGATACGGTTGGTTTATCATTCGGTATGGGACTCATATTATACTTATGTTTGCGTTTTATTTTGTTTTGAATTCCATCAGCATTATTGTTAAGACTATTATGGTTTTATATTCTGTTGGCTTTAGTTTTTTGCGTAAGCAGAAAAAGGTAGCAAAGACTTTGCATATAAGTATGAATGATATAAGTAATAGGAATAAGAACACACAATATGGATTATATAAAATTAATATTTGTGTGTATAAAAAATCCGAAATTTAAATGATAATATTACAAACAAAAAATCAATTCATTTTATCCAAAATATTTGTAAAGTATGTAGTTGTAATATGCATCTAAAATACAAAGGAGTTCTGTATACTTTGTTTTAGAAAACAAAATTATTAATTACCATTAACGCTTATTGATTAAAATAATTGTCTTAATAAGAATGTATATAATCTTAACATATTGTTCTTGATGAGATCAATAAGACCAGATGAGTTTTATGAGTTATTCAGGTATACCTACTATTAAATCAAACTTTTTTATTTCGTATAATACTGGCCATTCGTTCTTGTTGCCTTTGATGAATGTTTTAGAAATAAAAATGAATGTAGTAAATAACATTTCATCGCATTAGCTTTTAAGATTTTGGCAGGAATTAGTCCGTTATGTATACATATAGCAGCTTTTATTTTTATAGAATAATTTTGCTTTATCTAGATCTATATAAATATGTTTCTTATTACGGCTTTTTTGTACTGTACAAGTGAAGAGGATGGGAGATATTGATACAGAACATGAATCGTAATGTTACAGAAACTTCATGGAAAGCTTTAGTAAATGGAACACCATCTTGTTGGAATTCTGACGTCAATGTAATAATTACTCATTTGATAATGACAGTAATAATCTGTTTTATACATATAAATCAATTACCAAATGTATGCACTTTAGAACGGCTGCCGTGCCGCTGCACCTTTTTGCTTAATTCTTTTTTTGTTGTACATACTTGTAATTGTTAGGACAAGTTTATATGAAAGGAAATGTTTGAAAAATTCCACGGAAAAGGAAACATTAAAAATCTTCATATAAAAAGTTAGTGAGTGAGTGAAACAGGAGACAAAAATATTGACAAAATTAACAGAGAAACATTGTTCGGTTGCAATTTCATTTCATTTGATAGAAATACCGTAAAGGGTAGATATGGTCTCTTTATTTCCTTAGTTCAGCCATACGAAGCCGCGACGGGCAGCTAGTCTTCAATAAACAGGATTGTGTACCAAATTAGGAGGAATTACAATTAGATTTTTTCTTTGTATCTATCTAACACTTGCTTGATCTCTCGGTTTAATAGTCTTTGCAGCGATTTTAAACGTTTTTGATATAAACGTGCACCCTTAAACATGACCTTTTACCCTCGCTTTGATTATATCAACCCTTTGCCGGTCGAATTGATTTAACCCTTTACACAGACTATATTTACTCGCGAGCGTATCGTCTTACCTTTGTCAGGTTTCTTCGATGCCGTAGAAATTGGCAACAAATAAATACAGATACCTTTTATATACTCGTATACAACAAACACATACATCGTCAATCAAACAACTTATTCTTTGTTGCACGTAATTATAATTTGTAATATTTTCTAAGATATTCATTAAATGGTATACTGTAAAGAGCAGTGTTAATCTACATTGAAGTCCCAAAGTAACTAATATATTTTATTCGTTTGCAATTACTCATTATTTTTTAAATATATGTTGAAGATAAAAATGGTTTTTGTGGGTTATCCTAAGAGAAACGTATACCAGTTTTCTGTGGGCCTTTCAAAGATATATTTAATTCCGTAGTACATTTTTTTAATGTGTCTCATAAAGTTTGGCCAGCTTTCCCGATGTAATCACATGAAAAAATATTCATTTGATTACAATAGATCCATATTTCTCTCTTTTCTATAAATATAATATGCGTGTATCAAAACAAACCTTTTGGAACAAATGATTCAAATTATGGTGAAAACCATCTCAAAACCCGTTGAGCAGTTTTGAAAAAAATAATTTTACAAACAGATGACATACAGACGGGGGTAACGATTTTGTTTTATAAGCTATATCAATAAAAATCAATGGGCGAATGAATTTAAGCGTATCACTTCAGAACGGCGACGCCTAATTGGTTAATTATTTTTTGCTATATTTGTAATACAAAATACTTGGTCAGGTCAAAGTTGTAAGTAAAAAAAGGTTTGGGAAACGTAAAAATAATAGGTGATAATGTTGTGTTAATACATCTCCATATAAAATAGAGCGTGAGAGAAATGATAGAAGGGAGATTGATATTAATGTTTGTGTAATTAACAAATTGATTTTAAGTTGCTTAATTGTCATTTTATTTTATTACATAGTCGTACTGTAAAGCGAAATTTTAGTTTCATTTTCTTCGTTCGTGCACCCATGCGAAGCCGCAGCGGGCAGCTAATATTTATTTGAAATTAATATTATTTTTTGACGTGCAAGTCGTTTCATTTCAAAACCAACGAGAACGAAGTCGCATGCAAAAACTAATGTTAGTAGGTATAATATTATCGGCGAAAAATTAATCTGAATAATAATCCTGTCGTAAACGTTATATGTTTGAAAAGTGATAATACCTAATATTTATCTATTTTAATTACTTCAACATTTAATTTATGTTATTTGCGTACATTAAATCCGTGATAAATAATCATATTTTATTATGAATTAAAGCATACAATCTGAGTGCACATTTCGTACGTACGTCATTAGCTAATGAGTTTACAATAAGTTTTGGATTTTTTTGGAATGACAACACTCAATGTTGCGATCATGTTTTCTTTATCGTGGGGGATTTTACAAATAATACATAAAGCACGTAATAGTCTATGAAATCTCAGAAAATGTAGACTGTATATTTAGTGCAGTGATATAAGCAGTCGTCACGCCGCTGCCGCCGTGCTGTATGCAATAGGTTCGAATCCCACACAGGACAATTACTTCGATATAAATGTTTGTTATGAGTTCCGGTGTACTGGGTGTCTGTGAATTGTATGTATGTAAAACCAGTCAACACGGCCTGACCCCATGTCATCAAATCGAAATCGATTGAACATATATATATTTTTTTTATTTTCAAAGTATTTTTTACGATTACTTAAAGTATTTTGTTCATTCTTGTATCTTATCAATTGAGGAAGGACTTACGTTTCCTATGTAGGACATTTCCGTGTTTGAGTTCCGCACATACAACAGACAAAAGTTTTTTAACATCATATTCAATTATCAATGGTGCTTATAACAGAACACTGAATTTGATAAAAATAAAGTGAACATTTAGAATTACAGATTTCTCAATACTGATATTCTATTTCCCGACATTGATACCAACATTTAACGCAAAAGTGCGTTAGAAAAGTTATTATTGCTTCAAAGATTTACAATATTATCTGTAAGCGACAGGTTATAATAGGGTGGATGAATACTATTTTTTATGGGATCGGCCACCTGAGTTCCACTTTAATGGTGGTCGAATGATTTACCTATTTCACATAATTCAATACATTATTTTTAACGTTTACATATACTGTTAAAGCGTTGTTTATAAGTTGATTAAGGCATTAAATAATTTGCGTATGAATGCCACTGTTGGGGAAATGGAAAACAGGGGAGAAATTTAAAGCGGAATAAACAAAATGCCTTACCATGTATATTGGAATGGAATGGATAGGAAACGTTATTCGTAATACTCTCTGATTAGTAACATATTTCAATACATGTTTGTTTTATGTATTTTGATGAAATTGTATGATTTTAGGCAATATTTAGTGGTCATACCAACACAATTCATTGTAAGCATTGACTGTTTCGATTACTGCTGCTTAAGTCTAGAACTATACGTTAATAGCCCAAGCGATGGTTTTGTTACTTTGACACATCATCATGTAAAGGACGTCCTGTTGCAATCCTGTTTTTATATGATCTGTAAATTTACCCAATATTACTATGCTTTGCACTGGTTTAATCCAGTTCTGAAATGTCCCTGAATAGCGGAAGTCAATGAAGCCGAAGCCCAATCAGAACGCTACAATATGTTATGCCTAGAACCCTGGAATATCTCTGACAATGCTGGTTAACTCTATGGTTTCTATAAAATTTCATAATACCAGACAATTTCTTAAACAGATCATCATAAAAAAAAAAACCACTAAAGTACTATCTACGCTTCAAGTTCGAAGTCCGATACGAATAACAAACATATAGAAAAAATGATTTGTATGAGAGAGTAATATCTATTCATTTTTGTACAAGTATTCAGTTTCTTGAGATACCACGTCGTTAATTTGACGCTCTGGATCGTTGACAAAAACGGATATTTGTGTAATGACTTCTATGTTACACTAGATACGCTGTGCCATTATATATTATAAGGCACCTAGATTTATGTAATACACAATCGTCTAAAATGTGAATACGTATTTTAATATAATCGATTCATTATAAAAAAAAGAATTATAAAAGGAAATAATTTTCTGTAGCGTAGGTTAGATCAGCTAAAATTAACTCAAAACTGGGAAGGATTTATAAACGAATTTACGAAGGATAAGGAAGAGTGATGTTCAATTCTTTCTGTTTACCTTGGTAAGTACTATGTATTACGCTTATGAACACCCATTAATTACAAGAAGTGTTGCTTTTTCTACTTTGGAACGTCATCCTCTTGGGACCATTTAGCAAAACGTAATGAGGCTTTTGGGATTTACTTAACGGTTTCAAACAATTTTTCACCTCTTCATGTATTTTGTCTCATACCAATTATCACTAAAGGCATCTTATCCCCGGCATATGGAAGTATAATATTAAATGATAATGCTAGCTATATACTCTCTGAATTCAGTTGTGATAAGTTGTGCTATTGATCACCCTCCCTTTCAATGAAATTTGGTGATATTTTATAAGACCCTTCCCTTATTTTGACTTCGCATAATTAATAACGCCACCTTGCTCAAAAAGTTCCATAAAATATTCCACATTAAGATGTCTGCGACCACACGAATTGTTTGTTTAACAAAGAAGAAATTCAAAATCATAACAAAGTTCTGAACAGCTTGTCTAATGAACATTGGAAGTCATTGCGCCCAAGATCTTATTGATGTCTTTTATTGAGCTTTTTTGTGTTCGACGATGAACTAAATGGATCCCTTAATTGTGTTCGTTTAATTGTTTAAAAGGCGATCGGTTTTTATAGAAGCGCTCGGCTCGGATTTTTGGTGAAGTATTTAGGGGAAAAAATGTACCACTGTCGTGAAAGGCAAATAATACTAAATGAGTCATTAGAATTGGTGGTAAAAAATGTTTTGAGGAATAGAGATCAGATAAATTCTGATTTTAGAGTCGAAAGGTCCAAAAGATCTTTTCAAATTACTGGCTGGTTTAGTTTTTACTTTATACTGTAAACTAGTTACTGTAGACCGAGTATAATTATTCTGAATAGGATCGCAGTTTGAGAGCTACCGAACTAGCATTATAATAGCGCTAATGTTTTACGGTAGAAATAGGCCTGGCGACGGCTGTCAAATCCTACAACGGTTGTGCCACTCTTTCCACTCCTTTCAATTAATTACAAAATACCATTTGGTGACCACAAAATGTCGTGATAATCTTAGTTGCAGTTGCAAGTAATTAACTGGGCTTTGAAAAGTATGTATGAAATGTATTTTTTACGCTAAAAAGCAATATCTTATTCTTTTCTACTTATAGTTTGTGTGTGAGAGAGAAAGAGAGGTAATATTGTTCTAGTTTATTGCATTTGGAGCAAATATGTTTATTTTATAATTTTTTTTCTTTGATTCACAAACCAGTAATAGTACAATGAATAAAATTCAATCCGTATTTAGGACATTATATATTAAATTTATACATATAAATCAAATTAAAGTGTTTGTGGTTTGTCTGCTCTAATCTTGGAATCGGCTAAACCGATTTTAACCAGGCTTTTATTAGTCTATATAGAACTTTGCGTGTAGTAATTATAATATTTTATAAAATTAATTTTAATTCAATGACAGATCTAAGAAAATTACAGATAAAAAATAGTTTATTTGAAGTAACAAAATCATTCCTATCAAAACGAAGTCGTGGGTACTAACTAGTTATAAACATAATCGGTCTTATTACAAAAATGAACAAACGTTTAACACGAGTTTTACTAAACAGTGTATAAAATTGTAAACACTCGTTTAAAATACTTTATTACAAAAGAGTGTCTAAGCGGTCTTTAGCTAAATATCTGGTTTTTGTTTTTTATGCAAGCAACACTGAATAGAATTCATTCAATTCAATCTCATCATTGAAAAGTTTTCCAGTTTACGAATAATATGTTTGTTTAGATCTTTATTAAGAATATTTATTTATATTAATTTAAATTGCTTAGAATTATTTTGAGATTTGGTGTAAATGAAATAATGTCATTATTAAAACAAGCAATATATAAGTTTAAAATAATACGCCAAATTACGTAAATTGGAACAACAGTATAATTTCAGAATAAATACATTGTGAAATGTCAGTAATGTCATATTGTTGTAGTTGTCATTTACTTGTGAATCTTCAAAGTTATCTAATTTATCTACATCTTCCATATAAATTATACACACGAAATCCATAATTGACTAAGAAACGTCTTTCGCCGGCAAATAGAAACAAAATAAATCACAACAATAAAATGAGAACTGCGAACTTAGGCAAGTGTTATACAATGTTTAAGACACTCTTATGTGATCAAACTTTTTTAAAACAAGTGTTCGACGCGTATTTAACTTTTTTGTAATAACACGGAATATTTTTATATTATTGTTCCTAGTAAAATTATTGTTATTTATTGTATAGAATGTCCCATGTGAGTGATGCGATGCGGTAAATATTTAACGCAATTAAAGTATTTAATTGGGTAAGGATAAATACTATATCTGTCAAAATTACATGGCTAATAACGAATTATTTTTTAATAATATGTTAAATAATAATGATTTTAAGCTATATAATTCTATAGTGCATTATATTTATATAACGCATATGGTTTACCCAATGTTACCAATATAAGGCTCTACTGATTTCCTCACACTTAGTCTTTAATTATTTGAAAATAAAAATGATATAAAAAAAGTTAAGGCAGTTATAGTTTTGAATTTTTCAATCAGTTATAGTCTGAATTACTTAAATTTCATAATTTGTAAATTGAAATTATTAACATTAGTCAGGTTTTCACATCTATTGGCACTTCAAGTAATAATTATGTACATGTTCATTGATTAATCAAATACATGATGGGCTGCACAAGCTAAATATAAAATATCAATATAACATGTACAAGTAATATCTCACGAGCATGTTTTGGTAATCGGTGACGCGAATCCATAAGTTGTTCCGTTACCAAAACTCGTTGAACGCGGTTAAAGAAGTTTTCACTTCAAAAAATAATACACATGCATCATTTAGCTTTCGTAGTATATTATATACTTCGTAGGACAATAAATATGAAACGATGCCGTCACGAACTGTATACATATAAGTTCGTGGAAGCGAAACCTGGTGACTATACACCATTATATGTACATAGACATATTTTAACGATCAAATTGAAGTAACTAAAAAACGTATGTACCTATATGTATATATACATGCTTAATAGTATTGTAAGTAAACTTCTTCTTACTCTTATCTCACCTGTGTAGGATCGGTACAACATGTTTTGCATGTTGTGATGTATGATTTGGCTTAATTTTTACGATCGGCCGCCTACCTGACATCACTCCTTCATCCTTGGGAGTCACATAGCATATTCCGTATATCACACGAATAACATTTGTAACATATTTTACTGTTAGTATTACGACTTCCATTTTTTCCAAGTTGACGTTATTTTTTGAAGTTGTCAATGAAACTGGAACCAGATTATTGAGAATGTGTGGAATCTGTTGAAATCAGTAGAGCGCATGATCAGCCTTCTAGATTTGATCTCATTTGTCAAATGTCATCCGTTACGTAAACGTCAAGTAAACGTTTATCTATAATGAAGTTAATATTTTATGTTTTGCAAAATTTTATGATTCAGAAATAGTTATTTGATAATTGTGGCGATATGATAAATTATCAGTTATATTGAAAGGACTTATGTAAAAACGGACAATTTGATAACGCGGTTTATAGTTAATATTCAAAATATATTGATAAATAATTATTCGTTTTTAATTATTCAGTTCCAAATAAATATTATGTAAATATTGAAACAATATATTTATCTATAATATAAAAATGAATTGCTAAATGTCTTGCTAAGCGCAAATCTTGAGAACAGCTGAACCAATTTCGCTAATTCTTTTTTTAGAATATTCCTTGAAGTACGAGGATGGATCTTACGGAGAGAAAAATTAAAAAAATTGCCTGAAAAAGTCTAAAAACAACACTTTTCTATACTCCCATACAAACGATTCGTAATAATACTTAAAACTCAATTTGAACTTTAATACTATAGCATAAAGTTTAAGTGTTAGTGAAGAGGTTCCGGGAAGGCAAAACAATTGAGTGAAGTTAGTATCGTACAAATATTAATGTGAATATTTAAACGATGGTCCTGAATAACAGAATAAGTATTAAAAAAAAATAATTAAAGAATCAACTATTAGGCGGTACGAAGTTCGCCGGGGTCAGCTAGTTTATAACAAAATTATGTAAATTATATTCACTCTTTATTAAATTACGAATTAGAAAATTTATTCAACTATTATGTCTTCGACTCCATAAATTCCTTATATGTTTTATCCATCCTGTATAAATAAAATTAATACTAATATTATTAAACTAGATTAATTAAATGTAATTATACAACAAAGACGTAAACGTGGTTTGATAGCTCCATTAATATTTAATTTATTCCTTCTTTTATTGTATCCATTTACAATATTTTTAAATCTATTTAATACGATCACACTTCGTTTCCTATTATCATTTATTAATTAGTTTCTTCGAATGATATATTTATGTTATGGTAATCAAACTTATCAAATGTTTTTAGGCATTGCAATTCTGCAATCCGAACTCGGTATTTTTTGGGCGATGTCACATTTAGTGTCAATGCTACCGAACGATAACCGCTTTAAATAAACTATTTATATCATTAATAAAAACAAAAGTTACTTTTCGTCGTTGTCTGTGTTTTCCCTTAGTTCTACTAAACTACTCACTGGGTTTTGGTACGATTTTCGCTATTGTTTAGAGAATTTCTTCCGGAAAGTGAATATGTATAATACATGTACATTATATTTATATATATTAGACAAAAGTTGATGTATTTCAATGATATTGCATGAAGGAGTATTCGCACGTTTATATTGCTAGCACCGACCAAAAGTTATGACAGAATTTTATACATCTGAAAAATGCCTACAGATAAGACCTGAGTGGTAGATGTCTATCTGCTAAGAATAACACACAGTAATTAATTTTATCTATTTCATATTATTAACAAATAATTGGCTATTTACGACGCCATTTTGAACGTTGTATGTAGAATCATTACTTATCGAAATAAATATATTAGTTTCATTGGGCATGTAATTTAAATCTGATCTGACTTTTAACGTATATCATTTTAATGAACTTCTTAACGGATATTGAAATATCTAAATTACGCGCACCATAAAAAAAGTTGTTTGTGTGAAGATTCTTATGTACTATCTATGATTTGATAAACTGTAAAAATCAAAGCGCCAAAAAATGTTTATAAGTCGCTTAAACACACATTCTACCGTCATCGCACGAATGCGAAGCCGGGATGGCTCGCTAGTTAATTATTTTAATGACGTTTGAAGTCCCCCATTCCAGTGTACAAGGTAAAATAACGTAGCGAATTGTAGACAGCGTAGCAATCAGCTACGCCGTAGTTTATTGTGCATGTTTCATAAACAATTCACTAGAGCGAGCCACTTCTCCATTAAATTACCGACATTCTTTTTCCATACACATTATTTTGTAGTCTCTATTTTTAATTTCTTCAAAATTAATGCACTGCGAACTGTGGGTATGAGTCTGATAGTTACATCAATTGACGATTTCCAGCTCAGGCTGTTATTTCTCCTCAGGCAAAATTTATATATTTGATTTCGATTTTACCAGAAGCATACATTTAGAAAAAAAATCATATTTAATCGTTAACTTTAGTACAATAAATAGAAAAGAATAATGAGATAATTATGTTCAGTGAGAAATCGTTAACCATATATTTTTTTCGGCATTTGAGTCTAAACACCGACTGCTAAATTTTAGCGCCCGCACGAATGCACGGGTCTTCCGCCCTTAGAGCGGGTGCTGTCATCAGATGCATAAAACTAGTTTCGCCATAATATGTATCCTCTATTCACTCCTAAATGTAAAAAGTTTGATGAATTTATACAAATCATTAGTACAAATCGAATTTATCAATTACACATCATTGCACACGATATAACAAAACGCAAACAGCCGATATAATTACATTAACGCGGCAAATTATGTTACATAACGTTACACAATATGTTAATATAACGCATAATGTTAATATTTCAAACGTATACGTTGTATTAACAACGTGATGCGATAGCGACACAATTAGGTGGTAATGTTTGTACGATAGATTATAGTGTAGTTATATTTTGTAATTGTTTAAAAATATATAATTTTTATCACCAGTTTTATAATCATTTAGAACACTACTATTGTTAAAATTTTGCTGAAATTTAGGTATGTTGTCAGATAATTTAAAAAAGTTACAAGTTTATTCCAATCTCGCATATAAATCATATTTATATTTAAAGTGAGTAACGACATCTCCTATTCGCATTATATTATGATAATTTTGTCCGACTTGAACGAGACAACATAGACTAAGTGTGACCACACAGCATACCGTCATAATTAGGCATATCGCGGTTCAAGATAAGCTCACGTCGATTTAGTTATAAAACGGCGTAGAAAGGTGTCTACGCCCGCCTCGGCCGGTATAATAATGGACAGTGTCTGTCTTTTAGATTATCACAATTTAGGATCACCCGCTGTACATCCAGCTGTCCAGATGCTTGGTGAATGGTAGGAGAGCGAGAACTGCAGACGATTTGTAGAATTCTCGATGGTTGCCGTTGTTATGGTATTGTCCTTAATAACACGTCTAGAATCGTCACTATACCTCATTGAAATAAAAAAATATTTATTACTAACTCTTAATATCCTTGTAATTTCTTATTTTGAGGTAAGTTTATCGAGCAACAAATATTTGAACATCGTATTTGGTAGGTTTTCAATTACCTGATTTCAGATCCTTTTTTTTTAACATGGGGAAATCCGTCATGGACAGACCACTCTCCCGGGGGAGAGAGTGGGTAGTGTGAGACTCTTACTCACTAAAACTCCACGGTTTACCGACCGCCGCTAGGTTGGGGCGGCATGGGATCGTGCAGTGTTATCACCATGCCCCCCCAGCGGCCAGCCCAGCAGAAAGTGTCTGCTGGACGTCGTCCTAATAAGGAGGGCAAGCTGGGTACACACCAGCCGCCCCCTTCTCGTCAACCGAACCTGTGCAATGGGGAGATGGGCCCTGATCCTGATCTGACCTGATCGTATGAAATAATTTCTTAACATACAGCATTATTTTATATCTAGTTTAACAATGACACTTATTTATTATGTATATAACATATAAGAGTCGACATTATAGTCTGCACAAAACGTCACCGGTATCTTTAACAACTACAATTATCTTATTAATAGTTATTTTATATTTAAGAATAATATATGATATTAATAACTATATAACCTTTTGGAAGATTTAGTCAATAGTATTTTGATAATTCCATTGCCCTGCTACTTCATTTTAGTATTTTACAGTATATTTAGGATGAAAATGATAACAAGAAATGTCACTAGAAAAAGAAAACAAACAAACAGATTTACATTTAAAAAAATTTAAATACAGCGCACTATAATCTCGTAAGCGCGTCATTTTCTTATTCGACGAAAACGATTTGATCTTGTGTGAGTGTAGAATATATGTGTGCGTTCTGTAATAGAGCGATGACGTGATTTCCTGCGCTGAGTTATTGCTACTGTACCGGCGCTAAATGGTTTGAACGCTATGACTTTGTAATGAAGGCATTATTAATATATTTAATTGATGTGTAATTTACAGTCAACATATTATCATAATAAGTAGCATGAATAAGAACAGAATGACTTTGAAAAATGAGCGAGATATATAGAATACATAAACCTGTAAAACAGCGTTTACGTTTCAATATTTTTTTTATCATTGTTAATGTAATTTCAATTGGTTTTATGTTTTCACAAAATTTATAAAATGTAGAAATTAAATTAGGGGCATAAAAATGTAATATAATGGAATAACATAAATTTACTTAAAAAATGGTATTAATAATTTACCAAACACTTTACCTGTTTTATAATCGTTTGATAAATGGGCTTAATGTGAACATTGTTAGCGTATGTTCAATTAGAAGTAATTTAGATATAAACACTATACGTTATTTAATTCTGCCAACTGATATTTTATGATTTAAATTATCAAATTAATCATTTCCATGATAAATCTTATCTCACTTTTATGACATTCTGTTTTTCTATTGAACAAATGAATATGAATATCGGTAATGGTTACGAATTATTATTTTTTAATCTTTTCTTCCGGTGCTCTTTGTTTTTATGGCCGTAAATGTTGTCTCACTTAAGTAGCTAATAACTTATATTAAATAACTTTCATTTAATGTTGTACAAGTAAATAGTAAAGCAACTCGAGGAGATATTGCCCATTTACCAAAATTTATTTAAATGAACTAGCCATAATAGCCAGGAATTACAGAAACTTGTTTAAATAGACTTATACTCTAAAAAATATTCTATTGCCGTACTATATTGTGCCATACGATACTAGAGAGTTTAAGAGTTTTTTTTTTTCGACTGACTGTCCGTTGTTAGTCTAATGGGCTTTCATTGCTTTACCAGACTTTTTAGGCGAGTGTTTAAGATACATCTAAGTGTTAAAAGTTATTTAAGGCTAAAGTACGATGAACCGTAAATTTAACGGATTTCTCGAAAAATCTAAAATTCTCTTACAATTTGATAATCATAGAACTAAATATATATATATACATTTAATACAAACATATATAAAATGTTATTTCGAGCAAAATTTTTGAATGAGTCGCTTAAATTCGCCAGAAAAATAAAGAAAAACTCCAAAAAATCGTATAATTTGAACATTACATTACTTTTGAAAGACCTATTTTATAAAAAAAACCTAACAAAGCTTTTTTGTAGGGTATTCAATTCTCCACAAAATATGTCAATAACGTTACAGCATATAATTTCTTTTCATTTCTCGTATGATTTTAATTAATCTCGAATAATTAAATGTAATGAGATTTTAAATTTCTATTTCTACATTGATATTATTTGTAAACTTTGTGGTATTTTATAATGCTAATATCATGTATGTGTAGATAATACAGAAAATAAAATAAAATTTGTTGTATTTATTTTTTAATTAATATAAGTTATAAATGACAGTATATTATAAAAAACAATGTTTTATTACACAATGTTGAAAGGTATTTATTATTAATATTGATATGGTTGTGATAATAATGGTAAATGCATATCACATGCTCAGTATTTGAAATTGTTATATATATCACCATGATTTATTATCTTTTTATCGCTGTTTAAATTTCAATTATGATTGTCATTGAGAGTTAAATTCTGTGATAATCATGTTTTTAATTCAAAACAACATATTGTATTGCAATTTATCTATATATTTATGGATGCTTGCGTGTTGAAGTGGAAGTTTAAGTTTTGTAATCTGGAATTTTTCAAGATTCACGAAGCACAGTATAAATTAGAACCAAGGTTACTTAATAAGAACGAAATTATATGATTTATTATTTAAATAAGGATTATTGAAAAATTTATGAACACGATCGAGTTTCTTGCCAGATCTCTTTGATAATTGGGATATCATCTCAACCAGTAGCGTTTACATTAAATAAAGTATTTTTAATTCCGATTTTGATAATTTTTGTTTAAAGCATTTGACTGTTTATCGTATGTATACGATTGAAATACATAATTGTTATTAATAAGTGTAACTCAGTATTGGACGATAGCAAAGCCATAAAAATGATTCCTTTTAAATCTTATCTACTGCAATTTTACCAAGAAAACAATATTTAGCTCCTGCCTTTATCGCGTTGGTACATGCTGTAATTTATATCTGTAAACTTTTTGTACTATCATAATACATTATAATGTGATAATTGAACGATTAGTGTTAATCGTGCGCGATATCATACATTGGCGCAGTATTGCGGTTGAAATTATAGATAATTGATTTTGTTTAGTTATTATTAATGATTCACGTTTAAGTGGATTCACATACAAGTTGTCCATTTTCTTAGACGTTTCCATGATATTGGGTAATTTATTTTATATTTATTTATAGAAAGTTGTATCCTGAATAGACGAGAAATTCCTTTTTTTACAGATATAAGGATCTGAAATACAGACACGAGTTGATAATGGTGATGGTTTGGTAATTAAAATTATGAAAGGTATGTACATTTAATATTATACTAACTTTATGTGATAATTATGAAATAAGCTGAAATGTAAATGGCCTGTGGATATTGAAACATATGATTTACAGTACACAATCTATACGATTAAATTAGTGATTATTAATAATTAATCTCTTCACATTATTATTTATAGCTCTCTATGAGAAATACGTTATCTTCATTCCTTCAGTATAAAAGACAAATGGACGGTTTTCTCTGAATAATATTATTACAATGAACATTGAGAAACAATGATGTCACCTATCTATGTAAATTAGACCTTATAGTTAATTATAACCTGCATTTTTAAATAATATTCGAGCCTAGTAGAAAAAGTTTGCGTCATCGCGGTGTTTTGTTCCGGCAAGAATACTTAAAAACAAAAATGTTTTATGAAATCTGAATAAATTTGGATATTAATAATATATACAGAAAAAAATATAGATGCGTTTAGTTCTTACATAAACACAAATTGTTGTTCATTATGTCTAAAGATTTATAGTTTCTTTAACTCGTTTCTTACCACGTGTTGGCTCGTGGCCTGAAGATGTAACTTATACCACCGGTGGTACACGTGGTTCGGAACATGTTAACTGCAAAGCTTGATACCAAAAGTTTGATAACAAACTTTTTAGTGACAAATGATCTATTTCTTTATATTATTTGTCTAGTCTAAAAATTTGCAAAAAAAAATAAAATAAAAACACGTGTGCGTCTCGGGACACCAGACAGAAGTGATAACTCAAACTAATCTAAGTTGAACTTAGGTTATTACTTAAATTTTATGTATATTAATCTGATAATGTAAGGAAAGGTTATTTATTACATCGGTACACCTACCGCTAACGTATGCATGGTAGAAAGGGAAGCCAGATAGACTGGCGCCGTATCGCGTTACGCATAAGAAGTTATCTCTTCAAAAAAAAAAAAATTCATAAATGTTCACGAAATGATGTTATTAAGCAATATTTACGTTGAGACCGAATGGTATTTGTTGCATTCGATTTGATCGTTCGGTCACAACTCCCTCAAAATTTTAGTGTAAATTTTACATCAGTTTGCGACAGTGCGGTGGTTTGACTGTACATGTATATGCTGTTTGGTTCTAAATTGATACTATGAATTATATTTTGTGTATGATTTTCCCTTTTAAAATTACCAGAAACATATTATTACAAAAGTCTATTCTCTTTTTCTGTTTACCTGCAGAAGAATTACATATATAAAGATATTTAATAATCTGTATGTACATGTTATTGTTATGCAATTTGGCAATGTGATGTATAACTTTGAATTGCATTTTTGTTATACGAGTTGTGATAAGGGTAGACATGGATTGTGCTAATGAATACTAAATCATAATATTATTATATATTAATTAATTTTATTATTAAATGCTACATTTTGTAATGTAAGTATCAAATACTGTTAATGTTTACTCCAATTTTATTTTTTGTAATACATGTCCGAAGTAACTTTTGGGAAAAAGAATTGAAACCAAATTTTTTTGTTGTATGTGTAAAATTTTAAATGATTGTTTGGCCGCGAGGGGCTCTACCGTTGGTAGTTTGACGTTTATAAGCGCCTTCACAGAGCCTATATTGAATAAAGTATTGTTGATTTGATTTGATCTAAAGAATTCTTCTTTTATTTCAAGAATAAAAACCTATATTGTTTCGAAAGTAAAGAATGTATGAGATTAATTATTATTCTCCTACATGACGCTCTTACAAAGTTATAACGCCAGTCCTCACCGAGGGGGTGGAGAAGGCAACAACTCATAAAATTAAGCGATTTGGATGTGAGTTAGTCTAACTGTGAGGATCGCCGCGTTAACAGGCCGCTAGCCGTCTTTCTCGCACATTAGCGCTCTTTCCCTTACACACATGAACTAGTACCGTCGGTACAACGCCACTTGCTTCGTAAACGATTCATGCGCTCCATTGTTGGCGGATTCGCGCCATAATTTGACACAGAGTTCGAAAGTGGTGTTTTTTTTGTACTTTGTTATCTGTGACATTGTGTTTGTACAGTGTTCGGATATTTCAAGCGTAAGATATTTCAACCGTAAGGTCAGTCTGTTTATTAGATTATTTTATTTATTTATTTATTATATATACTTACAATATTATTAGTATTAATATATTATTCATTGATTGATAGAACGAAGTAGGAATCACGTAGTTTAACAAAGTTCATATAAGTTTCTAATGCAACAATATACTCTTCAAATTTTTATGCTTTAACATATAAGTTTTATTATATTATAAAAACAATTTAAAAACTTCGTCCCAATTGTATGTACCGCTAGGTATTAAGGCAAAAATTACAGACTAAGTTTAAGTATACAAATAAGGTGTTATAACTTTTTCTCAGTAAATAAATTGCAAGTATATAATCGTGTTTAAATGCGTGTATTATTGTAATATATGGTTTGCTAATACGTATAAGCCATTAGCTGTGGAGATTAAGTAATAAATATAAATCGAAGAAATATTTGCTCACATTGCCACATAACACTTATTGGGAATATGGTCAAACGCTGGTCATACCTGTCAGCTAGTACCTAATAAAAAGGCCCTATAGATTCCATAATGTTTCATTTTTCATTTCATCGGAATATGGTCTGTCTAAGTATGTTTTATAACTATAACATTGCTGGGTTAGCGAAAGTTGTTTAATGCAGACGAAAGCACATTCTAGTTTCACTGTCTCAACTTAATTACTTCGTAAATGTTGCGATTAAGTGTTTATTTATAATGGAATTTTACTTTGTTTATTTTTCGCATTCGGATATTTAATAATATTCAAGGTATGAAAAAAGTGAAATGGCATAAGAAAATAACAAATGTATACGATGTGACCGTATTTAATTTGACCACATAAAATTATACTAAAGCTCATTTTATCTTACTGTAAGTATATTTTATATGTTAGCTTTTATCCGTGGCTTTGCTTGCATTAATGTAAATTTAAGTTATGCCTCATGACCAGTCCTTTTTTTATTAAAGATACCCTGTGTCCTTTGCAGTATCCCTGTCTATGTACAACATTTTATTATGATCGGTTCAATAGTTAAGCCGTGATAGCGTAACAAACAAAGAAACTCGATTTCGCATGTATGATATTAGTTAGAATTCCATAGCATAAACACTTTCGTAAATAACACTTAGGTGTGCCCTTTCATTGTGATTGGTCAAAAGATGATAAACAAACATCCATTTTTATAAATTCGAGTTATAGTCAAATTTTTTTTTTTTTCGAACTGACTTACCTTGTTGACCCCGAGGCCTCTACAGATTCACCGGACTACAGCATATAGTCAAAGTTAATGTATTCGGTTACAGTGTAATAAACATGGTCATTTTAAAGTGTCTAGGACGGGAGGATGTCATTGCAGAGACACTTAACTAACTCACACTGCTATAATTTTCCTGAAGAGTAAGCGAGATAGATACATTTCACGTTACATCCATGTATTTTAATGATATAATCCACCTAATACGAAACGCGTCTTTCAAATCGGTTGGTCTAGAATAACAATTATTTTCATCGAATGTCCTTTGTAAATGAGAACTAAGAACGCATTTTTCTTCATTCATTCCCATAGGGGGATTAACATTAAATTGATTATGAACACACTTAAGGCATTATTGAAAACTGGTGAACGAGTTTGAATGCAGTTTTCAGATTAATATACCACTTAACATGAGAAAGCTTCGAGTCCTAGTTAAAGCTATATTTTTTTCATAGGTATCAAGCGGTAAAAATAAAATGATTTCACATGAAAGAAGTCGGAAGGGCTAGCTAGCTTAGTATATATATTATTTTGTGTGAAAATCTATACAAATATTATATAGGAATGTGAGTTCCTTTGTTTGTCTGTTACGCTTTAATGCCTTATCTATTCAATCGATTATCCTGAAGTTTTGCAATCTATATTAACATGGGAGAATCTGCAAGCAAATTTAGTACATAAATATTCATGACTAGACGACCCGGTGAACTTCGTATCACTTATATATATTTGTGTAAAATGTGGTTAAAACTTAATACAAAATTGTTATTTACATTATAAATGCAACACAGTTATGCACTTAATTAAGTTAAAGCTTCCTCATGTATTATATTTATTTCTGCGACAGAACTGTTTTGTATTCCAACAAAACAGACCCAAGAGATCGAACTGTGAGGTCTACAGCTATAAAATAGACAAATTTCTGAACGCACCTATAATTATTTGTCAAACAAATGACAATTTTTATTACTAAAATGATAAAAGACATCAAATGTTTCATAGCTGGGGACATTTTGTATTTGAAAATTAAATTGAATTATTTAGTATTTTCCTTTACTTATTACCTATGTTTCTCACCGTTTAAACCTTCCCTGAACTTCCACAAATATTTCAAGATGAAAATTAGTCAAATTGGTCCAACCATTTTCGAGGTTTAGAGAGACAAACGAACAGCAATTCTCTTTTATATATATAGATGTCTAAATTAGTGTTCAAATGAGATAAAAATGATTTCTTTTCTTATTTCACAGACAACTATTTCTGATAAAGTTATAATTCTGTCGTCGAGTACCAATATGTGTATTTGTATTTCAATATAGTCTTTCTTGAGACCCTCTACCCTTTTTTGATATCAATTTCTATACGGTATTCACTTTTATGAGTGAGGCATGACTTTTTACTTAATTCGCATATATAATAGAATGTAAAATTATTAGAGAAATTAATATGTAATTATGAGTTGATGATACATCAAATACCTGTAATAAGTAATTTAGATTGCGATAAACAATAGCTGTTGTGATTACAATCAGTATTGACGCAATGTGTTCAAATTTTATCATTAAATTACTTCTACATTTTAATCATTTCCGATCCAACTTTAATAATTAAATTCCAAAATGATTTATCTACGTGTCTGACTGATTTGAAATCTCCTTATCATCATCATTTGCCGTTATCCCACCTAATTAGGGCACACCATGTTTTTCGCTTCCAGTCTCCCATGTCAGATATCATTTCAGTATTCACACCACTTATACACATTCACACAATCTAGACGTACCTTTTTCCGGTCTTTCTTTACTCCTATATCCATCCACCTTCATACTTAAAGCTTTTCTAGTTACATGGCTTTCATCTCTCTTCATGACATGCTAGTGTCGAGCTAACCTATTACTCCTCAACTTTTCTGTCACTGGTGCTATTTTCAAACTAACTCTGATATACTTGTTCTTAATCTAGTCCAAGTTACACCACACATCCATCTTAACATTCGCATCTCTGTTAGATTTAATTTTCTCTCATCCGTCTCTTTCGTAGTCCAGCACTCGAATATACACATCACGACTGGCTTTATAATATACCTTTACACATCTTACGATCACCATATATCAAAGGTATTATTCGCATTAGTGGAATGGGCGTGCTTCCTTCTGGAATCGACTCCTGAATATTCAAGAACCAAGCCGGGTATCCCAGATTTACCAGTATCACAAAGAAAAATACCGTTACTTTGTAGCCCTTGAGCATATTGTCATACGGCTGAGTATCTTAAGCGCTCGCTTAATAAGTCCGGTGAAGCTGTAAAGCACCGTCAAGGTTAACAGTGTTAGTAAGTTCGTAAAAAGACTATTACTTTATTCTACTATAATGGGAATTGCAATTTATTTGAGTAAAGTGCTAGCTTTTGCTGACGGCTTTGCTGTAATGAAAATTTGTGGTTTCCCTCAAGAACAAGGCTTTTTAAAATAAAATATATGTAACATTTTATGGCGTTCGGTTGAGTAGTTTAGGCGTGAAAACGTAACAAATAAAGAAAGATACAAACTCACGTTCTTATTTATATTATTAGTTAGGATTAGCTGATATCCACGACTACGTCTACGTCTATTATTATATTAAAAACCATTAGATAAAGTAGATAAGGTTAAGCGCAGTGTACGCTAAAAATAAGGTCACCGTGAAGTCTATAATCCATCGGCCTAAAAAGCTCAAGGATTATAGACATATATTGGTCAATTATAATCCGCGACCATTCAAAAAATGACCCACTGCGACATGTTTATAGAATACTTGTAGCGAAACAGTCAAAGCCAGCTTGATTTCTGGATATTTTATTTTATTTTAATTTCTTAGAAAGACTTACAGTTAAGTACAGTAGTAGACAGAAGGATTTTATGATTTTAGTTAAAAAAAAATACAAAACTTTAGAAGAAATTTTAGTTTCTACGAGCTCGTATTGAATCTAAATCCTAACAATGTTACAAATGCGAATGAATTTGTTTATTTATTTGTTAAGCTTTCACGTCTTAACTCCTTAACCGATTAAAATACTATTTTGCCTAGATATCAGGTATACAGAAAACGACATAGAGTGCGTTCAACTAGAAAAAAAGTATTGCTTCCACGGGATACATCAAATCCATTTTAAAACGAGCGAAGCCAATGTTAGTACCCAAAATTTAGTAAGTGAGTATTGAAATCACTAACATATTTATTTGTACTGTTGTACAGTTGAAAATAAATCAGGTATTTTGTCAGTATATAGTCCCAACAACTGGTAACTGCATGCTACCCGTACCAAAAATACATGTTATTGTTAGGTATTGTCATTTTTTTAAGAGGTTAAATACTAAACTGTCAGGGAGTAAGCAATAAAACAGAGACGATAAACCACACACTCTTTAACAGCCTGAATGTTCGCATATAAATAATTTATTTTAAAAGGGAAATCGCTGCATCCTCTCTCCCTAACACTAAACATCTGTCATTCTATCATCAAAAACATATAAAAACTACATAAATTAATAGTAAGAAAAATCAAAGGGGTCACATCAAAAAGTTTTTTAATCCAGGAAACGATGACAATTAACACATCAAAAAGCAAATCAAACGCGACCGTCGTCCGTGTTCGTTTCGCGACAAACGGCTGTTTCCGATGTTCGTATTTATTTCTTGTTTATTTCTGTTTCCACCATCACACTATAACATTTATACGGGTGAAATGGAAATGTGGAAATACTTAGGGCTGTCAATATCTAAACATGTAAAAATGGATTTTGCTCATATATTTGGGATTGATCACCGTGGCAGTCGGTACAGCTATGTGTTTTTTCATGAAGAATTTTATTATGCTATCCTATTGACTATAACTTGTCAATAGACGGCACTGCAATACGTGAACTTTTATACTGTTCTACTAAACCCTATATATGTAAATTAGTATATACTGATGTTTTAATATAGGGAAAACCTATGTATTTTACTATAACCTCACTATTTATTGTCCAAATATTTTAATAATAAACGAACGCGGAGTCGAGAACACAACTAGTATTTTTAAACCCGATTCACACTTAACATTACTATAGGACATATTATGTATAAAGAATCATACATATATTAGAAAAAGAAATTGACTAAAAAAAATGTTGCATATTTTTCGCTAGGTATATTTTTTTTAAAAGAAATGTTTTATTTTTTTGTATAACAGTAATATTGCTTAATTAAGATATATGTAATTAAAAATTATTTTCGGAAATTTAATTGATTTTTTAATAGTACTAGTAATCACAATAAAACTTTTCGTCTATGAACCAATAATGTTTATTGCTAGATAAAGCACACCTTTCGGGTCTATAGTACTCTAAAACTGCTGAAAAAACACTCCAGTTGATCTCCTAAATTTTTCTAAGCTTGCACAAATTAATGATGACTAGAAATTACTGATATTTTCACTAGACTGGTAGTTTGAGATAAAAACTCTGGGCATGACTTCGTACGGGAAGCGACGCGAGTGTATAAGCGTTTAAAATTTAGGTTAGTGATACTGTTCACATTAACTTAAGTCTATTAAACGGTAAGCGAGAAAAATATACCAAGACATCATATTAAAATAACAAATATAATTGTATCAATAACAATCATTTTTATAATCTTATTTTAGAAAAATAGTGTCATAACTCGGGAAAACTTTTCTTACTGCGTACACGTGGATAAAATATTTGAAGTCAATACAATTGTCTGTTATTTAGCGACGATTTTTCTGTTACGGAAATATGATTTTAGCAAAAATATTAACATTAGTAAGTAGTAATTAAGTTAGTGTTTCTATAAAATAAATAAATGGTAAGGTAACCCTTGAGTATGGGACAGAGTCGGTGCATCAAAGAGGCCACACAAGATGCGTTTCCGTGACTGAGCGGGCATGAAGGAGCGCGCGGAGGACGCGGCGCGGTGTCCACACGTCGTTACCGATTAAGGATCACCCTGGGGAATCGGACGGAACATTGTCAAGATTCGAAGTCTGATTGCTTAGTTGTAGATACTTCGAACGACGTGACTTTCAACTATAAGAATTCTAAAATCGACCTTAACATGAAATTAGTGGTCGAATAGTTAAGCCCAATGGAATGTATATCTACCTCTTTATTATATACTAGCTTGTGCTCTCGGTTTCGTTGATTTTTTTATTTATCCTTCGGAAACAGTACATTTGTTTCCGGATAAAAAGAACTCCCTATACCTCTGACAACGTGTAGATATGCAAAATTCCATGATAGTTGATGAAGTAGTTAAGGCGTAAAAACGTAACAAACAAACTTAAATTCGTATTTGTAGTTTTAGTAAAGTCTATCAGCCACGCGCATCTTCGTCTGCGCTTTTATGATAATAATCATAACACCCCATATATTATCTTCGTGTAACTGTAACGTTTTATGCAGTGCACAATGCGATAGTTAACAGAAATCCTACAGAATCTCTACTGAAATCAGATCGTAGCGACCCTACCGCCTACCGAGCCTACTAATAAATCTAAACTATCCATGGACCCCATTCGAACAAATAAAAAATCATAAAAATCGTTCCAGCCGTTTAGAAGGGATCCAGTGATAAAATTCACCTATAAGATAATTATATATGCAAAGAATTAGTATACAGGTTTACGGGGTGACATAGTGCTTATACCCACAGAATCGCTACCATGTGGGAATAAATCCTTGCTGTGTTTGGGGTCCATGTATATGTAGGCCGGCATAACAAAAGTGACTGCCAATGTATTATAGAACCCACTCTTTTTGTTACGTCCTGTTGCTATGCTATCCTAAAAAAAGTTTTTTTTTTGCAATAAATACATTTGGTGAATGTATAGAAATGGAGAATTTTCTGGAACAAGTATCATCCGCATAATGTTTCTATGGACAATTTAAACGTTCAAATATTTTACTCGATTCTTCATCTTAATATTGGTCAAGTCTCTAACTCTATTATAATATTATTATCTAAATTGATACTATCATCTAAGTAACATATCTATTTTTATTAGTAAATCCACGTCAATAAATTAATAATTTGTCTTATTAGATTATACCCATGGCTTTGTTCACATGTTTATCGTATAAATGAGAAGATAACAAAGGATATAATTGTATTTTATTTTATATTAACTTTTACCTGCGACTTCGCGCGATGTAGATTGCATTTGTCCTTCGGGAACAGCATTATCTTTCTGTAAAAAATGTATATTATGTCCTTTTCTGTCCTGCCGACATGTACCCAAAATACAGGATATTCTGTCCGGTTGTAATAGCGTGAAAACGTAATAACAAACAAACTCAGATTCATATTAATAACATTATTAGGGATTAGTATTAGTAACGTTATATACACTATAGTTGTAATCTTGTCATCTTTTGCTGGTACCTCTCCATTATCAGTCCATAGCTATTCATCTTTAAATACAGACCATGTCCTTCTCCAGGTCCCAGGCAACCATTATGTTAAATTTTATTGCGATCGGTTTATTAGTATAGAGGCGACAAAAGTAGGAAACAAGTAGATATTGTTTATCATTATTTTATTAACTAGGAAGTTCCACGACTTCGCGTTAAATTACAATACATAACTTATAAAATAAAACCTAGCAGCACTTAGAGATAAGTTATAGGAAAAAGGCTACCATAAAAGCTTCCATGATAATCAATTAAATAGTGTTCTATTTTATCGATCTCAAATAAGCCAATGTCTATTTATACACGTAGTGTGAATTTCAAAACTATTTAAATACATCAATGTATTGAGTTTCACTATTTCAGTAATATTATTTAATCGCGAGTCAATCTTATCTGACACTATTCCATTCTGTATTTAACACGGTTATTAATTCATTTTAAATAAATAGGTAATTTATATTAATTATTTACCTACTAGATACGGCAACGTCGGTATCGTGAACCAGTTTCGATTGTCTTATATTTTGTATTGTTTTTTTAAGCTCTACATAGTGACGTCATCCTTCCTGATGATAAACACAGTGTAGTATAAAATAATATTAAGATAAAAAAAAATACTTTATACAATTTAGGCTCTAAGCATGCGCTTAAGAACGTCAAAACTTCCACCGATTGGGAAACTAAACCAATCGTTGAGAAGACGAGAGATTTAAAATTATTTTCTGGTCACTGTCACGTCGACTTTCTTAGAAATCTTTTTACTTTATATTTAAGGACCCCGTGTTGTAGAAAAGAGATAAGATACTATTAGGCAGACAATTCCAAACCTTCACAGTACATCAAAGATATGACGTATTGAGCTGTGGCTCCGGAACCCAGAATGTGTGGTTATATTGTGGAAGAGAAACTAGGGAACAGCTCTTCAGAACACTCGCCACGATATATATTGGAAATCATTACTTGAATAGTAGTCCGTGGAGCTTGAATCGAAGTAGATTTTAACATTAGGTGGTCTGGTTATTGTCAAAGATGTTCATATAAGCTTCAAAAAGCCTGAAGATTCGATTTTCAGTGTCCCACTACTACATGTATTTCTGTCATAAACCTCGGATGTAGTTGACAACATATGACAAGTACACGAGATGTTCAAAGTCAATTCTTAAGAGTATGTACCCTAGTATAACTCACTTCAGAACTATGGTTCTATTGTTTTTTTTTTTTATATTATAGGGGGCAAACGAACAGGTGGGTCACCTGATGGTAAGTGATCACCGCCGTCCATAGACACTAGCAACACCAGGGGAGTCGCAAGTGCGTTGCCGGCCTTTTAATATATGTGGGTCTCCGGCGCTCTCACTGACCGAACGAAACGCAACAGTGCACCCACTGTTACTTCACGTCGGTTTTCTGTGAGAGGGTGGTACTACCCCGGGCGAGCCGACCCATTCATGCTGAAACCAGTAATAGCTTCAGCGTAGCTCTACCACCTATTACATATTGAGGTTATAGGCTGTAGTAAGTATTTATCGTAAGGTTGACAGCAATCCGGTTTGCTATGTCATATCATAAAAAAATATGTCAACAATCCATCATCGGTCATCGCTGTATGACTGAGATTTCCCGACAGCTGGGTATATAGACTGATCTCGAAACGAAACAAACTAAAACAGTGTCACCGTAACGGCTTTATCGCCAGGTGCATCTTGATACCTTTCTTCATTACTCGATATACAGCGCCCGACCTCAAAACGATGCGATACGCGTACGCCTAAGCACGTTACTGTCCATACATGTGTGGTGCCCGATAGTCATGTCTTTTGACGTAGCAATTTCCCTTAGTGTGGCTATGTCAACAATATATAATCAATCCAAATCATTGATTTGCTATATATGTATGTATATATTACTGATGTCACTAGCTAAGTTGTTATTGTGCAATAGTGTAACAACATAAGATCAGGAAAACAATACTGCAACTAACGAATAAAGTTTAATAGTTTAAAAAAAAACCATTGCGTTATTTAAATGAGATTGCATTTTTACGTATAGATTTATGACTCGCATAAGCTTAACAATATCACAATTAATCCAAACACAAACTTAAAATAAGAATTGTCGATAGGTGTATCCGATCACTCGACGATCACATGCCCATTAAGACTTTTAGTAAACCTTATTCATTCCTTCACTATCCTATATTATCAGTACAGAAATAGTATAATTTCCTATATATATAGATAGCTTATCGTATGATTTATAAATTATTAACAATCTAGTGTCCAGTACATTAATGTTGTTCCACACAAATGTATGTGCCTATCTGTATATTAAAATGATAATAAAAATGCGCAGGTTTAAACAATTACATGATATATCTACAGATAACCGCATACATTCCTTGAACATTAACAAGCTCGCTACTAGATTGGACAATAAACCAATTCATATTTTTCTAATAACATAATGGTGGCAATTACCCTTGCAGTCCGCTTGGATGTTTGCAACACCAAAATTATCACATGCATACTACCGATCATTTAGAAACCTACTCACGTCCCTTTTGAAAAATCTTATAAAATTTCTGTTAAGACCTCATCCCACAACTGAGCGATTTAGTTATAAGGTGTTAAAATGTGACGAAGAATTTCCTGCCAATTGCAAGCGATGCGCCAAAGAAAATAGCCTCAAAATTGCTCGCAGTACTTACTATTCAAACGGCATAGCACACATACAAGGAGACGAAATCTTTCCTTGGATTTAAAGGATCGATACTGTTTGACTTTTTGAGCTGATTGAAATGGTCCTACCTGGTATGTCATTGCTCTCGCCTAAATATGACAACAGTGCCATGCTCAATTAATCTGAGGCTTCTGAGCCACACATTTAAGGGAACTAATTTCATTGAAAGTTATCAAATCACGCTATCTGTGATTAATTTTAAACTTGAATAATATTTAGCATATTACTGACATCGTATTACCAGATATGCTAATCTCAATTAATAATATAAACGCGAATATGAGTTTATTTATTTATTTCGTTTTGTTACCTTATCAGTTTCACAGATCATTAAATTTCGCACATGCGTTGTAAGGGACACAAAAAAGGCCATAGGATACCATTTATCTAGAAAATAGTATTATTCCCGAAGTCTACATCTGAAATCTACATTACTCGAGGGAAACCGTACGCAAAAGTTAGTAATAAGTATATAATTATAAGCACATAATTTTATATAACGTCGTTTAATTTCGAAAATAAGCTTGTCTTGTATTATGATAACCAAATATTTAATGTACAAACATATTATATGTATATATAATACCTAGACATAGAAAACTGGACATAATTTCATACAAAAATCAGTCCCATACGAGGATGGAACACGCGACCAATCGCTAACTTAGTACCTTGTCATTAATTTATTTAAAAACACAAAACAGATTCCTTCCTAAAATATTGTATAAAGATTAACGATGTTTACCTAATTCAGTCGCGTGTTTAAAAAGTTCACGTATGTTAAAAAGAAACCCACGAGACGTTACTTCATTTAGTTCTGATTGACTATTCTAGTATGTACATTTCCTTCAATGTTCGTGTTTCCTTTTATCTGGAATCGCTTTTATGTTTCGAATATTAGGAATATCGAATTTATACATCAATATTTTATATCTATTGATAAATGTATTTTAATTCATTATACAGTGTAATAATAATGACTGGCTTCTAGATATCCTACGGATTGGTGTAAACCTTTTCCTGTAGAAAGGTATAATCTTGAACATTATGTCCGTGTTAACTACGAAATCTATGTAACCCACGTATATAATTAGGTTACAATTATACTTCCGAAACGATCAACCTTATTAGATATTTTACAAGTACAAAGAGAGAGCAGAAATGTTGATTTCAAATTGACTAATTAATACTAGGTTTGTACCAAGCCATAATCAAGCTCCGACCGAACCAATACCAAATTATTTTTACGAGTAGGCTAAAGATATAGATAAAATTGTAGAGAAATGTGGACATATTATTTGAAACTAGTTGATTGATAGTTTGATACTCATAATTTCATTTGCGTTCTTTATTGTCTTAACAATATATTATTTGTTTAGAGGAAAACAATAAAAAAAAATTAATAGTAAAAATACAATGTTATCGGTTTGCTTCCTCACTTTAGCCTATACGTATGACACCGTTTGACGCTCTTCTCCACGGCAAGTATTTATTATTAATATTCTAAAAGGGGCTATGCAGGCTTTAGACCTTGTAATCGGCCCACAATGTTAAAGCTCCTTACCTAGTTCTATAGCATTTATGTGCTGTAGGACTTTTTGGCCCGGGAGCGCTTGTACCTCATCCGGGAGCAAAACAAGCTTTCCCAGTATCCGGTTACGTGTAAGTTTCAGTGGATCACATTCACACAAGAGGTATTTTGGTGTTTCACGACCGCTGTCGCAATATCTACACTCTTTTGTGCTCTGGACACGCATGTTATATAGGTGTTTCTTTAGGCGACAGTGTCCAGTAAGTGATCGCACTAGAACCCGTATCCTATTATATAATGATTCCTACTGAGCATCAGAGCCTCTTCCGCACTACGCTGGTTGAATGTCCTGATAAGCTTTTTGGAATGTTTTTGACCTAGTAAATTATACCAGTGCTTTTTGGCTTCTTCGTTGTAATGTTTCCTAAGGGAACTACGGTTTTGGGTATTCCACGGCAAGTAACCACACGTCGTTCAAAGTGTAGTACTTATAAAAGTTGTAGTTTCTCAAAACTTCAATAACCTTGCATGAAGATATCGTAATTTTTTTTTACATAAGGATAACGTTTCAAAGGAGTAAAAGAATATTGAAACCTATCAGTGTATTTTGCATGATGTACTTACGACGCCACAATTCTGCAATTTTTGAAGTGAAAACTTCTTTAGGCGCGTTGAGCAATTATTTGGGTGAACAAAAATTATGGAACTCGCGACATTGTTACCGAACGCTTTCCGTGAGCTATGTGTATATTGTGTACTTCTGCTACATAGTTTTTCATTGTTTTTAGTTTTCACTTGTGTCGGCAGTCTTTATGGACTGCCTCGTTTTTCTTAATCTAGATTATGGCTGGTCGTATTCCAAATTTATTATTATGGAATCGATATTTCTACTATTGTTTTGTCATTGCGAAAAACTTAATGGTTCATTCATGGCTATTTTCTTAACCGTCGTGTCGTAACAAATGATCAAACATCTACGCATATACCGAGACTTCTTTTTTTGAAGTCCAAACTAACAAACATTTAAACAATATTTGGCTTTTATGGTTTGATAGTTAGTTGGCCATGAGGTCTCTATGTTCATTTAAAGAAATGGTTTAGCTATGTTACTATACTACTTTTATATATTTTTTCTTATTATTTTTTTACAATGTTAAAATATATAATAAATATGAATATATTTATATATTCATAATTTCAAGATTTATTGTCTATAAGTATAATGAACTAGCTTCTGCCTGCGGCTTTGCTAGGGTTAACCTATTTATGGTCGCGCCGTTCATTATCAAGGTCTTACGGCGCATAATGTCGCCAAAGCGTGAAGGACACTATCAAGTTAAATCTACCGAAGACAAAAACTTAACAGGCGTTAAAATTTAACGTAATCATACTTTTGGTTCAATAAAATTGCTTATTACTATTTCGAACGACGGCGCAGAAGTTGCTTGGCGCATCAATGGACTTAAGCCTAGGCAACAGCACCTTTTTTTGAATGAAAAGCATCTTATGCCTTCTTAAAATGTATCCAAATTTTCATGATGATGGGTTGGGTAGTTAAGAAAGCGTGAAAGTGTAACAGACTTATAAACAAACTCACATTCGCATTTTTAATATTAGTCAGGATGGCTATATGGATCTGAGTTATATGCGACAGAAATGTGAATGTTAAGATATATATGTAGTGTAACTAGAATTGATAAGATTAGAATGAGTATATCAGAGGAAATTTGAAAATAGGCTCAGTGACAGAAAAGTTATGTAGTAATAGATTAGCATGGTATGTGTGAAGCGAAATCAAAAATAGTTTATTCAGATTAGGTCCTGAGAGGTGCTTATGAACGTCAAAACTACCACCGGTTCAGAAAACAACCCAGTTATCGAAAAGGGCCGGCAAAATCTCGAACGGGCTTATTGAAGTGAAACCTCTTATGGAAGGGCTTTGAAATTTTTATCGGCAACCTTTTTGTGTGACGAAAAGTGGTGGGGTTGAGCATTGTGGCGATTAGTGTATTGAAAAGACATGTTCATGTCCGATCACTCAAGTTAAGCACGTCGGGCGCGGTCAGTATTTTTTTTCTATTAAAATGTTTCCATGTAATACTAAAGCTTCACTTCTGTCGTGTGTGTTTACGACTCATCTTGTTTTAAAAATATATTTTGGAATAAAAATTAAAGATTAGATTAATTGTTACAACAATTAGCATAAAGAATATAGTTATAGGATTTTTCATAGACTGTTATTATTTTCCAAGAAATATAAAGTTTTTCATATTTTTGCTTATCTGTAGTAGTATATTTAAATGAGAATATAATTTAGATTGAGATATCCAAATAACAAACCAATTATAGGTAATGGGTACCATCTAACTCGCAATTGAAGAATATGCTCCCTTAAATGGCATGGGTCGTTTTATTTTATATTGATATGAAAAGATATATAATTTAATATAATAAATTATTTAATATAACTATGGAAACAGATGTGGTGCAAATAATTTAGAATGTATAATATTTTATTAGAAAAAGAAAACGTCAAAATGGGTCAAAAAAGGAGCAATAGCAGAGTACTACTCGATGTAGGCTTTATAATTGCATCCTTATATTGAATACAAAACCATAGAAGGAAAACTGTAATCCATACATAAACAATAACATAAACTTATGTTACAATTACAAGTAACTGAAATAATTAGTGAGAAAAGTAAATAAACACTGTATTACAATAATAAACATTTTCAATCTGAATTGATGAAATTATATTTACGATGACGATGAGCAATCTTCGTTTTTAATTGGATTCAATCATACTCACGCATTAAACGCTTCCATTACCGACCACTTAACCGAAGCAATAGCTGTGATAAACAAACATCCACCGAGTATCCATGCGCAACGTTCAAACCAATCTTCACTTAATTCGAAATCGCTTGTTACAGGAAGCTACATCAAAGACCACCGCGCATCAAAGCAACATCAATCCAGACCTATTAATAATATAATAACAGAAAAAATAAACATGTCTTTCTGTAATAGAAGCTAAAATAATCCAACACATGAGCTCCGAAATCGAAGAGAAAGAAATGCAAACTGTAGTTTCAACTTATGTAGCGCCAAATTTGATAGATGATACTAAATTAGACGATGCGAATTATGAATATAGGTATTCTGAAATAGATAGGCTGAGTCCGGACGTTGATGAGAAAATAAACGTCGACGATGACAGAGACGAAGAACTGATAATAACCGATGATGTCACAGAATCTCCTGTAGAACAGAATAATGGCGATAAACGGGAATCTTTTGAACCTACCTGGCATCCACACGTGTATGGGAAACCACCTAAAAAGCCAACACCACACACGATAGAGTATATTTTAGGGATATCGAATGAAAATGATACAAAGAAGGACGTGAGTCACCTGATTAACGTAAAAAAAAGTTTTGATGTGAAGAGTTTAACAGAAAAACACGTGCAAACAGACGACAGGAGGTATAATATAAGTTTACATAAGAACAAATTACAAGAGCAACTTTTACAAAGGAGTGCTAGAACTAGTGAAAGTGATTTCGATGGGAAAGTGTACGGTGTTAAGTGCGAAGAGCAACCTTTAAATTTGTCTGTGCCAAAGTCGAAGGATTCGCCAGGATGGACGTCGGGGCCGGACGAAGACAAAATTTGCAAAGGTGAGTTGATAATTTTGATTGTAAACTCTTATATATCCAGATAATCTATAAAACAGTCTTCCATAGAGAACCGTTAACTTACAAGGTAAGTATATAAAGTCGTCTACAAGAGTTATTATATAAAACTGTTTACCTGTTACCGGAATGAAATTGAATCCTTGGTCAGTTTTCACAGGGGAGCGCATATCGATTCAGCACGATTAATAGAATGCGGTTTATATGCATATCAAATTACAATGCAATAACAAAGCATACACTTCACTATGTCAGCAGAATGTGTATGATTGTCGGAATAAATCGGTCAACATATCTTATGTCTATTATAATTATTAATACTTATAACTTTGGTTCAAGCTATTTAGTATTTTTTATAATAATTACAAATGTAATATAAACATAAATATAAATTTATAAGTTTTGTAAATAAATGGTGACTCCGATTAAAAATAATTTAAAAAATATCTTTTTTGTAACTGCGTTCATACTTTTGGTTTATGAGAAAGACGTATGCTAAAGTTTCACATTTAAATGATGACAAAGGACGAAGTATGTAACTCGCTAAACTTAGAATTGAGACTATATACGAGTATATTAAGTAGATCTATCGAAACACACCGATAAGTTCTTGGTTACATATTTTCAATTTGCGGGTGGTACAATACTATGAGTAATAAAACCATGTTAGGCTTGCCCCACAAAGATATTCTTCAATAAAGGTCATCACGTCTGTAAAACTTTTTCTTCAACTCGTTGCGGACATATTTGCCATAGCAGTATAAAATCGTAGGTCAGGTTTTAGTACGACAAGGACAGTAGAAATCTAGTAGAGTTAAATTATGATTGGCACGCTAAGGTGAGGGGTGTCAGAGCGCCTAACAATTGGAAGATTACTCCGTTGAGTGACCAAGGTTTCGCAGATCAGAGTGTCGGGATAAAAAAATTGTTTTCGATTAAACATTTTCGAACAACAAGTAGTTCGAAATAATGGTAACTATAGTTACAAAAATGCAAGTATAAAAACTGGACATTTAGATATTTCCTAAAAACAAGTGATTGCGAAGCGATATGGTTGTGATGGATTTTTAGTTACGCGTAGCATAGCCACGCTGACCACGGTTGTTTCGCTATGGATAAATGTCAGTTTTTGCTATTTCATTACTTATTAATTCAAATTGTGTTACTTTGGCATTTATATTGTAAATATAGAATATGATAAACAATATTTGCAATGGTTATTTCGATATTATCTTTCATAAATATTTATATTTGCAAAGAAAACAGAAATAGGAATTCCTTCAGAGTTAAACACAAATCTTCAAGCCGGATTGGTAATGCATTTCCCCAAAGTCTTTAAACGCTTCGACAGTTAACCACGAAGTATAATCTAAATGCCTCAAGTGCCATTATTGTTATGCCCTCTAAACGCGGACGCCTTCGCTCCGCTGTCTTCCGACTAATTGACTCTGATTTACAACACGGTCGGTTTACAGCCGCTGCGGCCTCTTCGTGGAATACTGTTTGTTTATTTGCTCTCGTGTGTGGTATCTCTGTGTTTTTATATTGACACGTTATGTTATAGGTGCTTAAATGTTAAACGTTTATTACTATCGTCATAATTTTTTAACTTCACTTCTGCGTACTTTTTATTCTTTATAATATGCTCATCACTGGACCCTTTAGCTTCAATCGTGTAATAAAGAATATCAGATGTATCACTGGTCACATGAGGCATTCGTGTAATAAATCTCGATGGGGACATTAATTCTACCTAAACAATTCTATATCATCAGTTGTTTAATTTTCAACTCGGTACAGATTTAAAAACACATTTTTCATCTTTTATTTCTGGTTGACTTTACACGAAAAATGTTATTTTTACAACGTAACGAACACAATGCTAAGTTTGTATCTTTTTAGGTCGTAATATAGAGGTACAAGCTTCTCTGTTTGTGGCAGAAATACGACTGACAGCAGTGCTATTGCAGGTGATGACAGGTTCCTTATGAACCTTATGAAATATTTTTTAATTATCAATCACTCTAATTATCTTAATTATTTGTCTTTAATGAGCTGATTATTGTATTCAAAGATATTGCAAATGATCGCTTTTGGAATAAATAAAGTGTAACACATTTTTTGCATATATTACAATATGCGTTAGTGAGACTATAAGGACATAATATTACAACGTTAAAGGTACAGTACATGATCGACCCTGTACTGTATAAACTCGAGTAGGTTATTACCAGTATACCAGCATATCGATTCAATGCCCGTGAAAACAATATCGTAAGGGTTTCTGAACGCTTGAAAAATAACCTTTTAGTGGTAGGTATTATATACGGGTAAATTCGGTGCCGTGTAAATCACCAATACGTCGTGGACAATTAAGGACACGCCTTATATTACGCCTGCTATATTACACAGTAATAGGACATTAACTATTTGATGTTATAACCTTACAGTGAAGTTAAAATTATGTTAAAACAATATATATCAAAGAAAATAGCAAAATTAAAGGTTTTCTTTATCACTAGTCTTTATCAATGACAAATGTATTACAAAGCTTAAGTGATGTTTTCCTGTTTATTGCTCTAATCTCTGGAACTACTAGTTAGAATTGAAAAAAAAAACATTTTTATTGCTTATGTATTAAAGTAAGTTTTAGATTAACTAAATTTATACTACTACTCCTAGGAAAATTGCAAATACTATACAAAGTGTAGGTCGGAATATACACGAAGTGAGAATGTAATAACAGTGTGGGCGGGAAAAATTTAAATATTATAATCGCGAAGAATAGCCGTTTCTGTACATTCGTATTGTTTCACTTTCCAATTAATTGAAAAAGACAATATAAAAGTGGATGTTTTTTTCTTTCATATGATGGAACAAAAACATTACGAAGTAACCATATAGAGTCTAAATTCGTTCAAACATAAAGTTGTCATCAAACCTCCGGAGACATTTAATATTATTGCACTTATTTCTGGCGTATTGCAAGGAATGGTTATACGTATTCTAGTCCATAATGCTTTAATCGGGCTCACTGCTTCGACGTTCAATTGTTGTTGCTCTAAAAACTATTTGCATACGATTTTGACATTTAAATCTGTAATTGTAAAGTTCAATGCGCTGTTGTGAATATGCAAATATAAGTTTGCCGAATGTAATGTGAGCGTAGAACGTCCAAGCAATAAGCTATTGGCCAATGCAGCTGCGCTTTTCATTCTAAGGGTTGCCAATTTATTTTTGGATTTAAATTTATACGGATTAATATCGTCTAGGTATTTTAATGTGGGGTTATTGCGTCAATCGTGAGCCGTTTTGTTCGTTGATGTATAGCTTAAATGAATCTGCAGGGCTGGCCTAATGGATCGCATTTAAATGTGGAATGATTAATAAGACAATTATGTATAAATGTTTGCATGGAAACAGGTTAAGGCATTAATTAACCGTTTATTATTTACACGTGTATCGTTACGCGGCAAATCTATTAGCGGATAGGCAAAAAGCCATGAATTTTATAAAATTTCTAGTTTGTATCCGTGACTTCGTTCAGTGGAAAATTATTTTATTGAAACTAAGGTTTTTACTGAATGTCTTTTTGTCTGTCTTTCACTTGTTATTAACATTATGTCAAATTATTAGAAGTTCATCGACTTTAAATGACTTCTATGAAAGTTTTACTCTTGCTGTTTATCTCCTATAGAAAAACGTTATGATATGTAGTCAAGGTAATATTGTGAAAAGTTTTCTATCTGGCTGTGAACGTCATATTAAAATTAGTCTAGCCGTCTCAGTGATTAACTTGTGTAAAAAATATACACTTCAATTTTATTTGTCTGTATACATATTCGCATTACATTATAAATTAAGCATAATATATAATTATAAAATTGCTACAAATACAATACCTAGTTAAAATAATATTGAATTATTGTTATTTATTGAATGAGGCTTAAGTACTTTTCTATATTGAAGAAAAGTTAATATCTATCGACAAAACAAGCAGGAAATTCTAATTGATGCTTCAGTATTATTACTTACTTTCAAGTATAACTTTAATAATGAATTGACTCTTTGTCCGTTTCTATATAATCTCAAAGATAGCCTTAAAGTTTTTATTGCTGTACTTGTCACAGTGGACATGCTTTTAACTTCTGCACAAATTGATTTAAATGTATTGTACGATATGAATTGATAACTATTGATACACTTAGCTGTCCCGGCGAACTTCGTACCGCCTAACAGTTAATGATTCTCGTGTTAATTTTTACCTAAACTTAATTTACGATTTTATTATCGTAACAAAACGATTACTAAAAGTTTACCAAATTAAATAGTTTATTACGATAATATTTATAAAGTAAACAAATATTGAATAAAATTACAAAACCAAGTATTTCAATAGCATATCAGCAAGACATATGCTTTGTTGATGTTGTATGTTTTGCTCCATGTTGTATATTTTGGTCACTTTTGGGTTTATTGTCTTTAGTGAATCACTAAAGCTACTTATTACTAACTTATTTATGTAGCGCCACAGATTTCAATGATTGAGGCAAGAGTTTATTTCTTCGCCAACAGCCGATCCCAGAATATCTGGAATTGTATTTAGATAACACCTTCATTTAATCATTCATCATCTCATTGCACTTTCAAAACATCTGGATTGATTGAGCAGATATTTTAATGTTCGGTTAATTCATTCCAATGACATTTTATGCACCGTTATGCATTCGTCCCAGATGATGATTTTAAATGTAATTAAAACTTTGCCCGTCGCAAAGCGTTACATGACCGTTTTTTAGTAATTTGAATGTTCAACTGAAATATGAATGCTGAAGTCATTCTATTACCGAAGGAGTAATTGCTTTACGGCTTTGTTGGCAAATATTAAATTGTCTTAGTCTTAGTATTTTTAATAATAATACTTGCATAATAAGACTTCTTGATAACACTCGCACAAAACAAACAAATCAGTTGGTAACCTTTCAATGGTTTTTTGCATGGCTAATAATCCCCCATGTTGTCGCTTAACTATTAACCTAATTGATTATGAAATAAAATTGGCCGTGATTGTAAGAACATATATCTGTGTCGATTGATTGAGGTTAACTTTACTTAATTTTTTCTCTATTTTGATCACAATGAAAGCCATAAGCGTGCCTGAAATATGCTGTCAATTGTAAAAGACGGCTAAGTTTGAAAGCTGATTTATTAAATATTCTTTTTTCATACTATTTTTTCAATATTTTCGTAGTTATTCTGTCGGGCTAAAGAGAAATCTAAAAATGATGAATATCGGTTCAATCGTTCTTGAATTATAAATGGTGTTTTTATATATATAGAAGAGAAAATAGATAGAAATTCTAATTTTTTATGTTTTTTTTTTTATATTTGAATATTACAATCTTTTCTTAGTTTAATAAAATAAATATCTGAACGCAAGCATAAATGTTTGGACAACCAATATATATGTCAATACTTTTTGATTACTGACATTATTATACATGTTTTAAATCGAAAATACACCATCATCCGAATATTGTGAATATATGTCGTCGAATCGAAACGTTTATTTAAATACGTTTTTTTACTTAAAGTGAGAGTTTACCGTATCCACGGCATGAGCATTAAATGTTTGACAGTTATGAAACTCATGAATATTTTATATGGGAAAATTTATTTTCTTTTATTTATAGTCAATTTTTCCAATGTTTTAATAGTTATTCTGCTATTCGGGCTGCAAATCCAAATAATCAAATATAATGAAATTCGGTACAGCCGTTCTTGAAGTATAAGTGTTCGAACAAACCCAACTTTGTTTTATATATATATATATATAGATGTAGTTATTTTGTATACAATATATTAAACCATTTAAAAACATTTAAAGAATAATGTGGCAATAGAATTTTAAAATTAGTATAGAATTTCAAATAATATTAAAAATGAACTACTTTAGTTTAGATATTATTAAGTACCAGCTTTTGCACGCAATTTCGCTCGCGTTAATGTAAATTTGATTTATACCTACCTTAGAAATAGTAAGTATATTTCATTTTCGAAATGAAAATAACCCTATGTATTTTCTATATCTCTGACAACGTTTATGCGAAATATTATGATCGGTTCAGTAGTTTAGGTGTGAAATACGTAATAAATAACCAAACTCATATTTGCATATATTAGTTAAGACTAGTTGAGATGAATTCTTATTTTATGGCGGCAACCCTAACGCTATCGGAGTGTTTGCGAAGCATCATCTGCAATTCGCAAAACATCTAACGACTGTTTAATTTGTTGCTCTCTGCTGGCCCTCTTGTTTAGACTACCATCAGTTACTATATTTAGTGTATGTGTACACCGCGATACTTTATTACTAAATTTATTTTATGTGATGTATAAATTTCACATAAGCTATTCTTATTTATTTAGTATTGTAGCTTTGATGATACTCCCTGGATACGATGTTAACATTCTATAAATGGAATAAAGGTTGGTTCTTAATTGTAACTCGTTAGCGTATTAATTGGAACACGGGTAATGTATGTAAGTGCATTGCTATAGAACAGCTGCACCTATTTGAATAATTCTTTTATAATGTTAATGTCTTCAAATAATCATCATAATATTCTTGATATCTTCAGAAATCTTGATAGTAATGAGATTAACGTTCAACTATTCATTTGGTATTTAATGTCATCAGTCGTACTGTAAAGGACAGACGGGTCTTATATTCTTCGTTAGTATATCCGTGCGAAGCCGGGTTGGGCAACTAGTATAAATTATTATACGATATCTCATTTGTCTAACAAATCAATAAAATTAGATTGCGTTTATGCTTAACCCAAGCTAAACATCGAGACGTTTACACCCATTTTGAAGATTTGCAGCTAAATATAGAGCTTTTCGGTGCACTGCCCGGATATCATCGTTAAGATTTGCTATATGTTCGGAGAAGTAATTGGGACATGTATAAAACATTTGAAGAGGTTAAATAATTGAAAAAAAAAATCCAATTAAAGAATAATAGTAAGTATGCAAAGAAAAAATGGGAACAAAGTTGCAAATATTACTTATTATAGTAATAACTTTAGTGTTACTTGTGACTAAGTGTAAGAACAGATAATACAAAGACTGCTAAAGACACAACTATAAACAGTCATGTATCTTTATTATTTTACTAATATTGTAAATGCGAATGGGAGTTTTTTACGGTTTATTTACATAATAAAAGACGAATTTTCTTGACATCGTTACAATAAACTTAAAGACATAATTTAGATGTGGCTCACATGACGTAATCTGGGGCTTGTTTTATTGGTCCTTTTTTAACACGCTTATATCAGTTTCACCTGTATGTTTGTAACTGATTCTTTAGCCTCGATTAGCCCTACTTTAAGCGTTTGGATTTGAATGAAACTTGGCACTCATGTTAAGCAAATCGACCTAAAAAGCGAAAAATAAATTATAGATTAAAAAACTAACAAACACGCTTTTAGAGATAATCAAAGTAAAAAAAATATTCTTAGCATAAGAATAAAATTACTGATGAGAAAATTAATGTCACTATTATAAAATGCTTTGTATGATATTTTTAAACTAACTACCAGATCTATTGGTTACGAAACACAGAGTTAAATTAAAATGTCATACAAAGCACTCCACGCTTTTATAATAGTAACATTAATTTTCTCATTAGTAATTTAATTCTTATGCTAAGAATATTTTTTTTACTTTTTAGTTTGATTATCTCTAAATGCGTGTTTTTTAGTATTTTTAACTATAATTTTTATCCTATAAGTCACGTCATACAGATGGTTTGGAATTGGCTGCAAGGATACGATAAATTGTAAAATCATACTATTTACTTTACTGAAACCTCCATTTTTTATATAATTCACATTTCATGTTATATGCCGTAATTCAGCATAGAAGGGATGAAACGACTTAAATATATCAGAGTGTTGATGACTAAATTATGTCGTATTCAAGTAACCTGTCGATCGACGTAGATTTGTATCCTACAATGAGCCTCAGCTTTCAGTAAAGGCAAATATCGTTATAAGACTTTTAAAAGCCTTTTATGATGCTCACTTGGTAAGTTATCGTCTAAGGTTGAAAGTTAGTCGGCATTTATACTTCTGTTCCGTTAAAGAAAAGTTGAGGATGCTATTTTTTGTCCCACTTTTATTAATACCAAAGTAGGAAATAACGAAAAATTCTGTGGATACGACAAAGTGAAAAAGATTATAGAAGTTATTTTAATATCCCATGGGTATAAAGCGGTTGGTACGCTTTAATCTATACGGCCGGCGCGATGTTACTCCGGGATATAAATCACTCACATCTGAAGAAACTCCACGTTCCATATGTATGTTTAATTAATCAGTTAATTGTCCATCCATAATTATTAATAGTTAATGGTTTAGCTGTTAATTTTGTTTCGTTCATTTTACTTTGTATTTTCGGTTTCGGTTTATTTATGATTGGTTTTTCGATTTCAGATCAAGTTTAAAAGAACTACTTAATTAAAATTGATGACATTAAAGTGATTTAAATATTTTAGTAAATTCTTCCTGGAAGAATTCAGACGGAAATGCGAAGTAATGTCCACGCTATTATTTTATGATGGATTTCCGCAAAGTAATACCTCTATCAATCAAAATGGTACAATGGTATTTTGGTTCCCATAGAGTTATCAGAACAATGACAATGTTCGCCACACTTAATAGAACTCATTATAATAAAAAAAAACTCTTGAATTGCGCAACCTGTATAGCATAATAATATTTGAAATTTGCATTCTTTTTCACATCTGATGAGAGAAGTCTCGTTCTGTCATACGTTAAGAATTGGTGTTAAAAGGAGACGGGATGAAACGCAACTTTTTGTAGCGAATGATTTTATCTTGATATGCTATGCTAGAACTGTGTTAACGACGTTAGATTGAGTCTAAACATTGAGTTCCTTCCTTGCTTCGCGGTGGGCATTTAAATTAAGTACCAAGTTCAGTATTTAAGCTCTACTATTGAACCTAAATGTAGTGGGTTTCGATCCCAAGCACAGGATAGATTTACATGCGACTAGTAATTGTTCGCGACTACACGTTTTATTTTTTATTATTTGACAACAATCTCATCTGATGTTAAATTACGATATGGTCTAAGATCGTAAACACGCTAAACCTAAAGGAGCTCTTGCTCTCAAATGCGTCTGCGGGAATATACCAATAGGTGCTTGACGACAGATTTTAAACTAGAAAGTCTCTTACTAGTCTGGTGATAGGGCCACACCATGCTATAGCTCGCGATGTTTTCCTTCATCGAAAGCTCCGACTCATTTGGAAGGATTCGATATTACGCCGATCGACGCGTTGTCCGACAAAGCGAGATAATTAA
The DNA here is from genome assembly GCA_035772565.1 of Antheraea assamensis. Lineage (NCBI taxonomy): Eukaryota > Metazoa > Arthropoda > Insecta > Lepidoptera > Saturniidae > Antheraea > Antheraea assamensis. The sequence continues at coordinate 4,554,173 of JAQQSE010000045.1, forward strand.
AGTGGCACTTTACAAATTTTACTCACTTTAAATCTTAATTTAGCGAGCCCTTAATATCCTGTTACATTTTAAGATAACAGGTATCTGAGTGGTCTAGTATAGCGCTTCTCGGCCACTGTCATGGTGTATCCAAATTATAGTGTAGTAGTTTACGTAGTCTGGCAATTAAAAATAAACAAAATATTTCATTATAATTTGGAATCTGTCATTTTTATATGATTGTTCATTGAGTTTTTTCATTTTGGCGCCAATACATTGAATAATGTTTTGAGATATTAAAATAGAGTGAGGTGATAAAGAGAACTGAATTGCTGTGACTGCATTATACAAAGGAGGTATGCAGCCAAATGCAATTTTTACAACTCTCCATACGCTTGGTATTAGTAAAATGTTTGTGTACCGGGCTATTAATAGGTACAATGAGACCTCTTCTGTTTGTGACAGAAAAAAATCTGGCCGTCCACATAGTGTTCGTACGAAAAAGGTGATCAAAGCAGTAAGGGAAATAATTCGAATAAATCCTGTCCGAAAGGAAAAGATTTTATATCGGGAAATGAAGATAACACCTAGTACTATGTCGCGTATTTTAAAAGATGACTTAAGACTTGCAGCCTATAAGAGACGTACTGGTAATTTCTTAACTAATAATTTAAAAAAGAATAAGGTGGTAAAACCGAAACAACTACTTACGCGGTACGCAAAGGGATGTCACAGAAAATTTTTGTTTACGGATGAGAAATTTTTTACAATTGAGCAACATTTTAACAAACAAAATGACTGTATTTATGCTCGAAGCTCTAAGGAAGCTTCCCAATTAGTCGGCAGAGTGCAACGTTCGCACTATCCGACTTCAGTGATGGTTTGGTGGGGTTATTAGTTATGATGGAGTGACTGAGTTATACTTTTGTGAAAAAGGTATCAAAACATCGGCACAAGTGTACTTAGATACCATTCTTAAGAAGGTAGTGAAGCCCCTTAACAACACCATGTTCAATAACCAAGAATGGTCCTTCCAGCAAGACTCGGCGCCGGGTCATAAAGCTCAGTCTACGCAGTCTTGGTTGGAAACGAACGCTTCGGACTTCATTAGAGCTGAAGACTGGCCGTCGTCTAATCCCGATCTTAACCTGCTGGATTATGATTTTTGGTCAGTTTTAGAGAGTACGACTTGCTCTAAACTCCATAATAATTTGGAGTCCCTAAAACAATCCGTACGATTCACACTGAAGAATTTTCCCATGGATAAAGTGCGTGCTTCTATCGATAACTGGCCTCAACATTTAAAGGACTGTATTGCAACTAATGGAGACCACTTCGAATAAGCTTTTTATATTTTAAATTGTTTTATATTTATGTATTAAGCTAATACACTGTAAAAGTAATAAATGTTATTTGCAATAGATTTTTTTTTCTTTGTTTCAGTTATTATGTCAATGCTAGGTATATATAGCAGTATCTATCCTCATAAACTGTCTAGTTCATAATTTTAACAGAAGTAATATTAACTCGCTTTGTTTGTTTCTTACGCTTTCACACCTTAACTATTCAACCGATCACCACGAAATTTTGCATACATATTGTCAAGAGTATGTAGAAAAAAAGACGTATAGTACTTTTTAGCAAGAAAAAATGCTCTCTCTATGGGATAAGTGAAATTTACATTAACGTGAACTAAGCCACGAGCAAAAGCTAGAGAATAATATATTCTTGTTTTACGCAACCACGCATCACAAAGTACGGATGTCGTTGATTGTTGCTTAAAGGTATAGTATTATTAGTACATAACAGATGGCGTGCGAGTCGTTTTAACATATTAGTGTTTATATAAGACTATAAATAAAGAAGTGGATTTGATCGTCGAATGTCACATCTGTATTTGAGTGTTAAATATCAATAATTATATGCATGTAATACAAGTTAAGCTTAATTTAAAATCAAATGGCCTTGTCTGGAATCGTTCCGCGATTTTATTATTATTAAGAATGAATATTAATTAGTATAAAGATAAACGAAACCACTTTGGTCTCGATGCTAGTTGCATTCTCTAATAAAACCAGTTTAATCAGAGTTATTCGGTTTTACATTCTCGTCACTCAATTCAAATGAATCCGTTTAATAGGCCAATAAATAATTTGGGTTCGTTCGACATGTCGCGCTCTAACTATGTAACAGACTTTCGAATTCAGTCGTATAATTTATATTTCACAACACACATCACTACCTAGTTATGTATGCCTCGTCGATTTTACGTGTAGTTTATTTTTTATTGTCTCTTTGTTACTATTATGGGCACTGGATATACGCCCTTTAAGCCTAATGTCTTACTATTTTTTAATCTGCAAACGTTTCTCTGCCAATTATGTCACGCAAAATGCAACCAATATTACGGAATAGTGAATAATTCAAACAATTTTTATGATTATTATTTAAATTAAAACTACAGGAAGCTCATTGTTATATTAGGATAAGCTTTTTATTGTATTAGGATAAGATTATTATAGCCACAGCATAACAAAAATGTCATTCAGGAAGAACGTAGCTATGTAACAGCGCCAAAGATGGACCTAAATCGTAGACATCTGTGACGAAATATTAATGCATGGCGCCCGTGCGAAGTCAAGGCGAGTTGCTAGTTAAATTAATATTATAAATTTGTGACTGTTTAATAAATGTTGTATTTAAATGGATGATCGTTATTTATAACTAAAAAAGAACAGCTACACTGCATATAATCCAAATATAGATATGAATACTTATTACATGTATTATAACATCGAGAAAACTTAACGACAAACATATACCAATTTTAGATTCTTATATAATATTTTAACAGTTTTTTTTTTTAATTTTTGACTAGATTATACGCAAGCTATATTCAGAGCGGCCAAAAAGATTGACGAAGACTGTACTAAAAAGCATTACCACAGATAATAATTTTAACAATACGAAATTAATCTATTCGTTCGCTTGATTATTCGTACCACTATATTTAACTAAGCCGTTTAATAGGCCAATAAATAAGATGGTACGGGTTGAGACACAGCGTTGTAAACTATAGAATGGTCTTTTGAAGTCGATCGGTTTATTTATGTTTGTTCTCTATTGGAACTTGTGGATTCAGTAGCCGACGAGTTCACATTATTTTATGGTATGCTCTGTTAATTTGATGGACTTCATAAAAATTTTTGACGACAGAACGATAACACGTATAGATGTCCCTTTTCTTTGTGTTGGATTAACAGGATGGATATTGTTTGGTAAAAAAAAAAAAATTGTTATTTGGCTGGTGGTCGACACTTTGTTCTTATGAAAATGGTTGCGATATTTCATGTGAACTAGGTGCTTTATCTCAAATTATTTTGAAATTTCTTTTGACGTAAAAAGTAATTTTGACATTACCGATTTGAATGTATTAATACTGCTTAAAAGATTAAAAGTATCGTCTAAATCGGTTTAACCGTTTCAGAGATTAGCGCGGAAGGACAAAGAAACAAACATCAAGAAATACACACTGTCATTTAATTAGTTTTCGATTAGAAAAACTTTTTATATATTAATTGTAATTTTTAATTAGTAATTCAATATAGAACAGATATACAAACTACTTCGTAGTTTTGTGATTAAGTGGTAAAGTTTAATTTTAATTATTACTGTGTAACCGAAATGTTATACAGGTATCTAATTTGTGATACTTGTAGAAATCTGAATAACGATGAAAAGAAATTACCAACACAGTATAGATATAAAAAAAAACTTTTGTTCAAAAATAAAATGGCAACTGTGCAACTACACGTGAATTCTATCAACATTTTTGAAGATTTAACTACTATCTTACTAATTCCCTGACTTTTTATAAGAATATTTTTGACCCAATTTTTCACTTCTCAGTACGAATGTTCAAACATTTTCTTTCATTCAAACCTTGCCCTAACGATTACAAGCACAATACAAAAAAGAATTAAAAAAATTAAGTAATTCGTTTATTATATTTATATAGATAATTAATAATTTCACGTGGTCTATATTAATCACCTTTACATTTTGGTATTTTATACTAGCTGATACTCCCGACTACATCTGCGATGTTTATTATTTTAAGAATATATTTTATGTGCAGAGGTAATACCATAATCACTAAACCGCTTGCCCCACTGCTCTAGGCCAAGAAAATAAACATCGCTGAAAGCGTGCTGCTTATGAAACTTAGTTCCTAAAAAATGTAACAACTTTATATTAAATAAAGCAATGGTCGTCATACTTCTTAAGATAAGTGTTTAAAAAATATAAATGTATTTTTTTATATTTTCATTTGTCCAGTAGGTACTTTTTGAGTGATGCGCGCAGAACGGCAGACCTCTGTCATTGTGTTTGTATAGATAACAAACGTAAAATCTCATGTCCACTATCAAGCAAACTCTAAATATCTTATTTCTTTTCCTTGTCAATATTAAACATAGAACTTACAATTTTTTATCAAAATATCAAAAAGCTTCGATATAAATGAGGTTCTACAGCCAATTATAACAACCTAGTAAATAGTTAAAATAAAATATCGTGCGAAAACATTAATACACGGTATAGTACTGTCTAGTAATACAGTTTACAAATTTCGGAATATAAAACGGTAAATTGTTTGTTGTCGTCAAATAAATCTGTGTTTTATTTCAGTACAGTTATTATTATATACAGCATAGGAGTAAATAATTATATACCAATTCTCAATTAGTGATAAAATAATAAAAGTAATCGTGTTTAGCGTAATTGCACATTGAACTTCCGAACGATGCGTCTCGTACATATTGACAGGACGGTCTTAAAAACTGTTAACACGAACTCGTTACCGAACAAAAGGCAATAATGAAATCGAATTGGCATTTAGAACCACTAATAAAACACCTATCGAAACCAATAAAACTGACGGAACCGAGCCGCGTAAAACTGCCCGCTGTATATCTGCGGTGTCAAATACGCAGAGAAAAGAAATAAATTTCGGGAGATCTCCGTTAACAAAACAGCCTGTAGATACGTCGCACCTGTGATGCGGGGGAATGACGATTCGCGCCAGATGTCTTCATTCCTTTCTCTGAATCATTTAATGCTTTAAAGATCTGTTAATTAATGGACGCTTTCAAAACTTAACTCGGATAATGTGTATACTTATTAGAATCTGTTAAGTTTATCTTTACGATTGTCATCTTTTTATATAGTAGACAGATCTTTATTATCTACGGGTATGCGAGCTGTTTCAACTCCGTTATCAGGCACGTGTGTGACAATTTCTAACATAAGTATCACAACATTACGTTTTTATAGGGGTTAATGAGAATAATATCAGTTACAGCCCACATTTAATTCAATTAAAGCAGGTAGTTATCACGGAGCATCAAATACACTCTCACGTGAACAAAGATGTACGATCCAAAGATAGCTGTATTTTTAGAAATTTAAATTCGTTCAATGGAGAATATAAAAAGCAAACATCGTTCCTAATCAATTTAGGAGCACATTTTTTATAAATAAAAACGCTTGAAATATCTAACTTCTGGATGAATATTTGATACTAGTAAACGTTCGCAACTCTCTACGGGTTAATTACTACTTATAACAATGAAACAACCTATGCCATTTAGGAGTAATGTAGCTGTTTTCAGTAAAACTATTTTTAGTATTGGTTAGGTAATATGGCGGCCATATTATTTTACCCATAAATATTGTACATAATATTATACAAATTCGTAAATTCACATGGAAATAAGACAAATCAATATTTATAAAATGTAATATAATTATATAGCAATGATAGATTATGAAACGTAACGCGTAACTAATTACATAAAAAAAGGTTACAAACATTAAGCAACGTTTTAAAGATGACATAAAATTCTAAGTAACTACAACATTGACAATGTTATTGACGCAATCATCGAGCCGGTTCGCGGTTCAGCGATTCCTCGCTGTCGCTCTCGGAACTGATTGTTATGTTTGAACGCGGATACTGTCATAAGCGAAGCGATTAGCGAGTAAAAATCAATTGATTTTCAAAAGGATAATTATTTTACTTTTATTTATGACAGTTAAAAAATAACAACTCACTGTCCAAATTCTTTTCATATAATAATCGATAAAGGTGGTGACTTACATAAAAATCTACTAAACTGATTTACACAATATGTATTCTGCAATAACTTTGTTATGTTATATAGATTCGAGTGCTGGACTACGAAAGAGACGGATGAGAAAAAATTACATGTGACTGAGATGCGAATGTCAAGATGAGTGTGTGGTGTAATTAAAACGGATTAAGAGTGAATATCTCGGAGGAAGTTTCGTTAAGTTGTCGAAGAAGTTGAGAATTGATAATATAGCATATAATGAGAAGAGATGAATGAAATTGAATAAAAATTAAAATGAATTAAAATGGGAAAGTTTTGAGTATGAAGGTAGACGGACAGAAGAACGAAAAAAGGTATGGATGGAATGTGTGAAAAATGATGTGTGTAAAAAAAATGTGAATACTGAGCTGACATCAGACAAGGGTGAGTGATAAAGGTAAACATGTTGTGCCGATTCTACTTAGGTGGGATAAGGGCAAGAAGACGATGATCATATTTTACAGTAACTTAATGATAAACGTTGCACTGACTTTAATATTCTTGACAATTATTGTGGTATTTTGGTCAATTTAAGCAATACCTTTAATGTAGTCTATAATTTATAGCCTAAATGTTATTTTGGTGTATAGTATCCGTATCTCATTTTAAGACCAATCCTTTCCTAAGGGATTGTAAAAACGCAGTTACCTAAATTTACCCGAATTTATATCTAAATACCCAATACCCACATTTATGTATGAACTTTAGTTGTATACACTTTTATATGAGTTTTCTATGATTAATTTAAACATAAACCTCATAATTTATATTGTATTCAAATATAAATCGCTCCTTCCATAATTCTGCTATCTATTCAATTAATAACTGTGCGCACACGCCGCGTCGTCGGCTGCAATGTGAGCTTTTCTCACGTATTACAATTTGCGCGAATGTGCGTGCGTTCACACTAAAAGACTTCGCGTCGTTATGAATTATTACATTTTACGCGGTTTGCATATGTATGAGACAATGATTGACACAATGCTTTATCATAAAATGATATAATTGTTTCATATTCTAATATATTTTGCTTACACAAAAACAATGATAATTACTCGTACAGCGAACGAAATGTGTTCAGAATACTAAAATAAATAATTTGAATTTACGGTGAAGGAAAATATCATGACATGTATTTTCTGGAAGAAACTTATAATCCTCAAATTACTATTTGTTGTTTTTTTTTTCGTTTGATTGAACGTGTTTTTACGTGCAACATCCAATCAGATGTGAAAATTTGTTGGATTCTATAAGCTATCGATTAAGGAAGTTTTTAGCTAATTATTTAAAATTACGCTACGACTCTTAGGAGCGAAGCAATTACGATAGAAATGCAATTCAGAAAATAAGTATGTGAAAATTAAACGAAATATAAGTGTTGACGTTCCGTGTGACGTAGCGAATGCCTACTGGGGCCAAGGAAAGGTTCATGGTCTGACATTCGACAAGCATTATCGAACTGTGAACGCCCACTTCAACAAGGTAATATACGTTGAAAGTAATTCCGAATTTAAAAATTATACACGAATTAAGCCTGTCTTCATAACTAGGCAAATTAATAAAGCTTATGAGCAAGGAAGATATAATCTCCAAAATATCTAGATAGAAACTTTAATACTAGTACAACAGCAGTAAACAAGGCTATTATACTTAGGTAACATGCCAACAGCGGTTAGGCTCAAACGTTTCCGACGTCCCGCCAACAAGCTGCGAGAGAGCAATCAATTCATCAGTTAAACAGTCCACGCCAATTATAATCGTTGGCACCGGTGCACGCCGCAACTGCAATCGATGTACTTTGTAATAAATCATTCCTTTCTGTTAGTATACCGGTGCTGTTCAGCATATTTGACTCTTTAAATTTCCCTTTTTTTTTTCTAAAATCTTTGTCGTAACAATGACCAACGTCAACGTTTCATTTCAATAATATTTTTATATCGGTAATTAAAGTTCAATCGAACACTATTTTTTGTTTTCTTACGTTAGCACCTGATTCTCAATATTACAAATTATAAGTACCATTATGAAATGGCTATTATTACTAAATATCTTCTGATGACGTTAATGACTTTGGTGACGTCTTCGTTTTCGGGTTCCGTGTAATTACTTCCCAGCCACTTCACTTGTGCATGTAGGAGCCTAAATTGGTTCAGAGAGTGTAATATGTAAACTCGTTACAAAGACTTATTTATATTTCAATAAATGGATGTTTTATATACTGATCAAGAGATTATTCAATTATTTCATTGACATCTCCGCTATGAAATAAATTAACACGTTTCAGCCAGTCTCTGTAAAAAATTACATTCAAGATTCATAGAATTACAAGCACAATAACTAAATTATATTCCATAAAATACCACCAACATTACACAATATAGAGAGAAACAACTCAACTTTATGAATAACAAATGAAAGTTACTACATGACAGGTCAGTAACCCACCGAATACTGCTGGCTTGTTCAGTGTAAAAGTATTCAGTATATTAATAATGTAGACAAGACAATAAGATTGTTATTCGCGAGGAGTTGAATGTGCCATCCACACTCTTCCAGTACACAGAAGGCCAGATTATTACTTTGCGGCACAGATACGTGTAACGGTTATGCTTCTATAGTCAACATTATTTATAGGCCCTACCAAATTTATTAACATTTTGAGAGTATATTTTCAAACTACTTGGAATACACTTTAGTGCTGTTAAAAATCTCCTTGTATTTTATGTCAAGAACTTCTTTGTGTTTTTGTATTTTAAGAGGACATATTCTATGTCAATAATTGTAAAAAACGGCGATGGAAGTAATAGCATACAAATTTTAACTATCTAGTACTGACTTCGAATAGAACCTGGAAAATTAAAAGTGCTATCCTTTTTAATTCAAATCTTTCGTAAAGAATAATCAATCTATGGCACATATATTGCCATCAAACTTACAAAATATATGTTAGCACTATGAAGTTGAAGAGATTGTTTAGTCTTCTGTTTGTTTGTACACCAATGCGTAACAGCAATTTGTTCTGTTTGTTTGTAAGTCAAATTAAAAAAATATATTTTTGCATTTCACAGTCTAATTATAAAGGAACTTAATAAGCTGTGTAACATCACGCTATGGTTCTAATGAGCGACGTAAAGTGATGTAAGCGACGAAGGTGTAAAATGTAGGTCAGAAAAAACTTAACAAAAATCAAATAACGTATGTGCGAGCGGGGTTGTTGCGTGTCGCGGGATATTAGCGACTGAGTGTGCGAAAAAACTATACGCGGGCCACATCTGCTATAGAATAGAATACCATAAGTTTATGGTGTATTCGGGCAGGTGCATGTGAGAGCTGGTGTCTCCTCTAGGCTTAGCTACTATCTTATGACTATACACTAACTAATGACGATGGTCATTTAACATCAGCTGAGATTGTTGCAATCAAACGGTAAAACCTATGAAGTATAAGAAAATAAAAAAAGAAATACAACATTGACTGAGCTAATGCTTATATAAATCATAGTTTCTCAAAAATTTTAATAACTTCAGGCATTACATGACATGCTTTTTTTAATAAAAACCAGGTGTCTAAGAAGTTAACACAAAAAAAATATCGAAATTTACCGAGTAGTTTTTGAGTGATGCGTGCCCTACGGCAGGCCTTTATTTATGTAGATTTTTTAACTGCGTTCACATAATACTAATATTTAAAAAATTTAGCTCGAATGAAATTTTTTGTCACAGTGAAATTATATAACTGTGAAGCGTGATTGAATAACGATTTGTAATTTGAATTGTAATTACACATATTCTCGTCAAACTGGAACAAAATCAATGGAATAAAAAACAACAAACAAAATCATAAATTTACTTTTAACAGCTCCCTGTCGAGTATAATACTGGAAATCTTCTCAATTTACCTATATAACATAGATATTTGACTGAAGCAATTAATACCAGTCTGAAGTTAAATCTTCTTAAGAGCTTTTGATAGGAACTCCATTAAGTGATTGTAATTGAGAAATTTGATCTGAGGGCTAAAAAATACTGTTTGATTATTTATTATATCTACTAGAAATACTTTTGAAGTTCTTTTAAGTACGCTATGTAAAAACAAATGTTAATCGATTCTTGCCGGTGCACGAAATATTGTTCTTGTGAAAAATAGTTTTTTTTTCGTTTTTTTTTATTGTTATTGTGTGTATATTTTTGATTATTTGCTTATTGTAATAATATTATTAGTATATACCGTTTTTGTAACAATTTAATTACCTCTATTAAATTATAACATTACTGCCTAACATCTACAGAAATGCGTAATGAGGTGTAGCTGGGATAATACTCTGGAAAGTTGTTTGTCTGTCACTGGAAGCCTTGTCAGAAAGAGAGAAACAAGTCAAACTACTATAAGACGTTTCAATTTTATTTTATACTACATGAACTTCGTATCACTTACATATATTTGTGTAAAATGTCGTGAAAACTTAATAAAAATATTTTAATTACATTGTAAATGCAACACAGTTATGCACTTAATCAATTTAAAGCTTTCTCGTGTACTATTTTTATTTCTGAAATGACAAAAAACATCAAATGTTTCATAGCTATAGGAAGGAATATTTTGTATTTGAAAATTAAATTGTCTTTTTTTAGTATTGTCTTTTACTTATTATTTATGTTTCTCACCGTTTAAACCTTCCCTGAACTTCCACAAATATTTCAAGAGCAAAATTAGCCAAATCGGTTTAGCTATTCTCGAGTTTTAGCGGGACAAACGAACAGCAATCCATTTATATATATATATATATATGTAGTTATGGATAGATTGTTTTCATATGTAGATATGTGATACTAGATTCACACGCGGCTTTTCACACGTCTGTTATTATTTATTATTATCACTTTTAGTTGAAATCCAAACTTATATTATAAATGTGAATATGAGTTTATTTGTTACGTTTTAATTACCCAACCGATCATCATGACATTTTTATACACGTTATCAGAAATACAAAAAAGGGCCTAGGGTATCTTTCTTTTTAAAAAAATACTATTCCCGAGAGGTAGGCAGAATTTACTATAAAGTCGTGTAGAAAAGTTAGTAAATAGATAATTAATGAAAATGAATGCTGTATAAATACTCTTCTTATATTAGATTATATCTATGCTTCTAATTTTCGTTATGACTCTTTCAACGGTATTGAATAGGGTTAGCTCGCGGATTTGTTCGCGGTAATGTAGAATTGACGTATCCTTTAGGAACAGGTTTTTTATAGAGGTGGGTACCTTATTTCCTTTTATCTACTCCTGACAACGTGTACACAAAATTTCATTATAATCGGTAGAGTAGTCAAGGAATGAAAGCGTAACAAACAAATTCACTTTCCCACCACTTAATTGTGCTAATTTTTATGGTGATCGGTCAAATAGTATTGGAGTTTATTAATCCTCAATATATTAATAATGATTTATGTGGATATATATACTAGTCGTCTCCAGTAGTCGAAATATTCAATCATAATTCATAACTTTTTTAAGTTTCAATATAAAGGACACATCTATTTCCAAATATCGACATTTAACACTAAAGTTTTTCAATAACTATTTACAATAGAAAAATAAAGAAAATCGGATCACAAATAGAGGAGATAATGGTGATTAAATGTTTTAGCTTCGACTATTTATATATGGTAACTAGGTCCTTGTATTAACTAAGAAAATTAAACGAAATCTTTACAGAACCACCATATATCATCAGTCTGTAAGAGACCCAACTGCAGGGTCATATGCCTCTTTCCGAAGTAAGGTATGGGCATAATCACCACGCTAGCCCACGACGTATTGGCGATTTCAAACTCTGAGAAATCCACAATTCTATACTTTCCCATATACAGTGGTACTGCAAGAACATTTCTCAAGTTCACGTTGCCTTACGATGTTTTCCTTTCTGTCAGCGGATGGTGTTACCAATTTAAATTAGTAACTATACGGGAATTTCGAAAAATTAGTTGGTATATGCCGAGTTTTGAACATACGAACTTCGTAATGATATTCCACTGGCCAAACCACTAGTCCACCACGACCTTCGACTATATAATGGAATAAAATGGCAATTTAACAGCTGAACGTCAATTTGTGAATATTCAAGCTCTTCCTAGTTACTGTCTTCTGTTTCACTTATTCACGTTTTATGTGGAGATATTTAAACTCAAAATTTTCGATTTCCTGTACAATTTTTTAAATATTTCTTTTCATACAAACCTTATCCTAACAATTAAAAACATAACAAAAAGAGAATTAGCGAAATATGTGCAGTCTTTTTTATGTAGATAGGTCCATTTTTTTTTGTGCCCATACAATATATTTTATTCTTTCAATAGATCCTTCGAAGCTGATCAAGCGCAAAAAGTCGACGGAGGACGTGCGTTCTCCGCTCGGTGGCGAGGGTTCTCTCACCAGCGAGGAAGGCGAAGACCAGGGCGTCGGAAGGCGAAAGAAGGCACGGACTACGTTTACGGGAAGACAGATATTCGAACTGGAAAAGCTGTTCGAAGTGAAGAAGTATCTATCTTCAGGCGAGAGAGCTGATATGGCCAAGCTTCTAAATGTTACAGAAACACAGGTACGTTTGAAAATAATTGTTACTGTTGATTACTGTAAAGGTTACGATACAATTACCAGAATATTACTAAGATTTTCACGTACAGTTTACTAAAGTGGTTTTATAAGTACCCAAGTGGCTTGGGCACGTGTATTGTACTATCTATATTTTTGCGTTTTCACATTTGTAGTTCACTACCTATCTCCCCCGGCTTGGCACGGGTCTACTAACAAAGAAAACAAGATCAAATCTTCCTTCCACAGTCAGGCCATGTAATAAAATGAAATGACAACTGAACAGCTTTACGTGAAATTGTTTTAATATCTGAAGATCCCCGTACTGCCTTCTGTCTCACTCACTTACTCACTCATTTTTTAACCCAAATTTTTGCTTTTTCGTAAGAATTAATAAACACTGTCTTTTCTACGAATCTTGTCCTGACAATTACAAACAGCAAAACCAGAATAAGCCAAAAAGGGGCGGCAGCTGTTCTGAAATAATGCGGTTACATACAATCGCCAATTGATTATTTTGGATGTGGATGGATTGTAATGCAGTCTTCCCTTATAGATTCAGTAATACACGAGGTAGACTTAGGTATATAGTTTGCCAAGGTTTTGTAGAAATTGGTTGAAATATAACGATAATTGTTGGAAGTCTTGGAAAAATTCAAGCCGCCTGGGAGTTTTCATCGAAAACGCTGCCTAATTCTTTTAAGATATAACAAAACAATGCATAGTAAGGTATTCCTCTTTTATAGATCTACAAAAATGTCTGCGATGACATATACCTATCTTTTAAGCATATCATAATATACCCATCTACCTGCTAAAAATGGTCACATATAATTAGGTAATTAGAAGGCTATTTAGGCTATTTAGGCTATTTTATTATACATTATTAATCCTTATCAAAGTAAATACATTAGCTACCTTAAGCATTCATGCACATACGTGTATATTTTTTATTATCAGCGCAAGAGAACGTCGCCGGGCCTGCAAGTAGAGTATAAAAACATGGATAGAAATAAGTCCACACTTATTTAACATATTTTGGAATCAAAAGTACGTTGAAATCGATCCATTGAAACGTAATAGTTTATCTGAAGTAAACAAAATTCGAGCTGTAATATATTTAAAACAAATTATAACAAATTGAAACGTTAGCCGACAGTAGTATATTGTACTATTTGTGTGCTTATAACAACACAAATCACTTAATGGTACATAAGAACGTCCCTCGACACTTCTCGGAAAAGGACAAATTAAACGATTTCAACCATAGCGCTTTCGTTAGCGGCGTATTTTTCATTCGGTACGTGGTACAAGTTGCAAGATGACGCGATTAATATTATTGTTATATTATATTGTTACTATTATATTAGCGTTGCTAAGTATAATAAAATAATTATATATAGTGTGGTCAAGCTTATATTATCTTTACTTTCTTACAAATATTATAAATAAGAACGTGAGTTTGATTTGTGAGTTTTACTCAACCATCTATCATGAAATTATGCTTACACGTTATCAGGGATGAAGAAAAGGACATCGGGTTTTTTTTAATTAGGAAAAATAACTGTTCCCGAGAGATAGGTTAAATGTATACTAACGCAAGCAAAGCCGCAAGCATAAGCTAGTTAAAAATAATTTAGTGATTATGTATGGTATTTTACTTTACATTACATATTAACTCTACTCGCAGCTCGGCAGGCATGTTTTTTATCGAAGCACATCATGATGAAGATACTGTACTTGATGGTAAGCATAATGCAATTTGAAACCAATGGCGACCTTCGAGATATTTATAATACTTCAGGGTATGAAGTTGTCATGCCGGCCTGCAAGCTTATATAGGTAACTGAATATAAAACCAAAAGAGAGCCATTATGTTTAGTTTATCAGCTTGCTTATGGTGATCGAGATCCGATCCGGTACAGATAGAAAGAAAGATCGAAATTGTTTATTTACAATGTACTATACGATACAAACTAGACAAAAATCTGCACATACCAACATTATAAAAGGGTGTCCATCTCAGAATATGTTAAAGTGCACTCAACGCTGATTTTTAGCTGCAACCCAGAACCTGTCACGGTACGTACCTAATAAATAGAATATATATATAGGAGAAATAACTAAAGTACAAATAGTGGAATATATAATATATCATTTGAATATATAAAATAAGCTCTGCCCAGTAACATAAAATATGTATTCACACAAATTAGATCTTTGATAGGTAGAAAAATAGCTTACCATATTGTTAGCTGCTGTATCACTGCTGCTCACCATGTCTAAGCATATTACTATCACGGGTATTACACACGGTGTACGGTGATCGTGATATTCTATTGTGTTCTATTGTGTTGTGTATTTCTAAAATACTATTTATTATTATTATAAAGAAACAGACACGACAATTGTAATAACGTGTTTATGTTTTAAATTGAATTTTGAAATCACAGACAAACAGTACTGTTTATTTATTTTATTTTACAATTGTTACGAAAACTTACAGCTAAATTAACATTATAAAACATAGAGTAGGTTACATGAAGGCCATTTACAAGTTTTCACAAATAGATAGATAAATAGATTTCCATATATTTCAATTTTATTATAATTAATCAATATTAACTAATTACATTCACAGTGTCAACTAAAAGCCAATAAAGTAGTTAACATATATTTACAACCTGAAAATGTATAAATATATTTTACTATTACTTAAATCGCTTCAGGTTATAGTTAGAGCCTTGTACTTAAACGATGAGAGATAATTATACCATCACCAAGGTGGCACGGCTGGGCCCCGGGAGACAGGGGGCGCGTCCCCCGCGACGTGAGCCCTCACATATGGCGTCACTAATTAAAACTATGGCGTAATATTCGTCAGTTCATGATGCATTGCGTTGCACTATCCATATTCCTATTTCTGTTTCGTTTCTATTTCGCGTACACAATATTTTCGTCGTGATTTGGTTTGTGTTACGATTCTAAGTCTAATATAATATCATAATAATATTATTAAAAAAAAATCTATAATAAAGGCGTCGTGGCGCAATATGATAAGTCCTATTATTGAGCCGAGAGATCGCCGTTCGATCCCCGTATAAGACTATATTTTGTGTGATGAGTATAAATGTCAAATCAAAGCTTGAACGATAGACATAGATACTAGTAACCGCCGCGGCGGCGACTTCGTCCGCTTTAAATTACAGTACCCATATAATAAGTATAAATATAAGTTTATAGCTTAATAGAAACTAATTTTAATCGTATCAATAACACAATTACTGCATTACGTTTTATAATATTGCATTTTGTGGATGGTAACCATAGTGCAATCAAAAGATAACGGTGCCCTGAAATAGGTACATAATCCAGCCATCACCATCATACCAACGAGCAAACCATTGGATATATAAGCCGATCCCAAAACACGATAATCAAAATGACAGTTACTGTGATGGGTATCTCCATTCGGGTTCGATTATAAAGTGTGAACAAAATTATCACATATATTTTTTCCATAACATGGTGGTACTATGAGTGTATTTCGAAGCAGTTCTGGTTTCCTCACGTTGTCACGAAGTTGTTGACACGAATTTAAAATGAGAAAATGAACGCGAATTATAGAAATAGTATATGATTAGTTAAAATATGTGTATATGATTGGTTAAAATCTGCGAACAATGAATGCATATGGGATTCAATCTAGTTAAAATGTACCTAAGAATCACCACATTTTAAAGTAAATATCATTCTAAATTTCGCTTAAGAAACTCTGTTGTTAGGCGGAGGTTAAGATATGATTTTCCTTCAATTGAACCCTAGACGGACATGTAACTTTATTTATTACTCTCGTATCAATTAGTAAAATATTGCTTCAGCTACGCTTTACAAGACATTTTGAGTAAATAAGGTCAGTGATAATAAATTAATGTATAACAAAAAAATGCGAAACTAGTTTCAAAGCATTGGAAACAGTAAATGGAAGTCGCGAATAAATGTTAGTATGCCATAAAAGATAGGAAATTGACCGTTCCACCAAATGTTGACATTAACGAGGGCAAAAAATATATTAGGAGAAAACTAATGTCGAATGCTTGTTTAGGCGTCGATGCTGTGAGGATTCCATATCAGATGTTCACAAACTAAATAAATATTCGTATCGTTCTTGGAAACTGTTTTAATTATGGTTTAGAGTGTTAGTTTAAGTATCTTCACGACATATCGTTAAGTGTTTGGTAGAGTGACTTGAAATTATGGGCGCACGTTATAACATTTGATCAAAATTTATTGTCATAATCAGTATAATCTTAATTTTCTACACGTATTTTTGAAGCGAAACTTCTTTAGGCACATTTATCAGTTAATGAAAGTGAACCGTCACGCTCGGGTTAGTGAGAGTGACTCGGGTTTACTCGGGTCCAATCGTCACCAAGAGCGTTTAATGTCTGACATGCAGTACATCGTTTCAATAATTACGGTTTTATTATTAGATACATATTATAGTAATAATATAATATTATGTATGTTCGGATATAATCAGTACAGTATTTGCAATGTATATATTATGAGTATTTCAATATTACTATTTTTTGTTAAATACAAACATTGATAAATTTGTGTGTTCTTAATGTCCCTATACTCGTATTTATCTATAAATTATCACTGTTATAGTGTGGTCATAAGTATGCATTTACTTTTTATATGACGGTCACTCGTCTCAACTTCAATTAACTTGTGTTTAAAATTTAATTAGCTCCCAAGTACAGTTGTTGGCAAATGATCTTATATTTTCAATCTGATATTAGTAGATAAATAATAGAGAACCAATCGATTGCAAAATGTGACCGCTATCATGACTTTATCATAATATATGTATCATTGTTTATATTTTAAGTTTTTGTTAGAATAACTTGTAAATTAATAGTAAATTATTAGAAAAAAAATACCCAGAGAACTGATATTCACAAACAACTCGCCCGTATTTTTTGTCACCCCAAAAGATTTGATTAATTAATTGACACGAGAATAGAACCGGGCACCTCATTCAACCGACGAACCGTCAACCGTCTAAAATGGGACACTAATTGCTGATGCTACTTTAATAGACAATCATGTTGGCACACAATTTGCTTAACAAAAATCGTCTTAAATACACTTTATTAAAGTTTGTTCTTGCTATATCGGATATTTGATACGCAGTCCTCCGAGATTTCGACACAGGTTGATGTTAAATTTTTTAATGATTATTAAAAATTACATAAATAAAATAATTTATGATAAAATCGTTGTTTCCATGCATTTAGCAATGTATGATCATTTATATAAATTATATCATTTTATAACCCTGGTTGTTTTATTATACTTAGGTTTTGAGATGTGTAAGAATTTACTAGGTTATTGAAATAATACAATAAAAAATATATCTCTTATGTATAAGAGTAAGCTATGTAGCTTACAATAAAATAAATAGCTGCATAGTTCAACGATATAATAATCGTATTTCTAATTTTATATTAATTTAAATAAAACATGATGTCTTTGAAACAATTAGTGTTAACATATTTGGAAACTGTTTCGAAAAACATCGTTTCGAGTTCTACAGTTAAGCTGAACTTCTTATTACGAAAAACACCCTGATGGAACTATAACATGGTGATAAAGGATTTTCTTATGTCCGGTTGACTTAAAAATCTGTCGCAAAGCAGTCCTTATATTTAGGCTCAGCATTTCAATTCAATATTATCGAGTGTTAAGTGACGATATAACTTAAGATGGTAACAATCCGGAAGAAGATGGACGTCACCCGCAAGAGATAAAATATATATATAAAAGGATCCACATGAAAAAAAAATTAAACGTTTTATTTCAAACAACTTTTATTTGTCTACAAACCTGAAATAAATTGCAGAAATATAAAACGTTTACATAATTTATATTTATCAAAGAAAATATTGCATTAACATTTTAGAGCACGCTATGTAATGCTATTCTCACCATATGTCATTTGTTAAGTGCGTCGAAGAGAGAGCACTTTTTTGTACTCCCCCGCGCGGACCGACATCGCTCGCCACTTGCCGCCTGCAAAGCACACTCGGTCGCATACGATGACTAAACAAACATTTAATAAACAGAGGTGGCATCACTTATTGAGGTGTTATGGCGCTAGTGTTCGACAAAATAACTTTTGAAAACCCGTGGTTTGCATATTGTACAATTTAAATGGCCTATGATTGTATAAAACTAATCGTTATATGTTTTTAGAAAATCAAAGCAAGAAAAATTCGGTTGGGTAACTTGGTTAATAATTGAAATGATCTAGGAGGATACAGGTCTATTGGTTCTAATAGTTTCTTGTCTTAGACGCGTATGGCTATAGTTTCATGGCCTATACCGGTTTGCGTAACTGTTTTTATCATGAATTAAATATATAACATTGAATATTACATAGTGACGTGTCCGAGCTACTTGTGGATCCGGAGATATTTTAGAAATATTTTTTGTTTTCACCTCATAACTACTCAATAGGTCATCATAAAAAGCCCGGGACAAAAATTAGTGGATATTACAAATATTAGATCAAAAAATTGATAGATGAGTATAATATTTAACAAGAATCTGTTATAATGGTTTTCTGTGTAAAATTAGGGCTTAATGAATAGGAATTATATAGATAAATAGCTATTTTTAACAGAATGGGAAGGAGGAAAGGAATTTTTTCGAGTGTATTTATGTGCAAGTAAGCCATTGTTTTTGGTTTTATTTGTCTTGTAGCCTAAATGTATTATGGGTTAACATTTGACGTGTCGTTAGATTCCTCTCAACTATGTGATTGTCATGCCCTAATACTTATGTACGATATATGCAAATAAAAAACAAAAGAGGTATAAAAATAAGCTTACGTATGAATACTCAACTGAATAGACAACCCCTTCATTAATATAATTAAAAGATTTTGGTGGTTCTGCAATCCGGTTTTTTTTTTTTTCTTGGTTATACTTGGATAAAATATAAGACAATTACGTCCAATTGAATCATACGTCCTGTCTGTATCATTGTATACTCTATGTAATGAGGGTCGCAGTCGTTTAAATGATTTTTACGCGAAACATTCAGCTTTAGATCTCGCTCTATTGTTATGTTGGAAGGCATGAGTGCAGTGTTGCCATGTGGGGGATCATATTTTATATTTCTGTCTAAATGTATTCTTTCTGTTTTATGTTGGTAATATTACTTCGTACCATTATTTATTCACAACAATACCTGCACATTCAAAGTCATGTTTTTTATTTTTTTCATGTAATTAATGCATAGTTCAAGCCAAGGTTTAGCAATTATAGCTTGATATTGCTGTGTTGATCTCGAAACGTTAGTCACTAAAATTAGTAACAGTGACTTTTTTTAACATTCGTGGGGAAATCTCGTTCTAGTCGGATACTTCGTTCATTATAACACCAATTTTCTTCTAAGATGTATATGCTCTATTAAGGACTGGCATGTGATATAGATAAAAATGTGTAACCAAAATCGTCTAGAGGACGCCATTTCTCCTTCCGGTCGCGGCGCGTCTACATTGCGCCCTGCGATAATCTCATCTCCGCGTGTGCCCTGTGTAAACAGAGTTAATTGCTGCCGACCCTATTAACCTGACTCATTTGTTAGCGTAAACATAAGCCGAGTTATTGTTTTAAATACTTTTATATTATTAGGCATATATATTCGTCCTTTTCTATGGGATTTACGATGTATTTATATTCTTTTGTTCAGCTTAGTCTCAAAGATTTTTTTTCAAGTTGCGTTGTTATATTGAAAAAATATATATTTATTGAATAAGTGATAAGGCAATAGATATAAGGTTATGGAAAAAGGATATGGAATTTAATTTAATAATTGAATTTAGATCATCTAATAGAATAAAAAGTAAAAATACATGAATGAAAAAAATACTTAGAGCCGACCGTGTAAAAAACAATTGACAATTAAGTCCATGCTCCAAGACACGAAGCGTTTGAAAAACAAATGAGAAAACGCAATTTTTTGGCTTTTCTACACACCGTGTTATGATAGGCAGTCTCCTAAAATGTTAAAATAAAGTGTGTTTGTTCGTGGACAAATTTAGATAAAATCAAGCCTATACGCCGCTCCAAACTGCGCTCAAATCACCTGTGAAATCCCTATGAAAATTTGCCTTGTACTTTTGAAAATTAGCGTGTTCAAACTAGAAGACATGCAGACAGATAAAAGTTCTTGCAAATATTTTCAACATGCAGATATAATGGTTCTACAGTTTTATTACAGTATAGAAAATTGTTTCAATATAATGTAATAGTAATAAAAAGAAAAGTTCGTTGGTGCTGTCAGAAACTTTGAAATTTATTGACTTTAAGAACCAAACAATTTGTAGTTTTATTAATTATATAGGTATACTAAATATAAACAAAATTAATGAGTTTAAATGTCACTTTATTTTCTAATTTTAATTTAATTGGTATCTACATACTTAGTTATTCACTAAAAGGTTTTTTAACAATCAAAAACTGGTTCTTAAGTACGAATCCGTGCGCTTCGGCGCCGCGGGGCGCACACCAAATGACTCTCGGCCGGATCCCATCAAATGCTGACGGATGGTGCATTAATATGTTCGCGACAGGCTCGGGCGGATCAAACGATACCGCCTCGTTTAATGCCCTACAAAAACAACGGACAAATCTCGGTTTCGTTCGATTGCGCTCCTTCTTCCGTGGGTAAATTAATATTAAATTAACTTTTTTCTTGGTTAACGAGATATTGCTTTATAATATTGTTAAGAAATATTTCTTGCCGCTTGGTTATGTAATTCACAAAAGTAAATCAATATCGAAAAGTGGTTAAATATTGTCTTGAATATATTAAATTATAATCAAAAGATATATAACCGTCTAGGTACAAAAGGCTAGAACCATTTTAGTAATTGATATGTGTATCGAAAACCACGTGTTCAGTCTATGGAAAACATTTATAAAACAAATTCAGCTTTACAGACTTCTTAAATATTCATTCAGGGCAGGCCATGTTAAGAAAATTACATTCTATTAATATTATAGATAAACGCGAAGTTTTGTGAAGATTAATTAATAGATGTTTGTTAGTTTTTCGTGAAAAAACTATAGAACGGATTCTGATGACAGCAGTAATATAACTTGTACACCTGAATAACGTACATGCTACAATTTACAAAGATATTGTTTAAATAGACAACATTATAACACTAAGTGTTAAGTAAGTATGAAAAAACCCTACGGGTTTAGAGCTACCTCTTTTTTTTTTTTTCGAACTGACCTACACTGTTATCCTGATAGCCTGACAAGGCCTTTACAGTTCCACCGGACTACTAAGGGGAGCGCTTAAGGCACTCACCCGATTTGTTCAGGCGATCAGCGCAAGGGCACTCGGTGCGCCTCGGCTTGAACTGTCGCCGAATTTCCCGATCTGACTGCTCTGCTATGCTAAGCTAACTATCCATTTCATACACATATGAATTCGTGAAAAATGCATGTATGACCATGCATGCATGTTTCACGAATGTATATGTGTATTTTGTATCTGACTACTATGTTGTGTGACCTATTTCAGTCCGAAAAAGGCAAAAAAAAAAACAGCCCACCACTATGTGTACCTAGGTGTGCACGTGTGTGGGGTGATCTGTATATATGAAAAACTAGCGTGAGTCACTGTATTCGCGCGAGTAACACACTTGAGGGCTTCACACCGAGGGACAAACCAAGGCTCGAATTGTTACAAGAAAAATCGCGACGAGTGTGCGGGATCGTATCTTCACCCTCCGCTCACGGCGGCGTGAGCAGAGAGAGTCGTGGGCGTGGGCGCAAACACGCCTCTTTTAAGAGGACATCGAGCGAAAAATAAAGAAGAATGGCGCGGTGTTAACTATACAATTACGTACGAGTTCCTAATGTATCGGTCTAATGTATATGAACACGCGGGTTCGAACTGATATTTTGATTAACGTGAATTTATTTATGCGCGGCGCGGGTTAGACGTTGTAACGTAGTTGCAACAGCCGGGAAAGCTGAGATCGCGTTTAAGAGCCCGAGCTCAGACGTACTATTGACGAGCGCGTTGAACGCGAGTATTTCTTGTACTAAAAGGAGTTGAGCTATCCAGTCGATACCGGTGGTCGATACTGAAGACGCGGCAGGTGGCGCAGGAGTGAACTGAGCCTTCTGGAGGCTGGGGCTTGGCTTTAGGAGCCGATGGAGCTGGCGGGGAAGGCCTTACGCGCCAAGAGAGCGCGCTCGGCGCGGGTGTAGGTGCTGCCGGTGCACTGAAGGTGCCCGGCAGGTCAGGGAAAGCCTTCTGGCTTTGTATGGGTGGAGGCGGAGGCGGTTGCATCCGAGACGGCAGGCCGTGCTCCCTGGTTCGGGTCGCACGTCCGCCGCGGCGGGAATGAGTCATGCGAGGTGCGCGGGGACATCCGCGATAGTTCGCGGTATGACCCGTTTGCTCGCAGAGGACGCAGCTGGGAGGCTCGGTGGACTGAGGAGTGCGGGGGAGCTACTTCATTCGTTGGTTGCATTATACGTTAGATTTGCAGGAATACAATGTATGGAGTTAACAGTTAATAATATATCATAATATATCGTAGGTTTGATAAATTCTGTTGCAAGAAAGAATAAAATAAAATTTTATAAAAAACTAACATAAACAACGTTACAAAATAATTGTTACAAAAAAAAATGATTAACACTGTACCATTATAAATAACTATAAAACAGAAGGTATCAAAACAATACTATGACACACGGTAGGACGATCAAAGCAATCGTTACCAAACGGGTTCACACTCAAATTAGAACGAGACCTCCCCTCTATTAACCAAACATAATTAATTTATACGATCATCTCTCATTTAAGACCAAATGAGAAAGGGACGAAATAAAAAAAGAACATTTTAATTTCGGGAAGCCATCTTTTTTATGCCTATAAATTTACTTTTGATTTAAGTTCTATTATTTTAGTGGTTGAGAAAACTCCTTTATTGTTTCAGGGTGTTTTGTAGTGTCTTTCGAGTGAATGTTTTGTTGTTTTTTTGCATTAAAACGACGTTTTTATGTCGCTTCATTGTTAGATAAATATTGGTGTTAGATTTTTTGGATGGAGTTTTTATTGTTCTGCGGTCGTTGTGTAGTTTTCGTTTGTTTTATTTAATGTTTTAATATTGTCAAGCTTCAGTAGTTATATACAAGGTAACTTGGCATAGTTTTTTATTTTAACAGCTCGATTTCGTACGTTTATTTGCATAAAATGTTTGTGTTTTTATGAACAAATGGCTTCTGTGCGTTCGGGTAAAATAGTTATACCTGTGCAAGGTTGGACTACCTTTATTCCTATTTCTGGAGCTAAGCTAAAGTTTTCTAGTCTTGTCTCATTTCTCAGGCGATGCTGACATTCTGAGACCTCAGAGTTGCAGTCTTTTAAGATTGAATTTGTATAGCTATAGGTCACAATTTTTACGTGAGCTGTTCTGCTCGTCTGTTCGGTACTTCATACCATATAAAAATAATAGGTCTTGGTACGTACCATAAATTCGTTAAATTGTGACCTATCTCGCCTCGCCATACAGGCTCTTGGTGACATTATGGAGAGCTATTAAAAGCTCCACCCACGCTACTAATAGACTTGTTTAAACACACACTTTATTTATAATATTGACATTTTATATTGTCGCAATGTATTCGCTAAATGAAAAACAAATCTGATACGAATATAACGATCTATTAAAAAAAATTAAAACAACAAACTATTACCATTTACGTTAAGTATCAAAATTGTCATTATTACAGTTTAAATAAAGTACTAAATCGTAACAACCAACTCTGTATATGTGTTCGTTCGTACGTACCTCTATACGAGGTGTGTTCAAAAAGTAAGGTGACTTTGTATTTTTAAGAAAAATATTTATTTATTTATCAATATTTATGTTGTCCCCTTCAAAGTAATCCCCCTCAGATACAATACACTTATGCCAAAGGTTTTTCTAATCCTCAAAGCACTTCTCATAAGCACTTTTCGGTATAGCCTTGAGCTCTTCCAGCGATGCAGTCTTTATCTCTTCAATCGTTGCAAACCTCCATCCTTTCATAGGTCTCTTTAGTTTTGGGAACAAGAAAAAGTCACATGGGGCTAAATCTGGTGAATATGGTGACTGAGGCATGATTGTGGTGTTGTTTTTGGCCAAAAAATCTCTCACAAACAAAGATGAGTGAGCAGAGGCATTATCGTGATGCAAAAGCCATGAATTGTTTTTCCACAATTCTGGACGTTTTCTTCGTATTGCTTCTCGTAAGCGGCGCATAACTTCAAGATAATACTGTTTATTGACCGTACGACCATACGGTAAGAACTCCTGATGCACCACGCCATGGTAATCGAAGAAAACAGTGAGCAAAACTTTTGACATTTGATCGAACTTGGCGTGCTTTTTTCGGTCTTGGCTCATCTGGGCTCTTCCCTTGGGACGATTGGACTTTGGTTTCGATATCATAACCATATACCCATGATTCGTCACCAGTTATGACCCTTTTGAGTAAATCTGGGTAGTTGTTAACGTCATTCAACAGTTCTTGAGCGATGCTCATGCGACGGTTCTTTTGGTTAAAATTTAGCAATTTCGGAACAAACTTCGCTGACACACGTCTCATGCCCAAAACGTTAGAAAAAATTTCATGGCACGAGCCAAGCGATATACCAACAACCTCAGCAACTTTTCTGATAGTGATTCGACGATTTTCCAAAACAATTTTCTTCACTGCTTGAACGTTTTCATCAGTTGTTGACGTGCTTGGGCGTCCAGAGCGAGGCTCGTCATTGGCATCTTCTCGGCCATCTTGGAAAAGTACGTTGCCCGCGAAATTTGAAAAGTCACCTTACTTTTTGAACACACCTCGTATATAAACGAAATACTTGATGTAGATCTCTAGGCCTATATCTTTTTTTGTTTTATAGATTTCCTTTAAATATGCGATCACCACGATGTCTACTAACCAATATTATAAATACGAAAGAAGCTCTGTCTATATTTTGTTATCTTTCCACGGCTACGTTGTGGAAGTTTGTTATTAATTCTAAGAAATGTTTGTAAATATATTAAGAGTACCTAGGGTACGATAAGACTAACATATTCTTTGTGAACTTAAAGTCCTTAAATGAAATAAAGTTAAAAAAAGAAAGCTATGAGATGTTTACAATGTTTAGCATCGATACAGCCAACGACCTAGAGAAAAGCGTAGGCTAACTTTTTTTATGAATCACAAAAAGATGCCGACAGAATGTCGCGAGTAAAAGCTGGTATAAAATAAAATATAAATCCAATCAAAATGATCTTGATTTTCCCTTATAAAAATAAAGTTGTAAGGAACGCTGCGTCCCTCCATTATAATAATATGACCCCTAAGTAAACTGATCCCTATTACCTTGAATACAAACAAAATAAATATATTTTGTACCCTCACTAATGACTGGGTGCTAATTAAAATATCGATATAATCCATCGACATTCTCATTTTATCGATGCCGCCTGTAATAAAGCCGTATAGGCTTTAATATCCTGCACTTGAACTCGACAAGATGGGGGGTAATGCAAGCAACGAGCTAGAACGGAGGCACAAATCACGAAACAAACAAACGCGAGAATTATATATGCAACTCTAAACGTGCAAAGTTAACGATGCCGTCCAGAAAGTACACGGGTGTTTTTATATTAAAGAGATTAGGTGCGAATCGATGGAACATTGTAATAATCGACGGTAAGTTAATGTTTGCCGCACTCACATTTGCGGATAGTGGTGCGCCAGATACGGTAGTCGATGTTTGATGTTTAAAATAGATTACACAGCGGCCAACGCCGCGCCGCGCCGCTTATAATAATTGAGTTATGGTATTTTAATTGCTATAAACATGTGGTATGTTGCCTTTAGATGCAAATAGAGTCATGAATATGCTTATTAAGATACATGTTTAAATTGATATAATATCTGTATACATTATTTGCAATATACATAATTTGTGTATAATGTTGGGAGTTTATATTCACTTAGTACATACGTAGTAAAATACCACACTGGTAGACCTATGTACGTTTCGAATAAGAGTTGTAGCAATAGCGCCTACTTTACCGTAATGCAGATGTGTTCTAATGTGATTGCTGTGGTTACAAAAATATGCGGTCATATGAGACTTTCGTGCCTCTAGCGAGTCCTCCTGTGTAGTGATCTTTAGTGATGGAGCTAATCTCGGCCATCATGTTTTAAATTGGTAATATAAAGCTATGGTTTCTTATAAATATTATATAACTACAAGTGGAATTATAGGCTTGATTTTGGATATCACTCTGTACTCTATAAAAATGTAAATACTATTATCAACATCATCAGCCTGTAAGAGACCTACCGCAGGGCCATAGGCCTCTTTCCGAAGGAAGTTATGGACATAATTACCACGTCGGCCCACGACGTATTGACGATTTCAAACCCTGAGAAGTCCACTGTTCTATATTTTTCTCACATACGTTGGTACTACAAGAACACCTCTCGGGTTCAGGTTTCCTCGCGATGATTTCCTTCACCGTCCCGTGAACACCGTCATGGTGTTACCAATTTAAATTAGTAAATCTACGAGAATTCCGAAAATTTTTCCACCGTTTAAACCATTACAATACCACGACTTTTAATATAATATATAATAATACTATTATACATTCTTGTTATAATAATATAAGAACATGAAATTCGGCTCAAAACTGTAATATTTAATTTCTTATATTCATGTTTTGTTTGCTTGATTTATTTTTATAGGGCATATGTACACATCGTACGGTAAATAAATGAAATGGAAATTAAATCAGGTCTGATAGAAACAGGGTTCACTGGATCTCGCCCTCTGAATACTTCAAAACACTGACATATTTTACAAATGATTTGTTGTATTTTCTATGAAACCAATGTATTCGTATTCAAATGGCCGGCAACACAAACGGGATATAAAGAAGTGAATCACCGTTGGGGACTTCTTGTTCTGGTTATGATGGCCGTATAATGGCCGTCTGAGCCGTAGTAGTACTTAGGCCAGATTATCGATATCGATATCTCACTACTACAATCACTTATCCCAACACTAAGAAATCCTTAACAATTTCGAAAATACACCTCCCTAACCTTCGCTTTGGAATCTCATAAACCGTATTCAACGTACCTTTAGAAAAAGACACGAGATACCCTTTTAACAACCGAGCGAGCGAGACGTCAGCAAAACAGGATGATGTACGCTTTTATGAACACCATAATGGGTTAAATTGGTCCCTTAATAAGCGACGGGCGACGTCATAAAGTGCTTCAAATAAAACTGTCAGCCTTTCAAACTGAATTGTTTACTGCCCGCTCTGTTGGTTTGTTAAGTGACCAGCGTATATGGAACTCTCGCGTCGAGTGCTAACTTTTAATTTTGCAGTTCTTTTTATTGGTTGTTGATTTGGCGTTAGTATACAGTTTATTTGTTTAGTACAATGTAGAAGTATTAACAGATGTTGTGCGGTTTTGAACTGTCCTCATTGGAATATAATGAAAAGAAATTACCAGTGCATATGGTAAAGAGACAGATTCCATTTCTTATAAGATCTACTAATTTCCTAATTTTTTAATATTTTTTCCTTTTTCATTCTAGGAACTATCCTTGCAAGAAAAATTGACGGGACTCTTTGTTTATTTGTAAGCGGTAATTAATCTCTGGAACATCTGATCTGATTCTGAAAATTCTTTCATTAGTGAAGTGCTACGTTCTCCTCGTGTGCTTGGGCCTGTTTGGTTATTGGCCAGTTGGTGCACACGATATCATTCTTAGTAAACATAATTTGTTGTTTCATGGAAACTGTGTGATTTACCTTACTTGATTGGGGATAGTCTCTTATTCTTGAAATTGCAATTGTGTCATAATTACTTTACTCCTGTACTGTATATGACAAAACATGTTGTTATGTACCCTATATAATATTCTAACATATTTTCTATTTGCCTAATCAAATGTTGTCAAATTTTTTAAACCCTCTCGAAGATTATTCGACGTACTTAACTGTATTTACATGTGTACATTTTATTGTATACTCAACGCGTACGAAGTCACGAGCGGCTGCTAGTGCTTTAAAGTCTCTATTGAATTATGCAACCCAAGAGTCACCTACTAAGATATGTATTTTCATTATGCTATTTATCATATAAAAATGGGTGCCGACAAGTAAAAAAAGAAGATATTTGTATGAGACATGAAAGTGAATCGAAATTTTGTTATTTGATGGACCGCCATCCGAGTGAGGTCCATAATTCTTTGTTACAATATAAAGGTTATTTTATAGGTCCCAAGTCAAATTTGTATTCGTCGCGGCGGTGGGTTTTTTTCTAAAATTATGTGTCTTTTATGTCTTAATGCGAGTTTCGTAGGGTTGCCACTTAAAAAATAATATACAATATTTTTTTTAATTATTCATCTTATTCAAACAAACTGTCCATGACATATTATTTTGTTTTAACATTTTACGTGGATTTATATTTGCCCGATTGCGCGCCCTGTGTGATGTGATGTTTTTTGAGTGTATGTAAGTGTGTATAATTGTTTTTTGGCGTGAATTGTATCTTAAATGTTTGTATGGATATTAACATATGAGATGTCGTTAGATTCCTTTTAATTATCCCAGCGACTTAAGCTATATAGTATTTTAATATAACACCTTTGAATAAGAATAAAATAATTTGATAGTTTTTTTTTTTTGTATACTTGATTAATAAATTTTCTTATTAAAATGTATGGTTTCCTTTTTGTTTGAGTAAATGTCTCTGTTTTTAAGGGACTTGTTGTATTTTATTATGTTTGTAATTTTTGAAATTCATAATTTATTAACCTATTTGCAATTATTTTTTTATTGGAAAGGGGATCATTTGAAAGAGGTCCCATTTACTTAGAATAAACATTAGATTTCGAATCCAGGGAAATTTTTAATATAGAATATGAAACGTATATTGATTGAGATATTGCTAAGATTAAGCCTAATCCAAGACTAGGTAAGTATTAAGTAAGGTTATGGACGTTTTGGTGCATTTTTTGAAGGTAATAATTTTTTGTTAAACTTTTATACTCGTTTTATTTCAATCTTTCTTATGTTTCATAATATTTATACCAGGTTTTTATCTTTCTAACATATACGACTATTTAATATCCTTAAATGTTTATTTTTTTATTTCGTTTATTATTTGTTTTCCGAGAGTATAAATAAATATTCCTTAAACCCGCAGTGACATCCCTAACTGGTGATTAATATTATGGTCTCCGGAACATTTTATCGGCCATTTTTATATTTAAAAGGGCATTTTAATTGATTTATAAAAACTTGCATCAGAATGCAGGTCTCGTTTCAACGCAGTCATAAAGTTCTTGAATACCATATTATATGTAAACACATTGTAATAATTTTATCGGGTGCCTTTGAAAACTTTTTTACCTTGAATGAACACTCGCGCTAATATGATTTTTGTAAGAAGGAAACGAGATAGACATACTAAGATTTCTGTGTTTCTTCTACTTTATCTACTTGGAAGTTTAAACTGAATTATATGAATAAAAGTATTATTGTTCAAACATTTTGCAATATTTTCTTGATTGAAGCGTTGATATTTACAATGTAGCTTAGACGATTTTTGTTGCTTACTGCATAAAGTTGACACAATCGTCTGTTAGTATCTACGGACTGCACAAATCTTTTAGACCCCTCTAAATATAGTTGCAAAGAATATAAATTTAGGTATAAATATACATTATATTGTATGTATAGCATAGGAGCAAGTTAACGATAATCCTCACCCAATCACACTTTTCGTAACGTTCTCGTCACACATTCACCAGCTTACTCCCCAAGTCAAGAGTGCGTAAAGAAGTTCTACTTAAAAAAAAAAAAATATCGATACCATACAATATCGAATGGCACGAAGCGTAAACATCCAGAAATAAACGCAACATCACAATCAATTGATCAATAGCCGGCGAAATCGCAAAGCAACAGTTTGTATAGGGTTACCGTCCCGTTTCTCGCCAATTACGCTCGTGTCAAACACAGTCGCGTTGCTAAACATATCGCTTAACCTGAAATCGACTCTAAATACTACAATATAAGTTTCATTTACTATTGCTTCATCAAATCAATCTATATCGGTATCTCATACACTAGATTTATGTCTTCGAATGTGTTTGAAATTTCACTCTCTCACAATGCAATAAAGTTTATTTTCGTATTACTTACGGCGGTACTGTAAATTGCAGTGCAAGGTTAAAATGACTTTATTGTTAACGAGTTGAGTTGAAAATCGCTTAAAGCGCAAGATCAAAGCTATCGTTTATGTCATTTCATGAAGTACCCGACGATAATACGGCGATGAACGAAAATGGATTATAAGGGGACACACATTTGTAATAAATTCTAAATATAAATGATAACGGGAAGTATTTATTTTTTCGCTGAATTTTTACATGGGGAATAGAAGAACACCACATTGGATTATGAAAAGTAATTGTTTGGGGGAAAATATGCCTTAATGTCTCACATTAATCATTGCATTTTGTAACAATTCCATTTAATGTTGGTTAACTTATATCATTTTTATAGAGCCCTAAGACTATATGTAAACAAACCATTTAGAACCACAACTTGCGTGGTGAGGATTTTCTTCACCAAAAGTTGTTTGAAAATTCTAAACAGCATGAGTTACGGAAATTTAAAAAAAGGAACCCAATTGTATTTTAAAATATAGAAACATTTGAATGAACTTCCCCTTAAACGGTCACACGTAAAATACAGCGCTGCTCAAAACTATGATCGCGCTTTCTAGCATGATTGCTTCCGTACTTTGCGATGCATTTAATACAATTCATTTAATACTTATACGTTGACTATGAACTTTAAAAAGAAAAACAAATTGGAAACTATTGAAGCATTTTTGTGTGTTTTATGTACAAAAGACGAATTAGACGAAGATGATGATGATAAGGTATATTATGATACTTTTTTTTAATGAAGTCAGAACCGATGATTCTGCAGTCCAGAGAAAAGTTTAACTAGCAACAACCTAGGACTGCGCCCGCGTTAGTTACAACATAAAACGTAATTAAAAAAAAATATATACAAAACCCAGGCACCCCTTCAAGTTTTTAAAATATAATCAGTGCCTGATTCCAAATATTATTATAATTATCTTTCCATTAAACGTTTCAAATTAAATATATTTAACTACTGTATACAGTTCGCTCGGAAATCATATTCGTAATACGCATTCAGTTGACAATTGTCAACTGTTTAATGGTATTTAGTTCCGTTAAAACTTCTACGAAATGTTCTCGACTCATGTGACATGACAATTTTTGCTTGCAAACTATATTAATTTATATGTAAGTCAATCGCCTTGTTTTAATGCTAACAATTTTCATACTGGTTACGTACATGGAAACATAGTTGGGTATTACAATTGTTTCTGCGTGGGACGTGACTACGAGTAATGAGGGGCGGATGGGGGACGAGGAGGGATGAAATTGGGGCAAAGGGTCGCCCTATAATTAACCTTCGTCGACTGTTAATGTATGATATTAACCGATATTATTGTTGTATCAGTGGGATCGGTGCTTGAGAAGGGTTATAGAACGGTTTATGGGATTAAATTACTTTTGTTTATTTTTTTTATTTGCCCATAGATAGGTAATATAATAACGTAGTTTAAAGGTCATTTTCCACCAGAGAAGTTGCTAAGTAGTTAACAAGGTCAAAATTAACTATTCCAAATTTATTGAGGCGTGCGGTCTAAGAGACATTAGGACCTAGCTACACTATGCATTCATTATTTTTATATTTTAACTAGCAGCCGCCCGCGACTTTCTTTGCATTTGTATCTTTATGAATGATGATATCATACATTATTTTCGTATAACTCTTAACGGTTTATGCTGCGCACGCTGAAATTTCTCAAATGACAAAATTTTTTTTTTTTCGAACTGTCTACACTGGTAGCCTCACCAGACCTCTACAGTGAAACCGGACTATCGATTTTTAAAGCTTACTTGATGCTTATAGTTAAGTATTGGCCAATTAAACCATTTTATAATTATGTATTTTAGCACATGTGTTATACTGGCTTATAAACTGCATTACTGCAAAACTTCATCAGAATTCTTCCAATAATTGTTGCGTGAAAGAATGACAAATAATCATCCATCCATCTTCACAAACTTTCTCAAAGCTAATATTAATAGGACTATTAATTTATTATGAGCCTCTTATTGATAATAATTTGAGGCTGTTGGTAAATTTTTACTAATTTTCTCTTAGACATGTCGGTGCTCCTGTAGCTTGAGGTTCCCGTACTATTGTCATGGTTGATAGTGTTGTAGCTATCATCCTCACGCAGCTTAGGTATTAAATTGTGCGTTCAGTAATAAAGTTATCATCAGAAAATCGTTATCTTTTCCGCCTACTACTAGTAAATACAAAATTAGAAATAATTTAGTGTCATATATTGTTATGAATTCCAACTACGGATCCGATTCTGAAAATACATTCATTAATAGATAACTGCGTTCTCTTTGAGTGAAATAGGCTATATTCTCGTTTTTTAGAAATTTAAAACCGTGATTTAAGGTTACAAAGTCGTGGGCAGTTGCTAGTCTATATGTAGATACATCTAGTGAATTGAAGAAATAGAACTTGTCTCTCAGTGTTTTACCGGTCACACGTTGGAGAGTGTGCACAGGAGTTGTATGGTTTAGTTCCGTCCAATTCATATGTCATATAAAGGTTTCTACCCTAATGGGTTCGATATTCTACGCTTCAAAAGAAGCGATTTATTATTAAATTAAGGAGTGGAATTCACTCCCGGCGTTTGCTTCTCGCCAGCATATAACTTAAGAGTGTCCGAGCGAATAGTGAATAGGCACCTGGCGAGTAAGCATGATCTGTTATCGGTTTCATCTTCATTTACCACCAAGTTAAAAACATGTCTGATGTTTATACGGGTTAATTTAAAAACGGCTGAACTGCTTTTATCTAGGAATTTACAAATATATATCTGGCTTATCAAGATACTAGACACCCTGTCATTACGTAATCCATAGTGCTCAATAATAGTTAAATGGCAATAAAAATAATATAAGACAGTCCATAATTAATCTGGATAAAACATGTCTTATCCATTGAACAAAACTATTTTCAATTACAACGAAGTCGGCGGCACTGACTAGTGTTGGTTAGATGAATGGCGCGTTATGTGCGCACGCGCAGGACATCAATGTCGCATTAATTGTCCGTTTCCTGGTATTGGATTACTGCGGCCGCGCGATTGATCTTCGTTTCCTGCGCAGGCTCGCAATATTACCTACTACTGGCCGCTACTCACTTCAATCGCTTATTATTCTATACTATAACTCATTATATTATTATTATACTTGCTAATATTATAATCAATCACAAAATGAGAAAGGTGGTCGTCGCGTGTTTTGTCTTATGACGATTTTTTTCGGAATTTGCCAGCATTTACGCTGAAAGAAAAAATCACGAATAAATCTGAACCTGAGAAAAGTTTTTGTAGTACAATGGGGTAAATATAGAATTATACATTTCTCGATGTTTAAGATCGCGAATACGTCCTGAGTTGGCGTTAGGTGTGGAGATTATGTCCGGAATTTCTCTCGTCCCAACAGATTCTTCCCATCAAGATTTTTAACGAACCTAACTTAATGTTACTACGTCTGTATTATAACCTATGAAGATATTGTTTAAATTAGTTAAAATATAACGATAAGTAACATGTAAGTTTAAAAAAATCCTGCCACCTGAGAGTCGTACGGGAATGCCGAGCACTGTATAATAAATTAGAGTTATATAAACATAATATATGTTGTCATCATTTATAAAGATACAAACGCAGACGAAGCAGCGAGCAACTGCTAGTATCATATTATTACTAGAAACATAAACCATGTTAATCCTTACACGAAACGAGATATAGATATACGAACAGTGAAATCTTTCAAGAAAAATGAGACGAAAGTTAAAGTCGCTCTGGATTAACATTCCGGTAGCGCTGATTCGCCGAAATCGTTTTTTTTTTCGTATATGCCATGGGACGACATGTCGCTTGTTCGCTGTAATCTGTCGCTCGTGAACTGAAAAATGACATTACAGGAATTCCGGGAGGACACCGAGGAGTTTATTTGACACGACTTAAAAGATTACTGTCGATGCTTATTGTATAAGCGGAAGCGAGTTTACAAGTTTGGAATTAATAACACTCTATAGTAAGTTTCGGTATCATCACGAACATAATAGTGTAATCAATTGCCGGTGGTGGTTACATCTACGGGATGCATACAGATGTGTAAATTTATCGAAATTTCAACCCCTTAGTTTCACACTTCTGGTTTTCCGTATTTTTCGAGTAGCTAAATAATTGCATGTTTAATTAAATTTATTTGTCAACTGAAGGTTTGTAATGTACATATATAATTTAAAATATTATAAGATTTCGGTCACGGTACAATGGTAGGAATTACATGTCTAATCGAGATTTCAAAAAATCAAAATCAAAAATACTTTATTCAGTTTAGGCCCTGAGAAGGCGCTTATGAACGTCAAAGTTACCACCGGTTCGGAAAACAACCCAGTCATCGAGAAGAACCGGCAAGAAACTCGATCTGGTTTATCTTTTCATTAACATATTATAACTCACATTTTTAAAACATAGTTATAAATAATTACATTCGGTTTTGGTGGATGCACAGAGAGGGCGTCATTTCCAGACGTCACCGTCGTTCACATATTGATCCACCCTGTAATAGCCTTTAGATATTAAAACCTGCTTGACATGGTGCTTGAAATTAGTATCCGGCAGATCGGTAACGTGTTTTGGAATTTTATTATAAAACCTAACACTATTACCTAAAAAACTGTTACCGGTCCTAGTGAGCCTAAAACATGGAATGACCAATTTGTTATTATTTCTTGTATTTAGATTATGTCGGTCCTTTTAAAAGTGGGTTATTCTTTTTTTCTTTATCATTACTGTATAACTTTTACGGAAAAGCGTAATAATACGTGATCTAGATATTTTCTCGCATCTAATTACATACTAATCTCACAACAATTTAATATTTACATTTACCTATGTTAATATTAAATTTGACGAGAGTGTTTCTTTGGACGCGCCAATTATTTGAACTGCTAGATAGATTTAAACAATACTTTTTCCAATGCTATTTATATATTGTTATTAATTTTGGAATATTAAAGGCTATTTGCGATCATGCTACAACCTTCTGAAATAAAGCAGTTACCATACATGCCATAAGTGAGGACGGGCCCTATAGTGCGGCGTGGGCTTTTGGGAACACAGGGTGGAAAAAAAACGTAAATGAATCCACGTGTCATAGATAGTCGTCACCTGTAATAACGACTTTAAAAAGTAATTTACTAAATTAATATGATAAAACGCTTTCGCTTGTACACAGCGTTCGCTTGTTCCCGCAGTGTATTTTATCACCATCTCTATTCGACATAAATAGTTCTTTCCCGGTAATGACACGCATCAGCGATATCCTAATGAACGCGCTGAGAAGTCTTGTTGAATATTTGTCAACACTCTGAATATTGCTTCTCGATTGAAACCAATATTATCCTCGCGCTTATCAACTTTCAGAAACTATTCTGTATCTTACACAAATCGATAATATATTTATATGTTTTGGAAGTAATATTTTTTTTTTTATACTTTATAGTTTGTTGTGGGTGTTTGAACACAATTTTATATGATAATGACGATGTGGTCCAAGCTGGTAAACATCTTAAACCTAAAGGAAAACCGGCTCTCAAGTGCAGCTGCTGCAACACACTAACAGATGCTTGGCGACAGACTTTCAATTTGAAGATGGTTGCAAGCCAGGCTGACTTACAAAATGCCCTCTACCACCATGCTTTTTATCATTTGTTTCATCACGATGCTTTCCTTCACCGAAAGCCTCCGACTTGGTCGCAAGGATTCGAATATTCGTCGATCGACACGGTGTCCGGACAAGCTATCAACTAAGCAAAAAAAAAAAAACAGAAGTAAGGGACAGGCCATGCTTCTGTTCAAATAAAAGCGTTTTTTTAAGGCGTCATTTGTTTATGTTATTAATGTGAGGAGAAGCAACAGCTATTGGTACAAGACACTTATTATGTTACAGTACTTATTAATCCAACTCAGTTACAAATCTTTAAACGTTTGTGTAAGGGATTTAAATTTTCAGAAGAAATCGAATACAAAAACTTCGATAACATAAATAAACTAGTGAGCACTCCTGACTTCATTATCGTCTAAAAGTTGTATCGTTTCACGGTAAATACTTATTTTATCTCTATTAATCGTGGACGTTTTTTGTGTAAATTGTTGTTTACTCAGTACTAACCAGTTACTTAATTTCGTTAACTATTTTACCTATGGTAAAATTATTTCCCTGAAATTTTATATTTTCTTCTTAGATATTTCGAAAAAGAATAGTAGCATAATGATATGTAACCTGTATAACACTCTAGAGACTTTTCGATCTATCAGTAAAAGTCTCATAAAACTGGTCAAATCGTTTCGCAGCTTATCTCAGACGAATAAAAGACACTCATTTTATTTATATGTATAAAAGTAATGGATAAAAATAAAAGGTAATCAATCCGGAGTTCTCTTCCGTAGAAAGAATCCTCTCCCTAAATTATAACGTTGCAATTCAAGCACCCCGGGTACAGCGCCCCCTAGCGATCGTGTCTAGATAACGCACGTTCTGCGCTGTCCGCGACCGAATACGGCTGACTGTCAAAAAATGTATAAATAATAAGAACGATGACAAAGCTTTTATTATTTAACGTTCATAACGATTATTTCACGTGTGGGAACAGCAGAGAAGTTTGTGTTGTTTTGTCAAGTTACTAGTCGTTTATGCTACGATGCGTTTTGCCACTATACACTCACAACTTGTTGCTAACTCGTGTTTTTTTTAAATGAAAATTTCTTTAGGCACATTGAATACTGATCGAAGTGAACCGTCACGATCGAGTAGGTGATGCTGAATCAGATTTACCTGGCTCTAGTAGTCATCAACCATGTTTATTGTCTGAGAAGGCGAGAATCGTAAAAAAATATATATTAACACTGATAAATCTATATGAGTCATTTATTTATAAGTTTTCGCTTCCATCCTGTGGTCATATATATATACACACCAACTTTTTTTTTACTCTCGGTCAGTAACATATATATAAAGAATAATTTTATATGACACGAAACAAACCGACGGCGATTGTTACGTAGTACGTATTTAATTATCGTCGCTATATTTTTTACTTAAATTTATCTATGATTTTTACAAATGTTAGCGATTATTTGTATACCTAGACATTTTTTCATATATATTTTTTTTTACAAAAACTATAGCTTATCAATTTCAGAATAAAATGTAGCCCCAGTCAATAAAATTACATTCGCATCGGCCAGAAATAGAACACAAACAATTTTTTCCTTCAAAATCTAATTCGCAATCATTTGCATTTATAACAGATATAACTATGACAACATTAGTAGGTATATAAAATTACGTGTACAGACAGATCTACAGATTTATTAATACAGATAAGCGAATACTACTTGGAAAGAATGAGTGCAATTATAACAACCCCTTAGAAACGCGTCGGGCGCGTTAAGGGGAAGGGAGTGATTTTTTTTCCGTTTACCGAGGGGTTCCCGAGTCCTCTGTCATCTTTCATTTAATTGCTTACCGCGACAATTCGGCTTAATTATCTCAATTATGTACCTCCAGTGTTTTGAGTTTATTTATATAATTTTTGTCGCAGCCTTACGGAATAATTATCCTATAATAATCCCAATTCCGTTTCTAAATATCCCACGACTGGACAAAGTGCCTTCCCAGAACACGAGCTATAAGATATTGATGACTTCGAATACTTAAAATGAGATATTACGATTATTGTTCATTATCTAAGCACCAATATTGGTGCTAAATACGTATATTTTTAATAAGTACGTAATTGAATTATCGCAAAACAGATATTGTGTAAATATTTTCCAGTTTAAATATCTACAAACCAGTTTCCATGATGATCGTCTGAACGGTATAAAAGTGGTTTTGCTGCAGCTTCATCTAGTCGCAAGTTGTACCAAAATTGATAGAGTAAAAGCTATATAGTGTTGAGGTAAGGTTCATAAAGAGAAATATCTTAATTCGGGCTTCTCTCAAAAAAGTATTTACCAAAATATAAAATAAAGGTTTTATACATTATCAGAATGGCAGTATTGTACCTAGAGAGTATTAGTTGATTTTTAACATTGTGTGTAATTCAATCTTGTCCAAGTGTCCATAAAAAAATAACCATCAAAAAAACCAATTCAGTGTCTTTTTTTGACCATCGGTATGTATATAAATGATAAAATTATTACGGTGTTCCTTGAAATTTCACCCTATAACTCCAACAGCGCCATCTGTACTTCATCAATTTTGAGGGACATTGTTGATACACAAAGTTACATCTCCTTATAATCACTTCATAATGAAAAACCTATTCCATGAAGAAACACATGGGTGTGGTCATTTTCATGGGGATCAGTATTAAACGTTGTCTTCAATTTATCGATCTCATATATTATACACTAGTTTTTGACTCGTGACTTCGCTCGCGTTAATGTAGAAATTCTATATATTATAAAACAAAGTTGGCCGCCGCGTCTGTCTGTCTGTCTGGATGTTCGCGATAAGCTCAAAAACTACTGAACGGATTGTAATGCGGTCTTCACCAATAGATAGAGTAATTCACGGGGAATGTTTAGGTATATAATTTGTTAAGGTTTTTTGTAAGTTGGTTGAAATATAATGATAATTGTTCAAAGAATCGGAAAAAGTCAAGCCGCCTTAAGCATTTAATGCACATAAGTATATATTGTTTTTATTATCAGGGCAGGACAATGTCCGCCGGTCCTGCTACTTAAAAATAAAATACAACACATGTTACTCGCTGACAATGTAGTTTACTATATGTCAAATAATTTTTTAAATCAAATAACTCTTTTTGACAACCATTATAAACAAAATGTCCAATAATTTCTTTTTATAATATGAGTTTTAATTTATATATAGATACATATATTCATATACCTATATTTATTGCTATATAGAATTCTCTTAAACCGGGGTAATTGTTGACATATGCATAACGAGCATACCATTTTGAGGTTTGCGGTAAGAAGCCACCACAGTTTAGTGGTTTACGAGGAATCTAATGTCTAAGTTAACATAGCATGTTAACTAGTTAATATATGCATTTCGAATTGCTAATATATCTTAATTAAGTTATTTGATTATGGTGTTGTTAATTACAATGAATACGCGATGGTTCCGTCATTTATGAGTCTTGTAAACAGGAACTATCCTTACCTCCTGAACTGTCAGAGTAACATTTCAAAGAATGTTATTTTTTCCGTGTCAATCTTTTCAAGAAAAATCGTAGCTGAATGAATGAATTAATTAACAAAAACCTGGACTTTTCAATTTGTTTACTCAATTCTGCTCTTCCAATTCATAAACTTGATAAACTATTGCATGTCAGCAAAAACATAGAAAAGCTGGATTTTGTAAAAGGTCGACATCATTTACTGACACAATTTACTAGCAACAATTACAAATTGGCCATCCCATGTTTCAGGCTCAGTAAGTTTTAGATTTTACAACAAAGTTCCGAAGCACATTACTGCTTTGCCAGATGGTAGGGTCAAGCACCATCTCAAACGGGTTTTGATGTGTATAGTAAAGGTTTAATATAAGACACATCAATATGTGAATAATCGAAATAACACCTCTCTCGGTGCACCCGCCAAAAACGAATGTAATTATTATGTTGTATTTCGATCGAGTTTCTTGCCGGTTTTTATCGATGACTAGGTTGTTTTGCGAATCGGTGGTAGCTTTGACGTATAACAGCCTAAATTGAAGAAAGTATTTTTGATTGTGTTGTTTTCTATTGCAGCCATAGGTATGTGTGTATTCCGTTCGTGTAGTCCAGAATGAACGAAAAATAACCTTATTGTTCTTACATTATTGACCTTATGAATGGGATATTTGTGTATTACTACTTTCTCTGATATGACTTGAGAATGTGCTCCGTATGACACTTCGGCAAATGCTGAGCTGGACAACTATTCATTATAAAGGGACGTTCAGTTTCTTGTCTACATTTATATCTTAATTTATCCATCTTGTATTGTGTCATGGGTCTTTATAAATAACAATCAGTTGCCAGATGCATGTAAACCCATCCTTTGAGAATGACTGTACGTACCTATTTGACTAAATCTTTTTTTGTTATTTTTGTAATTAATGACTGTACGTACCCATTTGACTAAATCATTTTTTTTTATTTTTGTAATTAAATTTTTATTTTGTAAATTTTTAATTTGTAAATGTTTTGTATAAGAAATGGTTGAAAAGCCGTAGGAAAAAGTGAAAAATTTGGGTTAAATACCACTACCATAAAAAATATCGGTGAACGAGTGTGACAGAAGTCAGTAGAGAGTTATTTACAAACATTGTCAGAATTGAAAGAATAACGAACGGTTGGTCAGTTCCTATTTTATTTCATTACATGATCGTACTTTAAAGTGAAGATTTGGTCAAATTTTCTTCGTTTCTATAAAGGCGCGTGCGAAGTCATGGCGGGCATTTATGAATAAATATTTTCTTTCTTTTTACCGTATGATTTTATTTCTTTACATTAAGATTCGGAGTATTTATATATCTTATATATCTAATCCGTTTGTCCGCCCGTACCGCATATGTGTAACTTAATTTCTGCATTGTTGTATTTCCAGTGCCAAACTTCATATGTGTGTGTGTTATATGCTACATAAGTACATATGTTTTGTGCATATGTGAAATATGTTTTTAGATGTCCTGTGTTTTTGTATTCCCAACGCGAGGCTCTGGTGCTAACCTAAAAAAAAAGATTGCCCAACGGAAATATATACATATGGCAGACGGATGGATAAATACAGGAATGTGTGAAATATAAGAAGTTTTGCATATATCACCTGTGAAATAGCAGCGTTTATAAATATTTCACTGCGATATACAATTATAATAAAATAGCTGTCATCAAAGACGTGCGATTGCTGTCGTTCACATTTACTCTATTTCTAATCCCACGTCGTATTAAACAAGTACTTCGAGAAGTTGGTCAGATTATATCCGTATCTACTTGTTGTATAAACAGGTATATATATCGATGTAAAAATTAAATAAAAAAGAAACTTAGACTTATGACTTATAGAATACCTTTTTATGTTATGCAAATGTAAGACGTACATAAAATTGAATTGTTTCGAAATCTATTTTAATGCGTGTTACATAAATATCCGGAAACACGGA
Source organism: Antheraea assamensis (assembly GCA_035772565.1). Taxonomy (NCBI): domain Eukaryota; kingdom Metazoa; phylum Arthropoda; class Insecta; order Lepidoptera; family Saturniidae; genus Antheraea; species Antheraea assamensis. The sequence continues at coordinate 4,596,447 of JAQQSE010000045.1, forward strand.
ATTCTCATTTGTCGATAATTAAGTTTTTCGCTAAGTGTCTCAGCTTACCTGGTAATATTGAATAGGGTGTGAATATAAGGAATTACGTAGGCGCGCCGAACACCGAACGACAATTAAATCGCATTCCTTTGAGAGCGTGGTGTAATTGTTAGCCGACTGAGGTAACTAAGTACTAAGTACTGCGTGTAACGAGCGACAGAAGTTTTTTAAATATTTTATTTCTTTATATATATATTTGATTAAATAAATCCTGATAAAGAAGATAAAAGTGTTGTCATATATAGAAAGTCTGTTCACAGTAACATTATATTAGCTTATAAGTAAATTAAATCTATATACAATTTATAATCTTATGTACAAAGAAAAACAAAAAATAGAAAGCAAAAGCCTTACTTTTGAAGTCTCTATTCTTCTTACTCTTCACATTTTTAACCTACATCTACAATCTACAAAATGTGTTGAAAAAAATTTATGCTTGAATTTTAACCGGAATGTTATTGAAATCACCAAGATTCACTATAGTTATGCTATATAAAAACAAATATTTTGAATCATTCAAACATGAAGAGGAATTTTAGCATGCCGGTATGATGGAGACATCAGACTGAGGGATCTGTCATCGTGTTTTGGACTGTGCCATACTCATTGATTTTTTGTATCTTCTGCTGATTGGTAAATCCCGACAATTGACAATGCCATCTTTATATATTCAGTTTAACACCTGACATAGTGGCAAGTTTAGGTGTTAGTTGCGTTCCAATCAGGTAATCTATAGTTAGTAAGTAAGCGGAACGGTAATGATTTGTTACCGATTGGGTTTCAAATACCATGTAGGTATGTGACTTGTCACAGTGTCTCTTAGTTTGCTTGTTGTGGTCATATAAACAAATTGTAAGTTCTGTTTAGTGAGTACTTCTATAATTAGATGCATGTTAAATTTAATAGTCTATCTTTTATTTCCTGTCAACATTTCTTTTGACAAATATATATACTCGTATATATATAGTAATATCGAAACTACGAGAAAGGAATGTAACGCTGGAAAGACGTGATAGAAATGTTTCAATTTTAATAATTCAGTGCTAAATGACAATATTTCTTTCGTTACATGATACAATTATAAAATTAAAGAGTATTCTATGTCCTTATTCCATGATGTCACTGATTTATAACAAGCAATACACATATTGGAATCTTTCCTGTGTAATAAGTGTGATTGAGGGACAAACATTTAAATGAACGTGAATGAAAGTACGTTTCTAAAGTATATTAGAATAACTCTCAGATGGGAGAATTGTTTGCATCCTTATATGTTATTCTTTGCATAAGCTATATTAATGTACAGGTTAATTGAAATCTGCTCGTTAGACTACTCGTAGAGGCTACCAACATGATAATGAAACATAATATACCTACTTTTCCAATAGATTTCCTATAGGTGTGCACCGTCACCATATTATACATAAAAATATATAACATAAGCTGCCTTTGTATTCACAAAGTTAATCCTAAATTACAATTAAACCTTTGAACCGCTACGTTCACACGTTTAATTCAAGTATTAAGCGACCATTAACTGCGGCTAATTAAGTCCCTAATTAATTTATTCCTAACAGTTTTGTCGGCGATTGTATGCTAAGGCGGTGGACCGTTAGCAAAATAAATAATGCTCAAGTATCCATTGGTAAATATATGAATTAAAAAATACCGTAGCGATTGCCACTTTGTACGTAATCAGCAATCGCCCGCAACTTCGTCTACATTGAATTACAATATAATTTTTTTAATTTTTCTTTATTTCGAACTGACATATCCTGTTGGCTCTTTTAGCCTCTACAGATTCACCGGACTACTAAGGGGAGCGCTTATGGCACTCACCCAATTAGTTTAGGCGATCAGCGCAAGGGCACACGGTGCGCCTCGGCTTGAACTGTCGCCGAGTTTCCCGATCTGACTAAACTAATCTATGCTAAGCAATATAAAACATAATAAAACGATAGTATGATCAAGCGCAATCTGTTGACGAGTTAGAGCAAAATCAATAATTTAATAACTCACTGCAGGAAAAGCATTCGGGTATCAGCTCTCATAATGATCTGTCAAAGCACGTCCCAGTTTACATATCCCAGAGATACAAACATATCCTTTTATCTGTATATTATTTTGGCAATACGTTTTACTGGTTTTTATAAAGTTCAAAAAATCGTAACTACAACTCTACGAGAATATCATCTAGTTAAGTACACATAACATGGTAATTAATTAGTAGTAATAATTAAACTATTTTTTGTACTTTGTATCTAAACAAAAAATAAAGAATAGTAAAAGAACAGTGGCGCAACTCTTAATTTCCGAGTCTATTTTTTGTATATGAAATTAAGTATCATCACCTTCGCTATATATAGCAAAGTAACACTAAAAACGCTTATTAAGGACTAGCTTTGTTCCGTGATTTCGCTTGCGTTTAGTTTTATCGGTGTAACCACCACACGGTACCTGCACCTGTAGTATTCTTTATTCTTGCTTAACATATTTTCTGATCTACAGTTTGTACGATAAATATAAATAGTATAATTTTCCTCAATAAATATACTGTAAAATGCAAATAATATATGTTCATATCTGATTGATACTTCTAGAGAATTAACGCAATGAAACAAATAATCTCTTGAGGTAAAAATATAAGGATGGGTACTAAATTATGCCTAAAGAAATCAGTTTTATGTTACTTTTCCTTTTGAAATATAATTCATTCTGAAAACCGTGAGCTTTTTTAGGTTAGGATTTTGTACGTATAAAGACAGGCTCAAGGGAAGTCCTATAAACTAAGTTATGCTAACAAATTTATCGTGTGACAAAAATAAAATTCCTTTTTTACAAAATTGTTACCAACCAAACTATATTCTTCTTCTTCTTCATTATTTTTTGGCTCCGTCACGGTTTGTGCACTAACTAGCGTCAAGTAACAAGATTTTGCCAAGTAAGTGTTTTGTGATAATTATAATGTTCTAACAAGATGGTGGTTTCCTTGTTAGAACTTTCCATGGAGTTTTGGTGGCATCTCAGAATGCATGCTCCGTGGTATTATTTCCCATCCACTTCACTTGTGCATAATAACCAAACTATCTTACGTAAAACACCACCAATATTACAAAATATAGAGTCTAATAACACAAGATTATGAATAAAATATAAAAACCACTACATGACACACTAAGATCACGCCAAAAAACCAAACTATATTCAAATTCTAATAAAGTTCAATTTTCCAGAAAGGGAAAAGTTTTTAAAATCTTTTTTAGCAAAGTTAGAAGAATATTTTTTAGGCCGATCGTTTAAGTTGCCATTGCCGATTGTACGACCAATTAAACGTGTCGCGTGTACACATTTTTATGCAAATGCGATTGGTCGCAGTGGTACGCGGCCGGTGGTCCTTAAGCGCTTGGTTGCGTAGGCAAGCGCCTACGTGTTTTGTATCGATAAGATTCTTATCTGCTTTATCGAACATTGAGACTCCTTAATATGACCATTTCGATTGATTGGAAATGAAAAATTTCTTTATGCAAACTGATGTTTGGAACAGAATTGAAATATGCCTAAAAATCAGCATCGGTTTTCTTTTTTCTATCAACGTGCGGTTTGCACATTTGCCAGTGTCAACACTTTATTCTTATGTTTGTCATAATTTCTAGGTTCGTTCGTTATTATATGTTCCTTGTTCCAAACACAATTATATCCCACGTCATCAAGTTTAAGTAAAATGATGGCGAACTTACTTTAAACGCATACTTAAAAGGTTTTAAACCATCTATTTTAAAAAGAATTAGGGTGGATGTTACTTCGTACTTCCGCTTGGAATTGATGGCCGCTGTTACGTCTTACTACAACAGAAGACGGTTGTAAAACAAACTAAAATTAATTAAAAGACGTCGTTTGGCAGTTGAACTCGATGTTGGCGTAAGACGTAACAGCGCCCAAACATTCCCAAGCGGAAGTGCGAAGTAACGTTCACCTTCATTTTTTATGATGGACTTCAGCAAAGTAACGCCTTCATCAATGAAATACATCTATTATGTTTGTCGGTTCTTGGTGACAAGTGAAGACAATGGAGTTATACGCTTTCCAGAATATTCCTTGATTCTTGGAATATAAGTTAACAGGTTATATTCTCTTTGGACGTAAATTACCTTGTATGATATTTAATATTAATTCATCTATATTCAGAGTATAATTAAATCAATGTACTTATGGGAGGATGGGATAACATTTATCAATGAAAAAAAATGTCATTTAAAAAATAGCCTACTTATTTACTTTTTTCTTGTTCAGATATTTAATTCAAGCACTAAAACTGTCCTTTTAAACATTTATGTAAAGTTATAGAATATTAATGAGGTACGTAGTTATTACGATCTTTTTCTAAAACATCTAGGAAATGTAAAAAAAGTAAGAGTGCTCAACTAACTATACAATTTTAAGCGTATCTACAAATGATCAGAGAATAAGAATATATTTATAAATTCAACGACACGTCTTGTCAATAACTTTTACTGTCAACGACAAATGATGGCATCAAAAAAATATATACATTTAACATTCGAATTTCAAACCACGCCTACTTGATTCGTTGCCAAAATGTCTGTGCGATACCGTGTCGACCAATTGCGAGGCTCCGCCGGCTACGGACGATATCTATGCGACCAATAGCAAGCGAGGGTCAGCTGCCCACGCGCATGCTTTCGTTAGCAATTCAATGAGCTCGCTAATTGCTGTTTTGTTTGGCGGAGACTTGACTTCGGTCGCCCATTGAAGAATTGTAATTCTTTATAATTATGCTATTAGTGTCAGAGCGCGATATTGCTGAGTGCCGGTGGGAGACTTCATTTTTTCGTTAATGGAGTCTATTAGACTTCCCGCTGTTCTATAAAATTGTCGTTTATTCTGTAAATTGTATTTGAAACTAACTTCAGACACAAAATATGATAACGGAATTTTAATTTTATTAATATCGTTTTCTTAACCTCGCGTTTTAAATATTTCCTTCATTAAAGTGCGTATATTTGCCAAAAAATAAATGTGATCTCGCTTTATGTTGTAAATAAACTGAATTTTAATGTAATTAATCCCAAAGTGACTGCCCTGCAACTATTATTGAGCACATTGCAATCCTAAATCAATGGCGACCACTGACAGATCTATAATCCATCGGTAGCCATCACTGTCTTGCTATTGGTTGATCTCGAAACGCGATACGGTTAAAGTATACCACTATTTCAGCTGTTGCACTTAGTCTATAGTGCTTGTATCATCATCATCATCAGTCTGTAAGAGACCCACTGCAGAACCATAGGCCTCTTCCCGAAGGATGATATAGGCATAATCACCACGCCAATAAGCGACGTATTCACATTAGAAACACAGAAATTCACTGTTCTATATTTTTCCCCATACGGTGATAGTACAAAAACATTTCTCAGGTTCAGGTTTCAACTGGAGTAATTTATTATTATATTTTTCATATCTTCAATAAGTATTTTCTTTACAGTGTCATATTGACAATATTAAAGATCAAAATATTAAGGCTGACTTGCACCAGCTAATGTTAAAGTTAAAAATTCGGTTATAGTTATTGTTAGGCAAAAAATAGGTTGCACCAAATGACAATGGTTAAAATGACGTCACTATTTAACGTTAACTATTACTGCTCCATGTTGGCCGGTTAACGTTATTGTTAATGTCAATTTTTGAATCGGTTGTCAAGTTCACTAGTTCACTTCATTGTTGCTGAAGATAATGCTTCTTTCTCTAAATAACAAACACAGAATTAGAAAATGCCCACAGGACGACAGAAGCTAACGTGTTGTCGTTACAGAATCGAATTCTTGTATATTAATAACACTTTTATTATATAGTGCATACAAAAATATTTTATATGAAATTTTCAAATATTATTGTAGATTTTAATAAATTGAATACTTCTTACTTTATACTGTTCTCGAATGTGGTAACCAATGTGGTATTATTTTCTCGAAATTAGCCATTTATAATAATATTTTGATAAAAAAAAACCCATATACAAATTCACAGAAAAAGACAAAGTAAATAAATAACACAGCAAAATAATTGTAACAAGTTGATATTTACGTTCTGGTGACAGTCACATAATAACAATAGTGACAGTTATAACTAAGTCCTGCCAAGTAAAAAATGTTAACCTTTTCGATTTTAGAGACTAATTGGTTTATTGAAGTGGCAACCCTAATAACTTTAACAATTACAAAATGTCTGATCGTGCAACTCGTTTTGTCAAATGTAACTGTTAGCAACTCTTGTCACTGTTAAAGTTAACTGTAACAATTACAATAACCACGATTTCGGTGGAACTCAGCCTAAATGTATAATTCTGCAAAATAGCAATTATTTACTTTCTCTATTTGCTCTCTTCACGTAAGTTTTGGGATATGATTCATACAAATATTAAAATGCAAAAGTTGGTGTCTCATTTTGTTTTTTACTATTCTATTTAAAACTTGGGAAGGTCGTAGATGATTTTTCCTCTTTATTTACGTCCTACTATTTTTATTCTTTGACGGAAAAACTGATTACACGAAACTTCGCAGACGAAGTCACGAGAAAAGCTAATCAATGATAAAACGAAATCGCGTCCATTATTTTAAATTCAGAATGGACATGCCCAGAAATATATCATAGTTGGATTTGAAAAGTAAAGTGAATTTAATTCGTCGATCTCGTAATATCACAGGCATTTACTAATAGGAATATTATTTAATAGAGTTTAAATATAAATTGGTTTAGTGCCAAACTCTGGCAGTCGGCACTCGGTTGGCGTGCCAAAAACTCAACACCGAGCGTTTGTTGCAGATGTTGAGTAGAAGCGATGGCACAAGATCTACACACACTGGACGTGGCAAAACACTTTTGAGCGTAGTTTAGTTTACGACTTGTTAAGGTCACAAACTTTTCAGTGTTGAATTACTTGAAACTATAGAAGAATCTTAGTAGTGTAGAATTAGAGCGATACATGTAATCTATTCCCTTCCTCGAGTTCAGTCCTCCTACGTATATATATGTATCTAAAAATGAAACTGAAAATTGTTGACTAGTTTTCAAGTATTGCCCGTACTAAAATAAAAAAATTATTATTTCATTGTATATAACAATCATGTTCAACTTTATTTGCATTAATTATAATCCAAAATAAATAATAGTAAAATAAAGCCTATGTCACACAAGACAAACCTAATTATTTAACGGTGAAAGAATTTTAACAATCGGATTATTTGTCCCGGAGGTATGGTATACAGATATAAAAAAATAGTATAGGTAAAATGTATATACATATGTATTTAGTGGGCATGCTTTTTACCACTATTAATGGTTATGAAAAAATGAGGGCTCGTAAAAAGTCGTGGTATGCTCATAGTTCGCTTTCTCCATGACATGTGAATATATAGGTAAGCTTGCTTAATAAAAATTTAAATTGGTTCATCTAGTAAAATGTACATCTTTGCCAATATCAGGAGCGCGCTGAACACCGCGCGCCGCTTCTTGAGACCTCTTTCGCAGTGCTTTGATGTTGTCAGTGCAATATTCGATAGCATACCTTCATGCATTTATCGTGACTTGGAGGGTTAGACAGATTTTCTTTAAACTCCCTTAAGACTATATACAATAAATATGCTTAATATATATTCTAAATTCATTAAAAAACATTATATTATGGTGTACGCCGATAGGCAATCTCACTGAAATACTGCATAATGCACAACTGTAGCGTAGAAACCGACCACACGATTGAGCGGCATAGCATCGTTCCTTGTTGATTTTAGCATTCATAGTTCGGCCCTTCTCGATAAAGATCGGTTTTCATCGGGCGGCCCATTCACGCTCCCTGATATCACGTGGCGCTTCAAACGACCTGTCCGAATTGTTACTTCATTGCTAGAATTACTTTCTGATCTACAATGGTATGGTGGGGTTACCCAGCTTTTAAGAGTTTCTTCGTGGCCATAGGCAAAAGCTAGTAAGCTATAAAATGTAAAAATATTTATAAATCTGACAAGTAGTACCTACCAGACACTATAATACAGATAAGATGAAGTGGTATTTTCTTCTTGTGACTCAGGGTTTGACTGTACTTAAATACAATAAAATAATACTTTTATTCAAAACCTTTTTTACCTTGCAAACAACACTGGCTGCATATTGATAAACATAAAAATGTGAATCGGAAAGGTATGTCGCTACAGATGTTTTTTCATCGGATATTTGGTCATAATTTAATTTTAAAATAAATTATTAATTATTACTTCAATTTAAATATGAAAACGTAACGATGCACAGAATAATAAAACGTATGTGTACACGTACGCATTGTACGTACTATAAGTTCTGTACGCAAGTAAGAAGTTATACATCTTTAGCTTAAAAAAAGATATGAAATGCAATTGATAACCTGTTAATTAAAACACTATAATTAACTTTAGGGGGGCTTAAATTTAATTTTCTATATACTTATACGAGTAAAATTTTTCTATATCGTATGTTCACAGAATCAAGTAAGATACCAAAAAAGTTAACATCAAATTTATAAACTCCCTTAAAAATTTTGTTATATAAAAAAAACAACTATTATCACAAATACTTTGAATAAATTGTCATTCACCACGAAATATCATTAAATTTAATATCACACACAAATACACATGTATATTTATGTATGAATCTGTTTTTTTTGTCACCATTGCGTAGTCCGGTGAAACTGTAGAGGCCTTGCCAGGTCAACAGTGTAGTCAGTACGAAGAAATAAAAAGTCACCACTGATATAAAACACATGTTGTATACATATAGGTATACATATAGAATTGTTCAATTGCCTTGAACATTGTTATCAGTTTTTACGAAAACTTGACAGACAATTAACAACCAACTTCATGGTGTCACTTTTAGGTGTCGGTGTGCGCGTGCATCGTAAATATTCACTATAATAAATTTTCCCAAACGTGTCAAAAAAAGTATACCTCAAAAATTATATCAGAATATAAGTTTATTTTTGTCATTTTTACTTTATAAATAATTTACAAAGTAATTGAAAATCAAATAAATGATGATAGATAAAAATGCTTCTAAATTTAATTCGATATTGAGTGTCAGAATATGGCTATAAAATATGTATGAATAGCGCAAAAAAAACTGATGCTAGAAAGTTGTAGCGAGCCCCATTGGCGGATATTGATTTACGGCCGCGGTTATATTGTACAAGCGGATATCCGTAAGCCTGATGTACTATGACGTTCCATTGCGGTCACGAGTTAAACAATCTGTCATGTACATGCATGTTGTATAGAGTGTAAATATTTGTATATCTAATACTTTAGATTTTACGTAAACTTAATAAAAGAAGTACTTCGGCACTTTAATAATATATTGCCGGTTCGTGAAATGAGTAAATTGCTCAGTAAAACGATTTACTGACTAAAAATAAGTATTAGGCTCTGAAGTGAGCATTAAACTCATTTTATTTCAATCGAAAATAATATATGTAATATATTACTAAATTTATATCAGACGGACCATAATGGCTAAATTTCAATTTTAGCTTTTGCTCACGTCCCTTGCATTGCTTTAGACAGGACCTATCCCTTGGGAACAGTACATTTTTTACTGGATGATGATAACCTGTGTTTCTTTTCTGTACTCCTGGCAACGTTTATGCAAAATTTCATAATATTCGGTTGAGTAGTTAAGCTGTGAAAGCGCAACAAGTTATTGAAGATTTAAGAAACTACGACGTTAAGACTATGCGTTCAGTGATATGAGTTTTCTTGCGGTAAAAGTGGGGCAAGCGGTGTGGTATTTTTTCCTCCATAGATAAAATATATTATTACGATAATAAACTATGCAGATAAAGGCGTTTTACAATAATCAGTATTATGAACTGTTGGCAGTTATTCTGCTTTTGGGTAATTTGATGTTTTATTGAAATAAGAATTCGATATTCGTATTGTGACTTAGTAACAATATGCACTCGTCTCTTCATACCTATTCGTTGTTGCATTTTGCTTACTTATTCTTATATTGTATTAAATCCGTGTAACGATTGCCATTGTTAATACTAAGAAATGCTAATTGAAATAAACAGCAAATAACGTAATCACAACGTAAAGGGTTGTTAAAATTGAATGTTACCTTGAACATTGTATAACTGTTAATAATGTTAACAATAATTATAAATTCAAACAAATATGTAAATAACGCAACGAATTTACAATGATTGAAATCAAACATATGCAATGGATTTTAAGCATTCTTTTATGTCACAGACATAAATGTACCACGTACTAGCTGAGACATTCGGTACGACAAATATTTAAGTGAAATAATTTAAGCTACAGTTTGTTATTAGTCCAACTAGATCGTGTCCACCATACAAAAAGTAATAAATACGTTACAGTGATTCTGAAATTGATTCGTCGCGTTTTGCTATCAAACAATGTCTCTATAGATATTCCTTTTTTCGAACTGACTAAGGCTTTCGGCCTGGTGAGACTTCACAGGTTTACCGGACTAAAGACAATATATATCCAGTAATCGAGACACAAGTGACATGACAACGACGATTGGAGACGAATTGCCAATATTTCGATGGTTGTCATAGCTTTTTGATAATACCGGACTTACCATCAGACACTAAGCCGTCACTGCTATGAAACCCGTGCTACTATAAAATAATAACATTTAAAACTAAATCTGTCTCGCTCTATGACGTGACCAAGCGGTACATGCCAAAAAGAATCGGAGTCTAACGTTATTTGTTTATGGTGCGTAGTTTTTTATGCTTTGTTATTCCAATAGTAGAAGTTCACAGGAATATGTTATTTAAAAGAGATAATTCGGTCCCTTGTCAATTTAAAAATAATCTAACTATATTTTGTTCTTGTCTACTAAAATACAAACAAAGCGTGCCAAACATACGATCGAAATTTAAACATATTAACTGTCAACTTTTGAAGGTAAATATTCGTTGATATCCACGTACTTCTATGTCGACGGTTTATTTATTGAATTGGAATGAGTTCAACACGCGGTCACGACCGGCCCTACAGTTGCGTAGATATATCGTAAGCGTGAAGCAATTATATTGCATTCAAATTGATGTATTCAGATTGTGAATATATGTGCAACTCCTCTCTGTGTACTTACTTGTATAAATATTTTTGTTATGTATTTGTTGAGGTTTAGGTATAACTAAATAAAGTAATCACACATAGGTAAGAACTGGCGAGTTTCAACTCTGCATTACGTAGATTTCATACGTATGATCACAGAGAACAATAGAACTAAAAACCAGTGTGTGATATGTGCGTAATCGTGTAACGAATGTCAAATGTAAGTAACTGCACAATTTAGCTCTATTTTAAATGGCGGTGTATGTAGAAATGTAGACAGTTCCAGCGAGTTATAATCCTTGACAACATCGCTTCTTGATAAGAAGCGCGACTGGAGCCTGATATACATTAACAAAAAAAAAAAAATTAAAACTTCTTTGGTATGTTTAATATAAATCGATTAATCCTGATAATAAACAAAAATAAAATTTTAATCCTTAAAACATTCCATCACACTTATCAGTGGCATATAGATTTTTTTTTAATTATGATTGATTGTCATGAAATCGCGTAATGATTAATTATCTCCATATATAGGTAAATAATATTGAAATGTCTGTTGTTTATCTCCACTAATTTCCAAAATGATTGAACCTATTTTGTTGATACGTGACCATTAAGCCGGAAATACAGGCTGTGTCCCGTGATTTCACTTGAGTTTAAATTTTCAGTATTGGGTTCCTAAAATTCACACTACGCCATATGGCCTGTCAGCAATGTTACGTCGATCTCTCTAAGCATACACCCTGACTTACAATTTGTAAGGCAATTGCTCCAGTCCTAAAGGCCGTAGCGTGATATTATAGAGCCTATAATCTTCCTTAATGTACTGCTTATTAAAAACAAATAGAATTTTTCAGATGTCTCTGGTAGTTCCAAAGATTTGGGTGTTCAAAAATTATTCAGTTATACAATATCAGTAAAGGTTTAGTTGGGACTGTTGTCTTGTCTGTATTAAAAAATTATTAAAATTGGAAATCGCCCGACTATTATACTATCGGATGAGAACTACCCAAAATATCGTAATGTTTTAATCCCACTATGTAGTCAGTTTGAACAGCGATCGACTAAATACACATTAGAAAGTGGTATATCGACTTTTAACAGTCACTCGTGTAACACCCATTGAGCCTATAATACGTTTATATCGATGTAATAAATTTCACCGCGTCTTTGTCTATATAGTTTTTTATAAAATTACACCTATGACCAAAATTTCTCGGTCGAACTACACTTCATTTAAAAAACGGTACAGAGAATAGCGTCTATGTGGACTAGACGGGTAATAAGGGACTGACTTAAAATGTCGAAATGTTCAATCGATTAATGACACAACTAGGATTATCATAATTCTAATAAGAAGTAACTGTGATATCTATACAAATATTTGGGTGTACTGTTATTTATCATAAAAAAATATTCTATAAGAATACAGTTCATTTGCAACTTTTTTACATACTTTATAATGTCCTGTGTTGAACATTATTAAAGTACAATAATGACGCCACTAGAAAGGCTAACGAATTAATAAGTCCTTGCTCGTCTTTGTTTCTTAGTTAATTAGCCTTATCATTGTCGATTTGAGCTTAGATAATAGACTGAATCTTCTCTATCTATCAGTAAAAGCCTCGCTAAAATCAGTTCAGCCGTTTCGGATATTAAACAGCGACTAACAACAGACATTATTATTCAACATTTTTATTCAACATTTTAATTCAACATTTTTATTCAACATTTTTATTCAAGACAAGATTATTCAGGGTTTAGACAATTTTAATTAAGGCATATTTCGTTGGTATGGAACAGCGATTTTACTGTAGAATAAAGTTCATTACCAGAAGAACTTGCGTAATTCTGTGAAATAATCTATGTATGTTTTTTTTTATTACTAATATAACTAAATTTATCTGTATCTATATTTTTAAATAACTATGTTCATGAATCCACAAATATGTCATGGTTTGAAGAGTCGTGTCTGTGAACAAAGCTGCCAAAGTATTTTGGCTGACAATTTATAAATAATTTAATGGGTCAATTGAGAACTGTACTTTATGTTTCTTTCTTAATTAATCTATTAGAAACAGAATTCATGTGAAGTCTCGTGATGTCAGTTGCAATTGAGAATGCATGTAGTTAATAGTCTATACCAACTTAATAGAATTATTCAGAACTTGGTGTAGAGACTGCAAAGATGAAACCGGTGGATCTCAGACTTTGAATAAAATTTTGTACAGGATTATTTCGTTACTAACGATGTTTACCTTAATATCATTTATGTTGTTATATTCTAACAAGATAGTGTAGAAGGAAATAAGTTGCATTCAGTTAATTAGAATCATACGCGGTCTAGCTCATATAAAAATGTAATGAAAGAGACAGAGATACAATTGATCGCGTCCGCTTTCACTGGATATATCCGAGCGTATCTTCAATGAATAATTGTTAGATTAAACGAGACTTAGTCATCGCCCTCGATCGGCGGCAGCTTAGATAACCATAGTGCTATGAAATCATTCTTATCGTTATCGATAGTATGTAATAGGAAAAAATACATGAAAATCTTTGAAACAGAAATGCGAAACATTCAATTACTCATACTGTCTAGTCTCTAGTACACATCATTACTATACTCGGTAGAAGAATACCGTACATGCTATTATACAAGGACGAGACTAACTAAAACATATAAACAGGGTCTCAATCTAAAAATTGATTTGTACAATAAATTACCGAAGAAGCTGCATCAATTATCCTACAATATATTTATATAATTTTTTATCTAAATATTTCGTATGACAATTTGAAAGAAGAATTTATGACCTTAAGAATAACAGTTGAAAAATATTCAGTATGGATATGTGAAAATATAAGTTATTATGTTGTCCGATATACATTATTGTTATATTTACTGCGTATATAATCTGGTATACATTGTTAAACAAATGAGGTTTCATGGTACATTACCTGTTATATTATGAAATATAAAGAGTTAGGAATTTATTTCTGCTTAAAATTAAAACACAATATATAAAATGTTATCTTAGAAGAATTATATTTGCGTATTTAATTATTACTAATACATTTTGTCTGATCTGTTTAAATTAATAGATATTAATAAGAAAATATAATTATTTATAAGCGATAATGATGATCTTATGTACAAAATTGTATCCATTAAAATACTTTATTCAACAGGATTTAAAAATCTTTACGTCATGCTGGAAGTAAAATGTAACTATAATATATGAAAACTTCTAATTAAAGAACAGTATCATTCATTATTAGTATCTGTTTTTGTTATATTTTAATTCGTACTTGTAAAAAAAAACTTTTTATCGATGAATATGTAGTCCCATCATTAATAGATAACCCGCTTTAATAGGGACGAATACAACGATCTCTTGCTGACAAAGTGGCGCACTGCGCTATTATTTATTAGCATTTCAGTTAGTACGTAACAATAATATCGATATAAATTTACCTACGATAAATGAGTGACAACACTAGCTAAACTAAGAATGTTGTAAAATATAGTCAATTCCAATATATATGATGATTTAATTGTTTAAATAACTAATGCTGGAAATGTGTGATCTTAAAAAATTGGTTGTTTGTAATGTCGGTTTACGGACGATAATTTTACGTGATAACGTTATAAGGAAACATTGATGAAACATTGCATACTTTTTGACGCAATAGATAGATGAGTCACAAGCCGAATGCTTAGACCGGTTGCGCCTCTCTATGGCTTGTTCAGCGCTTTCGTTTGCACGTTCGGCTCAGGCGGAACGTGACAATGAGTCATGCTTTTTAATGCATTTACGTCAAAAAATATAGTTTCAACTCAACATCCTATTCAATATTATAAATGAATGTGAATGTGAGTTTATTTATTACACTTTCACGTCTTCAGTACTCAAGCGATAATCATAAAATTTTGCATACATGTTGTCAGATATACAGAAAAAAACACAGGGTACCTTTCACCCAAAAAAGTACTGTTCCGAAGAGAAGGGTCAAATTTACATTAACACGAGTGCAGTCGTGGGTATAGCTAGTTCAAAACCAATAAAGATTATAAGAGAGCTGGTTGTAAAGGAGATTTTCGATGGGGCAAATTAAATTAATGCACTAACAAAAACATGTTAAGCAATTGTATAATAAAATAAACAGATAATTGCGGGTCCGGATTTCGAACAGATAAAACAAATTCGAATATTCGTTGGTTCTTCTACTTTGTCGAATTTTACTAGGTACACGGTAAAAAAAATTGTTATACTATAATGTCTGGATATCAAACCATTAAAATCTAGGAAATACGAATAATTCCTTCAAGACATAATATTTGAAAAATAAAAAGTGTAAAATCTCTGGAATAATTATATTAAGTTGGATGGCTCTTTGGAAAAACAAATCATGATTGTTTTCAATCGCCCTGAGGAGTACTTTTTGGTTCTGCATGTAAATAATAAACGTAATCAAAATCAACAAGTCATTCACTGATTTGAATAGTGTTTTAATTGAAATCCAACATCGACATATTAGCCACAATATGACATCACTATGAAAAGCTGTCACTAATAGGGCGATGTACAACGATCTCTGGAGACGTAGAGTCGCACTGCAGTTGTATCGAACAGTTTTATATTGAGTTATTCTTATATTATTGATATCTCTTTTAAACTTTTACTTATGTTATTCAAATACGCTCAACAATAAATTTCTCTAGCACTTATATAACGAGTCCAAGTAAAAAATAGGCATTTGCTTTACTCTCAGCTTGAACTAGTTTCTCGTGTCGTTATTTTGAACCCTTTTAAAACGTGATAGTATGTTAAGTTTGTATCACTTTGAATCTTAGATTATTAGGAACGAAACGAATACCGAAATCCGTTTAGTACGATATGGAACTTATTCACGAAAGGCCATTGTTAAAAATTAATATTACAATTCACTTTAACATACCTTAGGTAATATAAAAAAAAAACCTTGAGTGTATACATGCGGATAAAGTGAAACTTTTTTGGCTATTATGTATTATAAATATTCTATAATAAAGTTTTATTTTCAATTAACCTTATATATAAGTAACACATTTATTATCACCATTATTATTTTAGGCCGTACTTAAAAAATATTGGTCTATTTCAGCTATGCCTATGAGTGTTTCAGTACGTAGGTACTTTTGTTATCAAAGGTTTGTGTGGTAACTTATATAAGAAATGTAAGTTTTGCACTCAATATCATCTAAAAATCTTGAAAACACTACATCCTTCGTTGTCGTTGATATCATCGTGTTATTTTGTTGAGATAAGTTCGAATTGCCTTTTAAATATTCAGGCAATTGTAGATAGTTGTCTAAAGCAAAATTCATACTAAAATGGAAATTTTAAATCATAGGTATTTTGTCATAATTTTAATTATGTAATTTAATTTAATTAAGATAACCTATAATTAAAATTTTTATCCACATATTTTCTATTCACTTATCGGTCTGCTTATCATAAGGTTTAGTGCCGTATGATTATTAATCTATGATTAACAGACTTAAACTATGGCTAGTTTTTTTTTTTTGTTTGAATATTTGGAATCGGTCATATTTGTTTTTTTTTTCCAGGGGAAGGGGTTGGGGTAAAAATTAAAAGCAAGTGAAACCACGGGACATAATTGGTAATAACTAATAAAAGTTAAAATAACTTATAAAATACTATCCACCATCCGCGACTTCGTCTGCGTTTGTTACTTTATGTAGATGTAACTTTAACAAGATAACTCCTAAATCGAGTTACTTGACACTTAACATTAGGTATATTTTTAAACAATATCACCATATCTGTAGCCTGTGTGTCAGTCTGATGTATAAACTATATTGCAGTAAAGTTTCAGGAAAATCTGTTTAGTGGTTTCAGTATGAAAGATAAACAAATATCAATCCATGATCAGAAACTTTCTAGTCTAATAGTAATAGGAATTATCGATATCGATACAAATATATAATGTCGCAGCACACCGACAAAGCCATCACTAATAGGGCGGTGTACAATGATCTCTGGCGGACAAAGCTACGTACGTACTTATTATCGATTGCCCTCAAACTGCCTTACTTAATTATGTATTATTTGCTTGTCCATTCATTCTATATATTATATTGTATTAAACTTTTATTATATTATGCCTATTCCTTACTTAACCTATTAATTCCTGACTTACCCCATCGTATATATACATGAAATTAAAATGTTTATAATTTTCGTTTTACGCTGCATGTTAGCCTAAATATAATACTTATAATAAAAAGCCTTTCCTCAAAGTAAGTTAGTGGTTTATTCACCCTGCTAGTTAATTAAGAAGTGATTTCCAACGCAGATAATTCTTGATACACGGACTACAAAAACGCTATGACAATATTTCTCAAACATTAAGAGACTTTGCTATAATTAATATACGTATAACGGTTGTGATTAAATAAGCTCGGATGAATCTACGCATTTGATGAAGATAAGGAACTACACTAAATTTAGGTTAAAAATACAGTAATTTCACTTAACAACATGCTTATCAAGATTTACGTTTTTCCATCTTGCGCGTATCACTTGATGGTGAGAAGCTATCATAAGGTACGTATGATAAAATTGCCTAAGTGTAATAATAAAAGTATAAAGGTACCGAACTCATTTGTCTTCGTTCGAGCAGCATTTGCCTGTGGCTTCGCTCGCATTGATGAAGATTTGACCAATCCCTCGTGAACAATACTTTTTCCTGAATGAAAGTACCCTATGTCCTTTTATGTAGTCCTAGTAACGTGTAGGCAAAATTTCACGAGTATGAGTTGAGTAGTACAGGCACGAACAAACAAACATACTCGCATTCTTACTTACGAGTATAATATTGGGATACCAGATCAAGCAAAGATTAATGTAATAATAATTTATTTACAAATGACAATAATAGACGCATTAGCCTCCGGTTAAGAATATATTTTTCATCTTAGAAGTAAAAAAGTAAATAAAAACACAAAAGAGGTATTAATTTATGCTCCATGTTTCTAGGGTAAAGGGTAGAGTAAAGAACAATACCGTATTTAAACTTATATCAGTTGTATAAATTATATGGAACCCGTGAGCAACAAGGGCCCGGACTTTTGTAAAAATTAGTAAGATGTTCTACACAAGTTCTTGTTTTTTAAATAAATTAATAATGTAAATAAGAATAGTATTTCTAATTCTTAGTGATTTCTAACTAACGTCGTTGAACGTGCAATATAATTCAATTGTAAAAAGTTACCATCCTACACGCAAGAGATTTTGATATTTGGCCTAGTTTTAATTATTTACAACTGCAATATAATATGTTTGAAAGTTATTCATTGAAATTCTATTTGGCGTACTTTTACAAAACTGTTTTTTTATATTATTTTGAAATATTTAACTTTCTACATAAATCTCTAAAACATAGATTATATTAGTTTATAATAACAACGATCAGCAAATAGTTTTTAGGGCTGTAAAGAGAGAAAATATTAGTGGTTAATAAGCAATCAAAACATTTAAAGAAAAGTCGCTTTCAAACGCAGTAATTGTAAGTATTAAATAGTAATGGTGAAGATACAAGTAGAAAGATGAGAGACAAACTTGAATCCAGATAAAACACAAAGTTACGAAGAAACAGAAAAATATTTTCAACAGAACGAAATCACGGGTGCAACTAGTTTATAGTCAGTATTTAAATATATTTGAAAATGAGTTTACATCGAAGTAGAAACAGACATAATGTCAACATGTCGCTAAATGCATTTACGTTCAGTTTGTTTCCAATGCACGTGACATAGCCCACGGTACACATGTGTGTCCAATGTATGTGATTGTTTGTGCTTTGTTTTGTGTGTGTGTTTAACGACAGCGAACGCTTCGGTTAGCAAACAGTTAATTACAGTCTGATCGATTTCGACTCTAGGGATGTGGTCAGTGCGGAGACGCTATCGAAGATTTTGTCGATTATTTACAATTATTGGCAATATCATTGACGCGTTTGGTTATATTTCGTAATGGTGAAGATTTAATTTAATTACAATTGGCTTAATGAAATTAAATTATTGTTTAATTTAGGCTAAAAATATACTTAGGTTCTTCTTGTTTCCATTATGTTTAATACGGCAAAGTTTTGTCAATTATGTTAATTATGAGATTTTTTTCCACTTTACGATAAAGGCCGTATATAATTAGTGTAGAAATGTAGATTCTATATGCATACAAATGGATGTTGGCACATCAAAATCATTTGATTAATCACAGTAGAAGTGAAAATGCGGCATTTAAAATTTTAAATGTTTTTCTCTAGTAATCATTTTACTAAAACTCACTATTAGGAGGCGCTACAGCACAATAACTGCTGTATTTTTCAACCTTTTGTCATGAAAATTTGTATGCGTATATATATGAAAACGTGGAATATAACAGTTTAAATATTGATTAGCATCAAATAGTAATTATAAGAATAATAACTTCAAATAATAACACATGCGAACGGAGCAGCGAGCACAGCTAGCAGTTGTATATTTACGATTATGTTTTCGTTTGTCAGCAAGTTGCCATTACCATACCTGTACGCATGAAGTAGGGCAGAAAAATCTACGCTTGAAATAAATCTATTAATTTAATAACATATATTTATTTGTTCTATATGCAGCGTTATATTATGAAAAGAAAGAAACATGAAGATAATAAAAAAACATACTGGAAAGTATAACATTATAAGTTTAAAAAGCGACAACAAAAAAGAAAATGATTCAGATAATAAAAAGTAAATGAAATCAAGTGGTAAACAGGTCTATAGAAAACTGAAAAGAAAATATCGCAGAAATATTAGTGCCACCGTGACATCACTATTACATCGCGTCAATTATATTTCGTATTCGGTTAATAACGCGTTAGTAATAAAAATAAAGCTAAGTGCACACGGATATTATACTGAACGACTATAAAACTATAGCTCAAACAATGTTTGTCCGAATGACGTCTATAAAATTGACATAAAAATAATGCATCTGTATAATAATAATAATAATATAGTATATTAACCATTTAACGTACCTACTAATGTATTCGCGATCGTTAATCATTTGAAATGAAACGTGTGTTTCGGGTTTTATAGCCGTTTTTATTCGTTTGCCGAAATGTTTACGTATTTTCGTTGTAAGTAATATAATATATAAAATCGAAAACCGATGTTATTTTATTTGTAAATTGGTTGCAGTCAAAATGAGTTATTCGTTTCCTGTGAATATTTTATTCGAATAAATATTTCAACGAATCTATGATTCTCCGTGTACCTATTGATCTTATTATCGTGTATAATGGTATTTTCTCTGACGTTATATTATTTTTTAGAGAACACAGTTTTACACACTGCTATTAAATTCTAAACTAATCTTTTTTGTATTATGTCAAGTAAACAGTTTCCTACATCTACGTTTATACAATATATTTTAATTAAATCTGGAACATAATCTGAGTTACGTGTATTTTTAACCGACTCCAAAAAGAAAGAGGTGCTCAGCGGGATTGTATTTTTTTTTATGTTCGCTTTCTCAGGACTTTGTCATTTATAATCCGATTTGGAAAGTAATTTTTTGATTGGAAATGGGGTATTTTTATTAACATGTTGTCAACAATATTTCATTAGTTTTAGACTATGGATTTCAAAGATACATTAGGAATCTCCTCTAAATCATATGCGTTAATAGTTTTATCATAATCGAAACATAGGTAGCTATCTAAATATAGTCAAGGACGTTCCGATGATTATTTTAGAGTTTTTTTTTAAGTCAGCTTTTGATATGAAATAAAGTAATTATATAGGCAATATTACCTAGTTTCTCGTCGGTTCCTTTTGAAGATGGGAATATTATTTTCGAACAGTGCTAATTCTTTTTGCGTATGCGGTATCCACTCATAAATTCATTGTGCCAAAAACGTCCACGCCTGGATATTAGACTACCCAAATATCGCCACAACGACTAGTATTAACTAGTACGCTTTTTGCATCCGCGACTTTCAGCCGGTCATCGGTCCCTATAATAGAGAATATACACGTGAATTCTTTGGCCGCAACGGTAATCCATTTTGTTATAAATACGAGTATACCCTACTCACCGCCACTTACAGCAATTCTAAGGGCTAATACGATGACTTTGAGTCTGTTATATGCTTCTTCAATACTGTTTAGACCATGTAGATGATATCTGAGCATGGCCCTGTTTATTGCCCTTTAAGCGGCATGAAACGTAGGCATGCACCTTCACAGGATCTAATTAAAAATTATAATTGATTTTCATATAATATAGAAACTCATTAACCGGATGGTCGTATATCACAGATACAATACATGCCGACGCTTCCGTGTAATTGCAGTGCAAATTAATCCGTGCGACGCGTGACATTTGACTGTGCACACATTGTAGCGTTTGTGTCGCTGATAATGATGCTGCCATTGTGGAAGATTTAGCGTTTTTCGTAATACATATATAAATATTACCTTCTAGTAGCGGCGTTATTGCACATTTGATCAATAACTGGAGAACAGTAATTTTGTTTGATGAAATTTCTGAATGCAAAAACTTAAAAATTAAATTTAAAATATTTAAGGCGTGAAATAGTCACAAAAATCACATTCGAATTTATAATATTAGTTATGATTAGGACTAGTTATGATTATATTGTAATTTCTTACACTGTAATAAATACCTAGTTAGATACACGAAATAGAGCACGAGTTTTCCAATTTGGCTAATAATCGAAGGGCGTGCATGTATGATGATCGAAACCGCGACCTTACGGATGACTACTAAGGTTTTACCACTGCGCCACGAGACCTGTCAATTATTAAGTTATTCAGGGAATACTTAAACCATAATAATAAAGAAATTATGTAAATAAAACGCCAAAAGCTTATAGGTACATTAATACACAATTCCAAAATAGAGGACACTGCACACTCTTTACTATGAGGTCTATAAGGTCCATAGAATTATGAAACGGTTTACCAGACAGCTCGCAGCTTTGTTACTCTATGATAAGGTCAATCAAAGTAAGGCAAGACAGAGCCATTCCACGACATTCTTAAGATATACAGGGTCACGAATCTGTTTTTGACCCATTTCGTTGTCACATTAATATTCGACCGGTAACAATTTAGCGGTAAATTATATAATAACTAGCATTTGCCCGCAGCTTTGCTTGTGTAAACGTAATAAAGGATATTTTTTTGTTCCTGAAAAACGACACTTTTTTTGCTAATAAAACGTTTCGTACGTCCTTTGGTGTACCCTTGACAATGTGTCTATAAAATGTCATGATGAACGGTTGATTAGTTATTATTAGTACTATTTGTTGTAATAACAATATAGTTGATAGTACATTCATATTTAAATATCTGTATAGATAAATTCTATATTTGAAATTGCTAAACCACTTATCATTTTCCGCTATTTGTCAATCGGTGTGAACGCTACTTAACAACATGATGCAATCCATTTGGGCACATGTACATTATTATTATTGATTGCGCATTAGTCGGGGAAGGGGCAGAGTCACGGTGTATTTTGGGGGGAGGGGGACGAGTGTGGTGCGAGTTGAGGATCAGGGGGAAGGGCGGGAGAGGTGATACGAGATTGAAACAATGTTATGTGTGACATGTCAAAGGGTTAATTACACTATTAGGGTTACCAGCTGCGAATAAAAATATAATTTATAGATTTTGTAATTTAAAAAGTTGTATCCTTTCTAAATTTGTAAGTATGACCACGAATATCATCTGATGTTAAAAGACGTAATGGTGAAAATTTTTAATACGCTACACCTAGAGGAAGAGACTTGCTCTCAAATGCAGTTACTGGAACACGTATCTTCTTAGTGACAGATATGCAACTTGAAGGTGGTAGTTTAACGAGCGAGCATTAGAAAAAGCTCTATCGCTTTGCTACAATTTTATCAAGGCGTTTTCCTTCACCGAAAGTTCGAGCTTGCTTATTAGAATCTACGTAAATCGATGCAGTGTCTGTACTCGATACCACTATGCCATCATCGTTCTAAGAGGATCTCGGAATTAATGTAATTTCTTTTTACATTTCAGGTAAAGATATGGTTCCAAAACAGAAGGACCAAGTGGAAGAAAAAAGACAACGTCAGTAATGTTGATGTAGCGGAGATGAAGCAGCAGAACAAGCCCGCGGAAGAGAAGAAATTAGAAGAGATCAAAGAAGATCCCTTAGCGATCGATACAAATAAGAAAACTTGTAATAAGATTTTAAGCGAGAAACTTAGTTCGAAAATCATAACACAAGTTTCGCCGAAATCGAGGAAAGTGGAAAAGGGTATTATTCTCGAAACGATATGCGACACGAATGACATAGAAAGCCGAATTTCGATAACGAAGATAACGAATAAACTGTCGAGCACAGACCTGTCAGGCGAGGTCGGGAAAGTGTCTGTGAAAAGTTTCAGTCCTGACGAAGTGAAAGACATGAATTTCGATGAATTAAGTAGAAGCGTTGAAATGTAAAGTTCGGTTAAGTTTCATAAATAATAAATCACCTGATTAATAATTTGATAGTTATGTAAACGAAATCTAATTTTTTACTTGGCAACATTTTAATTATTGTGAAATATATAATTTGTAATTGCTTTTTTTAAATGTATTCGCGAACGTTTGGCTATACTTTTTCATTAATTTATTTTCTGTTTGTCGGAATATTTTTACGATTTTATACGTATTGACAGTTCACACGACACAAATGCCATATACCTGTTGTTGCGGGTGACGTCATAGTCGCGTCTAACTCACGCACAGATTATAATCTATTAACATCGCACCATAGATTGAATAGTTTTATTTTTGAACAGCCTATACGCTGTTGGCCTGATAGGCTTTCACAGCTTCACTGGACACGCTTATGGGACTTGGCTGCTTGGCAACAAGCTCAAGGGTCCCAAAGTAGCCGTACCTTAGATTGGGCTGTAGCCTCAGATGCCACAACGCGAATCTATCTAAGCTAAGCTAGCTAAGTTAATTATACATATACGAATATGTGAAGCACATATGTGCACCAGCATGTGTGTCTCACGAACTCAAACATGTATTTTGTATTTTTCAGCTCGGCTAAACTAAACTAACCAAGTTCGGAAAACAAGGGAAAAAAATAAGCCCTTCTACCATATGTCAATAGACTATAATTGTTAGTCTCTGCTATAAGACATCGCTTTCACGAAATAAAGACCTAGATATTATTACGACTTCATTTGTTGTTATTGAGTTTTTTGTAAATTTTAACCTACTATATTTTTGCAATTGATATCTGAAATTAAAAAAAAAACACAAAAAGAAAGAACTGTCAATCTATGTAATGTTATAATGCAGAGAAAATAACATAATGGAAAAAGCATAATGTAGTTTGTGTTATGTGCATGGTAGATGAGGTAAGGAGTAGTAGTATCTTTGTATATAAATTGTGTCCCTGAATATGTGTGAAGTATAGATGACGCTGCTGGAGCTAGAGGGTAACAATTGAAAGGACGCGTTAATAATTTTATAATTTATATATATGTATAACGACTGTTTAAAAATACACTGAATTTTATTCTTTGATAGTTTTGTTTTCACTACAAATTACACAACTTTTAAATTACACATAATATTAATTTCAAGTAATACCCTACACTAGCGTCATTCAGCCAATTTATGAAATTATTATTTAAAACATTTCGTTAGATATATTTTTGGGTGAAGACCCCTATGAGATACTTCTCCCTACCTCTACTCTCAATAGTTAAGTGGTCATCGAATTAGTTCAGTATTATAATAAGATCAGAGCCATCTATTGGCGACTACTGTGAAACTGATCACTGCAATTTATTGTAAATATTGTATTTTGAAATTTGTGTGGAAAAAATAGTCATTTTTTTTAAACGTTTTGAAAGCATGCTTTGTGTGTGTAAACTTTAAACTGTTCCTTTGATATGAATTACTGTTATAATAATCACAAATGTATTGCTTCCATTTAATTAAACAACATTATTAATAATGAATATGAATTAAAAGGTAATTATTTCAAGACTTTACTGCTAATTATTACAGAATAAAGTTACACAATACAAAAGCGTTACTTAATTTATATACACGATATCTAGTAATGATATTATTGTTAGTAACTATTTATTAACTCACATTCAAACGATATACAAAGATGACGTATACGATTTTTTTAATGTTAAATTATATACATTTTGTAAATATAAATAAGAATATTTTGAAAAAATCATTCTGTGTAATCCTTTCCTTCGTTTAGCTGTGTTTAGTTACTCCATTAATTTTAGGAGTTTACAGAAATATCGTTGTAAACTTTTGAGAACGCAATATTAAATCTAATAATATGAAACCTACTTCTCATATTAACGACTCTGACCGTAGTATTTAAATATGAGAAAAAAATATGTAAACTAAATACATTTATATTTTTTTTCTTGAAATTGTAATTTTTTCGTGGATTTACATTTCCTAATGATGTTATGGGAACTACATGTTTGATTGGGATGAATTGTGAACTGATGTTTTTTGTATTTTTTTATTTTCGTTACCCAATCCTTTTACCGATTTTTGTTAAATGTAATTACTACTTAAATAGATCTTATGGAAGATTATAATTCTATGTAACAAAGATAATACTCTGAAAAATTCTCTAACTCTTGGTAAAAGTCACATCAAAATCTGTTCATTCACTTCGAAGATTTACCCTTACATTTGAATTTTATTTATATATTTTATATATACATAGATTATAAAGAGCTTGCACCAAATTCTTAACTCAATGTTTACATTGAACCCACAAGTCAGATAAAATTTTCTTGTGTTGCTAAATCTATATAAAGATCAGTATTAAGTGACGTTAACGTCACTTAATACTGATCTTTATATAGATTTAGCAACACAAGAAAATTTTTAACGTCACTTAATACTGATCTTTATATAGATTTAGCAACACAAGAAAATTTTATCTGACTTGTGGGTTTACTTGCTTTAAAACTGCTATAGCTTTCGCCTTTTTACTGTCATTAAAAATTAAAACTTTATAGTAAATTATATAATTATTTTGTTATATTGTGAAAGAGTCTCGTGACAATATTGATATTACTGTATTGAAATAAACGATTATCTAACTTCTATATCTAATTAATTACGTTTAATTTTTTCGTAATATGCGATAAAATCCAATAGATAGCAGTACGTACCTATATGCAATATTATTACTCAATTCATAAAAGTGATCTACTTGTTCTGTGTATTTAATATATGATGTATTTACATCTATAATTAATTCAGAATAACTAACTATGTTTGTTTAATTAATTCATACAATAAATAAATACAATTTAATCATTTTTAAATGTAGTGAACGTTTCTTTGGAGCTTAAGTGTTTGTGTTCATGTAAATATTTAGTGATTTGGAATGAAGACAAAATTGTAAATTATTAGGTACAAAATTAGTTTTAGAATTTATTCGGAGAGAAATTACTAAGTAATATAATTTTAAAGTAAGTATATTTGAAAGTGACAAATAAATAGTTTTTCATTACCGTGATATTTTTTATTTTATTAAATGCCCTAATTAACAAAGAAATCCAAGTATAAAATATTAATAATTATTCGAAGTTAAGATTTTATATAACACTCTGTGATAATTACTCTGTGAGATGGCATACCACACGATTGAACTATACATGACATCTAACGGCAAATAGAGAAACCACATTAAACTCAAAAGAAGCCAGAGCCATCTATCAGATTATTAACATAATTTTTGTAAATGTATACAACGACATCTATTAACATACATGTTAAACCACTTAGCAAGATAGTTTTTTTTAGTTAGAAACGGGTTTAGATATCGTATTTTAATAATAGATGACGCGGATTGTAACTATTTTACAAATTTTATTAATATAAAATATGTTTTATATATAATTTCAACAATTTACATAATAATAATAAACAATTATACAAAATTAACAACCAATATTTACTACTATCCAGATAAGTGATTATTGTTGTTAAAGATAGATGTCGTTACTATTACAACCTCGGTTCTCATTGATAGAATAAAGTAGAAATCGAAATAAAACAAACCACAATCAGATAAATACATGTAACGCATGCATGTACCTAAAATCAGTAATATTTTGGTAATTATTTGTTTATATATATAAAAGTCATACTTGCTTTAGGATTTCAATAACCAAATAGTTTTAAGTCCAACTTATTTGTTCATGTAAATACAGTCTCGTTCTATAATGAATTTGAAAATTTTACATTATTTAACTCAATTTGAATAATCTGTCAATGTTTAGATTTTGCTAAAACATTATTTGAGTCGTTGTCAAAACAAATAATTCCTTGTTACTGTCATTAGTATATCCGATTAGCATTTTAATAGCAATTCGAATTATTTGGAAAATTCGAATTAGTGTTAAACTGTTTTAATAATTTTGCTTTACAAATAACAAAGTATCAACAGAATTATAGATTTAACTCAAGTGTCACATAATCAATAAACAAATTATTAATAATTCCATATAAAGTATGAAATAACCAGTAAAGTAATAAAAATATGGTTTTTATGATTTGAATATTTATTTGGTCAATTAAATATTTTATTTTGATTTGAATTACGAAATTAATTATATATTATAATATATATTACAAGTAAAATAGAACATATATAGTAACGTGAATTGTTAAAGATTATGACGTGTGCTCTTAATTAATTTTAATGATTTAACTATAGTATCTCAAGTCCAAATAGCTATTATGAAGGATGATCTACAGGTGACAACGGGAATGAAGCGGGAAGATTCATTTCTGAAATTTAATATAATACCTTGCATTGTTTATAAGTAAAATTAATAGTATAGAAAAACGAATTGCTGTCCGTTTTCAAGTAATACTGGTACATTGGACAAATTCTTGTTCAAACGCTAACATAGGCGTAAGAAAAACGAGCGTATTTCAGTGGTAAGAGTGATAGCCCTCGATTACGGGCGACAGTGAGATTAGCTCCAATTTTAGAATGTTGATTACATTCCCGCCCCTCCGCCCGGTCCCCTCTCACCTCGGGCCTCTCGTCACGAAGTTTGCGAAAATGACAGCGTGTTAAATTTTTAAAAATCTATCTTACACTGTACCGTGTGCAAAACAAGGCGTTTAACTTTTTATTCAAGTTCAAGGTAATAATAATTTGATCATTCTAAAATATTATATTCAATAGTATCGAAATATCGATTTAAATAATAATTATTTAGCAAATTATAAAATCTTATTCGTAACGATAATAACGATAATAAAATAATCCGAAACCAAGTGTGACATTATTTTGTGGCAGCTTTTTTGTTGTTGTTAAAGCGTTAAATTGTAACATGCAAGTAAACAGATAAACTCACATTCGTATTTATAATATTAATTAAAAATCTGCAAAATAATACAATCGTAAGAAAAAATAAAGAAACATGTTAATAAATTCATTTCGTTTATTCTTCACAAGAATCATGTTAATGCGAATTCTGTCGCGAAATAACTCTTCATAAATAAAATATATGATATAAGTATTTGGATAATGTAGATAAAATTGTTCAAGTGTCACTCCAATTATTCTGGGCATTAGCTTTGTTGCCTGTACTTCTTGCAAGCTTTGTAGTTCATTGATACATCTTCGAATTAAACTGAATAAGGTGCATTTACTATCCCATCGATGGGTCTTTTGCCGAATTTTATCTACAATGATATTATCTTATATTATTTAACTCAGGAGATTGTTTTCTTCTTGTTATTTCAATGTGCTAATCTTTGAAACTACAAGTCAGTTTGTCAAATTTATTTTTGTTATTCCTATTATTGAGAAAGGTTATATACTATCTAGTATTACGCTATATCTCTTAGGAGCATAGCAATTATCATATAAATTTATGTCAGAGAGAAATTTCAGTGAAAACGAAGCAATTGTGCAGGTGGAACGTGAGGCGCGGCGCGAGGTATCGGGGACCGATGGATAGTCGACCGCCCGATGAGAACCGAGCGCTACCGCGAGGAACCGAATAGCAAAGACACATTAATTTATAATAAAAAAAAATAAGCGACAGCGAAAAGCTCCCCTATTTCAAAATGGAATTTTAACATTTTACTTGTAATTTTTAGAGGTCCAATGAGTTTTTTAAATGTTTACGCTATCGCTACTGCGCGCATTTCTTTCGTTGATGTGATGGCATTAAACAAATGCACGGAAGATATGAAACTTTGAATATTTTACGAGTTTCCAAGTTCAATTTTGTAGCAATTTGTTTGCATTAGAAAATAATTGCTGATATAAATATATAGGATTCCGGAGTTATTAATGTGCAGAATTATACACAACGCTCACAAGTATTTACCAGTGGATTGGAAGACGATTGTCAACATAGAAGTGGAAGCCTGATGAGAGTGCCTAAGCCAAAATACCAAAGGCCGAAGAAATCTGTTTTATTATTGTCATTTATTTGATAATAGGTAACTCGGACAAGTAGAGAAAGATAGGAGAATATATGGATGGATAGTGTGAAGAATGAAATATGTATACTTGTAAACGTGTGATGGCTGATAGAAGAGAACGGGAGAGGAAAAGAGGTTCTGCCGGACCTATTTAGGTAGGATAAGAGTAAACTGACGAATGGTAGGCAACTTCGAATTAAAAAGATCTATCCAGTGTTTTTATTCAGGCAGCTGGTTTATTTTTGAGAATAATGACACTTCATAGCGAGCGTGTTTGTATAAAAAAAAAATCTATACATTTTGAAGTTCCATATTATAAAATCAGTAAGTCAATTTGTTCATTCAAAATTGAGTCGAGAATAATATTCTGAAAAACGATATAAATCCATACAAATATAAATTACTTCCGACCTAGTAATCAGGTCGTTACAATAATGTAACACCTTTTATAATAGTTCACAATGATTCTCTTTCACTCAAATAAAGGTCCCAGTTCACGCTGCGACGCGGTGTTTACTTGATAGGTTGATTAGTCCTGGCGGTAGTCATCATCTTACCCTTATCTCACCTAAGTAGGGTCGGCACAACATGTTTTCCTTTTCCACTCTCCTCTGTCAGATGTCATCTCAGTATTCATACTTTAATATACACATATCAATTTTCACACAATCCATCCACACCTTTTTCGGTCTTCCTCTACTCCCATACCAGTCCACTTTCAACCTTAAAACTTTTCTTGTTACATGACCTTCATCTTTTTTCATAATTTGCCAGTACCATGCTAACCTATTACTCCTCAACTTCTCTGTCACTGGTGCTATTTTCAAACTTCCTTTGATATACTCATTCTTAATCTTATCCATTCTTGTTACACCACACATCCATCTTAACATTCGCATTTCTGCCACATGTAATCTTTTCTCATCCGTCTCTCTCGTAGCCCAGCATTCGGATCCATATAAAACGGCGTGTCTTATTATAGTTCTATGCACTTTCCCCTTGAGTTTCAACGGCATTCGTGGATCAGAAACCACCCCAGACACCTTACGCCAATTCTGGATGAATTTATTCTATTCCTCACGTCCTTATCTATTCCACCGTCATTTTGGATCATTCAGCCGAGGTACCGAAAATTGAAGCAGGCTGGTAAGTATACACCGTTTAAGGTAATATGACAAAAACTGAATGGACCTCCGAAGTTGCAGAACAAATATTCAGTTTTCAATCCACTAATCTTTAAACCTACAATCCTTGTTATAATTAATCCTGGTGGTAGTAATAGGTATTTCAGTCGTTTTCGTTGATCTCTCGTGTGCGAGGTTTCAATCAAATTGTGTGTTATATGTTTGAATATATACACAATTATTTTTTCGATAGGCAATTGTTATAGTTTTTATGATAAACCCACTATATATTGTATATAAATAAGCCAACTAGTCAGTACCTTTTTCTACTCTTTCTATGAACCTTACTATGGGAGGATTTTCAAATTCTGAATACCCGCAACCTTTTTGTGTGGCGAAAAGTGATGGGAGCAAACATTGTATCGGGTAAAGTGTTGAAAACACCGGTTCTCGTCCGATGACAGAAGTTAAGAGCAACATCGGGCGCGATCAGTACTTGGATGGGCGACCGCCTGGGAACATCGCATGAAGTTGGCTTTTTCTTGTACTTGTTATAAATCAGTTTTCTCTTCTTTCATGCGGTAATAAGCACACATGGACTTTCTTATTTAGTAGCTATGGACGAGCTTTAGTGCTAAAAGATAGTTAATTAAAAAAAGGATCATAATGCTACCTCAGATCTACCAATAATATATGTTTGTATTTTTTTGTTGTTAGCAATTCTATTTCCTAGCGTACATAAAGTCATTTATTTGAATTGTCGCTATACATATTCAGATTAACCCATTAATTAAATATACGAATAGTATTTAGTATTACTACGACTTATAAATATTTTATGTAAGACAAATCTACAATTTAGTTTGTGTGTGTGTGTTTGTGTTTTGACAATAATATTTTTTAAACAAAGAGATGTGGTGAATTGATAGAAATATATTTATTTAACGGGATTGTGAATTATAACAGAAACGCAGGGTGAATGTGAACCTTTATTGTACAGTCACTGTGAAATTGTACTCGTTGTACGCATTATTGACCGGCCGATAATTTGTCGCAAAACGTTTACACAATGTCACGGGACTAGGACCCACGCACGGCAGATGCGAACAAACAGATCGTTATGGAAAAAAACACCCTTAATGTTATTTATTAAATCTTATTGCTTAGGTCATTGCTTTGACTTATTCGTTGGTACAGTCGAGATAATAAAATTCTGTTGGTTGAATTAGATGTTTTTTAAAAAGTTGATGAATTATTGCTCAAAGTGTCCTGATCTGTATTGGCTGTTGGTGGAGTGTAATATTTTGGTAAGACTATATATAATACAAATAATATTAAAGATACCAATTGCATACTCAATGAGACTTTAATCAAAAGCGGTAAGACGGGTGTGATTGCAAACTAGCATTCCAATGAGTTCTCAAGATTTCAATTGCTAAGATCGGTTATACGTAGCTGTAGGCTGGAATGAACACTCAACATCAGATAGACTGTATACCTGTTTGTTATTTCATAAAAAAGGAATACAAAATTATCTTTTGAAATGATGACACTGGTAACGTTTTCTATTGACGTTGGTTCGAATCCTGCAATGAGCTGGAGGAAAAATATCGTGATGAAACCATCGCACGGAGATAAGACTTTTTCTAATTCACACCTCGTTAGGTACTGTACTGTCCTTAAATTGAAAATCTGTCGCCAAGCACATATAGCTGTGTTTGCACAATTACACATGAGAGACAGTTCCATCAAATGAGACTAAGGTGAGGTCAAATAATAAAATTTAAAAAAGGATTAAAAATTGTATTATTCAAATAGTGCTGTTGACTATTTGAAGTTTAGACAATACTCTGTACGTTGACGGCCACTCTTCAGAACAGATCGACGCTTCTAGTGTTGCATAGATTTCATTGTTATTATTAGCATAAAATGTTGTATCCAGTATTCGTAACATTTCGCCCGTTTAAGCTGTAACTAGGGCTGTTTAATCTCATTCACATCTCTCGTCTCGGTAATCCGATTACTTGTAATAGATCGGTACCACTTTTCACATCGTTTGTCCCGTTTACAGAGACGTATTTGAATGTCACGGGCTGTTTGACCCCCAGCTATATTTATTTTTAACGACCTTTTTACTGATTTATAGATAATTTATTTCACCATAATAATAGTCTTATATGTTAGAAGGCTTTTAATGTATTAGAAAATAAAATACAAAATACTGTAAAGTAAGCATTAGATGAATGAAATAAATATAAAAACAGCGGTACAATTCCACACACAGCCATTTAATTCCATATAAAGCATAGCTTGTAATATGATAACTAAACAGTTACTAGTCTAGTGCGACTTTGTCTGCGCTTGTTATATATATAAATAATGATACAATACATCAAATTCGTGTAAATATAAAAGTTTTGCAGGGCATGCCAAGATAGCTGTCAGGCGGCAGGATTTTTTCAAACTTACTCGAGAGTCTTATCCTTATATTTTGAGTAATTTAAACAATATCCTCATAAATAGCTTGTGTGCTATTTTAATGCATATGATATCATCATCATCTTACCCTTATCCTACTTAAGTAGGGTCGGCACAACATGTTTTCCTTCTCCACTCTCCCCTGTCAAATGTCATCTCAGTATTCACACCTTTTATACACATATCATTTTTCACACAATCCATCCACACTTTGTTCGGTCTTCCTCTACCCTTATATCCGTCCACTTTCAAGCTCAAAACTTTTCTTGTTACATGACTTTCATCTCTTCTTATAATATGCCCGTACCATGCAAACCTATTACTCCTCAACTTCTCTGTCACTGGTGCTAATTTCCATCTACCTCTGATATACTCATTCTTAATCTTATCCATTGTAGTTAAACCACACATCCATCTTAACATTCGCATTTCTGCCATATGTAATCTTTTCTCATCCGTCTCTCTCTTAGCCCAGCACTTGGATCCATATAACACGACTGATTATAGTCTTATACAACTTCTCCTTGAGTTTCAATGGCATTCGTGAGTCACGAACTATCCTAGACACCTTAGGGCAATTCATCCACCCTGCATTTATTCTATTCCTCACGTCCCTTTCTATGCCACCGTCGTTTTGAATCAACGAACCGAGATACCGAAAACTGGAGCATGCTGGTAAGGATACACCCTTTAAGGTAATATCACAAAAACTGGATGGACCTCCGAAGTCGCAGAACACATGTTCAGTTTTTATCCTATTAATCCTTAGACCAACATTCTCCAGATTTTCTCGCCATTTCTCTAGCCTACTCTGGACCTCGGCAGCATTTCCTCCAACAAGAACAATGCATATCATATATTTAATTAAAATCAATTCAGTACTTCTTGCATCAAAATAGTAACAAACAATCAAAAATAGCAAAGAACAAATCACACATTTTTTTTCTTATTAATAATATTATTTTGCATATGTAGAGTTAAATATCCACACACAAAAGAAATTAAAAAATACCCGATTTTTCGGTTCCTTAGTAGAAATGACTCCGAGTTGCTACGAAGTGCGTCTAAATTGTTTATGACATCGGCCATTTTAAAATTTTATTCCAATAAATTATTGTTAAATTTGAGACCATGCAGATTTTATATTTAAGTTGTTTTAACGTTGCATTTTCATTGTCATTCAAATTCTTAAATTTTTATTTGAAATCTATACAATACTGAGTTCGTGTCTGTCTCATTTTCAATATTCTATTAAGCTACGAAATTACAAGTGCTGCTTATGAAAGCCGTATGTTATATTTCGTAAGGTCTATTTCACTTTGCACTTGGAGGATCTAATAAATTTGCTACGGAATAATGGTAAATATACACAATTGTTGGTACGATTCCTCGACAAATTCCGAAAGCTTCACGTTTTAGACGAAAACGTACGACAGATGACAGTTGGTTAATTCGGTCGCAATATGTCGAACACGATACAAATGTTGACGTTTTGATATTTAATATTCGACTTCATTGTGTCGTGAAAAAATTGTTTAACGTTAATAAATACTGTTGTGAACAATGAATTCTATAATACACTAGATACGCTAGTCCGTAGATATGTCTAAGAAAAGTGGACACCATCTTTACTAATGAATGAGTTTGTTTGTTACGCTTTCACACCTAAACTGCTTAATCATTCATCAACAAATTGTGCATACATATAGTCAGAGATACAAAAAAAGACATTGAATACTTTGCTCTAGAAAAACAGTTCAGTTTTCGAAGAATAGGTTAAATCTATCATAACGAGAGTAAAGTGGTAACTTTGACGTTCATTCTCAGGACCTAAACTGAATAAAGTATTTTTTATTTTGATTTTGAAATATTTTAATCAAATAAAATAACGAATCCTTTATAATTAAATTTAAGTAAATTTTTATTTCTTATTTCCTCATTTGCTCATTGAACCCTGGACTCAAAGTTCATTATCATTTAACATCTCAACCCAAGGGATTATAAAAGCGACGCTCGACGCTCATTAAAAATAGAAATATATACAATAAAAGCCTAATAATAATATGTTGTCGCATTAAAAGATGCGCTTAAAATTATTTATATGACGGCTGGTAAATATATAAATGTTGTATGATCGGTTTGTCTGAGTGTATGTTTGTTTGTTAAGATAATCATATACAGTCAAGTTGACGAATAGTAGATAGGTTAACACTAATATGTTTAATGAGTAAGGACCTAATAAGATTTTTTAAATTATTATGTATTTTATGATACAGTTTTCTTCAACTAGTTTTAAGGAGAAGACGTTGTCAAATATTATCGCGTTGAAGATAGAAAGAAACAGTTGGCAGATTGATAATCTTAACTTTACCGCTATTCTTAACTGAATCTCTTTCTGAGGTTTATGGCGTGCGTCAAGAGAAATACCGAAAGGGATTCGTAATTTAGTCTGGTGCGGATAATGCGAATATCTTGTATGACCGAATAATTATATCTCATTAGCGATTCCTCTGGGTTGAATCTAAATGAAGAGGGATTATTGGAGTTGATATATTTAATTGAAAGTCCACAAAACAAAAACGAAAAGAGCGTGTAATTTGATAAGTTTTGATAACCGATTTCGGTAACCAAGTGTGTTGGGACATGGCAATTTTGTTCGAATGGAGCACCACTTCAAACCCTGGTGTATAGTAAACATGTTATCGTGGTTGTTGCGTTCCTTGATTTGCCGGTGTATAATCGGTAATCAAAGGAATGATTTTCCATACCTAATTAGAACACTTAACACACAACAACAT
This sequence comes from Antheraea assamensis, assembly GCA_035772565.1. Taxonomy (NCBI): domain Eukaryota; kingdom Metazoa; phylum Arthropoda; class Insecta; order Lepidoptera; family Saturniidae; genus Antheraea; species Antheraea assamensis. The sequence continues at coordinate 4,632,603 of JAQQSE010000045.1, forward strand.
TCACATGAACAATACGCATGAAATTAGACAGTACGTATCTAGCTAGCGAGAGGTTTATAGGCAATTTGTCGTACTACATTTTAAAAATGAAATAAAACCGCTGTCGTAGCCCAGTATAGGAATAAAACAAAATAAATAATACAGTGAGAATATTAAAGGATAATATATAAGGTTGCGTTGAGCTGATTATCGACGTAAATTATGTTCGGATTATAGCAATAAAAAGTTATTAAATAAATATATTTGTTTAAGTTGGATCGCAGCGGGCCCGTCAACTGCGCAGCGCGACGGCGGACGATAAGTCGCACCGCACTCGCAGATTGTACGTTGTCTTTTGTTAGAAACCATACTTTATGCTGCCTATTTATATACCGCGAAGAATATAGTAATTTCTGTATGTAATAGATATAAATGTAAACAAATTTGGCATTAAGAAAATTTGACAAAGATTCCTACTTTTGTAACTGACTAGACTATTTAGATGGAAGGCAATGTATGAATGTAAGGACATCATAAACGCTATAGATTTTATGCTACCTATTGTATGTATTTACATACCATGAATAATAAAGTAATTTCTGTATGTAATAGATATAAATGTAAGCAAATTTGACAAAGATTCCTACTTTTGTAACTGACTAGGCTATTTAGAAGGAAGGCAATGTATTAATGTAAGGACATCTTAAACATTACAGATTTTATGCTGCCTACTGTATGTATTTATATACCGTGAATAATAAAGTAATTTCTGTATGTAATAGATATAAATGTAAGCAAATTTGGTATTAAGAAAATTTGACAAATATTCCTACTTTTGTAATTGACTAGACTATTTAGAAGGAAAGGCAATGTATGAATGTAAGTAGATTTCTTGGGTATGCTAATATGAACTAGTTCAGAAAGTTTAATGTATAAGATGTCGTAATATTCGTTTATATTTAAGTGATGTTAATAATAGTGTGAATATAAAACGAGGATCTGCTGCGGGATTTGTGCTTTTCATTATTCATAATTTCACTTGTTTATCGAAAATCGTGGTGGATTCATTTTTATTATTCAAATTATTTATGAACTCCTACGATCGTGTGAAAAATAATCACCTATTTGGATTTGATTAACAAACACTTTGTTATGTAACTAACTGTAGTGCTTCTGCCAGAAGGTAATGAACTAATAAGGCGAAAACTTTTAACTATTCTACTAATTGTAGATTGTAACTGTATTGCATAGCTCCGTAAAACTCTAGAATAACATGTATTTCTTCCGTTAGTCGATTTTGATGAAATAAAACCTGCTTCGTCATACTGCGTACATGTGAATACCCCATAGAAATTCGTCTAACAGTTCTAGAGATTATTGTGTTCAAACAGACAAAAAGGCATATAAAATATTTATAATACGATCTTATTTTTTTGCTCTGTTTTATTTTGGGGAAATATTTTCTAAGTATAGACACAACAGATCTACAGTTTCATTACAGTACATATATATAGATAAATGAAAAGGAAATGAATTATATAAACAATTCTTAAAGGTCAATAGAAAGTGTTTAAAGGTGTTATTAAAAAAATGTTCTCACCCATATACTACTGCCATACGCGTGGTCATAAACTTGACACAGTGACTCTCTTTTATTTCATCTCGTTTTGGAATCAGACTATACCTATATACAATCTACCGAGAAGCTTATAATCATTTGTCGTACTACATTTTAAAAATAAATGGAACCGCAGTCGTAAGTCATAAGAATAAAACAACATAGTGAGAATATTAAAGGTTATTATGTAAAGTTCCGTTGAGCTGTGTAGTTGTGTTGACATTCGATGGTCAGTGTTAAATTAGAAATAACGGTGTTGTCCAAACTGTAATTCATTAGTTATCGAGTTGAGTTGTTTAATGGCTTTTACCAAGATTTATTCCTTTATGTGTAGCTCTGAAAAGAGGCCGGAATGCGACGACGATTATTGCAAATGCTCGAATGAATACGCATTACATCAATATTGTATTATTGTATACTAGCTTTTACGTGTAGTTTCGCTCGTCAATTTAAATGTGAGCTATACATTAGGATCAGTATTTTTGTCTCGATGAAAAAACCCTACGTATCTTCCTGTACCCCTAACGTTGTATACAAAAAAATCATGACTAAAGGTTGAAGAATTAAGGTTTGAAAGCGTAACAAACAAACACACCGACATACGTTTATGATATTAATTACGATTAGGATTTAATAGTAGAAACATCACTAATATAAAAAATCTTCAATAAAGTAGCAAGTAAGTCGTGGTGGTCGAGCATTTCGATCGGTGGAATGTCCTTCGATGTCCGCAGATTCGAACAAAGGAATTTTTCGAAATTCGCATACATTTACTAATTTAAATTGATAAAAATATCGATTGCCGGTGAAGAAAAACCTCGTGAGAAAACCTGAACTTGAGAAATGTTCTTGTGGTAGGTACCACTGAATGTGAGTAAATATAGAAATATGAATTTTTCGGGGCTTGAAATCGCCAATACGTCTCGGGCTGTCATTGTTAGGTTATCTATGGCCCTGCAATGAGTGTCTTACAGGTTGATGTAATGATGTGAAAAATCCGTAGTACCTACAAGTTCCAGCCCGAATAGCGTGATTCGGAACCAGAGGTGTGACTACCGCAGTATCAGCCATAGTAATGATATATGGTAACCGAGCTACAAGAACCCCGATGGGCCTAAGCAAAAATTCATTTATTATTATCCACAACTGTAAATTATACTTAACTAGCAGGCCCGGTGGAAGTTGTCCTGTTCTGATAATAAAAAATATATAATTACGTGCATGAAATGCACAACTAAGGTAACTAATGTATTTTATTTGATAAGGATTAATACTGTATCCGTCTAATATAGCCTTCCAATTACCTCATTATATGTGACTATTTTTAGAAGATAGATGGATAGTAAAAAGATAGGTATATGATATAAGTAGGTTTTTTGTAGATGTATAAAAGAGGAATATTTCACTATGCATTGTTTTGTTATATTTCAAAGGGATTACGCAGCATTTTTGACGAAAGCTCTCAGACGGTTTGACTTTTTCCGATTCTTTCGAAGTTATCATTATATTTCAACCAGTTTGCAAGAAAAACCTTGACAAACTATATATCTAAACCTTTCCAGTGAATTACTCTATCTATTGGTGAAAACCGTATCCGTTCACAATTCAATAATTTTTCAGTTTATCGTGAACATCGAGACAGACAAATAGACGTGGCGGACGACTTTGTTTTATAATATGTAGTGGTAAGGGGCATATAATGCTCCTAGGTAAGTGGCTTCCAAGTCATACATTGTCAGGAACACGATATGTTTATTCCGGCCCTCTTTAAGAATAACTTTACTAAAAAAAAACACTTGTGTCACTTACAGAAATATATTTTAATAAATATTCTTAATTTATGTTGCATTTTTATTTTTATTTTACGGTTCTATGATGTAAAGATCCCGATCCACATACGGTACTATTGGCAGTAACTTCTCGGATTCGCACGGAGACTCGGAAACTAGTGGTTCCTTTGATAGAATTTTATAAGCTTGGCTGACATCACCCAGGAAGGACACTATTAATAGTATCTGTAAATAATGCAAGGTCATTATCAGATTATACGTTGAATTGCCATGAAGTTATCATTTTGTAGAAAATTATTTCTTTTTGTCGAACAAAACATACATTTGACGATCAATTTTATACGTAGGATAGTGTTATCAAAACGAGTAGTTGAAAAATACTCTTGTTTATACGACTACGCAGAGTGACAGCTTACATTTTCCTTATCCTTTATAAGTTTTACCGTTTTACCACCATCTCGTCTGATTTGAATGACAATTACAATGACAAAAACGCTAAATCTAGAGGGGACCTAGCTTTCAAGTACAGCTAGCGGAACACACCAACAGCTGCTTGGCGATGGATTTTTCAATTTAAGAGTGGTATTTAGGCCTACTCAGAGTATATGTAGCCGACGAAGTATTTTCGGTGAAGGAAAACATCGTGATGGATCTCATAGCCTAAGGGTACACCTTTTTCCATACCCGCCTAGTTAGCTACCGCTCTCAGGTTGATAATCTATCACCAAATACCTACTTGTGTGTTCCGGTAGCTGTACTCGGTTGCCATTCTCCGTGTAAATTTAGTGCGTTTACTATCTCAGATCACATCGGCATTTAACGTCAGGTGAGATTGTAGCCAAGCGTTAAAACTATGCGTTTTTTCAGGAAATAATCTCTAAAATTAAAGTGATGTATTGTATTTACTATCAGATACAGTTTCTTAATTTCGTCAAAATGCTTATATGCTACCACATGTTGAACATCCGGTACAATTTTCAATCAAAGCTTCTGAGTTTCAGACGAAGTTTTACAAACACTGGGCTTCAGTAAAGAAGAAAGTGACTAAAGGCATATCAATAATTTAATTCTTAAGTTATCACTGCATTACATATCTAGCAATTAATACATAAGTTATAATTAAAAAAAAAACATACCAATAAAATCTTGATTATCATTTTTTATTGTTGTGAGTCTTCGCGACAGTGACTCTCGCGGCGTGGAATGTTTGCAGGCTATTCAAATCTAGGTTATTATATCAAAACCATATGATTAGTCATATGTTTGTTTAATTAGTAATTATTATTCATTATCCATGGAAGTCACTTGAGTAAACAGCAATATGGTATTTATATTGTAGTCGGTATAGTGACTCGCTACATCACATCGACAACATATCTATATAGACGGTTAAACAACATACAAGAAGTTTCAGACTAATAAATTGCATGTGACCCGCCGTTGTTTTTTCCAAGTGATGCTAAACTTTGTGGTAAGCATAATGTAATTAAAAAGGCATGAAAAATCAATCCTAAATAATGTTTAGGTACGTTGACGTTGTCATGCCGACCTGTAATTACTGGATACATCAATTAACAAAATATTGTGACCTCAGTAATAACAGTCCTAAGGTTGAATCGAAAAGTCATGGGTGCAATACTAGCATTAAATGTATATTTTTATGCGAAGAACATTACATATTCGTGTTTGGATCATTGTTGCCCATTGAGTATCTATACTTTCCCCTGGATCTAACTCAGAATTCCTATAAAATTCGATTTTCCTTGTTGTAGCTCGACACAATGATATCACGGTACCTGAAGGTCAGCAAATTATAATTGAAAAAAAAAACACTTACTGATGACTTTTTATTTTAATCTCTGAGAATAGAACATAGAGGCAATAATTAAAATCTTATTCCAAACAGAACATAATCATTCATGTTTATAACTTATGCAAAGGTTTGCTAAATACCCCTATTTGATTATTTTTTTCATTTATTTTTGCTCCGTTTCAATTTTTCCTTAAGGTATTCGGTATTGAGTTGTCTCTATATTAGTATTATTTTGAGAAATCTATTAACAAAAATTAAATTACACAGTGTATTTAGTTTTATTTTGTGATAATTACCGTTCCGGCAGACAAAAATCACGAATTTAGTACGGTAATTTTGCATAGCAGTTTTCATGTAACGGTTAATATACAGTCTTACGTCATTTCAACGCTTTTAGACATCGGTGTCTAGTAATTATTTGTCGATACCACCGTATGTTACGTTTCGGGGTCGGTCAGTGACTATTAACTTACTTGGTGACCTTCGCGAATAACAACAAACAGGCCGATATCACGTTATTGATTACTATCTATAGATAATTATCACTCCTTTTGAGCTATTGTTCTTGGAATGTACTGTATTGATATCACAGAAATTAAAGACAAGCTGGTGCCCGTAAATTCGTCCTTGTTAATTTTGTTATATTATTTCATGAACATTGCCTATATTGCCTGAATTCATTGTGACCTGTCAATTATCATTATCATCATCAGACTGTAAGAGGCTCACTGCAGGGCTATAGGCCTCTTTCCGAAAGAAAGTATGGGCGTAATCACCACGCAAGCCCACGACGTATTGGCTATTTCAAACTCTGAGAAATCCACAGTTCTATATTTTTCCCACATACGGTGGTACTACAAGAACATTTCCCAGGTTCAGGTTTCCTCACTAGCTTTTACTTCACTGTCCCGTGAACACCGTCATAGTGTTACCAATTTAAGTTAGTAAATGTACGCAAATTCTAAAAAAATCGTTGGTACATGCGCGCGTTATAACCTGCGGACATCGGATTGATATTCCACCGATCTAACCACTAGAGCACTACAACTTATAACTTCTATTATATCTTTGTTTTTTATAATGTTCTTCGTTAATACTTACGTCCATAACTATTGTAACAATTTTAAGTTCCCTTTGTTAAATTTTGTCATTATTGTTTAACCCCTATGAAGAGCGTGATGAGCGTTGTTGCGTACTACTCTGGAAAGTTCTTTCTCTGCCAACAGGTATATGTATCCATATGTATACGTGTAGTATATTCAAGCAGGGTTTGATGTCAAAAGCTATAAGATGGATCAATATGTAAACGATATTCACGTCACAATTCATGTCTCTCCGTACATCCACTAAAAACTACGGTAACTACAACGCATTATTATATAAATATATACAATAAGATAAACAAGATCGAGTTTCTTGTCTTGCTTGTTTTGTTTGTCTTTTTTGTTTTTTTTTTCTTTGTTGTTTTTCGAACCGGAGTTAAAGTTTTGCCGTTCATAAGTAATTTCTCGGTGCCTAAATTGAATAAAATATTTTTGATTTTGTTGATTTCAACAAAAATCATGGCATCGATTAGTAAAATCTAAAAAATCTATGTAAACTTGGGAAGTTCGTATGTGTTCACAGAGAAAAAAAAAGTTCATCTTAGAAAAAAATCTCCGGTATGATGATATCAAAAATACTTTCACTTGTATACGGTCGTTATTAATAACCCAGTGGGGGCCATTAATTTAGTGGTCGATGTAACAGGTAGCCAGGTCGGTGCCGGGCCGGGCAAAGAGAACAAAACTGATAATCCGAGTCTGATAAATGAGACTCCATTGTCAGCTACCGGTGTTGATGTTGCGCCGGAATGTTTATTTTAATTCGATGGTTCTGTACATTATTATCTGCAGAGACAAAAATTTCTACGAATCTAAACCTCCATATTGAATAATATTTGGAACTACTATGCTGACGTTGATTTTTTTTATTTAGACTTTTTAATGTAATTTGTAATTCACTATTTTATATCTAATTTTTAATAAATGAATATTTTTCAACAATGGAACTGTGACCTTGAAAACGAGCACTTAAGGTCGCTGACTCACTCATTCAAAGCAATTCTACAAGTCGAATTTAAGTAACTATATTTATGCATACTTATGTATAGTATTTAAATATATACTAAAATAAAACAGTAGAATTTGGCCTCTACATTGACATTATTTTAATTGTAATTTCCAGAATTATTAAACGAATTCTGACAACGTTTTCACTAATAGGATGTTGGTTCTATCTCATTTTTGATTACTGTATTGTAATTAACGTGGACGAACTCACAGGCGATTACTAGTTGTTTCATATATTAGAAACTTGCAGATAAGTAAATTTTTTCATTCAATAATTACGTTTCTTTTTTATTCACCATTTTTAATTTGTAATATTTTCTAATAGAATAATCAATATTCATAAAAAATACATAATGATCCCTGAACGAATGAAAAATAAAAGTTACCCACCTTTGTAAGGCGGTGTATTAAATGTTGAACGTAACTTCGGAGTTTATCGACATCGATAATATAAAAGCATGTTTTTTTAATATTCATAGTCGACGGGTCTCTGCATCGATTAATGACCTTATAGTGTCGGTGATCAAATGAAAAGAATTTGGTATTTAAAGTCTTCCGGACTCTTTCTGATTTCGCTGTATTTCAGTAAGTACTCATCATTTGTTACTTTATTGATAAAGTAGCGTCCGCCCGCGGCTTCCTCCGCGTTTTTGTGTCTTTATAAATTATGATATATTACATTCGTGAAACTATATATGTTAGTGGCCGTCCAGTAGTCGAATTTGACTATAATGAGGGGTTAAAACTTTTTTCTTTATATATTAGTATGTGATATTATTATATGTATTTTTTATTCCAAATGGTAATAAGTTTATTGGGTAATATAACAATATTGTACATTATGGACGTAAAGACCATAAGGTATGATGAATAGAGACATTTTATAAGTTAAGGTTGATAGGGTTAATAGTAAAATAAACAACTGTTTCCAATTTTTTGAATCTTGGCAAAATCTCGCCCACAGATTTTGAACAAAAGAAATACAAAAAAAAAAACGGTTGACAAATAGACGACAAACGGTACTGCACTACTTTATTTTTGTTGTTATATAATATTTAATTGAATAACGATTAATACCATATTTTTCAAAATAGCCTCGAAAATAATCAACTTTATTATTAGCCTTTGCTCGCGGCTTCACTCGCGTTAATGTAGATTTGTCAGCACTTTTTCTAGATTAAAGATACTCTATGCCCTTTTATGTATCCCTAATAACGTGTATGCAAAATTTCACGATGACCAGTTGAGCAGTTAAAGCGTGAAAGCGTAACAAACACACAAATTCACATTTATAATATTAGTAAGGCTAAGAATTGAGATTAATATATGTCAAAGACAAAATTAGTTACTATGAATGATCTTTAAGAAATAGACACGTTATCATCTTGATGACTTTTCTGAGACATACATTTCCGTATTAAATTATTTTGTTGTATCTCATAAGGTTTAGTCAGCGTCAGCAATGTAAGAGCCCGAGAAATATTTTAATCGGCTTAATTACAACACAACAAATTTTGTCCACTTTATATAAATATAATATCTATATATTATATATATACAAAGTTTCTAGAAGATGTTCTCAAATTGGTGGTAGTTTAGAAGAACTAAGGGAACACCCAGACGTAATAATCGATTTTGTTCTATAATATTTATATATTGATGACTAAGTCAGTAATTTTGGTATTACGCGGTTGCAATACATTATCTAGTGCTTACACTTGTTAGTTACCAATTACAAATTGAAAATCTACCATCGAACAGTGATATGTTTTAGCAGTTGTGACGAATAGTCCCTTTTTAGTTTTAAGAACTTATCATTCTTGAGCGCGTGTTTAGATAGACTCGGAGGAATTTTTCCATGTTTTGCTTTATAATTTTTATTTATAAACTTGCGTTATTTGATTCTATATCGGTGCTATTTTCCGTACTATAATTGACTTATTATGTAAAGGGTTTTTCAATAGGGACACTACAAAAGTAGACCGATAGGGCCAGCAAACGACGCCATATTTTTTCCCGCTCTCTTGACATTTCTCTTCAGTAAGGTTTGCCATTTCATCATGGAAAGATATACGATCCAACAACGAGTCGAAATTATTAAAATTTACTACCGAAATTCGGAGTCAGTAGTCAAAACTTTAAGAGCGCTACGTACAATTTATGGTCGTCATAATCGTCCTGCCAGATCAACAATTGAGCGTCTAGTGGAAAAATTTGAATCCACAGGCTCAGTACAAAATGTTCCCGTGCCAGTGAGACAAAGAAGTGCCCGTAGTGTCGAGAATATTGCTGCCGCTAGCGCATCAATTGCGGAAGACCCAAATCAGTCTCTCACACGTCGTTCTCAAGCGTTGGGCACCTCTGTGTCGTCGTTGTGGCGAATTTTGCGAAAAGATCTTGGCCTACATCCTTACAAGATCATATTGACGCAAGAACTGAAGCCGCTTGACCACCAGAAGCGTCGTATGTTCGTGAATTGGGCTGAGCAACAACTTGAAAATGATCCGGATTTTCATCGAAAAATCATCTTCAGCGATGAGGCTCATTTCTGGCTGAATGGCTTCGTCAATAAGCAAAATATGCGTTATTGGTCAGGCAGCAATCCACACGTGATTCACGAGGCACCATTACATCCCGAAAAAATCACTGTTTGGTGCGGTTTACATGCTGGTGGTGTCATTGGGCCGTACTTCTTCCGTGATGATCAAGACCGGCACGTTACTGTGAATGGGAATCGCTACCGCTCAATGATAACCGAATATTTTTGGCCCGAATTGGATGATATGGACTTGGACAGTATGTGGTTTCAACAGGACGGCGCCACAAGCCACACAGCGCATGTCACAATCGATTTATTGAAAACCAAGTTTGGTGAACGTGTTATCTCACGAAATGGCCCAGTCAATTGGCCGCCTCGGTCGTGCGATTTGACGCCGTTAGACTATTTCCTGTGGGGCTACGTCAAATCTATGGTTTATGCCAACAAGCCAGCGACGATTGATGAACTTCGTACGAATATCGAACGTGAAATTGCAGCAGTATCGGCCGATTTATGCTTGAAAACCATCGAAAATTGGGTTCAGCGCCTGGACTTCTGCAAGCGTGCCCGTGGTGGCCATGCAAAAGAAATCGAGTTCCATACATAATGGCATCAAATGTACTTTCACAGGAATAAAGAATATAATTGATATCCAAAACCGTTTTTGTTTTATTTAAAAAAACTTTTGTAGCGCTCTTATTGAAAAACCCCATATAAATGATTTAGTTTAGAAATTCTAACATAGAATACGAATAATGAGAAGTTACATAAACTACCTCAAAAAAATTTACAAGGACACCCCCACTTTGCTAGAATACTGAAGTGACCAGAACAGACTATATAATTTTATAAAATTAAGCAATCAACCATTTGATAATGGTAGTTGTAATCATAGCCAATATAATGCCAATGCGAGTTTGTTCCGTGTCACACCTTAACTATACAATCGAGCACTCACGAACTTTTTCATACACGATGTCAGTGGTACAGAAAAAGCCATAGAGAACCTATTGTCCAGAAAAATATTATTCCCCAGGTTTAACTCAAAGCGATCGAAGTCACAAGCAAACGCTAGTAATTACAGTAGCAAATTTACTATAGGTTATATCACTGTACACCGTATTTGAAACGACGTTTAAAAGGAACGGAAATAGTAAGTAATAAGTAAGATGTTTTACACTTTCTACCTACTACAGTAGGAAAATAGTGTGATGAAAGATAGACGAATCAATTCACCAATTCTAATTTATTTAAAATAATTCACTTCATAAGTACACGACTCGATGTCGCCGTATTTAGATGAGACACGTTGGCCATTTGGTCAAGAAGGTGATTGTAAAGGTGTATTAATATTGTAAAAAAAAAACCGTAATAGTACGGATACTGAAGCTAGTTATTTTTGTGAATGAACTGGTCACACAATAGAACAGTATGCACAGTTTGTATAGTCCTTTGACGCCATTGACGTTTTTAACGCGTATTTCCGCTTCGTTTCCTTTGTATCCGATATTTGACGTAAGTGATCCGATTGTCTGTCTGTCGTAGGTAAAGGCACCGATAAGACATTTTCTCAAATAGCTGTGTTTTAGAATAATTTAGTATTTGTTATAATACATTAGGGCCTTAGGCTATAAACATGCTTGCTTACGACTCATTCCGCTTCAGTACATTAGAGAGTAATCAATGATTAATTACAGAATTTGTCTTGCATGCGATAAGGTAAGCAATCGAAGTTTCAAGATTCCCCATCTTATGTATTGTAGTTGGAAGTGTTTTATCAGGATATGATTTCCTATATGACATAAATGTATAATTTGTAACCAAATCACCTGTTTATAGGCTTACCCTTGTTATGTCATATCAAAGTCGTATAATAAAAACGTAAATCTGTGTTAAAAGCGCTTTATTTGATACTACTCAACCAATTTGAATATGGTTTTCAGTGTAATATAGAACTGAAACCAATAAATAGTCTATATATAATTATGTTTCCCGTGGGAGAGAGAAGAAAACCTAAGCGGTAATGATAAATAAAAACACCCTACTATTATTACAATAAGAGATGCAGCATTGACGAAATATCAGATTTTTTTTTACGTAAACCAAACATTAGTTATTGTGAGATAAAAATAATTGTAAACTAACATCATAAAATATGTGAAAGTATGTTTGTCTTTCAGTTATGCTTAAATGATCGTACTTATATTAATGTTTGGTATATAAATCGATTTGTCGCGAAATGGGACATAGGAATTTATTTTTATTGCAAAAGGTAATTTAGATATGTGTATAACATTATCTCTTATCCTTGATTTAACATAGCATCAAAATAGCTACTCCCGATGCCTATACAAAAATATATAAAATTCAATAAGAAAGTTAATCTGCATATCTATGAGTTTATTTAAATTTTTGAATTACTTTAGGTTTAATATTTATAAGAAAGGTATTTTTCGAAAAGGCTAGATCTCATTATTTCCTACAACATCATTTTTAAAGAAACGATCTTTTCATAGTAGTAATTGTAAGCTCGACATATTGTTGCACGGCTGTTGACTTTTATTGTTAATGCTTGATCTTTTCGCGTCTCGTTATTCGATTTCGGGCATTTCGAAAATAGCTTTTATTGCAGTTTAGAAATATAATTTAACGTAAATGCGATTAAGATTCGTTTTGATATTTGATAATTGATTTTTTAAACGTTGAGCGAAATCAATGTATAATTACATTATTTCAAATAACTTAGTCCTTTCGAATGTCTTTTTTTAGAGAAAAGGTTATGCCTAATGAGAGATATAAGTACTGTTGTTTGATGTCGTTACTTCAATACTCTAGTTGAACGGTAATTCATTTTAACAACTGCGTTAGTAATTATAGGTTAATGCGTTACAATATTTCATGTCAGCTTGAAAACATAAAAGTTACTAAAACTTTAGCAACTTACTTACTAACTATCGTTAAGCATTTTATTAACAGACTTTACGTAGTTTTTAACAGTTAAAGAAGTCATAAATAATTGTTATTGTAAATAATTAATATTATAAGCGAGAATGTTTTTCAGGAAGCGTGGATATTTATTACTCTTTTAGGAAAAAAACTACTGAATAGATTAATTGATGAAACTTTACTGTAATGTATATATACATATCAGAATGATATATGGGCTATAGATTATTAAAAATATTATTTTTTTATTGTTTCCATAAGTGTCAAGCTACTTGCAAATTTTTGCCATCTGATAGCTCTCTTGGTATGTACTGCATAAAAGGTTAATAAAGATATGGATGTTTATAAAGATACAAACGCAAGTGGCAGTGGTTTATAAGTGAACAATATTCCCTAATAACTAAGCAAAATCCTATATTTGTGTAAATTTTTTTAGTAGTAGTTAGTAACAGTTAGTAGTAGTTGTTAGTCAATGCAGTCAATTGCCTAACTAATTGTGAAAGGACATAAATTCTTAGACCAAACATAATAGTCACTACTCTTGACGACTGAGTTAGAACGTTTCGTATATGAGAGAGTATCGCCAATCAACCTGTCCGAACTGGAACATAATAGTGTGAGCAGTGCTGATTCACATCACATCGCAGTATAAATGTACATAAGATCATCATTCTTTAGTTCACAAAACAAATAACCCACGCTTATTTACAATAATTCATTTTCGGAACACCACGATGATGGGACATCATTTCTATTCTCAAAAAAAAAACTTTCCATTAGAAACCTAATGACGTCTAAACTAATAAAAATTTAAAAACAACAAGCTTAATTCATTTCTTAATTATCTAAATGACAGCACCTCGTTCTAATCATCAACTGTCGTTAGAAATACAAACTTTCGAACAAAAAAAAACATCTCGTAGTCCCCAGACAGCGTGGCACCGATCACAATGCGCATGCGACGTTTACTTGGTTGTGGAAAAATGTTTTTGTAACATTACAAAATGACTTGCTAAGGCAGTTTGACTCTAAAAACTCAAGAAATAAGTACCAGGTCATACTTTTAGACGAGGAAAATGCTTTTTGTATTTGTGATTTCTTAAATTAAAAACTTTGAAATGGTATACAACCGAATTTCACACTTAAACTTATTGTTATAAGTTGTATAATAAGAAAATACTTCAGTGTTCTAGTAAATACGACAGTTTGTTTTTATTATTAACAACAATCTTATTGTTATACTCAGTTCTAAATAGTCTCTTCCAATACGAAGTTAGACAACAAATTTTTCGACAGCAAAATTATGTTGGTCTATTGTATTTTGCAGTTGCCAACCAAATTTGGACTTTACCGGGTAAGTCAAAGTTTCGATATTAGACTGTGACATATAGTCGTATCAAAGTGGCAGTATCCATTTAGCTGTCAGGGCAGGAATGTCGGTAATGGATAGCTATAGGAAGGAAGTTGCAGGTAAACTTAGAAAAAAGCTGCGTGCGCGCTGCTTTGTATAGGGGGTGGGTTTTGTGGTGTTTCAATAGAGTTTTTATGGTCTTATTAAGGTGGAAGTTTAATTGTACTCCATAACATAAAATGGTTTTAGAAAAAAAAACACGAAGTGAATATTGACCACTGATTTAATGGAATTTTACGTTCAAAATGTGTAAAGATTTTATTGGCTAGGCCAATGAGAATTTATTAGTTGTTTAAGTTAAGTTAATATTATAAGTTAAGATGGATCGACGATTTGATAAAGATTGTGGAAATCCACAAGACACAAGTAGCATGGGTCCAGTTATTATGGTCATCTTCGGGAGAACTCTACGTTCAGCAGTCATCGTCGTATTTCATTTGAAAAAAAAAAAAATACAAATATGGCTTTTGGAACGAGTCAAAACTTATTGTTTTCAGGGAATCGATTTTTTTCTATAGTTACGTTGTTAAAGATTCCTTTTTTTTTGTTTTTCGGTTTCTCAAGCTCATTTAAAATGCGACATCAACCTGTATAGTCTAGTAGTATCTAACTACATCTCTGACTCCGCCATCGTTCTCACATTTCAGCGTTTGGAATGACACGTCCATGGATGAGTGAGGGAGAGAGCGGCGAACAAGAAAGATAGAAAATATTATTGTTACTTTTGCTCTTTGGCCTCTACTAATGATGCCTTAGTCATTTATAACTTTAATATTATGATACTAGGGATGTGATAGATATCGATAATATTAAATTGAAATAATTAATAATCTGCTTTTGATAAGTCGTTATTATGGAATAGTTAACATAAGTATAATCATAAGTCCTCTGATGTTCAACGCGATGTTGTATGCTAATTTTGCATTCATTTTAATACAAATTAATGTAGTAGTAAGTAAAGTGTAAGCAAACAGTCAATACCTAAGTTATTTTACGTCTTGCTCTTGCTACATCTATGCGAATAGTAATAATGATTTTTATTGTACGTTAAAATAATTGCACATTACCTGAAGGTAAGTACAATGCAATTTAAAATAAACGGCGACTAACGATAGATCTAGAATTCAGCAGTCGCTGCTGTCATGCTGGCATGGAAGGCTCTGCGCATGTGGATGTACACTGGTTAATACTAAAATGCAACAAACCATATTAGAATGAATGTAACGGATAGATCACCATGTGATGGTTGGCGCGATACAGTCCAACATATATTGTTAACCTTAAACGTTCTTTTCCTGTACGTTACTCATATGAATTCAATAACACAATTGGTTTCGGCTAAAAGATTTTTTTTCAAAACTGTGAAAATTAAGTTCTCATTCATCATCATCATCTTACCCTTATCCCACCTAAGTAGGGTCGGCACAACATGTTGTCCTTTTCCACTCTCCTCTGTCAGATGTCATCTAAGTATTCACACTTTTTATACACAGTTAATAATTAAGTTCTCAAGTGGTAAAGTATATAATTATCATATTTACACCTGTGTGCTTGTATTAGTTTGATATTATGCTTGAGGTGTGGGCAGTTCTTCATCCTCTTTATTTTGGAAAATAGTCATCCTTATTATAAATTATTACGGCTATTATTAAAAGGATCGCTGCTTCGTACCTGCTTCGTATAATAAAGAGAAAATAATTATTAATCACTTTGTTTTAACAAAATGGTGCCCTGAAAAGCTTTTCAGGGAATATTATGTGTATAATTAATAATCCATATTATTATTTCTAATACACGTCACTTGTGTACAATACTAGCTATTGTATTACGAAAAACGTCACCCATATTACACAAACCAGGATTAAATAATGCAAGTTTATAAAAAAAAAAACAGGTGGGATTGTCGAGAAAAGTAAAAACTCTAAACAATGGAATAGCTGTTTTCTTTTATTAATATTGAAATGAATTATAGACCGAATTTATTATATTTCACAATTTTTATACAGTTTATCAATTAATCAAATATACGATGGGCTACACAAGCTCAATACAAAATATCAATATTACATGTATACAGATGGCTATACTATGCGTCGATATTCTAGTTCAAGTGCAATAGGTCACGAGTATGTCGAGGTCATCGCTGACGTGAACCCGTAAGTTTTTCTCTTAACATAAATCACTTAATGCAACTAAAGAAGCATTCACTTCAAACAACAATTATAGGGTATTGTAAGATCCCATCTAAAACTCGCTACAAATACAACTTTATTTTGTAATGTGTGAATATTTACAAAAAAATACTTGTTCACATAATATTAGTATCAGTAAAATAAATAATTTTAGGAGCTTCTGTTAACTTTTCTTGATACAATACATTTAAAACAATGAAATATCGTTTTTCGGTTTGTCGATAACGTCACGTCACTACAATAACCAGTAAACGCAACACAAAACACAGTAAATCCTATAGAGCTACCGTTTTATAAATTAAAGTTTATAACATAACCTCAATATAACCTTAAATATTCCAGATATAAAGTCGTATTAACCGCACGAGTAAAGTTGTAAACGAATGTAATTATAATATAGGATTTATTGCGCTTTTGAATTCGGCCGCATTATTAATTCGAGATCTGGCCGGATGTAAAGGATTCCTTAGTTAATGAGCTATGCTTCTTGGGATTTAAATGGAATTAATAGTTTATTATTGTGTGTCAGATATTTGGGGTCATATTGTGTGTTTTGAGAAACTCGATTGAAGCGGTTCTGAACAGTTTTGACAGCGAAAACATAAGTTTATAAAAATTATAGTCTATTTCTTTTTTTATGCTTGGGATTCTGAACGAGTATCCCATTATTTAAATACTAGCTTCCGTCTGCAGATTCTCTGGCATTATTATAGATTTGAGCTATCCCTCGTGGACAGTCCTTTTTTCTGGATGAAAATATCCCTATGTCCTTTTTTGTACACCTTACAACGTGTATGTATAATTCCTTAATGATTGGTTTAGTAGTTAAGGCGTGAAAGCGTAACAAACAAATTAACTCACATGCGCCATTATAATATTATATTTAAGATTTTACTTGATGAAAAATATAAGCGTTAGCGAAGGAACAACATGACAAAAGTAGAAAAAACAGGTGAATTGTATCTACCAAATTTAGTTTAGGACACAAGAGTGTTTTTAGAGACAACAAACGTTTAGAGGAAGTGAAACCGTATACCTGTCGTTATGGCGTACTGTTATTTTAACATTTTTGGGTTGACTGGAGCGTTCCGCTTTACGGTAAAAATGTCAACTGTCTGTTAAAACTTAGCACGATACTTGTTATTGTGATAATATATTTTATGTGTGAAACGAAACGAAACGTTTTTTCGATAGTATTGGGCAATATGTTGAGAATATTTGTCGACGATTTGCAAGTTGGTCTTTTCCGCTTTTATTTTACATTTGTTTTTATATATTCTCGAGGAACTTTTTAGTGTTTTTTTTGGTGTTTAGCAAAAAATAAATTGGGTTAATAAACATAATCAAATTCAATAAAGGAGTATAATTTTTCTTTTCGATGGACACAAAAAGTACATCGCAGTTTTTGTACTCACGCTAATTTGAATTAGTTCTCTTTTTCGTAATTACATTATTAGTCAAGAATAGAAAAGAAATATTGCACCTTTCGCTATCAAATGATTGTTCATATCCACGCAATAAAACTAGACAAAATCTCGACAATACTAATCTCTAGAACTTACTTTTCGCGTATCTTAGTGTTGTGGATCGGATTAACTTACACAATATTCACCGCGATCTATGTCGTGAGACTCTTCAAATAGGATCTGAATTATACTTATCAATATAATTTTGTTAACAGGCTATATACAAATTTGTATTTGATAACAGATGCAGTACAATCCAAAGATAATGCAGCAGCTGAGAATTGAGAATCTTGCGTTGTTGCGGTCCCAGTGTCTTATAAAAGAGTAGAAATGGGTAAAGAAATTTCTTTTTGAATTATTAGTAGAATTTGATGCCAATGACAATATGTGCATAGATCGGAGTGGATTAAAAAAAATATTTGTACCAAAAACCACTGCAGTCTAGGCAAATTAATATAAAAACTGAAATATAGTTTTTTGATAGGTATCGTAAAAATTAAGGTTATTTTTTTACATTAAAGCTTACAAGTATACAGCGTGTAGCGTTATGAACTAGTCTATTAGTTAGTAGAAATATATATATATATATATATGCGAGGAAATTATATGAGAGTAGTCGTGAGAGAAACTTTTGTCTTAGACGCGCGAACTCTCGGTACATTCTGAATTCATGAACGAATTTATGTACATTATAACTTGTTGCTTTATATTCATAATTGTGCTAGTATTTTATAATTAATGTACTCTTGATTCTGTGACTGTAAACACTATGCGGTTTAAATGAGTTTATCACGTAGATTTCCTCAAAGAGAATTTGGTGGTAATTGGTACATAGAGTAATTGTTGAGTTATTTATATTTAAGCTACAATCCATATTAACTGTGTAAGTATCATCCGTGGTTATAGTTAGCCACGTTTATTGGTGTTCTTATGGCTTTATAAAATACAACTTACGTCGACAAAGCACAGTGCACGTCAGCCGCGAGGTAAATCCAGTATTGTGTGGACAGTATGACACCACATTTATAGACTATGATATTCACTAATAAGTATCTTGATTGTATGACTATATGATCTATGACTTGATTGATCAAGGGCAAGGAAAATGTAATAATCAAGAATTACTACTGTATTTCTTGATTTAAGATTTGCTAATTATTTTTGTTACTATTTGTTATTTAAAGAAATTGATATTAAAGATCAACTAAAAACGCAATTTTGTACACAAAATCTTTCTATAAGGGGAAAACTTACCCCCAGTAAATGTAAAACATAACTTATTTTTTTTAATCTGTGAAAAAGTTAGTTACTGTTTTAAGAATAGCTTACAAAATTTATTCGTTGATTATTGTCGCTTGTAAAATGCACAAAAGCAAGCGACGATACTAAAACCAGTTTTACTTTTAAATGTGAAAGTTCCTATTAAAAATAAATCAATAAAACGTATTTGATTGGCTTGTGATTTGAATCAATTAGCAATTAAATTTAATATAAATTATGAATTTCATTATTATAAATTTAATTTGCATGAATTATATAGTTTATAGCGTTGGCCTTTGAAACTCCGTCACCATATTTTACAACCAATTTTATTACTGTCTATATTTTATGACATTAATAACATGATCAAGTGACAAATATCAGTTTTGTACCCGGTTCTGAATCAATTGTTATTACCTGAGTTTAATTTAAATTAGATTTTAAAACTGTTTGAGAAATAATTATTCAATAACCATGAGTACTACCTTAATTAAGTATTAATTTTGGTTTCGCTGCCTTTTAAAACGAATGCTATTTATATGTGCACAATCAATTTTATAATTTCGTTCGATCTTTTCTTGGTCTATGTAATTTTTGATTCCCATTCACAACTTTTAAAAGCGTTTTTTTTCTTGTATTACGACAAAGTAATGATACTGTACCTGATGGTAAAGACAGTACTTTTATACAAATATAGTAACTACTTAGAAATTCGCAATACATTTGCAGTCGCTACTGTCATTCCAGATGGTACTGGAAATACTGACTGATGGCTGAAAGCAACCATCTAAAAAAGAGATGCTGCGATTGGTTTATCACCATCTGAGTAGTGATCGCATTTCAGTTCTTTATGCAGAACGCACGCACACTATGTCGGGTGGTAAATTTATAAATGGTATATGTGATCCAGTACGACAAAAAAATCATATCTTACTACTCAATAAAAACTGGCCATTAACAGTACTATGTGAAGGTCTAATCAATTAAACATGCATTTAGCTACACTTACACGCGTTTCCTCACCGTTCACTCATTATACCGTGTCCCATACCTAAGGTTTATTACTAAAATCACTAACAATCCGTCGGTCTGTCGCAGCGCGTCATTAAATCGCCATCGCCACACGACGTAAATAAAAACGGGATTTATTCCTCTATTTATTTATTTATATGTTTTATTTATTTATTGCCGGACATCGGACAGCGGAGTCCGCGCGTTTATGGATATTTAAATTTTTATTTCTTACGTTTTTATCTAGTTATCGATGCATTCTAGTATTTTTATTTAATAAGCTGATAGTTTATATTGTATGGCCTTCCCAGATAAACTAAATTCATGTATTAGTATATTAGCATTATGTCATATATACATACATACATACATACATATATATACATACATACATAGGTACATACAGTTAGTCACCACGAGTGGTTATTTATTTTTAGTTTTCGTAATTGCACGTAAGTCCCAAGCCGAGGTTTGGCCACTATGTTGACATTGCATTATTTGCCATTTCAGGTAAGTGAATTCTGTGCTCGCCACTTAGCCTGGTAAAGTTTTGTCTTCAGGCTAATAGAGTTTAATCGGTTCGAAAAATATGTATATCGCATACATCAAGCTTTAGCTCATGGTATATAAAAATAGGTACTATGATGCAAACATATCACTGGTTAGAACTCTTTTTCAACCTTCACCTTATAAGTTACTGTCCTCAATTATATATAATGCTCACGACGAATATTTGGTCAGATGGTTAAGACCACTTGAATATTGATCTTCTAATTCTTGAGATCAATAAATCTTAACATTTTGACCTAGCATATAACTTTTTTATGTATTATTCAATTGCATAGTAATTATATCTGCTGGTGGTGAACAAAGGCATCGTGAGGAAATAGGAACACTGAAAAAATATCAAACATATAGATTTCTTGACATTTTTGATAACCAGTAACTTGAAGGTTGGTGTAAATATGACAAATTTGCGTTTCCTCTTGAAGAAGCCTTAACAGCATTTTACTTCAGAATTGAGATAATTACAGGCTTTATTATTACTATATGAAATATGATGTATTTCTAAGATTTTTTCTGTTTATACCACAAGCAAGCCGTTTAAAATTATACGTGATGAGGTTATGGATGATCAGTGACTCGATCCTTCCATCAACTAAATATAACTCCTCATATTCTACAACCACATAGAAAACTAACAAATACCTAAAAAATTCAAACTTAATACAAATCTCATTTACATGTAATAAAAACTATCCTTTAACCGAGTTCATGATTAATGGCGGATCATGTCCGAGTCGTTAAAACGTATTATTTATTACATTTTAAAATGTTTTAATGTCGTACGAGACGATCCGTGCTTTATCGTCTCGGTGATGACTTAAAACTGGAGAGTTTTAACTCTCTTAAGTGTAGTCGCGTTCATAGATTTCGAGTCCGACGGATAATAATAATATATCTGTTTATAAATAATCTCGAAATTTGTTAAACATTACTAAATAGAAACTTATAGAATGCACTGATTTATATCGAGGAAAATTATGATCACAGAGACTACATTATAAATGATGCTGGTGTTACTAAGTACATAATGCCGCTACAACTGCACAAGGACGTTTTTTAGTTGAGTGTGTTCTATTATTTGTATCATAGTGGATGTTCTGAAGAGGTATCCAATCTAGTTCACTCCCATTCTGTCCTATCCATTATGTCATAATAATACCATACGCAACCACAGTTTTATGATAACATCAATTTTAACATTTATTAAGAAGTACGCAATGTCTTATCTTTGTGGTTCCGAGAAAGTAAAAATAAATAACAAATTTATATCCATGTTTTAAGGCGATTTTAATATTCTCAAACACACTTCACGCTTCTCATAGTCTGTATTGAATAAGGGTAATTTAAGTCTCTTTATTTTTAGTGTATCTAAATAACCACTTAAATGAAACCGGCACATACAGATAGGGTAAGAAAAAATTTACTTCTTAGTGACACCAACTTTCACATGCACAGAAAATTATAACTTAAATACTCTAATTCATTTTAAAGCCATGATGGTCGTGTCTTTTGATCGGTGGAATATGGAATTAATGGCCGCACAGTAGATGCGCGATATGTATCAAAGAATTTTTCATAATGCACGTAAATTCACAACTAGTATCTATAAAGAAAAACATTGAGAAAAAACCTATACCTGATAAATATTTTTCTGTACCAGCTACAGCGTTAGTAAAGTATTGAATTGGGAATCTCACGGCATTTGAAATTGCCAATACGTCGTAGATTAATCATTAGTATTTGCCGGGTACTTGGACACTTACAAGCTGGTGTTATTCTTATTATATTATATGTTATTAGAGGCAATTTTTTTAAGTTAAATGTAAAAAGATCCGTTATATTACAACTGATTAAAAAAAATCATAATTACGAAAAAAATTAGTATTTAGTATTTGGTCTTTGCTCAGACCTGAAGTTTTGTTTATATTTCTTTTTAGTACGTCCAATCATAATTTATTTTTATACATAATGTAAAAAAAATATATTTATAATAAAAAATCTATGACATTAAAATTGAACCATTTCTCATAAAGTATACATACTGTTCCATTATTTTGTCCGCAAGTGGATTATCTGTCAAATGTCTGGCGACACATTAGTTATCGATATAACGTCTTATCACAATGATTCTGGGCGATGTGATGTTGATAAATCATTGGTGATTAAAATTAGAAGTACCTGTAAATGTAAGCGAGGAACGTACGTTCCTTATCACTTTGATTTGTGTATGTTAGTGATGGATCGTTTGATCGATAAACGATAATATTCATATTTATTTGTTCGCAGCTCGATATTTTTAAATTGCATCGAGTAATATCATTACTGATGTAACGGCTCTTAACAGATAGTTTTTAACCAATATTTCTCTGTTATAACTTAGTCAAGATGTACAAACTGACTTTAAAGTTGGTAAATTAATAGCCACTGAAACATCTATGGATTGAACTGTGATTGAAATTCTTTTATATAAAATGTAGGTATTGGAAATCAATTCTTATTATTAGTACTGGAATGAATTCATAACTAATTAAAGTTATAGGACATGGCAAATTTATTCGACTGGTCCGCAAGCACCATATATATAATGTCTTACCCGCCTAGTATTATACTTGTGTGCCGCGTTTAAAAAAAATTAGTTGTCTGTAAAGTCGGTTTACGGAGGATAATTTTACGTGATAACGTCATAAGAAAACATTGATGAAAAATTGCATACTTTTATGAATTTAATTGAATTATTATCACTGAATTACCGGTGGAGTGGAAGAAAGATAGATGCGTCTCATGCCGAACGCTTAGGCCGATCGCGCCTCTTTATCGCGTGTTCCGCGTTCTCGCTTGCACGCTCGGCTCAGGTAGAACGTGACAATGAGTCATGCTTTATCGTGCGTGCAGCCGACGGTCATCGATTTATGAAACGTTATCACATCAAAACTATTTCTCAGTGGTACGGTCGTTGATTTCAGATCACCTCGTATTTACTATAAGGTATAGTGAAGTCACTATGTCATGGTAAATAATAAAATCAAAGAGATATTACAAATAACCGGATTACTCATATGTAATGGTATATCTAGGACGTGCTGTAATTCAAGGGATTTTGATGAAGCCTCAAAGTAATTTAGTTTGTACATCACAATTATGCGTAGAATAATATAATGAAAATATAAGCAGAAGTGTTAAGTAAGTTCGGAAAAATTTTTAATAGATGGTACTTAGTTGTCAGATAAGAATGATTTCCGTATGCGATATATAAGCCATTAGAGTTACACAAAGATAATATATGTTGTAATTCTAATCCCAACTAATATCTTAAGTGCGATTGTGTTTTTGTGCGTTTGTTACGCTTTCACGTTTTAACTACCATCATGAAATTTTGCATATGCTTTTTAAGTGATATATGGTACCTTATATCGCGAATAAATGATAGTATATATGACATTTTTAAACTATCGACCAGATCTACAAAGTTTGATGCAAATCAGATCGTTTCAAAGTGGGGTAAAATCACGTTCAAAGATTCCGTTACATTCTTACATACAGGTGAAACTAATAAAAAGCGTGTAAAAAGTACAATTACCGTGGCTTCAATCAGATCTACATTAACTCGAGCGAAACAGTAGCCAAAAGCTAGTTACATATAACAAACAAAGACAAACGAAATCAAAGGAAGCTGCTGGTATATATAATTATACAATACTAGCTTTTGCTCGCGCGGCTTCACCCGCTTTGATGTAAATTTGATCTATTGCTCGGGAAAAGTTTTTTTTTTTTAATGACAAGTCAAAATGTCCTTTTCTATAACACTGACAACATATATATAACATTTAATGATGATGATTTGAGTAGTTAAAGCGTGAATGTGTAACAAGCAGACAAACTTACTTTCGCATTTGCAATATTACTAGCACTTACATATCTACTAGTATGGATTATTTTATTTGTCGAAGAGCCATAAAGACCTATCAATAAGGCAATGTTATCTCACGTACAATGAAAATTATTATGACGTCTTTTCAACACAATATTACAGCAGAAAATTATGGACGTCTGGAACGTGTAATTCTTTTTTTCTGGAGTATATTTAAATCACCTTTCCCGAATCATAAATGATAACCATTAATCGAATACAAGCTAATCAAAATTCCTAAAGTTAATAAAGACGTCAGTTTTACAAGGGTACGGGGCTGTTGCAATATTTAGCGGGTGCTTGCAAATTGTTAATTAAAGTATTAAATTCGTTTTGTGCCTATTAAATACCAACGCCTGGGTTTATTGCACCGCTGTATAAGCTAAGACGTAGCAAAGGCAATGAAGCTCGTTCACTTACCACAGCATCGTAATCAGTTACTAGCAACAAATTTTATTTGGCTATATAGCATTTATAACTAAATAATTTATTTTTTATTTGTGGTAGCTAATATATATTTTTCATTTCACATGCATACTAGCTTTTTATTGTGTTAAAACTGCTATTCGTTGTATTAAATAATTTAACCGTTATGGCAAAATGGATGTGTAAACGTTCCCCGTGTTCAGATATTTAACTTATCAATCTTACAGCGATTGGATAAACGGTACATCATGTTGATCATTTATGTTAATGTATAAATCGTAAACATAATACTTATATATTTTTGTTATTTGCGTAAGGTTTAAATTGGTATTTAGATTCGTTGAGTTTGACCCTGAAATGCAACATTAAGCGTGCCACTATTGCAAGTGTTATATCGGGTCTGTGGTGGTCTTATGACAGTCAGGCACAATTATCACGGTGTCGTACTAATTTCATTTACATTTCTTTTTGTTTTCACATAGTCGCTGTTAATTGACTTGATACCATACTGTTATTATCAGTGTATTAGCCAGCATACCTTGGTTAGTTAGTTGGTTGATTGAGTCAGCTGTTTTTGTTAATTTACTTTGGTATACTGCGATTTGTGTGGGTATTGTTTCGTATTTTATTGTGCATATTATTGTTTATTGTTAATATAATTTCAGATGTAAGTTTTGTAGTTTATATTGATAAAGAGGAACGATAGGACCGTTTTTATGGATTCGTTAGATACCGATACTTCTATATTTTTTGCAGAAATCTTTCGAGTAGAGAATCCTAACATTATAATATTTCTATAGCAAAATAGCAGTGTTCATAATCTTAAAGGTCTAATTTATAATATGCGCATTTTGATATGCGAAATATTTTAATTCACACAGTATATGTGGCACTACGATGCTCTTTCGTGTCGCTAAATATTGATATTGTAAATTGCCAAAAAACGGTAATTAAGATTTAAAACTTAAAAAAATAGATTTCTTCATTTCCTCAAATTGGCAATTGCATTAAAATAATTAGTGTGTAATGATTTAGATAAAAATATACAACATAACGAAATGGTTGGCGTCGGTTTAATTTGTTTCCAAGTTTTTAACCTCATAACATTTTTTTATATTACTTAATATAACCATATACTGAAACTTAACATGCTTGTACACCTAGGTATTATAAAAATAATGTAACCGTGTTCAGTAGTTTCCGAGTTAGAAACATAACAAACAGACACAAAGAGAGAAAGGATTCCTTTTATAAATATGTGGGAATAACTGTATGTTTATTTGTTAATCAGTAATATATAAAAGAGAAAATAACGATTTTTAATTCAATGTATAATAAATTTCGACTTACATTATAATGCGACAAAATATTTAAACAACTGTATAAATATATAACAGATTTAAAAAGTATTGTTTATAATAATTTGGTCTTAAATCACACTATCCTCGGTAGTATAGTGGTAAGTATCCCCGCCTGTCACGCGGGAGACCGGGGTTCGATTCCCCGCCGGGGAGGCTTTTTGCATACTTTTTCCTATCAAATATTTATTGTGTATTAAAAGTTACACTTTTGCATTGAATTTTTGCTAATGCAAACAGAATAATTTTAGCTTCGAGCATTGAGCTATAATTGAAAACCACACACAAAATTGTAAACCACGTCCAGTTGCCAAATGTTAACTGTTGGCACGGAATATAACTCGCTTAAAAGTTAGACCTCCTGCTACTTTTTGTTTTTTTGTATTAAAATTAAGTAGAATATGCCGCGTAATATTTGTATCTATTTCGTTTTTAATTTTACAAGTTCTAAGGTTATATACCAAAGATATTGAGTTTGACCAATATCGAAGCAGATATCTCATTCCCTTTTTCAGTCAAAGTAAAGTAGTTAACTTAACAAATTGGTGGACATACTCTCCGATTATTAATATAGAGACTTATAAAAGTAAGCTGGACACATCCCGCAGGACTTAATTAAAACGAATCAGACAAGAGGCGGCGCTTCTGTAACTTTGTTTATTGATTAAGTATAGGTGCGTCTTTATTACAGAATATATAACATAGTTAACATTAGATCAATATATTTTAGATGTAAAGATATGTATTTATACTCGCAATGACAAAATTTAAACAGGCTCACTATCGTCCAATTACAACATAGTCAACAAAATTCAAGATCTGGTATTTTTAGAACCTTGTTATTTGTATATAATAGTCGAAGCGATAAGATATCAATGTGTGTTTTCCTTGTTCCCACACTCGATGGCTCATCTATTATATAATAAAATAAATAATATTCAAGTTTCTGTTGTTTGTCTAACTAATTTACAAAATAGCAAAATATTACAAACATATCTAGGCTTCATAAGTATTACGATTTTTTGGAGGACAAATATTGATGAGAAAAATCTAACAAACGTAACGTAAAATTGGTAAAGTTGTTTTTTAAATATTATTGTAGTATTCGAGTATTTTCACCCGTGAAATATACATTGAGTGTCCGCAGGTTCGAACCTCGGCATATACCAACGAAATTGATGGAATTCATGAACGTTTATTAATTCTAATTGGTAACACTATTGATTGGCAATGAAGGAGAAAATAGTAAGGAAACCTGAACCTGAGAAACCTAGAAGCCCTATGAATTTCTCGTTTTTTGTAATCACCAATACGTTTAGGAGTAGTGGCCCGTACCTTTCCTCGGAAAGTAACTTTGGCTTAGCATTGGGATTCTTACAGGCTGACGTATTGCTTACTAATGATTGATTTTCGCTTCAAAATAATTCTTACTTTTGTTTGGAAATTGTATGAACATTATCCTTAAAAGCCAACGGATATATCCAAATATTAGTTGATGTCGATATTTTAAAGTGGAGGCGGCGTGAATATAAAATGGCCACCCGATTAATCACCATCCGAGCGAATCTTTTAACACCACAAATAAAGTGTCAGATACACTAAACGTTTTAGTGGTACAATAAACAGGCAGTATTGCCCTCTGTGGTTCACTCGCTCCGCGTACATTGACTTGACTCGTGAGGATATCGCTTTAATTAGGTATCCGAGTGTTTTACGCCGTGATTTGTACCTACTTTTGCACTCTAATTTAATTCTAGAGCTTATAATATGTTTAGCGTCTATATTTTATTCATTGAGTTAGTGTTTATATACTAAGATTTTTTACTCTTACTGTTTTATAGCAAATTTACTAACGTCATAGTGAATCTTCTTTTCTATTCTATTTTTAATACCTTGTGGTTAAGTTAACTTTAACCTTAATTCAACCTTTTCCAGTTAGTTTTCTATTGTTAAAATCTTTTATTGATTTCCTACGTTGACACACTCGACTACCGATTTGCCAGACTATAAGTTTAAATGCTATGTTAAGCGGGTTTTGGTGTCAAACGGCTATTATAGAGTGAATCAATATGTGAACGATGGTGATGTCTGGAATTGACTCCTCTCTGTGCGTCCACTAAAATCGATTGTAACGTATAACGTATTTTAAATATATGGGTAAGTGTAAGTTAAAAAGATAAATCCGATCGAGTTTCTTGTTGGTTCTTCTCGATGACTGGGATTTCATACATGACGTTCACAAGCGCCTTCATAAGGTTTAAATTGAATAAAGTATTTTTGATTTGATTTGATTGATTTGTCTATCAAAGAATCCACATGAAACCTGGTAGAGTTGTAAAACATTTTTACAGGGACCGTGGACTAAATAAAAAAACGTATTACAATGATTTACATAAACAAATAAATTAAGAAAAGGAAGTGTTATTTTTACATACACTAGATATGTCTTGCTCTTTCACTTGAATATAATTTTGAAGTACTACTGTGATCTCGATTAGGCTAGCTTTAACAAATTTCGTTCAAAGTATGATTGTTGCATAGACAGCCGATTATAAGACTTAGACTGGCGGTAAGGTTTCTCTTTAACGTAGGCATTTATAAAAATTGATCAGATTTTCTCTTTCGTCATACTCATATCAATTTTGATCCTATCCTACGCTATGCTTAGGCTGGCCATTAATACTGTTACAATTAAAAATAAACAAAATATTACATTTGAATTTGGAATCTGTCATTTTTATATCATTGTTCATTGAGATTTCTCGTTTAGGCGCCAATACATCGTATATTGTACAATTTGCGATATGAAAATGGAGTGGGGTGATAAAGGGAACCGTATCTCTGTGATTGCATTACACAAAGTAGGTATGGAGCCAAATGCAATTTTTAAAACTCTCCATACGCACAACACCATATTCAATAACCAAAAATGGTCCTTCCAGCAAGACTGGACGCCGGGTTATAAAGCTCGGTCTACGTAGTCTTGGTTGGAAACGAATATTTCGGACTTCATCAGAGCTGAAGAGTGGCCGACGTCTAGTCCCGATCTTAATCCGCTGGATTATGATTTACAGTCAGTTTTTGAGAGTACGGCTTGCTCTAAACGCTATGATAATTTAGAGTCCCTAAAACAATCAATACGATTAGCAGTGAAGAATTGTCCCATGGAAAGAGTGCGTGCTTCTATTGATAACTGGCCTCAACATTTAAAGGACTATATTGCAGGCAATGAACACCACTTCGAATAAACTTTTCATATTTTAAATTGTTATATATTTATGTATTAAACTAACACACTCTAAAAGTAATAAATATTATTTGCAATAGAAAAAAAATGTTTTTCTTTGTTTCAGTATTTATGGTAAGACTAGGTATAATATACCACGCTATCCTTATACCTCCGATGTATTTCTCTTTTATATCATCTCTTATTAACTCATTTTCTGGTATTATCAAAACGTCTAATTTTGAATTTCGATAGCTCTCTACTATACTTATAATTTGTGTTTCCTCTACGGACGATTTCAGATTATTCGTCTATTTCTTAGAGCCTCCTAGAGACTTCTAGTGGATAGGATCAATTTCTTTCCTTATGCAAATTACAATTATTTATTAAAGTATTTTATGTTAGAACAGCATTACACTAATGCAATAGCCGCAGTAATTCTCACAAAGGCTATATTTATAAAAGGCATAATATAGAGGTGCAGCGCTTGCAGCGTCTTGATGACTTAAGACATATTTTACGTAAGACTTGTTCTCTATCCGTGGTCTTCTTGAATGTTCTGTGAGTACGTGTGATTGGTAGGAGTTTTAAGAATATTTGTTGCAGTAAATATGTCATAAAAGAAACAATTAATCGTAATTGTTATCACAATTGGTTAGAGTTGTCTACATTTTTTAGATCAATTGTATAAATATATATAATTTTATTGAAAATGTAAAAACTGTATATTTGATTACCTCTTTATAATTATAGATATTATTAGTTTTTCCTACATTAAATTCATGAATTCCTTCAACTAAAATATACTTATTTTTATGTATTATAACATTTACTCAACAATATATGATACGCGAAGTTGAAACACAGTTCAATACAGTAACGGCACTTTTAAAAGTCAATTAACTGACATTCATTGTGTGTAACGTCACGACTAGTTCGTTGTGACAGCCCTATAAATACACCGAGAGCTCAATATCTCAATATCAATCAGAAGAAATCACTTATATTCTTTATCCGTTACATGGATGTTAGTTGTATCGCGTATTGGGAGGCAGTGAGTTACAGTACGTTTTTAAAATCGCACCAAAAATTATCCGTGTAACTGTAATACGCATACTACGGTTGAATTTTCGTGAGTTTTACTATTTTGCGAACTTTGCAAAAGAACCATTGTTATTGACTACGAAATTAAAATGTGAATTTATGTTTATTTATCTGTAAAATGCATAAAATTTATACACTCAAGCAGTGTTGGGTACATTAATTAATAGTGCCAATTATAATCTGTTAAAAGAGTTAAGAGTCAATAAAATTTGTAGATATTCAAATGAAAGTATTATTATCTTAGAATGAACATAAAATATCTGACGATTTGATGAGAAATATTGGCAATAAAAATTACACCACGTCGATGATACGTGGATCAATCACGTAGATAGCCACGATATTCCTTTACTGTAGTTCGATCACCACTGCGACTACTATTCACGGAGCTTAGAAGGTGCAAGCATTCCGTGCGACAACGTACCTCAACAAATCTGTTGCAAATTAAATTACGGAGCGAATTTTTACCCGCAGTGTAAAGGGCTTCTATGTAATTGAATAAAACACAGACGAAAGAAAGTGTACAGCTATATACCGTAGTACGTCCTAACACTTAACTGTTAGCATAACTAGACGACATTTGAAATGGATAAGGGCCTAATAAACTATTTGGTACTTTCTAAAAACGTATAATTCCACGTCAATATTAAGCGTACAGTTCCATGAGCGTTGCCAACCCTAAACCAGATGTCTCGACGATTACAATGACATCGCCATGATATGTGCTCGTCTAAACATGATTAAGTGTTATAGTTCTTTGTTTCGTTCGTGTAATCAAATGTTTATTTTATTTGATGTCTTTATTACGGTAAAGTTTCGAAGGTTTTTATTTACAATTAAATGTTTTATTGCTCTACGATACTTATATATAGATATTTCCAGCTCAAATTAGATTATATGGGCAGTAGGCAGTTCGTGTTTACTTACTTCACTATAATCGTCATATATTTTAGGATTTTTTTTTAGTAATAAAATTCAAAAATAATGTTTTTTTTTGTAGAATTTTCCGATGCTAAATAAATCTATACAGTTTTTATGCATTTCTTCTGATACCGTTCAGCGATAAATAATGTCTTATTAATGAGTCACCGGAGGTCGATTGTGGGTGAATACGTAAATCAATTCGAGTTTGAACGCGACGGCGTAAATCATTCCGACGCGGATCACTCACAACGATTCGAATGTTGCGGGGGATTATTACAAAACAACTCGTTATATTTGTGTGGTCGACGACTTGTGATGTTATATAGTTTTCTATTCGACCATTTTCTATACAACTATTATAGGTCTGTTACGTTTTAAATACTTTTCAAATTAATCTTATAATCGAGAAAGTTTGTGAGGATGAATGGTTGTTTGTTACTCTCACGCAAAAACTACTCAAAGGATTTCGAGGATACTTTTCAGTAATTTAGCGTATACAAAAGAATGAATACAAAGGTTGTAATTTATAAAGACATTATTTAAATTAGCCAAATATGACGATAAGTATAAATTGAAAAAATCCTACCGTCTGGGGGTTATCACGGCATATATTACATTAGTTACTAAAGTTACAGAAAGATAATGGTGTCATAATTTATAAAAATACAAATGCAGAAGAAGTTACGAGCGGCTACTAGTCTTTCATAAATATACTGACAACGTTTTAGTTCATAAATATTACTATATGTACAATAGAAAACAGAAGGGTCTTGTGCATTCAATAACTGTGAAGTATGAAGACTGTTACTATATCCTTTGAAATTAATAATATTAGTCTGGTTTTCCCATCTACTGGTACTTTAAGTAATTATTATATACATTTTTATGCAGTTTTTTGATTAGTCACAGTCAACAAGCTCAATATAAAATATCAATAATACATATACACAGGCTGCTATACCACGCCTCGTTTTTCAAACCAAACGTAATACGAGTACATTATGGAGCTTGTTGAGATCATCAGCAACATGAACCCATAAGTTTTTCTCTTAACAAAATATCGCTCAACGTGCTTTCACTTTAAAATAAGATTACAACATATAAATAAGGACACAAAAAAAATGATTAAACCTAATATCTAAACACAGTCAAATGATGAAATCGATACGATCATCAAGATAGAAACAACAGATTACTATAAACAAGTTATAATATATTAACAAAAGTACTTTAAATGTATTCCATATCATAGCTACATATTTTTACAGATAAATGTCTTGGGATCCAGAATAACACAACATAACTCAGTGTGGTCCGTGTTAGGAAATCGAGTGAGACAACTTTTATTACTACACTAAATTTGTGCCTCAGTTTTCTACGGATTTACTATCATTGATACTGTTTTGTGTAGTGTATGGATGTGTATAAAATGTGTAGAAAAAAAATAATGAAAATAATCACAGCAGGATATTGTCCCATGTTTGCTTAAGCAAATAATTTAGTCAAATTTCTACTTCATTGAGATTCATATTTTGCTGCATCAGTTAAAAATTATCATTCATCACACAAATGTTAACTATTATATTCTTTTTTACTATTCAGAAATTAAAATTGAATGATTATTTCACTTTATAACGTAATTTCGAATGAGATTGTTGTCAAACGTATAAAAAGTGAAAAAGCATATCAACAAACCAGACTTCCTTAAAGATTCACAACAAACACAATCATTATATAGATAAAAAATTGTATATAAGGAGGTTACCTTAACATTTTGTATATTCCAATAATCTCATCTCCTGTTAAATAAAAATGTGGCCTTAGATGGTAAGCCCGCAAAACCTAGAGGGGGACTAGCTCTCAAATACAGCTGCCGGAACGCACCAACAGGTGCTTGGTGACAGAATTTCAACTTGTGAGTCGTAGCTAGCTAGTCAGGCGGATTTAGAAAAGGCTTTACCGGCATGCAATGGTTTCATCACAATGTTAGATATCCTTCACCGTAAGCTCCGTTTCAATCGCAACCATTTATACTTACGTCCATCGACGCGGTATCCGGACACACTTTGAAAACTGAGCCGTCATCGCTTCAATAAATAGATATTTATTAATTATTAAAGTAAATATTTTCTAATTTGTTGGTAAAATATCTATAACTATGCATAGCCCATTCGATTACAAAATGAATGTATTTTATTCTTAGCTGTTTAATTTATACATTATATAACAGACAAACGCTGTTATTCAGTTTTTTACATACCTATAACTTATAATTTGCTGTGTTATAAACCATCTCCTGTACATGTCAAACCAATAAAATTGATGTTTTTCATTGTTTGACCGATTATTTGATAAATTGTTGATGTCTGGAAATGACGCCCCTCTATGTGCATCCGCAAAAAACGAATGTAACTATGTATGTTTGTAAAAATATGTTTCACGAAAAGATAAACCAGATCGAGTTTCTTGCCAGTTCTTCTCGATGACTGGGTTGTTTGTCGAGTCGATGGGAGTTTGACGTTCATAAGCGCCTTCTTAGAACCTAAATTGAATAAAGTATCTTTGATTTTTTGAATTGATTTAAAAAGTTCACGAAAAATGCAGGTTTCACAGCATTATCCTTTATGAAACTTACGTATATACAACATATTGCGAAATTAATATCAAGTAAAAGTCAGAGCATGTACATAATTATGTCGAGAAAATCTTTAAACTAGCTTCAGCTACACAGCAGAACTTTTTACTTATAGAAATGAGTGTTAAGGTAGTTCATGAGTTTATCGCGACTAGCATAGCCCATTTTCATTTTGAAATAGCTGTCATAATGAAAAATTGTGGTAGACTATCTATCAGCGTAGAGACCATTCTTTAACATCTGACTTTTAACTAGTCATTTCACAATAAAAAGAATCAATAACTACGTAGTGATTTTCATACAAAGCATTTATGTCAAATAGAACTTCACAGACAATAGAATCGTGAACGATAAATCAGCGCAGCGACGTTCACGAAATCCGTGAAAACATGCCCAAATCACAAACCCAATTGCGTAACACACTCAGCGACCCCTACTTTAAAATGGAGTCATAAATAAAAGGTAGACGCCGCCGCACCTTATCGCCGCAACAAATGAAAGAATACACCCTAGATAACCCCCCACCCTGCCCCCCGTGCCCTCGTACTCACACCCCCCTCCGGGAACGCGCCAGTAAAACCTTGTTTTACACTTATAACTACAAGCCACGTCGACTATCAACCTTTCAAAACAAGCTACGACCTTATTACCTGTACGTCACGGTTCGAATTTCTTAAACTATTTACATTCGTTGCCATGGTAACGGATCGCGATTTTTAGTACGCCTCCTCGTACTCGCTCCTTCGGAATTACCTTCACCGATCGGTTCCAATACCGGCAACATAGTTTCGATAGTGTTCACGGGATGGAATCAACTTCGGGCGGAGCCATAGCGGCTCCTAGATGCATGTGTCTTATGTTACTTTTTATTTCATAAACTATGTAGGTAATATTTTGTTGTCTCTGTTCGACTTTTTGAGATTTATATATCGAATATGTTTTGCAATTGACTGTATTAATAAACGTTGCGCTTACTACGTGTTTGGCTTCTGTTTTGCAAAATAGTTCAATTGTTTGATTAAAGTATCTATATATTAGAAAAACTTAGTTATTGGAAATCTGTTATACACCAATTGGTGTATCCTGAGAGTACAGTGTAGAGCGACCCTAATCACAGTAAATGCAATATAGACATTGTTTGCTTTTTTATTACAGAATTATTTTTAGCACTCGAAAATATACTCCATTAGTAATAGGATTTATTTTTAGATGAAACCGGACTTATGTAAAATTGTCACACTATCAAGACTTCAAAGTAGTAGTAAACCCTATCTACTATGAAACCGTGAGACTGCAGGTTTTGTATCCCCGCAGTTATTGGTTTTTGTGTGACGAGCATAATTGTCAGTTTTGTGTCTGGATGTTAGATATCTACGTTTTTTTTTCAATTTTTATTTTGAATTTTATTAATTTATGTTAATTTCGAATTAAGAAATATTTCAAGCATAAACTATTAAAAAGATTTCTTATATATAATTCTGTCTGACCTGTCTTTTGATAATTAATACCGGTTGGGATAAACATAGTGTTAGAGTAACCATCTTTATAGTTAGCAATAAAGGCTACATCTCAAGTAGTCCGGTGAAGCTGTGAAAGCCCGTCAGGACAATAACGTAATCAGTTCGAAAACAAAGGTATATCTCAATTATTAATAACGCTGTAAGTAGTGTTATTTTAGAAAACGTTGTTATAAACTGTTATTAGTTATTTTGCTATTAGGAATTTATTGTTTATGTATATCGTATTGCAGTTTGTATGAATGACACAGTATAATTTGAGTGTGAACAATGTGAAGTGCTCTCCTTTTCGCACCTATTGGTTATTGCATAATGCTCTCTTACTCGCATGTTGTGATAACGGATAATCAACAGCAAAATAATTATGTATTTAATAGTTTGTCAGCAATTGCGTACGAATAATGCATTACATTGTTATTTGTTGTAACAATGTTCACCTTTAGTCCTGCTACGGAATGGTGACTGCCATTTAATCACTGAATTGGTAGAAATTCATAATGTTTGGTTTAGAGAATTTTAAAGTTCAGTGAAAACGTTAGTGGTTACGTTAAGAAATATGGTAGTGAAATAAAAAAAATCTCATATTGTATTTTTACTAACCGTTTATTTGAACCACATTATGTAGGTGGGCCGCGCCGCACACACACAAGTCGTGTGGTATACTGAGTTGGCAAATTTACACTATGTTCCGTATAACAGGTAATTCCGCTTATTTAATTGGTGGTATTATATTAGTGACGTATCGTTTCACATCGATTCTCCATAATAAATTGCGTTTCGTGCAAATGAAAGCGATTTGGTTTATTACAGAAGCTGTTTGACTATGTTTTATACATTTGTTTTCGATACAGAAATGTGCAAATTTATACACGTAAATAAAAGTGACGTATGTTGTTTGTTCGACCTAATCTACGAAATGGCAAGACCGATTTTGATGCGATTTTTACTAGAGGACAGAAAGCTTTTCAGAATATCATTTGGACTACAAATACTTATGTTTTTTCTTTAAAGCTAAGCAGTAATGATAAAATATAATAGAGGTTATTTGAAACATATTATAGAGGTTAAGTTAAATTAATGGTAAAATGGTGAAAACAAAGAAATAGACTACACAATAAATTAATGTAAAATGTGTAGTTGCATTGAAAGAACAAAATCATTCTTATGGAAACGAAGTCGTGAGCATCAGTAATAAAAAATGTGGAAAAAACAATCAGGTAATTGCGAAAATTCTTAATTCACTTCATAGGTTTTTATTTATATTATCAGAAAAGCCGACTTACATTTTTGTAGAGGAATACTTTAGTTAGATTTTATTTTATAAAGCATATTAAACATAGATTTTGCATATAAGTATATAATAGGTTATTTTCAAAAATCCAGAATTTCAAAAGTATATATGTACCTACATTAAAATTTATGACAAGAATTTTTGAAATATTGAGGGTGAAAAATTGTAAATGAAATGAATGAAGTTAAAAATATACAAAATGGAAAAAAACCTGCTAAAATGTTATATTACTTTAGATAAAAAGAATTAAGCTGCTGCATAGGAATTCGGGTGAAACGATTAGTGTCATAAAATAAAAAAATTAGAAAAGCGTCTTAGGATATATGTTAAGAAAAAAATTATAAGATTGTAAATGTGCTTGTTGTGTTTAAAAGTTATTATCTATTAAGTGTGGTCCACGCGATCCTTCAACTCGTTTGGTATTTTCCATAAGAAACTAACGCGTATTCGAATGAAACTTTATATCAATATTTCAAAGCAATCGTTGACAAACAATTGAAGATTGCAGAATATCGAACAAACAAACATATTTACACATTTCTGTTTCAAAACTGTTATATTCATATCTCGCGTGGTTTCATCAGCTACAAATAATTTTTGTCATTGTTAAATTCGTTTTAAACATTTATTTACACGGTGATGGCCTGTAATTTACAATGCATATAACATATTTAATGCGACCTCATAACTTGACTTTCCAATCAATTCTTAATATTCACTTCTTATAAGTATTTAATATTTACAAATATTAACTTAAACATTTATACATTATGCAATAATTATAACAAGATATATGAGACACTATATGTACACAACGTTTACCGATTTTCATTATGGTTTTCAATTATAAATCATATTGGTATTTATTTTTCTAGACCTAGTTCGATTGATGGAAAAAATTCCGATTACCTTTGATCTGTTTCCTATACACTTTTGGCTGCTTTGAATATAACAAACAAGATATATGAGACACTATATGTACATAAATTTACCAATTTTGATTATGGTTTTTAAATAAGAAATCATATCGATGTTTATCTTTCTAGAACTAGTTCGATTGATTAAAAAAAACACAAACCTTTGATCTGTTTCCAATTTCAAGTTGTCGAAAGTTCAGATTTGCGCATTATTACACAGTTTAATACAAATTAAAATATGAATCTAAAATTGACATTTATTTATCTTTAAGTTGTTTCGATATTATACATATAATATGACACGTATTTAGGTATACCTAAATTTGTGTTCTAGGCGTTTATATTCAAAGCGGTCAAAAAGCTTGGCGAGTACTGTATCTGTTTAAAAAATGTTAAATTACGAAATTATACCTATTTAAAGTATTGTAACTATTCATTCTTATGAAAAATTAGATCATCAATTTTGAAATAAATTAAGAAAATACTTTTAAAATGTATTATAAATTGTAGTTGACGATTTCTTTAAATAAATAAATTAACATAGATATACTTTAATGCACAAGCAGTAATATATTCTAGATAATAGAAGTCCATGTAATTATATAAAACATAAACGCTATTTTCAAATTAGACCATTCATTTTGATAAAAATAAACACAATATGTACTTTAACATTTACAGATACGGTTACACGTTTTATCCACTTCATAATTGGCACCCAGAGATCTAATTCTATAAAATAGTTTAATGTATAGAGGCATTGGAAAAAAGTATACAGCGGTATAGGTAAATAACTTTTGTGAAGTTAAATGTAATTTCTGATGTATACGCATATATACAACAGTCTGAAAAATTCCACTGAGTTTTTGATGATAACTAGTAAGTGATGTTTGCGGGAACGAGTTACAGGTGTAGAGAAGATAGAAATGTTTTAATAAAATTATTGCAGTTGATCTGCATACTTTATTATTACTATTGTACTACTGTTTTTATATATTTTTTACCAGAGCCTCTGTGATTCCATTCAAATATAATTTTACTGTATTTTCACATATTATTTAAACTTAATGTTAAAATGTAATTAATTATAAGTTAATATACCTCTAATTAAATATTTATTTACAATTTTAATGACAAGATCGATTCGAGTCGAACAAATTTTATAAAGATTACCTACTACTTATCACTTTTAATTGCTTTGAAAGAATCGCTTAGTTACTTTGTGAAACATAATCGGATTCACAAATTAATTTGCGTGATCTAATATATTTTTGATCTTATAATATTTTATTTCTACATGGGAGATTGTTTATCGACATATAAATGAGAGTTATTGATTCGATAGCCGAAATTTTTTTTTTATGTCAATTATAATATATTTTGTTATCAACAACCTGGTTAAAATAATATTATCACTAAACAAATAGATCAAAAGTATGTTGTATGTAAATTTACAAGTAGAGTCGTGATATAATTACTCCGGTTCATATATAATTGCGTTGGACTCGTCAAATGTATATCGTTGCTATGCCTACAAAAACGGTTAAAAAAGATCTGATCACAAAATCTTATCTGATATCAACTGGCAACCTGGCCGAAAATGGTAACAGTTCAACCTAGAGAAAAACTGATTTTAAAGTAGGTACAGCTGGAATTTCTTAATAATTGATTTTCAACTTGAGTGTGTTAGTTAACCGGGTGGACATCAGAACAAGCTTTAACACCATGTATTACTTCACCGAAAGTGTCGGCTTGTTATAGAGATTCGAACTTACCTCAGATGACACGATTTCGCGTCACTATTGCTTCAATTAATCAGTGTTCACAATTTCTTGTACTAGTAGTCTTAGAAGATATTTTTGTCCTAAATTATTTGTATAACTTTTGTATCAAAGTACACATTTAACTAATTATGGTAAAAGAATGTAGTTATATAGGATTTTCTAGGCATAGCGACGAAATATACCTTATTTTAATTTAATTGCCTCTCGAATTATTTCCTATTATAATTTAGTATTATATGTTAACATGTAACTCTTATACGAACAATTAAAAATGGTAATATGCAAAATTTATTGGTTGTTGATTACTGTCATCTGTATTCTGATAGTCGTTAAGGTTTTGTTCGCTATCGACAGAGCCACTAGTACTAGCGATCTCGCGGTCACTCTGCTCGTATTTATTCTTTATTTGCCAATTCGATAAATCGCAAGGCGTTTCATTATTCTCTTTATAATACTGTCTCGAAACTATGTAATCTGGGTAAGTGTTATTGAAATAATACCCGTTTAAATCGAAACTACGTTCATTCAAATAATTCGAATGTGTTTTTGTATCGTTATAATTTACATTTTTATAATCGATTTCGTCGAGGCTTCGGGCACTAGGATTGTTCGTTTCAGCCTCGATATCGATAAGATTTTTGTCTTTCACATCACTATTGTCACAGGCGTCGTAATCGAGAGCGTCGGCGCCTGCTGCGAGCGATCACTGACGGTGATGCGGTAGTTGGTGGTGGGGAATGTGCTGGTGAAGATCGAGCCTCGGCCGCTTTGCTTCCTCTTCATCACTACAGGGGTCGTTGTCGTGCGGTTCCTGGTCGTCGCACTCCTCGCCGAGTTCCTCTTGCTTGCGTTTGGCTGTTGCCATTTCGGCGGCGTGCTTTTTCCGCCATTTCGTTCTTCTATTTTGAAACCATACCTGTGATAGAAAATAAATTTAGTTCTATATTTATATCTACTACACACTGTAGCTTTATAATAATTATAGAACATTTTACAGTATATTTTCATACTACTGGGATACCAGTCACAGGTATCTAAGGTAAAGTTGCATGTGACTACATTCTGAAGAACAGCTCAGCTAAATGTGGTATTTACACATTAGGCGTTAACAAATATCCTACTATTGTAATTGGTATGGTTCCATGATGATTTGTGCGCCACGGAAAGCTCAGGTCTTATGTGGATTTGAACCAACGAGGAACAACGTGGTATACGACTATGCTACCATTAAACCTTAGTCCGGTGAAACTGTAAAGGCCCATCAAGCCAATAGCGTATAGTCAGTTCGAAAATATCCTTGCTTTAAAGACCGTAACCTTTTAATTCTGTGGATATTTTTCATTGCCTGAATATTTGTATAATTAACCACATTCCTTGCAGATTAAATACTGAAATTCTAGCTGTAACGTAGGTACACAAAAGCTTGTTTCACGTTTGTTCTTCGCGTTACAATTTAAACAACAAGAAGTGTCATTAATTATTTTACGCAGATAAATAAATCGTTAAAGTAAATTTTAAAGTTAAACTGTTTAACTTCAAAACTAAGTAACAGCGGTCCGCCAAATCTAAAATGTTTGCTAAACGGAACACCAAATAAAGACAGGGCAAACATTTTCCAGCGCCATGTAAACCTAATCTCTTCGAGCGACATAATAATGTCTTATTAAACGCCGCTGTCTGAATCGCAATACAAACTAATATTCTCTCTCGTTCGCACAACTGCCACAACCTCAGTAGGAACAAGGATAGACGCGGTAGCAGCGTTCGACGGTAATTAAGGGTCGTTTTGCAAATTACATGGTACTTAACCACCCATATAACGTAGATTAATCACTCGAATCCTCCGTCTCGCTCTTTATCGTGACGTTTTGGTATTATTATCCCGTTCCCCCGGGGTCGGGTCTGGCGGACAGAAGTTTAATTAGGTCATAAATACATTTTCATGATTACGGCTCGGCTGGGTTCTGGTATCTCTTGGAATTCTCAGGGCAGATGTTGAGCTATTATTAGAATCAGGTGTGTATTTTGTATCTTATTAAATGTCTATTTTATGATTTCTTTCATAGTAAGGATTTTTATTGAATTAGGATCTAATCGATGTTGATGTTACGATAAAAAATGAAACTTAAAATTTAAAGTAGCATAAAAATTGTTTTGAGTAGGTACTACAAATATATTATTTAAAACGTCTACGTCCAAACTCCACTTGCATTATGCAGAAATAGAACAAAAACGTCTTCGACTATGCAAATATGCTCCTGTTACCCTCTAAAAATCGTATAGAATCTCGGTAATTAACGACGGAATGAATCTTAAATCGGTGTCTTAAATACATGAAGAACGATAATGACGTACTCGTAAATGCTTGTAGTGGCGCTGTAATCGCCAATCTCAGGCATCGTAACGCGACGGTCGCGTTTAACGAGACATTGTAAATACAGCTTTATTAAAATTAACCACGCATTTTGTGATGAACGGTAGCGGAAGCGAATAATGTTTTCTTTTAATTCGAAGTTATCTTAACCATTTCATATACTAGTTAAGGTTTGAACATAACATTACATGTAGTCAAGATGTACACACTATGCCATGAAAAAGGATTATTTCTGAAGTGACAAATTTTCAGCTTCAGTTAATGGTAATTAGATAAATGTAATTGAAACTATAAAATACCCGAACACTTTTATAACTAAATCATTACGTTTTTCTTGATTGGAAGCTATCAGTAGATGTGTAAAAAAATTAATCAATATTTCTAAATAAGATGCAACGAAACGCTATCTATATATATCACAAAGCACCTAATGAAAACAATATCAATTAAAATAATGATAATGAAATAACGAATATAGGTAAAAAATGTAGAAATGTGTTATATATATATATATATAGTGTAGTATATATATTTCTTTTGTTTTAGTCATTTTCGTTTAGTATTTTAGGATGTTCAGTTTTAATTAGAGAGCCGAATAAGCTGATAGAATACAAGAGAAACGAGGAAGTACTAAAAGAAGGAGTATTGGGTCCCCATATGAAATGGTAAAGATATTTTGCATTTTTTACGTCTACCGTTTTATTTATTACTTATCAGTGTTAGTAGAAATGGTCTATATCATCTCATTCAAATATCTTTTGTTTCTCAGCTTCATTAATTCCTGCACGCATCTTTATCGATTGTTGATTCTCTCTTAATGCTTCTCTTAAATAATGTATACGCACCTTAACGAAGGGATTAGTGTTGTAACAGCGTTTGTAACGATATTTTAATGGCAGCCGGCAACTTGGCGTGTTTATTAATTAGGGGCCGCACGGACTCCGGGTTCCGTGCGTTATAAATATCTCACTCTACAGTCCGAAGTAAAATTCTCTTAATCTAAGTATACCTTATTGCTTAGTAAACTAGTATGATTTGTTGTAATTTTATAATAATACCATGTGCCTATATAGGAAACGTTATTTGATCTAAAATATTTCACTTTTATATTTTACTAGCAGGCGCGGCGGACGTTGTCCTGCCCTGATAATAAAAAATATATACTTATGTGCATGAAACGCTTAAGGTAACTAATGTATTTAATTTGATAAAGATTAATAAATAGTGATCCATCTAAATAGCCTTCCAATTACCTCATTATATGTGATCATTTTTAATTCTGCTATTCAGTATATTATTGTTATCAAGTTTTATATTATTTTTAATTTAACATGGTCGATGTCGCGAGCGTTTGCTGGTATTACAAATAAACCGTAACACGAAAATGACATTAATAATTTTGAAATAAAATTCTTGTTTGGCAAAATAAACGCTGTAAGAGAATTCTATGTTAAAAGAATAGGAGCCGTGCTTATGCCAAAACAAGACCATTTGATATTTTACGATACACCGAAAAAGTTATTCGTTAAACTATGTAATAATTTATAAACATAAAAGTATAGAGAGAAAGAGAGACTCGATACAATCTGAACGTAATAAAAAAACAAAGCGAACAAAACAAGGCTATAGTAATTTATTCGTATTAATAATGGATCATTTGGTTTTATTATCGAAAGGTTGATCGACCGAATCGTTCAGGGATCCGTGTAATATCAATAGTGTACAGCAACGATTGCTAAAATGGGTTCCGCTGAAGCCAGCGACTCCTCGGGAAAGCAGTCCAGCAAATTAATTAAATTCAGATTCACGTAATAAACGAGTATCGTTATGTGTTTTATAACTATAAAAGTTTAATAACCGTTACTCTGCAGACGGGCGTTTATTAAACGCACATTTTGTTAAATATGAGGTGTAATACTTTTTTAAAACGCTAGTATAAATGGTCACATGAATTAAAATAAAACTTGCGGTTTTTGAAAGTCAAGATTTTCGGATCTGTTAATGATAATTTCAAATTAAGAAATGTTAAATAAGTAAAAGAATCATTCACATTCACACAAACTTATTCAAGAACATAAATGTCTTCATGGCGCTTAAAAAGTATGAAATATTGCCGATAACAGAAACTTAAATTAATACAATGTATCTATCGTTAGTTATTGTAATTATCTTATTTCGCCATTTGTTTAATCTAATGTTT
Organism: Antheraea assamensis; assembly: GCA_035772565.1. Classification (NCBI taxonomy): domain Eukaryota; kingdom Metazoa; phylum Arthropoda; class Insecta; order Lepidoptera; family Saturniidae; genus Antheraea; species Antheraea assamensis. The sequence goes on from JAQQSE010000045.1 coordinate 4,676,969, forward strand.
AATTTGTTTAAATTTTACTTAAACAGGGTCGGTAGTATATTTTCTTCCATTATTTTCTGTGAACTATCAACTCAGTATTTACAATTTTTATACGCATATCTTTTTTCACACAAGTAATCGATGCCTTTTTCAGCTTTTGTCTACTCCTATATTCCGTCTACCTTTATACGTAACAGTTTTCTAATTCTATAATTCTTTCCTCGTGGTACGACCACAATAATTACACTTATAACTCTACGACTTCTGTGACAAACTTCATTTATATTCTTATATATTCTAGTTACACTCAAAATCCATTTTGTTGCGTAATGCGTAATTATAGTTTGTTCATTTTTATTAAAATTGTTGCTAGATTCGTACAAGTAAAAAGCCCAGGTGATTGATACGCCGCGTTAAAACTAATAATGCTTATCAGACTAGACCTACTTACAATGCCTATCAGATCTAGCTTCCAGCGTTCAGTAATATAACGGGACAGCTCGTTTTAATTATTAAAGGCTAGACTGGAAGAGCACTATATCGGTAGTCAGCATGTGGTCGGCGACATGCTCTGCAGCAGGAAGCATTATAAGTCAGCCCTCCGGCATAGCAACATATTATGTCTGGCTACAGGGCTACATCTTTTTTAAGTTAGTCACATCTAACTAATAAACTTTATTTTTCATAAAAAATACAGCATATAAAACATATAAAAAAACGCTTCTCTCTGAAAAGATTCACGACTTGCCGTTTGCTCTAACAGGCGTCTTTATTTATCTCGCGTCGAAAAAAAGCCCGTATGTACAGGACGTTAATGCTTTGAGATAACTATTTAATATAAAGTTGGTATAGTGGCAATGCGTTTATATACAGCTTCGATGGATGTAGAATTGAATCTTACAATAAGCTTGGATTTGAAGTTAACTGATGAAGTCACAGTATCTTGATGGGTGATACCTCATATAGGTCACGTTTGGATAGGTATCCTACCCTAGATAAACTGGATAAGCATCTCTGACCCTACCACCATAGCATGGGTTCTTCACAAATTAGGACTGAGATTTTTCAATTGTACCTATGTCAATCGCTGCAATATCTGATCACATTACCACTGAGTCACGTTATTCAAACCAAACCTAAAGAGGACGAAAAAAGAAGTCTCCCTTAACAAACTTTATCATTATATTAACTGCTAAACTATTCTCTACCGACCCCTTTACAACAAAGCCCATGTACGTACGATCTTCGCCTATAGCCCGACTCCCTCGTTCAATTACTTAAGTGCTCGAAAACGAACACCACGACATACACCTGTCTCCGTTCTGTGCTCACGATTCACAATCTCTCCGTCCTTGTCTATAGAGTAATAGGGTGGGCATAATTATGTGAACAACTATTATTTTTCACAAGAGCGCGGTGTAATGGGTATGTTGTTAATGCGCTTTCAGTGGCGACATATAAAGACGTCTTAAGATGTCGGCCATTTTGTTTTATCACTGTCCAATTAATTGCGATGACTTGATGTTTTATTTGGGTACTTTTGGGTAAAAAAAATAAAATAATATGCTTATATTTAATTAGTATTTGTCTTAAAATTCTAATATCGATTATTGAAGATGGAGCAGAACGTTCAGTTATTTTTTTCCAAGTAACTGGTTGTGTTGCTTGTATTGTAATTGAATGGAAGTGAAAAATAGACATAAACAATACATGAGGTTGAGGTGTAAAGAATATTATACAAAAATGCTATACGTATCTGTGTGCGTTTATTTCTATGTATAGGATTCGTTACGATTTTCATTTTAGTTTGAATAATCTCTTCCTGAAAGTTTTGCGTGTAGCGTAACTAATATTATAAATACAAATGTGTACTTGTTTGTTTGTTACGCATTCATGCCTTAGCTAGTGATCCCATTATCGTGAAATTCTGCATACTCGTTGTCAGAGGTACAAAAAAGCATATAAGATACCTTTCATTCAGAAATTATTCTATGTCCGAAGGATGGGTCATATCTACATTAATGCGCGCGAACCCGCAGATAAAACCTAGTACTTTATAAAGTAGAAAAATGTAAAAATTGAATCTAATCTGTCAAAACGTTAAAAATAAATCACACCCACATCACAGCCGAGGGAACGAAGCACGCGTGACCCGAAACCAAATAGCTAAAACTTTCGCATAGAACATTATGTGAGTTATTGGTTTCATACACAATTTATCTTCAACCGTGTAAATTATCGTATATGCTAAAATTAGTCGCTAGATGGTGTTATAGCGCTTTGACTTGTGTACTATCGAAACGATTTAAAGAATCAAAATAAAAAATACTATATTCAGTTTAGGCCCTAAGAAGGCGCTTATAAACGTCAAAACTATCACCGGTTCGGAAAACAACCCAGTCATCGAGAAGAACCGGCAAGAAACAGCAAGAAACTCTATTTAATGTACATGTACATAACATAACATACTTTTACAAATATAAATAGTTATAGTCATAGATAGTTACACACATTCATTTTTGGCGGATGCACAGAGAGTGGCGTCATCACCAAACGTCACCATTGTTCACATATTGGTCCATCCTATAATAATATAGCCTTTGGACATTAAAACCATCTCGACATGATGCTTGATCTTAGTATCTGACTGACACGATAACTCGTATGTGTTCATATTTAAACATCGACAATATTTACACAAGTAACTAGGCTATTTATTACGATAAATAATAAAATACGCGTTCGAAGCCGCGGACATATCGACCGATACATGTATCATTATTCTGTTCATTGAACTAATGGCAATTCTAATAAGCTGTTCGAATAAGTCCACCGGTAATAAACAAAATAAAATCGCCTCGCAATGTATAAGGTATATTTATGAAACGCCAGTGAAATTGTTCTCACAGTCAAATCAATAACCGATCGAGGCCAATCCGGCGGCGGTCTGCTGTAATTATTTAATAATGCCGAAATAATAATTATTAATAAGCTCCACGCTTCAGTTGGCAGGCGGATTATATCTATCGCTTTTGTATGACTACTTGTTTTTATGCAGGGTCCAAGTGATAAGCATATAGCGGTTCTTAAGAATCCTGTATATTTTTTTGAAGTGAAGACTTCCCTAACCCCGTTCTGATTTGAAACTCGATGGAACGAAAAAGCTACATAAAAAGTGACAACCATAGGACTTAACGTGCAAAAGAATATATGATGCGGTGTTTCTTATTAGTATGTTAGTAAGTATGTGTGTGCTTGCATATTACGAAGCCTTGAGAAAAGGTGTCGTAACTAGCGTGATGCATTGTCCACGTGTATCGTTTCTAAGCGTATTTTAACAACTTTTGAAGGTTTCACTTTACTTGGGTCTGAACTACGCACTTTTTTATAATGAATATTAGGTACGGTTTCTATAGCATTATTGAATGACAGAGACTAGTGCATAACTTTACTTAAATAGTATAGTATTTTTAAATAGACACTTCGCCGCTACCACTGCGCTGGGTGTTGTACGTTGTAATTTCACGCAGGAAAGTCGATTATATGATTCTAAAAGAATTGTTACGTTTCTGGGTGAGTATCCATTAACTATATTTCTAAAGCCCCCCCTGATATAGAATTTAATCTTTATTACGTTTCCTTATTACAAGAGTTGTCTTGATGAAAACAAATAAGTAAAATAAAATAGATTGTATACTTTTAGAAGGGTAAAACCCAGAGCTTAGCATAGTGATATGTTCCTTACCTTGCATCGAATGACCTTCCTGAAAAATTGTGACAAAAAAAAGGCAATTGTTATTCACAAACAAATAGGAAAAAAATAAAAATGATAATAAAATGAAAATCAAAGCTAAGTAATTTTCAAATAATGTGTGTTATTTTGTATACTAGCATTTCAAATAATTGTATTGTATTTAATTTTAAGCACAGTACATAATGAGAGGTTTATCACTCAGTGTGTGGTGATTACGATCAAATTGGACATATATATTGTGTGATTATTGTTGCAATTAAAATAATAAATATAAATTGTAATAAATATAAGTTAAGTTGTAATAAGTATAAATTGTTTTATTAACGAAATTCTGTATGCTTTTTATCATTTTACTCCATATTTTCTTTATTCGTTTTTATTAATGATGATTACTTATAAACTTTAACATTAACTTAAAGGTTTCGCGTTAAGAGTCCCGTGATGTGCAATTTTTGAAGTAATATTTCTTATAGGAGGGCATATAAATTTTGATCGGTAACCTTTTTGTGTGACGAAAAGTTATGGGGGTAAACACTGTGTTGGGTAGAGTATTGAACACAACGGTTCTCATCTGATCACAGAAGTTAACCAACGTCGGGTGCGATCAGTACTTGGATTGGTGGCTTTTTGTATTTTTTTATTAATTTAAATATTTTCCTGTAACACAAAGTTTCACTTCTGTCGTGTATGTCTTTAGGACATATCCTGTTTTTTGTATTATAATCAAAACACTATTTACTCCGCAGATTCGCATCGCTTGTACCGCGCGTAACGGTAAATAAAAATTTTCATTATTTTATGATCATTAGTAGATATAACTGAATGTTCTTTATTACACTATGGACTAGATATACGACTTCAATTATTAACATACGTTATTAATAATTTTTCAATTTGCACTAATTTATTAATGTATTTATAATCGGTAAAACTAATTAGTTTATATTTGACACATATTAAATATATTACCTAATGTTGCGACGAAAATATCGGTTACGACGTTAACCGATTCTAGAGATGTACGTTAGGTACCGATGTGGAATTATTAAAAACTAGCGGTATTATTGACTATGAAAATAAGAAATTAATTTTTGGCTTGTAAAAATTCTTAGCGTATAATGTATGAAGTAGTATAATTGGAGACATGAACAAAGAGTTTGCCTGCTTCAATAACACAACACAGCTACGAAGCCTACGTACAGAGAATTGTTTGAGAAGTAATACTAATATCCCTAAATGCAACACTCAACGTTAAATTCAACTAATTAAGCGTCATCTTTTGACTTCTAACTCGTAAAACTTTAAATGGAGTAAATTTTTTGTTAGCCGATTTGGATGAAATTAACCCTATGTGCTGTTCCGAGCTAAGTCTAGAAATCAAGAAGTTGTTTTTGTAAATACCTTAATAATGAATCTAGTAATGCAAAAGTAATTTCCAATGAGCTACAAATAGATATAACAGGCAGACAAAGTTAAAAAAAATATACGTTACACTCCCAACATTAGATACCTAAATATACTTAATCAGTTTTGGCAAACATTTTTACGTACAGGCACGATAGTTTTAAAATGTATAACATAGTAGATATATATGAAGTACTTTAATTTTAGTTTAAAATTCACTATGTTTAGGTGACAATTACCAATGATTAACTTTGGGCGATTATGATACTCCAAAAACACTGTTAGTGTAACCACACACAAACAAATTGTTATCACTCACAATATTTAACAAATTCCTCTTAGCTTATTTCTGAAAAAGTTCTCACGTGTGAATAATAAATGAATCAAGTTTAAAAAAATGCGGCGTAATCGATATGACAATAACAGTCGATTATCTAGGATATGTATTTATTTTATGCCAATAGGTCTAATGGTAAATGGTTACATATATCACTGATGACACTGATGTGTTGCCGACCTTCAAGAGCGTATTGCAGTCCCTTCGTGAAGAGTTCCATGTGATAGCCCTGAGGGAAAACCGTACTGGGTAACGCAACCCATTCCACAACGCTAGCGTACGTATAATGAATGTTACATTGCGGTTGTCGCTATTTTTCTAGGTTTTAGTGTACGGATGAGTAGCTAGCTAGGTATCGAATTAAAAGCGGTTACAAACAGTCCTAACTCTAAGGAAACATAGCAGCAAAGATGTCGAGACATAGTTTTGTATCTAGTTTTTGGCGGGATCATAGTCTATCATGTAGTAGCTCTTATATTTTATTCATAATCTCGTGTTAATATTTCTTTGACAGTATATTTTGTAATAAAGATTTTTTTGTTATTGTACGTAAGTGAAGTCGATGGAAAATAATACCACGGAGTATGAGTACTGTGATGCCACCAAATCTCCGTGGAAAATTCTAACAATGGGGTCATCATCTTGTTAGATAATTGAAATTGTTACAAGACACTTGTAGTATCATTACTTACTCTACAATGGCAGTAATAATCTAGAAGACGAGTTGCTAGAAATAATATAAATAAAAAACTTTGTGTGATCGATATTATTGATTATATACGAATTGTGAAAATTAAATATGATGCTTACATTCTTATTCGTATAGTAAGTATGGTATACACATAAATAAACAGGATACAAAGTTAATAACGAACTTTGTCATGTTCAGTTTAAAAAGAAAAAAAAAACTTGCTCTGTGTCTATCACATCAGTATTTTTCAACGTGTGGGTCGCATTCCGCGGCAGGTTCATAGAGATTCTATAATGGAATTGCGCATCCTTAGCAAGAAAAAAAAACAAAAAAAGAAAGACCAAAAAAATATTTTCATGACGAAAATGTAACTAAAAGTCATTCATGCAAATCAACAGAAATTAAAATATACATAAGAGTCACATTCATATTTCACTGATTTCATTGTGCATTAACAATGAAAATAGGTAAAAAGTTGTGCGGATTTCATATTAGTAACTAAAATAAATACAGGTTAGAAACAACGAAGGGTAGAGGGTTGCGAAATATTTGTAGATACATACATACCAAGGGGCTCGTGTCATAAAAAAAGTTGAAAAACACTGGAATAGAGAGAGCACAATATACAATAATACCATTGCATAACGAAAATAAATCCATTTTAATCAAACTGACGCGCTACGCGAGATATTGCCCAGTCGCAGTCGTTTTGAAGAATTTGTGGTCGATTGGTAAATTGGAATTGTGCTTTTGATCGATGCCATCCAACTAATGGATGCGGATGTGTACGAAAAAAATACAGATATTGCCGCCCGTCCGTAGAACGACGCGATCTATTGATATGCAAAACAGTTTTTTGAAATGGCCGTCGCCCGGTGAATTTATGCTGTCGAATAGATTATTTTACTGCTCGTGACCGAGACGGGATGATTGGAAATTTGTAACGAATTGAAAAGAGATAAGATTATACTTGCCTCGATTAAATTTGCAGTGTGCAAGAAAACCAATTTTGCAACAGAACTGCAGTTACATATTAAATATCTCACCTAAGTACAGACTGACAAGTATGTGGTAGAAGTTTATTTGTGTTATAAATATGTGTGTCTCATATAACACAGAACACACATAAAAAAATTATAGCTTATTCATTGAAGGAGGTTATGGTATAGGTTATAGCTAGGGGCTAGACGAGTATCGAATATTACCGAGAGGAACCGAACTGTGAATACGTATGTCAGCGAGGTTACTATACAGCGCGGTTCAGGCACATTGTCGGCTCCTAACTTATGCTTTATACGAACTTGTGTGTACCCTAACACGAATGAAACTTCCTTCTCACTGATATAATTGTGTACAAAATGGTTTTTTTTATAATTTAGATTCAATTCAGGTTACCAATACAATAATAATTTGTTCCTGTAAATTGCTTTAAAAAAACCATGGACAAGTACTGATATTGTTACCATTAATGTGAGTTTTATTGTAAAAACTCTACGCATTCACGTCCTTATTTTGTTGTGAAGGAAAAATTAATTTATATCATTATAGACATTTTTTATTGGATTTTTTTTTAACTACGTCTATTTTTTACGCAATGGTGACTCAGTTATCATGTTGGGACACCACATCGATCGATGTAGGTTCGAATCTCTGCAAATGAGGCAGAACTTTTGGTGAAGGAAAAGCATCGTGATGAAATCATAGCACCTACGCCCACTACTTGGCTTGTACTCAGATGATCCTACTTTACGGTCATATTAAATATTTATCATTGTTAAATACTTGTGTAATCTTGTGGCCCCAATCCATAATGTTTTCATAGTTATCTATTCTACGTCTGTCTTAGATTTGGGTGTCTCCAAATAAAACTAAACCTTAGAAACTATATCGCATAATATATAATTGAAGCGATGATGGCTGATTTGGTAGTGTGTCGTTCGGACACAACGTCGAAGTCAACTGACTCGGAGCTTTCGGTGAAAGAGAACATCGTAATGAAATCATAGCATGGTGGTAAGGCTTTTTCAAAGTTCGCCTGGCTAGCTACCACCCTCAAGTTGAAAATCTGTCGCCAAGCACCTAACGGTGTATTCCGGCAGATGCACTTGAGGTTTAACGTGTTTACCTTGGATAGATGATCCAAGATGTCATTTAACATCAAGTTAGATGATGGTCGAACGCTAAAACCTATAAATAAATACAAAATAAAGTGGACAATAGATACATCTATTTCGTAGTTATAACGAGTTATTGTGAGGAGTTATTTGCAGTGGTTTTCTGTGGCCCGATATTAGCCTTTTTTTAAGACACAATTTCACAGACAGCTATTTACTTAGGCGTAGTTCTTAGTATCATGACTGAACAGTTGATATACTTTACATCTATAGATATTTAATACTAATACATAGAACTGATGATATTCCAGTATTGTAGGGGATTTATAGTATTGTAGGGCGACCTCTGGGCTCTATAGGTTTTACTGTCATCGCGCTATGCCGACGTTTTATATAAAGGTTTTTTTTTTAATTTTCTAATTACGTTCAACAACTTCGAAACTAATAGCGTGTATATTTTTGTATGTTAGAAAATGTTGATTGGAGCGTACATTTAAAAAAAATACGTATTTGTAATTAATATATTAATAATAAATCATTCAGTTATGTACAGTAAGTATTAGAAATCCGTTAATTTTGTTATAATTACTTTGATTATCATGTATAATATAATTGAAATAAACTGTACATACGAATAATACCTGTCACACTTTTATTTCATACAAAACACTATGGAACCCCTTAGTGAAATCCACACGATTCTAGCTATAGAATGTTACTTATAAAAAACGTAAACAAAGTTTTTATCTTTCCATTCGAACTACCGAATAAAACTTCTGAGTTAAATGTAATAAACAAAAAAAAAACGAAACACAAACTTCATTATCCAAATAGCTGTCCGCATAACGGCTATAAATCATAAAAGGATTACTGAAGGGGTCCGCGGCCGCTACAAATTTGTCGTTATTAAAAAGACTCATTTGCAAATTTTGAAAGACAAAGAGATATTAAAGCGATAAAGTGAATTATCCTCGATACGACCGGTCCCCGGTGGCCTGGGAGGCTTGGGGGATAGATACCCCTTTCTTGCTTACTACCAAGTTTAGAAGAAAAAAAATTATGGGAGACGTTCAGCGATGTACCTGTAAATATAATACGACGTGTTCCGCAATATGGACATAACAAAAGTATTTGATATTAAGTAATTATCATTTATAATAAAAAAAAACATATTTACAGTATTAGTGTTTAAATTGAATAGTGATTTGTGGCGTCATTGTTTATAACAGATTTATGCATTCAATCTTAAAATTAATAATATGAGAATGATTAAAAATTACTATGGTACATAGTAATTTAAAATGTCATTTTAACTAGCAATAGTTATAAATGATGACAACATATGTACTTTATCTTTATCTCCATTCCCAAACTTAGTTCATACTTAACGTTATATTTTGATAAATTTAAACCATATCTTTACAAAATTGAGCCTATGTGTTATGCTGATGTATAAACTATATTATTGTAAAGTTTGGTCAAAATCCGTTCGGTAGTTGTTGCATGAAAGAGTCACAAACATTCATCAATAAACTTTCTTTTCTGTAATCTCATATTATTAAGATAAGGCTTGTATGAAAGATTCACACATTTAAAAAACTACATTTTATTTAAATTACATATTAAAAAGGGGACATTGAGTTAATGTAGGACAACAATTCAGTAATAAAAAGGAGTAAATGTTCCCTGTACAACAGTATAAAGATGTAAAATTAACTTTTTGTAGATACAACAGATATTAGATAATAAAAAGATAATAACGTTGAATACGCTTAAACAAGACGACCGTTGTGGAACAGAATAAAAATAAAAAAAGACACCCGGACAAGTCAAAATGCACGTAACGAGTCAGAAGTTTGCGAATTAAGAAAATGTAATTAGTGCCGGGCTCACACCCCCCGGCCTCCCCTGCGGACATAATTAAAGCGAATCTTGTTCTAATTTTGACGTTTAATTTTTTTCTCCGCGCCGTCATTTTAATTAATTTAGAAAAAGTACCTTTAAAATTTAATCTGTGCTATTTCGGTGACAGTTTCTTTTTTTTGCTTTTTCTACTCGGCAAAGATTCTTGATAGCGGCCCCTACGGCGTAGTTGGAGGTTGATTTTTTTAATTCTATTTTCTGTTCTGACAAATGGTTTTACTACACGGATTTTAATTATGTAGAACTTGTTTTTCTCTTCTTTTTTATTTAAATGAACCAATAATTATTCAACAAAAAGAATATAACGTATATTAAATGTTAACACTTCAAGATCAAAAGTAATTCCACAAAGTAAATTTATGTTTATAATAACTATTAATTTTTTTATATATCATTTTATATTTAACAAAAAATAGAGGGATTACTCTGCCTTGAATGAGATTATTACTATTATGAGTTGACCTTCTCGAAATCTATGTCCATATTTCATATTTTTTAAATTAATAATGATGTAAAACTTTACACTAATTTACCGTTAACGTATAAACAAAGCAATGACCGTGCGGTGAGTACACGCGTAGTTTCGCATAAGCCTAAGAGTTGACGGGCTTTAGTCACGATAAGGGCGGGATTAGGCGCGAGGGCGGGCGGGCGACCGCGTGTACACGAACCCTTACTTTAAAATTTCCAGATTCACTGATACGCTTGTAAACAATGTGTAAAACGTATAAATTACATGGGGTGTAGTTTTAATGATACATTCAGATTTACAAAGTGCGATAGTTATGTCGTGTTTGTTGCCATTATTTAGAATTTATTTCCATAATAATATCGCGGTCGGCTATTCTAATAGCGGCAATGTTTTATCACGTCTGGTAATATGTACTGCAGAGACATAATATTTAATCAAATTAAAAGAGAATTTTCATTATATTTATTAAACTACACGTGTACCAAATCAAGAAAAATAATAACCGCTCAGAAAGAAATGCACGTAATCTGTACTATTACTATAAAAATATACAATACATTTGTTTCTTTGCCATCTTCAGAAGTGCTGATCCGATTTTAAAGATTCTTTCACTACTAAAAAGCCATATTGAAAAGGATTGTGGTATATACCAGATAGATAAACTTGAACACCGTTTGTCAGTCCATCATGAAATTCGGGACATCTAACTGTTTTTTATGGAGAAGATTATTGCAATTTTATACTATGCTACTAGATGGACCTGCAGGGAATTACATCGATTGCAATGAACATTGTTTTATGTAGATATTAGAATACGGATAATATTTACACAATACTAATTATATTAATAGTTTAAGTAATTATTGACAAATAACAGACACAAATACTATGATATAAATATATACGTTAAAGTTTCACTGTGAGTGTGATTGTTGTGGTAAAAAACTAACGTAAAAACCATTTACACCATCTGATTACCCTAAACGCGATGCGTTCCGTTGATCAGATGCGATGCGGCCATCACTCTTACGAACCATTAGGGGTGTGCGGTAATGATGTGGCCGATTCTATCGCGTCCGAGCTTAGATGTCATTTAAATTTAAATTAAGGTATTACGCGAGCGTTTCCACTGAGCCGTTCGCGTTTTCAAACGCGTCCGCTTGTGTTATCGGCGACATATCGTGGGCGGGCCGCCGCGTGCCTACTGCATCTCTAATATACAAGTTTTATTTGGATATATTTCGCTTGATTACTTTTTGAAGGATGTTTTATTACTTTATTGAATCTAAATATATGTCGTGTTTCATTTAGCACGTTGCCTTGTAATGTTTTATTACGTTTTATTACACAGGGTAGGACATAACAATTGTGTCTGAATGTCGTGTCTGACTTCGTGACTGGATTGCACCAGATGTACACACCTTTCATATGGTGACAAACCTGTCATAGTGACCGTTTTCTAATTTCTCGATGTTTAGGATATACCAATACACATTCAGCCGTATAAAGGTTCGCAGGCGGGCTTATCATAAATCCCTCAATGGTCGCTGTTGATTTTGGATTACACTCTACGTATCATCAGGTAGTCAATAAGCAACGCAATAATTGTTCACCTGCAAATGAAGTAAATATATAAAAAAGTATTCATAATGTGTGACACAGTGAAATGTACTAAATTTTATTTTTGTTCAAAATACGACTGTTTAACATTTAAACAACTTTTTAATCCAAACCGCGATACTTCAATCAGTCACCCCACTATCCGATACAAATACGGTTGTGTCGAAACTGATCTCGTACCCCGGTCCCTAAGGAGCGCAAACCCCGATAAGACGGGATCGCGTTCATACAAATTGAAAAAGACCCATAAAACCGCACCATCGCGCCATCGGCTGCGTTCACCATAGGGGTACGAACAACTGCGACGAATTGACGAACGATTTAAAAACATCTATGATTTCTAAACACGCTATAGATAATTTACACAGTCAATTCATTTTAGAACTATCAGAAAATATTTTTATTTTTTCCCGTACACGATAATTCTTAATTTTATTGAAATTACGTTTTTGCGATTTTTCAAAACTCCATTATATTATAAATTAGTATTCCTTTGTGAAAATGGGTGTATATTTGTTACTACTACATGTAAAAAAATCTTAATAGATTACGATAACATCTTACAATAATAATAGATAATATATTAGAATAACACATAGGCTATATTTAATAAAAATATTGTGGAAACTGACCAAAATATAACAATAGATATCAAGTAAGTTGGAAAAAGTCTGCCATCTAAAAGCTATCCCGGCGTGCGCTGCATAAACCGTTAAAGTTACTTGAAAATAATCTATGCTGTCATTATTTATGAATTTCTAAGTCGCGGGCGGTCACTAGTTGATAATATTTATAGCATATCAATTGTGTAGTGTCATATTGTTATTGTTTACAGAATTTAATTAAATTCAAAATTAAATCCAGACATACATGCAGACAGACAATTATTTTCATGTCATCTTCGTGATTCGTCCTTTATAAGACGTATTTAATACAAAAATTTAGAATAGAATAATAAAATTTACAGACAGAACTACAGATTTTTTTATATATTAGATTTATCTTGAGTTCGAAATTAGCTCGAGTATGTTTGTGGGAATCAAAAAAAGCAATACATTTATAGATGTTCTAGTTAATTAATAAGCCACTCATATGATTTTATTAAAAAAAAATGCTCAGCTTCGGGATATATTTTTAACTATTTTTAGGTCAGCGTTTAAAGAAAAATATTTTTATGTAAAGAAAAACATCACAGGATAATTAATCTACGACACCTAAGCTTGGATTTCTTGGTGTACAATATTGCTAATATAGACTTGAATAGGTAATGTTCTAAGACAGATAATAATGGGATATTACCAGATACAAGCGACGACGGATAAATAGTACCGAGGTCGTATGATATATGTTACAGTGAAGGAACTCAGTGTGACGAAACCAAAACATGACGGTGAGGCATTTGCTAATACCATACTAGACGCGTCCGTTTCTAATACCACCTTCAAGTTTAATATTTATCGGCAAGGACTTATAAGTGTTTTCTGGTAGCTACACTTGAGAGCCAATCCAGCTAGATATAGCTTATTGTTATATTTGACTACACTATCGTGTTACATCAAGTGAAATTGTAGTCAGATGCTTGTTTATAAATTGATAAAAAATGGATATTTGAAATTTCAGTTCACTCCACAGTTCATGTATCCCAAGCCTAACTCGCTGGGACACAATTGTATTATTTATCAAACAGAATTATTAATCCGCGTACGCAATAAATCTGCTATGACAAAACAAAAAAGACATGGTGGCGGTTTTTTCACGCCGCGAAAAGAATCGGTTGTGGAAAGTGGCAACGAGCCGCAGATTAGGATCGGATAAATCCGCGTTATTAATGTACACACGGATACACGCGGTTCGGATAACGAATGGTTTTGACCCGCCGCGGCGGATATTTAAAGCATTTTGTTTTTTTTATGATGACACATTTGATTCTATCGAGTGATTTGTCAGAGAAGATTTATTAGAGACATTTCTTATTTATCCGTCATAGGCATCGATTTTGTCTGTGTGTTGCTGGGTTTATATATTTTTGAGCTGGTTTTAGCTAAAATAGTACTGGCCATCAAATGCCGAACACACGTCTGAACGTGTGTCTGAATCCTTGGCGATAGATTTTAAACTTGAGTTTCAGTTTTCATTCACCATAAGCTCAGGCATATCAGGCAGACTTAAATTTAAGTAAGTGTAGGTTATAATCCTTAATTAAATTCTGGTGCGTACCTGTCTTGAAGCAATGATCGTTCAGCGTAGTTTTGTTGACATTAATTAGTATACTGCAATGAGCTTCAACTTTCCGTGAATGAAAACGTCGTGATGGAAACATAGTATAGTGATAGGGGCTTTACTACTACCCACCTGACTAGCTACCATGGTCAAGTTAATAATCTGATGTCATATCCTTAGCGGTATAATCGCCTAGCGTATTTGAGACTTCTTTTTCTAAGCTGTTACGAAACTTCAACCATATCTACATTTAATATATTATATGTACAATAAAAGCTGGTCAATAATTAATTGTAATTGTACTTCTAATCTCTTCAGTATTGTTAGGACAGCGAGTAAATATTCCTTTATCAAATGGTATATCGTTTGCGGATTGACATGACGATTGTGATTGATAAGCATTTGTACGTAATATCAGATGACATGCAATTAGTTTCTCAAGTCGGAAAATAAAAAAAAAGTCAACAGAAGTCCACAAGTTAATTCAAACACCGATACAAAACCAATGACTAACAGTTATACAGGTACTTATGATCACCAGAAGGCTGTGATAGATATTTTCCAGCATTTATAACATTTTAGAATCGTTACTAGATCTTGAAGGTAAATAACTAAAGTTCCTAATCGGGTATGAATATAAATATTGAAGATATTTCGTTCAGGAAGAGAATGTCATATAATAATATCTCTATGACGTGTAATAATAACGAAATATGTGTAGTAAGCAGGTCTGTCAGAGTGTGGAATCGTACGATGTGACTGGCGAGCGGGCATCGCTAGTGATGGTCCCTTCATTACGTAATCGAAAAGATTATCGACGCCGAAATTTAAAATATTTGCAGTTTTATTAACTCAAACATTCTTCAATATATGAAATATGTATCCTTTAATTGAATATATATTCGGCAAGGATAATATTGATTATCTTGTAGTTAAATTAAGTTTCGTGGTAAAATAAACATAATACGTCATATTTCAAATAACAAGTACAAAAGCGGTTCTAATGGTTATAATATGAATAATGCTTTTAGCGATGAGAGTGAAGAAAGAAATCGTCAAAATTGATTTCATTATTAAATAAGTAAAACAAAGTTTGTGTCCTTATGACCACACAATAGAAAGTGAAAATTTTTGTATATACAATGTACAACAAAAAGCCAACGTCATGCGGTGTTTATCCATCCCAATACTGACGGCGCCCGATGTTACTTAACTTCGGTGATCGGTCGACAAGCGATGTTTTCGACACTCTACCCGACACAGTGGTTATCCTCAGCACTTTCCGTCACATAAGGATCACAATTTCAAAGATGTCTCATAAGAAGTTTCACTTCCAAAACTGTTAGGAGTAAAGTTAAACATTGTAAAATCATGGTTACTTTTTTTTCGAATTGACTACACTGTAAATCTGGCAAGGCCTCTACAGTTTCACCTGACTACTAAGGCACTCACTCACCATGCTTGTGTCTATATAGGTAACTGCTTCGATTTAATATCGACTTAAATACCCACAGCACTATTATCGTGTACTGAGGGAGGGAGGGGGGGACGACGACGCGGATACACGGGGCTACCGTAAAACCTCGCTGACTCAGAATATTCCAGTTATGTTGTTCAGTAGTCAGGGAGACAATCTTGAATGCGATTCTTTTGTTATGGTTTTAAGTAGGTACTTGTTTTAGGATATAGTTATATACTAAATATATACAATTTCCTAGTTATTAAATGTTGTAATTAGACACGGATATTTATTTTCTTTATTAAAATTATAGATAATTTTTTATAAAAAACAGCAAATACGTGTAATTAAATAGACTCACAATTTTTAATAAATTGAAAAGATAAATAAATATACACTGGATATTTAAAGTACATTCAAGCTACAATTTGGTAAAAATGGTGGAATTATTCACTCTATTACTAGTTGTTGGCTCCTTGTGCCGTAGTCCGGTGAAACTGTAGAGGCCTTGCCAGGTCAACAGTGTAGTCAGTTCGACAAAAAGAAGCGGCTCCTTGTGTGTCTGTTATTATTTATTCCCCTTTATTATTCGTTGTAATAAATACATGAGTTACAGCAACATAAATATTATCCGTACTGAAATATCTACATATTCATAATTTTAATGGCTATCTGTTGAAGATTACACTAGTTGATATGCTACAGCGCCACCAAGCGGGGAGAAAATGCATAGCCTAAAATTATTACGTCCTCTTTTTTGAGTTTGAAGTCTTGGAATAAGTTTGTCATTCTCATAAATCTATTTTTATATATAGAAATGATTTGCGAAAAACACGAACGTTTTAATATTTAAAACGCGCAAACTGTAAAACGTAAAGCGCTCATAAAGATGACACAGAAATCGTTAAAGTATAAAGCGATGTGAAGCGTCAAGCGCTTCGACCCTGTAGGTACATCGTTACGAACACTGAACGAGAAAGTTTTCCTATAACAATGTTTGTAGCTACATTCTTTGTGATACACTTGAGGACAAGGAAACTGGTGTGTACTATTATCTATTTTTCTCACAATTGTATTTCGTGTCATTGAACTGGATTTATACTTCGTTTTAATGTTACAAAAGACGGTAATTATCTCCGACAGCATCGCGATGACACACACCCACATAACATACAGACCAAAAAATTCTCCGTTCTACTATAAAAACTGTAAACATTGTTATCAAAGCGACATAGCTACCATGAGGTGTTGGTAATGCATGACGCGTGTTTATAACTTACTTGATGCCTCTACATCATTTTCTATCGTATTGTATCCATTATTTACTATTAAAACTTACTCAGAATTATGTGTATTTCCATGAAATAAATTTATGAAATTAAAATTTACAATACGCAATAATAATAAGGAGCTATGTTGAAGATAATTTCACGCAGATTCCTGTCTATATATTTTTTTACCCCACAATTTTGAACAATTTTTTTGCATTGTATTCAGAATAATTGCCAAAAATATATGTTGTTTATTCAGGTGATAAATATATAAAGTACACAATGTAACTAAATCACAACATATAAAATATAGAATAACTTAACGTAGAAAGAGAATAAAAATAATTCATTATTTCTAGTGATCAGTAGTACAAAGGTTCGATTTGTATTCATGAATCGGCCCAAGAATCGAATGGAATCCAACGATATCGAGTCAACGAGATCTTGTAATAACGATATTATTGCCGCATGAGATTTCTATGCTCCTATATTATCTTGTGTAATTTGATTCTTTGTATCTAATTTATTACAAGTTTTTCCTGCGACTTCATTTGCGAGTTTTTTCTTCTAAAACAAATATTATTACGATTCGTTCAGAGATTTTGTTATAAAAAGGTAATAAGCGGACAAGCAGACATAATTACTTTGATGATTATATTATTAATGTGAATTTAGATTCACTAGCGTTATTTTTAAACCTTTTTTTCGTGCTTATTGATTTTATATCCCAAAAGGGGTTTAGTAGTACAACCACATCATACGAATTTCTTAAATACATATTATTCCTTGACTTCATTTTTGACATTTGTGTTTACAAAGACTTTTTTACTTTTAAGATTAGATATATGATGTAACTAGATACGTCAGTTATCTGGACTCAGTGATTATTAAAAGTGTGAAATCAGTAGTTGAAACCAGAAACTATTTTGAAACGATGATGGTTTAGTTGGTAGTGTGTTCGAACACAGTGTCGTAGGCCGTAGGTTCGAATCCTAGCAATGGAGTCGGAGATTTCGGTGAAGAAAAACACCATGATGAAACCAATAGCATGGTTGTAGGGCTTTTTCTAAGTCCGCCTGGTTAACTACCACCCTCAAGTTGAAAATCTGGCACCATGCACCTGTCGGTGGGTTCGGGCAGCTGCAGTTGAGAACCAGTCTCCTTCAAAGTTCTCCTTCAGAGTGACAACCATCTTAGGCCACATGATCATTTAACATCAGATGAGATTGTGATCAAACATTAAACTTTAAAGAATAAAAAAATAAATAAAGAAAACTCAGATCGCTAGATTGTGCTAATGGTCATACTATTTGTACTAATTTTATGCTTAGGAGTGTTTTCAGAAGTCACTACATCTTAAAAAGAATTCAGAGTTCCTTCTCCCTTCCGTTTTCTACATTATCTCGAAAAAATCTCTTTTAAAAATGTATCTTACGTGGCTAAATATTACAGTTTACTTTCAGATAGAATGTCAAGAATATTAATTAATTTCCTCCATTATTTTGCTTTATAGTTTTATTTATATTGTGATGTGTTTGTGATTTAACAGTCATGCAGTCCATTTGATGTTCAGTGCCTATTTGCAACCTATATCTATTATCAAGTTCAATAGAACTTCAGTCCTGAGGGTCTTGAGTCATAATCGTAATGTCAAAAATTGGTGATTCTAGAAAAGTATGTACCACTGGTTAGTTAGTGAGCATTGTGGTCGAGTGAGTTGATCATTGGAATGTGACTTCGATATCCGCAGGTTTGAATCTTCGCATGTATAAAAGATTTTTTTCGGAATTCAGTCGGTAACAAAATTGGCTCACTTTGAGGAAAAATATCGTGAAGAAACATGAACCTCAGAAATGTTCTTGCAGTATATGGGAAAATATCGTCATGTAAATTACTTTGAGTTGAAACCATCAATACGTCGTGGCATTTCGCGGGTGCTTATGCCCATATCTTCCTTCAGAAAAGGGCCTATGGTCCTGCAGTTGGTCTCTTACAGGCTTATACGATGGATAATGTACCTATACATGTTACCACATGTCGATTCTAGGCAAAAACAGTTGTTGACATGGTATTTCGCTAGTCAATCTTTAAACTTAATTCTTCAAAGATAGTAAAAACCATCACAAGTTATGTTTGTTCTTTATTATCTATGTTTGCTATATTTAATTTTTATTTCGTTATCAATTTATTTTTTGCTTTTATCACAGAACAATTTCAATAATCAGGATTTCTTTTCATTTTTATTATACTTAACTTAACAATATCGCTGTCCTCTCTACTTGTATCACATTGAGTATGTCTAACGCTGTCCTACAATATTTCAGCAAACCCAAGCTCATAAAACACTGAATACAACAATAACATAAATCGCCGTCCGTATTCTACACAGAATAAGCAATACAGAAACGATAGTAACTTAAAGTGCTATAGCAAACATCGATGTTAGAACGATAATACGACGATAATACGCCGATACGTATGCGGGACGCGCGCTCCTTTATTATTATTTCCACATATTGACTTTGCGTTGTCTATCGCCTCCTCTCTCCTCTTTCCCACTCCATGTGGGGGGTAGCGGTGGGCGAAGATGTAGTCGCGAAGTAGACACATGTAGCGGTGAATCGATCCGGTCTAATGCATTAAGGATTGGCTATGTACAATGTGTCGGGTAGATTAAAGCTTATACCGGTTCGGGATTTTATTAATTTTGTTTTTGAATAATGTTACTTGTTATATTACTGAACGACCACATGAAGAGCGATAATATAATAGATTAATTTGTAGTTAATCAGGCAAAATATAAATTCATCTATTAAAGGTCGATAACATAATAGATTAATTTGTGGTCTGTCTGATTACTGAACAATTATTATTATATATTTTTATGTGTAAACTTTTTGTCTGAAATGAAATAGCCAAATATAAAGCAAAACTTGGGGTACACCATCAGTATAATGACACAAGCCGACAACGTTCACCAGTCATCACGATCATGTTTATAAAATTGAATAATTAATTAAGTGACATATTTATACTATACAACTTTATACTATTTGCATAGAAATAACGAAATCATATAAGACCAAAAACAATTATCATCATGTTTTCCTCTTTTGTTTTTCCTTCTTATGTATGTTATACGCTCCCATATGTTATATTTGTTTAAGTGTAGATACATATTGCATAATTACTACGCATTAAGCAATTCTCCATTTCTGTTACTCGTGACTAGTAACATAATGGTCAACGACAAATGTCCATTAGTGAGGTCTTGGCGTATACGTGATATTATCAAATAAATACTATTGTGAAAGTTCATACACTATTGGATATGTATTGGTTCATTTTGAAATCGCAATTTGAGTTATTATTACTATTTCAACCTTTGGTTTGAAGCCTATGTTGCTGTTAGTAATTAGCTGTTATATTATTTGATATGTTCTGCATTATTTGCCTCATAATCATTTAAAATAAACAGATATTACGTACTAAATGATTGCATATTATAGTAATAATCGCGATATTTCAAAATTGTATATAAATTGATGCAATATCAATTAATGGAAAATCGATAAGTAACAGGAATTACGTTGATTGGTGAAGGTAATGGTTTTCTTCCCACTACTTATTTCATATGGACAATATTGCGTGGAACTTTAATAGAAATAAGCTATCCAAAGGAAACAAAAAAAAGGAAGCTCTCTATAGCATTGCAAAATATTTTATTATCTGTGATGTACTTAAAATACTCCGTTCAAATTACTATATAGGTAAATGGAGAAGTCTAATATAAATTAAAAGTGAAACAGACGTCTCAATGGAAAATGATTCCAAATTGACAACCAATTCATTTAAATGTATTCCATTTAATATACTGAACTTATTCTTTTTATAACATCAAAGGCGAGTAATTTTGATATGTCAAGCGTGGAGCGCAGCTTCCGGCTCAGTGGCATTAGATTTGATTGTAATAATTACATTGGACTGACGGTCCGTGTTATTAGATTATTAATCGAATTAATTATATCTCTGATCAATAGACCATCTGTTAAATTGATACCCTTATAACCTGTATTTCGTAGATTGTTAACTCAATTAATTAGTTGGTTAGCAAAAATTAGTTGGTACAGTTTTACAGATGTGCTTATTATATTAATTCCTTGAACACCAAATTCCTAATACTTATACAAGTAGTTTTCGAGAATGTAATATTTTTTGTTGAATTATTATAAGACAATAATTAATTCCTACTATTAAGATAAAGTGCTAGGTATATAAATGAAATTATATTAGCTTATCCCCTCCTGGCTAGCTAACATCTTCAAGTTCGAAATCAGACGCCAAGGACTTAAAGAGAGTGTTCCGGCAGCTGCCTTCGAGTGTTAGTGTTCTTGTAAGTTGAGCGTATTACTATCGTAGACTATATTATCATTTAATAACGGGCAAGATTGTAATCAAACGCTAAAACCTAAAGCTAAAAAAACGTTTTCAATTATGTGAATCGAGCGCTTAATGAAAAGGAATCATAATGGTAACTTTAAAATAATATATCAGTTGCATGATAAATCCGTTAACATATTTCAATTTCTTTCTTTCATATAACAACAGTGTCATTAGTGGAAACATGACAAAACAAGAAAACAAAAAACAAAATACTTATATGACATTTTCTACCAGCCTTATATTTTGATTATGAAAGGTAGTCTTTGGATTGCGTTATTAATAACTTGGAGCAAGCATTATAATAAAAAATAGAAATAAGAAAACATCAGATTCTTATTGCCTTTTATAAATAAATCAAATTTAATAAGAAATACTACAAACAAATGTAGCGCATCGAATCGATCATCATAATAAGCCCACGCGGCCGAGCCTAATTGTCATATTTATGTCTTAAAGTGGCGGAACGCTTTTGTCAGCAGTTGAGAACGTGTTTACCGGTAACAAATCTAAACTTCGCGAACTCCTCGTTATCTCAGATTACCTTACTCTTCAAACAAGCCAAAACGACGAGCGTCCTTGCTTGACAACCGAATAAACGACATCACTCTAGTTTTACGCGAGCAAACAATTATTTATACAACAGAAAGGTGACAAGCGAAAACACACCTTAAGCGTCCGTCCGAATGCTTCGATTCGCATAATAACCTATACACTTGCTGGCAAGATTAATCGGACATAAAAGCGTAAGATAATACGAATATACAAGAAGACACGCTGTTAACCGTTCAATTTAAGCACGGTCTTTTTGGATGTCGTGCGACTTTTTTGCACCCGCCCGTATTCTATATGTTCGTCTCGTTCGTACACTTTCAATTATCTGCGTAATCCCTCAATTACGTCGACAGATGTCGCCCGCGTCTTCGGGGCTTACGCGCCATTTTAAAGTACAGTCCGCGAAGCAATTACTGATGATCGAAACATTTCATTGAGGGATTTTTGTTACAATACAATTAAGAATTTATTTGTTTCCAAAATTATTCTTTATAAATATTTCATTTGTTTTATAACATTTATTTATCTGCACTACAATATCATAAGGCAAACTAATTTGTTATATATTTATAGGCCACAATTATATTAATACTAGTCCACCCTCGGCTTGGTTCGCATTTATAACAATATATAGAACTTAATAATAATAAAATATGATATATTTCTCTTAGGGATAATGTAACTTGGTGTAAAATAAATTCAAGTCGAAAATCTGTCGCCAAGCACCTGTTGGTGTGTTCCGGCAGCTGCACTTGAGCCCCAGTCTCTCTCTAGGTTTAGAGTGACTACCGTCTTAGACCACCTTATTATTTACCATCAGATGAGATTGTAGCCAAACGCTAACCTATAAAGTATTAAAAAAACATTATTTGCAAAAAAATCATTTGTTTGTATATTAAATCGCCCATATTATAAAGAAATAGGATACTATTACAATGTTGTAGTGTCATTTAAATAATAAGCGTAAGATCTCAAAGCGGTTATAGTTCGTGGGTGTATTACGCTTATATAAAAAAAGAGATAGCGTACGTGTAAATTCGCTTGACAAGTGAATTGATCATGTATATGACTAAATATTATATAAGGAAGTTGTTATCCGTGCATGTCTGTACGTTCCTTTAGTTCTTTTAAGCTACACAAGATTATTTCTCAGAAGGTTTATCTGTATAATATGTGTATATTTAATTTATATGAAATAGACAAAAATTCATATATTTTAATTAAGTCGTAGAAAAATATTTTTCATGTGAATTACACACTGGCTAAATTATGAGATACATAAAAATAATGTACTATGTGAAAAAGAGAATACCTACCTACAGTAACTAACTATTGTTATCGTTTACATTTTATTAAAAAAATAATAAGTTGGCTAAATGATTTTGATCAATATATAGTTATTTTTTATCCAATTCATTTATTTATCTTAGAAATTTAATGTGTATTAAGATTGCTCTTAAAAGCATATAATTTTAATGAACATCTTCTAAAATATCATCGACTTAACAATTTTGTTTTTTGAGTCTTACAAAGCTTCCCTTGACTTTGATGAACTGTGACTGTCAGAGTGCAAAAAAAATGTGTATACGTCGTTGTTTTATGTGTCAAAATTGCTTTCACACGTATTATGCCACATTATATCTGTACAAATCCTTGGTGGGTCGCTAGTATATAATAAATGAACTGTTTGCCTGTCTGTACGTAGTCAGTGATCACGCCCCACGTGCTTTGAACAAGAGTTAACCAATAATTAATGTTATAATTAATGTCGCAAAATGGCGGCTGGTTGCTAACATATTCGGCTGCGTTATTTGATTCGACAATTGTTGTTTGACTGAAAATAATTCGATATTTGTCTAATCCGAATTTATTGATGGCTAACATAACAGCGTATAAATAAAACAGCATTTGACCGAGATTTTAAGTACTCACTGTATAGTGAATCTCTGGAATTACTGCAATTCTGAGTTGAATGGTTTCGTAATTCGTTGCTATTTTAGCCAAACGCTTCATGTGCTGGGGTATTTTTTTATGATGAAACTATTTCATTTAGTTTAAAATATAATTTCCTAATTTATATCCAAAGTATTTCGTTGCCTGTTATATGTCACTGACGCCTGTCCAATGATTAATTCGGTTCTCATAGCTTTGATATCGAATGATCTAAATATCACACGGTTGATCGGCTCCGACGCCTCCTCACTTACATATTAATACGCTCTGCGACAACTAGCTTTATTATCTAATGCTTATAATAGATCTTTCTGATACTGAAAAATCTACCTATTGATATTACTGTAATATGCAATAAAAAAAAAAAAATTATGAAATTCTTTCCGAATATATATATTTTAATTTTAATATATTATTAAAAAAAATACCACGTTACTGGACGGTATTCTTTTTATATAGAACGTTATCGACCTCATGTGCTCATAAATTATATGTTTTTTATTTCTGTATCGCTCTAACATAGATTTCATCCATCCATCCATTCATCGGAAATAGTAGCTACATTTTTCTGGATAAAAAGTTCCCTATTTCCTTTACTTTACGACTGACAACGTGTATGCAAAATTTCATAATGATCGGATACGCAATTTACTCACTTAAGGTGTGAGCATAATAAACAAACTGATATTCGCACTAATATTAGTAAGGATACCATTAGACTTGATGTAATTTTTTTATGACATCATAAAATTAACAAACCGCCACAAATCTGCAACAATCACGATAAGAAATGTAATTAATATTAACATTGTCATGAATGCGTGTACAATTTTGGTTTTTTATTTTGTCTCAAGTAGTTTTATGTGGAGTAAATAATTTCTAGAAATGTCTATGTCGTTGCTATAAACAACTTAGAAATCTGTTTTCGAACACTTGACTGCACTCAACCCACACAGTGGGCTATAGCATGATCACGTAATAAGCCGACGAAGAAAATGAACTCGCTAAATAACAAGCGTATATCTTAATACCATCTGGAATTAATAAATCAATGTGTCGGTGTCGCGTCGCGGCCAATATGTCCTGGACGTCGCGTCGTCTCGGTCCCTACAAATGAAACCGTCAATCGGCGATAACCATCGAACATCGTACGCCACCCGATACCATCACCTTTAAAAGGATTAAAGCTTAAACTTCGCCCAATTAACTTACATTTTTTTATTACACGCTTTCATAAAACATTATGAATTTTAGAAGCACGTTAACTACAAGCGACATTGAAACGTTAAACATGCTTTTAGAATTGAAAATTGTTTATCAACTTTATTACATTAGGGTTAGTGTTGTGAATCGCTCATGATAAAATCGTGTAGGAATGTAGTTCGGTAGCGGTCGATGATTGTATTAATGTCATTAGATATACTAATGACTTTTTAAAACGAAACTAAACGCGATAAATGACAATGATATAAGGAAAAAAACACCGAGGACAAATTATACTCTAAGACAAATAGATGTAAAGTGAAGAAACATTGGTAGTCTTATGTCTGAATGGATTCCAATAACCTAATATAAAAAAATTAGTCATAGTGGCTAGCTCTAATGCTGAATGTTTCATGACTTGTATTTTGTTCTTAACTCGTAGGACAAGGACGTCTCCTGATTGATCACTAGTATTCTTAGGTTCATACATAAATGGGTTTCATGACATCAGAATTCTTAATAAAGATAAACAAAATTGCCCCACTGAAAATACCTTGAAATTTTGTACATTATTGTTCTCCTCGCACTCTAATATTTATTTCTAGAAAGCTATTTTTATTCTTCCTCTATTTTATGCACTCACACTTAAATATAATATGTCCTATATATATATACCATTCACACATTAAGATGAATTTAACAACACGTCATATATTAACATCTACCAAACCATTTAGGCCATCGAACAAGTCAAAGACATACTCATACATTGCATATACATGCACTTAAGAAACTCAAATACCTAGCATATATATTTAGCGAATTTAACAGACGATGACACACTATAAGCGTTGTCTGTGTGAGCTTTTATGTCTTAGAGTAGATTCCATTACAGTACATTAATACTAAGCTTTCGAGGAAGAGAAACAGCATGATAAAATGATGATGTGGTAGACAGTGGCATTGCTTATTGTATACCTTGGCCAACTACTAAACTCAAGTAGAAAATCTCCGCTAAGCTGTCTGCCACATCTTAGCTATGCTGTGATGCCGTGGCACCCTTTCCCAGTTAGTGTGTTCCCTCCTTTGCACAACATTGCATCGTTCAAACATAACGTGAAAAGATTTTTGAACAGATTGGCATGACATCGATGATTAGTGATGGTTTGTAGGTTTCTCGGTGATCACCGTTGTTTATGGTATGCATAAAAAACAATTATGTATATATTTCGTGTTAATTATCGTCCCGCAAATAAAAGTTGACACGCTACCTACTCTAACCACGTGTTCACTTAACATCGACTTTAGGTTTGTGTGTGGTGGCTATCGGGTGATTAATAAAAGTTCTTTTTTATATATTTCACATTGTCTATTCTTGTTCGGTACAGCAATAATAATAATACACTATTTTATATCATCTTACTTAAGAACGCTTAGCTTGCACATCTGTACACGTACATTCGCGTACATGGTTACAGACGGACTGTGTACTGTGGAAATGCAAAATGATGAGTGAGACTTGACACATACATATCTATAGCGTGCACTTTATAAACATGCATGTGTGAGTCCCTACATCGACTAATATTCGTTAGTCCTACATATTTGAAACTGCGTAACCTCTGCCTTTGTAGTTTCCAAGTGAGATGTTGTTAATAATTAGCTAAAATTTTTACCAATTTATTCCTATTTTATATAAATAGCTAACAAAACTAAAAATTACGATTATCCCATAAATACAACCCGCGGTACTTCCGTGAAATATATATAGTAAAAGATACAATAAGACTTACAAGAGGAAACACATTACAATATTTCGAATCACGCCCAAACATTTCACACAATTTCCTTACCAATAGATTGGTATTAAACTGGAACCGATTACCTGATGAAATAGTTTCTGCTAATTCAGTAAAATTAACTTTAATAAGTGAACATGTATAGGGATAATAAATCTAAAAACTTCGACACTGTATGATATAGACATTCCAGCAATTGTTCTGCTCGTATATTAACAAATAAATAAATAACTTGCAATCCAACCTAATATTATAAATGCGAAATATGAGTTGCGTTTGTTTATTACTTTGTCACTTTACTTCTATACATACGTGATACGATTCTTAAAAATCATCAATGGTCATTGTTTCTCGGTATAATTTTATATAATAAAAATATATTGTATATACTTTACTTTAAAAAAATTAAAAGAAAATTGGATAATTATTTGGTAAAAAAGCCTCCCCGGCGGGGAATCGAACCCCGGTCTCCCGCGTGACAGGCGGGGATACTTACCACTATACTACCGAGGATTGTACCTGCAGATCTGGAATTATCGATAATTTACCAAGTAAATACGTATGTTTTCTAAAATAACATTGTTGCGCTGTAATCGTTGATTTACATTGCATTTCGTATAACTATAAATATACTTTATACCTATATCAGCCTTCTTTAATTGTCCGTAGCAATTGTGTGAGAATTTTTATCTAATTGTCTCAACCGGTATAAGCGAATGGGTACGAAGAAAAAATTTCAGTTCGGTTGTTCTAACGAATATTTTAAATGTGAGAGTGGGTATGTTTGTTACACTTTCATGCCTTAACTAATCAACCGATCATTATGAAATTTTGTACGCATGTTGTCAGGCATTCAGAAAAAAACATGGGGTACCTTTTATTTAGAAAAAAAATGTACTGTTCCCGAGGATTACATCAAGCCCATATTGATGCGAGCGAAGCCTCAGGCAATAAATAGAATTAAACAAGTCTGTTACAGTGTATTCGTGTTTTAGTCAAAACCCGAAATTAATTGAATATTATAGATTCAAATTAGTCAATCAGTAATTTTTGCAAAAAACTTTATTACATCTGGAAGACATAAAATCGATATTTCAATAATCTAACAATTAGATTACCGTGATATATAATAGATTAAAGTGATTATACTTGTCTGTTCATTTGTTTAATCACAAACATATACGCATTGAAATGCTTCAATTCAAACCCTATATAATAAAGCAGATCGGCACGTTTCCCTCACGAAAACAATAAACGTGCCGGATTCCATCTCAAATCCCGCAATAATAAGGATTGTGTGATTGATCCAACAATGAAATCCCCTGTCGACATCGCCATTTGCATTTTTATGGGCGCCGCCCGCCCTGCCGCGCTGCTCCGACCGCCCCGCCCCGCCTCCGCATCCGCGCTTGCACTCTCGTGGCATGTAGAAAAATTAAATACAATATTTCTAACACGCTGGTACTATCTACATTTTAATTTTGGATTTATTATAATTTTTATATATATTCATTTATTTTTAACATTTTAGTTTACGCTTGGGACTTCCAGTAAAGAATCAATTATAATATTTATAGTGATGATGGATCAATGGTAGCGCGAGTTCAGATAGTTCGTTGAATGACATAGGTTCAAATCCTAACAATGAGCTGTAGCTTTCCATGATGGGAAAAACGATGCATGTATGGTGTGTTTGTAAGACTTGTTTAATATCTGTTCTGTCGCATTCAAGTTGAAAACTGTCGTCAAGCATCTACAGATTAACCGGCGGCTGCGTTTGAAAGCCTGTACCTCTTCTAGGTATACCATGTTATTATCTTAGGCCACATCATAATTTAATATCAGACGAGATTCTATCCTATGAACATTTAAAATCTCGACAAGTTAAGGCTTTATTTACATAAATGTTCGACGTCAGTTTGCATAAAAAATAGAACCATCTTGGAACGCTTGATCAAACGTTAAAATTGATTGTTATTGTAACACACATCAATCTTTAAAGTACCAATATTTAATAAAAATGTTTACGTGCCTACATAGTAATCGTTCATTCATTTACATACAAAACGTATCAGGTAAAAAGATAAAAAAATATTAAACATGTAGAAATAAAATTATAGTACGAAGAAGATCAGATAGATGGCGTTTAAAACAAATCTCAGAATTACGCGACGGCATGTACAATCTTTTACTAAAAACAGTACGTATATTAAAGTACAACTAACGATTAACTTTTTCATCTAATTTGAAAAGCAATACAATATTAGACACATTTATTTCAGAAATGGCATCTTGTTTTGAGGTGCTTTTAGATTGAAACTTAACACAATGTTATTTGAGGCACTCGTTGCAACATTATAAACGCGTTGGCCATGACGTTGCTTAACACCAAGTTAATTCCAAATTGCAGTATAATTACGGGTGGGAGTGCGGCCGACGCGTGTCCCGACAAGCAGCCGCGCGCCGCAACTGTTGCCTCGAATTAACATAACAATACTTTCACAATAACCTCAACGTACAATTTGTTCAGCGACATATTGTATGATCGACTACGAGTTAATAACCGCATTGATTATGTTATTAGTCATAGGATTTATATTATTTTACTTTTTTACCCAAGGCGTCATTTATGCCTCTGACATTGTCAATATTTGATTTCCATACGTAGTTAAAATTGTTTAGTGTCATTGTCTTCATTCCATTTCATTTTACAGCAAATATTGTTATAAACTGTGTAACATTTTTTCGAACTGACTAAACGCTGTTGGCCTAACGGGCCTTTACAGCTTCACCGGGCTTTTTCTGTGTAACAGTGATACGTCAATAAAATAAAGTGTGAGCAATGTAAAGTGCTTTCTCTTTCACACTTATTACTTATTGCAAAACGTTTGCTTACTCGCACGTTGCAAATTACCAACACACCCATTGACCATTGTCATTGTCAATAATATTAATGAGTAATACCTATAAAATTAAAAGCAGAATAATTAATCCTTCAATCATAATCTAAACAAATGATAATTTCGATCCATACCAATATACTAGTGCTTCCAAAATTTAAGCCAAATAAAATTCCATTGTATTGATAAGCATACATTAATTTTTATCCTAATAAAAACATTTTACTGGAATCCATTATTCAATGAAAATGAGACACTTAGAAGTTATTTATTTTCATATTTGATATATCGGTTTTTTATTAACAAATGAATAATAACAAAATGAATATTATAAAACATTTCATTTTCAAAGTGTAAGATTTTAAAGGGATAAAAACCTTCATCCCGTTAGCCGACACATGTCGTCAGTTAACCCACGGCGATTGGTTACGTCGGCAGTTCTCTTTAAATACTTAACATAATCACTTGATATTATTAATGCTTTGCCTTCTGAAAAAAAAATCATAATGGCCTAATATGGAAAACTCGAATTTGATATTTCTTCAGCTATGAAGAAAAAATAGATGTACTGTTCATCTAATGTTCACTAAAATGTATTATCAAATAGTGATGATGATTCCATGGTTAGCATGTTCGAACATCCAGTCAAACGACGTAGGGTCGAATCCCCGCGAATGAGTCTGTGCTTTAGGTGACAGAAAACGTTGAGATGAAAGCACAGCATAGTGGTAGGGTTTTTCCTAACCCCCTCCGATTAGCTAATTCCCACAAATTGAAAATCTTTCGCCAAGTATCTACAAGTGTGTTCTAGCAGCTATACTTGAGAACTAGCCTCCCTCTAGGTTTAGCATGGTTCCCACCTTACACCACATTATTGAACAACAGGTGAGATTGTGGTCAAAGTGTCTGGTAATGGACAATAATGTATAAAATACAAGCTTTAAAAAACTGTAGTCCTATCTGAGGATATTTAATAATACGTCGTTACTCCAATGGAGTGGGGATGAAAGACTCATGTACCAGTGTATGTTGAGCCCCAAACCCTTCACGCTGGAGTACAACGCTCGAGTACTATTGTTTTGCTGTAGAAATGAGTACAAAAGTGGTACTTTCACAGTCGAAACTTGTACACTTTTACTATTTTCATTTCGCGCATTATTCAGGTCTTATTTATTATCCTAGTTTCTTTATATTTTATTGGACTGCGCAGAAGATAACTAGTGTTTTTCGGGTGTATGTATGACAATTCTTCTCGCAGCCCTAAACGACTTCTTGAATTTTAACGAATGACGTGTTGTTAGATTCATCTAATATAAGTGGTGTAAGTTGTATAATATTTAAGTATGAATTCTGTGAATATAAAATATTTTTTTAAATATTCATTTATGTTATAGACTTTCACACTAGTAACACAACTTCATAACGAAAGGGTTTTGTACTATAGTTTTCTGTTTACCTTTATTAATAATTGTATATATTTGCAAAGTACAGACGTAGCCAAAGCAAAGACATATTTATTTCTCATATAACACAAACTTTTTTAGGATTTCGTAATAATTATTTGTATAGGTACAAGTACTCTGCAGACCAACTATATGTCTCCAAAGACAACAATACGTAGATGCTGTAGCAAGCAATTTCTTTATTAGAATACAATTTAGCCAAATTGTTTTCGCATCGATTACCTTCACATTCATAGTCAAGTATTTAATTCGTCTACTGACTTCCGTTGCAAACTGAATACATTCTAATTACTGCCCGAAGTCAATATATCGCGTGGATAATAAACCGGTCTCGCTAATGTTTAGTATTTAAAACTATAAAATAAGAATTATAAAAACTAGCTAACACATAGATTATATACAAATATGTTTCATAACATAAAATCTCTAATATTTTACCAACGCTATTGATATTTATCAAACAAGTCGAAACTGTTTTGTTTAGCGACAAATTCGATGTCGTATTGACAGAAAAGCGGGTGACATATCCGCCTGGAATCCCTGGATAAATCTATCCGACAGGCGGCCGTATGATGGGACTAGTTTAAGCAATCAAATCAAATTTCAACTTTAGAACTGTTAACGCAGAGTTCATTTTACATACACCGATGGGTTTATTTGTGAGTTATCAATCGATTGAACCGATGACAGGCGAGATCGGCCGTTAATTGCCGGTCATTAGTTCGACGCCGGTTCAACTGAACCAATTCGGCCGATAAAACCATCTGTGTATGTCCTAGTTAATTATTCGTTACTGTCACTAAATATATATATATTTTTTTTACTATAACAAGCCTAATCAGCACACAAAACCCATCAACCCTTAATGTATCTTTATTTTAGACAATATTCAAAGCCTATAGTGAAAAATATAATAATAATTATTCCGTTCGTATCTTAAGGAAAGTATAAACTTATGTTACTTATATTACCGCGTTTTGAAATTTACAAATACAAATTTAATCATTTTTACATCTTGTTGTATAGACGGTGACAGATTAATGTCGATGAGAATTGTTTGTAAAGCGAAATTTAAGTAAAAACATTCCCGAATTGATAGTTGAAATGCCATTGTATAAAGAATAGTTTTGATCAACATCAAATGCGGAACATAACTAACACATTTAAGTGACTAAATATTATTGGTATATCGTTCAAATTAGCTTCATAAATAACTAATTATTTTTCAATAATATATAAAAGTTTAAAATATGCACTATTAGGTAAGAAGTAGATATTTATTATTGCGTTTTTTTATAGACTTTGTCATAGTATACATTATTTCCATATATCTTCTTGAATAAAAGTGCCCGAAAAATATTTGTATAACTTGATTGCAATACACCGTCTTCTTTCTACTTTCTATAAATATAATATTAAATATACAAATGTTTTATAATAATTTCTTCAGATGATACAGAACTAAGTGCATACACAGACAGAAACGGATAGTGAGGTGTTGTATTATTTATTATTTTATTTAATCAGTATGTGAGTGAAACTAGCAAAACACATGTCAGTAGAGGCTTGTTATACGACAATAAATGTAACTAATTTTGTACTTTGTTGTACTGTATGCCAAAATGAACCAGTAGTCTGTGTCCGTTATTGTTAGTGGATTCGAAATAATTTCCACTAATTCTCGTGCATCACCAGTACTACGCGTTGTTTTGAACTAGCTGTTTCAGTATGTTTTTATATATCAATGTTGTAAAATTACCTACGCGTCCTCATACGTGGATGAGGTAGTACGTCTCGTGGGCGGCTCCTCACCCCCGTATACGGAACCCTAATTGATTGGCCCGCGTTAACGACCAGTTTAGGGGTACGGTAGTAATCTTAACAATCGCTAACAATCGCCTTATTTATCACCAATGAATCGTAACATTAGTGAAAGTTAGTATATATTTTGTACGAAATACAATTTATTTTAGACTAACAATATTATTGCAAACTTCTCTATCATCTGGTTAAATTGTTTCCAGATAAGACCACTTACAAATTTATTCATATCTATAGAAAAAAAAGAATAGAAGAGAAAAAGTCAGAAAAGGAGAAACATAATAAAATAATAATGAAAAAATACTAGACTAAAGCCTAATAAAGAGATAGATAAAGAATACTTTACTCATATTATTAAAAAGTTTATTACTGGAAAATTAAAAATAAAAAATAAAAAATAAAAAAAACAGAAAAGTAAAATTGACAATGAAAATAGCAAGTAATCAAACAATAAAAACCATAAAATATAAAAAAGACGAATAAAATGTTTAAAGAATATTGAAACATAATTTACTGTAATAATGTATATAAGGATGCCGTCAATTTAGAATGCCGTTTAAGTAAACTTGCAACATTAGGTCGCGACCTGTTTCTGAACGAATGAATTTAACATGTTAATGTATGGGTAATGCAACTAGCATTGTCATCGGCTTTATTACACAAAAATGCGCTTCAAAATAGATCTCTTCATTTCTCGTACACATAAGAACTATATTAACACACACTAAATCAAAACAAATGCGTTTAACCAACCATTTTATGTTTGAGAACACAGTGGTGAAATATGTTTATAAAGGACCATTTTTTTTAATTATTTACCGCATTATTTTATTATCCTTTGTTCAACAGTGTTTCATTACAAACATCTGTGATTGGATAATATTAAAATCTTATTTGACACTCCACGTGTTTTTTTTATATTTGTCCAATGGTTATCCATTGAAAAGACTAACCATCAGTTAGTTAGTTAAGGTTTTATTATAGAATATGAACAATAAGCCCATTACTTTTAACTAACACATTTCAAGTGGACACAATGGCTAGTTATGGCCTAAAGGATGACGAAACTCATATACAACATACATTAAAATCTATAGTGACATACTTAGGTGTGACATGACTTAGAATTAGTCGGTGTAAAATTAGGTGTAGTGTATGTACCCTACATATGCTCTACTCTTTTGCTATCAACATACAAATATATGGTGATAAACGTCTTATGGTTTGCTACGTTTTAGGATCACTCAATACATATCTGGATAGAAATTTGGAGAACGGCATTACTCGAAAACTGCTGATGAATCGCACAGTGCCAGCATCATATTTTAGTCTTGACTCAAAAGCACACGGTAATAATATAAATGTCTGGATCAGTAAATCTAAGACACAGTTCTGGTGGATTGGACTAATTGAAATTGATTATGTAACAACAAAAAAAGAATTCTCTGTATTATTAATTGTCTCAGAAAATCAAAACACATTTAAATTCCCCTAAAAATGTATTATTCACGCTTGATCTCGACTCGTAAATACAATATCAATTATAATAAAAAATGAGTGAAAAATATCAACTATAAAAAATTTGCGTTCATAAAATCGTTTTATCAAAACACATTAAAATTAAATTATAGTGTCATCAATCAAAATAACTTAATATGCTCCACTGTGTTCACTTACCCCACGCGCAATTCTGGAGTAGTGTTGGGTTGCCAGCATCGAATTGTAAAATATAAATGTTTTTTTTTGTAATTGTAGCAAGACAAAGGGATGGCTTTTTACCTCATGGTAAGCACAGTGCTATTTTTAAAAAAATGTTCTCCACCAAGAAATCTGTCACGCATTGATAGTCGCCTCATATTAATCTGCAAGTCTCGTTATATCTGGATGTATAATGTCTGATTTTGAAATGCGACAACTCAAAAGAGTGTCACTTTGATTAAATTATCAGCCTGTGTATTTTGGTCGTTGCCAAATTGGATATAGAGACTTACCAACCCGAATATTTACTGGATATACGGGTTAATCCCGGGACACAAGACGCCTAAGTCTGCCAATATTATTATGTTCTACCACTCGATCATATTTACCTGTTAATCAAACCTATTTCCTTCCGTCATTCTAATCTCCGTTGTATCAATAAAATTCTGTATAGGATTTGATGTCGGCAATTATGAAGTGATACTGTTGTGATTAATACTAGCGTCTAAAAAATAGGCGTGCATCTTGCTTTTTTTGCAGTATTGAGTTTTATATAAATTCATAATCAGATAGAAAAAGGTGTATCTAATAGATTTTCATTATTCACTTATGAGTTTCTATTTCTTTTAATACGATTAATCAAAAGTGATGCTAAAGGCGTACGCTACAGATTTTTCTATATTCGTGTTTTATTTAGATGCACCCCTTTTTACTGTGGTGGAATATATTAGTGGAATAGATATATCTCTTCATATGTATATCATATATCCCATAATTGACTTTATTAGATTTGCTAAAGCGTAGCCGGTTATCTTTTGACATACTATATGAAAGTAACCACTGCTTAATGTTGGCAACAACAGTTTCCATTCAAGAGGATCAGCTATTAAAGTAAAGTAAAGAAAACCGTTATGTTGGCTGTAAATTAGACTTCAAAACGGTAAAGCAATCTAGCCTGATCTTACCATAGTAATCGTATACAAAAGTTTAAATTCCTTGGTAATAACGTGCTTCGGTACATCGCGTCACATTTTGCTGTCAGCTAATTTCTATTTCATTATTTCACAATGCCACTTTCACCGTGATATATTTTGCTGGTCAGTATGATGGAAGTAATAATCAGTTATTGCAATGTAGTCGTTTAAATCAATTAAACAATACGAGAATATATACTTTACTTTAGAAAACAGATTATTCATAGGTTATATCAGAAACTACTATATTACGCAAATATTTTTAACTGGCAACCCTGCGTTACACTCGTTGGTTTACAATAAATAGTCATCTACATGATTTTAAACCGTCGTTTATCTTATCTTTGAAGTCATTAGGGAACCCTCTCTCCTTTTATTTAGGGGCTGTAAACAAAATAGGTTTTATTGAGTAGCAGATTATGCGACGTAATAGTATTTCGCTTTAACGATTTTGACGCTCCATTTTTGAATATCGTGTTACCAATTAAATATAATACGTAGCGTTTTGGTAGTTTTTCGGACAGTGTTGGTAAAATGGTGTTGAAAAAAAATTATAATCGTTTATTCTATATTCAACAAATATTATTTCTTAGTTGTCGTCGATATTAAATAACTTTATATAAAGTAATACTTCAAATAAATAACGACATAACTTTTTTTATATTGCTAGACAACAAAGAAAGATTTTTTTAAATTGGATATACATATTTCCCTTTTAGAAGCTGAGTAGGGACGTCTTACTCACATGTAACAAGTATTTCAACAATTCCTTTTTAAAAGATTATAGTAGGATAAGATTAATATTCCGATTTTATATTACAGTCGTATCTAACCGTTGACTCAGATGTGGGAATAATCCAACTCTGGCCCGAAATGACTGTATTATTGTTAACACCGGTTGTAAAACGTAATGGTAACTATACGCTGGTTTGCATTTTAATATCATGATGGAAATATGACGGGCAATAATTTCTTAGTTGCATGTTGGGATATATACCATATCATAAAAGATAAATGCAGATTTTATTTGAAAAAGAAGAACAATTTAAAACTGATTAAGGTTGCTTTTCACTAAAAATAAATAGGGTTCGTGTTTTATTTCGTATTTTTAGACAATAACATCATCCACCTGTGGTGATTTAAAGTTTAGCACATAGAGTGTTGAATAATTTCTAATGATCGCAAGACTACTGAGTTATATCACTTCATATTATAAAACAAAGTCATCCGCCGCGTCTGTCTGTTCGCAATAAACTCAAAGACTAGTGAACAGATTGTAATGCGGTCTTCATAAATAGATAGAATAATACATGAGGAGGGTTTAGGTATATAATTTGTTAAGGTTTTATGTAAATTGGTTGAAATATAGCGATAATTGTTGGAAGTGTTGGAAAAAGTCAAGCCGCTTGGAAGCTTAAATCGAAAACGCTGCCTAATTCTTATGAGATATAACAAAACAATGCATAGTGATATATTCCTCTTTTATAGATCTACAAAAAAATCTGCTATCTATTAAGGATAGCTTACTATACCCATATATCTTCTAAGAAAATGGTCACATGCAATGAGGTAATTAGAACTCTACTTAGACGGATACAGTATTCATCTTTATCAGATTGAATACATTAGTTATCTTACGTATTTAATGTTCACAAGTATATATTTTTTATTATCACTGCAGGACAATATCCATCAGGCCTGCTAGTATATTACAAATCTATAGTCTGACATCTATCTGCGTGTTTCGGCAGTTTTAACTACCAATACTCCTTTTTTGTTTTATTTATTACTATGTTTGAGACATGCATGTTTGTGACATCTTGGGATTTAATGCCAGGCTATAACATACAATTGAAGGAACGATGTTTCAGTGGTATCATATTCAGCGATCGTATCGTTTGATGTAGATTCGAATCCTGCAATAAGCGTAAAGAAAAACGTCTCGTTTGCTCGCTTGCCTAGTAGCTCTTGCCCTCAAGTTGATATGTTATCGCCAGGCCATTTATTTGTGTTCTGGTAGTAGCCAGTTGAAAGTCAGTCCTACTTCAGCTTTAGCCTATTACTATGTTAGATCACATCGTCTTTAATATCAAGTAAAAATTTGATTAAACGCTAAAAGCTATGAAGAAAAGAAACAAAAACTTCAGTAGTTATATGTAAAGGAATTATTTTTGCATCGAAATTTTGTCAGTATAAGAAATATTTATGATATTTGGTAAATAGAAACTTGCGAACTGTAATAATATTATTTTATAGTATATCGTATGCAATACGACAGTATCTTTACTTATATTATGACCATCAATATATCATAGTTAATATTAGCAGTAAAAGTTGGGATAGTTCGACGCAGGACGGATTATCGGCTTAGCTATATCACAATATTATTTTATACCATTTATATACGACGACCACGTTAAAATTCTCAGAGCGTAATAAACACGGGCGCTATGGTAAAGAAAATAAGTTTGTTTCTTAAAATGAGACTAAAATTTTGATAAATGTAAATATTATGTATAACATAGCTATCAAACCTGTGTATAACTCCATCGTAACATGAACAAAAGGCGTACACGAATTATTCCTTTGTAGACGTTTACCAGAACATACTAGTCAGCCTATATGTGACTTACAATAACTTAATTTAATATGTTACGAGTAACTTAGTAATTAAAATTTGAATAAAAAGAAACCTTTACTAAATTATATTCATTATAAATTTTCAACGTGGTTCCATTTGTCATTTTATTGAAATTTGAATATGGTCAATCGTAATAGAATGAAAAATATATGGGGTATAAAATCTGAATTTTCTATTAATTTACTGTTCTTCACTTGACCTTAATCACACTTAATGGACAATTAACATTAGGCCAACGATTGCACACATTCGCTCGCTAGTAATTGATCGCTCAGTAAAGTATACGCTTGCTCACTCATCAAACTGAAAACAAATTTACTTCCTAATCGCAAATCGACTTTAGTTATTCTAAAGCAAAATATAGGTATACTACTGATTAGATTTATTGAAATATTTTTTAACCTAATTTTTTTTACATCGGATGATTTTTTAATACTTAATCTCTTAGAAAGGTAATCTAAATTAATTACGTGGCCACACCGAAGTTCTTATTTATAAGAATCTAGCTTTATGATTTGACGAACGATATCACATACGTGGGTATAACATACGGACATACAGTTTCGCTCGATGTTAATGGCATTAAATAAACAGATCAGTCCTAATAAATTATAATCTATATTTATTGAATAAACAATTGAAAGTGAACAATTAATTGCATTAGGAGTTCTGTATGCTTACAAGCGATGCAGGGCTGCATACGGGTTATGCAGAAATTAATACACAGGGTTGTCACTTGCACCCATTTTATTTTATTTTCCTATTTGCCTTTTGTCTAGATTCAGTGTACTTCAAATTGTTTTTTTATTAGGTATCTAACAAACATAATCTGTACTGTTATTTATACATTGCACTATTTACTTATATTAATTTATATTGCGTTTGAAAAAGACTAATTATAATGGTTACATTAGAACTAGGTCATGAACTAAAATAACGAGAACGGTTTTAATCGAATCCACTACCTTTTTAATTTTGAGAATGTGAAGGTTTGATGAAGAAATTAGTTCGTTTATTTACAAATGAAGAATTATTAAAATATTTTTTTCTCCTATTTGACAGCCCTAAACACAGTGTGCAAATACACAACCCTCCCAAAGTTAATCTTCCCTATGGATTAATTCTATCGAATGCCAAACGAGGTATGACACCCATACAGGGGAATTGAAAGAACAGTACAAAGTTACGTAAGCGTTCCATTTGGTGTCTAATTCTAAAGAGTAAAGTTCACAATCGCATGCACGCTTGTAATTCGTCAGTTTGTTGGGTAATTGAGCCCCTTAGCAGTATGGGTTTTGAGCTTTGTCAAAGGCCTCATTTGTTGGTCGACGCGTACTTAGTATTGTTAAGATTAGTACGCATTTTGTATAGAAGGATTTGTTGGTATACCCATTAAAGCTTTAGCATAGATACGTTAATTTTTCTTTTATATTTACTTCAATTAGAAGTTTCTAGTACAGCTGGGATTCGGTTTCATTCTCAATGAACTCACAGAGATATCTATTTTATAAATATTATACTAAAATCGTTTTTCGTGTATGTCTGTGTGTTCCTTTAGTTCTTCTAAACTACGCAACTGATTATAATAAAGTTTTCACTATCGTTTACAAAATGTCTCCCGGTAGGTTACATGTATAATACATTTAATATATACAAAGTACAGAAAAGACGACGTATTCTAATTAAGTCCCAAGAAATTACTCTTGGGTGCTTACATTGGTAACGTTGGTTACACATTATGATATACATAAAAATAATGTATTACATAATTATAATTAAGAAAAATACCTACAAAAAAGATAGTATAAGTCTATTAGCCAAGGATAACTCATATTATTCATTTTTATCTTTTACGTAATTTTCATGTATAAAAATGAATTGCTGTTCGTTTGTCTCGTTAAAACTCGAGAATGGCTGGACCGGTTTAGCCAATTTTGCTCTTGAAATATTTGTGGAAGTTCAGGGAAGATTTAAACGGTGAGAAACATAAATAATAAGTAAAGAAAAATACTTATAAAAGACAATTTAATTTCAAGATACATAATGTTTCTAGCTATAAAACATGTGATGTCTTTTGTCATTTTAGAAATAAAAAGTTGTTATTCGTTTGTCAAATATTTATAGGAACGTTCAGAAATTTGTCTATTACATAGATGAAGTATAAGTTCTGTTCGCTTTGGTATGTTTAGTTGGAATACAAAACAGTTCTGTTTCAGAAATTAATAAAATTAAATTAAATTAATTTTTTTTTTAATTTTTTTTTATTTTTAAGTGCATGATCGTGTTGCATTTATATATAATAAAAAAAATCTATTTGTTTTGACCACATTTTACAGAAATATGTAAGCGTTACTAAGTTCACCGGGTCGTCTAGTATTAAAATACAATTGATTATGAATGACGCTATTTTCACCAGTATAGCTTATCTAATTAAATACTTTAGTTGTATTAAGCATCTAACGTAGATCAATATAATAGAGAGAGAATAGAAAATCACTTTAATTAATATCTCAGAAGTTATGTAACAATTCATTTGTCAAAAACTGCAATAAAAAACAATGCTTCTTTGAAGATTTATACGTACATTTTATGATTTTGATGAGATCGATAGCCAAAAATGGATCTAAGTTATTTAGAAAACTTATGACGCCACATTAGTACAATATACTCATGCAAAGACAGGGAGTGTCGTTAATTTAGGTGTATTTTCTAATGCATGCCTAAGTAGTTAATAATTTCAGGGATCTTTTTACTTGCTTAAAATCTATCTAGAAGACTCTATTCTCTACCACTACATAGTGTATGAGATGTCTGTCATAAATGGCAACTTCCCAGCCTCATAACATGATAAAAATATCAGGATAATGAAAATACCGATCAAAACTTATCGCAATTACCGTATCTGCCTACTCCATTAACGTTATGAAGTATTAAGTACCTCAGTAATAATAAGTGAAACATTGTCAAACCGATGTCCGGTGAAGCGTGACATCCACATCCACCCTTCAGATGTGAAACTGTCTCGAATCGTACATTAGGAACGTGGAACCGTTTAACGTTGGGGTCCGAATCGTATTACACTAAGTGACGCGTTACATTAAAGAACATAGGCTGACTACATACTGCGCAACAACTTATTGCCCTACATTTAGATAATTTAATAATGTTATTAAC
Source organism: Antheraea assamensis (assembly GCA_035772565.1). Lineage (NCBI taxonomy): Eukaryota > Metazoa > Arthropoda > Insecta > Lepidoptera > Saturniidae > Antheraea > Antheraea assamensis. The sequence continues at coordinate 4,718,834 of JAQQSE010000045.1, forward strand.
ATGCGTGAATACTTTATTTACATAAATAAAATTAATGTGTTCGTTGTTTATTTGGAATAATCTCCGAAACGGTTAAAGTGATAGACGTCTTTTCAGACTATGTATAGGCTACATATTATTATGGTTTTTCACAGAAGCTAGGAAATAACTACAAAAGTTAATAAATATAACTTAGAATTAGTGAGAGGGTCGTAAAAGTTGAATACTAATGAATAAATTGTAATAATAAAATAAAAATATACAAGAATCCAAGTACAATACGCAGTTTCCGTGAAATATTTAAACAAGAACCAAGTCATGGGCATCATATAGTGTTATATATAGCTTTAGCAGATCATATAATAACCAGGCTATTACTGTGAAATAGACATACATTAGTAACATATAATGTATTATTCACGCTACATGCAATAAAGTGTTTAACAAAATTTTATGAATCAAATTAACTTGTTAACAAATACTTAGTAGAGTGCAAGTAACAGGGACTCTAAATAATGATCTAATATGCATTTATTTTGAACTAGACGTCCAACTAGTGTAGCAGTAACTATATATTAATTTAGAATTTGAACTGAATGAATAATAAAAATATTTATTGATGTAATAATATTAGGAAACGATTTAATGTTTTTATTTGCAGACAGCCTAACAAGCTGCAAGGAGTCATTGCGCAAGCAAACGGTGAAACTTCGCGAAGGAAATCAAGCGAACATAATGATATAAATGGATGTGATGTATCGGGAGCATTCACTATGACTTATATTTGTTGCTTTTATATGTCACGTCGTTAAACTATACGCGAAATGATGGAGGAAGATTGTTAAACTGTTTATTACTTTTAGGGTTATTCTAACTTTACGAATAAATCGGCGAGTAAAAGAAATACAATATTTAAAGTTTATAGTAACCACCACAGTAGTATTGGTTATAATATTACATGTTTGGAATAATGGAAAAAAAACGTACAATGAAAATCAACTTTAGCTAAAGCAGACAGATTAAGACACAGATGTGATTTTAATCGTGAATTCGATTAAAACCACAGTTCTATTACTCAAGTAAGTATAATAAATAATAGGATTTAGTAAATAAAAAATATTCAATATACTTTGACTAAAATATCGCTAAGCACCCATGACCGCAAGTTTGGCAGGGTGAGCGCCGCTGTTGTCGGCCCTCGGCGCGCGGCGTGACATGCGCCCCACAACCGGCGCCCCCGACGTTTAGCGACCGCTTACCCGAGGGGCCATGCACCCTAATTAGTTCGATATAAAACTGTGCCTTTTTACGCCTATTTTATGTATTTGGCTTAATTGAAATACGCACTCGTGTTTAGTTGACTGTACAGTAGTTATTATCAACAGTATATTTTATTACCACGGTGTTTTAAAAGAAAGGTAGTTAACGTTTTCTTATGAATACATTTATATTAAACGTGTAGTTATTTGAGTATTTTTATCACATTAAGCTACCGTCGAGTATGATCAACTGTATTTTTTTATCTATGCAGGACAAAGTGACCACAGTGTCCTTAATGGTTTTATTAAAAATAATGGTAATCACCTAGAGATCTACAATCCACTGCGTTTAAATATTGAATATGCACTGGCTGATCGCGGGAGGTGACTTCGCTTAGCGTGCAACTTGATGCATGGAAGTCTGCATCAGGTCGAAAATAATTGTTGTCTTCTACTGTTAAGGCGCATTGGACTACTGTATATTCGTTATACACTTTCTGGTATATAATTTAAATTAATTTTTAAAACTACACATAGAAAGAAACCAAACATATATTTACCATGAGACGGCTAAAGCCATCGAAAGAAATAATTGCATAGCATTGAACATATTTTAGTTTTATCTCTGAATTATTATTAGGCAAGCTAATAACTAATACAGTATAATAGAATAAAAAATTAATTGGCTTAATTTATAATACAAGTACGACAGTATCAAGTAATAGAGCTAACATAACATATAATAAGCAACAAATATGATATATTTAATACAGATAGTGTTTGTGTTTGTTTTTTAATCCCTTTTTCGAACGGAGTTAGCTTAGATTAACTTCGAGATACATGTTAAGTTCGTGCATGTAACATACATGCTTGTTACACGTGTATGTATCACGAATTCACATATGTATGTAATAATAGTTCGATTAGACTCGGGATATATCCCCTTAGTAGTCCGTTGAAACTGTAGAGGCCTTGCCATGTCAACAATGTAGTCAGTTCGAAAAAAAAAGATATATTTAATGAAGTTATCGATAATGTGAATGTCATGAATCATAATTGCGTTCTAGAATCAATATACTATTATTACATTCGAAAATATCATTTGAAATAATAATCAGTTTATGTGTGCTTAGTTTTTACTCGTGGCTCAGCTTAATGCCGACTTAGAAAATAAAATACAGTACTTAATACTAGCTGTTAATGTAGCTTGCTATAATTAAAAAAAAATGAAATCTGTTGAGTTACTTTTGAGTTTATACATTACAAAAAAAATCTCTTTAGAATAATAGCATAGATATAAACTGGTAACGAATAAGTGGTCCGGAGAAACTGCAGAGGCCTTACCAAGTCAACAGTGTAGACAGTTCGAAAAAAAAGGTAATGAATAAGATAGAATATATTTTTGTCAAACGAAAAAATAACAACAACTAATTTGCACAAGAATTTTTTAATAAAATAAATAAGACACAATCAATTAAGATTCGTATACACAAAAATTCACAACATGACTCACTAGTTTTGATAACGGATAAACTATTACAACAAAAACAAATTCTATACTAGGGTACGTCCGCGCACGATTAATTCCCGGTAATAGAGCGTATCGTTTGAGTATGCCGCGCGATGCGGCTAAGTGATTGACTTTTCAATCTGTGTAATCGGATTATGTCGCGCGGACCGAGTGTCGCGCATTGCCGCTTTTACCCTACGTCACTGTACTAGCCTCGCGTCGGGTTAATTGTCTCTACGTATTATGGTAGCTACGTCCAGCTTATTGTAATTGATTTCGAAATGAAAATGTAATTATCATTAGCATATTATATTATTGACCTACTATTATTAATATTATTTCAAACTTATATGAATGACTTAACTTTTAAATTATATGAATGAGTATAAAACCACACACTAACTATTAAAACCAATCCCTTTCGCCGGTTTTACACTGATTTATCATCATCGTCATCATCATCATGATCATCTTACCCTTATCCCACCGAAGTAGGGTCGGCACAACATGTTTTCCTTTTCCATTCTCCCCTGTCAGACGTCATCTTAATATTTACATCTTCATACTTAAAACTTTTCTAGTTACATAGCTTTCATCTCTCCTCATGACATGCCCATACAATGCAAGCCTATTATTCCTCAACTTCTTTATCACTGGTCCTATTTTCAAACTTCCTCTGATATATTCATACTGAATCTAATCGATTATAGTTATACCATACATCCATCTTAACATTCGCATCTTTGCCACCTGTAGTCTTCTCTCACTCGTCTCTTAGGTAGCCCTGCACTCAGATGCATATGTCATAAGCTTTAATAAGTAGTTGTAAAAAATGCTTTTTTGTGTAAAATACATAGATATCCTTAAAACCTTAAAAAGCAAAATATTGTTTAAATACAAAAAAAATATTCAAATAGAGCCGTTAACGATATAAATTTATATACATACATATACACAAGAATTTCTCGTGTAACATTTACCGCATGACATTTCAGTTAGGATTTGTCCATGGGTGAGACTACGCAGGGTGTGATTAAATACTCCTCCAATTGGCTCGTTTGTATGCCATAACATCACGTTATAACTACGGCTTAAGATTGGTTGAAGGGAGCGAGTTCGAAAACTATAAAGCATAGAGTAAGTTTTATGCAGAAAGACATACAGTGGCTATTATTAAGAATTCCGCATACAACTCGAATTTATACATATTTATATTATAGTAGCGGCAATTCGCCGTGATTTAACCGGCTATGTTCTAACTGTATTTGTACCGTTGGATTCCGTACAAGCAAGTTGGTATAATATTACAAAGGATACCGACCTTAACTTGTGATTCTGTCATGCCGAGTGCGTATGCAAGTTTCGCTCGCTCTGGTCCGGCTAAGTACTTCGTCTGCTCGAAGGTTTTCTCAAGTGCGAAGATCTGTTGGCCACTGAACGTCGGTCTCGTGTGTTTCTTCTTACCGTCCTTGTCTAAGCCTCCTGACTGAGCTGCGCAGGCGCTTAACGCGCCATTGCTCACTGCGAAAAAATAAGTTTTAAAATCTATCAGTGACTTCTATCCATTCAATAGACAGGTAACATAAAGTAAAACGACTCCAGGTGCTAACCAAGTCATGACTTTTTCTCTATAGAATAATTCGTTGGAAGATTTTTGTTTTTGAACATTATAATAAATATATAATTATCGTTGCTTATGATTATAACATCAACTTGCGATTGATCTTATAAGCCAATCGTAATAAATTGCACCTGGAAATAGCTTAGGACATTAAAAAAAGAACCACCTCTTTACCCTGAATATTCATGAAATGTTATTTTATTTACTATTACAATTAAACGAGGTAACATAATACGAAAATTAGACATTTCCATAGAAAAATACTCAGCAATTGGCAAATAAAATCAACCTAGTTGCTAAAATAAAGTTAAATTCCTATCACACATACTTTAAAGTGACTATTAAATTACGGGTTTGCACAAATGTTTCTAATTTGGTGACCATTTCTTAAGTAGGGAATGACATTTTTAGTATTATTGAATCTATAGGAAGGACTTCTTTGATTTCATGTAAAGTTTATACGTGTTTTAGTTCCTTCAGATCGTAGGCGCTGGATCAAATAACAATTGCTTTTATTTTTTTTATATCTTGCAACGAAAAATACACAAAAAACGTATAAAAGTATAAAAATAGCCGAACAGGCGTCATCTCTACCATCAACGGACGCTCCCTTTGTCGTTTTTTTATCATTTTCATTTCATTTTCTCCCCCACATCCCCCCACCTCCTCATGGAGGGGGAAAAACCCGCGGGACGTCACTGCCTGTACTCGCCACGCTCCATCAAATATTGCACATAATAAAATACGTATAAGCCTATATATGAAAAGAGGTTTTGTTTTCGATTCCAATTTGTCATTTCATAAAAAAGAACAAATGAATTGCTATGAAACCTTATTACAATATATGTACATTTCGCTTAATTTTGGGTAATAACTGATATTTACGACTTTGTTCTCCCGAATATGTGTTTATATTTGGACACGGGAGTTGAAAACACAGAATAGGAAATGATTTGAATATAAGCTAACCTTTTGCCTTAGCAACTTTCCTACCAGTAGAACAGTGGCACTACATTAGCAAGATTGAAAGTTCAGATTGACTAGATCCATTTCGTTTACTAAAATAAAAACAAAACACAAATCTTAATATTATTTACATATATATCCAAATACTTTGTAACATTCTATATTACCGTTAAAAGATACACAGGAAAAGCAAGATATTAATCTAAATAGATTTATTATGAAGGTAGAATATTTACGATATACATGTATACATACAAAATATAATATGCTTGACATAAACGTATTGCTTTTATGTGAATTATAATACTGAACATTATTATGTGTATGTATTGAATTATTTATAATATTGTGTAGTGAATTATGTTTTAGGATTATGTTTATTTTCAGCATAGCTGATCACAAATTGTTCATTTCATTTCAATCAAAAATAAGCATAACTTGGAATATGGTACTATTCAAACGTGCTTTGAAAGTTACGAAGTTCTAGCTAAATTTAGACTGACAACCTAATGAAGGTTACGAGAACGCACTAGATATAACCAGAGTAAGACCGGTCGCTATGGTACTCTTTAAACGAAAGTTACATCCAGCAATGGACATCTTTAAGTTGGGAGAATATATAGATCGTGTTATAGTAACCAAATAAGTATGTATGCACACATATGTATTCAACACTTGGAGTGTATAGAAAATAATCCGCTGTATCACACCTACAATTATTATAATAGCCTATGAAATTTTGTTTCATTTATTTCATAGAAAAATTGACTACAATTTACCACTCGACTTGGAAATTCTTAATGAGTTATTTTATTTATTTTCAGTTTAATGTATAGGTATAAACCTTTTGTTGCTACGATTCAACAATAACCATTTGGCGGTAGATTTCTCAATGAAAAGTGGTATCAACAAATGACTAGGCACATCTCTTTTTTACTAAGCTTCCGAGAATGCTAACGTAGATATATTGCCAGTCCTTGTCAATCTTTTAGCCGCTTTGAATATATCTGTAAGTTTGGGCTTGCGCATAGGATCGTCAAGAGTTTAATATAAAACAAAGTTAAACTATTATTATAGGAATCTAAAATTGGCATTTACTTATCCTTGAATTGTCTCGATGTTACACATGTAATATAATACATGTTTATGCCTATATTTGTGTTCTGCGTAGCTGTATTCAGAGCGATGAGTTTTTTTACTGTACATCATTTGTTTTGGTGTTCGTTGTATACGCTATGCTTAATTCTCTATAATGGAATTGTGTTGCCATATTCATTTATTATATACACCAAATTTGTATGTTGTATATTACGCTTGTATGTTTTCGCCACAGAGCCTTTTAAAAATAGAATAGTCTTGGGTTGGTCATATAGCTTTATTTTTCAAAGCACGAAGGACTAAAATCAGTTTGCAATGGAAAGATGTCCATCGGTTAACTAATACGAAAGTGTCTCACAAGCGTAGTCGTTGGGGCGGCCATATTGCAGAGTTGCGGGCGCGTCATGCATTATGCAGTCCGGTGTGTCAATATTGCGGCCGAAGCTACTCGAGTCGAGGTCTGCGATGCAGACCGGCACAGTTTGGCATCGAATACGACATATCGGGTTTTACTTCGTAGTTTTCGTCCGTGACTGACGCGATAACATGTAAATGTAGTTTATAGTGAAACTGAATTTAAATTTCCGCCTGGAAACTGAGAATTATATATCATATTTCAAACAACACTACTTTGTTTTCAATAAGTATATAACAAAGTGTCAATAAATTTCAGAACAATTTTTTAAAAGTTTTCGCGTCATTTGCTATAATTAGTACTTGTATTCACATGTTAAGAAGAATTATTTATTATTATTTTTTTAATTATTATAAATATATTTTGAACATATAAATAAAAATTATACAATATTCGATTACAATACATTATATTCGATTAATGTCTATATTTAAATGGGAATATCAAATAGATGTTATTGTTATCATAGGGCGATACATTATGTAATTGATAATTTAAAAAATGAAAACGACTCCGTCCTGTATTTATAGTAGCAAAGTCGTAATATCTTTTTTACAGCGTTGTTTATTAAATCTCTATAAGTAAATAAATGAATGTGTAGTTCTGTCGAACGTGTATTTATCTAGATTTTGTGATGACTAGCTATTTTATAGGGTTTGTGGATCACAATTTTAACATTTAATATTTTTCCAATTAAAAACAGTTTCACTGATTTTAAGAAAACTTTTCACACTCAAAATGTATAAATAAATATTTTTTAATCTATAGACTACAAACATTATTAATAATACTTTTACAAATCACAATTTTTTACACAGTCGACTTTAATTGTATTTGCATTGCACCGTGTGTTGTCGTAAATGATTAAATATGGTAACGGCACCAGTATTTGATATTTAGTTCTATTAGAATAACCACTTCGAAACGAGTGGAAGCACTGCTAATAAATAATTATCTTGAATTGTGATCTTTGGCGAGAATGTGCCTGACAGTAACCACAGTGATATCCAGAAACAACAGCGACTACCGATAGATTTACGAACCATCAGCAATCGTTCATGTCGGCATACAAGCCTCTCGGTAACCGTTTATATATTACCTTATCCAAAAACGTGTCAACCAAGAGAGTCGGAAAAAGATACCCTGGTACTTTGATTACATAAAATGAAGTACGTCACAGGACAAAGTTCATATAAAATAAAATACAATGTATTCGAAGTAAAATAATTTAAAAATTAGACAGAATCACACAAATATACATAACATTTCGTAAACATAAAAGAGATGACAAAACAGGAATAATTCAATTTAATAGCTCGCACGGCGCGGGGCGGTCGTTTCCACCCCACAAACCCTCAAACACGAAAAGCCTCGGGGTAATGGTAAAGTCGCGCCGTTCGCTCCTCGTTAGGCCCCTACAGATTGAGATGCGCCCGTTAGCGCGGTATGGGACCGCGCCCTGGACACCGAAGGGGTTGTCCTACCACCCTGTCATATGAACGCGCTGATTCTGTTTTAATATCTCAAATCGAAGCAATGTACAACATTTTAAAAACAAGATTATCACTACAGCTAATAATACAATTATCTCCAAACAAGTTATAACAAACTTATGAACACATCATTATTCTTCTGTTGGTTATCCATTATCGCACTTAACGTTTCTCAACACAAAATTAAGATACGAAAAACGTATATTTTCTTTATTATAATGTCACTGTTACTTACCCCACTGACAGGACAATGTATATAATCATTTTTCGTTGTATCATTGAACTCTTTACCAAACCAAATAATATTGAGTGAAATTACTACATGTTACTTTAAAATCACCCTACCGCTATACTTCGTTAGCCGTTCTTAACTTATTTTCTGACCTATATTTTGTAATGTAATTATTGTGCTATTGAAAGTCGTACCATGATTTTAGTATAGCGTAGATCCATTTTCAATTGATAGAAATATATAGATAAAATGCAAAGAACAAAATCCAAATATTAACGTGTTTAAATAAATAAAACAAAGAACCAACGATACCTTGACTTTTATAATTATAGTACCCATGTACTTAAATACAATTTTTCTGAATGCATTTTATAATTAAAATAAAATAATTATAAAATTGTGCACTCCTAGCTTAAACCCTAATAAAAGATACTGCTAAAATAACACCATAATAATATTAATTCGTTAAACAACGGGACCCGTTGTCTCAAAACAACTTCAAACAACTCGTAAACGACGCAAGCCGCAACTCTAAAGCGTACTCGAGCGACTCCCAAAGTAACTCGACAATTAAAACCATACACGGCCTTAACAAACTTTATTTCACCCTTATACCGATGGTGGGTATACGACTCCCATCCCCCTTTACGGGGGAGTAAATGAGAGCAGGATTTATTTGCGGATGATAGAGCACAGATTTTCTGCGGCGCTGCGTGTTTGTTGTGTAGACGTTGGAATGAATTGGCTGCGAGTACGTGCGCTCGCTGTTAAGATCTCATTGTAACCCGGCAGATTGTGAGAGAACGGACTGGAAGCTGTTTGTTATGATATTTAAGCATATTCTCAAATAAGTCGCTTAGATTATAATTATTCACTCATATAATTGTCTACATTTTTATTAATAAAATTCCGGTGTGCGTGTGTTTTATAAGTTTTTTATTCTTTAACGACTTGACCGATTTTTATAATTTTTTAAAGTCCTGGGATCGCTCCTATAGTTCTTAGCTATAGTTGGACCCGGTTGGTGGCGCTTTTATCGAAATCTACATTTTTTTACAGTGAAATCTTCTTTAGACGCATTGGAAAGTGAACGAGAATAAATCGGTCGAAGTAGCTCAGGTCGATGACGATGAATCGGATTTACTCGGCTCCAGTCGTTATCAACCACGTTTACTGTTGTCGAGGTGTACATCTTTCCAATAACTAGGTTGTTATTATTACATGTTACAATGTGATTATGTACGTTTTGTATATAACCACTGTAATATTTCAAGTGTATATACTTGTGCGTATTTCGATATTACTATTACTTATTTGTATATAAACATGAATAAAAAGTGAATTTTAATGTACGTGTATTTTTATAACTTTTCAGTGGCTATAACGCAAACATCACTTTTTTTTTAAATAAAGTAACCTAAATTTTCAGGCTCGTAGCACCTCTAAACTATTCAATATTGTTTTTTTTTAATACTTTATAGGTTAGCGATCGACCATAATATTATCTGATGTTAAATGGTGATGCGGTCTAAGATGGTAATCACGCTAAGCCTAGAGGGAGACTGGCTCTCAAGTGCAGCTGCCGGAACACACCAGCAGGGGAGTGGTAACTAGCCAGGCGGACGGCGGACTTAGAAAAAGCCCTACCACTATATCAATACATTTTATACAATACATTTTTTTTAAATCGTGATTTATTAAACTGTGGTATAGTAAGATTGATATACTGCAACATGGTGTAGTGTAATCATCACGATAGTTGGTATACTTAATAATTTGTTTACGGATTAGGTTTTTATGCTATACATTTTACTATAAATCGCCATTAGATGACACTGTGTGGCATCAACTTCTGTAATAGTTTACTTATTGACTGTCTTGAAAATTGGTAACTGTAAAACATTTGAACAATGACAATACTTACACAAAATCCATTTTGGTACAACTCAACTATTTCATTACAAGGTATAGTTATTATAACACATAATATTTGCAATTATTATATATGAAAAAATTATCATAACTGCCTAACCCTATAGGAAAGCGTACTGACAATTAGCCTATATAATACTCTAAAAAGTTATCTATCTTCCGGTAAACATATCATCAACATTGGCACACATTTTTCCGATATTAGACCGGAGAAATCAAAGACACTTTAATTTTATTTATACTTTTATTAAGCTCGAATTTAAATGAAGACGTGTCGGGTTTTACGGAGAATTTTGTAATAAATACTTGATGGCAAAATGTTATGTAGATACAAGATATTCAAAGCGTACGTTCACAATCGGGCACTATCGCGCGTAATGAAGCGAGCGTCGGTGTAGTCAAACCGCGCGCCGTCTGGTCTCTACACCGAACACACCTGTTCCATCGATAACACGCCTCACTACACGTTCCAAATAATATTTATACTGACACCCCAATCACTAAAATCAAATATATCGGTCTCTATCATGTTGCGATATAATTCATCAAGTTTTTGCATGATTACTAAACAGTGATGATCAATTCTGAAAAAAATAACTTAAAATCGGTAGAAAGTCAGCTATGTAGAAAGACAAAAAAAACGTGGTGTTACAGAAACTAACAGAAACAAATTTCCTTATGGTTTTTCTTTAATTCCAAATATAATGGATGTGTAGATTCAGATTATTTGTATATTTTCGTCACGTAAGAATAAAGCGTGATACCCTCTCCGTGCGACTCTTTATCTCTCTGCATAATTTGTATTTTTTTTATCATTTTTTTAATTATATGCAATGCAAAGTAAGACGTAAAATCAAAACGTTTTATATCATATTTTACCAAAGATATTAATGTATACCTAAATAGTTAGATATAAGATTGTGATTTATAAGCTATATAAAAAATACTAAATAAAAAATAAATAAAAGTTTTAATGAAATTTCCACGCGTTTAGTATTGAGGTTATATAACCGGCAGTGCACGATACTTTTTGCGCGAATATCGATACTCTCACGCACATCCACACTCATATAAAATAGAAAGAGACAAAGAGAAAATTGCACGGAGAAAGAGAGACAGAGAGGAGCATAACGCTTTTTTTATGTGATGAGTTCTACCAGATTTTTTTTATACTTTATAAGTTAACGTTTGATTACAATATCATCTGATGTTAAATGATGATGTGGTCTAAGACGGTAGGCACGCTAAACCTACAGAGAGACTTGCTCTCAAGTGCAGCTGCTGGAACACACTAACAACTGCTTGGCGATAGATTTTGAACTTGATTGCAGTAGCTAGTCAGCCGGACTTAAAGAAAGCCCTACCACCAGGCATCTCCTTAACTCCTACTGTAATTTTGATCGTGGTTTCAAACAATCTAAACTGATATACGGAATTCGGTAGACTACAAAAGCGAGTACATAAATAGAATTCACCGATTCTATGACATCAGTCACACACTCTAAGTACTTAAAACCGTATAATTCTCATAGTTATATTCGTATGCATACAGAGGTACATGATGCGACACGAGGCGACATGTCCTACAACAATATATTCAATGGTACCCGCCCGTTATCGACCCCGTACACGAAGTACACCTGTCTGCAAGATAACTCAAATAAGGCCTCCACGTATTCCTACGTATCACACAATAAATTGTTGGTTATTTCTGTTTTCACCTAATTGAATTTAAAATATATATTTTTCTTACAAAAAGTGCCTTTTATTGAACGGTGTTTACATTTATAATGCACTTTATAAAATACGTCTAATATCTACTATACATTACAGTACTTTTTGTCTAAAGAATTGTAAAGATTTATACATATATATATATGAGTAAATAAATTGTGAAAATTAAAATAAAATTACTAAATATTTAATTATATTATTGATTGTGACCAACAACTTAAGAATTTTTTTTGTTATAAATACAAACTACTGAATTTATTTTATCTTTAATATCAGGCTGTTGGACGGCATCGTCTTTGCGTTTTGTTTTACTTGTGTGCGATATATCCAACTAAGCCAGAGACACGACATGCGAAAAAAGATCTTAGCCCACCATTTTTTACTAATATCTATCTAAATATATTTTCTGAAGAAATTACGTTTATTACATTTTATTATTTTCCTCACAAGTGTACATTTGAAACGTCGTATGAGACACGGTTCTCTTTGTAATAACTGTTTTAGTTCATTTATATCCTAATTTACTAGTATATTTATCTAACTATATTGTATAGTTATCGTAATAATTTTAATAACGTGTTAAATTATTAATATTAGTAATAGAATATATTCGGTAATGGGGCATATGTATAGTAAAGTAAAACACTATTAATTTAACTGTATACACATATATTTTTTAATATTCATATTTATATATTCAGTTATATTCTAGGAAAAAAATTATTATATTTTATAAAATTTTCTATACAGTAAGTAAGTTGCAAAAAAAGTTTATGCTAATATTGTATAGAGGAAATATTTTATATTATGCTTGTATTGGATAAACTCAAAAAATACGTGACCGATTTTAAAAATCCTTTCACCTATAGAATGTTACATTGTCGGCGAGTAACATGGACTGTATTTTATTTTTGAAGTATACATTTACGTGAGCGAAAACGAGAGCAATGCTAGTATGTAATAAAATTGATAACAAAAATAAAGTCAACTTAGATTGTGCTTCATTATTAACCATAACAGAACATGATGAAAATTCTACTGTGTAAATCTTATGTTGTAGATAAATTGTAGATGTGTAGGCAGCCTACGGCTGCGTAGCAAACGGTAGCGCTACGCGACATATGTTGTAGCAATCCGTAGCGGCGCGTCGCGTCCTCGTCAAAGGGATAAACGGTTTATACGTTGTGTCGACGTTTTGTCAAACACTGAATGAACAATTTTTTGTAAGATAATAATAGATAGAAATATGTCATGTTTTTATATACATTCTAAATTGATCAATGTTGTGTATCTTACTATACTAACGATAGTTCTTTAATTAAGCTTCAGTCTTTCGATTTATCGTCATTAGGGTCTAACATAAGACAATTCAGACCTAAATATCTCACTTCTCTTTACATATCATACGTTTCAAAACTTTATTTATTATTTTAGTTATTTAATATTTAAGGCTTTCAGTGTTTGATTTCTTTTGTTTTCTTATTGAAGCACGATAATGTGAGTTCGGTTTGTTTGATGGTATTTACAATACAAATCAAAAACGACGGCAATAACCATACTGGCCGGCAAGCCTATCGGCAGCTGTACGCTTCTACGCTGACTACCCTTGAAAAGAGGTAAATTAAAAGATTGTTGCAATTTTCTAAATTATTTATAGTTTATAGAAAATAATATTTATGTTCAAAAATTCTAAAAATAATATGATTTACTAGAAAACAAACTTGTACGAGTGGGTTGAATGTTTTTTTTTTCATCTTGTGTTTTTCCATCAAAAGGAAAGGAAGGTTTCTTAGGAGGTGTCGAAAAAAAAATTAACGACCAGTATATTAAATCACGCTTGTGAAGTAAAAGTAAAGGTGTAATAAGCAATACAAATGAAATCCATGATAAAAACTCTAGGCAAATAATAATGTAGTTTTAACCAATTGAAATCATATTTCATCTGTGTTTAGTAAGCTTTTAATTTTCTTAATCCTTCCTTCGTTATGCGACTCGTATCCGCCCAGCGTCCTCCCGGTGCTTGTATATTATATTGACGATTAAATATTATCTTTGTTTTTATTTACAAATATTTATAAATAAAATCGAAATGTATGTTGTCTGTCCGTATTAATCTCCGAAATGAGTAAATTGATTTTGACGAGATTTTTACTGGTACATAGAGGATTTTGCAGAATGAGAGTAAGACCGTACGTAGAGTATTATTTCCATCTTTGGGAAAGGTCGGTCAAATATTAGTTAACCATACTGAATTCTAGGGATTTTCGAGCTCGAAGACTCACCTGTGAAGAATCACCGACGAAATCTAAACCTTAGAACAACGGCATAGGGTCGCAGGTGTTTTCATGTTCTGTGTTTTGACAAAATTTGCTCACGATCTGCACCAGCTAATTCCACTCTCTCCATTCCATCTCAGGACTATCAAACGTCGTACGGGCCTATATCCATTTATAACAATGTTCCATTTAGGTTCACGAAGTGCTTTGCATTGTCAATTTTCATGCGAACTACATAAGAATGAAACGCGCTGCCTACATCTGATTTTCCGAATGCATAAAATATAACGACCTTCAAAGGAAGAGTTAATGGGTTTTTACCGAGCGAACGCGTTACATCATCGGTCTCTCTGTCCATCAGGCGTGACTGCGATCAAGAGTCTCACAATATATTTAAAAAAGTCTAGGCTACATATCATAACACCCCACAATTATCGAATTAAAACAAGTGGGTTCTCATGCAACAATAAATCATTTTCACGAGAAATAATTCACGGACAGGAATTAATGAGGTAATTTTTTTTATGCTACCATATGAGATTTACTAATTGAGACGGCACTATTTAAACCATTCTTTGCAATCTTTAAACATATTAAACATTTAAACTTTAAACATATTAAATAAAAATACTTATATTGGTAATCAACTTATAAACAAAAAAGTTTTTCAGGATGGAAGTATGTTTGTCACTCTTTTATACAAAAGCCACCCAATTAATTCTGACGAAACTTTATTGTGATATAGCTTATATATAGGTAAGTTATCATTTAGCATTATGGTTATTTAGACATACGATGCATAAAAGATTAGAGTTACATGATGATAAAGATGAGATTATGATTATTATTTTAGATTATTTTACGATATACCGAATATTTGGCAGTTAAGCTTAAAACGAGTATTTGGCACACTTGACACTGGCAAAATCGCCAACCTGGGCAGATGCCATAGTATGAAAAAAAAAGAATGTATGGTATCAAACGCACAAGAATTCCCGGTCGGCTGCTGATTAACGTATGTGTCTTTTCAATGTAATATTTTACTATTATTACATAATATACTACATTAAAATAATATATTTAAATGAGCGAGAGCAATGACAGTTTATCTCTCTCTGAAAACTTTCAAACAACACCGACCAAAACATCGACAGCAATAACCGTCACCTCATCGCGAAAAACAAAGATGGAGTCACACCCCACCAATGGGCTGGGGGTGAGCGACCCCCCGGGACCCGGGGCTGTGCGGTGCCGACGGAATTATGTTATTCTTAATTTAATTTCATTAGGCTCGAGATTGCGATGGTTTGAGCAGTAATTTAATAACCCCATTTAAACTGCCTGTATAATTGTTGGCGAATTGACGTTTCAGATTCATTCATTTTACTTTTAATTACGCTAGATGGTTATATCAACGATTTGGTTTATTTATAGAAGAAAGTATTTATTAGATATGTAGCCCATCTCTACAGACAGATAACGCAGACTTTGTAACCTATTATATCTATGTTCTAGTACAATCGTCTGTAATAGGACCGCGGTCATGAGACCAGTTATGATTGGCTCAAACTCAAGCCCTGTTGCTTTTTAGAACAGTAATATGTGTGAGAATAGGTCTCCTGTATTTATCATACCATAGGTTTTCTCACTCTTTTGCTATGTAATTTTTTTATATATTGTATACTTTAAGTTTGAGCGGTTGACATCTGTCTCACGTAATTTTAAATGACGATGTGGTCTAAAGTAGTAAACACGCTACACTTAAACGAGTGCTGGCTCTCAAATACAGCGATCGAAACACGCACTTAGTACTGGACTAAATATTTATAACTTGAAAATGGTAGCTAGCCAGGAGAGTTTAGAAATAGCCCTACCACCATGCTATTGTTTTATTGTGATGGTTTCCTCCACCGAAGGCTTTGTCTCATTCATATAGATTCAAAGCTATGCCGATAGACGCGGTGTCCGAACACGTTAGCCACTAAGTTATCATCGCTTCAAAAACATTCACTACCTACTTACTATCTCACAATAAAAATGAAATTTTAGTTAAAGTGTTTTAATGTACAAATGGTATAGTATATACTGTATATTAGAGTAGGCACCTAGTCTCTGTTATATTTTCAACTAGCTTTTGTTCGCAGCTTCATTCACGTTAATGTAAATTTGATATCTCCCTCGGGAACCGTTTTTTTCTTCTGGGTGATAAGTGCTTTATATTCTTTTCTGTAACTCCATACAACTTGTTCACAGAATTTTATCAGTTGGGTAGTTAAGAGAAGAATATTTAACAAAAAATTAAACTCATATTATACTTCGATTATACCTTAACGATTCTCTATTACTTCACTCCTAGGTCGTAGCGTAATGTTAGATAATGTCATTATATTTTTTTTTCGAACTGTCTACACTGTTGACCTGGCAAGACCTCTACAGTTAAGGCACTCACCCGGGCATATAATTACATACCTTTATATATCCTATACTATTATCGTATCCTATGAATATATTAAGATTCGAAGTTTGTGTGGATGGATGGATGATTGTTACTTTTTCACGCATTAACTATTTAACGGATTTTATATCTCGATATAATTTATTAAGATTTTGTTTAAATTTGCCAAAATTTAACAATACATTTCAAGATGGTTTTAAAAAATCTTGCCCTAAGTATAGTATCTCGGCTTGCGCTGTATAAGCCGTTACAGTTACAAAACGATAATGTACAATACCTGGTTTTTGTTTAGCACGTCGGGGAGAGGAGGGAGACGTCTCGTTGAAATCGGCTTGCCTCGGTTTTATAAAGAAACCCTTCTATCACAAAGACCAATAAATGCGATAAACAAAGATAACGTTATATGAAATCGAACTTAGCCGACTATCTCGGTCTTCTCTCAGACGTGCCAAATCAAATACCGGACACCGTATGGTGCTATCATTGAAAATAGTACCATAAATTATCAACTAAATTATAATGAAAATATAGACTACATAGGAACGGTGGAGTGCAGTGCGGTCACACAGGCGTTCCATAGGGAGTCATATTTTTTTAATTACTGCCCACCCCCGAAGGCGATCGCGTCGAGGGCGGGGGGAGGCGGTCCGAGCGGTGGCATATGTTCCGGGGAATTAAAATTCCGGTTACAAGGGATGCAGTTTCAATTGCGAACGTGTGGCTCACGTTATGAGATGCTCACGGAAGTTGTGAAATGTGAATAGTTGCACGTAGGTTGTTCTTTTTTCGCTGACAGTTTGGAGTTTAAGTTTTTTTTACATATTTTATTTATAGGGTATAAAAATATGTCACGATTGTCACAATTTGTCACACAAAAAGAGTAGTGAAGCTTTTAAATATGGTAAAATATTTATAATTCTATATAAAAAAAAATATATAGTGTTGATTAGTAATATAATTAGGTTTTTTTAAGTTCATATAACTTCGAATTAAATATAAATCGAAAAAAAAAATTGAAAAGTATTTCTTGGATATTGTCAAATTCGGCAAAATCATATTTATCTTTTATAACTTATTAATTGTTATAGGGTGATAGTAAAATGATTACTTCTTATATTGAGGTAAACTATGTTAAAACCGGAATATAACTCCTCACACCCTCTCCTTGCGAATTAATTAAAGATTTCCAAAAAAGCCGGTTATCCTTTTGCATTTTACAACGGTTTTTCTACGTGCATTATATTATATTTTAAAAGTTTAATTTATTTTTGTAAATTGTTTGTATTTATCATATTACAAATTCATAGACTTATATATATATATTTTAAATAGAGGAATGAATTTTCATGTTCTCTATGACAAGGCATGATTTGCGTTTCTGGCATTCAATACTTAATAATTACGGTTATACTATTTTAAATTCATTAATATATTAACTTCTTATAGTTTTCGATGTCATTGATTAAAAATGATATTTCCACATTCATATCAAATGTGGTAAATTATTAAATTATTGTAGGGAACTTGTGTATATGGGACTTATAGCGTTGAGATTTCAAGCTGTTTTATTATTGAAGTTACTCGGTCAAAATAATAAAGTAAAATTCAACTACAATTAACGGAACATAGAATAAAAATACCAAATTTTTTCGATTAAAAATAAAAGTACTAAATAATGAATGGAGGTTTCATCAAAAACTGTAACAAGTTTATTAAAAAAATATAAGACATTTAAAGGATAAACTAACTTTTATAAAAATACTATTTATTCCGTCTTATTATATTTTTTCTTAATTTGTTGTTTTACGTTTTCAATATTAGATTATCATGAAATTAAATATAAACTTTGTTATAATTGAGAGAGCTGCAGAATACAACTCTGTGAATTTTAAAAATACCTACCAAAAAGATATCAAAAGAAAATGGGTTCTGTTAATATAAAATGTCTATCTAAATCTATGTAAAATGCACACTATAATATTATAATTTCGAAAGTAATTGTATCTCTCTCGGAACTTCGAGCCGATCGCAATGAAACTTGTCGTAGACAGCCTGAAAGGTCGAGAAGAACATAGATAAGATATCTTAAGTATACGCAGAAGTAGTCACAAGCAAAGCAAGTCAAATATAAAGATTTGTTTAAATGAAATCTATGTAATACCAGATTCGTTGTTACATACTAGGATAGCATACACCAAGTAACAGAAATCTCTTAGAATCGGAATTATACACATAGGTAACCTATATATGTTTTGTTTTTTTATACTTTATTTTTTTTATAAGTAAGCGTTTGACCACCGTCTCATCTGATGTTAAATAATGATGTGTTCTAAGATGGTAAGTCACTCTTAACTTAAAGGGAGACTAGCTATCAAGTGCGGCTCCCGGAACACACCAACATGTGTTTGGCTTCAGATTGTCAACTTGAGGGTGGTAGACGGACTTAGAAAAAGCTCTACCACCATGCTATGGTTTCATCACGATGTTTTCCTTGACCGACATCTTTCAGTTCTTTCCCACCAAACTGAAACAGCTACTATTTTAACAGAACTTCACCAACTAATTTGTGGGTGATCCGACCCCACTTCCTTTTGACAATATGCTATATGTAACCGCGTTGTGCTAAGTTTCTACCAAATCTTCGTAGAACATGCCCATTCTCGTAATAGAATTTCTTGGTTTGTGCACTTCCACAATCTTGCTCTGTTGATAGTATGTGATATATTATTAGTATTCATCACAAATATGTACTTAAGAACACTTGAACTCTACGGGTAATATGGTTTTTAATGAGCCATGTCTCACAAAGAACTGACTTAACACTTAAGTTGAAGACTCTTGAAATGTTGAATAATTAGGGTGGACGTCTAAACTAGCCTTAATTCCACAATAAAAACGCATTTCTCGTCGATGCGTGCCTTAAGATCAACTCCTGCACTCCCTACCAGATGCACAACGCTCCAAGGTTTCATGCACCGCCGTATTTGATCAACACCTTCACCATTGATATATACTGACGCTATATCGGATACGTTAAGTCACATGTCTTTGGGTTTCGCATAGTCTATGCACTTATTAATGTTACCATAATACTGTCTTTTTATTTTCGCATTTTTTTTTACATTTCATTTCAACGGAACTTATCTCAATATTTCACAGCTACACTACATACAGATAAACAACGACTACAACGTGTTTCGGATATCCACAGTTACAAGTATTTTATTCTCAAGCTCAACATTTCCGAGTATTACTTTGTAGAAGGTTAAAAATTAGTCGGTATTTTATATTAAATCTCATGTTTGCAAATCTAAAGATTTACTAGTTATACGTAAGGTATTCGTATTCACCCATTACTACGTTTTATATTTTTAAGTCACAGTAAAAAAAAAAAACAAATAACTAAACAATTTCGTACGTTCCCGTTAAAGTTATTTCCTTCGCAACAAAGCCGCTGTTTTTTTATTTATTTCCAATTGTATAACGAAAAGTTTACGTCATCCAATAACCGTGTACATTGCAAACACAGATAACATAACAAGTTTATTACAAAAACATAATAAATATTTGTATTAAAAGTATAATATAAACGTAATATAAATTGTCTTGATGCAATTACAGCTGATAGTACATCGTCGACACGGGATTATTGTTCATTACTTGATCACTTATCGTCCTGATAACAATGTTTATTATTGATAACGGTTAATAAGTAATGTGTATTCATTGGATAATACCGTTTTATTAAAATCTCCGTCGGCCCGTGACTAAACACTCACTACACAGCGCCGTTATTAACTTTCCTTACACAATTCGATATTTGAACTAAGCTGTATATACTTTTTTATGTTATTCATTCCAGCAGCGTTGCTGAATTATTCGCCAGTGTCAACCGTTTTATTTCTATTTTAGTAGTAATTTGAATTCAACTCGATATCATCCCTGTTCAATGAGCAAGCTAACTTATTAACTTAAAGTATGCTTAACATTGTCAAGATGCGGTATAAAAAAGGTACTTAACATATTTTTTAAAGAAATATTTCGAGTTCATTCGAAATTAACTGCCTATATTATTACTCCTAGTTAAATTTAGTTGTATCATACAGCCAAATGTTATGACGTACAATGGCAGAAAATTTACAAAAATTACACACTATTTTAAAAATCCATATTTATCCATAAATATAAATAATAAAATCGTATATTAAGTACATTGGAGAGAAACATAATTAAGTAGTTAAAGGGTGACCGATAGCGTACATTAGTAATATAGTTAGAATTCTGTCCGTTTCTCTTTTTTAATACGACTCACGTAAAAACAACTAGTATTAACTTAATGTATAGATTAATGCATTAATTCAACGACAAAAAAGATATAATAATTGTATCACAGTGCTTTCCTGAGAAGGATTCTCGGTAATTTTTAAATTACAATTAAAATCAACACATTTTTAAATCGTATCGAACGCGTACGCTAACCAGTTCAATTTAAAAAAAAACACTACATGGTCCATCAAGTTCCCACTAAAACCTTCCTAAGCAAATTAAACAGGCGATATGCCTATGTACAGAAAAACAAATTAGTCATTTAGAAGTATTACAGGTTAAATTATTTATAGACGTAACATTGAAATTTTATAAAATGTGTAATTATAATCTTTATAAGACTCGATAATTATATTAGAGAAATAGGTAGGAGCCTTTATACCGGCTTTAAGTATATAAGTATTGAAAAGAGATCTCGTCATGCTAAGCACAGCACAATAAAGAACAAGCGTGATTACCGAATAATTTATAATCTATCGCCGATTGTCGTCATCATCACGGCCTGCCAGCTTCTCTGCAGATATACGATGACTGATTCTAAAAGGTAAAAAGCTAAAACATAGTCACTGTGACGGACGTACCACTATTGCATTGTGGTAGTATTCCGGTCGTCCACAGACATTCCACAATACCGCTTAATTACGGGATATTTTTTTTATTCTTCATAGCTTTTAGTGCTTGACCACAATTTCACTTAATGCTAAATGACGATGTGTTATAAGATGGTAAACGCGCTAAACCTAGAGGGAGTTGACTCTTAAAGGCAACTGTCGGAACACCCCAACAGGTGCTTCGGTACAGATTTTCAACTTGAGGATTTGTGCTCGCTAGGGGGGTTAGGAAAAGCTCTAACACTATGCATAATACTATACACCGGTTGATGCCGAAACCCAACACGCTTAAGAATACTCTATGGTCACGATTCTTTCAGACAAATTACCATGTCGTACTGCCCGTTCTATAAATCCAAAATTTTAAAGTACCATACGCCAAACGAGCTCATTTCATTAAAGCCTTTCACTAAAAAAAATACATTGATAACAGAAAAATTCAAATAAAACATTTAATATAACAGCGCGAATTAATTCATTTTGATATCGATAACAAGAATCGATATCTCGGCAACATTAATTGATATAATCCAACACTTGAGATAGTGACGCGACGCGTACTCGATACCTTTTAATTGGGTTTCATAGTTTGTACTCATGTATATGCTTGCGTGATAGTTTTTTGTGATGGTTACAGACACTATATTTAATTTATTGTAGTATGTGAACGTATATAGTTAATAATCAAATCATAATTAAATAAAAACTTAGAGCTACATAGATGATGTCAGCGATAAGTATAACTGATGTAATGTTATAGGGGGCAACCGAACAGGTGGGTCACCTGATGGTAAGTGATCACCGCCGTCCATAGACACTAGCAACACCAGGGGAGTCGCAAGTGCGTTGCCGGCCTTTTAAATAAGTGGGCCTCTGGCGCTCTCACTGACCGAACGAAACGCAACAGTGCAAGCACTGTTACTTCACGTCGGTTTTCCGTGAGAGGGTGATACTACCCCGAGCGAGCCGACCCATTCATGCTGAAACCAGTAATAGCTTCAGCGTAGCTCTACCACACCACATCGACTTCTTGATGATCGATACTATTAATACAAATATAAAAGTCTGTCCGTTATTACTGTTGTATATTGTATAGTGAGGATATAAATAAAAAAGTCAGTCTTACACGAACACTTATTTCATTCACAACATGACGCGCAGTCGGTCTCAACAAATTAATAGTTAAAAACAAGTTTAATCTCGTCAAATATTAGGGATGACATGTAAATAAGGATATAAATCAATTTCGCAATGGAGCACCAAAATTATGTTTTGAAGGTGCACCGTCCAACTGCTTCGATGCATGGCGTAAATGACAGAAACAGTTTATTGTGTTTTTTAAAGGCCTCTTATGTAGAATCTAGTTTTATCGTAAATTTAATTTGTGCCAGTGGCTATGATGTGTATTTGCAGGAAACTTCTAACCGATTACAATGATATCAGAACATAAATAGGACATAGGCTACTTTTTTATAACAATATCGAAGTTAAAATACGACCAGCTTAATATGTAGGTACCAATTTGTGTATTTTATAAATGCGAACGTTCTCATAGAAGCCTAATTATAATAGAAAGTTTAATTTACGTCTGGCAATGTAGGCGTAAATTAATTTACGTATTTTTCATATAATTTCGCAATCGTATTCGTGTCAATTATCGGTCACCGCAAATACAGTGAAAGTTTAAGTGACTCGCATCAATAGGTCACGTTTTGAGATCAGACAGTGTTTATCGAACCGCCTTCTGGTTTATGCATTGGTATGTTTATGGCCTCTTTCAATAATTTCTCAACATCCGGCTATCTTTGCTGTTCTTCCAACTTCATTTATAATTTGGTGAAATATCATATGATCGCTTTTACCATAAAACCTTATTAGAGAGGGTATTTAAAACGGCTTTATCCAGATCTTTCGAAATTCGTAGTACAGGCAGTAGAGGGTAAATGTTGACGCGTATGAATAGGCACACTTAACCGTACGTATGTGTCGCAAACTCCAGGTACTGCCCCGGGCTCCACGGACTTCAGTACTTTACAACTCGGCATCTACACGTTGAATCCATGGAACACTAGGAACTTCGTCTCTTGCTGAGTATGACTTGAACAACTACATCTCATTTTCTCTACTGACATTATTAATACCTACAAATTCAAATAGAAGCGTTTAAAACCGTTTTATCATGGTAGAATCTAATCAAATCTATAACCAATTTTTATATCGAGTATAGTTAGACATTTTATGTACCATCATGTAACAGAAGATGTTACAGTGTCTAGTTCCAACAATGTACATCGTTGTAGCTGAACTGCCTCTAAACATAATATCTAACTGTAACATTCTTAGTGACTATTCAGTTTTGATTAATCTTCTAGAAAATGTACCTGTCAAATGTCGTTTATCTCAGCTGAGTTAAGTCATAACTATCATAACATTTGAAGCGATGATGGCTCAGTTGGTAGTGTGTTCGGACACACCGTCGAAGGACATAGGTTCAAATCCTGGCAACTGATTCGGAGCTTTCGGTGAAGGATAACATCGTGATGAAACTATAGCATGGTGGTAAGGCTTTTTCGAAGTCTATTTGGCTAGCTATCACCCTCAAGTTGAAAATCTGTCGCCAAGCACCTGTTGTTATGTTCCGGCAGCTGCACTTGAGAGCCAGTCTCTCTTTAGGTTTAGCGTGACTACCATCTTAGATCACAACATCATTTAACATCAAATGAGATTATGGTCAAACGCTAACCTATAAAGTATTAAAAAAAATTAATAACTAAAATTTTTAAGCAATCTTTGTGGCTTAGTGAATTCGGGTGGATTGTAATATTTAATTTTACATACAATTCTTCTCGTTTTGATTAAATAAATAAGTGTTACATCATTGCGACATCTTCAAAGGAGTAATTAATATTTTTTTGCACTTTTCAGTGCACACATTGGGAAGCATTAGGGAGAGTTTTTCAACATAAACCTAAAAATAAATAATATATAATAATCTGGTAATAATATATAAATAAATAGTATATGAAATAAATAAGCAAAAAATACATACACAAATTAATTTGTTATATTAAATTTATAAAGTTACAAGTGTCTACAATTGATTTTCATGTATATTTAAAAGGACCAAGTCGCTGGTAAATGTTAATTTTAATTATACAATAATATTATGTACCGTTGATATATTACATATGAGTTGTAACAGCAGCATGAATATATTTAACTCCTCGGCTGATTTTTTAAGACCCAGATCTCAAAATGGAGGATTATGGTTTATTTTTTTTTTTCAAACTTCACGATATCGTACATTGTAAATTGCATGGTTTAGTAAAAAGAAGTTCATATAAATGAAAAAAGAATTTAATAATACATTTTACCTAAAAAATATAATTTTACAATAGATAATTTGTTATTTTTCAAAGTTTTGTGATAAATCAGGTATTTTTTCTAGCTTACGCTGCCAACAGTCTGTTACCCTATGGATGAGGTTAACATTTGATTGTATCGAATTCAAACTTTTATAGTATTGCACGGTGTAGGGGTTAAAAAAACCTATTGCATAATATATACAGCGTGATTTTCAATGCAGGATAATAATTTAAATTTTAAGTCTGTGTGACTTTTAGACTCAACTTAAACAGACTTGTAGATGATACATTTATTGTATTTATACTAGATTTTTATAAATACTTATTTACATACATTACATTTCTATAGATATACAATTAATGTTCGTTTTTATACATTTGAACTCAAAATTCTTGCGACCAAAACATCTTTAAAGTGTACCCATATAGGTATTTTTTTCAAGGAATTATTTTCATATCATTAATTTTACTATAACTCGTCACTAGATGGCGTTGTAGCACGACATTACTGTACCGTTCAATTAATCGTCTTGAATATTGGTATCAACTATTTATAAAAATAAAAATTACAACGCATAATATAGCAACAAAATAAAACATTTTACACGTGTAAAACCACGTTCAAAACTTGTAAAGAATGTAACCTATGGTTTAAGAAAAGTACACATGCAGAATGAGTCATTACTCTAATTTTATTTTAGGATTGAATTAATTTGGAAATTAGAAATTATAATTTTGTAGGAACAATAAAATATATTCTCTTGTTGAGCAGATTTTCTCCTGTGCTTTCCTGAACAGTTTCATTTCAACCCCTTCAAGTGAAAGGCTCAATAAATATTTATACAAACGACTATTGAACGTAGTTTGTACGTGTAACATGCCGTATCGTACCGTAATCGAGCCGCAAACGATCGTTACGTAGGCTATAACTCGACGCGGGGAAGGCACCGACGGCGCGCTTCCGCCGGAAGTCGACCCGACGGGATATCGGTCTTATATTGAATGAAACTAATAATTTTCTTATCTTGAAAGTCTGTATATTGTTATGTTTAATGATTTTGTAAGATCAACACCTTATAAAGCATGTATTCATGAAAGCTCGCTAGATCTCTTTTGTTTATTACCAAGCTTAGTGTAGATATTAGATAGAAGTGAGATCCAAAGAAACAAATTTTAATCGTAATTAGACTGACAGAATAAAACATAAGTGTTCTTGAACATCAACCAACAATAAGAAAAATAACTCTAAACAATAAATTCTATAAAGGGACCTTTTAAATGAATGTTTTTCTTATAACACGCGCAGTTATATTGTAAGAATACTGAACCATAATAATAATAACAGAAAGCACAAATTTAGATATCCCATATCCCATGAATAATTTATTCCCTCATATTAAATTAACTCGTAACATTAATACATTAATATTAAAGTTAACAATTATTAAAATTATCAATTACTATAGTTATTTAATACCCATTTTAGTCTAGTTTATATGTATACCATTCATTAATATTCTTTGTTAAATATTCAATTTAAGTACTATAATAACGCGTTGAAGTCTTTTATATGAGAACCTTAGAATATTTTTTTATATGTTATTATTATTAGTATTCGATAGGTATGATATAAGTGCTATATTATAACATAAAGATAGAGATTATGTTATAAATTAAATACATTTCTTTTTTGGCCTTTCACCTGTCACATTAAGTGATAGAATATATAAGAGAGAGCATTTTTATTGTAGAAACAACTTATTGGATTTAAATTATCTAGTTCCTTCCACATCTGCTTGATACACGTTTCTAACTTCAACCTGATTTTTATCTATAACATCGAATATTCATAAAAATGTATGATTTTATGAATTTTCTTTAGAATCTCCCTATGTTTAAAACATGACAGTAATTTTATTTGCATTAATTTAAATGTAATTAGCTTTTTCTATGTACCGTACATGTTATATTAAATTCCTTGTAAATATCATTATTTTAAGTCTCTTCAGTCATTTCTAGGAATCTACAATTACAATTAGAATCTATCATATAAATAGAAACAGGATTAAGTCATACGAGGTCCTAGTTACTCATATCTGTAATTTAAATACTAAAGAATTGTGAACAGAAAATGTCCAAGATCTTATTAAACATGGAAATTGAAGGAATCTCATAATCCAATGACATTTCTTAATTAGAGATTCTGATTTCCTAATAAGTTAATTACAATAATAACAAAATAATTATATGTATGAAATGAACTTACTGGATTGTAATCGATCCCGCCAGGCCATAGGGTTCGATACGAGGCCCTGGAATCCTGGCCAGTATAAAGGCTTGTGTTGTAGGTAATGTGCCATCCCCGCCGCTGCGGCCGCGAGCGACAACCTTGGGGTTAACAGCCCAGCACCAACATTAGTCCCGACGGCCGGCCGGGACAGTATGTGGTCGATGCCGTGAGGGTTGGGTGCCGGTGGAGGAGCCTCCGCCAGCGAACTCAGAGCAGCAAGCGGCGCTCCGAAACCGTGCTCCAAAACGCTTCTCGAGAGCGGCGGCGAACCACGCAGTTCCGACATTATCAATCACAACACCCCGTATATACAAAAGTCAAAACATTTATCTCACACGGACATAGTAACTCCGAACGAGCGGCCGCTCCCGCGACCCGACACCAAATGAAAAGCTTCGTAAGTGTTGCTTTTGAGCGCAAACAAAAAAAAACTGTAGAATAGAGCGAGCCGCGCGCCGCCCAGTCAATCTAAACCTTATATCTGTGACACCGCCCCTTTGCAAACGTTACAGTCGAAATATACCTGTCTCTCTCCGAATCGAGGAAGAGCGATAAGGACGAAAGATGTGTGGTGTTAACACGAGAGCGTAGATTTAACGAATCGCTATTTAATGGCGCTTCTTGTCTCTTTATAATTAAGTCGGGTGCAGTTTTTGCGGTGCTCCCCCCCGCCCTGAGCCCGCGTGCGTCGCACCGCCCGCCTCTTTCCGCCGTCGTCCGCAATTGTGCTTAACTATTGTGTACGGAATAATAAAGCAACGTGGCCGAACGGATGCGCGTACGAATTAGTTAGTTGACTTTCACAAGACTTTATCAAATACAAAAGTAATAAAATTAAACGAATAGTTATATCTACAATTTACGAACTGTTTGTTGTCATTAATCAATGTACTTATATTTTTAGTCAATTTATTATTGAACAATAAAAATATTAAATGTCATTAATAATGAAATATATACATTTTTAGTTTTAATAAATTTATATAATTTACTATTTGTAATAATAATTTTGATTTAAATATAATTTATAAAAATATTTGTTTTATTATCTACATTAGGAAATTTAATAATATCTTAAAAATACGTCCATATTAATAATATATATTAGGAATAGAAAGTGTTCATGAATGATAAAGCTTCGATGATGTTACAAAGTTAAACATATCTCTAAGCGTTCCCCATTCGATTGAGTAAGCGAAGCACAATACTCCGGAAGGACCCGGTCGTTTGTCGTTACATAATTTATGTGACAAATATTTTATTAATTGACATTGCCATGTGAATAGCACTCGATGCACCGAGGAAATAAAACACCCATAGAATTAACTGCTACATCTGCCGATGGGGCCCAAAAGATGCTGTTAAACGGTCTAAATTTAATTGTTTGCCTCGTTTATGGATAATCAGTTTTATTTATTCATTCCTTTTTTTTATTACTCAATTTAATACACAATTTAACAATAGATTTTGAACGTTTATAAATTAAGTATTGAATGTAATAAATTAAATAAACTAGAACAAATAATTTGAATTATTGTCAGTAATCTTTTATATATAAACATGTACTGGGAAAACAGTTAAGAACATCTTAATCTTTTGTTTCGCAGTCTATTGTCTTTTTTTGTTTAGCAGATATTGATGAGCTTTAGGCTTTTCAATATATATTTTTAAAAAGTTCGTTTTCGTTCTTAGTATTGAAACTTGAAAAAAATATGAGTTTTAATCGAATTTAAATTATAGTACGTGGCATTTATGTTCCACTTGATTACGACTACCATGCATCAAGTAGAACAGTGCAAGTGCAAGTAGTTGCGCACTAGGTGTATTGTGTTACGGAATCATTCAGTACGTATCCAGTAAGTACCCCTTACTTACTGTTAGAAATCTGTGATAGAATCACGACTACACTTTAATCCATCACAGTTACTCTCTTTTAGTTTGTAAAGTTTCGGGGTTAGCAATTGCATTGCAACTGTCTGCCGTGCAGCGGTGACTGACGATAGATTGTAATTATATCGATGGCATTAGTCACCATATGTCATTCTACAATTTAAAAAATCGAATAACATGCTAACTATAAGGTACTACAAGTGAACATAAAAGTTCTCTCAGTACAATCTTTTCTTTCACATAAGTTTTTAGCTTTTTCTGGCCGCTCACACTGAGAAGTCATTTTCTTTCTACATGTAGGTATATATTGGTCACGATTTAAGCAAACTCGAATACCTTACCAGCCTACTATCGTTTTTTTATAGGAGACTCAACATGAAAATCAGCATATAATAAAGCAACGATGTTAGGCCATTTTCAGACATACAAAGAGTAAGCATACCACTAATATATATACATGAAATAATTATATCCTCATATAGGACTAATTATCGCATACAAAATATGTAGTGCAAGCCGTATTCAGATCAAGTACACCACAACCGTCATTAAGTTACCTACAGAAAATAGTGGACGAGTTATGTTGAACTATACCAATTAAAATATCCAAATCTCTTCTTGTGCACTTGATCCCGAGAAACGCTAGTAATCAATTTTGCATGCCTCTGCTATCCACTTTGAGAAGGTGCCTTTTAACCATTCTTCTAAGCCTTCTTTCTAAATTTTGTCGTGTTTTTCTTCCTCAATATTTTTTAGGTAGTTTTCTTCATCCCAGTTCTAGGCTCATCCGATCCTCTCACCGTAATCTTTCTGGAATTTTTTGAAACAGGCTTCCTTCCTCAGTAATTTTGAAGGAACTCTTCTTCCTCCTCAATTTCTTAATTAAGTTTTATTCCTCAGGTTCAGAAGTGAGCCTTTACGGTTTGATTTTTATAGTGAACAAACATGACCTGGGGTTTATGAAGTAATTGACGATCACAAAGAACATACTCTCCTCCTCCTCCTCCTTCCCAAGTCTTTTTTGGTACCTACACCTGTACTAGGGCTACCGGTACAGTATATAGTCAGTATCATTGGGAAGTACCTATTACTGCATTACAAAGTTTATTGTATTTAGATTTTTTTAATTACCCAAGAAAATAACTTATTATTAAAATAAGTATGTTATCAAATAATAATAAACATGATTCAATTTCATGTAATCTTTCTTTTAAAAAATAACAAAAATAGCTTATTATAAATACGTGCCTCAAACTATTTGTTAGGGGTTAACTGAGAAACACAACTCTAAAACCGACATTTTCACCATTCAAAACGGAACAAATAATTTTTTTTTACCATTTTAATTTAAAAAAACTTCTAACCATTCATAATGTGTTTATTGACGTATATTATACCGTCGCATTTATTAGGGGAAGTCGAAATTTAATCTAAAGTTAATACTTTTATATTGGGGAATTCAAAACAGGTAATAAAAATACAATCTGTGGTAATTTTTTGGATCATCTCTCTTCACGACGTATCACAATTGTGGTAGGCACATTGCGGCGAATCACAAAGTTTCATATTATTAATTTGAATATCTTGCGTTTATAATTGGAATATATCTCCTAATACTTATAAGTTTTGTGCCCTTTAGTTTGACACATCGTCGTACTAGTAAGTATACATAAATACCTGTTTTAAAACATTTTTATCACCCTAATATGCTTGGGCTGTTAGGTTTAGTAGTAAAGTTATTAATATTGCCTACTATGTCACAATGATAATTTTCTTTCCTTACATATTACAAAAATCAACATCTTTCCATCTATTTGTCTGTTCATTTATGTGGGTTTAAGTCTCGACAATCACAGAATCTACATAGATGATTATTCTAAGAAGTACCAAATGTCTCTGTTATTTAATACACACATTGTAACAATATTTTAATTCTAAAATCCGTTACAAATAACCGAAATAAAATAGATAGATATTTATCTAAAATGAGATCAATTATATCCATTTGTCGAAATGTTGAAACGGATAATAAAAGAAATGCGCAAACACGACAGAGGTCGCTCCAGCGCGTCGCTTTGTGCCTCAGACCGGATGTAACATAATACGCGGTGCGGTCTGTGTACACGGTAAACTGAAATCGTGTGGTCGTACTGTTGGCACCGCTGGAATCAGTTTTTTTAATCAAGCTTAGCAAAATATAAATGGCATGCAACTGGTTACGTCATTCGCTGATATTGTCTTTAAAAATAAATAGTTTTCTGAGTTAAACAAAGTATTGTGGTTTATGTCCTTGGGTATTTCTAAAACGTAAACATATTCAACGCGATGATGGTTCATTGTTTGCCGGTCTGAACAACATGCTATTCCACATAGGTTGAAATCCTGCAGTAAGCCAGAACTTTCGGTAAAAGAAAATAAAAGCGTACCACGTTGGCCGGATTATTTTAATGCCCAGATGGTCAGCTACCTTCTAGTTGAAAGTTTGTCGTTAAGCAGTTATATGAGTGTTCGAGAAGCTGCATTATAAGTCTAGTAATCTTAGGCCCCATCACTATTTAATATCAGATGAGATTGTGTTAAAAAGATGTTAAGGATGCCTCACGATGAGAATGGCTTATACAGCGAATATCAGAAGATTCTTCTATCTTAACAGTGGTTGGTGGCTAGCACAACGGATACTATAAATTACTATACCATAATATTTATTGTCTTAGCTCATTTAAAAATATTAGAATTATGAAGATAAGATAAAATTTATTCATAAAAAGTTATATCACTTAATTAATCAAATTCACTAAAAAATAACAATGTTTTTAGAGTCTATTGAAAAATAATTATAAATTCAATGAAGATTTGAATATTTCATAACATATTTTTGTGTCGCAAATGATTAAAATATATATTTGCATTATGCATTGTGTAGAGTAATTTTTAAAACTTTATTGATTTTTGAAATTTTATGTGGTAGGTCACTTTAAAGAATCTATGTTGTAAAATAAAATATTTTGCGATAACGTACATATGAACGTAGCTAGCAGTAACACCACACCCCATTTCCCTTGAACGCCGACCGGCCATTCATCCCCACATCAATTAGTCCGACACCTCTGCTTTGTACGGATTTTATCAGCTTATTATGCACATTTGACTGATGGTGTCGAACACGCACTCTTTTGAACTTTACTGCCTACATAATAAGGATCATTCGAATAACACTAAAAGATTTTAGTGGAGAATTTATTGGTGATAAACATTTCATATGAACTGGATTGTAAAAGTGTTTATATTTTTATGATTATCCCGGTTATTCGTTCGACTATCAAGGATATTTGGATGTCGGTCAATGAGATTATTCGAAGTCCTTGTAAAATCCGCGTCCGGCTATTTGTAAACTTTAATTAATAACAATAATACTCTTAAAAAATACAAATAACCTTAGCAATTTACCGTTTTATAGTTAGGTTAGAGTAGAGAATAAACTTTATGAAAAATGCTACATTCTAAATAAGTGTTTTAAGAAACAAATTCGATTATTTTTGTTCATTGCTTAAATACAAACAAATGAGTTACAAGTAAGATACTACCCAAAGTGTAAAGATATGTGTAATTTATATTATAATAATTTGGTACCTTGCATAATCGTCTGAACCGGTAATGTGTGATGAAAATCAGCTAAGTATGTAGACAACGCAGGTGCAAATCGGCGTCCACGCACTTCAATCGTATGTATATAGTAGGTATATGTCTGTGATAATGTAATATTGTACAATTTCAAATAAAATAAATTATTATATTTATTACCTTTTGTTCCCGATGTCTTCAAAATAAAACTACTCATAAGCCACCTATTTTAAAATTGTCATACTAATTAAAAAAAACATTCCGCGCGCGTATAGTGCGTGTAACTCTCATGAATGGTCTAGGTACATTCTACGCATTGGGAGCAATTAAACATTTATTTCTATTACATACTTGCTAAGGCTCCACTCACTTGGTTTACAAAATGATTTACAATAAAAAAGGTATATACAATGATTGATTTAAAAATTACATTATTTAATTCTAAGTGCTCACTATGTATTGAAGAATCTCTTTTTAGACGTTTTTTTTATTACTTAAGGAATGAAGCCAAATGAAATGCCGTAGAAGAGTAATGTATTTAATTACGATGACGTAATTATTTAATTTAATTTTATCATTAATGTTCGGCTGTCCTGGGAAAAAAAAGGCACCTGTGACAGAGAAGTTGAGGAGTAATAGGTAAGCATGGTACGAGTATATTATGAGAAGAGATGCCAGTCATGTAAAAAGAAAAGTTTTGAGTTTGAAAATGGACGGCTATAGCGGTAAAGGAAAACCAAAAAAGGTTTGGATGGATTGTGTGAAAAATTATATGTGTATAAAAGGTGTGAATACTGAAATGACGTTTGTCAGGGGAGAGTGGAAAAGGTAAACATGTTGTGACGACCCTACTTAGGTGGGATAAGGGTAAGACGATGATGATGTCCTGCAATCGCAGTTTAACATATGCGAAAGTGGTCATTGTGTTTTAAATATAAAAGTTACATTTATGATACTGGCGATATTTTTAATTTGTTACCTATTGAATTATAACTCGCATCATATTGGTTAATATTTAATACTTTACGTAAAATATAGCAACATAATATATTGTTAGTAATCTTATGGCTGCTTAATTTATGTTTGCCTCAACTGGATTCAACTTTTAAAATATTCCTTTGAGCTAAAAATATCCGAAGGTAATAAGTCACGAGTAATTTCAAGATTATATCCATATAATGTCATTGTTAGTAATTTTATAGAATCTACCTAGAAAACAGAACGAAATTACTTAGAATTTAGTGATAACATCAAGCAAGTAATAAAATTTACCCAAATTTTGGAGGTAACACAGCAATAACCTCACGCACGGCTTTCGAAAGTTTATAACACACTTGGCGGCCAATTGAAACAATGTTGATTTTAGCAAACGCACGAGCTATTATTGCTAATATATATTCAGCACTATCTCTTTTTGTAACGCAGTTGATATAATTCTTTAATCAGTGTTCGTGACAATCAAACAAATATTTATTTCAAATAAATGTATTAAT
Source organism: Antheraea assamensis (assembly GCA_035772565.1). Lineage (NCBI taxonomy): Eukaryota > Metazoa > Arthropoda > Insecta > Lepidoptera > Saturniidae > Antheraea > Antheraea assamensis. The sequence continues at coordinate 4,753,400 of JAQQSE010000045.1, forward strand.
CTATTATATGGTACCATGCTTCAGAGACAAGAGTGCGACTTATATTTTACATAAATAAAATGTATAAGCACTAGGTTCTTATATAATTTATTACAGTTATTACAAAGGAAGTACAAAGATCCTGACTTCAGGGACACGTTTTATTTGTATGGATGGCATTTTTCATCAACTGCGTTTCCATGGAAAGCGTATGTTATTTACAATAATGCAATTGATAGAATAATAAGAATATAATTATTATAGAACTATTTTTTTTTATAAATTCTAAGTATTTATTCGTTAATTTGTTTTACTTTTAATTACTATTTTAATTTAATTTACTTTTTTACGACATTGTTACTGAAGACAAGAGACAAGAGAAGACACGTAACAAAACAGATATGTATATCTAGCAAATCCTCACCAATTATATTAAAAAAAATCATATAAACAGGTTTTCAGGTTATAAGCACACTAACAGACAAACAGACGTTTTCTTTAATCAAATCAAAAACATAAATACCTAATTCAGTTTAAGTCCATTGTTCACATACTGATCTGATATAATACCCTATTAACACCAAAACTCACTTGACATGCCGCTTAAAGTTACAGTCCGGAAAATCGGTAATATGCTTTGGGACGTTGTTGTAAAATATAACATTGTTACTGGTTTTATTGATTCTGAAACATGGGAAGACCAATTTGTCCCAGTTTCTTCTTCTTTTTCTTACCCTTACTCCACCTAAGTGGGGGACCATACAACATGGTTGTAATGTTGTGATGTATGATTTGCCTTAATTTTTACGATCGGCCGCGCGCACCTTTCTTCAACCCTCCTTGGGATTATTTTGTAGTACCATGGTTTTTGTTAGAACTTAGAAGTATAGTAGTCAGGAAGAAATTGAAAGCACTGTTGTGATGGTTGTAGCGAAGATCACATGCTGATATATAACACTCATGTAGGTACGATAACTTTGTGCAAGTCACCACCACCACAGCCAGAATGCGGCGTTGCTACTCCCACGCAGCACCTTTTCTGTGATGTTAACATCGAGTACCCTCGCACAAGGTTTCCGTCTACCTCTGCTGTTCACGAAAGTGGTCTTACCTGAGTAGTTCCGTTTCTGTGATGCCGCCGCCGAGTAACCATGTACACGGTTTCATCTGATGCCGATGTTTACCAACTTCGCCCTGTTCCCGTAGTTTCGTGACGTCGCCGCCGAGTACCGAGTTTGTAGTATTTAAATAACGCCGGTCCTTTACGAAATCCAGCTTTCCAAAGTTTTCACGGACATGCATTAAATTATCAAGAATGTATTGAGAGGCCATAGTTAAGGTACCGAATTCCGGGATATGGTATGTAAGGATAGAAATAGATTATTGTGTCCAGTGCTTCTTTTACACTTAGCGCTAAATATTTCTGTGACATACGTTTCTAGTATGTTATTTCTTAAAAACAGTGTTACGCCTTTTGTGCTAGTTTAAGGAGGGCTTGAAAATCAAATAACCTAAATTAACACAAACCTAAGCACAATAAAAAAATATACAATAGGGGATCAAAAAAGACCGATTCGCAATTGAAAAATGTAATTAGTGCAAAGACTGGAGTGACCCCATCCATTGGCTGAAATATTCTCACGTGTTTTTGTCGAGCCGATTTCAGTCCAAACGAGTTTTCGAGTGAAGTCGTATTAGTTTTTACCACAATTCGATACAGTTAATGCCGCTTGGTATTCAATTGAGATAACTATGATTTTGTGTACGAAATATCATGGATTCGTATGGATTAGTCTTTTAAATATAAATGTTTGACGTGAATTCAAATTTTAGACTTTGGGACATCACAATCGTCTACGACATCGCGGCGAATCGCCATTCTGGTTTGCTTAGTATAGTCGCGATCCAGTATAAGCTGATGCATATTCAATAATCAAATGGGGTACTAAGGTATTTGTACTGTAGGTATATATATCACCGCGTATAGGATTGTACAGTGGCATAGTAGTGGCGATTGACGATGATTTGTAGATATCATGATGGTCACAGCCCTTTGTTGAATCTTCACCACTTTGTTATACTATAGCAAACCTGTTGAGGTAACTATGGTTGACTCGTGCGCTTTTCAATCTTAGCGTACCTTAACATCCCATGATCAGAAAGGTAGCTTAGTTCTTCAACACAATATCTTCAGTCTGTATCCATCGTATACAGTTGAGTATAGCTTGTATTGCACGCCATTGCCAATCTATATAAGATAATTTTTATCCGAGATCTTCCTACCATCTTCACTATATCGTCAACCTATCCCATCAGCGACTTACTCACGTTTTTGTGATTAGTTCTCCACTCCAATACGGTATCATTCTTACATGTTGCATTTAAAGGAAACTAGTCATGTTCCAATCATAGTCTACGAAACAATGAAAACCTGAAAATATTATAATTAAACTGGAATCCAACAGGGTTTATAAACTAATACATTATGTCAAACTTTTCTATACCTACATATCTATATTTGATGTGACCAACAATAAAATTCAAATTTCTTGTCTAAAGAATACTCCCAGCACTGTTATGACTGAGTTAGCTATCTCTAGATGTTTTCATGACTTCTTAAATCTAAAAACAAAGGAACAACAGATTCAACTTCTGCTATTAACCGGAGTATTCGATAAAACCAAAGACCGTCATGAAATCATATCACGATGTTAGGGCTTTTCCTAGTACCCGCCTGGCTAGCTGTTATACTGTAGTTGAAACTCTATAGCCAAGCAGCCTGTAGGTATTCCGGCAGCTACATTTGAGAGCCCTTCCCCCCTCCACAAGCAAAATTGTAGTCAAATATATAAAGTATAAGTTCCTACAATTCTTATTTAGTCGATTATATTATCTTGCAATATTTAAATTAAATGATTAAATAAGTAGTTATGCCTTTAATAATGCTAAACAAAGTACAATCGAAAGGTCCCTCAGCCCTCGCTAAAGGGATCCGTAATTCAATTATTTAGGGTCCCGCGTGAGTTGTAAGCGACACTCACCCCATCTATTGCCAGCTAAACGTAATTATAACGCGCCATTTACTTTCAGTTTTGAAAACATCAACTAAATTAAATCGGTTATTTGATTATTAGAGAATGCCGCGGATATTCTGATCTATGATTTCATTGTTTATAGAATTTAATAGTGTTTTCGACTTGAAATCGATATTTAAAGGGTATTTAGTACTCACCTTAGTCGCTACTCCAAAATTGTTAATTTGTAGTCTAAATCAAATGTTTAAAAACCTATTGGAATTGAGTTAACTTTATAACGTTCCTGCCATGAACATATGGAGTGGCAACCTAAAAAGATTTCCTAGTTTTTTCTCAAGGCCATGATATGATATTCTCTTAAACTAAATTTAACTACTCTCTTCAAAGTTGATAGAAGTTATACCACTTGTTTCAGAGTTGCCTGTAGCAATGATGACCACTTCTTAGCATACTATACTATACACTACTTTAGCAAAAAAAGGAGTTCATACTTCACCTAATGGCGTGTTTTCGCATCGTGTTAAGTATATCTCCAACCGGGTTACCACAAACATGGATACCTTAATAAACTCATAATAGTGAGTCGTTTATGTCATCTTGCGGAATCAGCCCAAATATATTCAGCAGCTAAGATCCTCGCTGGCTGGCATGATAGCGACGACTGGTGATCGATTACCGACTTGAATAGTCACTGTTATGTTTATTTTGCTTTGTAGGTACTTACCATCAGCTTAGTACCGCTTATCTTTATATATAACTCATTCTTAACAATACAAAGGGATTATATTCAAGTTGGAATACGATCTTGCATAAGTTTAAGAGATATAAGAGATTAGAGTGCTTCAGGGAGCGCAATATTGAAAATTATAGTGCGTTATAACGACTGATTTAATATTTCTAAATTGACAAAAGATTTTTCGACCGTTTCATTGACATTTTCGCTACAAAATAAACTAACGCATCTCAGTTGGTCTCCGTAAAAGATGACATTCGAGAGAACTACATAGAACTACAAGAAAAAATAATTTGGTCAAAATCCTATTATTTCATATTTTCAATGAGAAACTTCATTACCCTTTCATGTGAAAACGACTTAACGGTTTGTTATCAAACTTTATAATAGTATAGTATAAATAAATCGCGGCAGGCCCAAAAAACGTTGTCTGAACGTTGTGATGGTGAACATGAAGGAGAATGACCTCACAGAAAAGGATGCCAATGACCGGGCAAAGTGGAGAAAGCTATGTAGGAAAGCGGCCCCTGTCACCAAGCCGGGAAAACGCTAGGCAGAAGAAGAAGAAGTATCAAATATAGGACTTAAATTAGTCAAAATCTTATGCTAAGTGTCAAGAAAGTGGAAAATAGTCCATCCATCTCAGAGCCATAACGGCTTGCAGTACATAAACCACTAGACTTACAGGAAGATAATACTCATATGATGTTATAATTTAAATAAATTAAAACGCAGACGAAGACGCGGGCGCCTGTTAGTAGTAAATGAAATATTTTAGAGTATTTATCGTATCTTATAATAGACTCTCATGATCTTCATAGACGTGTGTGCTCATGGTTCAATGCATTATTGTCGTGGTAATGATAATTATCGTCAACTGTAATCGACATTACAAGTAGAATTGTTAACAAAGGAAATTAAAAATTACGACTGCAATAACAATGAAACTTTCGTTACTTATGAACAAGTACTTCAGTTGAGCATTGGTAAATAAGAAAATATTTTTATCCGCCTCTCTTTTTTGATTCACAGATATCTTAGTTGAAAAGTAGTTTATGTAACTCACATAAAAAAAGGAATAAACGACACCTTTTATGTTAAAATGTACCTAGTCGTTTAGGCTACTAGGCGTGTTAAAGAAATAGCCTCGAAAAACATCGTCTACCTTTTGCACAAAAATTCTAGAAATATTTTGGGTACTTCCTATGCATCCAGTTTTTTCGGAAAGTATGAAAAATGTTTTCTTGCTTGTCGTGTCAGTATCGAAATATGTCCCCAAGCACCTAAACATATATTCTGGCTGCTGCACTTGAGTAACAATCACCCTCTAACATTAGCGTCTTTAAAATCCACATCATCATTTAAAATCAAGTGTAAAAGTGTAACATGCACTAGTCGCTTTAAAAAGATGTGCTCATGATTAAATTCACCTTATCATTTAGAATGTAAAGTATACAGGTTGTTGTATAAGTAGGAGAGAAAGAAAAAAGCAAGACTAGACGTAAGATGAAGAGGTGATAATCAAAATAACTTGAGCCAGGTTGTGTTTGATCTAAGTAGAGTGTAATTAAGTGCAATGAAGGTGGAGAGCGGTAAAGTGACGTGGAACAGCCGCGGCGAGTACAATAAACACGGCGCCCCAGGTGTGCCGGTATTGGAAAACTTGCTCACTTAACGAACGTGCTAGGCCGGACGGTCATGGTGCGAATTTGCTTCGATATCGATAGAGTATTAAAAAATATATATAAATTAGCTTAACTTATGTTTATAGATATTTTTATTAACTAATTTAAAAGTTAAAGAGGTAAATTTCATTTGTTCAACATATGATTATGAATGGAGAAAGAATGGTAAAATATACTACATAGCATGTAATAAGCCATGGAGGTACACAGAAGTGAATGACAAATATTGATAAAATAACAAATAAAACTGTACGTGTAAACTTTACGCGTATTTAAATTGCTACTTCTTTGGATTGAATAGCGTATATTTAATAGTATAATATACTTAGAGTGCACGTCTAAAGAAGTTTTACTTCATTGTTTAAAAGCAAAATTAAAAGATCAAATTCAAGACTCAACACTAAATAAGCATCCCGCAGTTTAGCTCTCCTTTGATTTTTATAGTTTTGGTCTAGTCATATATAACTTAGAATATATGAGCGTAACCAGTATTTTATATATATTATAAATATATATATATAATGAGTATAAATATATAATAAGGTCTAGAGCACGCTTTCACTTCTTTTAATTACTCCACACAACCCACGCTGCGCTGTACAGGACTTTCGCATTTTTTATACGTTCTCGCAAGGGCATTACTTTATGATCTATAGTTTTGTATAGCCGTTGCTTCGCTTTTAAGTTAGACAACCTATAATCTTCCTCGATAAATAGACTGTAAGATACAAAAAGAACTTTACAAATGTGACTTGTAATTCCAGAGTTTCAAGTAGTCCGTTTTAGATTAGGTAAGTTGTATTTAAACAAAAACAAAAATATTTTTTCCGATTATCTATGGACGTCAAAACTACCATCGTTTCGGAAAATATTCCTCTAGAAGAGCCGGCAACAAACTCGATAGGGTTTATCTCCTCTAATATATAGGGATTGTTCGCAATTGTTTATTATTATTTTTAGTCTATGTACGCAGTAATTTCCAGACTTCCCTATCGATCGCTCACTTAACTATTCACTTTATAATTAATTATCTCTTATAAAATGTACTTTAGGATCTTATTTTAAAAATCAACACCTAAATAAATATTATTAGTCTAAGTCTAAAATATCGACAAACTTTGTAAACTGCCCGTGTACCATCACTAAAGTAAAGCTTGCTACAATAGGTAAACATTTATTTGATGCCGTGTCGAATGATCGTGAAACACCTTCGGCTTTCGGCGTCGCGTCGTTCCTTGTGCCGTGTAGAGCCGAACGGGCCGAATTAAAAACAATAAATTCTGCCACCCCCGATACAAATGAATCGTTCAAGTTCGCGATTAAAAAAGTTCAACCTGTTTATTATTTATTGGTTTATATTTATTTTTAAATTATCCATTTAAAATTTATTGTCTCAATAATTTCGTTTTTTTTTTCTGCCATTATTTATACGCTAGCCTAAATTAAATTTCACGATATTTTTTTCTGTAAAATTATGTAATTAGATGTTTCTATGAGACTTTGTTTACTTTACAATATTTATTGTTTTATGAATATTTGTTTATTGAACATTTTTCATTTGGGCCATAGGTACAAAAATTCTCTTAAAGTGTTCTATATCTAAATTCAACACAAAATATAACAAGTATTAAAAAGTTTCAAGCAATGAAAAACAAAATATGATAACAATAAGTTTACAACTAAACTTGTATTTAGCCGTAAACGCCTTATAATAAGAAATAGCAATTAACGCAAACAAAAGTTACAACGAGACGGGGCAGAAAGTATTAAATCAGCAGAGTGGTAGGTAGTTCGCTCGGACTTGTTACCAACACTAAATGTTAACTGTTTGACCGCGGACCGTTGTTTATCGCGTCCCCGTCGCATTTGTAACGTTCTCACACAAACTTGGAACAAATTATTGTAAAGGCCGGTCCACAACATGTTAATTACTAGAGATAGTAATTATTACACTAAGTAATAATATTATGGATTATTTCTACGCAACGGGTAACGAATTATATTAAGGTATCATTATTCTGCTTTTATTTATTCGTTACCCGTTATTATTATTGATAACTAGTTAACGGCAACGACTGCGCACTTGTGTACTAGTGAAGAAAAAGAGGTCAAATCTTCACTTTACAGTAGGTACCTAAATGTAATTAAATAAAATGGCTGTTGAACAACTGATTATTAACGCGGTCAATATTTTTGAAGAACTCCCTATTGTCTTCTGTCTCACTCACCCACTCACTTCTTAAATGATTTTTTTCACTTTACCCTATAATTTTTCAAACATTTTATTTCTTACAAACCTTGTTATGACAATTACAAATGCCACAAAAATTTTTTTAACCAAATAGCCACGATATAGCCACCAAATAGCAACCAGCGATATATATATATATGGAAACTGAACTTTTTATTTATATTAACTGATATTGGTAAGTTGTGTTAATGCAACGTGCGAACAAGCAAGCGTTGTATAACAACCAATAGGTGTAAGACGAGAGCACGTAAGAGAGTAATGAGAAAGACTAGAGAGAAGTAAAAAAGAGTTACGTAACTCAAGAGTTATTACACGGTTAACGTACATTTATTCCATTATCATGTTATATTACGCTACAACTTACCCAACAGCAGAATTACTAATAACTGTTTATGAGAAGAAACAGTTTTTGATACAATTTTTTTTATATAAAATTCAGCTGCTATTACCGATGTTTGTACAAATCTTAAACATAATGGTGGCCCATCCGTAAAGTCTTCGGTCGAATTTAATAGTACAACATTCGAAGAAATCAAAGAATAACGACATCAAACTGATACGGCATACTGGAAAGGAAAAATACCTCATGATACTGAAGTCTTTTTTTGCTTTAACTAAATAGTCAATGAAGTTATTTATATATATTTTACGATTAGATAATGGCAGATTATGTCAATTTACGTCGAACGTCAGAAAAAACAATGTTTCCTTCAAAAAATACTAAACTACACGGAGACTTTATCGACATTAGTTTATTCATTTCTCCGCTAGAGGCGTTACTAGTGAACGAAATTTTTAATTTCGATGGCTTGTTTACTAATAGTTAACAACCAAATAAAGAATATTTCCATTAACACCATATTCGGTTTGTCATTTAGTGAGTGATCTTTGTGTAACAGAAACTGGTTACCACAAGGTACTTATATTTACATAAATAAATAGGGTATAATATTTAACTAATACGATTTTCATTCATATTAAGCAATCACGTGAAACAGGATAATCATAATAATATTTACCATTACGCTGTTTCTTTTAGAGTAGGCAGAAAACTGTAACATTGATTATAACATCCAATGTACAATTTGTAACCGAAATGTCCTTGACATTTTTTTTCTCAGTCATTCGCTTATAATGATTGAGAAAATATGATATAAATTCCAAAACAAATGATATGATAAATAAAGTACGCCAGATATAGATATTTACACTTAAACGTATTGTAATGTAATTAAACAATTACAGTATTATATCAATTTTACTAAAAACATCTGTATTTAAACACATTTACGTATTGACTTAGTAAATGTTTGATAATTTCGAACCCGCACGTATAATCCTCGGTAGTATAGTGGTAAGTATCCCCGCCTGTCACGCGGGAGACCGGGGTTCGATTCCCCGCCGGGGAGGTTCTTTTTTTATAATGATTCTTCTGGTTTTTACTTTTTAAATAAAATTGAAGCCAAAAAAAGCTTTTTCGATTTAAAATTGTACTCGGAAGGTATTGTTATTTTTAAAAGTAGATTTAAAAAATGTATGGAAAAACTCGTGGTCATTTCAACTTATTTAATCTAGTTTAGGATAAAGATTCCAACAAGCCTTTCGGTATGACTCGGTCGCATGAATGGCGCTGTGAATTTAAGCGGGCGAGTTCACGCTAACGGTTGTTGTGGTTCGAATCCCATATAGGAAAATTATTTCATCAATATGCATGTAAAGTGCCCCGTGACACAGGTCGTGGCGATTAATGCTAGAAATATCTTAAAAAAATGTACAAATAGCAACTCTAAAATAAGAACGACCATACGCCAGGACATGTCAAGCCAGACATGAGTATTTTGTCATTTAGTTCTACGATACTTAATACTTCACAGTAGCCGTAAGATGCTTTGACAGTTTCTTGTAGTTTTATGTACCTAATAGTATTTTTTTCGTGGACTATATGCGAATGCAATCATATACCATAAGAAATATACGAGTATAGTGCATATCCTGTTTTGTTACCACTACCCAAAATTGAACTTCAGATCCATCAGTCATTGTTCTTTGCCTAGATTCCATTGGAAAATAATCCTAGTTACGTCAAGAACAAATATCCGGCTAACAAGGAAATAATACATTTCAGCTTAGAAAAGCAGAGCTTATCTTATTATCTCGTTATAAAACGAAATGAGAAAAAAGAGAAACTTTATTCAATTTATATAATGTTATAAATAATTTTATTCAACATATTGTATTCTTATAAATAAATAAATATTATAGTAAAGCTTGATTAACATAGATCGACAGAAAAAGCAATTAACCATAATTTTTGGACATTTATCATAAAGAAAACTCATAATTATCCACTAATAAAGTGTTTATAACAGCAATAAGAATATATTTAACTGCTGTACCTACATTTTTTTTTTGTTTGTCTATGTTAACAAAGCATTGCTTTATCTTTTTATTTACTGTATTGTATTAAAAGAATACAATTTCTTGAATGGAACTATTTATAACCGAAATATTGATTTTTTACTAATGGTTCAATTCCAGTTCATTATTTGTTCTTTCAAGTTGAAATGTTAAAGAAAACGAATTATATATTTTCACTTATACATTTATATTGTTTAAACTAAAATAGAGAGCAGTGAAAATTTATTTTAATGTTTGATAGATGTGATTAAAGAAAAAAAATCGCATCGTCTGTGGGAGAACTCAGTTAAATTCCAATTTGTTAACCGATTAACAATATTACAATAAAGAAATAATACTCTAGTGTTTAATATAGTTTCAAAACATGAATCTCAAATCTTGAAATATTTGTGGAAGTTCAGGAAAGGTTTAAACGGCGAAAAACATAAATAATAAGTAAAGGAAAATACAACAAAGACAATTTAATTTTCAAATAGAAAATGTGCCTAGCTATGAAACATTTGATGGCTTTTGTCACTTTGAAAATAAAAAATTGTCATTCGTTAATCAAATATTTATAGGTACGTTCAAAAATTGTTCTATTTCATAGCAGTAGTATGAGGTTCGATCTCTTTGGTCTGTTTTGTTGGAATAAAAAAACAATTCTGTTTCAGAAATAAAAATAATACATGAGACAGCTTTAAATTGATTAAGTGCATAACTGTGTTGCATTTATAATGTAAATAAAAATTTTGTATTATGTTTTGACCACATTCTTGATTCTAGACAAATTTATGTAAGTGATACGAAGTTCATCGGGTTACCTAGTAATACAATAAATATATTTAAATTCTATGATTAAGTGGGAAATGAGATGTACACTTAATATGATCTTACCCAAATTCGAATTACATATGTATTTTGTAATTACGTATACAGAGGCATTACAGTCGCTGCTTCGTAACACTTTACTATACAGCTATATTATTTATCAGCATAAATAAATTGAATTTAGCATTTTTCAACCGATATTTAACCACAACTGATATATCTTTGTACATAAAAAATCTGTGATTAGGATATTTTCTCACTATGTTTTTCGTCACCGTCAGTAATAAAAACAAATTTATACACATATACCTACAGAAGCACTTATGAGCAATTATCTAATATATTGGATCACGACAAATAAAACTACGAAAGCAAAAAAAAAAAATATGTTAAAGAGGAATATCTATTATTGAGAGATATAGTGACAGTAAAATAAGGAAGCGGTTAAGCTCTCACGCTAACTAAATTAAAAGCCACTCTAGTATGGAACACGTCCAAGGCATCTGAACGATGTTGGTGTAAATCAGAAGGGGGGCGCTGAAACCGCGCGGCGCCGCACCGACGCGAAGCAAGCCGCGTTCACTCGTAAATCGCATTTCGTCGCCTGGACTTTACCTAAGATCTATGCTTCCTGTGATTTAGAGTTACATATGTTTTAGACTTGGCTCACAGACGAATGTACGCTTTTTTATACTTTATATATTCCAAAATTTGACAACAATCCCCCACCTGATGTTAAAAGACGATAGTGTGGTCTAAGATGATAAACACACTAAACTTGGAAGAAGACCAACTCTCAAATGCCAGAACACACCTAAATTTGCTTAGCGACCAATTTCCAGCTTAAGGGTGGTAGCTATAGAGAGGTTTAGTAAAGACCCTAAAATATGGTTTCGTCATGATGTTTTCCTTCACCAGAAGCTCCGACTAATTCGTAAGTATTTGAATCTACGTTGATCAACGCAGTATTCGAATTGTATACATGCTAAGACATATTTGCTTTAAAACCTGTAGAAAAAAAACACGCTGAATTATTGAAGGATGGGTAGTATATACCAATTGTGTCACACAAATGTAAAAACCGTCATTGTGGCATATTTAGGCATATTGCGTTCCGAGATCAATTGACGTCTATCCAACAATCAAGCGTGGTGCTAGGTTGACTGTATCTGAAGGGATCGTTAACAATAGCACATGGTAATAAAGCCGTTAGTGTGACTCACTTTTTTTGTTGCGTTACTTGCCGAGAGGCTCTTAGACTAGCATTATAATGACGATTCATAATAATTACACATGTTCTAGTTAGTGGTTGTTATTATTTTTAGATGCAATGTGCCTACTATCAGGTATAATGACGTCATTTTGTCGTAAAAATAAACAAATTTAGAATATTAGAACTGTATTTCCTCTGTTATAAGACAAATTACAATAATATTACAGACCGTCTATAAAAAGATATTGGAACAAAAGAATTAACTTGTACACACCACTAAAAAGTGACTTAGAGTTGAAAAGATGTAGGTATATTTTACACTTCCTAAGTTTGAGTGTTTGATTGCAATCACAATTGATCTAAAATAACGAAGTAGTCTATGACAGCATCACACTAATCATAGAGAAGAAACTAGTTTTCAAGGAAAGCTGTCGGAACACACGTATGAGTACTTACCGGGAGTTTGTAAACTTTAGGGCAGCACCCAGCGAGACGGTATTAGAAAAAGGTCTGCTGTCATCAGAAGGGGGGCGTTGAAACCGCGCGGCGCCGCACCGACGCAAAGCAAGCCGCGTTCACTCGTAAGTCGCATTTTGTCGCTTTCCTTGTCGATGTTTTTCTTCATCCAAAAATCCGATTTATTGTAGGATTCTAAATTAGCTTGAACGATCAAAATAGATCGATCGAAAAGATAATCAAGATCGAGTTTCTTGCCGGTTCTCCTCGATGGACGATGACTGGGCTATTTTCCGAACTGGTGGTAGTTTTGACGTTCGTAAGCACCTTCTCAAAGCCCGAAGTGAATTAAGTATTTTTGATTTTGCTTTCGTATTCGAACACGCTACCTTTGACCTACAATGAGCTACAACTACAGAATTTAAAACTAAAATATACGATAAATTCAATTCTTAACTCTACGCGATTCGCTTTTAACGTTGAAAACATATCAGGTTAACTCAAGTCGTACAATATTCGCTAATTCAACCTCTCCTCCGTTCCAACCCTCCACCCATTCTCTCTTCCTCAAGCACTCTGTCTCTTTGTACTTAAATCCGAGTACGTCATATATTATATCATTTTGTAATGTATATGTCATTGGTTAAGTAGTTAATCAGGTTGTATTCTATTCTATAAATCTAATAGAACGCGTAAATTAATACCTATGTAAAATTCATTTTATAGTAGGTTATATCTATTAGTACCCATCTATAAAGCAGAAACCGCAAAATAAGATTTTGATGGCTATTTTTAATCTTAGTACCAACGTAATTTAACGAATCACACCATTTCACTGAATAACAAAGATGTTGACATATCTAAGTTTTTTTTTGTGGTTTTATGATATTCATCTTACTATAACTCGCTCCGTATTTTATATGACTATTAAATTGTATATGTTAATTAAATGCGGACTAAGTCACGGGCGGTTGCTTGTATAATATATAAGACCAATCCGGCGTAATTTAGTTATGTGAAATCCTGTTAGTATAAGTTTTTGCGGATGGATGGATGTTTGTTACTCTTTTACGCAAAAACTACTCAACAGATTATGATGAAAATTTACAGTAATATAGCATACCTATTAGAGTTACAGATAGGCTGTAACTTATAAATTTGTTATTTAAACTGGCTAAAATATAACGACAAGGGGCAAATAAGTGCTAAAAAATTCTGCTATCACAGGGCGATCTAGTCGAACGCTGCATAAACCGTTAGAGTTATACAAAGATAACGTATGATGTCATCATTTAGAGTGATACAAACGCATACGAAGTTACAGGATTCCGCTAGTCAATATATAATTAAGAAGAATGCTCAAATTAAACCCCTTCGGCGATTACGAACCTTTCAAAACATTTTTCGTAATTGACCAATTAAGATATTACTATAAAAAATGTTATTAATTACCACTGTTGACAATCAGATTACACAGAATAGGAGTTCCAGTCACTAACTCTAAGTGACTAATAACTCACGGTATGAACATAACTCGTTGGTAAAAAAAACACAACGAGGGTCGAAAAAAACACCTCATCTACAAATGGGATGCAAACGAATAAGTTCGAATTCTTCGATTCCAATTTCGTACCGAATCCGCTTCGATATTTATGATTCTGGATTAATCTTTAATCCGCCCTCCCGCGATCGGTTTTAAAGCGCGCTTATGATTTCATATCGTCTTCCCGATATGCACTTTATGAATATCATGAATAAGGTTGAAATTGTATAATCGAACGGTTACTATGAAAGTAGTAAAAGTGGGAAATATTTATGAGCTTTCGAAGGAAATTCTTTTTGAATGTTTGCATTTATGAAAATATGCTCGAATCAAAATGGAACGAGGACTTCTTTACAGGCTGTTCTTGCAAATAATATATTACATTACCCTTAAGTTTAAGAAGAGGCTTCAGTTCCTTGTGCCTTTTCAACGGCTTGTACCATGGGTTCGTTGTAAAATCCCATAGTTTACCATTAGCAAGAAGTTCATTACCATATCTTAAATCTTCATGAGTAAACCAATCTCAGATTAATTTTATGGGAAAATCTCACTGCTGAGATTTCCTCTGGTCACTATAGCATGGGGTTCCGCAAAAGTGTAGTGAAAACGTTTTTCCAGGATTAACTATATCCAAGTTTCATTATTACTATTACGAGCTTCTATAGAGAGAGCATTGACTATTTGTCATCAAATGGATAAGAACCTTGTATGCTAACATCGTGGTAGAACTTTACTGCAAATATAGACCGAATTGTAGGCTTCCGTTTGACAATAATCTCACCTAATGTTTAACGACAATTCAAAGTGATGATGGCTCAGTGGTTAGAATATTCGGAAACAACGTTAATGGATGTAGACGTTAATCTTTGCAAATTACCCGGATATTTCAGTTTAATGCTAAAACTAACAAACTATGGAATAGTGAATTAAATAATTTGAATTGTACCTATATCGAAATCCTTTATAATCGATTATAGATATACCTTATCTAAATTTGAAATCGGATCGTTTAACTCGAGTACTGAGTGCTGTAGTGCTGAACCACTCATTTCATAACCGCTTGTTAACTCGCGGTGGGTCTACTATCAAAGAATAAGTTCATTTGTTGTTTTTAGATCAGCCTGTATATAACAGCAATCGGTTCCGATCACAGGGTGTAATTTATACCGGATCAAACGGAGGCTAATAATGTACCACCCGGCACACCCCCCTTCCCCGCCGACTCACCGCCTCGCATCACCTTTCTGCCTACCTCTCACAATAATTCAATTTTTTATAACCGTCTAATTAGTGAAATGGTATTATTTGCTAATCTAATTACAATATAACCATAGTTCTATAATTCTGCAAAGTTATTATAAAATCTGGTTGTGTCCTCTCGTCGCGTTGGACATTGGAGACATTTTGAGACTTTTCCAACAACATGTCGTTTTCCCATTTATATATTTAGCAGCACTACTAGCGGAAAAACGGTGAAACTAAAAGTGTTAAAAATAATTCGTAACCTTTTTTTTCTAACTGACTTACACTGTTAGCCTGGCAAGGCCTCTCTAGTTTCACCGGAGTACTAAGGGGGAAATTTGAAACGCCTGATAGGCTTGACCTCCTGAACAGTCTTACAAAAATATACTATTAATAGAGCCGAGAGGTCGGACGTTCAATCCCGGCACATAACTGTATTTTGTGTAGAGAATATAATAATCAGTTCTGTATATATGTTTGGTTATTATAATAGAAAATATGATTACTTTGGAATTAAATGCCAGTATCTGAAATTGTGTGTTGGAATGACAGTAGTTTTTTCATCGAATCATGGCACAAGGACTGCACTGTTCCTAATGGTAAGCAAAGTATAATGGCAAGCCTAAGAACTAGGGCGACCTGCAAGAGATCTACAATCATTCGACAATTACCGCTGTCATGCTGGCCTGTAAGCCTCTCGCTGATCCCGAAATGCGACAAATCAAAACAGAGACACTGTGACTAGTTTACCACCTCGCAGGTTCCTACCACGCCGTTAATACAGTATATACACTGAAGGATCCGAGAAAGCAACTCGCAGTAAGCATATAACTATGACCAGCATTACACCTGGTTCAGTACTAGGACATGTGTAAAATACGAATACGAGAATCACCATACCTATATCTGAGCAATAATTATTTTGCTTTACTGATCCTATATATGTGGTGGTCAACACTCAGTGATATAAAAATCGTTCTAAACTAGTGAGATTTAGTAAGTCGAGAAAAAAAAATGTACCTACAGAAAACTGACGAGAATAAAATGATAAACTTTTTTACGCAGCCATTTCACTAATTACCAGATTTCTTCAACATCCGTGACAATTGAATGTCTGGACACACAAATAATAGAGATCAGTAGGTACACTCTTCAGTAAACTCTAGATTAAGATTTTTCACCCTCATAATTTTCAGTAGATATAGTCCTGAAACTCTGCGTCGATGGATGATATCGAATCATATTTGGAACTTGAGGTTTCGATTAATCTAATGGTACTTGAATATCTATCAACAAACTATTAACATAACGTGTCGCAGCAGCCACATTTAAAGAAGCAGCTTCCATTATAAGGCCAAGGCTGCTTAGGTACGTTCTTCTAACTTATCATTATTTAAATCAGTTGTAGTTCTAGTCAAACGCTACCTAATCTGTAATCTATCTTGGCATACTCGACTCGGCATCTGCTCATCTTAAAGAATAAAGCTTTGTTGATATTTTGTAATCATATAGAAATATTTAAGTAATTTACGTAACATGTAGGTAAGTAAAAACGAGATTTAAAGGATTCACTAATTATAGTTCATAAGGTTAAAGTTGTAACTATAATGATTTGATTGTTCAAATTATATTGTTATATCTTCAATATAACTAACGTATACACGAGACAAAAACGGAGTTCGTAGTCCAGTGAATCTGTAGAGCTCAAAGTGCCAACAACAGGCTATGTCAGTTCGAAATAAAAAAAACGGAGCAAATTGGTATAATATAGTTAAGAATAAATGAGAGAGCTCGTTTCTCTGAACTTTGTACGAGGTGTGGATTGTGATTTTTTCCATCTTTAATTAGGGGTGGGGTGTCTAGCGCCGCGTGTGGCTGTCGGACCGTAAATCATTTGCACTTATTAAAACCATCGAATCCAACGTCTGAGACGGTTGTTTTACCCTCCTCAAAAATAACTTTTACAACAAACTCCCGACGGTATGTTTTTCTCTGTCCAAAACACCCGAGTTACGCAATCACTTCGAGATTGTCGCTCTTAAATCTTATATTGTAAGGTGTATTTTCACCTTTTTAATATCTCCCTCTGTACAAAATTTTCTTAATATTATACTTAATGCTGGTAGTTAAGGTGTATTTTTACTTTATTATAGTTTATGTTAATATACATATAAATTGATTTGTAATTTCGTTTCTATATTTATACTACATTATTTTTTCTTTAAATCGTAAATATAATATGTATGATGTCATAGAACAGCATGCGGAAACTTATAAATGGGTTTCATTTATGTCTGAATACTTAATTTCAATGTTTTTCTTAAACTGTAAGTTTTCCTAAGAGTTTAAATTAAAATAATGAAATTTATCAAATATATGGACATGAGAAATCGAACTCGCTTAATTTATATAAATTTGCAATCTGTCTTATCAATTTTATAATACATATTATTTTTATTTAATATCAATAAAAGCTTTGAAACTATATTTGTTTACACCTTATCGCAATTAGCGAAGGCGCGGGCTTATTAACACTAGGTCCAATCTTCTGGAATGGGGTCCTTACGTACGCTGCTTGCACGATACAGTGACACCACATTCACTAATTAACAACGAGCACAACATTGCATCTCACAAAACCTCTACACACACGTAAGTTCTATGAGGAACCTTTTTTATTTTTTACTTATTCTTAACTAAAATTGTTCGTTCCTAAATACATGCACGAATATATAAAAGATGTACGTATTTACACATATATATCGCGTAAATATATACATGTATTGTTATTTACCTTACCTAAATAGTTATATTCAAATTCGTGGATTTTATATACACGCCAACAGCGCAAGCCGAAGATCTACCACTTTGGATCCTTTGTGCTTTTTATCATTTTAGCAGAGTGTCTTCCGCGCTCACCACCAAGCCCAATGAAGCTGTATAAGTCCTTAAAGCCAACAATGTGTACTATATAATCAGTTTGAAAAAATAAATATAACCATTAACATTTTTCTTCTCCAACATACGAGGTATGTATCAAATAGGACTGTCGCAGTAAACATAACAATGTCCAGTTTCGCGACAACACAATATCAATGTTTGCTGACTAATACAATAATGTTTCTGTTAACAACAATAACCGCAAGCTATCACAGGGAATGTTGTCTGTTTGTTTGCTCACGTTTGATGGTGAGCCGTGTGGCCGCGGGACACTCGTTCCCTCGCCTCTCTCGAATCAAAACACGCAGGTACAAATATCAAACTTACCCAACAATAACCTTATATGTAGGGTGTCCATACAAACCCAACATCAAAATATTTATTTAAATGTAAATTTGACCACCGAATTACAGTTGTGAAAGACTGCTAGAAGAATGGAAAGGGTATGTTGTTACACTAACTTATGCTCGTGGCTTCTCCCGCGTTAATGTTGATTTTTTATCTATCCTTAGAAAACACTACTATTTTTAGATGAGAAGTTTCCTGTCTTTTTCTGTATCCCTAATAATGTGTTTACAAAATTTCACGATGATCTGCTGAATAGTTTTAGCGTAAAATTGTAATATTAGTAAAGCACGTGTAGTCTATATTGTTCCACTCTTGTGGAGAAGTTTACAGTTGATATTTAGATCATTTCTGATATAATGGTATATATAAATATCGGATATATCCAATGCTATATATATAGCATCGGTGGTATGCATATGAAATAAAACGAAATATTACCTAGAACCTTAATACTGTGTCACTTATATTATAGCTTAGACTGGTCGACATGGCTTACCTTATAACCACGTACTAAATATTGAACAACATTTTTTTTTTTTTGAACACAGATCTTTTCCATATTCCAATAATAAATTTAATAAAGATATCGTTATTTGTTTCAATTCTTAACGGGTTTTTCAATGTTTACAAATGATTTTTTTCCGTTGATGGTATACTCTTCTTCTAACTATTAATTTAACAATCGATACTCGTGTCTTTAGAATTAGTACTGTCATTATCATGGGAGTGATTATTTTGTATTTCATCGTTTAGTGAGTTGTGCTCAACAAAATGACAACCCCACGTTAATGTTTCCTAAGGAGTTTTTATGACACATCAGAATTCATGTTTCAATCATTTATGTATGATTGCCAAACTATATTGCGCTGAATACCACAATTATTACGTGGTATACAGAGTCAAACAAAATAAAATTAAAGTCTCTAAGAATAAAATATAAGCCCACCATATAAAAAAGGTTTTTCGCCCCCAGTAGATATGGTTTGAATTTAAGAGTTTAAAAGGCAATTTTCTAATATCTACTGGTAAATTACTACAAACATTGATACACTGAGAAACTGCAATGTCTTAAAATTTTATCAATGAATTCGATCTCGACATACTCGTAGTAATTACGGATACATTAACTTCGCCCTTAAATTCGTTTGCGTGATTTTCGGTATATTAGTATTTAAACAGCGTCGTTCTCTAAATCCCACAGTATATCTTTCGTCAAATTTAATTGCAATTAGGTCGGAAGTTTATTTGTGAAAAGATAATGAACAGATAGAGTAACTTTTGTGTCCTTTATATACTTTATAGGTTTCAGCGTTTTGCTCACAATCTCACCTGATATTAAGATTTGGAACATACTAAATCTAGAGAAGAGTATAATAGTATTAGTGTGCATTTATTTATCCATGGCATGTGTCAATATATTTAATACTTTGACAACATTTTTATTTAGAAATTTTGACATTTTTATACATTGGTCACCCTATTATCCAGATTCAAACGGCCTCGTTCTAAATAAAAACATTGCTCCCAAATCGCTTCTATTTCTCCAGCATCTGTATCTTGCACAAACTTTAATGTACAGTACAACGTATTCTAAAATAACCCTAAAGACAAAGCCTTGTAGACCAAAATCATGTTTCCAGGCCGCGTGAATAATTTTGTAATGTATTAGGTATGAGATTGCAAGCACTCCTGTGTGTGGCAACATTAAGGCGAATAAAATTTAAATATGGCAACACGGGCGCTGGCTATAAAAGAAACGAAACAATATAAAGAGAAATAGAAACAATACAAAAATTGTATAACATTACCTTGGAATAAAACGTTAATGCACACTTAAGTTTTGCTTTTAGATAATCCAATATTTAACCTCATTCCTTGAAATAAACATGAATTTAAATTAAAAAATAAAGTAAAATTCCATACAAATTATACCAAACACGTACTAGATTTAAAAGTTGGGAAATAATAGGCTAGCGTTTTATAGGCATATTATGGAGAAGTATATGTATGTTCCCGCATATGAATTTGGGAGGTAAAATCCTTCTTTAAGTTTAGCGTGTTGCCATCTTATTACATTAACATTTAATATATATTGGTATTGTGATCAAACGCTACAATTTAGAAAGTATACAAAATAAAGAAAATCGCAGTGAAGGAAGACTGAAGATGTTATGGGTGGATTGGGTGAAGACTAATTCACTTATAAAACATGTGAATCCTACACGACAGCTCTTAGAGCAAACTGAAATGGTAAAACATGTTTTTTTGATTCGATTTTGGCGGATATAGCGTAAGAAGATAATGATCTATCAGAATGAGCGTTTGAAACAGTCATACTGTCCCTTTAATGCGTCCCTACGCTGAAACTATTACTGGTTTCAGAATGAATGGGTCGGCTCGCCCGGGGTAGTACCACCCTCTCACAGAAAGCCGACGTGAAGTAACAGTGCTTGCACTGTTGCGTATCGTCCGGCAGTGAGAGCGCCGGAGGCCCACATATATTAAAAGGCTGGCAACGCACTTGCGACTCCGCTGGTGTTGCTAGTGTCTATGGACGGCGGTGATCAGTTACCATCAGGTGACCCACCTGTTCGTTTGCCCCCTATAATATAAAAAAAAACAACATACAACACGCCTAATTCTACTGAAATATCACTGAGAGACATTTATTTTATAGAATATTTTATTTGTTGTGTTCACGATCTCATCTGATAATAAATGATAATGTGACTATCTTATGATCATAACACACTAATGTATGGAGCTAGATTTTTAACTTGAGGTTGATAGCTGACCAGGTAGGCGGTCTTTAGAAAAAGCCCTACAAAATGAATTACTCTAAATTTTGACAATACTTACTAAATAACTACTAAAAATATTAAAGATATTATTAGTTTAGTTAGTTAAATATTAAAAGGCATTATTTATAGACGATCAAAATAAAACTTTTCGTCTACGCAATGTCACAAGGCCAAATTAACCTTTCCTCTTCAGATACCATAGTAAGTACGCTGGTAGGTAAAAGTGGATAAATATTGGCTTCTAAACAGAGATACAATTTAGGATCTCAAATACGTGGGATCTCACACAGGTAGTAATAGATTAAAATAGATCCTGTTTATATTTTGACTTATTTATTTTTACTGACCAACGATCTTACATCAGATTTTTTTTAAAATTACATATTTAAATAACATATTCTGATTAATCGTGAAGAAACCTAAATTATTTAAAAAGATTTATTGTATTGTTATAATTTACTGGGAAAATATGAAACAGTCATTTTTATCCACGTTTCCAATCGCCAATACGTTATTGTATGGTGTTAATATTTATTTTTTCAAACTGATTATATAGTACACATTGTTGGCTTCAAGGACTTATAAAGCTTCATTGGGCTTGGTGGTGTTGGTGGAATTTTCACAGTGATCCGCGTCGCGTTTTGCCATTACTAGTTCGCCTGTCGTCAAGGTAGCTGTAGGGTGTGACATTGCAATGGTAACTCTCTGTACTAATGACCTAATTAAATGAAATCATTTTCATGAATTTGAATAAAAACGTAGTTATGCTAATTTACTTGCCACTTAATTGGCCCCTTGTTACTGTTCCTTTGTGTCCAATAGTTTCAGTCGGTAACAAGTTTAATAGCCATTTCATAGGTAAGCTATTTCAAAATTGGTTCTTTAACTGTTTTCGTGTTTCTACAAAGTTAATAAAAAAACAGAAATGTGTTTTATACATTAGAATAATATAAAGGCTTTATAGGGACATTGATTAAATACGCCAATATATAACAAAAACTTGGAAAAAATCCTGCCATCTGAGAGTTACCTCGGCATGTGCTAAATTACTCGCTACGAGTTACACGATGATAATGGATGATGCCCTTATTCATAAAGATACTAAACAGGTGAAGTCACAGTTCGCCAACTAGAAACCTTCAAATCCAAGAACATAATAATAATCGACTTAATTTGTCTTTCTTCACGTTAGTGGTCTGTCAAGTTTAAAATATTCAATTAGCTAAGACTAGCACTGTCTTCAAATAACACCTTTACTTCTTTAGTTGTTGCCGTTAACTGACCAATTGTATTTTGATTGCTAATACACATTACCTTTTTTTTTTTTTTTTTTTTTTTTAATGTGGGAAGAAATCCTTCATTGGACACCCACAGCCCTGGGGAGCTATGGGGTGTCAGACTCTTACTGACTAAAAAAACCCACAAGATACCGTCTGCCGCGCTATGGAGTGGCATGGGATCGAACAAGCAAGCACCATGCCACCCCGGCGACAAGGCCCAGCGCGAACGCCCTGACCGCGACGACAGCCCGGTCAAGCTGCCTACCCGTCTACCGAACCAATGTGCAATGGAAAGTCAAGTCCCCAGCCCCTTCCCTCCTTGGTCCGGTTTGGCAGTCAAGGGGTCACCCCCTCCAACCACCACCACCTGTAACTTTTTTACGTGGTTTTCTACCACGGTGACTTTTTAACGAGGTTTTCTCCCTCTCCCTCCGCCCGAAGGCCTCCCCTCTGTCACTTTTTAATGTGGTTTCCTCCCACAGGAACTTTTTAATGAGGTTTTTCTCCCTCTTCCTCCGCCCGAAGGCCTCCCCTCTGTCACTTTTTAACGTGGTTTCCTCCCACGGTAACTTTTTCTTGAGGTTTTCTCCCTCTCCCTCCGCCCAAAGGCCGTCCCTCTGTCACTTTTTAACGTGGTTTCCTCCCACGGTAACTTTTTAACGAGGTTTTCTACCTCCCTCCGCCCGAAGGCCCCCCGTCTGTTTTTTAACGAGGTTGTCTCCTCAACACCCGTAACTTTTTAACGTGGTTTTCTCCCACGGTGACTTTTTAACGAGGTTTTTTCCCTCTCCCTCCGCCCGAAGGCCACCCCTCTGTCACTTTTTAATGTGGTTTCCTCCCACAGGAACTTTTTAATGAGGTTTTTCTCCCTCTTCCTCCGCCCGAAGGCCTCCCCTCTGTCACTTTTTAACGTGGTTTCCTCCCACGGTAACTTTTTAATGAGGTTTTTCTCCCTCTTCCTCCGCCCGAAGGCCTCCCCTCTGTCACTTTTTAACGTGGTTTCCTCCCACGGTAACTTTTTCTTGAGGTTTTCTCCTTCCCTCCGCCCGAAGGCCTCCCGTCTGTTTTTTAACGAGGTTGTCTCCTCAACACCCGTAACTTTTTAACGTGGTTTTCTCCCACGGTGACTTTTTACCGAGGTTTCCTCCCTCCCACCGCCCGAAGGCACACCCGTCTGTAACTTTTTAACGTGGTTTTCTCCCACGGTGACTTTTTACCGAGGTTTCCTCCCTCCCGCCGCCCTAAGGCACTGCCGTCCGTAACTTTTTTACGTGGTTTTCTCCCACGGTAACTTTTTAAGGAGGTTTTCTCCCTCCACCCTCTGACGGGCGAACCGAAGTAGGCCCGTCCTTACCCCATCCCCTGTCCCCTCTGATAAGCAGAGGGGTACTGCGAGGGGCGCCGTCTGCCGGGGTATACGCCCCGACCCGGTTCTGGAACCGAGCCCCAGGAGTGTTTATCGGCTCTCTAGCCTAGATCCGTAGTGTTCTGCTAGACAGGGTCACCTCGTGTAGGATGTGGCTCTTCACCACGCACTGACGGTCTTGGGAGGCAGGCTAAGGCTCCACGAGGGAACTGTATTCGCCTGTGGGTCCACCCCCTGCGGTTCCGAGGTACAAGTATCTCATCCCCACTTGACCCCAATACACATTACCTGCATTATCTTTACGCAGCCAAATTAATGTCATTTCTAGATATATATTAAGGTTATTGTGTATTCCAGAAGTAAACAACCAAACGAAACATGTATTTAATTTGAAGGCTTCCAGCGTATAATAGAAACCATAAAGTAACAAAGCTGGCAGCGTTGAAGTGTAAGCCGTTTCATAATTCTATGACAGAAACGAATAGAAAATTTGTATAAATAAATTATAAGAACTAAAAATGCTTTGTACGTGTTTCTAGACAATTTACGAAAAAACAGCGTTTTACAAAGCACAGCGTAATCCAAAAATAACGTCGACTATCGAATGGTCTAGAATCGGCCTCCAATCGTCACCATCATATCTGATATTATATTCATATCTGATCTTGTCCCACAACGTGATAAAGCAAAAGAGAGACACTGTAGCGGGTTTATCACTATATGTATAATGGTCAGTCAGACAAAACCCTCATGTCTTACCACTCGAAATCTAACCTATTTACCTGGATAATAACGCAGCGTAATGATAGTTACAGGGCGTATTACAGCTCCTGCAAACCGCAATGTACGTAGATAAATATTTTTACAAGTAACATGTTGTGGTGCTCGTATTATTCAAATGTGTACCAATAACATAGCATTTACGGTCGACCATAAAACTACAATCGAACCGTACGAATAAATATCGGACCTCTGTAACATATAACCTCTCGTACACCGACCCAACGCTTACTGGATGATGCACATTACGTAAAATGAATGTTATCTCGCTGCTACAATTACTAATAAAATCTTGTAACTTTTTAAACAGTCAATAGATGGCGTTTATCACATTTTTTCTCTTAACTGTTAAACAGAGTAACAAAGCTGTGAGCTGTAAATGGTAAATGTAAGCAGTAATGTAAGAACTGTAAATGTAAGCAGTTCCATAATTCTACTTTTGATATATGTAAAAATACTAAAAAAATATATACCAAATCGCTTTTATAAATTATCGCCTCATAATCTAAGACTATTTATATTACAACACTGTCTTTTACGCATAGAAACTTTCATGGTGATTTGTTTAACGCTACAAAAATTTGATGTACTACAGTGCCCTCTAAATTTACTTAGGTGTTTCTAATTTCCTAACTTTCGTGATAATTAGTCAAGCTGTGTTCGAGTATATCAATGCTAATTAATATTATAAATGCTAACGTGAGTTTGTTTGTTACACTTTCACGTCATAACCGATCACCATAAAATGTTGCATACACGTTTTCAGGGATACAAAAAAGACATACTCACCTTTCACCCAGAAATAAGTGGATTTCCCTAGGGACAAATCAAATTTCCATTAACATGAGCGAAGCCGCGACCAAAAGCTAGAGCCGTATATTTAAGATAAATTTTCTCAATGTTATGCGTTTGTGTATTATATTTCCTTTCGATTTTGTAACTACTATGTTAATTTAAATCTTTATCGTCAATCAAGAGGTCTGTATAGTCCAACTCTCTCTAATACTTACATCTCCGTGGCCGGTTAATAACTGTCTAGATGTTCTGTCAACGAATCTGCTTAATAAATTATATCTTTGCTTCTGGCAGTCAAATCAGTTGAGTAACTGTAATTAAGAAGAAAGCTGCCGGTTTTGGCTGCTTTCTTTTCCTTCATACATTCTGACATACTATACCATGACAAATTTTTGAAGTGATAACTTCTTATGAGAGGGTAAACCGCTTCGATACGTTACCCGTTACGGCGCCAGTCTGTCTGGCTTCCCTTTCTCTGACGCACACGGCAGCGGTAAGTGTACATATTCAAGAATTGTAACTAACAATAACATATATATTATAATCAATAAAATTTTTATTAATAAATAACCTTTCCTTATATTATCATATTAATATACATAAAACTTAAATGATAACTAAAGTTTTTCTCAACTTAAACGATTTCAATATTAAATAGTTCAACTTAGATTAATTTAAGTTATCGCTTCTGTCGGGCGTCCCGAAACGCACAATTTTTTTTTTATATTACAGCTAGTTTAAAGAATTATCTCGGTTCAGAAAATCAAACTATTAATAAAAATGCAATCGATAAGATCGCCTGTTGCTAAACTGTCACACAGTTAGCCCAAACAAAGGAAACGCATCCAGCACTTACTATGTTT
Source organism: Antheraea assamensis (assembly GCA_035772565.1). NCBI lineage: Eukaryota > Metazoa > Arthropoda > Insecta > Lepidoptera > Saturniidae > Antheraea > Antheraea assamensis. The sequence goes on from JAQQSE010000045.1 coordinate 4,779,938, forward strand.
ATGTACGAGTTATAATAATACAAGGCATAACGCGGGTTATGGGTTAGGTCGTAACCCGCGCCGAGGTTAATTTTACACCTGTACTTATTTACCTTGCCTTAGTACATACAATCTTAATAACATTCCCTTCAGTTTTTACATATCTCTTGATACAAATCTTCGTCAAACATTATACTTGCGTCAGATATTAAATAAGATAAAAGTGTATATTTCCTTGCCAATTATTAAACATAAATAACTAACTCTATGTCGCTTTTCAGCATTATTTTTTTGGTTGTATTGATCTCAGTACAAAGGATCAGATCTTTCAACGAGGCATTAAGACTTTTTTATTACCGTCTCACTCTCGGCATTTTAAGGGTTGGCAACGCACATGTCATACCTCCGGTGTTGCAAGCGTCCATAGTCTGCGCTAACCCCTTACTATCATGCGGCGCGCACGCTTGCTTGCCACTACAGTGGTATGAAAAAAAAACATGAAAGCACAATTTCGCATGACATTAAGCGGAACTAAAATAAAACCAAATTCCAAACGCAGCTGCCGGATTCCATCGATAATAAGTGGGTGCAAGAAAATATCATGATTTCATTTCTTCTTCTTCATTTCTTTCATTGCACTTCTGTGCAACTACATCCCATCTGGTATAGTACCCTAACGTTGAACTGAACTTTCCCACTATTGGGTAAGAGCTTATTTTCTAAGTAGGCACTATATTAACCACCATCACAGTCACTAATGTTTTAGTAATTTCGAACATTGCAAATTCACTTTTTTTCCTCACATATGGTGATATAGTAACATCGTTCCAAAAGTTTAAGAATCCAAGTTTCCTTGCGATGCTATCCTTCATCTTCAATCGTTATTACTACTATCAAAAATTAGTGAATATATGCAAATTCATGCCTGCATATCAGGGTGTGATGCTGCGGACACCTGAATCGATATTCCGGTTATCTTAACTATTCGACCACCAAGACTTACGTCGAAAACTAATGTTTTTTGAACTTTGAAAATGTTCCTGGTAATTTGCTATATAATCCATGTATTACAAATATTTACGATATTATTTTAGAGAAACGGCCGAATTTGTCCTTAATGAATAAGTAATTGCGGTAAGTAATAAATTAAGTGAGTTAAGGAGCTTAATGCTCCGTGTAAGTTTGGTTTTCAGTTCACTTAAGTTCGAACAAGTTTCTTCAAGTTACGTTAAGTTTTTGTGACGGCCGACAAGCGTAACACCCTCCCACTATCTCCGGTTCACTAGTTATTCGAATTATATTTTGAGTACAGTCAGACTATGAAAATGATTGTCTGTCTAAATAACTACATATTACATATTTATGTAAAGATATCATGGCACTTTGGATTATGTATAAAATTGTGAATGTAGAAAAAGCAAGGAAATATATGTTCGTGTTTTGGGCAGCATTTAATTCGATAAAAAGTACGAAGTCACTTTTCATAGCAAATCCACACTGGTACATAACGGACTTCCTAATTCCACAACCACAGCCGGCATTAGAAAATGAAATTTGATAATTGAAAATCCCATTATTATGGACGATGATGGTCGCCCATACCGTTCAAGTGACGTCAAAGCGTCCATGCAAAAGGTTAAGATCCATCGTTCAGATTGGCAACCTCGAAGTCCTCACCTCAATACAAGTGAGCATGTCTGGGATATTCTAAAGAGACGGGTAAGATCAGTGTAACATCAACAAAACATCAGGGAGACAAAAAGAACCATTTCAGAAAAGTGAGTACGTATTCCTCAAAACTTTATTAAAAATATCGTGGAAGGCATGAGCAAAAGTATTCAAGCCTTGATATTAACAAGAGGAGGTTACAATCGTTATTAAGATAGTTTTATATAAGTAGTCTGTTTACATCATATATAAAGTAAATATTAACTTGATAGGTTTTTGTAACAACGTCTATTTAATATAACTGTATAGGAGTTATTAGCTAATATTAGCTCAACTGTACATAGAGACGGATGTTATTGATAGAGAATTGATGGGCGCAACACGATCGGCGGAGGGACGCGAAGCGACGCGAACGCTGTAATGTTCTCATATTTAAATATAATATGCGTGTTATGTAAAATATATCGTTATTTACCAATGAATAACCACGAATCTGATTATTTACCTAATTTTAAAACATTTTTTTGTTTAATGGTTATTCTGAGTAGTTCAGTGTTTATTGTACACTGAACTACAAGAACAATATTGGTCGATAAAGGTTGAGTTTCCAGTAGCTACAAATTTACTACCGTTAGCTACCCAATCAAAACTACTATAAGAATCACTATTCTCTTCAATTTTATTTCTAAATATTTTTTTATATAGGTAATCTTTTAGCTTTTGCTCGCGGCTTCATTCGCGTTAAAGTATATTTGATCTGACCCTCGCGAAAAGTACATTCCTTATGGAGAAAAGATACTTTATATTCTTTCCTGAACTCTTGATAACACGTATGCACTTCATGATTGTTGGATAAGTGTTTAAGGCGTGTAAATATAAGAAACAATCAAATTTAAATTCACATTTATAATGTTAATAGGATATAGGATTGTTTACTATTAAGCATCAGAATAATATTGCGCACTTGATTAATAGAAATAAATTAATTTTTACATTTTAATTGGCTATTCCGTGTGTATTTAAAGTGTTAACTTGCCTCCAGCGCGCCCTTTTTTACTACGACATATATATAAAAAGAGAAACTGGTAACACTAACTTTTTTATTTACCAATACTCTATGTAATAACTGGTTTATTCATATAATTAAAAAAATAAGTGTTTTCGATATCGATTTTTTCTTCATGAAAAACTTTACTCGTTAACCCCCAAAACAAAAGTTATGGAGGCCGGATTTTCATATATTCTTCTTTAGTATGCTTCTTTTTTTTATTCTTATTCTTTAGAAACGCCTGTGCAAAATTTAGTTTTTCTAAATGCATTGGTTTGTGTAGTTTTCGTTTGTGAGATATTTATTAATAAGGAAATATTCATGTATACTCGAAACAGTGTTAATTTATTTCGTGATTACAGTAAATTACTCTCTAAAAATAAAGATAAATGAATACTTGCATTAGCTGTTTCATTAAATTACTTTCAAAGGTAATAAAAAGTTGCGTTATTTATGTTTGAAACGCATAATTGATTATAACACATATGGGTTCCTCTAAATAGAACACAAATTTTCAACGTGATAACACAACAAAACCCGATTAAAAACGTATTTACAATACTAATCCAATCTGTAACCCCTTCACGAGCTGTTGAAACCAAGGCCGTGATGCACGTGTCACGCACACGTCACGCACACGTCACGCACGCGGCGCAAACACTACCACCCACAATGTTGTTTGTAAATATACAGTAATTATGTTACTGTGATTAGAAATGTTATAAATCCTTTTTTAATGGAGGTAGGAGCCGGAACCAACAGAGACTTATTTAGAAGAATCAAATTATAGAAGAAAGATTGCGTTTCATTAATAAAGTAAAAACCCCTATTATGATTTGAAACTCCATGAAGTTAAAAATCGCCATTAAAAAGAGACAAATATAAATATCTATTGAACTTAACGTGCGAGAGAATGAGAAATAATACATTATACAGTGTGTTAGTATTTGTGTGAGTGTATTACGAAGCCCCCGGAAAAGGTATTTATTAAGAATCTAAGATAGGTAGGTTCTAAATTGTACGATACCAACTGATACTGAAACATAACAATCAAAAGAGAGCCACTGTGCCATTTATATAATCATGTGCATTGCGGTAGTAATTCAGACTGTACCTGAGTACAGTCATCGAACACCCCGCTTGATGACTAGGTATACACCAGTTGGCTCCGGGTCACGACACCCCTAAGCGTGCCATTATAGCAAGTTTTAAGCCAGATTATATATAAATATTCGTAAAATGAGGCCCACTACCTCAATCAAATTTTAATAATGAGAGACTCGTAATAACTTAATACTGAAAATAGCGATAGTATTTAAGGTGCTGGTTGCACCTCGGTGACACGTTGTGGAACACAGAATATAATTTAGAAGTAAGAAACATACAAATTTTGATTCCGGGCACCTTTAAGACTAACTAAGATACTCAGCGTGATGTATGGTAGTCACTATCCAAGTAATAATTTTGATCGAGGAATACATATATTAAACGAACTTTTGCCCGCGGCTTCGCTCGCATTAATGTGGCTTTGTTCTATTCCTTGGCAATAGTTTTTTTTTCAGAATAAAATGTACCCTATATACTTATTTGTACTTTTGTTAATGGGTATGCAAATTTTTATGATGATCTGTATAGTAGTTACAGCATGTAAGCATAACAAACAAACTCATTTTCACAATTTATAATGTTGGTTAGATTAACGCTTTTCTACACGTTTGTACTTTTTGTACCGTGTATTAGTTTTGACAATTTTCGAAATAGATTGAAAGATATTTTGTCATCATTTGTAGTATAGTCAATGGATACATAGACTTTTGTTGTAATTGAAACGTACGTAACGAAAAGTAAGAATGATATTACCAATAAATGTTATAATAATACACAGTAATAACTAACAGTAACAATAAATTCACAGATTTAACACAGATGGCGCATACATACAACCACAGCGAAAGATATTTTTGTTTTTATATATCAGATGTAGTCCATAGACCATGACGTCTGTTTTAAATAATCAAAACGCTTGACACGTTTACACAGCATACCATTAAATATTCACCTCTCAGATATTCAATTTGAAAAAGAATGGCTTCGGGAACTCGGATATTCTTTTTAATCGGAACGTAACTTCATTTCATTTTTGAACTTCAATTTATCCCTAAGTAATTCACAAATATGTCGGCTTCGTTCACGTACGTTACAATTTTATAGTTAAATGTATGCTTATAACAATTAAAAAAATACATTTAAAAACACTCAGAGAAACCATATCCTTATAAAACCGTTGTTCATACGTTCTTCCAATTGATATTCAATTCCAAGTAGCGCGGAGAAAGATCGCCCCGGGACATCGGCCAATTGAATTTGAAAACAGAACATTGCCCCCCACCGCCGCGGACGTCGCCGCCCCCTCCCTATGACTGCCACAGCAAGGAACGCCAAGTTATCTGACGAAAAATGGATAAGTATTTTATTAAACATTCAACATAAAGTAATAATGGGTAAGTTATAATGCACTCTTATATACTCTATACATACTTCACAATAAGTATTTTTGTCGAATAAAACTTAATGAAAACATCACAGCATTTATTTATTTATTCTTTGTGACTCTAATCATAATAAACATCATATATTCACAAACGGTGTTATCCTTCTAAATGGGTAGTTTTCTCGATACATATGTCACATTATAAAGGACATAGCTTTCAGTATGTATACAAGTGTGTATAATTATAAAAATGAAGAAAATTCAAATTATAATTACAATAAAACATATCATTAACTACAACTAAGAATAGAAATAGAATAAAGCAAAGTTTTGATCTATATCAATAAAAATCAAGTCCCGGATGTATGGAAATACATCCCCTCAGAACGGGGGCACTTGTGTGGTTAACTTCTTTAGTTACCATTTTATTTATTTACATGGTCATACTGTAAACGGAATATTTGGACTCATTTTCTACGTTAGTACACTCGTGTAAAGCCGGGACGTGCAGCTAATTTAAAAATATAATTTACAAAATAAATTATAGTCGAAAGATATTTCGTAGTAAGTGACCGGATTTCTGCACCTACTCTTAAATTGCGTTTATGTTTTTAAGCACTTATTAGTTTGTTTTACTCGATAAGTGGATAGTTCCCGTACCCGTCGTAGTATTTTAAAATATTTATAAGTGATTTCTCAGGATCTTGATTGTACAAAGTATTTTAGATTTGAATTGATTATTAAAAATAAAAAATACATTCATTAATTAAAGAGCGTATTACAAAATAGTGCAAATAATCCTTTGAAGGTTAAAATATTACAGGATATCTCTACTTATATTCACTGGAAGCATGGTCACCGCAGCTGCCCTCTGCCCACCGCGGCCATTTTCCCGCCCATAGACAACAGTTTTATTGTTTTTATATTTATTTATTCGAGACGGGTGTTTTTGTGTTATTCTGCCGCGTATAGTTTTTGGCGTGTGCCTTTATGACGTAGCTATGGGACGATAGCCCCGGGAGAGAATTATCATGATGTGACCGTAAAACAAATCTTTAAAACAATAAGAGAATATTTTTTTGTTCATAAATTAATACACTGATACTGAGGTTATTCATTATCTATAAGTATACAATCATTTCTAATTTTTCCCAGATGAATAACGTACATATATATTTAACATTTTACGCTGGATTATAAATTGACAGAATTGTACCTCAATTTCCATAACTCGACTTCCGTGTAGAGATAACATTTTCAGTAGAAAGATTCCATAAAAGATTTTTTTTTTAATGATAACTTCTTATGAAAGGGTAACCCGCTTCGTTACGTAACGCATTACGGTGTCAGTCTGTCTGGCTTCTCTCTGTAAAAATTTCGTTACTTATTATAGCTACCACAAGTCATTCGTTACTATTATAGGATTAAATAATGATACTAATAATGTACATACACAACATTCTAATGTACATATTCAATAATTGTCACTAAAAAAATATTATAATCAATAAAAGATTTTATTAATAAATAACTTTTTCTTAGAAATTTAAGTAATAACCTAAGCTTTTATCAAGTTAAACAATTTCAATATTAAATAGTTCAATTTAGATTAGTTTAATTTATCACTTCTGTCGGGCGTCCCGAGACGCACGCTTTTTTTTACATACTTTATAGGTTAGCATTTGGAGACAATTTCATCTGATGTTACATTATGACGTGGTCTAAGATAGTAGTTATGCTAAACCTAAAGGGGATCTGGCTCTCAAGTGTAGCTGCCGGAACACACCAACAGGTGCTTGGCGACAGATTTTCAACTTGAAGATGAAATGTGTGAACTGTGAAAAATGATAGCCAAGCGGACTTAGAAAGAGCTCTATCACCATGCACACAAATGCACACCATTGCATCCTATTTGTAACTCTACCATCACATACTTAATTTTCAATAAAGCGTTAATTCTGGGTTTTCAGGAGTAGCCTTGGTTACGACTTCGAACTTTGTGAACTATATTAATACTGACAGCTGAACCGTCTATCACGGTTGATAGTCTGTTTTCTATTTCGTAACTTAAATAAATGGTATTTGTTATTTGAAGTAAATATGGACATATTTAACACTATATATACCATTTTAATTAAGAATTCATCATTTCAATATATAACATCACGAGTCTACATTTTCCAAGTGTTTTTCTGTATATGTATATCCAGATTTAAAGGTAACCGATGTTTATCTCCAAGCTACGTCTATGCCAGATGCCACTGCGATCGATTTAGAGACTTATTAGTAAAATTGCATCATAGAGACAGTTAATTTCATAGTAATAATATTACCGGCTTGCTTCGCACGCATTCGTAAGTTTAAATACCCGCGCATATAAATTTTCATGATAATACATTTAACGATATAAAAGTTGAGATATTATACTAATGGATTATATTAATACATTCTCCACGTAGAAACACTCAGCCCTCAGGTGTGCAACTGCCAACTTTTATGATAATCCATTGAACAGTGTTGAATTTACTTAACCGATCTCTGTTAATCAACATCCATTTAATCTAAATACGCCAATTTAAAAAGCTATTCAATAAAATAAATATGTCACAGACCGTACGACTTTCCTTTGTAAGTTATTATCTACAGTATATTGTTGTTCTGAAAGTATGGTAAGCAATATAAATGTATTATAGAATATTAATTTTTACACGTATCCATAGTAAGATAACGGGTCCAGGTGAACCCCAGATATGATAAGTCAGCGAGATTCAGAAATAGCCGTCTCGTTTTACACCCCCTGATATTTTACCCCCAACAATCATACATTGAAACATATACTTTATTTTTATAGGAATAAAGTTCGCTATATTGTTAAAACGAGTACTTATATCGTCTATTTATACCACAGTTTGTATGAAATCAATCCAATATCAGTCGTTTGATCGGCTCGTTACGGACGACACAATGTTTATATTCTTTATTTTCTTTTCTAATAATATGTTTAAGGAACAACCTTGCGATCAGTAAAACATTATTGTGGTTATCGCCGTTTTTTGAATTATTATGCATACTGTCAACTGACATGTAGTTCATCTTTAAATATATGGTGTAAAAATAATTGTTCAAAACTTTCGTTCATCTTATTTATAGAACAAAAAAATCTTAACATAAAAAAACACATTTACATTCAAGATTTCAAAGTGTAACTCTTGAAAGAAAACGTATATTATGGTTTGCAGGAAGATATAATGTTCCTTTACATTTTTTTTTAATACGCTGAAACTATTTTATATATGGCTATTTAATTATGTACCAAACTAAATATAATTTATAATAAGTAGACAAGTGATATATCATATTTATAAATATATTTAATACCCACATAAAATTGAGACTGATATTTAAATTGATTGAAAAAAACAATGAAACGTTGATAATATTTTGCTCGTAAGTTAATCAAATACATTTTACAAAACTATCAACAATGTTGAAGTCTGTATATACATGCGACATTAAGATAAATCAAAAATCCATTGTTTAATCTCGGTAACGTGATTAAATTATAACATACAATATGAACTCAAAATTTCCTATAACTTTGCGGTTATGCCTTTTTGCTAACAGCTAAACTTTAGTAATTTGGTTTTTGCTGCGTCCATGTTTCGCTGCACTAACAGCCAACATAGTTTATCCGCTTTAGATGGAAATTTAATTAACAACTAGTAATTAAAATGTATTTAAGTGTCATTTAATTTAAATAAAAATTTAGATTCTATTCAAGGATTTTTTTACCATGATAATTCGACTCTTGCAATGCTCGGATGGCTATTAACTGCGCTGAACGAGGTGGTTCCAAATCTTATTACAATAATTCAGATTAACCCTTTAATAACCAATTTTAATATCAATCTTATAATTTTTGTTTTTGACGGTTACCAATATTATAATCCCCATACGAATATTTTATACACACCATATAATCTCCGATAAGATTTATTTAATAATAGGTACATAAATAACATAAATATTTATATATTGCAAAAATTACGTCATAAACGAAAATTTGATGCAAAATTAAAATACATAAATATATACATACATACAGCATATATATCCATACATATAATTAAACGTGAAATGTTTATTGTTTCTAGTTAAACTCCTAAATGAATGAACCAATATAAACTAGACTTTTGCTGGTATACAGAGGGCTTTTCAGAATATTACATAGGCTACCTATATCACATTACGTTTTTCCGTAGAAGTTAAGCAATACCTAATGATAACATTTTAGACAGAGTTTTTGGCGGTATCTGTCTGTCTGTCTGTCAGGTAGTGGCTTTTATAATTTATTCATAATCTTGTATTATTTAACTCAATATTTTGTAATGTTAGTGGAATTTTACGTAATTCAGTTCGTTTATTATGCATAAGTGAATTAGATGGGAAATAATACCACGGAGCATGAGTTTTAAGATGTCACAAGAATTTTACTGGAAAAATTTCATGAGAGTTTTCTATTTTTACGAGAAAGAAAAATAAGTATTTATGATAAACATACGTAGTTAAGTATATTGATATTAAATACCGAGGTATAATCAAGTTCATATATAGAAATTGTATTCTGGATACTTGAAATGAACCTACGTTTTGGACTCAACATTACAACTACTATGATCATGTCATAAGATCAGTCCTATATTTTTATTGAAGCGCGAGAAATTGACGTTCCTGTACCTCATAATAAGCACTGTTCAAACCAAAAACAACAGTGACCATGGAACTATCTATAATGCATCCCGAATGATTGCTTTCACACCGACATACACACGTTGATCCCGCATCGCGACAGATTAAAATAAGAGAATTCATTTGACAGGTTTCTTACTATATGCGTGGTGATTGCGACTCAGGCAGTCAGCCAGAATCCAGGAAATAAGGCTTAAATTATAAACAATTTTCTTTGTATACATCAATTCAGAATACTAACCGGAAAATTATGTACTTTTATAAAAAGATTTGAAAAATGCATACAACTGTACATTCAAAAATAATATACTGTGTAATATTTATAATAATAGTACTTCTATAAAAAATATTTAATTGATCATGTTTTAACTTACAGATCTATATTTACCACTGTGGAATATTAAATATTCAAACATGTTTACCATCATAAATTTCGAGATTATGTAAAAAAGAGCAGTATAATAATTAAGAATTCATTTTACATAAAGAAAAATAGGTATTTTTAGAAATGTTAATTTAGACTTAAAATACATTTAAGCATTAGTCATGATATTTTAAAAACTCTATTGTCATATCATATCGTACGATAATAAAACGTCAGCTTGACATTTTCCACTTCATCGTACGCCGGTAAAGTGGCCGGTTGTAATCAACGTGGTTTCGTATACTTTAGTAAATTGTGCATAAAACATTCTAAAAATGAAAGGCAACAAGAACGTAGACATTGAACAACTCAAAGACATCGCCAATAAACTAAGAATCGACAGCATTGTTGCAACAAATGCATCGAAATCGGGGTGAGCATAACCTATTTGTTATGGAATTTTTACAATTTAGAGGTCTTCTGAAGGTTAACGTATAAATTATCGATAGATCGAATCTGCTATCAGTCCAATTTCGGTGTAACCGGTGTGAATTAGTTAGTATTTACATGAAAAATTAATACGAGTTAATTGACAATTAGTCGTTCTTAATTTTTTTTTGTAATTATACATGTTAGTGCAGATAGTGCACTAATATTAAAAGTTCGAATCATTAATTAATCTCCTACTAGCAAAAGTAAAAGGTTCGGATGAGATGACATTTTTTTAGGTTATGACGCTATACCCACGTGACAGCTATTTCCAAGGTTATCGAATTTTTTATCATTAATATCCAATCTCACAATTACTATGGCTTATAATTAATATATGCTAGTGATTTTAATGCTTGGATTATATTTAAGTCAATAAGTATTGTTATTATAACCTCTGATATTAGAATCATTTATAAGTTGGTGTACTAAAATTTTTCTAATTATATAAAAATTGATTTTATTTAAAATATATATCTGGCATGTTTTCATTCAATTTCTATACATCTATATAGAAATTTTAAATTGGTTCACAAATTGTTAAATATTTTGAATGTCACTAATATTATTTTGTAATGTTAAATTAATTAACATATTTATATTCATTATAACACAAAACATGGATAAGTCTTCGACATACTTTTAAGCACAGTTTTTACTAAAATAGATTTTCAATGTACATCAACTAATAGAAGTCATATATTTATAACTTGAAATGTTCTTCAATAAAATACTCAATTTATAGTAAATACTAATATATTTATTTACAATATATGCCAATAATCCATTCCTAAGAACAAAAAATTCTCATTGCCCTTTCAATTACTTTTTTTTAACTGACTACACTGTTCGCTGGTTAAGACCATTACAGTTTCACCCGACTACATTTCAATTGCTATGTCCCTTCTGTTTGTAAACTAATCTAATAGTGTAAATATTACAAACCGCTATTGGATACCTCCGTTCACCTTTGAAAGCAATTTGCTTGAGTGTGAAAGATAATAAAGATTACCAAAACTAAAAAAATACTATAGCCAATTATAAAAATAGTCTCTAATACTGACCACTAGGCCATCATGTTGGAAATAATAACCATGTAAACAATTGGTAGCATTTTCATTGTATAGTATATTGTTTTCTATACAATCTCTGAAGTTTATTTCATTAGATGTTGTTTTACAAAGATATAAAGTCTTGACTGCTGAAAGATACAGATCTACTGATGGCCATCACTCAACCATCTTATTAATATGCGGTATCGTGAAGAGAGTCATTTTAAGGTTTTTAGCATGCACTTCATGTCTCTTATTTTGGTGAAACAAGTGAATTACACAATTTCAGCACTCAGAAATATGTCAAAGTTGTTCATATATTTTATGTATACAAATGTGTAAAAGTTAAGCAAGGAAATATTTTATCTGATGAAATACTGGTCCATTCTACTAAACTTGACTGACCTAAATCACATCTCAGGTTAAATAGCTAAAAAAAGCAACATAATATAAAACCAATATAAATTACACATTTAGTTTTTTTAAAGTGTGATGGTATTCATGTCAACAAGTTTACATAAAAAAATTAATAGAGGTGGTTTTAATTATGGACTCATTTAATCTTATTAAGTGATTGTGAATTATAACCATGACCCATAAAAAAAATGTACAAACACAAAAAAATTGATAGGTAAATAATAATTCACGCAACCTTTATTTGTCATTTGTATTTCATCCTTGAACTCTGTGTCTACACAGTTGATTGCATAATTTTCCATTATCACTCACTGTTCATGAGAACAAGCACTGATAATGAGGTATTAAATATATGCATTTTTAAATATAATATTTATTTTATATATTCTGTGTTATCATGATTTCTTTGATAGAGCAGCTTTGTTAGTACATAGTATTTAAATTGAAACATGAATCTGTACTATATAGTAACATCTAGTTGGTTAACTCCTAAGACCAAACTTGTGATATCCTTTTTATAGCTGTTAATTATCATAGGGATCTATAAAAATTATAAAGAATACTACTTTTGAAGTAACAATTTAACATGATTTAAATTCCTCATAAGAGGATGGATGTAAAACAAAAATCTAAAAGATAATCTTATCAATCATAGTTAAAATTAAAATAAACCAAAATCTACATAGATTCCAAATCATTTAATTTTTCTCCATCTGTTTATGTACATATCTATTGTATATACTTATTCATTTATTATTACTTCATGCCCTTATAACTCACCAAAGCACATACATTGATATCACAAAAATTCTTACAACATACTGACTTTGATAACCCTATATTCTTAAATTGTGTAGTTGATACAACAAATATGTTTACTTATAAAAATGCACAGTTTATATTCTCACTAGTGGCGCCAGTAGGTTTCTTTCACAATTACTTTCTAAAATTTCGAATTTGTGTCAAGACAAACTGAAACAAATTCCATCTAAATAGTAAGTGTGATGGAAGACGATCTTGTGAGATGACTCCTTACTGACATAATCATTCACAGTTTAGGTTCTTCTCAATAATCGTTTCATTAGACAACCTATAAATTTAACATATTTTCTCTTCTTATATGTATAACACTATATATATATATGTGTGTGTGTGGATTGCACAAAGGCACTAAAATTAACAGGTTTCTAATGAATCTGTGTATTGTCTATGTGCTAAAATAAATGTTGTGTTTGTCGTACTCATGCTGTACAATACTATGTCATGCATGGGCAGTAGCATTCACACATTTTCCCTATAGTATCTATTATGTATTCTGATCACTACTTTGAAAATTATTTTTACACTCACATAAAAATATTTTTAATTTATTATATGATCAAACTTAAAGTTGAACTATTAATCAATTTAAATTAACTTAGTCTAATAATTGTCATATATTATTTAAGTACAAACAATAACTTCCTAAATTTTATCCATAAAGAAGATTATGTATTTTATTAATGAAGAAAAAAGTGGCAAATTGAAGTATCAGTTATAACTCCAGGCAAATTTCTGCTCCGATTGAACCAATCTTGGTGAGGCTTATTATAACAGATAGACAGACACCTATCAAAGTATTATATAGATGACAAATAATTATTCTATAAGAAGTAATGATAAAATTGAACAGAGGTAACTAAGAATCGATAAAAGAAATATTGGGTTAACTAGATATAATAAGATTACAATAATAAAAAAACATTAATAATAGATCAAGGTAAAATAATTAGTTCCCATTTAACAATAAAACATTTGCACTAAAACCAAGTCTTAGGTTCTAGCTAGTCTATTATAAAATGATAAACTTTTTTTAATAAATGCACATCTGTGTGAATTTATAAATACTTCAAACTCCCTTAAATAAATATTATAATATATTACAGATAAAAAAGTATTACCTTAAAATAATGAGAAAACTTAACATTACTAAACTATTATGTACAGGCACCCAACATCATGCGCGTCCATGGCAGAAATAATGTCTGTGCTGTTCTTCCACACAATGCGGTACAAAATCTCTGCACCACGAGACCCATCTGCAGACCGATTCATTCTCTCCAAGGTACTAAAACTTTCCTCCATTATTTCCTATAATACTGTCTCTCTACCTTATAAAATCCTAGAAAAACAATGACAGAGTTTAGTAATTTACTGGTTTATACTAACCCAAATGACAATATTGTCTATTTTTCACAGTATGTATTGTTGTGATCCAAATAAACGTAAATGATTCAGTTAGCCTTAGAAATCCAAAGTGCTTGACCTATAAATATTTCTCCAGGGTCACGCCGCGCCGATCTTGTATGCTGCTTGGGCAGAGGCAGGCCTCTTCCCGGTCGAAGAGCTGAAGAACCTCCGCAAATTGGATTCAGATTTGGAAGGACATCCCACTCCCAGACTGAACTTTGTGGACGTTGGCACCGGTTCCCTGGGCCAGGGTCTGGCAGTCGCAGCCGGTATGGCTTATGTGGGGAAATACTTCGACCAGGCGCCTTACAGGTTTGTGATCGAGTTTTTATTCCATTTTTTTTTATTTCAATACATTATTCTGACCCAAAAATGACGTTCTACTATCTAATTTTATATTAGAGTAATGTTGGCTCAGTAGTAGCATGTTCTGAAACTATGTCGATCATAATAATTCGAATCTCTGCAGTGAGTCTAAGCTATTGGTGAAGGAAAATATCGTGATGAAACTATAGCATGGTGGTAGTGCTTTTTCTATGCCTGCTGCCTGCTACCTAGTACCCTCGATTTCATAATTTGTCTCCAAGCACATTAACATGTGCATGTGTAACTTGTGCAGTAACTGTGTTCAGGCAGTTGTACTTGATAGCCAGACCTTTTCGTACATTTAGCGTGTTTACCATCTTAGACCACATCGTCATTTAGCATCAAATGAGATCATATACCTGTTAAGGTTTCTTGATTTCTAGAATTGTATGACAGAGCAACAATTTGCATAAGAGTTAGAACAACTATTTTTCAACATAGTTCTCTTAAGGATAAGTATATGTACATGAAATACAATGTTGTGACTGCACAGAGTATACTGCCTGGTGGGTGATGGTGAAGCGGCTGAGGGTAGTATATGGGAGTCGTTACACTTCGCTAGCCACTACAACCTTGACAACCTGGTCGTCATATTCGACGTCAACAGGCTCGGGCAGTCTGAACCCACATCTCTTCAACATAAGGTTAGAATTAAAATACATAACATCCACACTTTACTACAAATTTTCATATTCAAATCCATCTTTTTTCTTTGTACCCTATCCCTTATTTTCATATCAGGAGAGTCACTGATGAGATAACAATCACGCAATATCGACATGCAAACAGAGTTTTAGTAAATGGTTTTAATAAAAAAATAAAATGCCTAAATGCTTTATTTTGATAGTTCAAATTGATTAATTGAAAAGGTGTTTATTGATTATGCATCTCTTTCTGCCCTGCCTTGGTACACTCCATCATTAAGTGATGCACATTATCTATACTTCTACATAAATTACAGTTTTGTTTTTCTCATATGGTATGCCAAAATTTCAAATGGATAATACCTTTAATGAAATATTAATGCTATTGCCATTCTTCCGTGGCCTCCGAGTAAAGAACCTGTAGTGTCTAAATTTTATACTTCTGTCTGCATTTCTTTTAGCACTGCAAAGAATATAACTCCTTTATAATATTGTTGTAATTAAGAAAAGACTCCAACCACACCGGAGCATGATATATTAGCTACAAACATCAGTGACAATCCACCAAAATTAAATCATTTAACCGCTACCAGACCCCTTTTAAATAGAGTTATATACTAGAATAATTTTCAACTATTGTTGCACAAGAAAAAGGCAGTTGCAGACTATTTGTAGCTTGTAGACAATTTGTGCTAGACTATACTATATAATAAATAGATCAAAGAAATCTAAGACATGTATGTTTCTCTTTACCTTAACGTCGTTAATATTATACCAAATTTCCTTAGTACTAATAAATTAACAATGAAATGAACATGGCACATAACTATGAAGAACCTAGGTATGAAACGGCTCTAAAATGCAACAATCGTAACAAAATTTAATTTCTATGTATAATGCCTTAAACCCCCATAGCATCTCTTTTTTACTTTTACCACAATTATTAGATTTTTTATAGATGCTTTCAATACTTGCATGTTGGGTAAGTATTGAGTTGTAAAAAACGAAAATACGAGGTTTTTTTCCTGCTTTATAATATGAAATAGCTGATTATCATATACTTTTATCATATACATATACATTTTCAAAATATATTTGTAATCATTGAATAAAAAATTAGGTTGTTATCTCGTGAATGAAAATACCAACAATAGATGACGTCACAGCTTCCAAAACATGTTTATATCATTCACACTTTGTCATTTTCCAATCAACGCTACATATCAGCAGGAATATTTATAATTAATAAAAATATCTTTAAATAGCATGAGACTCACGGCATGCTTGCTACTTACCCGTCAGTCAAACATTTAGCAAGAATGTACACTTGCACTCTATATATGGTATGTGTAGTATATATGTCCAATATAACATGTACTTAATATCAATTATTAAAATGTACACTCTATCATTAACAGCTGGAAGTGTATGATGCTCGATTGAAAGCATTTGGCTTCCACTCGTTGGTTGTTGACGGTCACGACGTCTCTGAGCTGGTGAAAGCTTTCGACGAGGCTGCAACTGTATCTGGCAAGCCCACTGCCATCGTTGCTAAGACCTTCAAAGGGAAAGGATTCCCTGGGATCGAGGACAAAGACAATTGGCACGGAAAGGCTCTTGGTGCTGAGGGGGAGAAAATCATTAAAGTAAGTGCAACATTTATTTCTAGGGGTAAGCAGGATGTATCAAATTTAAAGGTGGCTGGCTGTACAGTCAGCCCAGTTTGTTGAATATAATCAGATGTTTAGAAATTATGGATTAAAAAAAATAGTGCACCTGACGTACATAATTTGTTGTGTATTATAATCTTGTACACGACATAACAGTTGGTGCTACATTAAATTGTTTGTCGTACTCACGCGACTGATGTCGGTCGATGTGGGCAGTAGCATTCAAACATTATAAGATGTAATAATATTATTGCTTTTAATAACATTACTGGTATACAAAAAAGTTCAGAGGAGACAATTATTTTACATTAAGCTTGAAAATGAAACTAATTACACATCGCGCCACATATAATAAAGTATTCGTCAAACTTATTTTATTTTACATTCTTATTTGAAACGAATTGATAACAATCTGTAAGATATGTGGATTGTGTTATTAGTGAAAACATTTGATAGTGTATTCCCTTGTTATATGTAATAATAGATTTTCTTAATCTTTTTACTAGATTATGTACATTGTTTATTGTTAGTGACATTTTAATAAAGCATGTACTCTCGTATAGTGATTATTTGATTGTATAGTATATTAGAAATGGAATAATAGTTTTAAAATAGTTATGTTTAATTTATATAGAATACATGAAGTCCTTTATTTAGATCGTAAATTCCCAAAGTGGACCATATGAACCACTGGGGGTCGTTTTCGAAATTCAAGGGGTTCACGCCATCGAAAATATCGTGTCAGAGTCGACGAGACACAAATGGGGGTCAACAATAATTAATTCCATTGAGACAAGTCCTGACAAAAAATTTAATTTTCTATAAATAGAATAGTAATATGTATATTAATGTAATAGTGCTTTATTATAAAAATAGATCGGAAATTACTGCGCGAGGGGATATAAAGATTTAATTTTTTTTTAGTTTATTCGCTTAGTAAAATCTCCCAAAGTCAAGTACAAGTTCATCTGTCAAAAACACAATTCAATTTGATGAATTTGTCAATTGTACATTAAGCCGAGCGAAGCCGTAAGTATAAAGTAGTATTGTGCAATTTGTGATGGCAGCATCTGGAATCGACGATTAAGACGAAGACGATAACGCTGCGAGCGGAGCCGCCGCTGTCGGAGGCGCCGCGCGTACACATCGCTGACGTCACGCTGTCGGAGCCTCCTGCATACTCCGCCGGACAGCAGGTCGCCACGCGACTCGCATACGGAACCGCACTCAAGAAGATAGCCGACACCAACCTCAGGTACCACTGCAACTCCTACACCTTTACTACGAATATAATAGAGCATATAATACTTTGTAACAATCTTTCTATGCGCCCCTTTCGATCTTTTGGGTTTGATGGAGAAGGAGTCGGTTATCAAATATTTTGATAACCTAGTAAAGCATGTAATCATTGATCTCAAGCCATGGACTTTAAAATTACCACGACTGTCTCACTTGTACTTAAATAATGACTGACGTTCTTTGTGACATTATTTATAATGCTAATGCAACGCGTCACGGGGACGGGAAGTGGCCACGTCTCTCTCCCATTATATTGCTAATTCCGAATACTTTTATGCGAAAACAATAAAATTGGAAAAAAAAACAAACTTGTTTACCTATTACTAACTATAATGACGCTCATCGAAAACATTGGGCAGAAAAAAAAACATGAACTGTATATTAAACCATTAAGTCAATAGTACGAACATTAAATCAACTCACATATATTTGTATACAGACAAAGGCATCTTTATGAATTACAAAAATATATATCTTTTTATAAATCAATTAACATATGTATACAAATACAAAAAAGTTTTCATCTAAGATAGGTATCCAAAATTAACGAATAAGTTGGTCTCAAAAAAAAAACAATACAAATAATTGAAGAAACTTAAAATCATATGAATAATAAGTAACTTAAACGGTTTGTATATATGAGTAGTGTTTGTCTAAGTATGTGTGTATTAGAGGTGTACGATCCTTGAAGCAGTTACAAAAAAGTATTCTAAATAGATCTTTTTAACCTGTTCAAAAATATAAAATTCTGTAAATATGTGAGTATAATTACAGAAATCATACTATTAGCCATGTAACTCAATATTTGTACTACTGTCCTAGTGATCATACTATTGACCTGTTCTGTTACCTATTTATTTACTGTCAACTAAATGCTCCAATTATAGCTGATGGTTATGATGCAGGATATTGGCACTTGGATTGTTGAATTGTCAAATTGTTCATACCTATGTTCAATTTCATTTGTCTGTATGGATAGTTTAAAATAATCGCATTTATCATTAATACTAGAACAATCTTGATCGACAGGGTTATTCAGGGTGATTAAATTACAAAAATGGTGTCACCCATTAGGATTTTATACTTTTAGTAATATATCGTTATTATTGCCCCGATTTGTATTACTCCATGATATTTATGCACTCATAACTCTTATTACTGTGATGTAGTTGAAATGCCATTACAGAGAGAAGAGTGCTAGAGTGACACGTTTGTCGTACTCACGCGGCTGCTCTCAGCCGATGTGGGCAGTAGCATTCGGACAAGCATATCTGAGATCTGAGTCCTCATTTACAAATTTGAATATAATAGTACACCAAATTGGGTCTTAGTTGTAACTGTTTTAAGGTTCAAATTAGTTTTATACACTCTATCTATGAGATCACAAACCTGTCTTTACCAACAGATAATCTAAATGTAATCTTTAAATTAAGAAATACAGTTCTTTGTAGACTTTCTTTTTCATTTGTATGATTATTTAAATTTAATTGTTTTTCGTTCACTTTAATTTTTTTTATATATAAAACATTTTCACAAAAAATGTATTTAATACTATCAAGTTAACAATTCTAGTATAAATAGTAAGGGTAAATAATATGTTAAGCTGAAAATGTTCTATTGTTATTTATCATACAAATGGATTTTAACTTCGTAACGTCTTATATATCGATGAACGCCGGCTGCACGCACGAAAAGCATGACTCATTGTCACGTTTCACTTGAGCGAGCGTGCAAGCGATAGAAAACCACGATCGGCCCTAAGCGTTCGGCTTGTGACGCATAATTTATTGAAAAAAATGTGATTTTCAATTAACTCCTTTGTATTATACAAAATAATAAAAATTAAAAAAGTATGCAATTTTTCATCAATCTTTTCTTATGATGTTATCACATAAAATTATCGTCCGTAAACCGACTTTAGAGACAACCAATTTTTTTTGTAACATTTCAGAATTTTAAAACGTGTTATCTCTTGGAATGATTATTACATATTTTTGTATATAATTAAAATATCTACAGAAGAGCTCTTTTACGATTGTTTCATTAGTCTATTGGTTCAGAATGAAACAAAATTAAATTGGATTAATTATCACTTTCAATACATTTGCTACGAAATAATTATTCAAATATGGAATACAACTCATTTGCGATGCAATTTTGTATTTGATTTAAATACATGTGTTTGACATTCCAAGTGTACCTAGGTTTTTTACACCCATAGATTTATCATTTATAATATAGCTTACATTTGTAACTAAAATAAGTTGTAACACAAGCACATGTTGTTCACCCGCACACACACACCACATACATGTAATCATACAAAAACAAACTCATACCAATACATACAGTCATTAAAGCGTGCAATTGATAAATAATAATTAGGTACATTATAACAGTGGTTAACTGTCAAATTACAGGGAATTTTGATGTTACTGTTCAGAATACCTAACCATTTTCTGTAGTTTCTTTTTTGTCATAAATAAAATAGATTTTTTAATTTTTATTAGATGTAACGGTAAACATAATTTTGCAATTGCAGAGTGATCGCTCTCGACGGCGACACGAAGAATTCTACGTTCAGCGACAAACTGCGCAACGCGTATCCAGACAGGTAATTCAGCTTGTCACAAAGGCCCATACACTAAGTTTGTTATTGAGAGTGGATTAAAATATCGATTATGATTTTTTTTATATTGACAGCAAAAATATTTTCTGCAATCAATATTATTTATATTATTCTTGTAAAATAAATATGGATTTTTTTTTTTCATTTCTTTCCATTTTATATTAATATTAATATGGTTTGTTTTCAGTTTTTGACCAAACCTAGTAGTATTTTTTTGCAAATAATTTCTGTGGCAAATGCCAGTATGTGAGATGATGGGTTGTTCATGTCCATAGAGTATTAAGTAAGTTTAGAGTTTACTATTAAGATCCATTATCATTTTCAATTATGAGCAGTGATTTAGACAATGTAATAGGATTACTCTTGATGCCTTTTAATATGAGTAAGTGTTCGATTATGACACATATTCAGGGTCCTTGCAACCCTGATAGAATATATCGGGGCCAGACTTTGTGGTATAAGAGTATGCTTGTTTGTAGGTATGTCGAATGCTTCATCGCGGAACAGAACCTGGTGGGAGTGGCGACGGGCGCGGCATGCAGGGACCGCGCTGTTGTTTTCGCCTCCACCTTCGCGGCTTTCTTCACCAGGACCTTCGATCAGGTCTGTTCTTATTATTTTATTCAATTTAAACATTATTTTGACACTACTCTTAAAACAAATGTATTTTTTTTTATTTATGTCATAGGTTAATTATTAATTCACTTATATTAATCACAATTGGCTTATCATCCAAATTTCTATTTATACATTTTTTCAAGTTTTAAAGTTTAAGTATTGGCACCGTTAGGTATACCCATGGGCGACCTGAAACTGGATTTTGATTGACAGCGCGGTACACTGAAAAATGTTGTTTGCAATCGTACTGAAAAGTACGTTTAATCAATCTGAAAAGGGCAAAACGATTGACAAAAATCGGACTTAAAAAAGGCATACAATTGTAAATAATCACGGCGAATTATCGCAACGGAAATATTGATCGGTCAATATTGTTTGTTTGCCGCCGCAGTAGAGTCGCAACTTCTACAATGGGACTGTGGCATTGTTTAAAATACTTTATTGACTGTGAAAAACTGTAAGTACTATAGTGACCCGCCCTGGTTTGGCACGACCGCAATGTACTAATGTGGGGCAGTATAAGCGATTAAATTAAATTATCCATTTCTAAATGCATTGATATTATATAAGTCATCGAAGCTATGTAAGAGTTTTTACACAAAAATCTTTTTTTTTTTGTTTGCATGTAATATCAAAGGATAGTTTTGATTTACATTAAACGTACAACGTACCTAAATAATTAAATTGGATTAGGATTAATACTATATTGAAATAGTGTCTCAAGAGCTTATTTCTATTGGTTATCATTAAAAGATGAAATACAATATTACGGACTTTTTTCTATAGGCAATTTTTACATGTAGAATTCTATAGTATATTACTTAGATGCGTCTCGTAAGCTTTAACTTCTCTCTATGTATTTATTATACATATAAATTTGTCGATAGAAATTGTTACACAATACACAAAACGCCATTTTGTCTTATAAAATTGACACGAGATGTTAATTAGGTGATCGTTTATTCAGATTCGTATGGGCGCCATCAGCCAGTCCAACATGAACCTGGCGGGCTCCCACTGTGGAGTCAGCATCGGAGAAGACGGACCCTCGCAGATGGGGCTGGAGGACCTCGCCATGTTCCGTTCGGTCCCCACGGCCACAGTCTTCTATCCGTCGTTAGTACTCACACGTACTCCTTCCTCCTCTCTCTGTGCTCACGACTCCGTGACGAAAACTAAATCCTTTTGTTTTTCGCAAATTCCCATTTATTATTATTATTTATTTACAATTTCGACAATTATAACGGGTTCAAATATTTCCATCACGCGTTAATATATAGGTAATTATTATCTATATTGTATAAAATTGTATATCGTGAAGTATTAATGATAGAGAAATATTTCCCTTTTTTCTTATTAACCATAAATCTTCTGAATGACTACTGAAAAGAAAAAGAATAAAGAAAATTGGTGATGAAATAGTGGAGAGAGATGTAATTAACTACTTTGCTAATATCTATATCTATATAGAAGAAGTCTATAATACACTTATTATGTTAAAAGAATGATTTTAAATCTATCTTTTGCCATCATACTAACAGATTTCCAAAACAATTTTCAAGCATAAAGTATTTATCTAGAAATAATATTTTTTTTATTAAATAAGAGTGTGGACACCGTTTTAATAAAAAAAAACGTTAATATGGTAAATATTATAGTTACAATGAATATAGCAATACTTGTTTGGAGATCTGCAACATTGTCCCTTTGACACGTATTTATTTGACACCATTCTGCACTTGAGTTTTTTATTATCCTGTTTTATGAAAATCGATTACCATCACTATTAATGACGAATATATGGTTCAATGAAGTTGAAATGTATTTACTACTATGTTTTTCTGACACTGTTTTAATTGTTCTACTTAGGCATAGATATCAGTAATAAAGAAAAATATTAAGGTACATGCATACATAGTCTGTCATCGCTGTTTTATATAATTCCTAAGACTGGTTGATGGGCAATGCACATATTAAAGCATGAAATTTTGCACAAGAAGCAAAAACACAGTATGTGTGGTAATTGGAGAAATCTAATAATGTCTTATGTTAAGATTCATCAAACCATTTTGACTGTAGAAGGTACTAGAGAAATAGACATACATACAAAATTATCTTCTTAACACAGTTGAAGAAAAATAGTATGATCCTTGGGATTTATACTGATGGAAGACCAATTAAATATATAAACATAATATAATATATAAGTGATGTATATTGATTGTGTGTTGCAGGGATGCTGTGTCCACTGAACGTGCAGTGGAGTTAGCGGCCAACACCAAAGGCATCTGCTACATCCGCACCTCCAGGCCCAACACAGACATACTCTATCCCAATGATGAACCATTCAAGGTATTGCGGTTACACATCCCTTTAAAATATCTTCATACCTGACTATACTAATATATTTTATTTAATAAGCAAACAAATCCAGGCTTATATTTCATGTCTAAATGTCAACTAGGAAGTACAGTGTTGATCTTTGCGCATTTCGTTAATTAAGAATGTCTATGGTGATTTATGTTTTTGGTATAGAGTGAAACAGATTATAAAAGTAAAGAAATATAAGGTGTTTATTATAAAGTACAGATCTTGCATTATAGTAGAAAATTTTTAGATTTTTCATTCAATTTATGTTTTTCAATGGTCATAATGGTAGTCGATTTTTATTGGGGCCGATATGTGTGACCTCACTACCTAGTAACAACGGCCACTTGCAGAATCACAAAACCCTCTTCAAAGTCTTCAATAACTGTTGTTCAACATTCGTTTCTCTACCGACTATGCAATAAAACAACCACACTGGCCTGAATTTAATAACTTGTATCATGAATCTATCAATAAGTGTAAATTGTATTCATTTTTGTAAAAATATGATGATAGAGAGTTGTTTCGAGACGTATTTGTTGAAGTTAACTACAAAATAAAAATTACTTTAAAAAACTAAGTTCAATCCCACAGTTGTATATATTATTATTTCACTAGAATTCAGAAAAGGTTTAAAAGTATAGGAATCACTTGGATAACTAATATGTGATGTATGTGAAAAAGTTGTATTCAATGTACTTGGTTCGATTCTCAATGTGTACTAACGAATCTCTCTGAATTTGTGTACGTTTATTAATTTAAATTTAGAACATTATCAACTGACAGCAAAGGAAGACAGTGAGGAATCTTAAACCTGAAAAATGTTTTTACAGTACCACCGTATGTGGGATAAATAGAGACTGTGGGTTCCTTTATTCCAAATAGTTAAATGTTATGGTATCATGTGGTGATTACCTCAGTATTATCATTTAGGAATTTAGCCTTTATCTCCATAGTATGATTCTTACTTAAAGACACTGTTAATTGCAAGATGTTTATATCCATCTGTAGGTTGGTCAAGCAAAAGTGGTCCGTCAATCAGACAAGGACCAGGTGCTGCTGATCGGGGCAGGAATCACTTTACATGAGGCTCTCGCTGCAGCCGATAAACTCAAAGAGCAAGGTAAATTATAATAATATTCTTTTTAGCGAACTGCTAGTAGTGTTACATTTGAACCAAAGATTTTGAGGTTTCAATACCCTTCTATTATAAATCTATTTTAATGCTTTATATTGTACTAGTTTCCGCTCGAGACTTCATACGTTTTAATTACATTATGTAAATTATAATAGCAAAACATAACTTATATAAACATTCGGCAAAATACAGTTATTTATGTATTAAAAAAAATGTATTTGTGTCAGTAGTTCTAGACTTTATTTCCTATACCTAAATTAAATTTTCATTCAAAACTGTTTTTTGCGAGCACTCTTCATATCGAGTATACTTGTCTGAATTTGCTGATGAGCAATAACTAGAAATTCCAATGCGGAACTATCAAAGTAATACGAAACAGACTATTACTAGGTGGTAACGTATTTACAACTGGTTGGATCATACATGGTAATTATCTCGTCAAACTGACTCCTTTATTTTACCATGTTTAGAGATGAGGCACTATAAATCCGACTAGAGGCTTGCCGGGTGGTATAGGTAACGACTGCCAGTTGATTGTATATCTTATAATCTAATACAGTAGGTATACAATGTACTATCATTAAAACATTCTGGGTATCATAAACCCAAGCATTATACATTTACTGTCCGATTCTTAGGAATTGTCTGGTACGTGTTCAAAATCCAATGTCTAATGCTAATGAAATTAAAATGGGACCCCCCACGTTCTATCTACTAAAAGAAACATTTTCGAAATTAGTTTATAATTGACGAAAATGTAAGAAAACAAACTTGAAAAATAAACATAAAAATGTTAAGAATAGTTTTCCTTTTTTAAGTCAATAATAAATACGATAACGAAGTGACGCCCTCATTAATGAAATATCAGTACAATCCTCATCAGCATTTTAACCGGTTTGTATATAGTTGTGCAGACCACAAACTTAGGTCTAAATAGGTGTTGAAGTGAAACTTGAAATTCTGTTTCGCGACCTTATTGTGTGACTAAAAAAGTGGTGGCTGTAAACACTGCGTCGGATAAGGTGTTGAATACATCGGTTCTCATCCGAACACCGAAGTTAAGCAACGTCAGACGCGGTCAGTACTTAGATGGATGATAGCCTAAAAATACGTGACGTTGGCTTTTAGTTCTATTTTTGTAATTAAAATGTTATCCTGTGTAAAACAAAAGTTTCACTTCTGTCGTGTGTTTACTACATACCCAGGTTTTTATATTATATATATAATCGAAATAACTTAAGGATTTATAAATGCCAGTTTTAGATTCATATAATAATATTTTAACTTTGTTTTGTTTTAAACACTTGAGTATATTATTTGCAAGCCCAGTTTTACAGCTATATTCAGAGTAGCCAAATGATTGTTGTGACCTATGGTAATTATAAGACATGGTGATCTAGTGTTTTGACTAGTGAAATATCAATCCAATGTCCGCAGGTTCGAACCCAGACATGTGCCAAATAATGTATCAGCATTCGTGTACTAATTAAAATTGGTGAAAGTATCAGCGGAGCGTGAAGGAAAACATTCTGAGTAAACATGAGCCTGAGAAATATTCTTGCAGTACTACCATATATTGGAAAATATGTAACTGTAATTCTCAGAGTATGAGATCGTATATACATCGTGAGCTGGCGTGGTGATTGTGCCCATACCTACTTTCAAATAGAGGTTTATAACCTTACAGTGAGTGTTTTAGAGGCTGATGATGATTGATATTACAGGAGTGAACGCTCGAGTTCTGGATCCGTTCACAATCAAGCCACTGGACGAGGAAGCCGTGCTGCGCCACGCGAAGGCTGCTGGAGGCAGGATCCTCGTCGTAGAGGACCACTACCAAGCCGGTCAGTACATATCGGCTTACAACATATCTGTCTGTTAATCATTTCATCTATGAATCACAAGAACAATAAATGTATTAAATGTTTCAAATCAGAAGATATTCGCGTCTGCACCAACTTCACTCTCATCTTGTCAAAATTATACCGCCATCAACAAGAACGTTAAATATATAAAGAAATATTTGAAAAACTGCGGTGCATAATTATTTATTTTTATTGTTTTTACAAAATCGGGTTCTATTTTAAATTAATAACGATATAAGTATTTGTATTTTATAAATTTATGGTCGATCACGTGGAATATAATTTGTATATGTTATTGTTTTGTCGATCGTATTTATTTTCTGTAGTTATCTGTGTTATGTGTAGGTAAAAATGGCCGTTAGACAGTTATCTTCTATTTCAAATTCATAGCTCCCATATATTTATATGAATATTGAAAAAATATAGTTAAGCATTCGAGTTTCATGGTGAACGTACATAAATTCTTGACTACTTTACTATATCATATACACTGCTTCAGTGATAACATCATCATCTCATCTCATGATGTTTTTTTTTTTTGGGAATAAGTTGATGGAGACCAACTTTGATCATTTTAAGATATGTGTTTTTCTATCGTGATCAGGAGGTATTGGTGAAGCGGTGCTGTCTGCCGTGGCCCTGCAGCGCGATGTAGTCGTGAAGCACCTGTACGTGCGGGAAGTACCGCGCTCGGGTCCTCCCAACGCGTTGCTCGATAAGTTCGGCATCTCCGCACCGCACATCCTGCAAGCAGCTCAGCTCCTCCTGCAAGCTTGAACATACCGAGACATGCTACACTAACAGAATCATTTGCTATATACAATATCGATACACATCAGAAACAGTTTTTTATATATAGCATACTATAGATTCAACACTAATATTGACTCAATTAATAAAAACCTTGTTAGGTATAAGAGTAATAATTGTTAATAAATTCAGTGTATTTTCTTACGTATTCATACGCACAGACATAACTTAATGTTTAAAAAAAATACGCCATCTATGAATTCAATAAGTAAACACTATTTAGGATATCACTTCAGAGCGCGTAATATTGGTTTAGATGGCGCTCGCAATACTTTGATAAATCCAGTCGATCCTTAATAGATTGCGTTAAACGTTAATCGTATTTCTTTACTAATTTTAATGTTGCAGATTTATCTCTGGTTGATTTCTAGTACAGATTTATAGTTATTGTTTACATAAAAATATTTTTCAGTGTTATATAGCAAATGATTCATTTTAACTGAGGTCGTGAAAATGTTCAAACCGTCTGCGATGACATTCCAATACATTGATATTGTATTGCATCTTCCATCTCGGATCAGATCAGCATCGGGGTCTAATCCCTAAACAAAAGACACTATCACGCACATTGATTTTTATCATTTATCATGGTTGTTGTACGAACACTTGTTCTAGATCTTTCTATAAAATTATTAAAAACGGAGCATTTTAAGACGTCCATTACTAAAACACTATAACTGAGTAATTCTTATTGTTTTACAATTTGTCAATAGTTATGTTTGAAAATTGTAAGCAATATTTCGTGTAAAAATGCTTCGTACGTTAATAACGAAATCAGTGCCTTTATATTATTGTAGGTAGAAAGATTTTAAGGCTGAAGGTTTTTGACTAGATTTTTGATGAGTTAGCGTTTAAGAGATGTTTTATTATACAAATATATACAAAATCATGTCGGGGACATGTTATCCCATTTATATTCAATATATTTGTGTTGGTTTTCATTGTCTTTATGGGCCATAATTTTTATACTAATTTCCTATAGGTTTAGGTGTCATTTGGTGGGTCATTGTTTATTGTGTAAAATCTGAATTACATGATTTCTGTTATAGTTTATCTTTGAAAATATACTGTCGGAGCACAACAACTGCTGTAAATACAGAAGTGGATGAAGCCAATATGGGGCACATAGTTTTTAATTGTTCTTTGTGATAACAGGACAAATTTAGAGAAATAACTAAAAAAGAAATCGCACACTTAGAAAGAAGTCCACACATAGGGACTTGTAACATTTGTCACCTGTACTGTTTGGCGTATCCGATCCTGTATAAATCATAAAGAAGCACTCGATGAATAATTGTCGTAAGTCTTCCCGCAATAGTTTAGTTAACTTCATTAATTCGTAGTATTACATTCCTGTTTGATTGCATTTTTTTCATTTGTTATTTTATTTGATTTTTCTGAAATAAAAAAATCGATATACAAATGTTTTTCTTTTTTATATTTATAGTTCGTTGTTGATACTATACTGTACTGTTTGTACTAATGTTCTACGATTCGTATACCCAGCGATCATACTATTGACCTAATCTTGTAGTAATGACTTATTATTCGTATACCAAGCGATCGTACTATTGACCTAGTGCTGGTACTAATGACGTACGATTCGTATACCAAGCGATCATGCAATTGACCTAGTTTTTGTAATAACGACCTACGATTCGTATACCAAGCGATCATACTATTGACAATTTCTTTGGACCAGTAGAAAATTACTATTATTTACTATTAAAATATGACCGACGGTTAAGATGTGTGATATTGAAGCACCAAACTGTTCATATCTCTACACGTATTCCGTATTTATTTTCATAGTTGTATTACTACATCTGCTGTTTAAGCGTTAAGGTGTTCAGTTTTATTATTACCTGTTTATTCCCCGGGTTCGCGACGGTGTACTAATGAACAAAATGAGTCCAAAGCTTCCTGTTACAATACAAATATGTAATGAAATAAAATTGCAACGGAACGTCAATCTTTGTTTTTGATGAAATCCTTACAATTTATTTCAGTAATTGACTTTTTTTTATTGTAATCCAAATATTTCACTTTTGTGTAGGCTTTTTAAACTTTTTCTTTTGTACAAATCTTGTTCTGGTAATTCTAAAGACGACAAAATGTATTATACAAATAGGTGGAGTCGTTCTGAGTGATCGTTTCCATACCTTCAACAATTGATTTACATCTCTCTATCATATCTACATTTTCGAATGGTTTCGGTCCACTGAATGATTAACGAACGAACGAAAGATGGCATAATCCATAATGTAGTGGTACTTACCACTTACATCTCCGTTGATATCGTCACGGTGTATAGAACGTTGTTTTTATAGCTTTTAGAGTACCATCAATGTTCTAAATCTTCATATTATTTACTAACTGTCTGTCGACCACTTACGTATGGCATTTTATATACAAAAAAAAAACGACGGCTATATAACATGCAACCATGGCTCGAGCACTTCCCGATTTCTATTTAGTTAATATGCAGCTGTCTAAACTATGAGTTTAACTTTATAAGTAGTTTGCTGTCAAAT
The DNA here is from genome assembly GCA_035772565.1 of Antheraea assamensis. NCBI lineage: Eukaryota > Metazoa > Arthropoda > Insecta > Lepidoptera > Saturniidae > Antheraea > Antheraea assamensis. The sequence continues at coordinate 4,810,364 of JAQQSE010000045.1, forward strand.
TCTGAAAGTTTGTAAATTCTCTCTCATCCGGGAGCCAATCTTCCCTAACGGTTTTCCTCATTTTGCGGTAAATCGATTTGATTGAATTTACGATGATTGCTCAGTGATCAACGTGTTCGAACGTCGTGTAATCGTATAATAGGTCACAGTCCTTGTAAATAAATCAGAGCTCTTAAAATTAAGATACTTAAAAAATAACAGCATAGTAAAATTATATCAAATATAAATCAATATTTTCCAAAAAATTTAATGAGCCTAGTAGTTCAGTAGTGTATTACCATTGCAAAGTTAAACCAATCAGAAAGTCTAAATTGTGTCAGTTGAAATATTATTCCATTAATATGAACCCGAAATATGGTGACCATTGCAAAATAGATAGATTTACATATTTTCATGTTTTGACTCGGTTATAGTTCGTTTCACGGTGAAATTTTTATTTATGTAATTTTACTTAACGTACGGTAAGTAGTAGGTATGTAATACATTCTCATACCTCATGCACGATTATTAGGAAGGGAAACAAACAAAAAGATTTATTGAATTAAGTATTTCATTAAATGTAAAACACACGAATAAAAAACAAAAGTTTGGTTAAATTCTTTTATTGGTTTGGTTATATTACATTTCTGTTCGATAGAGTTTTTTCATTCTTTGTTTTTATATTGATAGTTTTTTTCTGTAATAAACCTTTCAGTATAAAATTGTTTTAATATAACTTATATAACATTATGTTTATAATTTTTAGAATAACAAAAACATTATAAAACTTAACCATTAATGACTAGAATGTCTCTTTATTCGAACTAATTGCGAATTGAAATCTACGATCGATTAGACTTGATATGAATTATGTAACAACACTAAGGAGCCGTTTACTAATGTCACCATTCCAACATATTGTCAATTTGTTTTACGTGATGTCTAGCCCTTTTAACAACATAATTATAGATTTAAAAGTAGAAAAAAAACGTTCAAAAAAATGAAGTACAGAACATTATGTTCTTTCATATCGACATTAATACTTTGGCTTTAAATGATATAATAGAATTGTCTCAAGTCTAATTATTCTTTGATTTCGCTGTTATATATATATATATATGTACACAATTTAATTTTTTATTTAAGTGTTAGATGCGTGACATGACTAGTTAATTAGTATTTACTTTACACACCGCTCACAACACGACTAATTACGTTGATGTACAGACATCATGCGACACGAAATAGTTGTTGAAATATGTAATCCCTACCATTATTGAGTATAAAACAGTCAATATTGACAAAGCTTGGATATGTACTTGCCACACCCGGTATTTAATATATAAATACAAATGACGCCAAATAGAATACGCTATCTAGGCTATTTATTTTTGTAATGCATTTAGATAATGTCTATAATCTTTATGGAGATGAAATATATTAGGTAGGTAGTCCGGTGAAACTGTATAGGCCTTGACAGATCAACAGTGTAGTCAGTTCAAAAAAAAAAGTAGTGTGTACTTATGTACACGCGTTAGAAGTTATACTTCTTTGGCGTAACAAGATAAAAATATTTTCAAAAATTTTATCTTTCGCCTTATTCTACGTTTCATACGTATTACGTACGTAGAAAAAACGACACTAACAATAGAAAAAAGGTATTTAATACATACATACGTTTTTTGAATTAAATATTGACTATAGCTAACTTCAGGGTATCGGTTTTTCGAGACGGTGTGCGAGCGCATCGTAAAAATTTACTCTTATAATTTTTTCCTAACGCGCTAAAAGAAGTATAACTCCAAAAAAAAAACGAAAAGAAATAAATTTGTACAAACGCAGAATCTAGTTCACTATTGATGATACCTTGATACAGTTCAATTATTAAACATAATAATTATTGGCAACTCACACTTTTATATCAAACTTAAATGCTACCATTTGTAGTTGTATTCAGTCATAATTAACGATGGATTAAATGAATATCAATAAAGTTTCGTACATGGTAACAAATATTGGTATATTAACTTTAACAAAAAATAATTAACAATTCACTTGCAACGTAAAATCATTATAAATAAATTTTATTTGGACGGAGTGACGATTAGCTTCCAATACAACTTACGAGAATATTATAAATGCAGTAACAGAACCCTCCTCGGAGTGATTCTAACTGAACTTCACACAAAATTTACAATTAAAATCCAAATTCACAAACTGAGATATTTCAAACTTCATTCGGAACACTTCCTTAAATCAATACACACAACAGTAGTAGCTGTCATTTGCACACTAAACTCGCTGTAAAGTTTTTCACTCTCTTTCTATGTTACTCCGGACAATTACATAACTCTTCTGAAAGTGATACAAAACAATACAAAAATCAAACTCCATTCATGTTTCAAGTAAACTTGAATTCTTGTAGAAAAATAAGTGCAAATATTGTCTCGGCTATCATAAACAAAGACATATTATTGTCTCCTGTAATTTTGCAAAAATGAAACTCCACCTCAAACCAAAGTTTATATTTCTTCACAAGCATCCAAGCATTACCAAGCTACCTTCAGACAAACATCTTTGGCCTTAAACCGAAAGTCATCGTCCTTCACCCCCACTCGCCGGGGGTTGTTCCATCGTGCGTCTGTTCACCGGCCTCAGCCGGCCTCTCTTCCAACTCCCCAGGCAAGTAGTCCTTCCAACTCCTAAATAAATACCTAGTGAACTTCCTTAGCTGCCTGAATTTGCAATAAGTGGCGCCTTCAGCCGATTGCAGTTGTTGCGTTTGTATTAAAAACCCCTTCTCTTTAAATGTTTGTTCAAGCTTTTCTCTTTGTAAACTCTTCCGTGATTTTCTCTTCTTTTTACTTAAATCTTCCTTCGAAGACATTCCTTCTTTCGGTGTACTGGACGAGGATTCGCCTGCGTCTTGACTTCTTCCTTGGTTGGAGTCTCTTTGGAGGTACTCGTACCCTTTGTTGCCTTTGTTTCCCGTGCCACTGTAGTATCTAAAATTTCCACCGGAATCAACAGACAACATTTTTTTCTCTTGAAGCGAAGGCTTCGATCCTCCAGTGAATTTGAATTTGCAAATACTAACCTCCGTCGTTGGTGTTGTTGAATTTGTTTTAGTCGGTATTGGAGGGATAAATATCGCAGATCTTTTCCGTTTCACTGGACCTTGGACTGGATTGGGCGAAATTCTTTTCATTTTTTGTTCTGGACTTTGTTTCGCTTCTTCTACCTGTTTGATGACTTTAGGATCTAATAACTCTGATATTTGTTTAAGGACTAGCTTATTTTTACTCTCATCTAGTGACGAATTATCGGAAATTTCACTGATACTGTTAGGCGTCGGTGGATTCTGTTCGTCTATAGACATCTGGCCAGCTAACCTTTGATAGTACAACAACTGCGTTTGTAATGCCAGAGGATGCATATATATTCCAGCATTGGGCCAATAAACGTAACCTGGGAATTTGCCTTCCTCGTCTGGATTTGACGTAGATTGAGCAGGTTCAGATAATGTAGGCGACACATTGGTTCTTTGCCTCGACAAATCAGGAGAGCTGCTCGCCGTTTGAGAAATGACGTTAGTATTCCTCTGGATGACGGAAATGGCGTTTGGTTGTTCAGACTTTGGAGATTCTTGTTCTGTACACTCCGCTTCGGCTTCAGTCTTAACTTCTGACAATGAAGAATAAATATTGCCAAATTTTTTTTGAATCTGTATCTTTAAATCGTGAAGATCCCTAATGCACAGGTTCAATGGTTCATCATCACTGTGTAAAGGTCCCGCAATAGTGGGTGGTGCTTCAGGCATTGGTTCATCTGGATTATTAAATCTTGGAGGCGATAAGTTCTCCAATTTCTTCTTATTTTCTTGAGAAAGTTTTCTTTCCAATAAACTTGAAATAATTTTATTTTGCAAATCAGTTTTCGGATTACTCACGTTTGGTTCTCTAAACGGCGGGCATACTGAACTTATTTTATCCTGAGGTTGGGGTTGGCCGGGAACAACAGTGCCATAATTTTCATAAATTAAATGACAAATATCAGCTTTCTTTGGTTTCCTACCTCTTCTGGGTTTGGAATTGTTTAACGTCATTTCTCCCATATAAGGAAGATCCTCGTAGGACACAATTTTGGTAGGTGCTATAGCAGGATTCTTCTTTTTCTTCTCATCAAGCTTACATGATTTTGTAGACATGTTGATTGCGGGAACTGTGGTTACAGTCAGCGCCCCTGTCTCATTTTGAATGCCCGCTAGCCTTTGCGCCCAAATTTTAAATGTTTCATTAGTAACGTTGTTGACGTCAAAATTTTGTTCAGTCTTTGGTTTATCTTTTTGTTTCTGCTTGGCGTTAGCTTTTTGCAAACTTTGTTCGTAATGATCCAGGTACTCTTGGGGTAATGCTTGGTGGTGAAATTTTAGTTTCCAACGGTTCTTCTGCCTGTTACGATGTTTCGGTTTAGGATGCTCACTTTTCTCTGCTAGGCGTTCCTTACTTGATGAGAGTAGTTGCTGTCTAAGTAATTCTTTATTCTCTGATGACCTGGAATTAAGGATAATAAAATAAATCTTGTAATCCTTATATAGGTATTTTGATAAACTGCAGATTTTATTGAATTTATTTAATAAAACAATACGAAGATCAGACGTCATAACTCACTACATATTTAAATGTTTGTTATTAATTACAAACAAATACTTTTATATGGCTTTGGAGGAGTATGATTAAGTGGCCAAATAAAAGCCACTTAGATATTGGCACAAATTATATTCGCACTTCGACCTTATGTGTATTTTTAATTGGAGATCACCATTATTCATAAGAAATTGATCTCATAAGCAGATTATTTAGTACTTTTGTATTGGATTAACTGTTGCGGAAGTCTTTAGTGTAGTAGAAATAATACTCTAAAAGTATTGTCTAATTAGTAAACGTAGATACTGACTTGTGAAGGATTGAGGGCGGCGCCGGGCACACATCTGCGCACGCCACGCGCCTCATCACTTCTGAAACAACAACGCATTCAATATTTAGAACAAAGCTGAACAGAATCCACTGAGCTGCTTGTCAGCATATTCTCCCTATGGCAATATGCTTAGTTTCGAATTTAATATTAATGTGTATGATCACATCTTTTTATGAAAAAGTTTCAAATAATTATTCTCTTCAATTCAACTATTGTTTTTACATGGAAAATTAATTAAATTGTACTACTATTGATCTTCAAAGTATTATTACAAATAAAAAAATATATATTTAGAAAGCATTTCTTCGGAAAATATATCCATTATCGAGATAAATCTCTAAGAAATTTGAAATAAGGTAATTTATTCCTATAAATTAAATAGAATATATTAAATATATGAGTTATAAAAGATGAATCAAAATACACTATAGTATCTATATTGAAGATGAATCATGATCTATTTAAATTCGTAAAATATCATCAGAGGAATTGCCATGCCGTGTTAAATACAGCAGTTGCTCCGGGTTATCGTAAGTCTGCGTCAGACAGTATTATGTTCAGAGGGAAAATTCTCGGAAAACATACTGAGCGGTTGCGAAATGTTCGCCATTTAATTTGGAGGAGTGAGCGGCGGCGCGCCTTACCCGGCGTAGGATATTTTGAGCGCCACTCGAAGCCGCTCGGGTTTCCCGCTACCGCTTCATACTAACAATAAAGCAAGGGACTTTGTAAATAATCGCTCATCATCGTATATTATCTCTCTGCTTTGCTAAAATATACAAAAGAATTACCATTTCCATAAACCATTTTCATAATAAAAAATAATAATACCATAATAACCAGTAAAAATAACCCTAAAAATAATAACCAATATGTTATCATTTATTTTGTACAACTAGGAGTATGTATATGTCTAATAGCTGGGTTAGAAGTTCCGCTCTATCTACTTCATAATTTCGGGTGATTTTATATTTTTAATGAAGCTAAAGGTTGCGTGGCTTTTGATGGCCAAATTTTTATGGCATTACCTCTTCGTCCAAATATATTTCATTATGGTAACTAATGTATTTATCGTAATGAGCATTAATATCTTGTATTTTGTGTTTAAGGTTTCTAATTTTCTTACACTTATAAGACTACCGTTTTTTAGAAATATGGTTCTTAACATGTCATGGGCTCGCTGCGTCAGTGCTGCGCCCATCGTGTTGCAGAACGACGAGTCAGGAATAGTGCTTAGAACAATGCTAATGCTTTTGTAGGCATTTTTGCTAAAATCTATTCTTCCGCTTTCATTTTCATCACATAGAATCCGGCCATATAACCATTCTGATTACTGCTATTGTAAACGTCTATTATTTTTAATGGACTAGGAAAAGTAGGTATTGCAAGAGTACGAGTTTGTTATTATTTTTTTTAATTAATTTATCATTATTTTTCTAACTTGTTCTATATACCTACTGCAAATTGTATACTATAAAATGTATGGCATAATATAACCCGAGAATACATTTATGATGTGAAAAATAATTATGTTAACTGGGTGAGTGATTTCAAGATATAAATACGTTAGCAGAAATATTTGTAAAATATGTAAAGAGGATGGTATTAATACGCTTACAATAAGATATAGTGCCGTTATGCACCACGATAATTTAAGGCATATATTAATTGTCAAAGACACTACCACTGAACTCGAGCTGGTTTATCAAAAATAAAACTTCTCGCACATTTTTACAAATTACATACTATAAAGCTGATTACAATTTATTTCAGGCTCTACAGAGTTGCAACGATCAGTTGCACGCAGATTTCTCCACTACTATAGACCGTTGACCACGTAATAATAATAAGCGAGAGTTATTATGACATGTAATTACACGTCTTTGTTTAAAAACACGTAACAAACGATCCAATGTTCATTATGTTTGGACGAGTGCTCGCGCTGCGTCACGTGACGTGATACGCGGCGCCGCAAATCATACCACGCTTATATATCTTATAATTCCTATAATTAAGTCAATATTAAACATTCATTCGCCTTATACAAGCCACGTAATACTATACAACCACTGTAATTCAGCAATAAATATATGAAGAAGATTTCTTACGATTGCCAACATTTCTGATTCGATATTGTAGTGGGTTTTATAGACATTTGGATCGTAATAAGAGAAATGGGATGAATAAGCATCAAACAAAGTCGTTTTTAAACATTGTTTCTAATTTCAATGAATAGACATCAAAATGTTTCAAAACTTATGCTTAAATTCCTAAAAATGTTTTCTTGTAGCTAAAAGGGATTCAGATACCTGACCTTACTAGTACGTCTCAAAAGTGCACCTGTATTGTTTACTTAACGTTAAGTGGTAAAACCTATTCTTAGGTACGGCAGTCGGAATACCTTGAAAAATACCTGTTTATATGGATTTACAAAAAAAAGTTATAGTTAACTACGCCATTTTAAAGAAAACTGATGATTATTGGAAATAAAACATTTAAAATTATGCTACTAACTGTTCCCGCGTCTTCGCATGCATTCATCTACATGTACGTGTTGTTTCCCATTACAGCGTGCGGCGTATATGCTTCCAAAATGATAGCATATACCTAATAATTATCAATAAGAGTAGTTTATTACAACCCGACTGAATGTCGATAGAGGTCTAGAGAAGCGATAGATTTTACATCTATAAATATTATATGAACGCGCTCTAATGCAGGCGCAAAAACGATGATGTAAAAAGAAAATTACATAAATAATAAATTTACGTTGTAATCGCATTCGCAACAGAGAGTTATTTTCGCAGAAGTAGTTTAATGATTTCTTTTGAAATCTTTGTAATGCTGTTACATTATTTTATATTTCAATACAACATAATATCAACATTTATTCCAATGAAATAGTGTGAAATGAAATACAAAAAAAACACACTGCAATAAAATTAACAAAATTGGATTTTACGAACATAACAGTTGGCCAAGTTGTTTTAATGAACGCATTAGTCTAATTCACAAGAATTCTAATTATTGTTTTAGATTTTTACCATCCAAGTTTGTATATGTGAGTCATGAAACTAGAATTGAGTATAGAATAGCCGATATTGTGGCACTCTTAGCTGTATCTTGTTAAGGGATTCGCAGGTGTATGGTAAAGCAAGATGGTAAGGTGTTTTTTTTTTTTGCTTTGTTATGTTTCAAGTGCTGACTAGCAGACAGTATAACAGTAACGATTGACAATAGGTTGTAGTTAATTCCGTTCTTGTCTTTGTTTTGGAATGTAGTTTGATAAAAAAAAACTATGACTTAACAGTATAGATATCGTGGAGATAAATACTTATGTCGTTTAGAAGAAATTATTTTAAAATGCTATGCTATATACGATAACGAAACTCTTTTTGCTATTTTTGCAATTGGTATATATATCTATATGTGTATATGAAAATAAACTCTCCGACTTCCTGACTAATACTGGCAGAATGTATACATTACATGTTTACATGTCGAATGACGTCGGAACGTCTATAAAATATATAGTCTGTGGTCGTGACGGGACGGTTCTCATAAAATTCGTGAGGTTGTACAAAACCGCAAACCACGTATTATGCCAACATTACAATTTAAATCTGACATCACATCATACACAGCATTGTTTATTCTACTTGGTCGATATAGAATTACAATAATTTTTTTGTTTTTTTTTGTATTACACGCTTTTTATTAGTTTTATCTGTATGTATGAATGTAACGGAATCTTTGAACGTGATTTTGCCCACTTTGAATGATCAGATTTGAATCAAACTTTGCACACTCATAGAAGATCCATGACAATATATCCGATTATCCTGATTAGATTCGCCAGGATTCATACATTTCTTTTCGTATGAGAGTAAGAAAGATAGAACTAGTACGCGAACTACGCATGCGATAGAAATCTTTGAACATGTTTTCGTAATCAAAACGCAACTATTAACACATCTGTACATATTACAGACTGTTTTTTAAAGCAAATCGAAATAAAAAGTGAAAAATAAAGTATAGTTAAAAAAAAAACGAAAGCCACGCTTTTATAAAAGTGACATTAATTTTCTCATAAGTAATTTTATTGTTATGCTAAGAATTATTTTTTACTTTTTAGTTGGAATATGCATGTTTTTAGTTTGTTTTTAAACTATAATTTATATTACATAGAGTTTATATCTGTTATTAACGCGTTTGGAGTTAGGGACTTGATGTTTTGCAGCGCTACCTAATCTAAAATTAAGCATACCTATATGTTTCGCAAACGTTCGTATAACAGTAATAGTGTCTATAGTATGTTCTTATTGGTGTAGAGGTAAGGACGATGTGAGAGGAGTATATTATGCTCGACCCACGAATATGAGTGAAAGATATGGTAGGAAAGAAAGAGTATAACGACTTTGGACTTTTGGTGAAGAGAAGACATATTGCAGATGTTTTATTAATTTTATTGTGTCTCGAATAAACTGTAATAATAAAATTATAATAGAAGCTAAATAAAAGTGACGTTACTGGGTGGATAGAGATTTTTTATTGTAATGACAAAATTTATAAAAAAATACATAAAATTTGCAAAAGGCTAATATGCTACTTTTTAATGGAATAATGAAGCTGTTAAGAAACATTCCACTTGTTAATCTATTAAAATACGTTATTCCCGTAAATTACAGACGCCAGACAAACAGACGACCAATAGAAATCATATTAGGATATTATAATTATTAATTGTATAAGGCACAGTTCGTCTCGAATCAAAATACCATGTTAACCTATAAAAACAGAACCATTGGGATGAGTTACGTGGCTTATTACATCGTTTGGCGTTACGCCAGAGTTCCGACGGCGCAGCGCACTACAGCTCGGTATCGGAAAGACTCGTCCGAACACGTCACACGAGTGCGTAGCGTACTGGAACTGGGCTAATAGGTGAATTGTTTTTGTACAAGTCTGTTCCTTTTTTATATGCTTTTTTATTCGACATGTTTACATCAATACAAATGACAATTCCGCTCAAGTGAATGTATTAAAATACGGTTTTAACATTTTAAGTAACATTCCACTTCTGAGAATAACGCTGTGGTTCGTAATAAATATGAGAAAACATGGCAATTGTGTCTGACAGAATCGCGACCACATTGTACCTAATACCTGTTACAGTAGTACACATAAGTTTGTTACGTCCCGAAATAATTCTGTGTATATTCAGTAGTTCAGTACTTAAGCCGGAAGTAGTCGACAGAGCTAGTGATTGCCGTTTTTGAATTTTATTGTTTCCACTAGGTACAGTATTGTCATTTTGTTGAGATACTATAAAAAATATTGTATATTGTGAAACAATCTTATGCACATAAAACAATAATAATTATATTAAACTACAAGATGTAGTATTATAAATTTGTAGTTTATTTTTTTCCCGACACCCCATGAAAAGCTTCTTTTGATAAAAATACGTGGAATAGATAGACAACAATTTTTTTCTATTAAAACAACAGGTGTCGCGAGACAATTTATGTTCGTTTTCAAGTAAATCATGTTTATTTTAAAATACTTTATGCCTAATATAATTTTCCCTGAAATAAAATAAATGAATAAAATTTCGAAAATTATAACAATTACATATCGTTCAGATAGCTTCCACAAAAACATGAATTTACATACGTGTTGTTTTTAACAGAATAATAAATGGTGTTCCTCGCATTTTTTTCATGAAAAGGAAGATCCTTGGGGCAAGGCATTAACAATCATCGACTAGTCTAGTTTTTAAGACAAAAAATTTAACTACAAAATTAATGTTACATCGATGAACAAAAAGAGGTTTAGTCGAAGAAGTGTATTTTTGCATGTTCTACAGAAAGATGCTCGCGTTTTATTTACTGAACGATGTAGTAACTTTATCAAAATAAAGCGAACGCTGTATATTTAACACATAATGTACCATTTCCTGCGTTCTTCATAATAAATTGTGTGCCAAAAACTGAAAACATTTCGAGCTCTTTATATACATATAAACTAATTATCAATATAACTATTTCAAAAATACAATTCTTCACATTGGCTTTACTATTTAATAGGAAATATTTCAAAATAAAATTTAAAAGAATAAAAGACAAATAAATGGTGCCTCCTGTTCTTTAAAATTGGGTACGATTTCCGAACCGCTAGTATTTTTAACAGAATAAATAAATTATTCATATATATTGGTATTACTATTACGATGTATTTATTGCATCTTGATTATGAAATATTTAAAGAATGTTATTGCGCAAACTTTCGTAAATCTAAACAAACCCACGACGTACAAATTAGCAATTAATGAAATATGATAATCTTAAAGGGAACTTTAATAGGTTCCATGTAAGGTATAGAGTGATCGGTATTATGTTTGGGAATGAATCATAATGCGATGCGCGTAGGTGATTCCGACGTTCGCGTGTATGTTATACTGCGCGTCGAACAACGCAGCGAGCGGCTCGCGGTCAACACTTATGGGCATATTACTACGCGCCCATAAACACTGCTTATAAAATTATAATCTTATGATTAATTTCATTATTATACTAATATATTATTACCATTTTACACTGTTATGTGATTATTAAATAGATAATTATATTGTTTTTTATTAATGATTGTAATAAAGCAGATAAAAGATTTGAATGTGTGAATACATATTCGTACCTTATTAGCGTTGATGCTTTTGGTATATGTGGATAATGTGCCTTCCCTTCTCATTAAGCAATTGCATATATGTTTTAAATTAATACATTTTTATATATTCTTTTATCAATACGAATATTCTACTAAATAAATTGGTTAGATTTACAAGACATAGCCGTAGGTAATTTTGTGCTATAATATAGTGACCTACCTATTCATTTTACTATAGCTCATCACCAGATGGCGCTTGGCTATATGTTATTATGAGATTTAATACACACGAAGACGCAAGAGATTGCTAGTTTAGTTATAAACCATGTAAATCGCACATGTACTTAAGATGAAATACAGATAATTGACCCATAATATACGAGTACTGTTTTTATAATAAAGAAACTATTCCTCTAGACATGGAAATATTATAAAAAAATGGTATAAATTTCGTATACAATATAACAAATTTTATATACTTTATTAATTTAGTTCCTATGAAGGCTCTTACGAATATGAAATCTCTAAAACTGATGTAGACAAACAACCCAGTCATCAAGAATTATTTTTTACAATTATACAAATCATATTTGTCATCATCAATTTTGGCTGATGTACAGAGAGTGATCTCATCTCCAGATATCACTGTCGTTTATGTAACCACCCTATAATAGCTATGTTGCACTAAAACTTGCGTTACAAGGTGCTTACTTTCAGCCAATATTACTAGCTTTACTGAATATACAATGCCATTATCACATGAGCCTCTAAGAGACCCACTACACGCCCATAGGCATATTCCCAAAGTAGAATAAGATCATAAACACCACACCAGCCCACGTCATATTGACGGTTTCAAACTTCAAAAAACCCAGTTTTTTATTTTCACACAAACGGTGGCACTACAAGAACATTACTCAGGCTCAGGTTTCCTCACAATGTTTCCCTTCAGCCGGTAGTATTACCAATTCAAATAAGTAAATGCACGTGATTTTCTATAACTTCGTAGGCGCATGGCGAGGTTCGAACCCGCGGACATCGAATTGAAATTTCCCGGGATCACTCGCACCACCCACTATGAATATTTTTTATTCCGACTGAAGTATCAACTTACAACATGTGATAGCCAATTTGTGATAATTTGTAGTGCTAAGTGCGATCCTTTGCAGAGATTCTAGCTTAGATACATAAGTTTCTGCAGGCATATACTATCAAAATTATGTTTAGAGTGCACAGTTAAGATACTGATCTTATTCTGTATTATACGTCGTATGTATTTCACAACAAATGGAGTACTTTTTTAATAATTTTAGTTCGAATTGGTCATGCAAAATCCTTTGTTTGCCCCATCTTTAAATTCCATATTAGTTGCAAATACATCACTCATCTTGTTTACATATTAATTCAGGCTACCTACTTAGATTTCCTTTCTGGCATAACTTAGACACTCGACACCTCAACCCAAAATAATCTTAATACAAATATATTGCGACTTATTTAGGTGATGTCCATACCGAATAATTCGCACTCGTTACGTATCAAAAGGAACAAACATACTGAAACAGGCAGCATATTGAATAGGCGATGGCAATTTTCACAGTTCACACGGACATCGTCAAATCACTCGCAGAGGAGCCTGAACAAGCAAGTGATAACAGAAAGTACCTCGGTTATGTTTGTACAACGGTCCGTCGATACGTGAATCATTTGTTTCGCTATTGGCGCCCACCGCGGAGACAATTTGACACTGCCCATGTACGGGCAAACTGACAGCGCTCATACGAGCTGGTCCGCTGAAGCTTTCCTGCGGTAACGAGATGCGCAAACACATTCATATTTACAGCAAACATGACACACATTCACGTATATGTAGATATCAATTGCCGAGAAACACTATTTATAAGATGACATTAAATAGAAGATGGCCTCGTTCGCTCCCCGTTCAAATCAATATGTCCGGTTTTAAAATTTTTAAAACACAGTTACGTTATATACATATAATATTAACTATTTAACACCAATAATATCGTATCTCATACTTGGTAAGTATGGATACATTTTGAAAGACGAATAATAAATACAGTTTAGACTTGTATTAATGTTCAAATGCGAGTTACAGTGTGTCAGAAATTCAAAACAAAATGCAAAATAACGAAAGTTATCTTGACTATTCGTTGTTATTAATAAGGAAAAAATGTGTCGAACTTCGAATTAATAGAAAATATACAAAGTTTGTTTGGAAAACGTCGATGTAGGTTTTATAAATTTCAACACTTCTGAGTCATAATCATTATGAATATAATATATTCAATAAATCCGAAAAATAAATTCATAATCTATATTAACTGGTAATTTCTATACTCTTGATCAATTAATATAAATAAAGTGTAACCAATATAACTCCCCGATAATATATATTAGTTAAAGGCTACATGAATACAATAAGTTACAGATAAGTAGAAAATTGCTATCCATAAAATATCAGATAATATCATTGAAAAGAACTAGTTCGGAAAACTGTAAACAAAATTATTTGCGATATGGTATTTGTTATTGTATAGGTATTCTTATATAATAAATAGATAGATATATAGATAAGTCAAAACTGGCCAATTCCATTTCGCTTCATCCGCTCCTGAATATCATTTCAAATCATTTTTAAATACACATTTCTGGGAATAAATTATGTCACCTATGTTAAACCGACTTTATAGAGGCAAGTTTTCTATTTTTCTACTCATGTACTAACATGTATTATAGTAGTATTACGATTATTTTTCAAAAAATAAATGACCTTTTAAATTCTGTGTTGTCTTCCTTGTAACTGTAACTCTGGTAATCTATATAGTCATGGGAACGTTTTAGTATGTAAAATATTAAGATGGCATTCATATGCACAGACTCATACATATAATAATTGTGTTTATAATTAATCTTAAAATAAAATCAGACATATTTTATTCAGTTTAGGTTCTTAGAAGACAATCAACGTGAAAACACTACCACCAATTAGAAAAATAACCTAGTTATCTAAAAGAGCGGAGCGAGAGACTTGATCTGTTTTTTATTTGTCATTAAAAAGTAATGGCATTTAAAGGATTAATTTAAAAAATATAAAGTACTTATTAAAAATTGTTGTTGTTGTTAGTATAGACGAGAAACTCTTCCAATTATTGCAACAAATAAAATCTTACGATTGTCAATCGTACTACATCGATTAATACCAACAGAATTCTAAGTTTAAATATAATCTTAAATAATATAATTTGTCGTCGAGTTTTTGTATCCAAATTATAATTTGTTATTATTATCCGTATTTATTAAGTAGAAATTGATAATAACACACCTGATAGAATAACACTGAATTCAAATTAACTTCTTGAATTGAATGTATAATTATAAATTTCAATTTTAGTGGTAAATCAATACAGAGTATCTGTGTAATGATAACGTGATAGATAACGTCTCGTATGATGAGTGCCCGAGCGCGGGAACTCTGCGCTGCCCTACATTGATAAACACAGTAAGCGTGTTGTCGTAAAGAGAAATGTTTACTTAAAACACATTTATATTAAAGTATTTACTTTCATAAGAGCTCATATAGATAACAAGTTGCCAAAACAAATAAATAACATATTTTCTTACAAACTTTTCGGTACATTATTATTGTTGTAAAATAATTGGAAGTCAGAAGATTTAATATCATGTAATATCATTTATATAAATACATTTTACACCAATGTAAAGTAGAGAGTATTTAAAAGCAATCCACATTCCCTTATCAAATATCAAAACAAAAGTTAATTGAATTATAATTGATAGTGTAGTATAATCACCTCCGCCTTCGGGTAACATTTGTGACATCCAAATCCTCTAATGGTACAGGTTCAGCGCACTGAGCACGAAAGTGTTCATTGATAAACAGGTGGCGCAGACGTGCGCGCATGTATCACTAAATCACAATGCACTGTGGCGCGGCGTGGTGCGTGCATGCTGGAGGCGGAGGCGAGGGCGGGGGCGGAGGGCCGGCTGATAACGCACTGTGGGCAGCAGCAGGGCGCGCGTGCTCTCGCGGCTGCGTGCTCGAGGTCGCGAAGAGTCGCTTCAAGTCGCGTCGGTCGCTGCGCCTGCGCCGCGCCGCTCTAATCTAAATACAGACAACACGGCCCCGACCAAAATCACTCGTATTACTTTCGGTTTCCATACGGCCTAAATTTAGAGGCCGCTCGCTACAGAAATAAAAACGTTTTTTACGTGTTTTCAGACGGGAACAGAGAACGTTTTCGCAGCTGGTGGTGTGCCAGCGACGCGCACGCGCCCCGCGAAACCCGAGATTCGTGCCATATTTGGCAACCGTTCTCGCGCGATCACAAACGCTTTTGGGTATTTAGTTTCGGTCCGTGTGCCAGCGCACCGGCCGCGATGCGCGCTATTTCAGCCGCTTCCGTTGCGCTATAATCGCCGAGGATGCATTACCAACGCGTCGAGACCGTAATGCCTTATACGGCATTCCCTCACAGGGATCCAATTAATATATAAAACAAAGCCTTATTGTACAACATCTGAACTGATTTCCATTTCACTAACGATGTTAGCTATAAGACAAAATTAGATTTTTACGTATTTGTACAAATCGAGCGCAATAATAAGCTTTGAATAAATTATCCCATTAGATCTATTTCCGTCCGTCCCGATCGGATTGGGAAAACGTTCTAAATAAGAGTGATCTAATAGCTCTGTAGCAAACAGTTCCCGTTAGCTGCACGCATCACATTTTCGTGCGTGTGACGCGGACGGTGTGACGGACCGTTCTGTGGCTCTCCTACTGCGACTGAGTAATCTTGATCACGTTTAACTATTTCACGATCATTATAAATATACCGATAAATTATGACTACAATTGTTTTAATTATAACTGGCGTAATTAATTAAAAAAAATTATTTTTGTTTACCATAATGTATTTTCAATGAAATTAAAATTTTTTTGGCGCGTTATGGAAATCCTTGAGAGTTAATTTTTAACTAGAAACGCAAATAGCGGGAGATGATGTATGCTTAGTTGAAAAAACAGTTTCTCTTGAAATACATACCGCAACTCTATTAATCCACGTACTTATTGTAAACTAGGAAGTTATTTTATAATGAAATACATGTAAGTAAACTTTAAGTTGTCTTAATATTCACCCTGGAAAGTTTTAAATGTAAAAGTAAAGTTGATTTTATCTTCTTTAATAAGTGCCAAACTATAAGTTTAAGTGTCATGTTAAGCAAGTTTTGGTATCAAAGGGCTATTATAGAGTGGATCTATATATGAACGATGGTGATGTCTGGCATTGACTCCTCTCTGTGCATCCACTAAAACGATTGTAACGTATAACGTATTTCAAATAATTATATAAGTGTATGTTAAGAAAATAAACCCGATCGAATTTCATGCCGGTTTTTCTCGATGACTGGGATGTTTTCCGAACCGGTGGTAGTTTTGACGTTCATGAGCGCCTTCTTAGGGCCTAAATTGAATAAAGTATTTTTGATTTGATTTGAATAAACTTATTCAAAGATAATAGCTTATAAACTACTTGTATAGCATACACTATACTATACAGTATATACTAATATTAAACAAAACTAATAACTAATATCTTTGACCAAATTACTATTTTCTTTCCTGTGTTATTGTTTGTTGCTTTTAAAAGTCTATTTTTTCAACATTATTGAGATAGAATAATAAAAGATAAACTAAAATGATATATGTGACCACTGCCTACGGATTCAAAGTTAATACGTAAAGATAAATTCATTTCTACAAATAATTGTTCTAAAATAATGTTACATTTAGCCCTTTCGTAATCTGTTATTACTAATATTTCAAAAGTTCATATAATCCATGCAATAAATATGAAAATAGTGTCAAACGCTTGTTACAAATATTGTAAATTAGTTAACCGAACATAGGTAAGTATCTATCACGGAAAGTATAATTCGTACCTCGTTATTCCACGTCGCACGGGGATTCGGGTCAAACATAACCCGAGTGGGCGTACCTGCGACCAGTACCGAGTATTCCTACCATATCGAGACAAATATTAATAAATACGCAAATCTAATTGATATCTGAGTAGTTAACTAACAGATTTCTAGTCATAGAAAAATTATCTTTTAAGTTAACGTTTGCCATATCGCCTGGAGTAAGATGTAGTTAATGGCTAAATAAAAATTAATGTCTACATATTATAAAAGAAATGTATGTACTATATATGTTACTAACTTAAATATGCTATAGTTTTATATAAACTGGAAAAGTAGTCCAAACCATAAGCATTACGTTTGGGTATAATTTCAAAGCTGTAATTATAAAATGACAATAAGAAAACAGTAAATTTAATCCATTTGAGATATATATCCTATAGAATTTCAAAATTATTTGCAAACGGAGGATGTCACCAGATGCGAACTAAGTACATGATATAGTGACAAGTTTGGATAAGAGTGTAAGTTATTTTTCATAATTATATAGGTAAACACTACTAATATGATTTTTGAGCTTGTATATATTTCCTCTACACTTTAGTACAATAATTCCGATTTTTTACTTTTAAAATTATACAAAAATATTGAGTAGTATTAGTATTAGTTTCATCTGAGAGAATCATTAAAAAATTTAATAACGAAATTTTAACTTTACGTCTTTTTATGGGTCGTTGGTCAAACCAAGCCTACATTGCTGGTTCAAGACCATTTATGTTTAAGAAACTGACTTACGCGACAGGACCAAACACCAATGTCACAGATCATCAGAATAAGTAAATACATAAATGATAATAAAAATATATTTTATTATAGATACCTTATAAATATCCTCAATAGTGTATGCTCAAAAATAGTAGGTACCCATAATTTTAAAAATACAATTATCAAGAACGTTGCGCCACAATATCCAAATTAAACGTCGAGATAATTATCAAACCGGTGTAATCCTAATGCAACAAATTTTTCACTGTACCCGAGTATACCAAGCGTTTTTTCAGCAACCCGCGACACGCTACAAATTTCACTAGTACTACATTATTACTTTTAATATGTCTAAAAATAATATTTATATATAGCTGATTTTACAGGTACAGCGGCAAAATGTTCTAACACAATCTATCAGGCGTTTCTTTCTATTAAAGTTCTATATCGCATGGATTAGTTTCGATGAAGCTCACCAACTGTTCACAGGTAGATTTCACTGCTTCCCCACGATGTAAAGAATATAAAGAATGATTGTAAATAAGTTCCATAAGTATCAAATATTATAATGTCTGTATTTTCTTTGACTAAATTTGACGCATACAAACATAAAAGAAAATAAAGAGTGATCAGACGAATTTTGTTCAGTCTTTTCTTCTCTTGAAATATTATTATTAAAAAGAACGTAAGCATGAAAATTGTTTTATAGGTTGACAAACTTTCATAATACTGGGCGTTCAGTCTAGCGGTCAAGATCGCATATATTTGTACATAATTATGGCATATATTTAAAAAATAAAAATTAACCACTGTATAAATAAAACTATTATCGAAGCATACGGAGGCATAGGCGAAAGTTAGTCTTAAATAACTGAAGGACTCCGCCCGCGTTCCCATCTTAAGATTGTTGACCTGCGGTTCTATTGATTAATAGTTTGCATCTAACGTCGATTTACTCGTTTTTGCGAACCGTACATAATTGATGGCACTCCAAGCAACTCCTGATATGGTCTTCTGTCATATTTTTATATATGTACAGGTTGAAAAATAACTTTCGTAGCGTCTAAATACAATTTGGCGAGATGTCAGATGGCATGCGATAGATTCAGACGAGTATTAGTTACTGTTCTGTTATAATATTGTAGTTATATTCGTATAGTCTGCGTCAAACTTTTTGACCGTTGTGAAGTAAATGCGCAGAAAAAAAAGTTAGGTATCAGAGGGACGCAGTCGAGGTGAAGGCGGAGCAGGCTCACCCGCGCGCCTCTCTCACCCCTATTGCATACTCTCTAACACGTGTACCAGTGTGAGTGCTAGTTGAAGTACAGTCGCATTCAGAATAGTGTAGTTACTATCAATTGCATGTTGTTTTTATTTTCGTGCCTTTCTTTTTTTTGTTGACGTTTGTTATTTTCGTTATTTTTTCGCTTTATTGTAGCATGTTGATATTTATTACTATTAGTAGCTTTTATTAGAACGCCCATCCACTTCGAAAAATGATGTTTATATGGAAACCGTTGCCCCATTATGCTTAATGTTTATTAAAAAATATTTTTTTGCTACGTATGTAATTAATCTACAATAACACTATTGTTGTGACATACATAATACTTACATAGTATATGCTACAAAATAACCTACGGACAGAAACAGGTAATTCAATTGAAGTACGCGACCACCCAAAACGCACCAACCAAACCGAAACGGGATTAAATGTTATCTGGAGCTAATTATAACTAACAAATACATAATGTGGCGAATTATTATTATTCTAGCTTTGTCTAGTTCTTATGATCTACGATTTCAATTCTAGTTTTTACTTTTAGCTTATTACTCCAGTAATAATTATATTTTTATTGACTATTCATTTTTATCTCTAATCTTTTATAAATAGTCCATATGTATGTATATTTCGTAGGTACCTATATGACCGTTCAATTCAAATAAAGAGGTTTTCGTAAATTTGCTGTCAAAGCGTTTACAAGACTACTCAATCGAAGTTATATCTTGATTTAATATACAAAATCTTCTGAAAATAGCAACGTGTGGTTATACTGCCACATCCCTTTTACTTAATATGATAGGCAAATATCTAGTTAAACCATAATTAATTAAAATATATTACATTATAAGTACAACATGGAGACAATTTAAGATTAAAAAAATACTAATTTTAAATTATTATAATAATATTTTGACTTTCTTTTGTATTAACCTCTTGACAGTACTATGCGCAAGACTGAACTTAAGCTATATTCAGAGCGGCTAAAAAGTTTGACGCGGACTATAGTATACCCTATATACATGTATCATCACCGATAGTTCAGCGACCAAATCCACATTTACCTTACAGTGAATAAACGTAGGTATTGTTAAAGTAATTATAAAATTTAAATTACATACAATTAAAATATCATTATTCACAATTGAAAATTTGTTATTACTTCTAATATATGAACTATAACAACAACTAACATGTATAAATTACATGTCACATTGTTTGTCCGCAATGAACTCCTAAAGTACTGAACCGATTTTAATAAAAAATTTCACACTGTGTGCAGTTTCATCCAACTTGAAATATAGGATAATTTATATCTTAATTTATAATCGCAACGTAACTTTATTGTGAATTATATGTTTATTAACAAAGAGTCATGAGTATCTCTGTTAGTTTGATAAGATTCTAACAAATGGCGGTATAAGATAATTCGTTGACTGGATTGACGTCTGTGCAAAGCCGGACCGGGCAGCTAGTAAACTTATATAAATTATCATAATTTGTGTCATATAAGTTGTATACAGATGCCGACGCCTTTGTCCGTATTAAATTAAAAATTAAATACGATCTAGCGCCATCTAGTGGTGAATTATAATTATATAAAAATATGAACAATTTTAGCCCGTTAGACTTTCACTGTTGGACCCAATGCCTCTTCCTAAGGGAAGGTATGGTTATAATCTCACGCCAACCCATGACATATTGGTGATTTCAAATACGGTTCTATACTACAGTAGGTACTACAAGAACATTTCTCAGGTTTAGGTTTCTTCACGATTTTTCCTACATCGTCAATCGATAATATTATCAATTTAAATCAGTATTGTGAAAAATGAGTAGTAGTATAGATAGCATAACAAACTTCAACCGTGAAACGGAGTTGTAGTTAATCCATCTCAAACATACATAAATCTTTTTATATATATTTGTGCATAAATAATTTGAAGTAATTCAATCGCATAACAATGTTTAATTGAAAAATGATACATGACCAATTACAGCATTCACTTATTGATAAGTCGTGTCAAAATGCCGCCCACTCAGACCTCGGTACTGTAGGCAAATGATTAGTGAACAGTGTGGCCGGTCTTCGAACCCACTCCTCCGCGGTCTCGACACTCATAATACGGTTTACCGGTGACAAATCAAACTAGGCGGCATAACTCTCATTGTGTTTAGCAATTATTGGCGTAGATAGAAATGATTTATGAAATGTACATATATATTTCTTGCGGGGGTCGGAATCAGATTATGTTCCGGGGGTGTATCGACTCTACCATAAAGAGGATTAGAACGCTGAAATCCTTTATAGATAACACGGAAATAACAGTTTTGCAACGGCCTCAATCAAAATCAAAAATACTATATTCAGTTTAGGCCCTGAGAAAGCGCTTATATACGTTAAAGCTACCACCGGTTTGGAAAACAACCCTGTCATCGAGAAGAGCCGGCAAGAAGCTCGATTTGGTTTATCCTTTCATCAAACACAATATAACACATATATATAAGGATATATATAGTTATAGACATAGATAATTACATTTGTTTTTGGTGGATGCACAGAGAGGGGCGTCATTTCCAGACATCACCATCGTTCACATATTGTTCCAAGCTAAATTATATGTTTATGCCAAACTATACCAATGTGTCGTTCTATCGTTTGACCTAATGTTAAATGACGATTTAATCTAAGGTGGTAAACATGCTAAGCATACAGAATTGGTTCTCAAGTACAGTTGCAGGAACATACCTATTGGTGTTTAACGACAGATTTTCATCTTGAGGGTCATAGTCAGCTGGTACTAGCTGGTACCTAGCTACCAGCTGGTAGCTGGTAGTTAGCTGGTCAGATAGTCAGCTAAAAGGACGTAGATTTTTTTTACATTTACGCGAGTGAAGCCGCAGGCTAAAGCTAGTATGTAAATAACTTGACTTAATATCGAAGCCAGAAAATTTGAGTACGTGATCAAGTTAATACGGTTATCATAATTACGACTGGATATGGGTAAGACGTTTTGCGGTAGTAACCCGCGTGGGTTCTCCTTTTGGAAAAGCATCTCAACTAATGGTCCACACAACCTACATAATCACATTACATCAAATCTGCCCTACTCGTGTACTACTTAACTCATCATAAATAAAGTCATTTAACTGTAAAAGTACTATTGGAATCAACAGAAAAAAATTAGCAATTGTTGGGCACTCGGAAGATGAATTTAATATTAGAATATCTAATTGATAGTAATTAATAGAAACCAATAAATAAAATAAGAAGTAAAATAATGAAAATTAATAGATTATTACGGATTAGTTTCATTACAATAATTATCACGGAACATATATATTTATATATGATATTTTTTAAAAAGCGTGCATACAAGTGATATAATGGCATAGGAGAGCGTCATGCCGTTCGCCGTGACGGCATGCCAGTCGGTTTTCCAGCCAAGGCGCACCGATACATAATGCACGTCAAAAACCTATGATTCGCAATTTTTTTTATTGTAGCATGATAAAATGATAGTACTATTTCTGACGACCAAGAAATTTGCAAGCGTCTCAGAAGTAGGTTAGATATTTGCTAATCCCAAACTAAAAGACTTACTCTGAAGAGTTTATCACTATGTACACGGTGGCACAATCCAGTCCGGTACAGAACCCGGTTACCCCACTTGATTACTGGATATATATTAGCTGATACTGGGATGTGTAACACCTAAGTTCGCTTCTACAGTTGGCTATAACTTACCGTCCGGCACTTTAGACCGTAATTTTATAAATTTGAATTAATTACCTTGTACAGTGTATCTTTGTACATAATTGGTTGCGTTCGGAGCATCACTCCTCAGAGTCAAGCAAAACTGCAACTAATTCATAATCATTTACCACAATATACATATAATGAAATACTAGGGCTAGTTAATAAAGAAAATTATGCCTATTTTTATACATATCATTGTCCTGTGAAAGGTATTTGAAGTAATCTCTAGATTTAATGATATGATTCTTCGAATTACTTCATTGATAAGACATCTCTCTGAGACATCATCTCTGAGTGGTAGGCCCATCTCTGAGTGGTAGGCTCATCTCTGAATGGTAGACTCATCTCTGAGTGGTAGGCTGATCTCTGTACGGTAGGCTCATCTCTGAGTGGTAGACTCATCTCTGAATGGTAGGCTCATCTCTGAGTGGTTGGCTTTATGTTCTTGTCAATTTTCACTTGTACGCATAAAAACTCGCGGGCCTTTGGTAGTTAACAATTAATAAGACAGTGTATCATTGAAAAATTGAATTTAAATATCTGATAATTTTTCAACATATGTTTTTATCATAAAAAATTTCTTTTATGTTTATTATACTTCTTTATCATTTAAATAGTTTGTTTATAAAGAAGTCATTCAATGTCTATTGGTATTTCTAATTTTTATTGTTAAACGAGATACAGAAAAAACATCAGAAACGATTATAATTATTATCAAAATTTTATAAATAAATGCTTCCGCGGTTTCAGTTGAAGGAAAAATTTAGTAGCTCAAGAATATATGTATACATATATATTCAATGTTAATATTTCGTAGTCAATGTTAATATTTTTTAGATCGATAAACTTCAACACCTTTTGATAGGTAAGTCATCATGAAAGTTGGCAAACAGGAGAGGTTTTTCATGTAGACGGTTTTATGCTATACTTATATTTTACTATAACTAGTCAGTAGGTGGCGTTATGCTACATTTAATTTTTATTGGCTTTTACATTGTAGTTTATGCACAAAGTCACGTAACTAGTATCCAGTAATGTATAAAGTACCTACACGTAATAAAAATGAAAAACAACGACACCGCACAGGTCAGAAACCTACCGAGAACAACTTAAATTCCGCATACAAACAACCTGTACACAATAAAATTTCAATGTCAAATTTTATTGTCGAAGATCAGTGCATAAATGCACTTTTCGTTTCTACCCGAAATAATAATGAATAAGCGATCACCGAAGATGGCTTGACATCGACAACCAAGATGGCGGCCAGCCATAAACCATAATCGGTGACACAATGCAATATACAGCCAATAAGTATAGGCTTATTGGGATTATAAGGAAATAACTTGGAGGCCGCTGGGCTCCTTTTCGTTGAACTAAAACGAATTTATATTTATTGGTTCCTGTTTTTGGCCAGAATGTCGAGCGATCAGCCTTCTTCGTCGGTCCTTACCGCTTATATGGTGTTTATCAACGATTTCGTTGCCGATATATAATATTTGTGGTATAAATAAACGTTCACATCGAAGACAAAAGTGATACGGTCGTGAAGTTATTGTGGGAAATCACGTTTCCTTTTGCAAGTAGGTGTGGTACTCGCTGGTTACAAATTACCTTACGCTTTGCAAATAGTTTTCTGCTTTATTTCTATTATGACTTAATCGAGATGTAAATTTTGTTCACTCAAGGCCCTGTCCACCGGAGGAGGTTTGGTTAGACGGTTATTATTGTTTATTTATCGAGGCTGTTATACAGTTTATTATCCATTGAAATTTCTTCTCATTAAAATACGTTTATAAGATTTTTCACTTTTATTATTTTGAATTACTAGCTCTTTCCCGTGACTTCATGTCATTTATGTACACATAATTAGTATTTACTTAATTAAGTTGCTTTAACAGACATAAAAAAAATTAATCAATCGCTGATAAAAATCTCCCTCGATTTTATTCCTCATCAATATTCAGAATGACAGTATCATATGTACTTTCTGTGCCAGATTTAATTACGATCGGTTCAGGTGTTTAAGCAAGACAAGGTGATAATTAGACAGATACTTTCATATTTATAATACCTATTAGTACAAATGTAATACTTGGTTTCCCCGGGCTCTGTACGTATTTATTACCCACACAAGAATTATTTTCATCTCGTATATTTTATGCTTATAATATTAAGATATTATTGATAACTTTTATAGTTTATCAACTTCCAAATGATATATACATCATGTACATAAAAGTTTATCAAAGTATATATCACTACATATTATAAAACAAAGTCGCCGTCCGCGTCTGTCTGTATGTTCGTGATAAACTCGAAAACTACTGAACGGATTGTAATACGATAGATAGAGCAGAACATGAGGAAGGTTTAGGTATATCATTTGTCAAGGTTTTGTGCAAATTGGTTGAAATATAACGATAGTTGTTGGAAGTGTTGGAGAAAGTAAAGCCGTCAGGGAGCTTTCATAGAAAACGCTGCCTAATTCTTTTGAGATGTAGCAAAACTATGCACAGTGAGATATTTCTCTTTAATAGATCTACAAAGAAGTCTGCGATAGCATATACCTATCTTTAAGGATAGCTTACTATACCCATCTATGTTTTAAAAAAACGGTCACATACAATGAGGTAATTGGAATGCTATTTAGACGGATACAATAATAATCCTTATCAAATTAAATACATTAGTTACTACCTTAAACATTTCATGCACATAAGTATATTTTTTTTTATTATCAGGGCAGGACTTGTTTGTATAGGATATAAAAAAAATGTGAATTTTATAGCCTGATTTATATATAATGTCAGCATACATATGTTATGTAGACAATTTTCTAAAGATCGTTCAAGACGTTTTTGAGTAACTCCAGACCTAGAGATAAACAAAAATTGTTTAAACGTCAAATTCGAGTCCATTCACTTATAAAGTAGGTTTTTAAAACAAAAAAAATGTACAGACAGAACTGCATATTTATTCACATAGATTCATAGTTAGGGGAGTTCAAATTAAGAAATTGCATTGATTAGCTTAATAAAAAATGCAAATTTGATAGCAAATTTTCGAGTATCATAATACAAAAGTCGTGTTTAGTTTAGAATCAAACGGCCGTGTTTGAGATTGTTGTAGAGTTATATTTAATATAGTAGTTGAAGTTGCCCTTCATATTGTATATATTTTCAACGGAAATATAAGTAAATCAGACATATTTTACGCTATTACATCTCGATATAGAGAGACGAGGGTGTGTATAATGTTTATTATGATAATTATTATCGCAGTGTCGCGGTGTGGGCCGGCACTGTACATACCGCGCGCCCACAGCCTCATCGGCAACACACAATCTAATAATATATAACACATTACCAATCGACAGATCGATCGACAACCTACAATTAATTTATGAAGTGTTAATAAACTTATATTAAATTTATCTCGGTCTAATAAATTAATTGCAACTATATTAGGTAAAGAC
Organism: Antheraea assamensis; assembly: GCA_035772565.1. NCBI lineage: Eukaryota > Metazoa > Arthropoda > Insecta > Lepidoptera > Saturniidae > Antheraea > Antheraea assamensis. The sequence goes on from JAQQSE010000045.1 coordinate 4,837,238, forward strand.
ATATGAATATACAGACATAGATTTGTTTGTACAATAATAATAGATTGCAGATGTTTCTATTTTCGAGACACCGACACGAGCTAATAAACCACGATACATTTTTAGTTTCAAACTCGGCAACAGTCATTTGATTGTTTTCCCCAGTTGTTGACGGTACTACAAAAACAATATTACAATCCCCTATGGATTGTAATGGAAATTGTATCGAAAGAAACTAATAATATAAAAAAATATATAAATTAACATTCGTATGTTTAATGCTCAGTAATACAAATCATAGTTTATTTAAGTAATAGTGTTAGTTTCTATGATAAGGTCTGAAAGCATATTACTGACTTGCCAGTCAATAAGTTCGAGCACAATGTTCAAGCTGGTTTTACATGTAGAAGTTTATTATAAAGTGGTCAATTATGGAAATGTCAGTGGTGTTTGTAAATAAATCCGCTCTGTATATTCACTAAAATTATTTACATATATCCCAATCATTGTAAATGCGAAAGTAAATTTGTATATTTGTTAGAAATAACATAGGGTACAATTTCATGATGAAAAATGTACTGTTCTCGGGTGATATATCGAACCTTTTTTTTTTTAAGTGGAGAAATCCTACATTGGATACCCTCCCACTATCAGGGGATAGTGAGAGGGTTATGCCGGACTCTTACCGGCTAAAACTCCACTGCCGTTTCACGCACGTGTATAGACCGGAGTTGAGGCATCGCGATGTGCATGCTCCTCGAAACTCCGGTCACAAAGTGATATATCGAACCTACATTAATGCGTGTGAAGCAAGCATACGTTAGTATATAGATAATTCAATTTGATATTGAAGCTAGCCGGTTTGAGTAGTAGTGTTTTAACGTCCATAGGCATATTCTCTGGACATAATTTGAATACAATGTTTTAGATTATTTTTTTATGATTACTTATACAGAGATGAATAACAAGAGTCAATGAAGTTCTACAACTTTGTAGGTACATATATACGAACGCATACGAAGAATGACTGATTGTTAACAGATGTTACCGCAACATGGTTATTTATTAAATAAAACAATCCAATTAATATGTAAACGACTTGATAATTTCACGGCAAGGCAAGCAAATAACATGTAAACTCGTCATAACTGCGTTGATTGCATCTCAAGGATTATAAATCATTCCATTTTAGCCTAACTCAATACAGGTCGTCGCTTTGCGTTACGTCGTATGCAAATATTGATAATTACATTTAAAGTGCTATATTGCTGCCTGTTTTAGTTTAATGTTTACGTACGTAGGCCGGTTTCCAAAAAAATAGTTACTTATTCAACACAATCATAGACAATTTTCGTCGAATTCATAACTAGACAAGCTATTATCAACATCTAAACTGCCTCTTGGTTCTAAAAACATCATTGGTCATCAAAATACACGACAACAAACATATTCATATAAGTTATTATATTATGTGTAAGTATTACTTAATCTTTGAAAGCTGTAAGCATTATTTATTAATCTATGGAATGAGTTGTGTATAATGACAACACGGTGTCGGCGGTAAATTGTGAGACGAGTTTGAATATCTAATTTTTCTTTTAATATTATTTATAGTCCGAAGTGGCTTTTATTTTTTTAATTCAGATGAAATTCGAAAAGACAGATTGACGGGAAAAGGTGGCTACAAAATCCTGCAGTTTTTCTGAGTTGAATACCTGAATCCTTCATATGTATACTGGACAAATAAAATTGTATATATTGTCTAATATGACTATTAGACATTATTGACATACTGTTTAGATCTGGTTGTCGGGGTTGGATTTGGAGGAGGTCATCCCGGGCGTCGGGATTAATGACGCTGGTTTAAAAATAATGGGTTATTATAAAAATCTCAATTAGCACACTTCATTGTCACAGCTCCCGCTTTATCTTAATCGGACTTTGAATCTGTTCTCAAAAATATAATGAACGAGGGCTACAAAATATTTCGTAGGACTCCTGGAACAGTTATAACTCGTTGTTCTTGAATGTATAAAGAAGTGATACAATGAACAACGTATAATGGTATATCATTCCTGTTCCTTGTTAGGTAATACATTTGAATTCTATAATAAGCCTTAACTTTCGGTTCATCTTTGATTAATGACCGCATTACAAGTAAAAATATATCGTCGAACACATTTGAATGTGTTCCGATAGCTCCGTTTGAGAGCTAGTTTCATGCCTAGGCTGAACGTGTCGTCTTATCCGAGAGTAGAACATCACTTAACACGAAGTCACTTAACACGATTCTTATCTATATTTAATATAGTAAAAACGAAACTAACCCTGTCGGTTTGTTACATTTTCGAGATTAAACCTGGTAAGAAATCGCAATTAAATTTGGCATAGAGAAACATTACGAGAAACAAAAGAAGCACGCATCAATTGATTATTTATGCTTTTAATAATAGTATAAGGGTGAAAGTTTATGAATGAATGTTTGTTATTCTCTCTTGCAAAAACTACTGAATGTATGTAATTTTACAGTCATATAGATTATACATCAGAATAACATACAAATAAAGATACTGTATAAATTGACTAAAATATAACAGTAAGAGCTAAAGTAAGTTGGAGAAAATTCTACCTCATAGGAGCTATCTCGGCGTGCGTTGCATAAATAGATAGTTTCTCGAAAATAGTCTATAGTTTCTATAAAACCTAAAAATCTATAAGGTCGTGATCAAATAAAAATGCAAATGAACCCGCAAGCGGATGTTAGTCCTCCAAAATTATAATAAAAGCGACAATTTCTAAAGTCCGTACCACATAATTTCTAAGTACCTACATAAAACTGGGGCAAATTGAACCCGTTACCAAACATTGACGTGGATTTTAAGATATCACATTTACCATACAGTTAAGATGAAACTAGATACTTTAATGCACAACTATTGTATTGAACAAAAGGTAAGTTCTTCGAATTAATGATGGTTTTAATTTTAGCGGTCGTTAAAATATATAGCATTATAATGTCATTTTCCATAAGACTTCATGGATATCGAACCTTTTTGATGTTTTGATTTTAAACTTTATATTGGTATGGATTTCAATGTATAATTATGACAAAGAAAAGATACGCATTTTTGAGAATTTCCTTGGCAGTAGACATAAAGTTTTGATGTGCTGTACAAAATGGAAAGATTAAAAGGAGAGTAATGTAAGATGCACTGAATTATAATAAGTAATTCAAACTGAAACATATGGATATAGATAGTTTGTTAAATACATAGGATGAGTAATTATAGATTTCTGTGAACTCGCAGAATGTTTTATTGGCTCACTGTATATTGTTTAATTTCAATGAATAAAACTTCTGGCATATTTATAATTATTTGGTTATTTATTGTAATCATTAATCAGGTATTCATAATATAAAAATAATACTAGTAAAGACTTACGATTGCATTAAACTTCTATGACTTTTCCTTTTTCCGTTCAAATAGGTAACGCACTGAAAATTTTATTCTCAATCACTGTTCACAAATTTATTAATAAAAGTAACTTTTATTCAGTACACCAATATGATTTTCATAAAACACGTATCATTTCAACTTTATTAATAAAATTCGCGCGAAAAAGACGCGATTTGAAATATGTCCGCGGCGCATGCGCTCGTCTACGCAGGGCAAGCAAAGGCACACGTACTTGAAGTGGCGAGTATCTTGCGTTGTCGCTTCTGGGTCACCGCCCACAGCTTGCAGTGAGATCATAAAGCTGTTACGAATATTATTTACACTTCCAACTTCGAGTACAGCCTTCACTTATACAATCTATATTCAACTAGCGACCGCCTGCGACGTCGTCTGAATTAAATCTTAATATAAAACTTAATTATTTGTATACACTTAACATACTCCATATCTAAATGTAATAGCTCAATGTTGAATAGTGTAGGTGTAGGGTTCGTTTTGTACATAGAGTTTTGAATTAATGTAAATATCGTGAAATATCATAGTATTTCACTAGTTATTGAGCATTTTTAAGATATTTGGTTGTCTCTTAACGTATTTTAATAAAACCTCTCTAAGTGTACTGTATATAGTTTATATCAATGTATGATTAAATATTAGCCTATAACATTATAATAATAAAAAAAAACAGAAGAATAATTAAGCAATTATTGTTACTAAGTTTTTTTATACTTTATAGGTTAGCGTTTGACCACGATCTCATCTGATGTTAAATGAATATGTGATCTAAGATGGTAATCATGCTAAACCTACAGGGAGACTGTCTCTCAAGTGGAGCTGCCGGAACACACTAACAGGGGCTTGACAACAGATTTTCAACTTGAGGGTGGTAGCTAAGCAGGCGCACTTAGAAAAAGCTCTACCACCATGCAGATAGACTTTAAGAAAAGTTGAAAATGCGTCGATGCCTCAGTAGCTTTCGGAAACTAGGTTTGAGAACAAGTCTCCCTCTAGATTTAGCGTCCTTACTATCTTAGACCTCGTAGTCACTTATCAACAGAGATTGTAGTCAAATGTCAAAATGTACCAAAATTATGGTTTCCCAAAATAAAGAAAATTGCACTAAAGTTAAATAGATTTATTTTATTAATAACCAGAATATTATTATGAAGAGATTACATAATATATTATTTATAAATACATGCAAAGAATTGTATTCAAGACAATAAGTTATAAAAAGTGCCATCTATGTTAAATAGTATGATCTATTTGGAATAGTTCTCTATGTCAGCGCTAGAGGCGCTGCCGGTCGGCATGTACTCGAACAGCAGAGCTTTCCTGTCGTACCCGCATCGGAAGATTTTCCACGCGACGTCTTCAGGAGTGGCGCCGGTTTGATCAGCGCAACTTTCTACTACCTGAGAATAGAATATTTTCCAAATACTTTGAAACATCAACATTCGGATATATCTAAAAGCCTAGAAAATATTTGCTACTTCTTTATTTGATTTACGAAGCCGGAAAGTAACAATTACGTTATTCTAAACTGTTATAGTACAAGACAGGAAATTTGTTGTCTGGGGTAGTTACTAGCTGTGAGCTAGAGCTGTCATCTTTTATTGGAGTAAAAAAAAATGATCGTTTTAAAGCTCGAAAAAGACACAAACATCTAAATAAACTTCATGTTGTAAGGTAAATAATAAAAAATACACTCTACGTGATTACAAAGAATAAAGTGATGTCAGAAATGGTTAAATGATTATGTCAAAATGAAAAGTGCATATACAGTAACCAAAACAGAAACTAAAAAATATAGATTAGTAAAAAAAGTTAATTAGTTAGTAAAAAATTTGTTAGTTTGGTGAATAATTTGTGTGTTTGGTGAATATCTATTATACATGATATACTATTTTTAATCAAATATAGCCAACATATAAAATTGAGAATATCACGTGTATTCATGTAAAATACGGGTGCAGACTTTGACTAACTTCCGGCATAATGAATAACGTATTTTAAACTTGCTTTTATCTGCGGTTTTTCGCGTTGATTATGAAGTTTTAATCTATACCTCAAGCACAGTATTTTTATTCTGGATAAAAGGTATATATTATGTCCTTTCCGGTATTTTTGGCAATGTGTATGCAACATTTCATAACGATCGATTGAGTAGTTAAGGCGTGGAATTGCAACAAACAAACATACAAATAAACTGATATTCGTGTTAATACTATTAGTTATGATGTAGCTAAATGTAAACAGAGCATTACAAACCTTGGTAGCATTCTTTGCGTCCAGCCTTGTCGCAAGTTTCCCGAGCACCGCGGCCTTCTGTAGCTTCCCGTCCTTGCCAATGATCTTGCATTTGAGGAGAACGCAGTAGACGTGCCTCTTCAGCGGCGCCGTCTCCCGCACCTCCCCGCGCAGTAGCCCCTCCACCGCCCCCGGATCCGCCTGCGAGTCCGCGAGGCACGCATCCGAGTGCGCGCGGAACATCGCCTTCTCCGTTTTGCCCAACATCTAACACGATTTATCTCAACATTACCGCTTGTTAAGCATACTCAACTGTACATCAAACATAGACTAAAAAATATTGAGTATAATTCTGATGCATAATAAGCACACGTTTGCTCAAGCTATACCCCGAAATGGCACAATCGATTTTAATGAGTCCTTTACGCCTGGTATACCGGAACACTGTACAGGTTAAGTATACTCTACAGTTCATCCAACATAGGAAAAAAAATTGAGTATAATTCTGATGCATAATAAACACACGTTTGTTCAGGCTACACCCCGAAATGACTCAATCGATTGTAACGAGTCCTTTACTCCAGGAACGCCGTAACACTTTACAGATTATTATTTAGGCTACATACTTAAAGAGATCAACAAATATGAATATAAATTTAAATATACAATTGTTACCATATTGGTTTAGCCAAAGGAGATTTCAATTATATAAGAATAGTTGTCTTTCTGTACAACCCTAACAAAACGATGTATGAATTATAAATGCAGTGATCATTTGAAGATTAACAATGGTACTAAAACATTAAAAGAAAACATGTGTATGTGACTCTACGAGAATCACTTGCAAGTTCGTCCATAAACTTCATGATTTTGCAATGACACATAAACACACTTTCATATATAGGTATATAAACAGTATACACCATAAAAGAAAATATATATGAGAAACTTACTATGCAATTCTTGCATCCCGTTGTTGCCTGGAAATAATAATAGAAATGTTTGTAATTTGAGAAGATTAAATAATTATGAATACCTATTCCATTGATATTAATTGTAATGGTATATTACTGGGATCAATAATGATTACATCATCATAATACTATTTCTTCAAATTCTGTATTTTGATCTAGATTGCTTGAATTCTCTAAAACTTTTCATGTCGATAATAATGAATTAATGTCTACAGATGTCACAGGTGACGCTACGTCATTATCTATATAAATACGCTTTATAGTTAATTGACCACAGATGTATACCAGAAGCACTTTCCATTGAGCTTGAAAAAAAAAATCATTGGATTACATTCAGGCGCGTAGTTAATCTTAAAGGGGCCCGTCTCCACGTGTGAGCTAGGAGTCGCTAGAATTGTTAAGTCATTACGGGCTGTGGGTCATATCTTTGCTAAAGAACGTTGGGCCTCACGTAGCTTAGGAACTACTACATTGTAATTCAATAGTTGGGGAGGCACGCGTACAAGTGCGCGCCGAACATCGCCTTCTCCGCTTTGCTCAACATCTTAGTTTCCACCAGTATTACCGTTATTCGACTAAGTTTCTATTCTGTAAGCTGTCAAGGTATATATATACGTATAGGTCTACCTGTCGCGTAGCCGAGAGCAGCGCGAGCGCGACCACAGCGTACAACCAACTCATCTGTCCTCCCGATGACAAGCGCAGCGACAGCGACACGAGCAGCAGCAAAGCAGCCACCGACAACACCCACAGCAGCGTCCACACACGCACTCGCGTGCGGTTCTACCCGATACGTGTTTTATACGCGAGCGCATCTCTACTAACGGCCGTACTCGCTGATGTCGACGTGACTGCGCCCACTACTAACGTCACTCACTCGTTCGCGATTCACCTTGTTTTTTCGTACCTATAACACTATATCAATCGATAGCGTCATATATCGGAGTGAAGAACAACGATATAGGTGATAATTAAGGAAATACAGTAATTTTTATTAGTATAGATCTCTGTGTACACTTTCGCAAAGCTCTTACTCATAGCGATATGTGTTTATTCCACTATATGATAAAAAAAAAACATATGGATGAAGGATTTCTGTTGGGAAAAGTATTTAGCACGAAACCAAAAAAAAATACGACTTTGAGTTAGAGAACACATCTTCTGATTTTGCGAAAGACTAAGAATGATATTTTTTATTTGTTGTGGCAACGTGTCCAATGAGGATTGTAGAAGAGACGAATATCATATAGAGAGAGCCTGTATGTAATTAGTTACGAATCCTAATCCTTACTACTGTTATTATTACGAATGTGAGTTTATTTTTTTGTTACGTTTTCACGATTTCACTACTCCACTGATTATTATGAAACATTGTATAGACGTTGTCATGGGTAAAGAAAGAGACATAATATAGAAATCATATCAAGAAAAAAGTACTGTTACTGAAGCTTTTTTTTTTTTTTTTTCGAACTTACTACACTGTCAACCCGGCAAGGCATCCACAGTTTCACCGGACCACAGTTACTGAAGCCGCGAGCAAAAGCTAGTAATTTACAAATATGTCTTTTCAAGTGAGTTATCCTATGAGGCCGGTATAGTTATCAAATGTGTATTGAAACCTTGTTGAAATTTAAAAAAGGACTATAACATTACAAAACCACTTTGCAATAACTAAATATGTCAATATATCATATAAAATAAATTTAAACAAAAAAAATAACCTATTATGTACATTATCTTAAAAGCTGCACAGACAGTAAATGTTATTTCCACAACAAATATCAATTAATAATTAATATTATGTAGGAGAACGTGAAGAGAGTTCTCATTGAAATGAAATAACGTTTTCTTAGGAATGTATTGCGATAGGTAATATTATAAACTGTGTTTTTTTTATTCTCTTGTATTGTGACATATTTAATGATGTTCTCTTTGTACCCAAAAAACTATTTAATAATACAATGAAATATCGAAAATATAAGCAAATACCTAAGCAACTCACACTTTACCTACGCTAAAAGAATATAATCCAGACTTGAACCTCGCATTACAAAAGTTATAGTCACAAATAGAAAACCATCAAAATAAACAACACTAATGACAACGTGAGGTGGAAATTTAAACATTTCCTGTGCATTGTTCCTCGATATAACTTTGTTATTTTATTTGCGGAAGGAAGTTGCGTTTAAAAATCACGCTAAGGAATTTCAATACTGCCTACGTAGACGTTCGCAACGGAATGTGTAGGGAAGCCACATGGGAATTCGCTTATACATAACGCATACATTTTAAATTTTGGCTTAACATTTTTACCGTATACAAGGGATAAAGTTATATTTAAGTCAAAGATAATACATCAAATATCATGAAATATATAACTACTTTGTAATTAATTACACATTTGCGAGTTACATGTCCCGGATGTAAATGGTAGGGGCGTAAGTTTAGTAAACATGTGACGGACGGTGTATTACAACAATGGAATCATTCGCCAAATATTCGACTCCATTGTTGTCTTCAATGTTTATACACATTATCGGTTTTTCAATCAGTGATGCATTGCTATATGTATCTATTTTATTGATTAAATAAAAAACTGGAGTAAAATAAGCTATATTTCGAATTAAGATCATCCAGGGCTTGTTGTAGGGATGGATACAATTTAAAAAATAATGTAGTATTTTCAATGTTGTCTAGAAACTTATTATCAATTATTAATTTGATGTCACAGATTATTCTTTTTACACAGGTGCGAGTTAAAAGACATTTATATAGAAAAACGATTTTAGTTATTTTAATATCACAGACATAACTTGCCTCATTATAATATTTCACAACTTTCTTCGATTATATTCAAATATTTAAAATTTTACGGATTTTGTAGTAGATTTCCTGTAAACAACAGACGTTGGTTATATTTCTATTTCTATGATTATGTACATAGAGTCGATTGATAGGAAAAATTAGAGGATGGCTTGAGAAGCAAGTTTAGGCATGCATCGTCCGTCATTAACAACAGCAACAGTTGTTTAGGATGAACGCTGACACTTCATTATATTGTTTTTTTTGTAACATATTTACTTGCATTATATTGTACCACAGATTTATTGTATTTTTATAACTTTATTCCTTTGTAGATATTTATATAAAGTTGCAATAATATAACCGTTCTCTTTCTGATTCATTAATGTTTAGTCAAATATTTAATAAATCTATTTACGAGACGAAAAAAAAATGCAGTCAATTTGGCTTAGCTATAGAATGGCAAAATAACATATTACATAATCGTCATAAATTCGATATAACCGATCAATGTATTGTTACAGTGGTAGAATTGGTGCAAGCTTACACTTCGGACACCAATTCCTATAACAAGTTAGCAACGCTCGAAGAGTATTGTTGACGTAGGTGGTTTTACCGACAGGATATTGATTTTCGAAGCCCGCAGTAGAATTCTTGTAGATTGGCATTATTATTAGTAGTACAAGAATCGTCGCAATTTAGTTCTTGAGAATACTTTTTAAGTTGGTTCATTTATATAAATAAACTGATAGTGGTCTGCCGTTTTGCACGCAATATGCAAAAATCACTAGATTCTGATTAAGCTTTTTTAGTTTTATTTCCTAAATACATAGTCCTTGTCTAAAACATAAATCATCCCGACATTTTCAATTGAATAGAAGGATATTAAAGTCTTAAGAAACTTCGGTTTTTATAATCACTTCAGCGTTCAGCGACGTTGTTTTCTTACCGTGGAGAAGTGGGCAAGAAGCGGTTTGGTGCGTATGCGCAGTACAGGGGAAGTAAATGGATAACAATTGTTTACAAAGAAATTTTAGAAGTTTTTTTTTTTTTTTATTATAGGGGGCAAACGAACAGGTGGGTCACCTAATGGTAAGTGATCACCGCCGTCCATAGACACTAGCAACACCAGGGGAGTCGCAAGTGCATTGCCGGCCTTTTAATATATGTGGGCCTCCGGCGCTCTCACTGACCGAACGAAACGCAACAGTGCAAGCACTGTTACTTCACGTCAGTTTTCTGTGAGAGGGTGGTAGAGGTACCTTATTGAAGGCATTTTTTCTGACCTTTTCTCTGTAATAAAATATATTGATAAGAACAACATAGACGAAGTTACGAGTATCAGCTGGTACTAATACATAAGGAAATAACATAAGGAGTCATGAGATTTCTTAACCAGAATAAAGAGTGTTATCAAAGTGACATCTCTTCATTGCAAACAAAGGGGTTTGTTTTACGTTATGTAACTTATATTCATATCAACTAGGGGTGGAGTATGAAGTTCAGTACCCGGGTAAAGAAGGCTTGAGCCGATGCATGCAGACGGTGGACGGCGGATGGTGGCGGCGCGTGTGACAGGCGTGTTGTAGCACGCAAGGCGATAACCCCAACGCCACCAACGTCGTCATCAGCAGTTGCATCAGCATTGCTACAAGTCCCAGTGTAGACTGCTATGAGTTTAGGATAGGCGCGTCTAATATCATATGCATAGTTTATCCACGACGTATTATTTATTTATACAAAGATATCACTCAAATCCAAAAATTGTTAAAGTGTTAATTACATTAGTACAAAATCATTAACTGGTGGAATATTCTTTTGCTTGGCGACTAATGACATTAATAAAAGTTTTGCAATGTTCAATACGAAGCAATTTTTTAATCAGCTCCGGTATCTCCTGAAGGAACTCTACGGAGACCAAAGCTTCTACTTCAAATATATTTTATGTGCAATTCAATAATTCTAAAACTCTTAACGTTTGAGGAGTGTCTGCGGATACAACATATACTCACTTTGGTTGTCAAAATAATGAGCAATTATTTTTCTCCTTTCTCGAAGAAAACAGATTGAAACTGTTTAAATTCATAATAGTTGTTGACGCTAATTGGATTTTGAAACCATAACATGATTGAACGACATACAATTATTATAACAAAAATTTATTCGGAAAATTTCACTTAAAAACTTGGGAGTTGTCATTGAGTAAAGACATCTAAAGTGAGTATGAATAAATTACCTATAAACAATATTAGTGGCCAGATACTATAGACTGCTGCAAACAAGTGTTAATATTTTTTTCTAGAATAAGCACAATTATGTTTTGGACTTTTGGCCGCTCATCAAATATCATAGTTGAAATAACTCCATTTTTCTGCATCTGAAACCAAACCAGGCATGCAGAGGTCACTATAGGCTATAAATATTTATAACTAAACTCAAAAACGAATACAGGTCAGAGCATATTCAATAATAGGACACCGATTTTGAGGACTGGTACCTCGTTGTTTGAATTGTTATCGGAATATAGATATGATGGTAATAACGCTTTCGCAGTTAAACTTTTCAAGTTTTATCAGTTACACTATTACAGTCGGGTTGAAATTATGCGCCTGTGTATTTTAGTAAATGATTTTCAAATAAATCCATATTCTAAGCCTATTGTATGGTAGGACGACATGGTGAAAATAATTCTAGAATGTGACGTTTAGATCGTTAAGGATCTTGTTGCGTTTGAAGATTGCAACAAAGCGTGTCTCTTTCTTCCGTGACTGCAATAGGATAATGTTCACCAATATAGCCTGGATTGTTCAAATTTGCTGAACAAGTTATAGTAAATATAATGTTTGGTTGCAATAAAAAATCTACACAAAACTTACGTACAATAATACCGAGAATCCTGTAATTTATTACAGAAAAAAGCTTCTTTCTCTTATATCAGTTGAATTTATGAACTATTATAATATAGGAGACCTGTTGAACATCTGTAATTGTAGTGTTTTAGCGGTATCTTGACCTATGGTGAGTTTTTAATTAATAATAGGCAAGCGTGTTGTTTGACCCAATATTATTTATTACAGCTTTATATATTGAGTACCTACAAGTAAATTGGATTATTGCAACCGAGTACAAAACTTTCTAAGCATAGGAGCTACATTTATATCCGAACAGTGTTTGGAGATTAGAAAAACAGTACATTGGATGTAAAGGAAATATATCTAATGTCCTTAAAAATGAAAAAAAAAACGTGATTAGTTCAAACTAGCTTTTGCCAGCGGTTTCGCTAGCGTTAATGTAGGTTTGACATATCCGTCAGGAAACATTTCTAGATAACATGTTGTTTACGTTAAAAAAACATTATTGACATTTGTAAAGGCAAAAATGAACGTACTCACTTTCACACAACTAGACTACGATATTATTTACACCATATGTTGCGATTGTAGTAGATTTTTTTCCAGAATAGAACTATCTTTTGACGTTCTGTAGTGCATTTATTGTACTGTGTATTCGTGTTTACCACGCCTCGATGACTCATCCACTATTTATTAGTAAATAATTTTTGTACAAGTGTAAGTTGTACAAAGGTTAGAGAGGGAAAATAAAATAACAAATAATATTCATAGATCTTTATAAACTTTTTAAAACATTATATTTATATTTCATATTCAAACACAACCCAATAGTTAAAATACAATGTATTTATTTAATTAAATAGAATTAGATGATATTTCGAGATAAATATTACGATAACGTTATGATTCGAGGCAAGTCAGTTTAAAACTTTCCAAAAAAATACCTTTATGATATCATAATGGATACGTTTTAATGTACAGTAGACTCTCCGTATTCGTATCGGTTTGGTACGGTTTTAGTATAGCGGGTAAAAATTTTCTCATTAATTTCTGTATTCCAAAATTAGTAGTTTGTCCTAACTGGATTTAATTGACTGCGTTCGACATGTTGTATATATGTATTTAATTCTGAAGTAGAAACTTACACAAAGAAACATAAATTAAACTTTAAAGTTATTTAGTTTCAGACAATGCTTCCGGTTACCCCTTGAACTTCAGCTAAGCTTCCGAAATTATATGACCTATAAATAATAGAGGTAAGTTAATGGAAGAAATACTAAATTACTTAAACCATCACATAATCTTCTATATATAAATGGGCAGTGAAAACCGTTAATACGTTTCGTGTCACGCGACCTGAAAATAAACTTAACGTATACCACCGGTGGTACACGTGGCCTGAAGATCAAGTTTAACATGTACCATCTATGGTACATGTGGCAAGGAACGTGTTAAGAACACGTCCCTCCTCTATTTCTTAACTGATTTTTTTGATTTTCTTCAGTAGATATTGACGAGATTTAGTGTTATCAATAACAAAAATTTAGATGAAGCTCCTTTGCTTTCCTTAACATTGAAAGTTGATCAAATATTCAAACCACTAGGAGATCACCCTAACTGTTTAGAACTTTTTTCTTTTATTTATCCAACGATTTTATGTAATTCGTTTTTGTTTAATAACTATTGACAAGTGTTATTGTTATTAATTTAAAAAATCAATAAATATTATTTTCCCCTAACAATGAAACTTAAACAATTTAATTAATTACGATCATTAGACAACCACTTGCTCAACCATAAAGTATAATAATTTATTGCGTATTCTCAATAAACTTATTTTATTTTGATATATTCTTATTACATTCTCTAATCTTGGAAGTCATCCCTCTATATTTCTGTACAAAATACCGTTCCATATGTGATTACAAATATCTCCCGCGAATAAGAAGAGTTTGCTGTATTCATTTACTAAATTAATCTATAAATACGACAACACAATACATTCATTTGTATATTATTTTATAATGTATGTCAATTGAATAATTCGATTTAGTCCCGATTCGGAGTTACCAGATTAAATAATAATATTATCCCACACTTCGATTAAATTTAAGCTCTCTATAGCAGCGGCACGTTATGATGGCCGTTTTGACGTTTGTCCGCTCATGAAGTTTCTAATAAATTAATAATTACGTTTGAAGGAGCAAATTGCTATTCTTTACAGTTCATAGTAAAGTGCACTTATATATAAGTTCCTGTATCCCGCGAACAAATCTTTTCAAGTTTTTACTAATAAAAAAACAGACCATTTGACAGAATCCTTAATGGATTATATTTATTATTGCATTTATTTAGAACACAGCTCGACATTTATATTTAACAAAATTCGAAATTATATACTTATATCCTATATATGATTATATATACAGGATTGCTGACCAGGATAACTGCCACCTCCGGCAAAATCGCGTTAATGCTTAGTGCAAAACAAAGCAGTATATGATTACATTTTTTTTTTCGAAAGTAAATCGTCTTTTCACGTCATTATTTTTATGTGTCAAAACGGTCATCATAGCGTGCTGCTATTGTAAGTTTAAGAAACATGTTGTATAAAGAACTTCAAAGATTTTAGGACAAACAATGGCAATCATTCAATCTATTTGATAGATTGACTGATATTTTAGTTTAGTCATATTTGGTTTGTTATGCTTAATCCTGGCGAAGGTTTATTAAAATATATTATAGTATTTAATAAGTCATTTAATTTTATAATTCTGATTTAATTACTACATATAATAGTGAAGTAATTAATCAAAGTCATATTGTATAGAGATGTTTCTGTCTGGTGGTAATAGTGTTCGATATGATTGCGACCCCCAGATACGAGGTGTAACAATCGTTATTGCGTAAGTTATCACATTTCGGGAATAAGCGTATAAACCCGTAATTATGTGGGGTGACAGAACTTGTACTCGAATAGACAACGCTACTATCATACGTATGGTGATAAATCCGTCGTAATGACTCTCGTCTGGTTTATTGAGTTTCCGAATCGACTAATGACGATGAATTATAGATTTGAATTTAATGCTCCAAAATAAAGAATAGCATCCGTCAGAAAAACTATACATATTATATTATTAATCTAATATCGCAAAAATATTAATTATTTGAAGAAATATCGTAATTTTTGATATAACGCAATATATAATCGAATTATTTCCAAAGTCAACATTTTAAATATAAAATCGAATTAGAATTATTTGCCTATACTTCCAATATGTTGAGTGATATATCGTATTATTTTTATGTTTAAAATCTCTTCTTAAATAGGTTTACATATCAGAAAAATATTAATATTTGGAACAAAAAATATTATCTTCGTGAAGTCACTCACTTTAATATATCTCTACCTTAATACCTATATATTTCTTATAGCTTATTACACAAAACAATACGCGTTTTTAAGGTTAAGTTCAGTTATGTCGATCTGTCAAATTGACGTTCGTGAAGTGTCAATGGAATAATTACAGTTTGTTTGTTATCGCATGGGTTCTGGGTTTAGGTTTGGTGGTGGTGTTGGAGCTGGTGTTGGTGTTAGTGTGGCGGCGGAGACGCTGGCGGCAGTACAGACGAAGGAATATCGCGACGAAGACTAGCAGCACGCCCACGGCGCCGCCCGCGCTCACGGCGTGTCCATACACCATACATGACAGCAGGATCGACACAGCCTGACGGATACACGACACATTCATCAACATCTGTCAGGTGCAATTGCATGCATGCATTGCAATGCATTAATGTAAAAGCAACGTTAACGGTATCAAGACCTTCTTAAACATCTAGCATAAACATTGGGCGGAAGAGGGGGCGGTTTATCTCTCTACCATGTTCGTCCTTATTGAACCAAGGGAAAATGAGTTTTTTTTTTAAACTGACTACACTGTCGACCTGCCAAGGCCTCTACAGTTTCACCGAACTACAGGGTAAATGAGTTACGTCTCTCCATTGTACTGGTTTGGCTGTTTGCAGAGAGCTGAGGTTGTACTAGGTTCGTGGGGCAGAGACCTTTTGTCTATTCCCGTGAGGAGGGTTAATGGAGTCTGCTCGCTGTGAACCCTGTTCCACATACGTGCTAAAGCGGCATAGGGGTTTCTAGTCACTAGGAGTCTGACATAACTCTCATGCTGTCCCCCGGCAGTGTGAGGGTATCCGGTGTAGGGTTTTCCCCTGTATAAAAAAAATGGCTGTATTGTTTAGCGCAGGAGACAAGGCATGAGGAGGCACGGTGAATGCTCGCTCTCTTGTTCCGCGGCCTAAAGATCTGTGTGATAAAAATTTACTAGTACTAAAATCGCTCTAAATTTGACTCTTTGCCCGCCTGAAGTTGTAACTCTATCTTCAGGGATGACATCAGGTAGCTCTGGTAATCAGTTAGATCCAAACAACTGTGTTAATGCGTCGTATTCGTGATTCTTATTTAAAATTGAATTACCGTAAGGTGTTTAATTTAATGTATTTTTAATCATAGGTATTAAGAATCGTCTATATAATACGTGAAGTAGTTTAAACCTTCTCTCCTATCTGAAAGTAGAGTATTTGTTAGTTAGAGAATTGATTAAGTGTATGTTGGGACCTGTCGCGCCGTCATGATGATGGTGAATACGACGGCCCCGAAGCTGGCGATGGTGCGGTAGATTAGCAGTTGTCCCAGAGCCGAGCTCGCCGCCAGCACCACGCAGTCCGCCACGAACGCACCGTTCTGTCCCACAACTATAGCACTACAAACTATCCTCTCATACTAACTCTCCCAACATGTCAAACACTCAAACTTACTCCAGTTCAAATACATTTCAATTAATAAAATATCAAAATTAAGGACAATAGTCAATTTCAAAGACAGTATTACTGTTATAGTCTCCAGTAGTAAATATCAAACATCAAGCTTTAAATAGTTTTTTTTCGAACTTATTACACTCTTGACCTAGCATGGCCTCTACAGTTTCACTGGACTACCTTTAAATAGGTGATCAAATAAATAGCTTTGTGTTTGTGTAGAACGTTAACTCTATCACATGAAGCGTCAACAGCTATATATATAACTATAAGTGGGAGTAACGACACTTTACGAAAACATATTACCTGATTACATTTCTCAAACTTGATGCGGAATATTGATATTAATAATATTATATTCATAAACTGAATCACATTAGCTGATTGGTTTTATCACGAGATTATTTGCATAAATTGTAAAATGCAAACATAAAATTTAATAAAATGAAATTTGAATCTTCGTTTTATAAAAACACAGACGACGTCAAAGTAAATTAAGTGATAACATAAATATATATATCACACATGTACCTGTAGAATTGTAGTAATACAGTAAGCGGATAGATGGCGTTAACAATAGATATGATGTATAACCTGTAGAAGTGCGAAGGAGCGGGATGTCGTGGCGCGGTGCGGCAGCGCGGCCACTGTCAGCGCGCATGAGAACAGGTTCACCGCCGCCAACATTTGGAGCGGCGCGCATCGCGTGCGAGTGAACAGTGCGCTCTGCCACGACGACGTAAAGCTGTCGCACACCATGTACACGCACAGCAGCGCCACACCGCTCGCGCTCGTGCTCATACCTCCGCCCCCACCCTCTGCAAACACACACACAGTATCGCACACGCACACAATTTTATATCAATATCCCTTTACAATCGATAAAAATAAAATCAAAATAAAAAATACTTTATTCAATTTAGGCATTAAGAAGGCGCTTATGAGCATCAGAATTACCACCGGTTCGGAAAACAACTTTGTCATCGAGAAGAACTGGCAAGAAACTCCAGATTTATCTTTTCAACATATCTTTATATATATAAATCTTCTGTGCGTCTGTATGTGACTCATCTCCTCCTAAACGGCTGAACCGATTTTATTTAATTTATTTGTGTCTATTCCCAAGGATTCGAGAATGGTTTAGATGGATAATGTTTATTTAATTAATTTTTAATTTATAACTTCTCTGCAAAGAATTTTGTAATGCCATCTAACGAGACATAAAGAAACATTTTCCTACGTTATTAAACTTCTCTTGAAACGTAGGTCTACCTAATTAGTTCTACACACCGACTATAGAGGGCAGTTAAAACTTTTACATAATAATTTGGAATTTTTGAATTTAAGATGTGTGTACAGGACGTGTCTGTCGAGTTCGCTAGTATAGTTGTATATTTAAAATACATTACACGTTACAATCGTTTTTAGTGGATGCACAGAGAGGAGTCAATTCCAGACATCACCATCGTTCGCATGTTGATCCACTCTATAATAGCCCTCTGACATCAAAAATCCGCTTGACATGGCGCTTAAACATACAATCCGGCAAATCGGTAATATGCTTTGGGACCTTATTATTAAACCTAACACTATTACCCAAAAAACTGTTACTGGTTTTACAGAGTTGGAAACATGGGACGACCAGTTTGTTACAGTTTCTAGTATTTAGATCATGTCGGTCTTTTACGAAATCTAGCTTTTCAAACTTTTTGTGAACATATATTAAATAATCATATCAAATTGTTACATGTTACCTTAAGCCTTTAAGAGATTTAAGTAAAATTCCTTGAAATTGTGACACAGTTTTAGTCTCAAAATACTAAAAAAATATATATAAGATACCAAATGAGTATGAGATGTGAATAAATATTACCATCGTCGTGGCTGCCAAGCATGAAGAGCACCATTCCTATGGATATCATCACGGCCGTGATGTACTCATATGAGGCGTACTTGTTGCGGGATATCAACTTGCCCATCAACATCACCGGGATCACCTTGCACGATTTCGACAACACCTGGACAAGTTCATCTTTAAATATTATAATGAAGTAACATCGATTTCTCGGGTTCTGTGTATAGAGCGGTGCCGGGAGGAGCAGGGCTGCGCGTGTGCAAGTATTGCAGTGTGGCAGTGTGTCAGATCAGAGCTCACCTGCGTGGGGAAGCTGACGTACTTGAGCGCCTCGTACTGGCACCAGGCGCTCAGTACGTTGGTGAGCGCGCAGTACGAGAACTGGTAGAGCGGCGCCGGCACCAACGGCGCGCGCACGCACAGCAGGCGCGCCACCGCCACCACCAGCGCCGCCAACCGGTTCACCAGCACCAGGAACTGCGAGTCGTTGAACCGCACCAGGCTGCCGTCGTTCAGCACGTAGCTCTACGCACCCACACACCTCGCGTCACTCTCGGAACAATCTTCGCTACGCGTTCAACAAAGTCATCCCAGTAAGTCAGCCTCAAAATGATAAGTTCAGATTGTGCACTATTCTCAACTAAAATGTGCACTTTTTTCAAACACCTTTATGTACTTTTGTTCTCAATTTGATGATTTATTTGATTCCGAACCATTTGGTTTTTCTTTGATATCGTTTTTTTTCCAAAATGGTAAACTTAAAATATCATTTTATTTACGAATATACGACTTGGCATCAGCGCTGCAGAGATACCTCCAAGGATTAATAATGTGTTCTGGACAGCTATTGTAAAACAGAGCACGGTACGTTTTTAGTTCAATGTCTTTGTTCCAGAAATGTTGACCTCCGGAACAAACCCCATGGACGGGACCCTAACTAATGAAGAATTAAAGGTGATCGTGGAAGCGGATCCATCGCAAACCATGGCAGTATTAGCGGCAGGCTTCAGCGTGAGTGAAAATACTCGAGATATGCCTGACCACATAAACTGACTGAAGCACGCCAAAAAACTCACATTGAGTGCTACGTTACATTACTCAACCCTCACAATAATGATATATTTACAATAATCAAAAACTCTCAACACAGTGGTCGAACCCAGGAAAACCAGCCAGTTCCTGTCCCCAACGAAAGTTGAATCAGAAAAAGGTACTAACTATTTGGTGCACCAGTGCTACTGTTATACACTACGACTTCTTAAGATATGGCTAGATGGTTACGGCAGATCTGTATTGTCAACAATTCTAGACCATGATGTTATGTTATAAAAGTTATTCGTTAAACAACCGAAACTGATCTCTAACCCACTGCTGCTTCAGTACAACACTATATCCCATACTTCACGACAGACGGTCTCTAAACTAGAAGAACTGTGGTTGTAATGTCTAACAGATTACCACTTTTTTCAGAATTTGAACAATTTTTTTAAGAAAATTATTCAATTCCGATGAGGCAGTTCATCAGTCTTTAAAGATTTCGCTCCTAAATTTTTTTCAGCAATGGAATTAATGAATAATCTGTAAAATGGCGAAAGTGAATAGACAATGGTAAATACTTCGATTGATTAAACACATCATTTTTTTGTTTTACTTCTTCCATATAAAATGCTAACTTCATATGTAATATTAAATTAATTGTTTCACATCTATAGGGCGCTTCGTAACGTACAACTATTTAATTAATTAATCGAACCTAGGCTTAAAGGAGTTTTATCGAGTGACCTTAACAAAGAAAAAATAATTAAACAAACCTGCGTCATAATTTTTTCCTGCAGCAATCCCCAGACGAGGTAAGCGCCCATCAATCCCGTGAAGCAGAAGGCGAGCTCTGCGCCTTCCCGCGCGCTTCCGCTGGCGGTGCTCGGTCTCTCCTCGCCTGCGCGTGCGCTTTCCGGCAGCCGTTCCGCATTCGGACCGAAGCAAGCGAACAGACATCGTGACAAACACGTCTGGTTATCTGCAAAGTGCAACCACATTAACTAAATATCATAGATAAATAGATGGATTAACTATTCATATATATATATATTATCAAAATAACGATACTATAATCTGATACTATAAACATATTATAACAGATTAAAAATAGATATTGGTTCGAAATAAAATCGAACTTCCAGTTATCATATGTGTAAGAACACAGTTTTATTCTACTTTCCTAGATATTATTTCGTTTTCATTTTATATTATTGCATTTTTAATGGCCCACAAAACTGACTACTATATAGGTATAACTTAGAAATTAGCAATATTAACAAATCAGGCGATGATTGCACTCTTCCAGACGTGAACACAGCATGGACATAAATAAAGAAAAAAATACATTAGACGATACAAAAATTATATGAACTAAATCATTATAAAACTAAGATCTTACAAATTACGTTATTTTAGTGTTTTTAAAGTTATTTTTAATAGAGGTAACAGAACCTGAAAATATATAAATCTCTGTGTGAACAGCGTTACAGAAAGAAGACATGCGATATGCTGGGGAATGTTGACCGATATTTGTTCTGCAATGAGACAAGAAAAAAGTTTGCCCAAATGTGAAAACGCAAACTTCAAGTGTTCAAGAATGTAGGGGGAGTCTATGATTCCATGTAGCAATTTAAAAAGAAACACAATATCAGAGTTCCTTCTACGAGTATGAAGTGGCATAATTTTGTAATAAGAGAGGCGTTCTTCGTATGTTTTCAAGATGTAACATTTGTTATCAGAACATGCCAGGTGGTACATAAAGCGCTTTTGCGTTTTCTTGTAGTTCCTAATTCGTACACATCATTGATATTGCGTGCCGCCGATGCTGTGTTGCTTTCACGACGAAACTTGTGTTCGAATATAACGCATAATTACAATTTAAAAAAAAATAGAACAACCGGGAAATAAATAAACAATTGATTTTTGTAAAGATATGTCACAGTATCATCAATTTTAAATTCCAAATAAACCAATATCTAATATTACAGATAAGCAATGTCATAGGTAAAAAGTTAATAATTAAAACGATTAATATGTAAATCACAACTTATCCGCTAAATATATTAAAGCAGTCACTCAAGTGGAAACAGCGTTTAAATAATACAACACCTGAGTAGATATGAGTAATATATATATGCCGAGGCCGTGAAACGATACACGATATTTAAATACATGAAATGTATAAACTGTATTATACAATGAAATCTTTATAGATATTACATATGTACTTAGTCTGGCTATAAATACTTGTTACAATTAAAGATAAACAAAATATTACATTTGAATTATATATATATGATATGATATATATGATTGTTCATTGAGTTTTCTCATTTTGGCGCCAATATATTATACAATATTTTGCGATATTAAAATGGAGTGAGGTGATAAAGAGAACCGAATCGCTGTGATTACATTACACAAAGTAGGTATGGGGCTAAACGCAATTTTTAAAACTCTCCATACGCTTGGTATTAGTAAAATATTTGTGTACCGGGCTATTAATAGGTACAATGAGACCTCCTCTATTTGTGACAGCAAAAGATCTGGCCGTCCACGTAGTGTTCGTACGAAAAAGGTGGTCAAAACAGTAAGGGAAAGAATTCGAAGAAATCATGTTCGAAAGCAAAAGATTTTATCTTGGGAGATGAAAATAGCACGTAGAACCACGTCGCGTATTTTAAAAGATGACTTAGGACTTGCAGCCTATAAGAGACGTACTGGTCATTTCTTAATCGATAATTTAAAAAAGACTAAGGTGGTAAAATCGAAACAACCACTGAAGTGGTACGCAAAAGCAAGTCACAGAAAAATTTTGTGTACGGATGAGATTTTTTTTACAATTGAACAACATTTTAACAAACAAAATGACCGTATTTATGCTCGAAGCTCTAAGGAAGCTTCCCAATTAGTCGACATAGTGCAACGTGGGCACTATCCGACTTCAGTGATGGTTTGGTGGGGTATTAGCTACGAAGAAGTGACTGAGTCATACTTTTGTGAAAAAGGTATCAAAACCTCGGCACAAGTGTATCAAGATACCATTCTTGAGAAGGTAGTGAAGCCTCTTAACAACACCATGTTCAATAACCAAGAAAGGTCCTTCTACCAAGACTCGGCAACGGGTCATAAAGCTCGGTCTACATAGTGTTGGTTGGAAACGAACGTTTCGGACTTTATCAGAGCTGAAGACTGGCCGTCGTCTAGTCCAGATCTTAATCCGCTAGATTATGATTTATGGTCAGTTTTAGAGAGTACGGCTTGCTCTAAACGCCATGATAATTTGGAGTCCCTAAAACAATCCGTACGATTGGCAGTGAAGAATTTTCCGATGGAAAGAGTGCGTGGTACTATTGATAACTCGCCTCAACGTTTAAAGGACTATATTGCAGCCAATGGAGACCACTTCGAATAAGCTTTTTATATTTTAAATTGTTTTATATTTATGTATTAAGCTTAAACACTGTAAAAGTATTCAATGTTATTTGCAATAGATTTTGTTTTTCCTTTGTTCCAGTATTTATGGCAAGACTAGGTATATATATATATATATATACTAGGCAATTGATTATTATTGGGGCTGTCTTTTATTTATTTATTCGCAACATTGATAAGATTTACGCAAATATAGCAATAAATTAATTCGTAGAAAAATCTATATATATAAATGAATTGCTGTTCGTTTGTCTCGCTAAAACTCGAGAATGGTTGGACCGATTTGACTAATTTTGATCTTGAAATATTTGTAGAAGTTCAGGAAAGGTTTAAACGGTCAGAAAAATAAATAATAAGTAATGGAAAATAGCAAAAAAGAAAATTTAATTTTCTAATACAAAATGTTCCTAGCTATGAAACATTTGATGTCTTCTGTAATTATAGAAATAAAAAATTGTCATTCATTTGTCAAAACATTTGCTGTAGCATGAGGTCCGCGTCCTCTTTGGTCTGTTTTGTTGGAATACAAAACAGTATATAGTCTTAAACGTGACACAGTCATTCTCTTTTATGTAATAAAGCGATGATAACTCAGTTGGTAGTGCGTTCGGACACAGCGTCGAGGGACGTATATTCCAATCCTAGCAACTAGAGTCGGAGCTATCGGGGAGGAATAACATCCTGATACAACCATTTCATTTTTGTAAGGGTTCATCTAAGTTCGTCTGACTAGCTACCACCCTCAAGTTGAAAATCTGTCGCCAAGCACCTGTCGGTGTTTTTCGGCAGCTGCACTTGAGAGCCAGTCTCCCTCTAGGTTTAGCGTGACTACCATCTTAGACAACATCATCATTTAACGTCAGATGGGATTGTGGTCAAACGCTAACCTATAAAGTATAAAGAAAAAAACACTAAAGAAATATGATTGGTTGATCTCTCAAATTAACACATATAACGTTACGGGAGTACCTATCGCTTTATTTCAGAACGTCAAAAGGGCATCGGGAATTCCGAGTCATTAAAATATCTTATAAAGCTTTATAAATAAATTATAATTATCAAAGAATAACATTATCTAGTTTTAGTTGTAACAAATGTCTACACAATTATTATAAAGAGATAAAATTGAATATTTGTAGGTATATATTATTATATGGAAATATCGGAACTTTGCAATCATTACGAATAAAACACAATTGTCTGTCTGTTTGATTCTGTTAATCTCCGAAATAGTTAGATCGATTTTAGCAGGACTTTCAGTGGTCAGAGTGGGCGATACGCACATTTTAATTTTTTTTTTTTGCTAAATTCTAAGTCGAAGTGGTGGACAACAGGTAGAGCAATAAATAAAATCGCACAAAAAAAAAAAACAAACGTTATTAAGCCTATAAAGGTTTACTGTGTTATGAAGTATAATTATCTACTTTAAGTTCGAATTATCTGAAATGAGACCTGTAAATATAACTCCAAGTAATATATTTGTTCATATCATATAGTGTGTTGAATTTAAAGGCGCTGTCACAACAATAGCATTCACACATAATCGATGGACCACTTCTCTTTCAACGTTTAATAAATAATTTCCTTCTTCATCTCACATGGGTATTACAACTATTCAAGTACGCAAATCAGTTCCTTTTGTACCTTTTTATATGATGTCGTACATTGCCGAAGTTTATGCAATAAGCAACCAAGAAAAGAATTTTCCTGGTAGCCCTACGCAACTTAAAAATTAGAAAATGTTGAAATTCTTTTTATTTCAATCTCTTTGAGTGTAATCGCAATTTGTTTGTGACCATAACTTACAGCTACAGCGCACTTAACATACAGCACTACGACAGCAGACGACGTGTACAGAGCACAATACCAATTGGTCTGGATCAACTTAGTACTTATACAAGTTGAAGTTTATAAACTTACTCTCATAAAATAAATCTTAGCTCGAAATGTAATTTGAGAACAAAATATATTTATGTTTCGGCTTTGTTATAGATTTCGTAATATACTACCTATCAGTATTTATAATGATAATATCGTTTAGGTTAAAGAAATTATAATAAAATGTGAAAGCTATGCAAACACGACTAAGTTGAATCCTTTATAGCAGTAATAGTGGGTCCCATAGTTCACCACATAGACAAAGGCAAACACGGTTGTCTTCACCAACTGCATTATAACCATTTGTAGTGAATCGCGCAATACCACTCATTATCCACGTTTCCTTAAATGATGGTGACTTTTACAGTTATATCATTACATATATTGATTTTTTTTGAACAATTATTATAACTTAGGCAATAACAAAATACATACAGCGGATGAGAAACATAACATGTAAATAGGTACATATACTATTTAAAATCTTATCACTTTTGTGATGACAAGACCTTTACTTATAATTTTCGTACGGCATAAGCTGTGGAACACAGTACTGAATTAGAGTTAATGATGGCGATAACCGTAAATTAATACTATTGAAACAATGATAAATTTGGTATCATATACCAGAATACTTTGCGTACAGACGCAAAGGTTCTGTTAATTGAATATAGATAATAATTGTTAACACTACAGTTTTAACACACATTTAAATCAAGAATGTAAAGTAAAATCTTAATTATAACAAAACTCACTCACTGATCTTATCGAAATAGTTTGTTTTCTGTAGATATTTGTACAATATGAAGCCGGGCACCAATACCGTCGAGTATCCGGCCAAGTTCAGTAGTAAACGGAAAAACCTGGAAAGAATACAATAGCCTTTACTGTAAATTGTCGCGTAGAAAGTAGTATCTACTCCAGTTGTCAAATGTCATCTAGTTGTCTGATGGTGTGTTCCGGCAGCTGCTCTTGAGAGCCAGTCAGTCTTCCTCTAGGCTTAACATGTTTATCATCTTAGGCCATATCATCATTTAACATCATATCAGATTGTGATCAAACGCTAACCTATAAAGCATAAAAAAAACTCTTCAAAAGCTGGAATTTACTATGATTAGCCTTACTTAACAATAAGCAGATTGTATTTAAATAGTTCCCCTGTTAAAAACCACAATTGCCCACTGACTTATCCACCAAGTGTAGTGCAATTTTTTTTAGACTCCTTATTATAATTTTCAGCCGGAAATTAACCACAGCTGAGTGAACGCCTCTGTTCTTTTACGACACTCCTGGAGATAATTTTATCCAGGTTTTAACAGCAATATCGTCCACCCAACGAGCTAGTGGGCGACCGAGGTCTCGTTTCTCTATAAACATACAGAATAGCCATGTGGCTATAAATAAATAATTGATTTTAAAAATCCAAGATAAAATGCCCATTAAATAACGAACATGGCTTACCATGAATACTCTATATCCGTGAGGGAACCCGACTGCTCATATGCCTCGAGTAGCTCCTGGTACAGAGAAGTAATCAACCACATCAACAGCATGCACGACACGCCAACAACCCTGCAGATACACTGATATTACTAAATATATTCATCCTATCTATAAACTATAGTACTCAAATCAAAATATGTAACAATAAATGATAACATACTAACATCAGTTTAGAAAACAAACCAGATATCAAGAATCTAGCAAAAAAACTCTATCTTTTTAAGCTTTTTTTTATTATTATTTATAGTTTTATCACAACTATACAAACTTGACAGAATTTGCTTTTCTGTTTTTATTATTTATAAAAATAATTAAAACTAATCTACACTACCTAAATCAGTTATTACAACATAATTGTTCCCAAATAAAACATTCCAGCTAGATTTAGCTCTTAAAATGTTAATGGTTGAGACACAGTTATTTTAAAATATTAACACTTCAAAAATTTGTAGGTGCACTACACATAAACATTTTGAAAATTACTAATATACTGTTAGGATGTGTACAAAAATATACACTACTTTCGAACAATTCTTTCCAGACAACTTAACAAATTCATTTTAATAAATAAGACAGCAAGTGGTTCTAAACATTCCATATCTCGAATTTTTACCATTCCTTCAAAGCATGTTCAATATCATAAATCAAATTATGACAGCTGTCCAAAGATTCCTATAGATTTATAAAAGCAAAACTACACTTATATACTATAAACTTCACTTTTGTATTATACCTGATTTTTCGACGCATAGCTATTACTACACCAAAGTACATATCTGAAACTGTTAGCCGACTGAAGAACAACAAAGGAAACACTTAATATACAGTGTACACATACTCTGTAAATTACACTGTAGTTAAACACTTTAATTATACTTAGATTTTGAATATTTAACAAGATATCTAACACTACAGATATAATCCACTGTATTGTTTTATTGAGCATGAAGCATTGTTGTGAAATCCTTCTTTCTATTAACATTTTGGTTTCTCAGGATACTACTCTGTAGTAAACTAGTCAAGGTGACAATAAGTGTAAGCTGCACTCTGGCTTTTCTATAGTTTCTCATCCTGTTTTCAACTCTCCTGAATCTTGCATTGTGTCAGAATTACTAGTATTACCCAGAATTACTACAAGACATGAGGTACAATACTTAGTGAATAAAACTATTCTTGTGAGTATGGATGACAAACACTCTTCTATCTTCCCCTCTTGCTAAACTTCATATAAAAGCCTCCAAAGGGCGTACTTGTGAGAATTCAGTACCCTGTACCCTGTGGTACATTAGTAACCATTTACCTCATATAGATTGTTCTATTTAACTATATAAATCATGTCAGGGTCACCACATGTGGAAGGTATGCATGACGGTATTTATGTGAAATAAGGTGTCTACAATTCTGTAATAAGCACTCAATAATATCTTTCAGTGATACAGTGTTCCCTTACATTAGGTATACATAAGTCACGAGTCACAGTCACGAGTAATGGACGAGGCTCTGTAGGCGACTGACAAGCGCCGTACTCTATATTCCGTTCACGTCCGAAAATGCTGAACCAACACTTTTCGCCTATTGCCACAGATTAATCAATGGTCTACATATTTTTACCATCAGACAAAAAGCCACAACTGGCATTTATAATAATATTTATGTTTTAATTAATTTTCTTTACAAACAAGTTCACAAAAGATCCAACTTTGATCTATAAATCCAAGTTGTTGGTCAGATCAATTTTGAAATACCATACATAAATTAATATCTTTTTAATTGAATGAATAATTGCTTAGCAAGAATTAGGACAGAACAGGAATAACTTTATATTACAGTTATCCTAAAACAATATTAATCAATTAGCATCAAGCAGGATGACAATCAGTCAGCAGCTTTGTAAAATAATTCTATTTATTTTTAAACAGACAAACAAACCACCTTTACTATGCAACTCTGTGAATCCATGTCAAAACCATTATCCCTCATTATTTGTTAAATTGCTTTTAATTAGACTATATAGATACTAATCTTCACACCCTAAATATAATAACTAGCTAGGCAGAGAACATATGGATATTTTTAAACAAATTACTCGTAATAAATATATCATAATAAATAAATAATGCAATTTTAATGACTTATAAGTTATACTGACAATTCACAAAGTTCTTTTCGTATGGTTTACTTATATTTTGATGATCAATTTATTACATGTTCTTCATTTTTATGGAACAAATTAGGTAAGTAAGTCAAATAAATTTATTAGTTAATACATTTTTATCTACATACTTTCTAGTATGTCTGTTTAGGTGGAATTTTGTAATTTGTTTTTAATTATCTTTTTAATTGCCTTGAAACTTTGAACATAGATCAGAATTGGATGACAATGCAGGCAAATGATGAGATAACTTTCTAGGGAAAAACTATCAAAGAAATACTTATACAGCAATTAATAACATTTAAGGTACCATTGCTATTGTTACTAAATTATTAATTACCCATACAATTTTCTCACATTTTTTATTTTAAATCAATCTTACAAATATGTTTACAATTGAATAATGTACAATGAAAAATTATTCATACTGTTCGCGACAATTTAGATAGTTTGTCGAAATTAATAATGTATTTCCATAGTTATTGCACAGATGTAGTATAGAATAGTATGTAGGTATATATATAGTGTTAGATATAGTTGTACCTATGTTTAGTATTATAGTTTTAAGATATAGGTATAACACGTTAGAATTAATAACGCTAGTAATATTATATAGAATAGTTACATATAGTTTAAAATAATGTTACTAGTTTTAAGTATTGTATGTACACATATTTCATTAAAATAAAGAGAAAGCGAAGGGTGCCTCATCCCGTTCCGCCCCGCCAGTATAATAGATCAGGTAGTGCTCTGATGAGGCGCGCGCAACTAAGCGCGCTGATTGGCAGAGCACCGCCTGCGACGGGTAGGCGATCCGTTGTCGCAGAGTAAAGGGGGGAGACGATGAATACAGGCGCGGGCGGCATACGAGACAGTGGTGATTCGACATCGCAACGGAAACAAGAGCACTCTTCGCTGCTACGTAGAAACAAGTCTTTTGCTATAAACCCTGCGAGAGAAATCCGAATCGTTCTTCAGTTCAACTTCAAGATCGGCAATTATAATAATAGTTTGTGAGCCAGTCGAAGGTGGCTCATACATACACTTCTAAGGACTTAGGAATGAGACTTTTTAGTTCATTTTAAAAACATGGCACAGTCTTGGCCAAACTATTTGACAGTTCTGAATATAGTTGTGCAGAACACAAACTTAGGTATAAATACCTAATATATTGTATTGATTTATATCTATAATAGTATTTTAACCTTATTTTAAACTAAACTTGTGACTATAGACTATTGTCCAGAATTTACAGCTATATTCAGAGTGGCCAAAAAGATTGGCAAGAACTGTAGGTATTTTAAAAATGTATGTATAATTAATAGCTATTTCATTAAACATTTGCTATTTGTTTTATATTTTGTAATTCTAATGCAGTACATTTTAATGGCTATGTAAATAACGTCCTATGCGGCTAGAAATGTCTGATAATTATACCCATGGAACCTCAAGGCGCAGAATGTTTTAAAGGGTTATTTAAACATTAACATCAACATCTACACTATGTCGGCTGGAATAATTTATTACTTTCGTAGTGTACAGTCCTGACACAAAGTATACCGAATGCAGCACAAAATATATACTAGTGATTAAATTTTCACTTTGAACGGATGGAAATGACATTGGTAACTTTCCTAGTCAGCATTTATGATAATATATTGTGGTGTCATTTATTATTCTTTTGCATGTTACTTCAAATTCGTTCGAACTCTACATCAAGTATTCTTGTTTTCTGAGTAATGTTTTATTGTTATTTCAAAAACTTACCCAACTAAAATTTTCGATCGCATTTTAACTAATATTATTTACAGACACTTATTTATTATTTAATAGATATAGTAAATGTAGTATTTAAATTGATTTAAGGTTACTACATTCCATTCTGTACGTATAACTTATCATATCACATTATTTTCGCAAAAAAACACTGCAACTTTTTACATGTCGAAAACTTTCTAACTAACGTCAGTTATTATTTCCCAGCCGTCACCAAGTAACAGATCTTATGACTTTGACAAATAAATAGTTACCATTTCAGAAATTTATGTAGGTATTGCACTTTGTAAAATTAATTTTCCTCATACTATTTATTAGGCGTCTCGAAAAGTTAAGATCAAAAGAAAAGCTATACACTCGTATTTATGTTTGTATAAATGTATTATTTATTTAGGTAGTTATATGTTATACAATTGTCAATTGTATTATAACTGTGTCATCCAAAATGCTATTCTTTATAAAAATGTTTCTACAACTTACTTAGCCATTCATAATATTTCATTAATTTATTTAAAAACAAAACATACGTCAATATTTTGATATTATTTTCGTGGTTTATGTGTTTTAATAATTATTTATTTTAGAACGGATTACAAGAAATAAATGTTTATTCCATATCAATTAAAATAAAACATTCTGCCGATGGAATTCAAAAAAAGTTACAAATACATCAAAAATGTGGTATGAAACTATTATGTTTTTGTTAGAATTTTTAGCTGCAATATGTGCATTAGCAGTGTGTGGACCTTGCCTACTATCTTGTGCCAGAAGGTTAATACTCGGAGACGAATTGCTACAGAGAGGTGGTCCAGTGATCCGTGAAGCCGAAGTTCTCGGTTGTGATGAACCAACTTGTCCTTACTACAAGAAAAATATCCGATTCATAATGGTACCAGCTGCAAAACGACGAGCTTACAACTCTCCAACCAGACAGTGTTCTTAATTTAAGCATTCGTAAACGGGAGAAAAACCAACTGTATTGTACAATTATAGTTTATTATTTAATCCTGTATGCTTCTTTATTATTACATATTTTGAAATAAATAGACGTTATATATGTATAATTTTTGTTTATTGTTGTTGTATCTTAATTCATAGCAACTAAATTCTTGTGTTTATTTATTTGTTTTTATCTTTAAATTTATTCGACCGGACGTACACCAATATCTTCATTATCAATCTGTATATTAGGATCTCTTTTACACTTTGGTTGAGATAACATTGTGGTGGCCAAGTTACTTGTACGAGCGCAAATCATGCACTCCTCGGTTGAATGTGGCATTGTACTGATTGGGGAATCGCCATGTTCAGCCAAATAATCGGAGTTTGCTTTGCGTCGTTTCGCCTGTAACAATTTTTCAATTATTGAATTATGTAATTAGTAAAACGTGTTTGTGACTATACTCGACCGCATTAGGAATACATCTAAATATTAACGCAAAATCTTTTTTTAGACTATGCCTATTTATTTTATAATGTACTCCTCAATGAACTTATTTTTGAAACATTATTTAAATTCAAGCTAGTTATATTAATAAGGTAACCAACTAAAACGAATGGTTGGTTTTGGGATGTTTAGTATTATAATTGAAACAGAATTATATAATACGATTTTTTTTCATATTTCATTCTTTTCATTATATTTTCACAACAAAATTTATATCACGTGTTTCTTTTTCTTTCATGATGCCATATCCAACTGTTTACAGGCATTTTACATTTTAGAAATCATAACTTCGCACTTTTTCCTTTTTTTTAAACTTGGTTTTTACTTGACTACTCACCTACCACATCTTTTGTCGTTGTTGTTACTAAAGAGCTAAAATGTACTAAAGGACGCCAGCTCTTAGAAAAACAATTTTTAGAGAATTCTTGTTCATAATTTTTTCATTTATACCCTAAGAAAAAGAAATTAGTTTTTAGTATCACGTGCGGGCACCGTAATGAAAGACAAATGTTACTCGCGGCTTACAACGACGACTGGTTAATTTGTTTTTTCATTTAGTTTTGTCAGTATCATGGCAATCTATTCATTTACTAAAAACAATGAGCCATTCCAATTAAAAAAAAAATCAGGGTTGGCTTGAAATATTTGTGAATTATATAGAGACTCCACTGAGCTTACTTTTTTCAAGATGCGAGTGTTGCTAGACTCTGCATTTCAGGTTGGAAGCACTGGATATCTTTATCCGAATGTACACAATGCTTCCTTCACCTTCCAGCTTCGATGGCAGTATGTTAAAGTGTCTTACCAGTCTACTTTAGTAATTTTTACTGAATTCAGCAACTTCCTGCTTGACTGTATGTGTCTGTTATTGATGAAGCATAGGATTAGGCAATAATGTTTCGAAACTAGTCCGTTAACATCGTTAACTAATGTCAGCTAATTTTGTGGTGTAAAGCTAACATAAAGAAAAATATTACAAATTATTACAAACAAACCAAAGATACGATCGCTGCGGCTCCAAATTTTTGTCGCATGAAAAGTAGAAACACGGTGAATACGAAGACGAACGCGTGTAAAAAATTCATAGTTGCGACGAGATACCGTTCCTCTGTGATTACTATTTAAAAACTTATATTACGTAGCCACATTATAATTTATAATACTATCATTTTAAATTTTTTGTCATTTTTTAATGTTCTCTGGGTGTAATGACATTACATACTGAGATTTTTTAAACAGAATATTACCAAAGAGTTTATTCTTTTTCAAGTATGCATTTGGCTTAATTTTGAACTACAATATGACAGTGAACAAGATAAGTTACAAATTAGTAGTGGCGTAATATGCCACGCTAATCTTACATGTGTACACTGTCTTCTGAGCGCAACGATAGTACCTGCCACTATTATCACACACTAAAAACTTCATAGTATGTCAGCATCTGCCTGTTTGTTCGTTAGCTGAACGCTTCCACTCTGATACGTCATCACGTCGTGTCGTGTAGCGTAATAGACTTTAATTGTATCGAGTTTGTATAAAAAGAAACTGCAAGAACACTGCGATAGGAGATGACAGGTAAGCAAACTCAATACGATAGCTAACCAACCGGTTGTTAAAAATTACGCTACTACTATATTACGGTTGCAGAGCATTGTTTCGATACATTGAATACTGGATCATATTTTCCACCACATATTCGATTCTGTAAGCTGCACCCGGACATATTTGCATCCGCGTAATGAAATCGACAAGTACCTAATATTTAAAAATAAAAAGTTCAAAACAGTAAGAAATAAACATTTATTTGTTTGACAAATAAACTATTTATAACTAAAATGTACCAAAATTCGTGTATACTTATATTTTTATTATTATATCGTGGCATATTAGCGATTTTAAATTTGAGGGTGAGGAGAGGACAGTGTAGTCCGAAAACAGTGACCTTCACCGAGAGCAACCTGCAACCTATTATCTCGCTGTAATTCCAGACACATACGAATTGGTTCCGAAAAATTCAATTAAAATAACTGTAAGGGGCTTATCAGGACTGATCCTGGAACCCTCAAACCTTTTTTTTTATGGAGAAATCCCTGACGGAGAGCCACCCGGCCTCGCACTCGACAATCTTACAGATATCCGTCGGGAGCGACAAATCCGGGCCGATGGCCGCGACGAGCTCGCAGCGTGGCACGGCCCAGGCGGGTCACTCAGTCACAGTGTGTTGCGCAGTGGCCCTCGTACTGGCACAGTGATGGGACCCTGAAGTCGGCTCCCGGCCTACGTGACACAGGTTTCTCCCAAAGCATGCATGCCCCGAGAGCACCTGTGTCTGCCGGAAGCTTAGGCCACCGTGCCGCCGGGTAAGCCATTCGACTATGACTGGTCGAACAGCCTCCACTGTTGCCACACCCCAGCTTGCTCGCTCAAGTCGACGACACCACTCTTCCACCACTAGAACCTGATGGAGCTGGGACCTCAACGCCTCGATTTCCCGAGGCGCAAGACATAGTCCACGCTCCAGCGCCTCCACACGTCGGTGGTACAAAGATGCGTGGACTCTCGCTTCCAGGGGACCCTCACACCTAAGTGATTCCATGGCGGGTGAATATGCGTTATGAATACATGAAGTATTGTTGACACAATCGAGTCGAATTCATTTACAATGTGACCACTGCTTGTTTATATACAATCTCTCGTGTTTCAATTCATCCCTCTGATATAATAATTAATCTACCTGTAATAGATTTGACAAACAACAGGTTAGTAGGAAGATATGCACATGAGCTGCGTACCCAATTACATAACCTTTATGTAACACCTTCACATCTATTAACTATAATTATTATATAGTTAATAGTAAGTATACAGAAATAAATTAAATAGCATAAAGATTTTTTTTTGAACTGTCTACACTGTTGACCTGGCAAGGCCACTACAGTTTCACCGGACTACTAAGGGGAGCACTTAAGGCACTCACCCGATTTTATATAGGCGACCAGCACAAGGGCGCACGGCTGCCTCGGCTTGGACTGTCACCAAATATAACTAAGCTAAGCGTATAATAGTTATGTTATTTCATACATATATAAATTCGTGAAACATACACGTGTACCAAGCATGTATTTTACACGAACTTATACATGTATCTTGAATCTGACTGCATAAAGATATATTTGACGTCATAAATAGGGTTACTAGAAATACCCAATGAAACTAAAACAAATCTAATACCTATGTCATATAGCAATCTATGAATCTAAATGAATGGAATTGTATATTAGTTGATTTTACGTAAGAATAATGAAAGCACCTATTAGTTTGATGACTCTCCTGTTTGTACAAGTTCATGGGTGTAAGTCACGGAGTTGTCTAGGGTTAACGAACTGTGTTAATGTGATTAGTTGATGAACTGCCAGTGGAAAATATTATTGTTTTCTTTTTATAACTATTAACCTTATAAAAATATTATAGCTTCACGATAAAACCTTTGTCGTGTGGAACAAATGAAGATTAATAGCTAGTTCATTTTTCAATACATCACGTGTGTTTATTTATACTTGTATTGTCCAACAATAGCTCTCCGTAGTTATTTGCATTCTTATAGCGAATAATTCTCTAAAGCTAAAATTGTGATTATTTATATCAGAGATCATTATAAATAGAAGAAAGCGTTCGTGGAACGCCTGGCAAATTTGACACATTAAAATTAATTGAAATACATTTAAGTGAACGAATTTGTAAAATTAAAATATATCTTGCAAATCAATAAAACTGTTGTGTCAATTCCGTACCCACAAATTAAGTTATGTCAGCTATTACAACCGGAACGAACACAAACGTCATAGAATCAAACAAATAATGGGAATATCATTTACTTTTTCAACAGATTTACCAATGATCTAAACGATATCAAACATTTAAGACAACATTTACAGCTAACCAATATGTACAAAAAAGAGTGCATAGATGGCGTTGAAATCAAGTTTGACAGTTATAGTGTCACGTAGATTTTATTTCGAATGAAAAAAAATGCATAAATATACTGCTATTATTGTAGTCTACTATATAAAGTAGAATAGATGTTACATAAATCAGGATTACGTCTATCCACGTAATGCTAAAATATTTCAAAAGGTGTTTTAAATAAAAATGCGTCACATATGGCATGTGAGTGCTAGAAGGCAATTTTTCCAGACCCAGTTATGGAGTGTTAAGGTTAGGAGAAGTACGGATGCTGTACGGATCATACGGATCGCCACTCAAAAAACTGTCTACTGAAACATATGAAATAATCGTCCCAAATAGCCTAAATAGGGCCATTGTAACTAGAGCTTATTATTACCTGAAACTGATTACTTCTTAAATTAATTGTGTATAGTTGAAACTTGCTCAAGTGGTTGTAAAAATTATCGATCATTGGTATGTAAATAAATTATGGAATTATCAGCTCGTTTCTTCAAATTTAATCTCAATTCAATTCAAGTACCTTTAGCAGCGCCACCTAAATTTGATACATTTTGGAAACACTTCTATTTACAAACATTGTATCATCACAGATAGATTTTCTAATCAAATGCGAATTACTTTTTCCCACTACTAATTTATAAAAAACTAGTTGTACCCGAAGCTTCGGTCGTGTTTACTACAAAATTAATATTAATATGTGCTTTTGATAATGCAGCATAATAATGATTAGGTGTCTAAATAATTTGAGCTTATTAAACACTATAAAGAGCGAATAAATTTTATGAATACGGCGAAAATACTTATCTCGATTAATATTCTGTTTTTACCTTCCTTTGTCAAATAGAAACAATCAATGTGATTACAATATCAAAGTTAGATTTAACCATATAATGGATAAAGTATATATAACGTATTTTTGGTTTAGTTACGGTAAAGCATTTCGTAAATACATAATTTACTTTTAACTTCATATGTCAACCTATACCTAGTCTTGCCATAAATACTGAAATAAAGAATAAATAAAAAATTCTATTGCAAATAACATTTATTACTTTTACAGTATGTTAGTTTAATACATAAATATAAAACAATTAAAAATATACAAAGCTTATTCAAAGTGGTCTCCATTGGTGCATACATTCCTTTAAACGTTGAGGCCAGTTATCAATAGAAGCACGCACTCTTTCCATGGGAAAATTCTTCACTGCCAATCGCACGGATTGTTTTAGAGACTCGAAATTATCATGGCGTTTAGAGCAAGCCGTACTCTTTAATACTGACCATAAATCATAATCCAGCGGATTAAAATCTGGACTAGACGACGGACAGTCTTCGTTTCTGACGAAGTGCAAAACGTTCGTTTCCAACCAACACTGTGTAGACCGAATTTTATGACCCGGCGCCGAGTCTTGCTGGAAGGACCATTCTTGGTTATTGAACATGGTGTTGTTAAGGGGCTTCACTACCTTCTCAAGAATGGTATCTTGATACACTTGTGCCGATGTTTTGATACATTTTTCACAGAGTATGACTCAGTCACTCTTTCATAGCTGCCCCACCAAACCACCACTGAAGTCGGATAGTACCCACGTTGCACTATGTCGACTAATTGGGAAGCTTCCTAAGAGCTTCGAGCATCAATACGGTCATTTTGTTTGTTAAAAGTTGCTCAACTGTAAAAAAACCTCTTCCGTAAAAAAAAAAATTGTGACCTCTCCCTTTGCGTACCGCTTCAGTAGTTATTTCGATTTTACCATCCTATCCTTTTTTAAATTATCAGTTAAAAAATGACCAGTAAGTCTCTTATAGGCTGCAAGTGCTAAGTCATCTTTTAAAATACGCGACATGGTTCTTAGGTGCTATCTTCATCTCCCGAGATAAAATATTTTTCTTTCGGACAGGATTTCTTCCAATTCTTTCCTTTACTCCTTTGACCACTTTTTTCGTACGAACACTACGTTTTTTGTCACAAACAGAGGAGGTCTCATTAATAGCACGGTACACAAACATTTTACTAATACCAAGCGTATGGAGAGTTTTAAAAATTGGATTTGGTTGCATACGTACTTTGTGTAATGCAATTACAGCGATTCGGTTCTCTTCATCACCGCACTCCATTTGAATATCGCAAAATATTGTACAATGTATTGGCGCCAAAATGAGAAAACTCAATGAACAATTATATAAAAATGACAGATTCCAAATTCAAATGTAATATTTTGTTTAATTTTAATTGTAACAGTATTTATGGCCAGACTGAATATATAACCTAATGTAATAAAACATATACTAAAACTAGACCAGAAATAAGCCTACAATTCAAAGAGAATCAAGTGGTTTAGTATACTGGTTTTCAAATTGCGAACAATCTAACGGGTAAGCGGACAGATAGTCTTTGGCTTTTATAAAACGTGAGGACGTTAATATCGATAGTTTATTTACATTATGTGTTAAAATAAATGTAGTATTTGAGTGTTCTCAAATTTTGTCGACGTAAGCTGATACATTGAGTAATTATACTCTTCCCACCTAACTATTATTCTGTTTGATTATACAGTGAACACAATTGTCATTGCACGACGCTTGTAGCCCGGGGTATTGAAAATTCGCACAGAAGCTCTTATATATACAAAACAGAAAGATATAAAGAAATCACAAGGATGGAATGAGACGGATGAGCATAACGCTTTTTCTTTACGAGACGATTTATACTGTGCAACTCTTTTTTTATTAACGTGGGGTAAATCCTCATGGACACCCATCCTGGAGAGACTGGGTAGTGTGAGACTCTTACTCACTAAAACCCCTCGATGTACCGGCCGCCGCTTTCGGTTGGGGCGACATGGGACCAAGCAAAGGTATCACCATGCTGCCCCCATGGTCAGTCCGGAGGAAGGTGGTTCCGTCCTTATATGGAGGTAGATTAGGTACACAACCAGCTACCTCCCCTCATCAGCCGAACTCATACCGTGCAACTCCAACCACAAGCCACGTTAAGATACGTCGTTTCAAAAGTCCTTCATTACATAAAAAAATATTTCATAAACCAAGTGAATATTGCATTTCATATATAAGTTAGTTGACTACAAATATGAATAGAAAATTATATGACTAAATGCATATTTTATGACATAATAGTTATTGTGAAGAATATAGGTACTGTCAAATGAATAATAGTGTATGTCAGCATTAATCATTAAATAATATGGTACGTACGTAGGTGGATGTGTGGCGCGGCGGTCGAGTGGCGCCACGGGCTGCCACGTGTTCCGCGCTCGGCCGCACAACGCCAGTGATTACCATTGTTTAACATGTTAAGTAACCAATATGAATGCTGATCGCGAATATCTACCTCCAACTTAAACGTATATAAAATATTTATATATCTTAGTACTTGAAGACAAGAGTATATTAATGTTTTTGCCCGAATACCTGTTTGAATGGTCAGAATTGCTAATTGGCAACTAAGCAAAACTCAAGAGATCGAACTCGTGATAAATTAGCTTGGTATATGGTGGGTCATCAAGTGCAACATCAGTAATAGCAGCACGCTTAAAACTATTGCGTACCGGAATCACCTGGCATATATACAGAACTCTGACAGAGTAGTAGTCTGTCTGTGATAAGCCAAGTAGAGTGTCTTTTTTTTGGTTTGTCAGGTTTTGAAATCAGCCAGTATTTGCCTAACTGCTGAGAACACCACAAGCCGGTATGACAGCAGTAATTGTCGATAGTTTGTAAAACTTTTGTCGGTTACTATTATTTATGATTGCACTCTGCATCAGGTACAAAGCAATCATTTTGTCGAGCTCTCATTAAATAATAATATTTTGGGAATGTGAGACAAAAGAAATAAAAAATGATGAATTAAAAAAATGTATATATTCTTTTATCATAATATATATCATAAATTCATGTCTTCTAAGCTACACAATGTAGATGACCATATATTTATGTGTCTAACATTTCTATTGATGAAACAGGACCACGAGAAAATAGCAATAATAAATTAAATTTGTCAATACTCGTACATATAGAGAGCACCAAAACACACGTAATACGAATTACACAAATTGAAATTTAAATAGTTTTTGAACGGCCAATTGTTGGAGTCTCGTGATCAACCGAGAACTAAGCAAAATTTCGCCCGCTTACGCATGCTGCTACGTGATTGGCTAAAATATTATTTCTCTTGCAAACAACCTCATTATAACCTCACATAAACCACGTATATTATACACCGGTATGAAATTGTACATGGTAAAAAATATTTAGAAAATATATTTTCAGACAAATTATTTAATACCTATTATATTTTTATCGCGCTGTGTCATTTCGCGCCGAACGACACATTCCTGATCCACAGTTCCTATGACAATTTTTCCGCTTCTCAACGTTGTAGCACAATGTTAGATAGCCTTTATAACCTTTCTAAATAAAAATACAATAAAATGTTTAAAAAAAAAATGTAATTTAATTGGTATTTCCAGAGATAAGCGCGTTCAAATAATTTATTACATGTTACTATGTTATTAGCATAGGTATAGTTTAATCGTAAAATCATTAATAATTATGTAGGTGTTTATTATTATCATAAACATTAATATTTACTCACGATGTATACTGAACTGTAACGTCATGTATAAAACCGCATCCGATGAGCACACAGGTTATCGTAACTCCGTGTGCGGGATATTCCTTGTTGCGCACGAGTTTTGCGGTTTTTCATTCATATAATATTTTGTTACGTTGCATATATTATGTATAATGATTATCTATATATTAATTATGAATTATGTTTCACTATATGTGACTAATAAATGCTATGAAAATGGTTACAAATTAGAAATTATGCCTATGTGGAGCCTTTTTGCTTTATAAATTAAATGTTGTTATGTATATTAATAGATGTTAGTCCTTCTGAGATCAGTAAACTCGAACACCGTTTGACAATTCACCATGAACACTGGAATGCATATATATAGTAGCCCATACGAGTGAAATACCGATCATAATGAAGCCTTATCAAAGCAAGAACAGTGCTGCCCCTATATGCGCAATATCAGAATCTTCTCAGGAGTAAGTCTATAGTCACAATATAGTTCATAAATCATACGAACTGTCATTGACATTTTGATGACTGTATTTACGTATTTTCGTTATAGTTTTAATTAGTACCTGGCCAACCGAGCCTCTCTCGACTATTGGATATAAGCCGAACGTATTTGTATAAGTATAATGTCATATATCACCATATCATAAAATTTTAAGGTTATCATCCATTGGCAACAATGCAAGTACTACAAAAATTTACGAGATGGCGCTATATGAAATATAAAATTAGTTATTAAAAATTATTCTTTTTTATTGTAAAATCAATTTTTTCAAGGGAGACACCTGTATAGAACAAATTAAAAAGTAAAACCGTACCTGCATACAAAATTTAATCCAAATCGTTAGAGCCGTTGTCGA
The DNA here is from genome assembly GCA_035772565.1 of Antheraea assamensis. Lineage (NCBI taxonomy): Eukaryota > Metazoa > Arthropoda > Insecta > Lepidoptera > Saturniidae > Antheraea > Antheraea assamensis. The sequence goes on from JAQQSE010000045.1 coordinate 4,878,911, forward strand.
GACAACTGAAATAAATTTATATATAAAAAAATCGCTCATAGAAAAAAAATGTATTTGCCTGTATTTTTGTGTGCTTGCCATTCTGAAAAGAAAAATAAAATCAATAATCACCATTAAAATCTAATTCTAGGTGAAACAGGAAAGATACGTGTAATGGACTCTATAAATACAGTATTTTTATATGTTTATATAGCATTATGACTACACATGCTGCAATAAATATGCAAATATGTACACAGAACAGTGAGTAAAGCTATGCGAAATTAATTACAGTCTATAGAAAAACAATGGGTGATCGCTTCGGGCGCGCGTTTCCTTTACGTAGTTGGAAGACGGCCATGTAGGGGTCGCGGCTTTTGTGCGCCATGTTACTGCGGTTTGTTCTCCATGATGATGACCAACTTTGACTGTTCGATTCAATCGATCAATTACTTATTTATTGTATCGTTGCTTTTTTATTGTAACATAACACATAGACTGCACTATACTTGATAGTAAATACACTACACTGTATAATACAAAAAGAATGACAAAATCCTTCAGATGCTCAAACAGTTGTAAGTAACCGTTGCCATACTGGTCTGTAAGCTCCTCAGCACATCTATACACACTGACTGATCACGAAACAAGACAAACTAAAAGAGAATCACTGTGCCAAATTTATCACCATGTACCTACATGAAAATATCAACCTATTCAGATACAGGTCTCTACCATCCCGCTTCATTATTTCACAGACTAACACCGGTTTATTCCAGAACGCGACACGTCTATTCATTTCATTATGATAGATATTCGACTTTGTGTGTGGTGGCTGCGATACGGTCTATCACAATTCTTCCCTCAGCTCACTTATTCGTAATTTGCGTATATTTTTATATATCTTGAAATTTCTGGTCTTCCAGTACCTCTCCAATAAAATCTTCAGTTTGGACAAATCTATTGACAATGGGATTTTCAGTTTCACATTTTTGTCGCCGCTATCGCCTTATCTATTCAATAACGACATCAAATTGTTATTAGTACGCCCAGAACATTTTTTGTTGCAAATTAATAGCCAATTTGCTTATGACATATCTTAGGTTAGGCTTCGAGGTTAATTACCAACAAAATTATTCTCAGGGAAATACCTGTTAGTAGCATCTGTGTCAAGGGTGACGGAACCTATGTGAGGTTCGACTGAGGGGTAGCATCTCTAGATACACCTGTTTCTACCGCAAAGTAGCAGTGCTCATACTGCTATGTCCCACTTGGAATGATGTAGTTGGCCATGTATATAGGCACACGAAGCGTTACCAACGTCGTCCTCAGGACTGGCCTGAGGACTACGGTTCTATTGAGATTATTTGTAGGCAGCTATGACTTACAATGCAGTTATATTACATAAATTAGGTAACCATACCGCGATAAAATGATTTTGAAACGGTATTTAAATGTTCAACAAAATATTTGTTAAAATACATAATTGGAATAATAAATATGAACCTGTAATTTCGCACTCGAATATTTAATTCCAAACAAACCATAGCTTGAATTATGATAACTAAACTGCTTATGAATATATAAATATTTTTATAACTTACAGACATGCTCATCAGACAAAAGTCAATATGAATATATAAGTAGGATTATGAGGGATCAAACCAGCGCCCTTTCAGCTCAGTAGTAGAACTTACTATCGCTGCCTCACATAACCATTCAATTAATTAATATCTGCCTATATCATGCAGTATGTTCTGAAGAACTATTCAATCCAATTCTCTCTTCTTCGTATCACAATAGAACCACACGGGCTAGACTTTTGAACTCCAGTATCACTTTAAGCCCTATTTCGGTACATGCAGAAAAGTTCCGTAATATGTATTTAACGTACTGTAAAGCTGTGCAGTATCTCAGCCAATATATTTCTATAACACATCGAGATATGTCTACGCAGGCTGTCGTGTGAAAAACAATGACGACTTGCGAACGATTGTTTGCGAAGAATTGCTCACCATTGTTTTTGGATAGCGCTTTAATATTACAATAAAAAAACTACGAGACATAGGTAACTGATTATATACTGTCTGGATAAAAAATGGCTTATACTTTTTAAGACACTGGGTCAGTTTTTCCATCACACGCATCATAAAAGCATAATTTACTATTATACAGTTGCAGATATTCGGACTTGTAACCTCTTCATTGTAAATTATAAACAAACAACAGTTTATCTAATTAGATAATTAATTTCTATTTGTATGGTGTAAACATATGTATCTGTCGTGATAAACTAAAATTGTTCGATATTATCTACTCGTAGGTATCCGCCCGAAACATTATTATTTATCTTCATGTCGTCCTAATTGCACACTATTCCATAGTGTACCATGGTTGTAGTGTGTCAGTTTTATACTTTTGAAACTATTTAAAGACATTTACTGAAATATAATCAATATTCTAAGTGAAATACCAAGAAGATGCAATTAAGTACACCCCAATGTAAACTATAAATAAAATTATTATGTCCGTTGCTTGCCCAGCTTAATCTCTGACACAGCTGAACCGATTTTGACGACATTGTTTCTGACATATAAATGACTTTTCATAGTATCCTCTATCGTTACACTTTTGCGTTGAAGACAAGAGTTAATGATACAATTATCAGAGGTGCCTTAAAATCGATTAAGGGGTTATACAAAATATTGATTAAAAGAAGACTCCTCGCAATTAATCCAGATAAAATACGTGCTTCTCATAAAGTTGTGAAACGTTCTTCACAATAGTTACGTCACGGGCAACACCTGGTATACACAAATATTTGAGTATCATTTCTCATCGTGAAACACATATTATGATTTTTACAAGCTGTAACTTTGTGTGTCCTATCCTTGACAATTTTGTTTTTATCACCTTAAGATCCTAAAAGCAGTCTTTTTGATATTTAAGTAAATGTTTTCTAAAAACAAAACAATGATATATTGTTTCCTTTACAATAAAAACCACATAATTTCAACGTGATTAGTTTCTTTAGATGCCTTTGTTGGCTAAATATATTGATTACAATAAAGATGACTCACTGTAATAATCATGTACTGAAATTATACAGTGCAACAGATAAGATACGACTCGTGCAACACAGATTCTGTTGTCCTCTTATGAAGAACGTGAGAAGTGACCATTCTTAATTGAAAACATGCCTATAATATTAATTGAAAGGCCATGTGTATTAATAATCTAAGCAAAATTCAATTACAATTTCATGTGCGAGTGAAATAAAGTAACGCGGACAAAAAAAAATCTACTACAAAATTGCGTATTTTACAAATGCCTATAAAAAGTCCGCGATTGTATATATATTATATGGTCTATATCTTTATATATATATATGTACGTATATCTACTAAGAATAACCTACAGTAACCATTAAAATATACATATATATATTTCTTAATTATAAAGTTATGCTCGATACATTATTAAGTTACTATAAATCAAAATTAATAATTATTTAATATCTTAGAAGTCTTATCAGATTTCAAATCACGCGCAGTAATAATTTTAATGGTTTGTGTGACTATACATACGAAGTTTCTCTTACTTTAATAAAGTAAGAATCTCAAAGTGCCAAAATATATATCATAGTGTATATGTGCACAATCCCTTGAACGCTTAGTTTTATGTTGCCATATTAATTCTTTTGCGCTCTGGTGAAACCGGAAGGTCGCCAATAGCATATATATTTTGTCTTGTATAAATAACTATGACAATATTTGTAGGTGGTAGAGCTACGCTGAAGCTATTACTGGTGTCAGCATGAATGGGTCGGCTCGCCCGGGGTAGTACCACCCTCTCACAGAAAACCGACGTGAAGTAACAGTGGTTGCACTGTTGCGTTTCGTTCGATCAGTGAGAGCGCCGGAGACCCACATATTTAAAAGGCCGGCAACGCACTTGCGACTCCCCTGGTGTTGCTAGTGTCTATGGACGGCGGTGATCACTTACCATCAGGTGACCCACCAGTTCGCTTGCCTCATATAATATAAAAAAAGAACGACTATGAAAAGTCCTGTTATGAATGATGAAGTTTTGTTTGTTAAACTTTGGAATATCAAAAATTTTCTGAATATTGTCTTTGAATTAATCATGTGTGGTTGTAGGGTGTTAAACAATTTACTAAAAAAGGTCTAAAAGTTTGCGAACATATTCATAAATGACGGTTTTATTATGTGATTTTACCTCAGAGATCCTCAAAGCAAACGGCTTTTAACTATACGTGTTACGCCATCAACCAAATCCTTACTACTCAATAAAAGGATAAGCTGTCATCGGTAACGTTAACAAGTAATACAATAAAATAATTTATTAGGCTGTATATTATATCAATATCTTAGACTGCTTTAAGATAAAGAGAAAACTAAGTTCGGACTCGCGCATAATACAGTCAAGAGTTTAATACAAAACAAAGTTAAAATATTATTACATCAATCTAAAATTGTCATTTATCCTTAAGTTTTCTCGATGCTATGGATATAATACCTACGTATTTATATCTAAATTTGTCTTCTGCGCATCTATGATCATAGAGGTTAACAAATTTGGCGCGAACTGTAACTGATATGAACGCGACAAAAGGGCAAGAAAATATTCTTAAACACTGGATAGCCCATGTATGTAAAAAAATGAGACTAATACCGAACCGATTCGAGCTCTGAATTCATGAACCATGACCACCAAACTAATTATATTTTCCGATTTGAGTGTAACACATATCTACTGTACTACTATTTCAAAGGAGTTAATTTTACATTCAAAGTTTAAAGAACTAAACAAAGATAAACTTATGAGCATTTATTGAAATAAATCTTATTCAATTTTCTTTTGTATAGCCAGAATTACCACTCGTATTTTATGATAATGTATTGTATGTTACTGCGTTTTCATCTATTTCTTAAGAAGGTTTTTTTATAAGAATGAAACCGTACAGTCTATTTTTTAGAATACGTAGTAATTGTACAAGGAAATTCAATGCTGACAATACTCACAAAAAGCTCGTGATTCAGCTGTTTTTTTTTCTTCTAAATATTCCGTTAATAATAATGAATAACGTATAAAGTAAATAAATATATAAAGCTAATAGAGTTGTAAATTGTTATTTCAATGTAGCTTCCGAATTGCACGTGTGTATGAGTGTAAGTTCAGTAGTGGTGATATCAGAGCGGTTTCGCTCCCAGTTGTCCCGCGGAATTCGCTCGAGCGCGTGTGTGCGACTGTGCGTAGCCGCGCGCCGCGATCGCCTGCTGCGGAATTCCTAGACGAAGCTTTCGCGGCATCCTATTTAAAAAAATCTTAATTAATTTAGTTATCTATCGTCCAGCGGATTGTTTGTAATATATTATCTTTTTGGTAAGGAATTTTATGAATTTTGCATTTGTTTTTGTAGTTTTTATTACTTAGACACATACCAAGAGAATGAGTTAATTTAAACTATACGATAGTTTAATATAAATTATTTTAATACAGATCTAATACTTTGTTATTAAAGTGTTGTTATTTAGCATGGAAAGCTAGCGAAATTCATGAAAACATTTAAAAAATCGAGCAATAAATATTCACATATTATTGTATATAGATATCAATTTTGTACCATGGTTTGTGATTTTAAAGTGCTTCTTGTGTTATGTTGACCTTTGTCATACTTGAGGTTCAATGTCGATATATTAGATAATAAAATTAAGATAAAGTGTTTTTTTTTCATTTCCCGGTGTGGATAGACCCTATTAATCTTATGAGAAACGTCTATTAATTGACAACAAAATTGGGGAATCCAGAAATATTTCATAAAATATTTATTTAAAATAAGGGAAGTGGTGAAAATACCTCATATATTTTATTTATTGTTAAAGAATGTACGTTTTGACAAATATACATATTAGGGTGTTTTTTTTAAACCAAATTTTTTTTTTCGGTCTCGAAACAAAATTTTGTTGGAAATATGTAAATAAAAATTGCCTCAAAATTTTTACGTCTTGATATTCAACTCTAAGTATTCTCTCAGACCGTGTAAACATTTCCCATATGAAAAATACAGGTTAACTTCGATATATTTTTTTTAATTTTACTTTTTACAACTCGCCGGCACTTTATGCTATCATATCGTTCAAGCTCAGAAATTACTCAGGATTGAGCGCTTTAAAATAGTGCCAATTGCGACTTAACTGTAACTCACACCGGTGAAGCAGTACATGTCATTAAAGTCATATTTTGTAGATATTTCTTGTTTTTTTTTTTGTTGTATATATATATTATTCTATTAGCAAAATACTAATAGCTGCACCAATAGGAAAAATGTTAATGAGACATTTGTATGAAATTTAATTTTCTAAATTAAAACTAAATTTCTGAGATCGATATTTCTCGAGATAATGATCTTTTACTTTTTTGTACAACAACATTTTTTTTTAATTTCACTGAATAATCCTTAAAAATTTTATGCTAAAAAATATTTTCAGGCAATTTTGTTATATATTTATAACAAAATTTTGCTTCGGGACCGAAGAATAAACAGTCGTTTTAAAACACCCTAATTAATATGTGTGATTGTACATACTGAGGGAACTTTTTGTAAGTTCGCCTAGTTAGCTTCCATCTTATAGTTGAAAATCTTTCACCAAACGCCTGTAAATGTATTGTGACAGCTGCACCTGAAATCCAGTTATGTTTGGTATGCTTATTACGTGAGATTGAGGTGAAACGCTAAAATATACATAATCTTAATTTATTAAAAAAAAAAACATTATTGCATATACCTGAGATTCTCATATAATAATGTTAAGGCTTAGATATATAGGTAGGTTTAGGTATTTAGTTGCATAAAGTAAAATATATGTACATATATAGGAAATAAATTTATTCAAACATTAAATATAATTTGCCTTCTTACCAAATCCAAGAGGCAGAAGAGGAGTGCATAATAAAATAAAACCTATATCATATAAGTAAACAAATGAACGTTCCTGTTCAATAAAAGCCGCAGTGTAAAATGTGGACCCGAATAATTCCAAATGCCACCTATCTTGTTACTATTGTATATCTCACTCATATACCCACGACTTTGTCTTTGTTGTTTATTATTTTAAAATATATTTTTTGATTGTTTTATCAGGGAAAAAAAACCTTAAAAAAATGATAGCAAAAATATACTTTGTTTACATATATTTTGTAAACAATGATATCCGTTTACCTTCCCTCTCCTGCGCACGTCGCTTGCCCTAATTCTCCACGACAGCAAAGCGCGCTTTATTGAACGCATAGTGCTTATAAAAATCGTAGTTTTTGAAAACTTTACTATACTAAAATATAGATTTTATTTAGAAGTATTTGCGTGATGCACGCACAGCGCCAGATCGCTATCATTTTATTTGTATAGATTACATCGTTTTGATACTGATTTTTCTTAAAATTTTATCCGTATTAGACATACTAATTAGAAAGACCGGCCAGGACTGCTACGCTGTGTGTTTTTATGACTTGTTTTTATAAAAAAACGAATTACGGTAATTACATAATTATAATTATACAATGCAGGTTTCGGATATCATTAAATATGTTTTCTACACACTACCAAGGTCCATACTACGTGGAGTGTATTAACCAGAAAAGTTGCTTAGTAAACTTTGCGATTTCAATAACTTTGTAAGTGAAAAAATAGTTTGCAACAATAATTTAAATTATATTTCTGTTTTTTTATTGGCACTATCTACACTGTTGACCTGGCAAGACCTCTACAGTTTCACCGGATTTCTAAGGGGAGCGCTTCAGGCACTCACCCGATTTTATATAGGCAACCTGCACAAGGGCACACGGTGCGCCTCAGCTTGGGCTGTCACCAAATATTCTGAGTCTAAATAAGCTGAGCTAAACTAAGCTAACTATTATTTCATACATATATAAATTCGTGATACATGCACGTGTACCAAGCATGTATGTTTCACGAAATTATACATTACATTTCTGTAATAACAACAGGATATGTAATTTCCAGAAATAGGCAAAAATCTTTTTACGAATAGAGTTCGACCATCGGTAGTGTACAATATTACTAATATTTTAGCGTAAGTAATTTTAAGTTGTCTTATATCTGTCTCTTCGGTAACAGACGTCTTACAATACAGTTGAGTTGTATTGAGCTCCGTAATATAGAACGATTCGGACATTTACATCAGGTAGCTTAGCATTCTTTTCAGTAGTGAGTGATATTCTAATGATATATTTCTTAATCGGGTTTACTCGCAATATTTTGCGAAAACGTATCTAATATTTGTAGGTAATTTAATTGAAATGGTACATCTTTGACATTATTGTGTCACGCACAAACAGCGGTTTAGATATGACATCGTGAACTCTTTTGTATAGAACGTAATATGGAAGGAAGGAGCGAAAATTAAGCTAAACAGCTCTTCAGAACCCACATCATAATATATCTGTTAGTACACACCATTAACACGTCGATGTATTTCGTAACCATTTTTACACGTTCAATATTAGTTTTACCTTACAAATTTTAAGAAATGGCCCTAAAAACCAAAAAATATTTTAAATCTTCCTCATTTTTAAAAGCAAATTTTTGTATTTATTTATAATTTATTAGAATTGTTTGGTAAACGCTCATACCCCTCTCCCGATGCTAAGCTGTTACTATAGTCTGTCTATCTATGACAAACGTCAATTAAAGCAACAATAGGTACCAACCGAAGTCAGTCACTGACAGAGCGTTAACCGTTATGACTAATTCAGAACGCTACCCATACTTGTAATACCAACCACACCCTTTAAATCGTAATAAAATAAATGGTGAACTGCTATTTTAAGGCAGGGACCAAATTATAACAACAGGTACAAAATAAAATAGTGTAGGTATTTTTTGCTAACTTTACAATTAGGTAGATCAAATTACCTCACTCGTATGACATTCACACGCCCGGTGGACTGTGTCGGAAGTCTATAAAACCACCTATTTTTAACATCAAATAGATACATTAACACGTTTTACAAACATCCTAATTAATAATTGCCTAATAAACACCAATTAGAAAACTTAGGATTAAAGATCACGAAGCATAAGATTAAACATTACTTCGCGGCAAGCCGCTCCATCATAAGTATAGAGTTACCAAAGTAACCAGTAATCAAAGTTACCAATATACCAGAATCTGAATTATCCTATTCTAATTTGAACTGCTTGTTTCGTTCTAAAATAGGACACTATCCGTAAAAATTTATACATTGCTTAATAACATCTCTATGATGCGTGATGCGAACATATCGTCTTTGCAACCTACGGAGGATATCGAGTAAGAATGAAACAAATGCGAATTGGCAGATTCAATTAAGTCCAGGTTAAAGTATCTTTTTGTTCGTACTAATTTCCATAACGTCCGAAGCGATTTTGACGAGAATTGTACAGGCAAATAGAGGAATTTTCAGAGTATTATCTAGGCTGCATAACCATAATAAGACCAGCCGTGTTATATGGATCCGAGTACTGGGCTACGAAAGAGACGGATGAGAAAAGATTACATGTGGCAGAAATGCGAATGTTAAGATGGATGTGTGGTGTAACAAGAATGGATAAGATTAAGAATGAGTATATCAGAGGAAGTTTGAAGATAGCACCAGTGACAGAGAAGTTGAGGAGTAATAGGTTAGCATTGTATGGGCATATTATGAGAAGAGATGAAAGTCATGTAACAACGAAAGTTTTAAAGTGAATGCATATAGGAGTAGAAAAAGACTGAAAAAGGTGTGGATGGATTGTGTGAAAAATGATATGTGTATAGTGTAATTACTGAGATGACATCTAACAGAGGAGAGTGGAAAAGGAAAACATGTTGTGCCGACCCTATTTAGGTGGGATAAGGGTAAGATGATGATATCTAAGCTGTATATAATTTCGTTTATCTAGCTATATTGATAAAATTACAATTAGTTTAAAATATGTTTGAGAAAATGTAAAGGAAATATATACTAAAATTGGTAAACGATTCACTGTTTAAATATGATAACCTGATTAAAATTGTAACGGTAAAAATATCGTTTTACAATATAAAGCGACACGGCTTGATACAGCTTGCCTCGGAATAGCAAATGACATCCGAAGCAACTTCATACCGATACGTTGTGTTTGATTAAATTCAATTTGAATTTCCTCGTCGGTAGCCGCTTTGTTATCAGTTATCATCGACGAATAACACACACACATATATACCGATAGAATTTTAAATCATCCATCAGTGACACAATTCGTGGAGTACTTTGTAAATTTGAGGCCGATATTAACATTGTTTTTAAATAAAACATTTTGTGGTATATGTAATACGCTACACGTGTAAGCGTTTATGCCTTTTCTAATATACAAATTGTGAAGCAGTATCAGGTAATAAACTTTGAATAACTATGGAAAAAATACCATGTTATTATACATATAAATAAAATTGGAGTGTCTATAGAGAGAGTGGTAACGAAAAAATAATACAAAACAAATAAAAGGCAGTTTACAATTAATTCAAACAAAACACGTGCTACGCATAAAACATTGAATTCAATACGATAAACGACTAGGGTGTATTAACTAGGTGAAAAAAATGTAAAATAGTCTTTCTCTTTTATTTGTTACAGAAGACTGCACGCTTAGTCTAGACAAGACAATTAACTCTTAAACTCAGTTGTCGGAACACACCGACAATTATTATTTATCAATAGATCTTCAATATGACATTGGTATTGTGATGACATTCGAAAAAAAATATTTACAAAGTACTACAAAAAAGATGTAGGGTTTTCCTTGTCGGTAGTAAATACCATTTCAAGGAAAGGTTTAATTCAAGGAAACGCAATTGTAAACTTTATCATCATACACTTCGGCAGGTTTTACTATAAAATTGAGGAAAGAAAAAATAGCCATTTTATAACTTAGTAACATTATAGAAACCGTTCTTTAACCCTGAACACTTTACAGAAACACGGAAGTGAAGATTATGAATAACAAAAAATAACTCATTATGTTGTCATTGATTTTCAAAAATAATATGTTTGATGGATGATTCACGTGTCACGGTTCTTAATACTTATGAGTGTATTTACGAAGTGTAGTGTCAAGTGACAGCGGATTATGAAATTGTGTCTAAAAAGGTCGTGGGTCAAGGTGAACACATTTACCGGTAGGCCGAGTGCCAACAAAAGCACGGCAGACCCATCCGACCTGTGCCGTACACTAAGATCACAAATGTGAATATAACAATCCCGATACGAACTTGTACAAACTTAAGCGTCTATTACACGTAACGAGTGCAGTGACGAGACAATAGGCCGAGAGAGTCGGATGAACGAGTAGGTGTTTATATGTATTTTGCTTGTTTGGCGAGTCAGTTTAGTTTTGACGCAGTGATCGATCGACTAAAATGGATCTTAGAAGAAAAGACTTTAAGATAATTTTCAACTGGCTCCTGTAACCCTTCATTGAAGACCCACGGGGAGTTACTGAAAGAAATGAGTAGAAGTATTTGGACAAGAAATTGGATTTTAAGGAGGCTCCTTTGGCGCAACAAATAATATTTTTAATGAATTACAGATCGAAGTTCCTAGAGAATTTAGGGCACTTTTAAGAATAACTGTAGAATGTTTTGAGACATTGCGGAGACGGAGAAATAAAGAGGGGAGGTGGGTATTCGGCCTAGCAATCAAAACGTGGTTCTAGTGACTCTCTCGATACTCTGTTCGACCAAGAACTCGACCGAACACTCATTAAATTGTTCATATGTACCGAGTACTGTCTCGCCACTGTACTCGTTACGTGTAATGGACCTATAAGGTACATCTAGTCGATAATCCAATGTTCTAATTATTTATTTGTATTTGTAGTGAAATTGTTTGTTAGTTCTATGGTTCGAATAATGTATTTGTTAGTCACAAAACACTGAAAATTAAAGAAAACTCTAGAGTCTAGTACACTGTTGAATCTAGTTTATAATATATGACATATTTTGTGCTTAGTAATAACCACTAGTGTATTAAACATTTAGCCTAAATCATTTATCGGTGTCTACCGAAAAGCTGTGTAGAGTCAACATTACATTATCACTTATCATCAAATTAGACAGTGGCCAACCACCACAATAGAATTCAATATACTTACAAAAGAGTAATAAATTTCTTTGTTACAGACATAACGTGGGATATACAACCATATGAAGAGTTATGAAAACCCACACGAATATTAAAACAAAATAACGCAGACGATTACATTCCGACACGAACGTCGACTTAAATATAATAAATGAATTAATTCACAACTGAAAACGAAATGGACACAACAACAATGAGTGCGCAGTTGTTAAATGTGACTGAAAAACTCTTTTTAGAGCCTTTCGTGAATACGACGAACGTAACGCACGCCGCTGTGGCTTTGGATACACCGAAAGGGAAGATCTTCAGCGTGATTGTGAAAGTCGTATACACGATAGGTATAATAGGGAACGCTGCTGCAATTATAGCGCTCAGGAGAGGCGAGAGGAGAGTTCGGAATCGAAAGCATCTGCTGTTGTTGACTTCTTTGGCTGCCAACGACCTTGTTGCTTTGGTGAGTTTACTTTATAATTTTGTAGAAAAATACATATACATACATACATTATACATTAAATACATTATCTTTAACTCCCACTGTTATTAATAAGAAAATTAAATGAAGCATATTTGCATAGTTACTGCATATTAGCTTATAGAACAAAAAGTATCGAAAAATTAATTTGTAACTGTGGCTGGTTTGTTATATCTTCGGTAATATATAAAGCGATCGTTTTATCAGAATAAAACACAACTTTGTCTAAAACATTTCCCTAGAGCTCTTAAACTTAATGCAAGCAATACAACCTTTAGATTAATTATTTGAAAGCTTTTAGTCGTGTTAAGATTTCGAAATACGAGCGATTAAATAATGGCTATTAACTTGAACCGTACTTAGTAGTTATTTTAAAGATGGCGGAGAATTGTGACATGTATATTACAAATGGTTTTATTTCGGAATTTAAATTAATAATATTGCCATTACGTTGTTATCTTATTGTTTATTATTAATGTCACTTAAAAGATCAATTAAAAAATAGTGGCTTAGTGCGAGAGCTTCTGATATCAATCACATCAAAGTCTGAATCTTTTAATAAGCCTAAGTTTTTTATAAAGGCAAAAATCATTATGAAGACAAAGCAGGATGATGCAACCTTTTCTATTACCCTACTCTTAATTGAAAAATCTGCCGACAAGTACAGTTCAGCGCATGGAAACTAGTTATCATCTTAGATTACATCGTCACATAACATTAGGTGAGAGTGTGATTAAAGGTTAAAAAGGTATAAAATCTTTGTGTACACCCCTAAACCGTTTCTAAGCGTATTCTTTGAGGAAGCAACTACTTCGAAATACGTTAAAAACAAGGCTAAACTATGTATATTATTAACTCATTATTATTTAAACAATTCAAAGAAGCAGCGAGTCACTATATTCATGTTGTTAATGTTATTATACGCTTTGTTGAAGGATGAATATTTGATATAAAATATTTTGTTTTTGACGGGAAAAGGTCGGCATGATGTGCGCGATGCTGGTTTCGGAACACGTACCTAACGTGAGCAACACGCAGTGGTACTGCGTTGCGAGGGTGGTGCTGCGGATCTTCGGCATCGGCAGCGTTTGCATCGCGGTCACGATGGCGCTGGAGCGGTACCTCGCGCTCACCAGACCCTTCTTGTATCAGAAAGTAAGTCGTTTAAATTCTCCAACCCTAAACACAAATATAGTTAGAGGTTATTTAAAATTTATACTAGTCTAAAATTTATGAAGAGTTTTTAAAAAAGAAAATAGAATAAATGTGAAAATGAGTTTGTTGGGCGTTCTAATTAAAAGTGTAATACAATTTAGCATACAATTCGATTATTCAGTAAAATAGGATAAAAGCTTTATTATATCATAATAATTAAGATACAGGAGTTTTGTTACACTAATATTTAAAATAGGTGAAGCACACACACTATTATTTAATAATTTACAAACAGCCCTAGAGCTAATAAAAACGCTTCGTTGCTTATATTAGAATATACACACTAATGCAAACTTTATCTGGTTGTCTGTTAGTTTTCCACGTCGAAAGTTATATAACGATTGCAATTAAATTTAACGTATAGTTACCGTAAATAGAGAAGGATACAGACTATCTTTTATCGAGAATATACTAGAAAATACGTAAATGAAGTACCGTGAAACAGACATTTAATGATACGATCTTACAGTATACTACATTATCATTGGGGGCTCACGTTGTCTACAATACATTCCAATGAAACAGGTTTACATGAATATTCCCATTACGGATTACCTTTCACGTATGTACCCTTGAGGTATTCGATATCACTTATTATTTAAAGTGGTAGAGCTTTGGGAAACCATAAAATTGCGAGTGTCGTGCGAGGTAATATGATCACAATGCTCCCGCACCGTGCTCGCTGCGCCATCACACTCTTTCAGGATTATCTGTACGTTCGGATACTAGGGTGACGCTGCAACCGAATGTGTGGTCACTTTATGACTTACAATTATGTGTTTTTTAACCTTTAACATAACTATTTATATGCCGACATATTACAATGTTTTCAACATATGAAATTTTTTTTTTCCTCAATGACTTGCATTTTTTGTATGTGAATACTGTAGGTTGCAGTCTAACAACAGCGACTCGTTGAACACAAAGAAACCAATAAACAGCTATCAACTCTTTGCCATTCGTTCTTATACGTAGATATATTTCAAACTCATTCATAAAAACGGCAGACATCAACTGCGACTTTGATGGAAAATTCGAGCCACTTTGTTACGTATTACGCAAAGGCTTAGCGATAGCAGAAATTATTAAAAATCGGGTTTGAAATGGCAAATTCAGTAGATATATGTATCATTGCTTTAATAAAGCAATGATAATTCTGAGTCTGTATACATCAGGCTAAAGCCTTAGTAAGAGTATTTTTATATTGAAAAATAAACATTTTGGTTTAAATTATGGCTAGTTATTATTAATTAACCATATTGAGCCATACCAAGTCACCGTTTTACTCTTGCCAAATATGGAGTAAGACAGTAAAACATTATTTAATGTGACTTTTAGTAATACCTTATAATACTAAATTAATATGAGGACGAATCTTCAAACACGGCCATTGAATTGTAATCTAACTATAACTTTTATTATTAACTAAACAGCTGATATGTCATAGATATTAAGCACAAAGAGACAGAACTAACAACTATACTCATCACACAAAACTCACTCATGTACGAACTACAAATTCGCAATCAGTCGGTTCGATATAAATGCTTAGTATCACTGCTTTAAGAAGCCACATCACGAACTTATTTTCGCTACCTTAAATATTTGTTAAGGATTTAAATTGTATGTTATACAGTAAGTTAAATCAACAGACTTCTCTATTCCAGTTGAATACTAAGATTAAATCATTGTGGTAATTGCTGGGCTGGAGCGTACACGCCTATTGACAAGAGAAACGACCGCCGCTGCCGCGCTGCCGGCTATCTACATAAACCATTCTAACAACTGAGTTCTTACTATATAATTATGTAGGGAACTGTGTAATGTTTACATAAGATTTAAACTTCAATTACTAGTAATTGATTTCCTTTAATTCCCAGAATCGAGTTTGAGTTACATTACTTTTCTAATACGATCAGCTGTATCGTTATCTTCTATATATCTGACAGCGGTGCTAGAGATAAAAAAAAACGAATTAAAATTGGCAGAATGACAAATGAAATGATTGATTGTATACGTAAATTATCAAAGCTCATAATAGTACTTTTATGTGTATTATAGATCAAGTGAATTATTTAGAGAACTATTCACACTGTCCGGTTAATATGAATAATGACAAGTCACGGGATACGTAATTAGTCCTTATTTAAATTTCATTATTTATCACATTTAGTAGCCTCTTATTAGTTTGTGATCTTGATTGTGCGCTGGATGGTTAGGCTACGTCGAAATTACGATTATAATGCTAGAACTTAATTAGCTGTAGATAATTCACATATTACAGTCTCTAGTATCAATAGACTTAAAATCGAATTTGATAACAATTTCTGCCAAATAATGAAATGATTGATTGTATACGTAAATTATCAAAGCTCATAATAGTACTTTTATGTGTATTATAGATCAAGTGAATTATTTAGAGAACTATTCACACTGTCCGGTTAATATGAATAATGACAAGTCACGGGATACGTAATTAGTCCTTATTTAAATTTCATTATTTATCACATTTAGTAGCCTCTTATTAGTTTGTGATCTTGATTGTGCGCTGGATGGTTAGGCTACGTCGAAATTACGATTATAATGCTAGAACTAAATTAGCTGTAGATAATTCACATATTACAGTCTCTAGTATCAATAGACTTAAAATCGAATTTGATAACAATTTCTGCCAAATATAACTCAAGTGAGTATCGATAGTGTATGCCCATTGGTCTTGTTCATCAAAAATACTTTATCCAACTTAAACTATAAGAAGGCACTTATGAATGTCAAAACTACCACCGGTTCCAACAAACAACTCAGTCAACGAGAAGAACCGGCAAGAACCTCGATTAGGTTTATTATTTTAACATACGTGTACCTATAATTCATTAAAGTTGCAATCATTTTTACCGGATACATAGGGGGGGGGGGGGGGGCTTAATTCCAGCATAACCATCGTTCACATATTGATCCAGCCTATAATAGTCTTTTGACATTATAACCCGCTCGACATGGTACTTGAACTGACAATACGATAAATCGTTAATGTGCTTTGAGACTTTGTCGTAAACACCGATCACCCCACATATGTGTACATACACACATGTAGGTACACATAGTGGCTGGGTTTGTTTTTTAATTCCTTTTTCGAACGGAGTTAGCTAAGTTTAATTTAGTAGTCAGATTCAAGATACATGTATAAGTTCGTGGAACATACATGCTTAGTATGTTTCAAGAATTCATATATGTATGAAATAATAGCTTTACTTAGTTCGACTCGGGATATTCGGTGACAGTCCAGAGTCTGACACCCCACAGCTCCCCAGGGCTGTGGATGTCCAATGAAGGATTTCTTCCCACATTAAAAAAAAAAATCCAAGTTGTGCTGGTTGTCTATATATAATCAGGTGAGTGCCTTAAGCGCTCCCCTTAGAAGTTCGGTGAAACTGTAGAAGAGGCCTTGCCAGGTCTACAGTGTAGTCAGTTCAATAAAAAAAGAAATTTTGTTGTAAAATCTAACACTATTACATAAACTGTTAATGGTTTTACTGAGTCGAACAATTTGTTACAGTTTCTAAACTCTAAAAACTAAAAATGTATTGAAAAGGCAGAGTTTAGATACCGAATTCCTGAAACTTAAATATTATCCACATTACCCAGGTAGTATAAATAAAGCCCAGATTAATCACTAGATCAATAACATATACGTAATACAACTTAGAAGCTAGTTTGGTTTGTTTGTACCGACCGAAGTACCTGATTAGAGATAAGGAAAAACAAGGCATATATATTAATACAACCTAAAACAACGTTCTAATAGCTCGTCTGACTATATGTAAAATAATACAATACATGAAGCCGTTGCTTCGCTCGGCTATAACTGAGAATGTGTTAGCGTATTACAATAATATTTTAGTACTTTTATAAGTTTGACCACAATCTCACCTGATGTTAAAAAACAATGTAGTCTAAAATGATTAACACGGTAAGCTTAGAGAAAGACTAGCTCTCAAGAAGAGCTGCCGGAAAACACATACATGTGCTTGACGACAGATATTCAACTTGAGGGTGATAGCTAGCTAGACGGTTTTAGAAAATGCTTTATCACCTTATTATGGATTCATCATATTTTTTTCCTTCACTGAAAGCTCCTGCTTATTCATAAAGATTAACTCCTTCGTCAAGCCATCATCGCTAAAATTCTGTTTGGTTGGATCGCAACCTTCATAAATTATATGTAAAATTCACGATGGTACCTTTAGGTGTGTTATGTTCCGGGATTGTCCGGTGTACATCCACTAACCAAATCGAGTGGTAGTGTCTGCAATTGATTGCGTCGCGACTACAATGCACATCGCGATAACTCACCACAACGGTTCGTTTTAATGTAGATACCTATATCTAGCAGGCTGGTATTACAGCGAAGAAGGACTACTGAACTGTTGGTTGTCGTCGTCGTTTTTGGATTGTACTTTATTTACGATCAGGCACAGTGTTATCTCTAAGCCGTGCAATCGACCACGCGATACATTCCGTTTGCATTCACTGCTCCCAATGCGAAGGTTATACAAAAGCTTAATTACAATAAGTTAGCATTTATAATAAAAAAAAAAACAAAACTTTTAAGACTTCAATTATTTTAGAATAAAGAAATAACTGTTTAAAGTAAGGTGTTCTCGCGTCTATTTTACATAAAACGATTTTATGTTTATTACAATATCGTGATTGTCTTTTATAAAAATTGAGCTGATGCGACGTTTAAATAACATTTTGGGGATCAGTAATAATATTATAGTCTATACTTTCTGGCCTACGTGAAAGAAAAGAAGCGCGACGTTTTTTACGTAATCATCAGATTATTAATTGGATTATTGGATTCGATACGTATGTTTAGACATTGACTACACGTTTCGTAAATTACTGTGGCCCCATTGAAAACCAGCACTGTAGCATCACACAGTTGTACTGCAGCATGTAGCTGAATGAGAGTGTTGTCGTTGGACATTTTAAATTAATTATATACTTTATAATTATATTTTTTCTTGTAACCATGATATGTTGCAACAATTAAAACTTTTTTTTTGTTTTTTCTTTGTTTTAGTACTTATTCAAATTTTCTTAATTGCAGATGTACTAAATTATACAACGATATCAAATATTAATATTTTTTATTAGTATTATTAGTATAGAAATGTTTTCATAATCTTTCTCAGTATTATTACATATGTATTGTGAACTATTTAATAATATTAATACACTGCATAAAGAACGTACCATGTAAAACGAAGAACTATCAGTCCGATTTATTTGTACTGTGCTGTGGCTTCTAGTCATGCGTTCGAATGAAGTCCTCGACAAAACAAAAATTATTCCTACAACTCTTTCATATATTTGTCTAGCAATCATACTAAGCGGTTTAGCTCAAGCCTCCCATTTATTTCTTGTTTAGGTTTTTATACATCTTCAAAACTAGATCTGTTTTTTATTATATCACTTACCATGCATTTTCTTTCTAGAAGCTTTTGGTCACAAGCGGTACATTTATATACACATTGACAATTATTGTATAGTTTGTAAGAGGTATGGGTTGATTAATAAATAACGTTTGAAGTGAGGTATATTTATTTTAATTATAGTTTCCAAGAGAATTTCCGATATAATCACTTTCTCAGAAACAATCTTTTTTGTGTTCTCACACACTCATAACTGACTAGATCTCAAATCTGACCACTGTCCAAGTCGAATGTTTCGTCAACATATTCAATTTGCATGTTTGGTTCAGATACATTTGGTACTGTTGTAATCATTAACTAAGTTACTTTATTTAAAGCTCCTTTCTTCTTTAGTGCTGTTTCAGCAAAGATTCAGCGGAAAGGAATCTACAGCTGGATGTCTTTCGAGCCTTCCCTGTTGATCACTACAATCAACTGTCCTGGACATCTCATTTTCTGCCGGTTTCCACAACCTTTGCCACGTTATCAGTACCTTTTATAACATCGATTACTATCATTAGAAGTAGCAGTTTAGACTCCTATTTCTATATCTTAAGATATATTAGCCATGATCATCTGTTTGCTCTAAGGATACATTAATTGAAACGGAGTCGTAGAGTAAGTACCAATTATAGTATATATAATGAATGAACTCTAATGTTTTGTAGACATTGGAGTTAACGAGCAAATGATTACCATTAAATGGAAACCCCACCGCGTCACGGAGCATCATTCAACAACCGCGTGAACAATCGTATCAAACAAATAAACACTTAATAAATGATTTATAAATAAATCATGGATAAAAATAGAAACATATGATCAATCTCATTACATCACATTTATGAGAAAAATTTAATTGCAGTGAATGCCTATGCTGAACAGTTTGAGAGCCTGTGTGGTCTTACTGTGACACGTGCAGACTATCGCCAGCCTATTGCTTTACCCGTAGTCGCCGTTGTTCGTCACCATCGGGTTAAATCATGTATCTAAATCCGTATAAACATTTTGAAGCAATGATAGTTCAATTCTAGAGTGTATCAACGGAGCATCGATTTACCTAAAATAAAAAGGAAAATATGGAGATGAAGCTATATCATTATGGTACGGGTTTTTCTAATACTCCTCTAGCTAGCTATTATCTTCCAGTTGAAATTCTATTGCCGAGCACCTGTAAATGGGTTCCATCAGCTGAATTTGAGAGACATATTAAGTGAGATTGTGGTCAAATGGGAAAAGTTATAAGTAATAAAAAATAATATATTAGTATAGTCATCAACTAGTTTTATGTAAGACACATGTAGCATTAAAGTTACTGGAAACAATGTTCACTGAAAGGGTTGATAAAAATTCTAAAACACCATGCCGATTTCTGATCTTAAAGTCTCGTCATGCATCAGATACATGTACCGTCACGTTTTTTTTTTCTTTTTACAAGACTGCGTTGAATGACAGTAATATTTTTCGAGTATGTGTACATGTGTACGTATTTCTGTTTCTTTGGCACGCTCTATAAACGATTTGATGGATTTGAACATATGAAATGTCGTTACACTCGTCTCAATTGCGGAAGTGACGTAGACTATATAATATTTATGTACAACGTCTGTAAATCAAAAAATAAAGCTGGGATAAAAATAAGATTTTTTGTACCTACGTAGTACCAATATTAACTGAATGAATAACTCATTTCGATATATAATTATATAAGTTTCAAATATCGTAGGTCCTGTCACTGTCAAAGTATCCTGACATGATACCCTGTTTTACTTGACCTCAAAACTTAATAAACACACCCTGTTTGTGTGAGTGTGTGTAACTTACTCATGGGGACTTTTTAGTTTCGTTTTTTTTTTCAATTATAAGTTAAGTAACCAACCAATACGAGTTCCAAGTGTTGTATCAAGTGATCATTATACTCTATAATTATATACAATCAACTTCGATAGGACCGCAGCTCTCTTGTCAATAATAGTAGGTTCAGTTGAATTATTCTAAGTGGTTTTAAGTGTACAATATTTGACAATCTCGTTAACTACCAGATATTGATTTATTTTATATATAGATAAAACTAAAGCGTCCGTTGTTTGTCCAAGTTTATGTCCAAAACAGCGGAACCGATTTTGATTTTACGTGTAGATATAGGTCTTTTCAGAATGTTATATGAACTATATATTAATACGCTTTTAATTCGAAATCAAGCGGTAACGATAAAATCACAATTTTAAAATAAAAGATGGTACATAATTAATCATTTCAAACTCGTAATTTACACGAAATAAGAAAACAATTTTTAAGGGACCAAAGAAACAGGCATCAGCTGGTTGTGTTGGTTGTCTGTTCAGTGTTTTAGAAAAAGAACATTATTTATTTAAAGGAAAGATGTTTTCTAAAGCGAATTAACCATTTATCAAAGAATCCCGAAGCGCGGCACACCTTAGGTCTCTTCATTATAGCCTGTAAGATTCGAGCGCAATGCAGTTGATTGCGACGGCGCGGCGGTCCACTTACCCTGTCAACTTACACAATATTTTACAAATAAATTCTTTGTTATATTATGCAAAATTACACGTCTGTACTATTTGAGACAAGTATTAATACGAATCAATAGTAACGTGAGTGGGCACGCTTCGGTAACTACATTAGTCCAGCTCGATTTTCAGTCACTGTGTCGATATAGACTGCTACTTTCCTATCGATATAAAAAATAGGAATGTAATAAAATTACTTATTACACCGATTCACTACAAAGAAATTGTTTATTTGAAAAACCATTGTCAAAGAAATACATTATTAGTCTTCCTTAAGATGTATTCCATAAATATTATTTTATATAAAACTTAAAACAAACTCGAATGCAAAGTTGAGTTTTCTTGATACATTTAAATTTTTTATACACGTTATTCAGAGCACAGAAAACGTCATACAGAATCTACTGTTCCTGAGAGATATGTTAAACCCACACCAACGCAAGTGTAGTCGTTAATCTTATACTTTTACAAATCTGTATTATTAAATCTTATAATATCAAAAAAATCTCTTTCGAAATTAATTGTATATGTGCTATTTCAGTAACGTGCATCCCAGTAATACGTATGTTTACTTATTTATAACCCTTTAACTCTATATAAATAAAACCAATTAGTGAATGTATGTAAGCGCATCACTTCGGAATGGCTGATTTCGTTAATTCTTTTTTTCTTGTGTATGTGTGATTATCAGGACAAGGTTTATATGAGAGGAAATGTTTGAAAAATCGCAACAAAAAGGGAAATCTTGATAAAAAAAATATCATATAAAAAAATAAGTGAGTGAGTTAGGCAGAACACGGTAGGGAGAAGTTCAAAAATATTGTTAGAATTGACAAACTGACGTTCAGTTTTCATTTGCCATATTATTTAATTGTAAGTTTGTAGTGTAAAGGGAATATTTGGTCTAATTTTTATCATTAGCATACCGGTCGGAAGGCAGGTGGCGACGAGCACTAAATACGTTAATATTTATAAAATTTTCAATACGTATATTCATCTTTTATGTATCACTCTGAGTTTTAACTGTCTAGCTAACAAGCGAATGTCATATCTAAAAATAAAGTTTTTGAAATATATTTGAAGACTACAATTTATTATTTTCTATTATGTATTTCTTCCTAAGCAATTTCCCTTAACATTTATCTGTAACGAGCCGTGTGAGCTCCACTGCTCACGCATCACATACCCCGCGGACTTATTGACAGTGTAATATATAGATAAGGGTATAAAATTACTCTTAGCTTCACAACGCGAGTTTTATCACACAGTTAACTGAAAGGTTGGCGAACGCAGAAAGCGGATCGCTAATCGCTTTTAAACCAGCGAG
The DNA here is from genome assembly GCA_035772565.1 of Antheraea assamensis. Taxonomy (NCBI): domain Eukaryota; kingdom Metazoa; phylum Arthropoda; class Insecta; order Lepidoptera; family Saturniidae; genus Antheraea; species Antheraea assamensis. The sequence continues at coordinate 4,902,095 of JAQQSE010000045.1, forward strand.
AGTTCGTCTGTTTGCTCATCCAGTTAATAACTTGTTACTCAAAGACCATTCGGGCTGGACATGAATTATCGACTTGCAGCGATTTATAACGCGCATACGCCTGTATGTTGAATGCAAATCAAAAATAAGAACTCTCGGTGCTTATTGAAGATTCAACATCATGTTTCAAAATATATATACTCGTAAATATACAGATACATCGCAAATTTGGTATGGGCGAGTTAAATATCGTGGTTGAATGGATAGCATTTGATCATTTTCACTACCAGCTTATGTTGAATCATCGTTACTTAATATTATAAGGTAAGTATGTTTATTTGTGACACTTTCACGCCATAACTACTCAATCGATCGACATGAAATTTTGCATACATGTAATTTTATCCACAGAAAGGATATAGGGTACTTTTCATCCAAAAAAATGCTGTTCCCAAATACCTCAAATCTACATTAAAGCCAGCGACATCGCAAGTAAAAACTAGTTCACTACAATGTATGTATCGCTATGAATAATCGATCATCTGTGACTTAACAAAAACTTTTTGACGTGATAACGTCTTATAAATTAATGAACGCCGGGAGCATGCATGAAAAAACATGACTCATTGTCACGTTTCACCTGCGCCGAGCATGCAAGTAAGAGTGCGGAAGAAGAGAAAGAGAGGCGCGATCGGCCTAAGCGTTCGGCTTGTGATGCATCTATCTCTCTTCCACTCCATCGGCCGATGCGTCTGGGTAGAAGAAATACACGTGAACTGTGCGGCAAAAAGTATGCAATTTTTCATCAATGTTTTCTTATGACTTTGTCATGTAAAATTATCGTCCATAAATCGACTTCACAGACAACCATTTTTTTTTATATAATAGCATATGATAAAAATATTTTTCCCTACAATAGCACTGTACATACAATGAAATACAAAAACGACGACAACCAACGAAAGATCGGAAACCCATCAGTGGTCGCGACTAGCTCGGGTTCGGATCTGACCCACAACTTATTGTTTGAACATATGATTGAGTGTGTTTGATTTTTTTTATTGATTAATCTAAATATCAATCGAATATGATTAAGCAATAAGTGCTGGGACTGACTTTAAATGTAGATAATGGAGCACGTGAATAGGTATTTGATGATCATTAGGTATTTCAAAATTAGGTTGTTGGCGAACACTAGACAAATATATACCCAAAACGCAAGGCACTTTTATTCAAAGGATCGCCTAAACGTTAGTGCTTACTCGCCTTGCAACTTTCCATCGCACAAAGTTAACACAACTCTGTAAGATCCTAAAATATATAAACCTACACCCACTGCAGAACAGTACCCCTTAATTCCGAGATGCACAAAATTATTGTTATGTTTAAAAAATATTGAAAGCTAACTGTTCCCTGCAGTTTCACATGTGTTTTAATTTTCCCGCCCTCGGCTCCCGACACCTCGCACCGACCCGCTGCGTGGTCATTCAACACTATTATTTCGTTCGCGATTAGCATACTTTCTGGCCTATATTTGTATAGATATTGCTCCACTCTTAGGGATAGTAACGAGAATTACTTATAACCTTCCTCAATAGGTAGAAATTTGTAAAAAGAGATCTGAATATAAAAGTTAGCAACACAAAAAACATACTGAAATTTTATTTTCAGTGCTCATTGAGCCTACATTTATCTTTGGGATTCGGACCAATTCGAGCCAATTTCGGACGATATCCTCATAAATTGCAGAATTACGAGACTTTATTAAAATATCTTCATTTAACAACTGAGATGAAGGACAAAGTTTAGAAAGTTCCCTTGTCCTCAGTGGGAACGATCATGCTATACAAAGCCGTTCCTGTAATCTTCTACCATAACATATTCCATATACAAATAGCTTAATGTTGGGAAGAAACCTTCTCCACAATTACTAACATACAAAATATGGACAAAATTGAAGTTGTTTATTTATCCGGATTAGACCGGATTTATCTTGGAAACGGCTAAACTTTTCAGAGTATTATTATATAGGCTACATATAATTATGCTTTTCCATACAGGCAGAATAGTAACCATAATATTTAAAATAGGTAACTTAAAATTAGTAAAAGGAGGAATAATTTTTATGACATTACCTAATCATTTTCATGGGACCGAAGTCGCAGGAACTAACTAGTATTTAATAGAGGAGGATTGTATTATGTAAACGTAACCATGCTATTCAGGCGGTGACAGTCTAATAATTCTGAATCTTGAATCCCATTAGTTTGAGATATCAGCACGCATACGTTTTCATGTGTGTTCGCTTCCGGAATATAACTAAAGTTTAAATCCTTTTTACAATTTATGAGCTTACCGTTTATCCGCAGTTGCACTCGATATTATGCGATGTCGTGGGTTACAACCTAAGTCTAGAGGGACTGAATCCCTAACGTAGCAGTCGGAACATATGTAACGTAAACGTTTGTATGATTTCTATGTTGAGGGTGATAGAAAACCAAGCAGACATTTAAAAAGCCCTAGCCTCATGCTATGGTTTCATAGCAACGAAGACCCCCAACGAAAGCTCTGGCTTATTGTGGAATCCGAACCCTCGTCACCGGACGAGGTATCCATCCGGTGTCATCCATCCAACATATCCATGTTACCATTAAGCCATGATCTCTGAACATATATAGCAGTGTGTTTCGGCGACATAACACTCAAGAGACTACCATAAATTTCGATAATTTGAAAGTGTTTATAAAAGACTACAAACGAATTACAAAATCTCTCCTTTTTATTTAGTTACGTCTTTTTAAATGTAGTGAATCCATATAACTCACAAAATTAAGACGTACGAATATCTAATGATATAGTTAGTATGTGTGAAATCGTTTATATTGCAGATAATTTCAAATCAATATTATACATATTTACATATGTATGTACACTCGAGGATACATGTGTATGTATATTACACACGACTGCAACACAAGATCGAGTGGTTTGATTGGTGGAATATCAATCCGATGTCCACAGGTTCGAAACCCCGGCATGTACCAAGGAATTTGTATAGATATACTAATTAAAATTGTTAACACTATCCGCTGCCAGTGAAGGAAAACATCGTGAGGAATCCTGAACCTGAGAAATGTTCTTTTAGTACCACCGTATGTCGGAAAATATAGAATTGTGGATTTCTCAGAGTTAGAAATCGGCAGTACGTGGTGGTTATGCCCATACCTTCCTTCGGGAAGAGGCCTATGGCCGTGCATTGGGTTTCTTACAAACTAACTATGACGATGATGATATACTCGTATACTCGAAAAATATTATCTTTCTTCTGTGCAATTCGGTAAAAATAAACGTATTGACGTATTTGAAATTCGTAATAGACCAAATGTTATTATACTTAAACTATATGTAGGACATTAAGTTATTCAATAAACGTAGTCCAGTGAAACTATAAAGGCCTGGTTAAGCTACCAGAGTAGTCAGTTCGAAAAAAAAATACATTAAATAAATAATGAAATGCGCATTTATGCCTCACAAGTGATCCAAATACCTTGACAGTTATACAATTACAGAGTATACACGTACATACTACAGAGAATATCCGAAACTATAAATATAATTATATTTAAACAAATAGAATCGAAATCAGGAAGTTGTGCGTTATTATGTTGCTATATCAGATATTATAAAAGCTTTTGTTTGCACATTGTAAGCGAGTGCCAATACACCGCTAACAGTTTGAATAACATTGTTTCCATTTTAAACTGTGCCTCCCCATTTACTAACGCACTAGGTAGTAGGTACAGCACCATTATTCTTATCGGTTTCAAATGACAGCTGTCAAAAAATAAAACGACTTCATTTAACGATTCTCGCGTGACACCATTCAAGCGTCATTTTATTGTCCACGGTTTCGATTATTTACGATTCAAATCAATTCTGTATTCTCAATAATAATAATAGTTTTTAATATAAGCAATTTTTACAAAACATTTCACTTGATTAACTGCTTCTACTAAGAAACGGTTAGAAATTGTATATAATCGTTCTTAATTATTAGATAATATGTATCCAAACTAAACTAATCAAGTGACAACATCGCTATAGCTAATATCAACTTTAAGTACTTTAAACCGCTGTCAAATAGTAATCAATAAAATTCGTAAAAATGTCGCTTCAAACAGTAGAACGAGGAATTGAAAGTTAATAAAAATTTGTTGTTTAAACGTTATCCATGACTTGCACGTTTACATTATTTTATTGGTATTTTACTAACTCAAGATTTGAAGTTGTAAACTCGGTCCATAGTACCGTAGCTAGAAAAAAAGTACATGAGCAAAACTATGTAAATATGCAATTATTTATTACTGATTTGTTGATTATTGAAATCATAGTAGTATAAATTATTTTATGATTTGTTATGGCAATACATTAAACGAATATTTTCATCCAATACACCCACCATCACATAGTTTATTGGCGTTTAAAATTTATTACACATGCTTGTTTAAAATACATTACTAGTCGTGTAAGATAAGCAATATATTAAATATTTTAAAAAATCTCGAAAGAAACTGTCTATCAATATTATGAATAAAGTCACACTTTATAAGTTCGTTGGAACGTTAATAAGTTGCAAAATTTATTACGTCTAGAAAATGTCTATTTAAGGAGTACCTAATATGTAAAATTTTAACTAATAACTGTCTAATGTCTAATAAATATCTAATGTCTGGCTAACTACCACCCTCAAGATGATATCCTGTTAATCATCTCTAGGTTTGTTACAGTAGCTGTACTACTGATCTAGTACTCTTATGGTTTAGTGTGTTACCTTCTTAAGCCACAACATAATTTAATATCAGATGAGATTACGATCAAGGATAGGTCAACAATAAACATCGTTTAATATGTCTCGTTATTTATTGCACCTCTGTATTTTACAATAAGCTTGAGGTTTCATCGAGCGTAAATATTAGTATGCGGGCATGAAACATGGTCATGAGTGTTGTCTAGTGTTTGCCAAGTGGGTAAACTCTCAAGATTGAAAATCACAAAGCAATTGCACCTATTGCAATGCTCGAGCCTCCAGTAGCTGCACTTAAAGGTCTCGTTGTCCCGCCAAGGTTTTATCCTAAAAACCGTCTTCAAATATGTACATCAGCGATTGACATCTGGTGTTCTTGCGCTCTGACACTGCTATATCTATATAAATCAAATGATATGCGTGGATTATGAAAAAACTACTGGATATATTTTGATAATTTTTTTAGTTTTACTTCTCAGACACTTGGTCCTTATCTAAAAGAAATATCACGGTATTTTCATTAAATAAAAAGTTATCAAGGTATTAAGAAAGTAAGATTATATAAGCACTACGCGTTCAACGACGTCTTTTCTTGCTGTGGAGAAGTTTGAGCAAGCGGTGTGCTCTGCATACGCAGGAGAAGAAAAGTAAACAGATGACATTGTTTACAAAGAGATTTTGTAAGCTAGATATATTTTTGCTTTTCATATAAGACAAAAGTAAAGCCGCTAGCTTTAGCTAGTACAAAAATTTTATGTTATTTGCAAAAATAAATTGAACAATTCCTGAGAATAGTACATATTAGGTTTTATGTAATAGATAACTATCAAAATAATTAATGTCAGCCATATTTGCACAATGACTATTGCACAGAACACGCTATCTGCCCATCAGACCTCTGATACCATAATTAGACATTATTTTCTTGAATATCTTACAAGATACGTTGATGATATCATAAGAAACAAATATGCCCTTAAAACGTGAATAACTCTTGGTAAATTATATAAAAATACAGTTAAATAAGGAGCGTGAATTGTACGCAAAATCAAATATGTTCACGTATCTTAGGGTTATCATATTTATTTGAGTAAATCTGCACTTTACATATAAAAAACAATAGTAATTGTATATATAGAAATAAATTGTATATATCTGAGATTAATAAACTCAAATATCATTTGACCAATAATCATATCGGTTTTTAAAGTACACTATACGTTTTTGTATAATTATAATAATAATAATAATAAATTTATTTTATACAACAACAGTTTTATACATTTACATTTAGGGTATGCGGTACAATATTTATATTACAAAGTATTCTTATATTATTACAATTTATTATACACAATATGTCGTTATAGAATGTTGCAAACTATATAGAACGCAAAATATCATAACGTTGTTAACCATACCAGGTATGATACCAGGTGATTAATTTAAATGAATTAATTAATTTTGCACCCTTCAACCGATCCTCATAATAATGTTGGTAATAATTTGAACGCACAGATTATTTACATAATACATTTTTCGCTCATTTATTTATTACAATAAATAACAACAAATGTGCACGGAGCCACGTGCATAGCTTATTAGTTGTTAATGGTAAAAATTACTTTTGTGTCCTTATAAAGTAGGTCGTATGATATCATCGGAGACAAAGCGGGTAAAAGGATATTGTATTAAACGACGATTCATTACTTTGGTCTTAAGATTTGCGTAAAAAAGATCCCTAAAAGGAGACAGTGTGGAGTCAGTTATTTTTGCGTAGTTTCTAATGCACAGAAAGTAAAGAATATAATTATCCGTATTAACGTATAATATTTTACTATACAATACAAGTGGCAATCCTGCGGTCACTCGTATCCAGAAAATTCTTTTAGAGCTTATGTAAAATATAATAGACATGAGACAAGCGATATACACTTAATTTTTCACCTTTATATATATTGTTCGAGCTGTTACAGTTAGCAGCTACAATTTTGTGTGATCTGTGTACATAGTTTAATGTTTCTATAACTACACCCTAAAAAAATAATCACGCATTCATTGCTTAGAAGTCATCTAAAAATATTAATAACGATATTATAGAAAATATATGGAAACAAATTGATTTTTTTTAAATACTTTCTTTAACAAAACCAAAAATAAATATTTTGTTGGGCTCTGTAAGACATTGCCTTATATGGCTTAATCTCCTAGTAACTATATTTTATAAAAACTAAAAAAAAATGTATAATTGATCTCCTGGACTTCTACACACTGTAATTGCAACTAGATAATAATTTATGTTTGTGTTTTATTTATAAAATGTAAATGTAATTGGAACTTTAAAAAGTCTTGTTATATAAAACTAGCGACCTGCCCCTATTTAGCCCGACCGTACGGGTGCAACGTATATTTGCCTCATAAGTTTCCATTAAGATATGTAATATCCCATAGACTTTTTGGCGCTTTTATATTTACAGTTCATGGAAATCAAACATTCGTAAGATATTTGATTGATGAATGTGTTACTTTGCCGAAATCCATCATTAAAAGTTAGGGTGGGCGTTACTTCGCCATTCTGCTTGGAATTGTTTGGCCGTTGTCACGTCTTACTGCAACAAATGATTGTGTTGAACAGGTTCAACCATCCGCCAACGCTGAACTTATTCGCTGACCAACAACACATTTTAATTACTTTTAGTTGTTTCACAACCTTTTTCTGTTGAAGTAAGACGTGACAGAGACCAAACAATTAATTCTCTACGAAAGTGCGAAGTAACGTCCACCCTAATTTTGAAACATTCGTAAGTTAAGTCACGCAATATTTTTATGCGTATAAAGTTAATTCGCTAATAATTCCTAAGATATTTATTAAGATAATATCTTGTAAAGGATAACTTTGATCTAGATTCAATCTTTAAGATAACTAACATATATAATTGGATAAGACTAAGACTATATTCAGAAAAAAATATTCTATACTATACTGTATATATATAAACATTTTTAAATATACAATTATACAATGTATTATTTTGTTGTATCTCATAAAGTTTGACCTCTTTTAGCATTATAAGCGCATGAAAAATATTATGCAGCTTGATTACATATGATGCATCTATTTTTCTTTGTTTTCTATGTACAGAATAATGTATATTATAAACGTAAACGTTTCAGGAGAAACTATCTATATGAAAGTGAGAACTGTATAAAATCCGTTGCACGATAAGAACATAATACACACACAGACAGACGATAATATCTCTATCTTATACTATTTATTGACGATAATTTGAATTTAGTAAACACTGCTGTTTTTCTACCGAATCAAAGCAAATATAGCTTACATCTATAATTTCTTATACAAATTCTCTTTAGAAAGGAATGTAGATTCTTCAGTTTTCACGGTCAAGGAACTATGGGTAAATAAATATCGCGGCTGACCGGGTTAATCTAGATCCGTCGAACATAACAAATCGATCGATCGGTCGCGTCAAAACAAAATCATAAATGTTCAGATCCGCGCCCGGAATGTACTGTGAGGAGAGAAATGGTCTAGTGTTTCGGCGCCGCTCGTTGTTTTGCAATAAAAAAATAAAATAAAATTTTCCTCATAAAAAGCACCTCGAGTGCTCTTATTTATAAAACTTTCTAAACAGAATACGGCTATTCGGAACTATCACGTTTATATATACACAACAGCCGTGTGCTCAATGGGATTTCCTATCGGTAACGTTTCACGAATCATGATGTTTATAACATAGATTGCAATAATAGTTTAAGCTGTAGTATTATTTTACAACAACTGCGGTTATAAACGTTCGTCAGATATTCAGCTGGCCAATAATTTACTATTTTATATCGTATTGCAATTTGTAACTATGATATGAAAATAAAATGCATATTTCTTGTTTATATTGTGACTGTTAGCAACGTGAAATGCTATCTTTCCCTTTGATAAATCAACAATAATATATTGGTGTCTTCAATAATTTGTTATTAATATCATAGGAATAATGCATTACATTATTAGTTACTAGCTTTTGCTCGCGGTTTCGCTCACATTAATGTAGATTTTAACCGATCAAAATCGGTTGAGAATAAATTTAAAAAAGTATATTTTTTGTAAGATATGTAAAGGTATAATATACATTTCCTCTACAAAACTTGATCAAACTCCAGTAGGAATATACAATACAGTCTTAAAGGGCACGATAAGTATTTAAGGGTAACTGAGAATTACGAATTAAAGTGATTGAGAAACTTGTGTAGTTTAGGGAGATATAATATCTTTCAAAATATAATTCAATATTAACTATTCTTAGACCTACTGTATACTAGTAAAAAACATAATTTTCAAATATGTTTTCAACGAGAAAACAAAAAAAAAACTATTTCTTAAAAACATTGGCGTATACAGCATGATTGTGGATAAAAGATAATTGTTTTCTGCATAGAGAAGATAGGTATCGATATTATTTTTACAAAAACCGATTATTCTCGTAGAATCGTTTTAGATACCCATATATTCTTAATAGAGTAAAGAAGAGATGAAGTGACGGCGTACGAGTCGTGGTCGTACCAGAAATATTTGATATAAATTAAAAAGGATTTTAATTAACCCGCATTGAAAAAAACAATGTAAAATATGCATATATATATATATATATATATAAATTATTCGACAATTTTCCTGTTAAACAGTATTAATTTATTTTCCCACACGTGAAAGCGCTTCCATGCTGTACACACATACACACTCAATAAATCTTATCTGTTTATTTTACAAGCAAATAATTGCAACGGTTAGTATTTACAACGGATGAACTGAAGCAATATCGATCGTAGAGTACTATTTTAATTTTGCTTTTTGAACTGAAAACGTGTTTAGCCGCGTTGAGTGGTTTTTGGAAAAACTTATGGGTTCGCGTCACCGTTGACCTCGACATGCTCGTAAAGTATTGCGCTTGCTCCAGACTAGCGACACGTAGCATAGATGCCTGTGTACTTGTAATATTAATATTTAGTATTGAGCTTATACAGCCCATCATATGTTTAATTACTTCATAAATTGTATATAATTATTGATAGGAGTGCGAAATGATGTGAAAACCACACTAATATTAATAATTTCACTTTACAAAATTATATCACATCTGATTATTAAAGGCTTAAGTAAGGCCTGCTTCGGGAATGGGTCAAAAGCATATACGTTATTATATATAGCCGCGGTATGGAGTAAACTTGATTATGGCATCTTCTTATATGGAAATTGTACAAAGCTGCATATGTATAAACTTGAGAAAATGTTATAAACTAACTAGCAATGCGAATACAATCCGATATTCCTATTTTATTATTGCATCTTAAGGTTATTTTTCAATCATATTAAACATGGTTATATAGTGTTATTTTAAACTGGCCGCCACTTAACTAGAAGAGTTGTCACGGCAGTTGCATTATTTTATATACTTTACGTACTATATTACTTAACCTTAACGACATGTCTAAATTATATTACAAAAGATAGAAAAAGAGACAACCCTAATACGCGTCGCATCGCGCGCTTGTCTCGAATACCTGAATCTTTCCCTACAATCTGTATGTTTTCTATTTGATTCACACATACCGATCAGTATTAGAATACTCAGCGGGTTCGGTTTTACTTCGTCTTATGGTTGCGGTTTGTTTTGCCATTGTTTATAAAACGCGACCGCCGCGGTACTTCCGGCGCGCAATTACACAGCTTGTGTCGCTTCCTGGACATTCCGGGCACGTTCCCGCGAACGTTTTCTTGCGGATATAATATGAGTAATATTGTTTTTGTTGATAAAACTGTTAGGGCTTCGGAACGTTTTAGGTTTATGATTCAATTAAATACGTATACTTATGTTTCTTGTAAGTCGACTCTACAATTTTCTACTCATATGTGTTTATTTGTAATGTAAATTAATAACGAAAACATGCAAAAAATGTATGTAAACTTTCAATTGTAGTTAGTTGCTTCATATTACGTAAGTTTAGATGTCATTCTCGAATTGATTTTTTTAGTCAACCAACTAATACAAGTGTCCTGTTTGAAGTAATCACTATACATTTTATGAATAGTTGACAATTTGGTAACTGAACGTAGTTTACGATTTCGTCTTCTTTTAGTTGAATGTAATTCTCAATCAATACATACATGGGTTTCGAAAGTAATACCCTGAAAAAATAATATTGACCTGTGAAGGCTTTACTCACACCGTTTGGTTTACAGAGTAGACCTTGATAATTACTGACAGAGAATATAAAAACCTTCTACACTTAAAGAGGTGAAAACGGTGTAAGAGTATCGCATATATATGAGAAATCTCAGCAGTCAGAAGCATGGACTTCCCAATTACCAGAGTAGTTTAAGCGGTCGCTTCGCTTTGTGTTGTAAGTTTGAATTCAACAAAAGACAATCATTTGTGTGGTCCGCAAATGATTATTATATACCTAAGTGTAGTTTTGACCGTATATGACTACAAAGACTGTTGAATATAGGTCTTAATTTATAATAAAAATATATACATGTTATGTCACATATTTTGATATAAGTTTTACGCAGTTCTACGCAGTGTCTGAACACGCAGTTAATGAAAATTAAATTTCATACCTTTAAATCAGTCATCGTTATACTTTTCTGGCCAAAGGCAACATAGAACAATGTAAGGTATAACTGCGAGCCGCACATTGATGTATTGGATAGTTGATACGACCAATGAATTGACATATTTTAATGAGTTTAAACGTTTAAACTATTATTTTCCTTGTAAAGTATATGAAAAGATGTTGTAATCTGATCGTGTTGTCTAACCTAATTCCATTTATATGAGAGAAACATTGAATTCGAGGCGATGTGTTCGCTTACCTCCTGCACACATTTAAATACAAACATGCGCGCGTGTCACAAAAACAACACATTTACATTGTAAAAATTATTAAAGCGATTCAAATTAGTGATGGGACTCGAACCGTTTTTTACTCGAGTAACTCGATTGTATTTGTTAAACTCGTATTCGAGTGAAAATAAGTTTTACTCGAGCTCATTTGCAGTGGAATTACCGAGTCAGCTCGGTGCGCTACGTTGTATGTTTTTTTTTTTCGAACTGACAACACTGTTGACCTGGCAAGGCCTCTACAGCTTCACCAGACTACACGTAGTACGTCACTAGTTCACATCGGTACTTCACAAGTTCGAACTTTCATCTTGAATGTAAACAAACATTAGTTGAATTCACGTGCGCTGTTTTATAGTTTTGTCATATATTATTGATTCAATCCGATTCCTAAAACATAGATAAGAAAAAAATAATGTTATTATACGTGTAATATTTAGTTGTAAGGTATAAACAAAAGTCTGATTTAGTCTGATTAATATTTAACTATTGATACATAATTATCAAAAGCTAAATTTAATTTTGAAATAAAGTTCATTTTGAACAATAAAACAAATAACTTCTTATTTGCAATATAAGTCATTTTTACATGGTAACTTAATAATTCCCATGAAGTCATTTTATTTTTCCCTGTTGATTAAATATTTTGTATTGTATTTCATATTACCAAATATTACTATATTAATAAAGGTATTTAATTTTTTTTAATCTAAGCTAATCGAAACTCAGATCGAGTGATAAATCAATTCGAGATGTAACGAGTTTAAGTAGTTTACTCGAGTCACTCGAGTCATAAAATCCTATTCAAGTCGCATCTCTAAATTCAAATGAGCCCCTGTAACATTTCAATTCTTATTTAGCTGAGATAATGTATATAAGTAACGGTCATCTGATTTCCACTGATCTAGTATTATCAAAAACATGAAAATAACTTGGATTTATGAATAGTATAAGATTTTTACTATTCAGACACAATAATGTTAGAACACTGTACCTGACGGAGAGCACAGTGTAATAAAATGAAAGACGGCGACAACCGGGAGATATACAATACATCGCAGTTGCCACTATAATGCCGATCTGCATGCCTCTTTACAGCGGGATATACATTGACAGACCTCGAAACGTGACAAACCAAAACATAGTCAATTAGTGGAGCTTACTATAATTTGTCTGATGGTTACGTTTTAGTTCTTCGCATGCACTTTAGAATTCCGGATATACCTAACTAAAACCGGTACGCGAGCCGCCTAAACGACCCAAAAGACTGGTTTTGCAATTGGTGTGTGGTGGTCGCGATACATTCAGGTACAGTTATTATGTACTCATCCGGCATCTGTTTTAGGATAAACAAATAAAGTAAAAAAAAAACATTTTCGATAATGAAAATTGGATTTTTAACAGACTTCAAAACGATGGAAGTTCGTACTTAGATTGTATTTTTTGTTTAATGCTTGTTACCTCAAAACTTCGTGATTTATAAACCAGGAACCATACCAGGTCATTTATAAATGTATAGTGTTTGAGATTTTGGTAGATTTATGACAATCCAAGACTAAGTAGATACTTAACAAGGTACAAGTCAAGTACCTGTCAAGTAAGGTACCTGTCAAGGACGTTCTGTTGAATTTTTTCAAAGTAATTTTTTTTGTAGTCGTTTTATATTTCACATAATGAAATATGTGTATATATGAGATATGTAAAATATATGTGTAGATATGAAACTGCAAGCAGGTGTCCAGGCAATCTGATGTCAATCAATCACTGCAGCTTATAGTTATATAAAACTGGCATGAGAAATGACTGCAATATTAACCGAAAACAGTTAAAAATACTACGCCAGTAAAAGTACATTTCTGCAAAAAGTGGCCCACAACTGGACAATTTTACATATAAATACCTGATGTGAATCCGCACGTCAATCATTCGGGTTTTACTGGACAATGTATGATGTTATAAATAATTTAATTAATGGCTTCTGTGTCCGTTAAATGGGTATTGAAATGTAATAACAAAATAAAACATATCTTACTCGGGTATAACATGGCTTTAGCTTAGTTTCTACTGATTTCAAACAGAAATATTTTACTTTATAATCCCAAAGATTAGTACTGCCCATAATACAGAAATTTACTAGTGTGTGAATGAAATTAATACACTGAGATGTCTCCATGCCTGCATTTGTACATTTTTTTTGGGTATCTAATTAGAAATAAGAAATACAAAATTGATGTGTTGTTGTAATAAACAATGGAAGCCACATTAACGTTTCGCTACACTTTATACAATGTTGACAAAACAGTTCACATGTAGGTTGTGTGCTGCCGCTGTGTCTCTTTTACTCGGACGCATCGGTCGATGGAGTCGAAAAGAGATAGATGCGTCACAAACCGAACGCATAAACCGATCGCGCCTCTCTGTCGCTTGTTCCGCGCTCTTTCTTGCACGCTCGGCTCAGACGGAACGTGACAATAAGTCATGCTTTTTCGTGCGTGAAGTCCGTGTTCAACGATTTATAAAACGTTATTACGTAAAAAATTTGTTAATTCCTTAGTAAGGTATTTAAAACTAGTTAACAAAATCTAGTATTTTAATGAATACTTACTTGATCGAAATCGATAACAGCACGATGCATTAATTTCCAGTTCAGATATTGCACTAAAACATCCGTTACAAGGTTACGTAGACCTGTTCTGGTGTTTCCAGCACGAGATTACACAGCGCGAAGCGAACAAATTTTATCTATGATATCGAAAGTGCAATTATTTCTATAACTGTATACGTAATTGTAGATACATGGTTCATAACGTCAAGGTATAAAACTTAAGTATATAAATAGTATAGTATTCTAATTCAAATGCTTACAGAAACATTGTGAATTAAAATGTATACCTGATAAATGTCATTATATTGCGCTTTAATCGTTGATGTCTATCAGGAGACGTTCTTATATTATAATATATACTCGTAGCTGTGGCCGCGGCTCCGTAATCCGCACACCTTTCTGAATACTGGAATTAAAGCATAATGATTAAAACATTTCTGCTTATATCTAAGTACATGCTGCTCATGATTATCGATTCAATTATATAGAAGTTGAAGCGATACAACACCATCTAGTGGTGAGATATTAATAAATAGATGGCACAAAAATATTGTCTTTGTTCAAATACAAACGCACGCAAATTTTCAGCGTCACTACTTTGAGAGTTAGTTGATTTGTGTGACGTCACATAACAGCGAACTATCGAATAAAACATGTCCATAAAAAAAAACACTCAGTTGTGCAAACTTTAATGGTGGTCGGTGAAACGATGTTGGAATTTATCAATCTCATATAACTAAATATACCAGCATTCATTTTCATGTATTTATAGAATACTGGCATTTGCTCGCGGTTTCTTTAAATGTAGATTTACGATAACAGTCCTTTTTTATGGATGAAATGTACCCTACGTCTTATTCTGTACCTCTGAAGATGTATGCAAGCTTTATGACGATCGGTTAAGTAGTTAACAAACAAACAAACTCACATTCTTATTTATAATATTAGTTAGGTTAGTACCCCGGTTTGCGTGTGGTCATATTTTTATTTGTCTTCACTGATTTTGAAATTTTTTTTGTACTTTTGTATAGTTTTAATTATGCGTTTTTTTTTTTTATTGTACATATACAAACGTATAATCCTGAATTCTCGGTCTCCCCATACCTCTCTATGTAGTTTTATATTCATGATTTATTGATGTATGTGACAGAATATCGCCTGCCTACCAGATAAGCTAATGTAACTAATTATACATACCGATATATACTTTGACGTATAAAAAAAGGGATTTCTTTAAAATAGCAAATAAAACATCCGTTTCAAAACAAGTCACTTATTAATAATTCAGTTTTAGTTGTAAATGTATTTGTTTTGGTTTCGTTGGGAAATGAGAAAAGTTGAAGTTTTTTTACGTACGTTGCCTTTCCTTATTTATCAAACCGGGCTATTCATAAAGCGATATGCGACACAAGAAGAGAAATAAATGTATTCCAAAGTTGGTGTCTTCGGGAACAACTTATCTACGTATCTCGTAATGCTCGGGAACAGCTGTATATAATGTAACGAGGAATAAAGAAATAAGTAGCACCTTATTCTTTTAGTCTTCTAGCTTCAAACAGTTTATAATGAAATAGGTTTTTATTTTGTCCTCAAAGAGGCATAATTGGTGGACTTATTATGACTGCTATCAATTTATTCGATTTTTAAATATGGTCGATACTTTTCTACATCGATGACATTTACTCCTGTGAACTGTGTTGTATCTAGTTTAATCTTAGACTGTCTTTAATTTTTTTAATCCAGGCAGCCACCCGCTACTTTGTCTGCGTTTGTAAATGATGACAGCATACACTATCTTAGTGTAACCCTAACGGTTTATACAGAGTACGCCGAGATAAAGCAAAATTTTTGCCAACTTTCTTGACACTCATCGTTTTATTTTGACCAATTAAAACGATAACTTTATGAACCATAATATATTAGCTTTTGCTCGTGGCTTCTCTCGCGTTAATGTAGATTTGACCGATCTCTCGAGAACAGTATTTTTTTGCTGAATTAAAGATACTCTATGTCCTTTTCTATATCCCTGATAACGTGTATGTAAAATTTAATGGTAATCGGTTGGGCAGTTAAGGCGTGACAGTTTGACAAACAGACTTACGCTCACATTTACAATATTAGTTAGGATGTGTTATTCCGACATATAAGCTGTATGAATGTATAGTTTCATCTAACTCTGTTTAGTAATTTTTGCTTGATATTACTATATACAAACGTCTTCCAGGGCCTCAGCCGATGGGCCACTAGCACAAGGGCCTACGGGCAGCCTCAACTTGGATTGTTGTGTTCATTTGCGACAAACGCGCATCAAGCTAAACTAACCAACCTAACTAAACTAATCATACACGTACGCGTTTGTAAGGCACACATATTGTATACATATGTGCCTCACGAACGCGTACGCGTTATACGAAATACATATACATGTATGTTGTATCTGGCAGTAGGATTGCTGAATTTCTAAAATGCTTTGATCGACTTAACGTTACGTTTGTTCAATTTCATCATTCCTGGTTAGCCCTGGTGGAAAAGTGTAAAGATATGCAATCTAGTTAACATTCTCAAAAATCCTCTTCTGCCACTGAAAGTCTTGTCAAAGTTGCTTAAGCCATTTCAGAGATTAAATTGTACAAACAACAGACATTTTAACTTGATCTATAACTATAGATTTCTAACAGAAGTTTTAAGCAAGAACAAAATAAATATAATTGTTGTTTGTGTGATGTAGGAATACCGAAGAAGGTGTAGACAGATTGTGTGATGAATGTTACGTGTATGGAAAGTCGACTACTGATATGACTATTACCAGCTGGAGTAGAAGAACGAAATATATTCTACCGACACCACATGATAAGGGATAAGGGCATCAAAAATTAAATAAACAGAATGAAATAACATTTACAATCAATTTGGACTACGGAAAACAAACTGAATTGTGTATTTATAGCTCATAAATTAAACAGACATCCCATTCCATGGTGGTATGGCTTTTTCTAAATCCATCTGGCTAGCTATTATCAAGTAGAAATTCTGTTGCCAGGAACCTGTCGGTGTGTTCCAGCAGCTGCACTAAGAGCCGGTTCCCCTCTAAGTTTAGTGTGTTTATTATTTTAGACCATTAACATCCGATGAGATTGTGGCCAAGCACTAAAAATGTCAAGATGATGGAAATAAAAAATTCAAGATGTATTTAAAGAAGAGAAAACATCTTTCATTAACTATAATCGTAGCATATTCATACCTATATTTTAGAAACATAAGAAATACATTAATGGAATTAACCTTAGTTGAAATTATTTCCTTTCGTATACTGAATGAAACTATAATTTTCAGCAAGTGACGTACTACGTAATCAGGATGGCGCTAATTGTGTCCTGGTTCTGGGCCGCTATACTTACCTGTGCCCCCGTCTTCGGTCTTGGCCTCTACTACGATCAGAAAAATCAGCGCTGCCTCCGGTACCGAGAGGCCAAGTCCACAACGGACTTAGTCTATGCTGCCTTCTACGTCGCTTTCGGTACGTACCTTAAGATGCAAGATTCTTTTTAGCTTCGCTTTCGCTTCCACGAGTATGAATACCACCATGGTCCAGTGTTAAATTATATAACACCAAAATACGTGCGTGTTAATAATTCGGAATATATACAGTTTTGTAGCAGATATAGAAGTGACAAAGATATGGTCAAATTCTCTACAGATACTGTCGAAATAAATGAAATAAAAACATTGCCAAAAAGTAAAATATGTGGAGAGCTTTGAGATGAGCGATCTTTGTGAAGAAAAATGGTAAAAATATGCATAAAAAACTAGGTACTGAAATTAAGGGAGCACATCCTTATCTAGTATTGGAACTTATTATACACCTCAATGTCGTTCGGTATCAGATAACTTATTATGAAAAACGCCATAAACTTTGAATAATTTTCAAATGGTTTTTACAGGAAATAATGTTCACCTGATTTGTAATTTTAGTAATGATTGTAGCATTATTTGTTTTCAAAACTAAATGAATACATTGATATACTTTTAGAAGCCGGTTGCTTAGTTGAAAGTGTTTTTATGCTATTCGAGTGATGTGTTCAAACGAAAAAGAAACTTATAGCGTGGAACATTTTAAATAAATGACTCTTGAACAAGACATTTATAGTATACTAACAACGGGCCATAACTTTGTTCGCGTTAAGTTACAATATAAAACTTAACAACAATAATTATCATTTATGAATATGAAAAAATTCTTAATTATACGCTACCATCCTGGTGATAATATAAAAATGTACACATTATGTGTATAACATTAAGCACTATTTTTTTAAATAAAATTAATTTATATATATATATATATATGCATATAAATTATAATTTACATTATTTAAGCTAACACAGTTATCGAATCTAAATACGCAATAAATATATGAAACTCTTCATGTTGCAATATGGGAAAACCAACATCACTAAAGTGAGGCGCCCTTGTAAATTATATTCTCACAAATGTACAACTATTTATTTATCGTATATATACATTTATCTATTTACCTTCACCTTCGCGATATCTATTTTGGTATAGATTTTTTTGTACACTAATGCTTCTTTCAATTAAAAATACAGTAATTTTCCAGCATGTATTAATAGCGACATCGAGCAAAGTTACATCGTTTAAATTATTAGGGTCAATAAATAGCTTACTTAAAAAAAACAAGTAACAGCTGTCTCTGACCTTTTTTTAAGTACCTACCTAAGGTACTATTTTTTCAAGAATCATTGGAATTTATCCCTCGAGTTATAAAAATACATTATAAGACATGACAATATTATCTTTCAAACATTCCGGTTTTACGCATTTCATTTGATTGAACTCATCTTACAACATTCCATAACTAAGATATTACCCGTGCGTACTCGATGTTCAAGTGTTTTTGAATTACCGCACTGCATTTTGGCAGCGCGCCCGCAATTGCTGCATAGCAACACACTGTTCCATGGTTCTAGACAACGCATTGATGAAGGAACCCTCTTAAACACGTCAATAGGGAATGTGCTCGAGGTTCACAGTATTAGAGTTTATTGACACTCGTGCAAAGAGGTCAGCTCTAGTTGTTCTATCGCAATTTACAAACGACAGGTATGGAATTGGGCACGCGAAAAGTATATACGCATAAAAACATTTATATTATAAACTAGCTGGCTACCCCGGCTTCGCACGAGTGAACTGATGAAGAAAATGACACAAATTCTTCTTTTTACACTACGACCATGTAATTAATTAAAATTACAACTGAACTTCAATCTGTCAATCTGTCAATTGTCAATATTTTTTAAGATCTCCCTAATGCTTCTGTCTCACTCACTATGTTATATGGAGAATTTTTAAAATCGAGATTTTTCACTTTTTCGTACGATTTTTCAAAAAACGTTTTCATATAAACTTTCCAATAGCCAAACGACTGCACGTTCTGAAGTGATGCGATACACATACATTCTACAATTGATTTTTCTTTATATAGAACCACAGTTAGCTGACACAGTTAAGCGTTTCACACTCTGGAATCAACCGGTGTATATCCAGTAATCAAGCGGGGTGATAGTGGTCTTCGTTCGACTGAATCGCTATCACATGGTGCACATGTTGACAAATCCCTCACTTTGACTTTCTTTTAGTTTGTCGTGTTTTAGGATTAGCCAACAAGACAGCAACAACGGGCAATATATTGTAGATTGTTCTATATCGCCATTATTGTTTATTCAATTTGCAGTGCTATAAAAACCGAATCAACTAAATAAAATACTTTGTTGGTTTCGTCATGGTTGGCTTTTAAACTTATAAGACGCGTGGTAGCCGGGCTGTTGACGTATCTATATTCCCTAGTATCACCTTCATCTCCGGTACCTATCTGTTGGTGTTATAATACTTACACACTGGTGTCACGTGTTGCCACTTTATCGAGGTTGTATAAAACATGCTGTAAACTTATATGATTCTCATTTTCAACTTGATGCTGCCGAGGGCTCAGGAAATGAAACACGATATATTATAATATTGTGTTATATAAAGGAAGTTACGTGCGGCTCAGTTTATTTCGCTTCTGGTCACGTAATATAAAGTATTACGGTAATACATAATCTTGAGTTTTGCGCAGGTTGAAATTATGTTCATACGTACTTAGCTTTTGCTTTTTCACATCAAATTTTGAATGCTATAGTGCTTCGGTACTAGATGAGATTCGTCATCTCATTTCCCTATAACCTTTCTCGATTATAGCGACCATTAAAAGACAAAAACCCTATTAGTCTACTGCTCCGCTTTTTCATGTGCACTTAAATAGCTGTCATATGCTACCTTTACGGTAAACATAAGATCACGCTTAGGACAGATCAGCACACCGTTACAACAATTATATAGTATAGCCGTAGGTGGTCTGGCTTTCAGTTCATTTTGCTTTATGTCAAGCTCATCTTTACTCTTGCTCTCAAATACAAAAAATTAACTATTCGAAGAGTTTGTCCACTCTGAGCATTTCGCAGTAGTCGTTTCCTTATAGTATTTTGTTCATTGAATTTTGGACTATTTGTTTTTCGAAATGACTATACGTTGTTGGCCTAATGGGCCTTCACACCTTCTACGGACTAAATCCTATTTACTACTGAAAAAGAGATACCGTCGTACGTAACGCGTAAGTGCGCTATCCTGCTTGTAAATTCAACTTGAAACGAATATATAATTCAAATTTTAATCCGGTTAATTGTGAAGTAATAATTACCGTTTTCAAGCAATGAAATTATTTTGCTGGGAATAACAGAAATTTGTTTTTTATGTCTTGGGGGTCAGAGATACGTTACATTACGATTGATATGAACCTGTCAAGTCAATGTGCAATGTTCTGATATTTGTCCAGTCCGGGTGCGGCTAATGCGCCTAGTAGTTTGTATAGTGAGGATAAACTTACACTTCTCCAGACGTTTATGTTGAAACTTCAATATGCTTTATTGAAAGATCCAACTTTTTTTTATACAGTCTTATTATAATTCCAGTTTATTGTATGCATTAGTTTCTTACAGCGATAAGCCTACACATAACATTAACTTAAAGTAAATTTGATATCAACACTGTAATAAGGATTTGCAATGGATGTTGTGATCGTTAGATCGATATTGTTTGTTTCAGTTATACAGTTAAAATTTCGATTTATTTCTCAGGGACATCCCTATGCTTGATTCTGGTGTACTGCAACTTAGCAGTGATCAGAGCTCTGTACGCCATCACGGCGCCACGGGCAGGCGGACAGCCCATCGTGAGAAGGGTGTCCAAAAGCAGTTGCAGACAGCGACAGCGGAGCCTCAACTCTGGAAACAACCTTCAAGCGATGCATCATAACGCTGCAACCGCTGAAGAGGTAGCATTCAGTAGACTGATGGCGACGCTCTCTGTGCTGTTTATGATATGCTGGTTACCGCAAATGGTCAGTAAGCACCAATTGTGTTATTCATTCCAATAAAAAAAAGTTACTTTATAGTTTATGTGTAAAACTTGAATACACTACACACCACACCTCAGTAAGAAACTACTTATTAATAATCACTACATATTATAAAACAAAATCGTCGGCCGCGTCTGCCTGTATGTTCGCGACGAACTCAAAAACTATGGATTGAATTGTAATACGGTCTTTACCAATAGATATAGTAATACATAGGGAAGGTTGAGATCTATAATTTGTCAAGGTTCTGTGTAAATTGGTTGAAATATAACAATAATTGTTGGAAGTGTTGGAAAAAGTAAAGCCGCCTGGGAGCTTTCATCGAAAACACTGCCTAACTCTTTTGAGATATAACAAACAATTCATAATAAGATATTCCTCTATTATAGATCTACAAAAAATTCTGCGATGGCATATACCTATATTTTAAGGATTAGGGTATATTATACATTATTTAAATAGTCCTTGTTAAAGGTAATAAACCGTTAAGAGATTATGATCTATGGATGTCCAATTTTATAATTATTTATATTAAAGTTATCTATATATATAACAATGAATTACTGTTCGTTTGTTTCTCTAAAACTCGAGAATGGCTGGACCGATTTGCCTAACTTTGATCTTGAAATATTTGTGAAAGTTCAGGGAAGGTTTCAACGGTACGAAACATAAACAATAAGTAAAAGGTAATACTAAAAATACAATTTAATTTTCAAATACAAAATGTTCCTAGCCATGAAACATTACATGTCTTTTGTCATTTTAGAAATCAAAAAATGTCATTTGTTTGTCAAATATTTATAGGTGCGTTCAGAAATTTATCTATTTCATAGATGTAGTATAAGGTCCGATCTCTTTGGTCTGTTTTGTTAGTAATACAAAACAGTTCTGTTTCAGAAGTAAAAATAGATTAAGTGCATAGCTGTGATGCATTTAAAATATAGATAAAAATATTATTTTAAGTTTTGATCATATTTTACACAAATATATGTAAGTGATACAAAGCTCACCGGGTCAGCTAGTTACAAATACTATCACTCTTTTCATCAAATTAAAACCAAATTAAAGAATCATTTTATTATTAAAGAAAATTATTCTGAATTTGTATAACGTATTTCATTTCGAATATAATTGTTTATAGCGATAACAATGAGCTTTTTAAGTGCGCTTTATCTTTCTTTCTTTTGCGTTCTTACTAACAACAATCACATACCGTGCAGCGATACTATTTAAAAGAAATTGAATGTCGATGGTAAATGGTTACTTTATCATTTAACAAGTAAAAGTAACTAAATCAATTTCTATTTAGAAACATTCTAAAATAAATGGTTGCTTCACGCATTCTTTAAAATACTGTATATTCTTCGCGATTTCTATAGTTTCAAGTAAAATGTCAACAAGATTTTATTTTTGCTGAAAAACGCAGTAGTGCAGACTATATAGGTGAAAATGACAATGTGAGCTCGAATCAGAGCAAATATGTGTTTTGATGAAACTGTAGCATGTATGGTTTTTTCTAAGTCCGTCTGGCTAACTACCACCCTGAAGCTGTAAATCTATTGTCAAGAAGCTACTCGTGTGTTCCGGCAAACTGCACTTGAAGCTTGACCAAAGATTGTAGTCAAATGCTAAAACTTATAATGTATAAAAAATGGTTATAGGAAATTTTTCGGGTAACTAACTAACAATTGGTATGTACCGGCGGTTACATTTGCGTATCCAACTTTTGTATCTTGGTTTCTTGTCACTAATAAAGTTTTGCTATTATAACAATACACTGCCTAATTTATAACATGACAAAAAATAAAATGTAAGCCAAATAGATATAGATCGTAGTGCAAATATCCATTGAAAACCACGACTAGGTAATATATATTTGTAATAAAAATATTCAGTGTTTTAATTAATAGAAATAGGTATATTGCACGACTAGCAAATGCCCGTGATTTCTCTCGAAAATAGTTTTGTTTCATGGAAACTTTTATGTTTTTATATGTAATAATTGTGGACTGTCTTTTATTACTTTGTTATAATTTTGGTTCATTGTAGATATGTTTTTACTTCCACGATCTTTTTACATACATTTCTTTACAGTTGTTAAATTTCATAATTGCTGCGTATTCCTTATAGAAAAACGTAGTGATTTGACGTCCATAATGTTCTAAAGAGTTTTTTATCTGACAGTAAAAGTCTCGTTTTAAGAGGTCCAGCGCTTTCAGAGATCAGTCTGGACAAACAACAGTAACTTCAATCTTATTCATATGTATGTAAGCACACCGGCTGTCCAAATATTCATATAAACTATTATCCCACAGATCGCGTGTGCAAAACAACTAGTTAAAATGCAATCTCCGTACATTCGTGCACGTTTTATTGTGCGCCCTGGAGTACTAGTTATAAAACGATGCGATTCATATCGACATTAGAATAGATATATTATGAAGGATCATTAAATAAAAAACATTTAGTGACGCCTCGCGTTTTTAGCACCCGGTGCACGTCTCCGTGTGTATCTGCGAGGGCAGACACGTAGCTAGTGCTTAGGGGGCCGAACCTCCTGGAATCTTTCGAGACCTATCACAACTAAATTAATATCATTATCCATAAAATAAAATGGCCTTATTCAACGTTTTCCTGTTTTATTTTGTTTATTTTCGTGTTCTTATGCTAAATAATGGTGACTATAGTCTGAGATGATATCACGCTAAACCTAAAATAGGGCTGGTTCTACTGCCGGAACACACCTACATGTACTTGGTGATTTTAAAATGAGAGGTGGTAGGTAGCCACGCAGCACTAGGGTAAAGCCGTATCTCAAAGACAATTTCAAACAGTACATATAAATCGATTATAATTATTTTTACCATGGTAATGCGTTTTTATGGCAATATAATTTATGATATCTTTGTTCATATTGTAAATGTTGTCTCTAATTACATTTGTAATATATTTCGTTACCAATTAACAAAAAATTCGCGGAATAATGTAAAAATTATAAAATTAAAATTTAAGAAAATACATATTTAAAAAATTTTCTTGCCAACATAGGTTGTTTTGAAAACTCAAACTAAGTACGTATCTGTCTTTATCTAAATCAAAGGTAGTATTATTATTCACGATATGTTTGGCGCGCGTTCAGCGAGAATGCAAAATAGGGAGTTGCTTGTGTCAAACGGCCTTCATATTATGCCTCACATAGAGCTAGCTAGATAAAGCTATTCAATGATCAATTACAGAGCTAGCTAGCAGAGAATAGCTTCGTTGTTACTAAGCACTATCTTTTATAATAATTTATAGCTTGAAATATAATTGCACTATATTATATTAATTCCAGTAGATAAGAGAGCCAATTTATCGCTGTTCATATTTATTTATTTATTTTATGTTATATTTTGGAGATTTTGATGTAATATGAATGCTAATATATTTGTTAATGTTACAATAAACAAAAAATAAACCGTAAAAATGGTAATAATTAATTAAGAAATATCCGTACTTTGTCATAAATTGTTCATAATATTACTTTTATGGCTCAATAATCGCCCTAAAATATTTGTAAACCGGATTAATGCCCGAATTGTCCCGTGCTAGGGTGGTGTGCACTTCAAGCAATTACACTTTTTTATTATTATGGCACGCCTGAATATGTATAATATTTTTTTTTATGAAAAATTCATCGAAGAATTATTTAACTTCCAAAAGAGAAAACACGTATTTTAGAAAATCTGAAACCATACCTATTAATGTGATTTAATAGGAATCAAAAACCTTAATTATATGAGGGATTACTTCTAAAATCTAGTATTTTTATAGTTGTAAAGACGAGACGAAAAATTTAAGCCTTTGGTGTACTTGTATACTGAATAATATTCTACTTTTATCCGAATACCAATAACGAAACAATGAAAATATTTTCGCCAATACGCGATGCGGCGCGACGCGTTCCTCGCATACTGATGCCTCGTTTTTGTGAACAATAGAAAAACTATTACTGTTGACCGAGTATGCGAAGTCGGGAATAGTTAATTCCCTTCATGAACATTTATTACGTTATTAAGTTATTTGAATATATTTGATAAGAGATATTAAAGACATACTAACTGCTGTAATCATTAATTTTGTTAGAGGAAGACCTATTGTGTTGTCTTTTGTATACAGTTAGTTGACTATCATAATATTTGGTATCCACGTCTGTATGTAGATCAGCAGTATAATAAATTTACTACAAATTATGGTCAGTTTAGAATCACAAGCTTATAGGCGACATTGTCAACAAAAGTTTCAACTTAAACTTTCCACTTATGTAAAGTTAAATCTCATAAACTTTTGTAAGCAGAATATGAACTTATGGTCAAAGTTGTATATGTGGGAAGGACAATGTTAATAGCGTATTTTTTCATGCAAATTGTTCAATTTATAAGCTGATAGCATCGCAATTCGAATAGAACACTAGGTGTTGAATAATTTTTACATAGTATACCGCCCACCTAGAAAAAAACTGTTTTTCTCGTATATGCGTTGATGGTTGCGCATTGGTTTCTAATTCACAAGGATGTCCATCATATTAAGAATCGTTTAAAAGATCTTATAACCGAATTTGTTTTTATTAACTCGAAAGAATTTCCGGGGAATAATACAAAATCAGAGCATCACTTTGCTGATTGAAGCTAATATGTCAACCTACAACTTTTACAGTTTGTACTCCCTTGTTAGATCTTTTACGTGTATACGACTCTAATAAACTCTTTGTCGATTAATTATTATTTCGAATATAATGCTGCTTACAACATGAAATAAAATCCTTCGGAATTTATATTAGAACCTTCGTTCTAACGACAGATAGTTATTCAGCTATTCGAGTTTCGCTTTGTCGCCGAGCAAACGGTGCTATTCATAACAAAACATTGTAACACGCGGACATTACTATAATCGGTTAGTGATCGAACAATATAAATAGCTCGTGATGTTAGCGTACAATGCTCGTTGACTCCTGAGCTGAATACTGATCGTAGCGATGACAAAGTCCGATCGGCGTTGTATTGGTTCCGACTACATTTCGGTGAACCGCGCCACGTGTCAACTCACACCTGCTCGGCTAATTTTTCCTGCTTGTATATTCATTATAGTCTATATTAGGTCCATAGGATTGCACTCTAGATTCAAACCATATAACGCACAAACTAAGGACATCTAGATAACGGAATATTTAAAGGTATTTCGATAGGTGAAGTTATGTTAGCGTATAACTTCAAAAAGACATGATTTGGGCACGGGAGTTTTACAATATATAGAAAAAATAAAAGAAAACTCGAAATATCTCAAACTTTCAAATATTATTATCAGTAGATTACAAATAATAAAAATGAAGTATATATTATTTTCTTTTTTACTATTATGATAATACACGTAAACCTAAAAATGGACTGGCGGCTGCGGCTAAAATACATTATCAACTTGATGATGATCAATGTTAAGGCAAAAACAAAAAAAAATGGGAATTTCTTCATTATCATACTTTTTTTTTATTAACGACGTTAAACTAATACTTCAATCGGGATGCACCTAACTTTTTAGAAATTCCCGTGCTATTTACTTACAGTAAGTTTATTTATGTGACGTACAGTCTTATCGGCTGAGATCATTTAAGTAAATTGGTTTGACTATCGTGTAATAATAACTAACGCCTTCGTGTCCAAGTTACACACTAAAAATATGCTGGTTGTATGCGATCTTCGGACTTGCACGCCAGACAGTTACAACTCGTTTTAGTTGGATTACCGATATATCTAAACATGAAAAAATTAGTATAGGCTAATTCATCTAACCTACAGTTAATATATTTTTGTATCTTTCTACATTCATATGATAATCATTACAACTGCGATATTGAGACTGGTTCCCTGGCGAATTATTTAGTTTCAAATGTTACCGCACAAAGAAACGCTGAATATAACTGATTCCCTAACTAGCAGAGCGAATATTAGGTCGGCTATATAGCTATATAGATGGCTATATAGATCATATGATCAATAAATTAGAAAGAAAACCCCATGAAGGATTGTGCGTACTTTGGCTACGAAAGCAACACTTGGAACCTTATCAAAAGACTTCGAAACGGCCATTACTGTAGTTATCTCGTAGATTTATTGACGTCTAATACACACCTATTTCAATTGGAATGAAATTAAGTATTCCATACAAGCTAGAAACGTTATTTCTTGACAAAAGATAGGTCTAGACATTCGGAATTGCATAGAAAGATTTATCTATTGCCATATGTCCCACAACATTACATTTACATATCGTATACACATAAATATTATTATTGTAAAGTGAATACGAGGTGGTGTGAATTAAAGCTTTAGACTAGATTTTAATACCGTATGGATTTCAGAATATGTAAGAATATTTAAAAAATCTAGATTCGTTCGACTATTTTGTTTAGAGTATTATCAAGTTAAATTACAATTTATCTGCAATGTTAGTCCGTGTTTTAATTTGATAGCACTTATCGCGTTTATATTGTTTGAGTGTAATTAGTATTCCTGTTGAATCGTATGCAATGTAATGCACGTGAGTTAAATAAAGTTAAACTCCGTGATTGAATCTAAATACTCTTGAAATGACGTCAAAGGGACAAAATAAATTGAAAAAACTTAGAAATATTACTTTCTCAATGTTTAAAATCGCAAATAGCTTAACTGGATAAAGTAAACTCATCAAAGAACAGCCTTTTGCTCTGAAATACAATATTGTCATATCGGTGGTAAAAATAAAGAGTACATACACTTGTGTAATTATAAGAATACTAACTAATATTATAAATCCGAAAGCGAGTTTGTTCGTTTATTTGTTCTGCTTTCACTTCTAACTAATTCAACCAATCATCATGTAGAAAAAGTGTACTATTCCAAGGAATAGGTTAAATCCACATTAACGCAAGCGAAGCCACGAGCAAAAACTAGTATTTTTATAAATGGAATCTTGAGGTGTCAAAAGGTGTATAGTAACCAAGCAATTAAATTGTGTGGGTTGTTATTGGTGGCGTGTAGAACCAAACATTTCTATCTAATTATTTGTTATACTGTACTGTGTAGTGTATTAGTTGCCATGGCCGGGCCCAGTGTAGGCATCTTACTTGTCATATTATTTAGGGTGGACAGTTAGGGGGCGTTTATTGAGCTGTGGACTAGTTTCACAACGATAATATTAGTGTTTGAATGTTGGTGTGCTAGTAAAAATAATGTTATTCGTTTATTAGAAACCACACCCCAGGAATAACGTATACGTTTTAATCCAGGTTATTTGTCAAAGGTTCAGAATAGTTGTTGTGTTCTGAGTGTGTAATTACAATCCAATCGGTTTATTCCTGTGAAATTATTATTCCACTTCATTGCGAACGTACAAAAGTATGAAAGACTATCGGCACGCTATAATATCCGAAGCGTCCGCCAATCCGAAGCGTACATCGTATGTACCACCCCCCTACGTAGTCTCCGTAGAACCTAGTTCTGGGCACTCTGGACCGGGATAGGTTCGGAAAGGACATCTTCCAAATCAGCTCCGTGTGCGGTCTCTCCCGCATCACAGTCGAGCCTCCTCGCAAGACCAATGTACCCTCGCAGTTTGATAACTGCCAGGTGTACCGTCATTCCGCCCGGCACTGCTACCTGCGTCCCAGGTGTGTCAAGTGTCTCAGGGATCACTCCACTAGGGAGTGCTCCTGCACCCGAGAGTCCTGCGAGCCTGCCAGCTGCGTCCTCTGCGAGCAATCGGGTCACACCGCGAACTATCGTGGGTGTCCCCGCACGCCCCGCTCGAAACCGCCTCCTAAACCGCCCGTACAAAGCCAGAAGGCCTTTCCTGTCCTGCCGGGCACCCTCAGTGCACCGGCAGCACCCACACCCGCACCGAGCGCGCTTCTTGGCGCGTAAGGCCGTCCCCGCTAGCTCTCACGGCTCTTAAAGCCAAATCCCAGCCTCAGAGGGCTCAGTCCACTCCTGCGCCACCTACCGCGTCTTTATTATCGATCACCGATATCGACTGGATAGCTCAAATCCTTTTAGTACACGATGTACAAGAAATACTTGCGTTCAACGCGCTCGTCAATAGTACGTCTGAGCTCGGGCTCTTAAACGCAATCTCAGCTTTCCCGGCCGTTGCGACTACGTTACAACGTCTAACCCGCGCCGCATATAAATAAATTCGCGATAATCATAATATAAGTTCGAACCGGCGTGTTCATATACGTTAGATCGATACATTAGAAACTCGTACGTAATTGTATAGTTAAGTTGCCACCGCGCCCATTGTTCTTTATTTTTCGTTCGATGTCCTCTTAAAAGATGCGTGTTGGCGCCCACGCCCACGACTCTCTCTGCTCACGTGGGCTCACGTGCGTGGGGTAAAGATCCACTCAACGCACTCGTCGCGTTTTTTCTTGTAACAACTCGAGCCTAGGTTTGTCTCTCGGTGTGGAGACCTCGAGTATGTTACTCGCGCGAATACAGTGACTTACGCTAGTTTTTCATTTACACAGATCACCCCACACACGTGTACACATAGGTACACATAGTGGTGGGCTGTTTTTTGCTTTTTACGGACTAAAATATGTCACACAACTTAGTAGTCAAATACAAAATATACACATACACATTCGTGAAACATGCGTGGTCATACATGCATTTTTACGAATTCATATGTGTATGAAATGGATAGTTTTTTTTTTATTTACGTGGGGAAATCCCTTATGGATACCCATCCTCCCGGGGGAGAGGATGGGTTATGTCCGACTCGCACGGACTAAAACCCCACGGTGTACCGGCCACCGCTTTAAGTAGGGGCGGCATGGGACCGTACTGAGCTATTTCCATGCCGCCCCCAGCGGTCAGCCCGGCGAAAGATGGCCGCCGGGCTTCGGCCTTATAGGGAGGTACACTGGGTACACGACCAGCTACCTCCCCTCGTCCGAAGAACCTGTGCCATGAGGAGATGGGCCCCCCGGACCATCACCTCAGGTTCAGCTAAGGAGGTGGAAGAAGGTAGGCATATCGCCGCCTCCTTCCACCGGCCCTTCTTTGGCGGAGAGGACCGATGAGAGGGTCCACCTCTCGGGCCCTCCCCGCCGCCTCCTTCTGCGAGATGACCTCCTCGCAGAAGGAAGCTATCGCCGTTCAGGCGTCTTCGCTGCCGAGCATGGCTGCAACCACGCTCGGCACCGACAGATTTCCTCCTACCGCCGCAGCCAGAGTGCGGCGCTGCACCTCCCACGCAGCACACTCAGACAGAGTGAAATGGATAGTTAGCTTAGCTTAGATTAGCTTAGTCAGATCGGGAAATTCGGCGACAGTTCAAGCCGAAGCGCACCGAGTGCCCTTGCGCTGATCGCCTAAACAAATCGAGTGAGTGCCTTAAGCGCTCCCCTTAGTAAGCCGGTGGAACTGTAAAGGCCTAACGAAGCCAACAGCGTTAGTCAGGTAGGTAATACCGGGCACGGCTGCGACCATTCCCTTAGTCGAGCTTATGTTACTCACGGGCACTATCGATAAATAGTTTCGAACTTAATAATAAGTTACGAGTGACTTCGAATTCGAATTTGAATTCAAATTCAAATATGTTCCGAAGGCTTCGATGTAGGATAAATTGTAGCATATTTTGTAAAGTTCAGCTTACTAACTGATACTCTTTAGTACTACTTTATTACCTACATAGTTTATCACCGAGCCCGTCTTCTTATTCTGTTAATAGTACGAAGACCATTGCCTTTTGTAAATTTAGTGTATTCGTTTATGCAGATATATCAACAGAAAATTTAACATTACGTGGAATTTGTAGTCAAATGACAATGATCCACAACTAAAACCTAGCGTCTCTAAAGAATTACCAGTTTTACCTTCGCATTAAATCTACGATGTAGACCTTATCTGTAATCGTTGTTTTGGCAATCTATACATAGACTTGCCATAAATACTGAAACAAAGAAAAAAAAATTCTATTGCATATATCATTTATTTCTTTTACAGTGTGTTATTTTAATACATGAATATAAAACAATTAAAAATATACAAAGCTTATTCGAAGTAGTCTCCATTGGCTTGGCTGCAATACAGTCCTTTAAACGTTGAGGCCAGTAATAGAAGCACGCACTCTTTCCTTGGGAAAATTTTTCATTACCAATCGTACGGATTGTTTTAAGAACTCCAAATTATCATGGCGTTTAGAGCAAGCCGTACTCTCTAAAACTGACCATAAATCATAATCTAGCGAATTAAGATCTGTACTAGACGATGTCCAGTCTTCAGCTCTGATGAAGTCCGAAACGTTCGTTTCCAACCAAGACTGCGTAGACCGAGCTTTATGACCCGATGCCGAGTCTTGCTGGAAGGACCATTCTTGGTTATTGAACATGGTGTTGTTAAGGGGCTTCACTACCTTTTCAAGAATGTTATCTTGATACACTTGTGCTGATGTTTTGATACCTTTTTCACAAAAGTATGGCTCAATCACTCCCTCATAGTTAATACCCCACCAAACCATCACTTAAGGCGGATAGTGCCCACGTTGCACTCTGTCGACTAATTGGGAAGCATCCTTAGAGCTTTGAGTATAAATGCGGTCATTTTGTTTGTTAAAATGTTACTCAATTGTAGATTTTGTCATTCGTAAACAATTTTTTTATATGACCTCCCTTTGCGTACCGCTTCAGTAGTTGTGTCAATTTTACCATCCTATTCTTTTTTAAATTATCAGTTAAGAAATGACCAGTACGCCTCTTATAGGCTGCAAGTCCTAAGTCATCTTTTAAAATACGCGGCATGGTTCTAGGTGATATCTTCATCTCCCGAGATAAAATCTTTTGCTTTCGGACAGGATTTCTTCGAATTCTTTTCCTTACTGTTTTGACCACCTTTTTCGTACGAACACTACGTGGAGAACAAACAGACAGAGGAGGTCTCATTGTACCTATTAATAACCTTATTAATAAAATTAATAAATAATATAATATTTATATATGCATGTTACAGTGTATATAACATGTGTATGTATGTTTTGTTTATTTGTACACCCTAAATACCCCCTATTCCACTCCATGAAACATATCCATCCAAAGGTTGCCTGGAAGAGATTGCTATTGGCAATAAGGCCGCCCTTTGTACTAATCACATAAGTGTAATGTTTTATAGTGTTTATTTGAAAAGGTGTACAATAAAGATTAAATAAATAAATAAATAAATAAATAAACAATCATTTTACTAATACCAAGCGTATGGAGAGTTTTAAAAATTGCATTTGGCTCCATACCTACTTTGTGTAATGCAACCACAGCGATTCGTTTCTCTTTATTACCCCACTCCATTTTAATATCGCAAAATATTGTACAATGTATTGGCGCCAAAATGAGAAAACTCCATGAACAATCATATAAAAATGACAACTCCCGAATTCAAATGTAATATTTTGTTTATTTTTAAACGTAACAATATTTATGGCCAGACTAAGTATATACTACTAGAACAAAAGCTTATTGAAATTGGTGTAGTCCGGTGAAACTGTAGCGGCCTTAACAAGCCAAAAGAGTAGTCAGTTTGAGAAAAAAAAAATGTTGAAATGGATATTATACCTTATTATGCTTGAGCATATTATATAGCTCCCAACTTTCGCGCATTATAGCCTTAAATTAAATTATTTATTACATAACCTAACCAAGAAACTTAATAAATAGTAAAATATTATAAGTAATATTTAAGTACATATTGTTAAATTTATCAGTATACTTGATGTTCTACATCTAGCTTCATATACAACACGTTAGATTAATTCAATTTCACTATTTCTAGGTGACTTCAGCTCTGTACCTAGCGCTAGGTCCTAAAGCGTGGCCGCGGCTGGGCTTTATGGGCAAACTCTCTGACGTGCTCATGCTGCTCAACTATGTACTGGACCCGATCCTGTACGTGCTGATGCGGCAACGGCGCCGGTTTTCCCTCTCCGGGCTATGTCACTCTATCGCGCATTGCTTTAAACGGGTCACTACTTATCAATATGTTATTTATTTTATTTTGAAACCTAGTATAAATAACTGAACAATATCGTAAAGTTAACGATATAAATAAAAAATTTAAATATAATAAAAGTGTTGGCCAAAAAAAACAGCAGAATGTAGATGAAGTAAATAAAAAAAAAAATACGTTAACTTGTTTATTACAATATTCTGTTAACTCTATTGACAGAGTCACAAAACATCGACGGAATCCATGTCGATGAAGACCTCGTGTTGCCCGCAGGAGACGCTCGTCGTTAGCGATAGTTCTGGCGCTGAGATGCGTCCGCTGAGAGCTTTGCCCGCGCCGCTTCACCATCCCTCCGCTACGATCTTCAAGATCGACGATTAACAGGAGAGACGTTTTTAAAATGTAAAAACATTATAATGTGTCTCAAACATCTTTATTTTCGAAACACATTATTTTGTGATCGCTGCATAAATCTCCCGATTTTTCTGCAAAGAACCAAAGACAATTATTTTAAGAATGCAATGATAAAGTATATATCTTACTTAATGTATGTGTAACTAGTTTTAAGAAATTTAAATTGTTATATATTAGATTTAAATAATTATCTCTTAACTGTGTATTATTATCAATTTATGTGAGTTACAGAACATAAAATCCATATTCGACTATGTAAATTACCAAATATATGTGTAAAACATACTATGGAAAAAATTCAATAAAAGAATGTATGTACCATACTACTTGTAAAAAAAACTGTAGTTCGACATAATGACATTTATTTAGTATTTTGGAAATTTAAAATATAAATATAAGAGTCGTCTCCATTGGCCAGTGTTACGTAAGGTGCAAGAAGATCACATCTCTTAATCTTCTCTTGATCTCTGAAATGCTATTCACATGTATTGATATATAACGAAAAAACATGTTTATTTACAAAAATAAATAATCTGTTATTGTAACCTTACCTCATTTTGTAAATGTACTTTCTTATATAAATATATAAGAATCATTCCTGTTCTTACGTATAAATAGAAAAAAAAACAGATTCTTAAATGGTATATATTTTATCCTAAGAATATTTCGCTGGACCACTAAAAAGTTACAGCGCTTATATAAAGGCTGCACTTATTTCATATGAATTTTTACGACTTGAAATTATACAATAATAATTCATAACACTACATTAAAATATCTATAATACAAGATTCTAGTCGTAAGATGACTTAGTCCTGCAATTTAGGAAACGTAAAATTTACCTAATAATAAGTTGATAAGTACCTATACCGAAGTAAGTTGCAAATAAAGAAATATTATTATTATACGCATTTTATGCATTCAATGACTCGTTATTCGTCAAATCCATAATTCACATATTATAAATTATAATAATTTCTTATTTATGTTGTTCATTATCATAAGATTATATGTCGTATAATTAATTGTAATGCATAATTATTTACGTATCAGAATTTAAGATTAATAAGTGGAACTTTATGCATATCGTGTCATAAATATATTATTTATATTTTAAATACTCGTATGTTAACATAAATAACAAAGTGGTATAAATAAAGAATTCAAGAATTTTTATTAAGATATTTCATTTAAAATTTCTATGAAAAATAAAACTGGTTCAAATCTTATAATCCTCATTACTGTTAATTACTAATGAGAAGATTAATTTATACAACAAACGTAAGTGACTTTTCCGATATTTAATCTTGTCCAAATTAACTCTTTTTTCCCTTCAATTATATGTAAGATAAAGAAATACCTTGCGAACGAAAATGTGGTCATATGACGTAAAGTGATCTAGGAATCTAGGCTCTTACAAGTCTTAAAAATCAACATTAATTTTAATAAAAAAGGTAGTACAGCAGGTATCTGAAACTGAAGTATTACTTTTCTATTCTTAGTACCAAATTAAAAACATACAAGCTCTGACAAATGTCGAAGTCTTTTATTTCTGAAACTCACATTTTAGGGGGATTCTGGATTATTCAGGGGGAAGACCAGACAGCAATCTAGCAATGGTTGACTGAACTGTCAAAACTGTCAAAGGGTGTAAAGCGTCGACTGATAAAATTCATGAAAGAGTTTTAGACTTTATTTTTGAGAATGTTTATGTTATTCTTATACATATAATAATAGCTATATTATCAAGTACTTTTGTCTTCTTTTACAGTAATATTACTCTACCAATATGTCTAAATGGTGCGTAAACTTCAGATATTACAACTAAGTTTACATGTTTTTTTTAAAGAGTTTATAATTGCATTATTACATGCCGGTATCAGAAATCTATATAGATACAAATACGTGTATTTGTGTGAAAGTGCTTTTGTTTGCATGTACATAATGATAAACGAGTTGAATGATTTATGGTGTACATAAGATAGAATTTTGTCATATATGAATTTATTAATATAAATATAAAAAAATATTGAATTATTATTTACTCAGGCAATCAGAACGCAGTATCCATGAAATGCTTAAGGATACTCCACCACTCAGAGAGTCTAGTGATTCCATTACATCAGGAACTGAGGCCAAATTTCCAACATCAAGATCTATGCCATTTACTTCTGCCTATGGTAAGAATATTTTGTGCAAAAAATTACTGCTCCTACTATAATTAGAGGTTTGATAGTCATATATATTATAAATTAATATTTATAAATTATTTGGTCTATCTCACATTACAGTTGTTTTTTAAAGAGTGTACTAACAGCACACAATTCAGCTGTTCATTATTGTAACTGAATCCCTGTGATCAATAGTACATTGAAGAAATGTAAAATAATAATTTAATTAATAAGAACAAAAACTATACATTACACACAAGTTGTATATATTGCTGTTTCTTTCTAACATTTATATAATTGCATTTACAACAACACTTTAATTTTCGCAAGGAAAAGCTGGTAAAATGTTATAATAATCCATAAAAAGTCTTACTATGTACCAAATTATTCGCACTTTTTACGATCAAAATATTAATAACAACTAAATTCTTTTTTGAGATATCAATTACCCATTATTTAAGATTCCTATTTTTAATAAACAATAAAAATTTTACAACAATGTTATTAAATGCTAATTTCATGTATTTCATACTTTTGTTTAATTTACTATATTTATGTTATTTAAGCTTAAACATAGTGGTAGGTTTCTCTTATTCTTCCTACTTTGGCAACCCATATTTGTTATTGAACAGTATTATTGCCATTATCAAGTGGGTACTTATAACAAAGTGTCTTGTGATGATTTTAGTATTGTTACAAGGTGATGCACTTCTTGTTAGAATTGCCTAGGTAGTTTTTGTATCATTTGCGGATTCACATACCATATTAAAATTTGTTATTTGTTCACAGTAAACAAGCTTTATTACACAAGATGTGAATAAAATATAAAAGCTGTTATATGAAAGATTGAGTTTCAACCAAAAATTCTGGTCTTAGGTTATATAATCCTATAGATCTATTAAAAACTTCTGTTGTCTGTGGTTCTGAAACAATATCTAAATATAACAGAGGGATTATTTCAAACACCCTAGTATACAGTACATTACTAATTCTGTTTAAACTATATACATTAGACATTCAGCATAATTTTATGTACTATGTTCAATCAACCATGTCAAAAAATAACATTATTATTTTATAAACTATTTATTATTTTACTATGCTCCATAAATCAGTTAAAAGTTTGTAAAAAATATAACCATTATTTATTAGCTAATGTAACAACAAAATATATATTAAATCTTAATACTAGAAAATATGTATATAAATTATTAGCTGTATATGTGTAATTAAAAGTAGTAGGAGGTCTCTAACAAAAACCAGCCAGGAACAAGTTATTTAGAGTACAAAGCAATCCAAGTGAATGTTTAACAAAACAAGCTATGATATAGAAGCTATACCATGTAATTTATATATTTAAGAGTAATCTTTCATGTTATCCCTGCAGCTCCACCTGATGTGTCGCAGAATGGCAATGCAGGGACAAGCACACTGCTCCGGGCCGGCTCTTCTAAACTAGAGTCCATTCGTAACTGGGGAGTTTCTACTTATAAATGTACTAAGCAAATACTTTATGAAAAGCTGGGCAAGAGTTCACGCACTGTAGATACAGGTATGTAGCATTATATTGTTATTTTTATTACAGAGAATTTATATAAATGCCTTGTTAAATTTATTGAGAAACTAAAGATTACTAAATATTTTTGTTCAACTAACTAGTATAAAGTAAAAGCTAAACTACATTTCTGGTTATGATTTTTAAACCATAAAATTAAATTATAATTCTTTTTTATGATTAATAAGTATTTCAATTAACAATTTGTAATAGAGGGACTATTCTCTTAAGTTCTTTTTACATATTTATTAAAGAAAAAAAACCATGTATACTTTTTTATTTTGATATAAAATCAGCTGTCTGTGAGTTCACATGGGTATCTTGTTATTTGGTGTAATAAATTGTTAAATTTTAGTAAAATTATTATATTGTGTGGATATTAGCTGTCTCCAAATATCTACACATACCAAGTTCTATAGTGATTGGTCGAAGTTTTTTTTTTTTTTTAAACTTACTACCCTGTTGACCTGGCAAGACCTCCACAGTTTCACCGAACTACGTTGGGTGAAGAGTATAGAATTTAATGTACTGCAGTGTTGTTTAGTAATAATTTTTTTCGAACCGACTATGCTATTGGCCTGACAGGCCTCTACAGCTTCACCGAACTACTAAGGGAAGCGCTTAAGAGACTCGCCCGATTTTATATTGGCAACTAGCTCAAGAGCACACAATGCGCCTCGGCTTAGAGAGTTACCTCTTATCCAGAAGAATCTAACTAAGCTAAACTAAGATAACTATTCATACATATAGGAATTCTTAAGATATACATGTGTACCAAGCATGTATGCCTCACGAATTTCAACATGTAGTTCGGACCTGACAACTATGTTAAATTGACCTCAGTTCAAATAACAGGATAAAATATAACTCTTCCACTATATGTGCCTTCCCTTCTTGTGTTTATGTGTATGTGTGTGGGGGTGATCTGTGTTATATTGTAAGACTGGTGATTTAAATATCAGTGTCACTGTTTCCGCGCAAGCAACGTGCTCGAGGGCTCTACTCTGGGGGTTCGGACTTAGGCTGGAGTCGCTACGGACGGGGGATAGGCGAATTTGTGGGGGCAAAATTCACAGCTAAGCCGCGGCGGCGTGATCTGTTATTCCGAGGGTGTGGGCGTGCACACTTTCTGTTTAGAGGGACGAACGAGTACTGATCGTTTGCTGCCGTTATTTGGTCGGGAGGATCGGTGAAAATATGTCGCGAACGTCTTTAGTCACGCGGCACGTTCGATACGATATCGTAAGTCGCGGAGGATACCATTAACGGACTGGGATGATTCGTGACTTTCTCAAAGTAACTAGTGGTGAGAGTCCTAACGTACACCTAGATAGACGGAATCTCCAGGTTCCAGTGTAGGTGGACTCTCCGGAGGTACTATGGGGTACCGACCGCCCTAAGTAGAAATCGGTTTTGCAGCACTTGCAATCTCTTAAAAATGCGCACGAAAACGAGACAACTATATATCAGAACTAGCGGGTGTAAGAGGCCCAAGACCATGGCGGCTTTGTTTCGCACTCTTTAGACATGAGACTTGAAAGCGAGTCACCTATGGAGGGTGACTCCAAGGTACTTGACCTCGGAGGCCCAGAGAATATCAGTCTTGTTTAGCCTGAGGGACTTGAGTCTACAAGTACGCTAGATAGGGTCCAAAGAGATCACGCAACTTTTATTAACTTCTATTCGCCATCGACAGTATCACATGACGAGAGTGCGAACGGCCCGGTCGATCCGATTTCTAAGTGCGCTCGGCCGCCAACCGGACGCGTAGATTGCTGTATCGTCAGCATAACATCCGCGGACCGAGGTAGGTCACTGATGAACAGGTTAAAGAGTGAGGTCACGAGTATGGACGCTTGGGGCACGCCTGAGCATATCGGGTGAGAAGCATTTAGTGATGATGAGTTGAATGAGAATTTTCTATCATAAATATCTAAAGAAAAATATTTACGTTCGTAAAATTTTTTGGTGATTGATCAACAGTTTTGGAATTTCTTGGTCTCAAACATATAGTAACTTTGATTCCATTGTGTATATGAATAAGATTAGTGCGGTGTAATATCAAGGGAGGGATAAAGTTAATCTATTGTGTTTGTAGAGTTGGAGGCTCAGATCGAGTGTGTGCGTGAGACGCAACGCAAGTACAACGGGATCCTGCGGCTCAGCGCTGCGCTTACAGCACAGCTCAGCGCAGCGCACAGCACGCAGCGCGCCCTTGGGGAAGCCTTTGCCGAGCTCGCGCAGCGCTCGCCCGAGCTGCAGAATCAGTTCCTCTATAACGCCGACACCCAGCGATCTCTCGTGCGTAACGGCGAGGCGCTCCTCGCGGCACTGCACTTCTTCAACAACTCCCTCAACACGCTCACCAACAAGACCATCGAGGACACGTTGCTCACTATCCGCCAGTACGAGGCGGCCAGGTAACAAAACTTAACACATTGTTCTAGCCGAGTCTAGCGGTACTCCACAGTGACGCTGTCTGTCTGTTCGGCAGGGTCGAGTACGACGCGTACCGAAGCGAGCTCGAGGGCAGCGGAGGAAACCCGCCCGAGCTGCTGCTCGCCAACATCGAGCGCCATCGCCGCCACTACGAGCAGCTGCGGGACGACTCAGCTGTCAAACTGGCGCTGCTTCATGAGAATCGAGTAAGGCTGCCTTCCTGCTCGCACTCCCTAAATTTTAGTTTTTTATTATGTTTAACAAAACCCATCGCGTTGGTGTTGTAGGTTAAAGTGATGAACAAGCAGCTGTTGCTGTTCCACAACGCGGTATCAGCGTACTTCAGCGGAAACAACGTGGCGCTCGAGGCCGCCGTCCGACACTTCAACATCCGCACCGGCTCGCCCCCCTCCGCCACCGCGCACGCCCCGCTCCCCTCGCCCTGTGCGCTCTCCCCGCCCCTTGCGCCCGCCGCACTCAGCCCCACCGCTCCTGCGCCCGCTTCGCCCCCCGCGTAGGCTGAACACCCGCAGACACATCATCCTACCCTATCCTGGTAAATTTATGAACAATATTCTCTAAAACAAGAGCTATCAAATGAGACAAGCTATATACATGTTATTTAACTTATTGAATTCCATCAATTAAAATCATAGTGGTGAAATTAGATTAATATCAAAATCTGACATTCCTTATGAAAATTTATTTCAGTAATTATTATTATTATTATGAATTATGTTGTTACTTCTAACAATAACATAACTGAAATTAAAATATTTTCAGCTCAAATGCTGACAACAAAACAATAACTACGATAGATATTTTTCTTTCTCATTAGCTTTAGAATTCACTATAAAACAAATGTATTTGTAATAACAACCACAGTATGCTTCCAAGTTTAAAACACTTTGCAAATAAATATATTACTGAGAAATATGCCATTATATTAAAACAGACAACATTTTAGTAGCAAACAGTAGCTCATACTCAAACTCAGGAATATCTAGGCAGACTGTCATGTTAGTTTTATAATTAATTTTACTATAGACTGAAACATAAAATATTTAAGAATGCTTATGTTTAATTAAATTATTTTGTATAGCAAAATGTCTTGAGTATGACATATGAAGTATTATTACATTGGTATAATCCGTATTTGCTATAAGATTTTATCCTAATATATTGCTTCACACTTTTGCTTAATCTTAATAGACTTACCCCAGTCTATTTTATATATGAAAACGTCATCTATTTAGTGTAATGTAAGCACAATACATAGGTAATTAAAAGTAACAAGTAATAATTAGCTCAATGTTTGCCCTTCCATTGAATTGATAGAGAAATAGCTAAAGTAATAGAAATAGCTTCAATGTTCAATAGTAGCTGTATTTTATATTTAATAATTCACTGCATACAATAAGTAATTCATTTCACACAACTTTTTTCTCTATAGAATATAATGGCCATTATTAAAAATAAACAGGTGGAAAATTAGACATATTTTTAATTTATAATATTAAATACTATTTATTTATGTTTATAAAAATAAACACACACTATTGTAACGTTAATGCTATATAATAAGTCTTTGTGTACTGTGATTAATGTATATGTACATAATTATATTCAAAATTGGACATAAATTTGACCAAGTTGAATATTGACAACAAAGTTATGGACAATATGACTACATAATGCACTTAAATATGTATAATATTATCCATAGAGGGAATCTAACAACTAGCTAGTCAAACTTTAATGTATTCGTATAGTTTATTAATTTGTAATTAATTTTAGAAAAAATTATATGCCCATATATTTATTTTACTTGCTTTACATTATTAGTCATAAGCTAACATGATAATCATATTTTTATTGAGTGTAAAATACATTCTCGTAATTATAAATTGTTTTATTTTAACTGTGTTATGATTAGCACTTTA
This sequence comes from Antheraea assamensis, assembly GCA_035772565.1. Lineage (NCBI taxonomy): Eukaryota > Metazoa > Arthropoda > Insecta > Lepidoptera > Saturniidae > Antheraea > Antheraea assamensis. The sequence continues at coordinate 4,944,411 of JAQQSE010000045.1, forward strand.
TTTTATCTAGACATTTTTGGCACATTTGTAATCCTATCGAATATTATAAATGCGAAAGTGAATTTCTTTATTATGAATGTGCCTACTCGTTACTGAAAGGCGAATCTGTGCTGCCCCTCGTGTCGTAGGTGTCCATGGCTGGCTGTGATTATTTACCATCAGGTAACTCGTCCGTTCGTTTGCCTCCAATCGCATTAAAAAAAAACTTGCACTTGTTAACTACTCAACAAAGCATCACGAAATTTCGCATTCAGGAGTATAGAAAAGGACATGGGGTACCTTTCATCCAGGAAAAATGTACTGTTCCAGAGGGATAGGTCAAATCTACATTAATACAAGCAAAGTCATGAGTAATTTAGTATGAAAATTTATGTTTAGGATGTGATATCTGTACAGTCATACTGTTCTATTTGATTACAAGTCACCATTATCTTAAAAAAATCAAATAGGCGTAATTTTGATAAAACTAAAACGTATTGAATATAAAATTGTATATATTACCAAAATTACATATGTACTAAATTGTGGAGTGTTTAATCTACAACCTCATATAAACAGGTGAAAAACTTTATTGATTTCAATTTACACTTGCTGCATAAAGATAATAATTATAAGTTGTCATTGCAAGTCACATGTAAGAGTAAGGATCAAACAATTTAATGGTAATTCAATAGGAAAAACACCAGATCATAAAATAAAATTACATAAACGATTAAAATTTCAAATTGTAATCACAGATATTCATGTACATCAGAGAACTTGGTTCTGCTGGATATAATTTCTTGACTCTTATAACACCTTTAACAGTAGTGATCTCATGAATCTCTTAAGATAGGCAGCTCGTCGCTGTTTATGCTTTCACAGTTTCTTTGTCACCATCCTCTTTGTGTAGTTCTTCTGCTTCCGCTTTGAACTTCTCCTATGAAAAGGATCTTTTTACTCTCAACTTCAAAAAGTTTGTTAAAAATTAATTTTATATATTTTGTTAATTACAATGTAGGAAATTATGATTTTGATTTGAATTAAGTATTATTACGAATCGTTTGTATGGGAGTATGGAAAAGTGTTTTTTTAGACTTTTTCAGGATTTTTTTTTTATTTTTTCTCTCTGTAAGATCCATCCTCGTACTTCAAGGAATATTGTAAAAAAAGAATTAGCGAAATTGGTTCAGCTGTTCTCGAGATTTGCGCTTAGCAACACATTTAGCGATTCATTTTAATATTATAGATAAACAATAATATCAGATCAGCAAACTTTTAAATATTTTTATTTTTAGTTTTAATATTAGTTTCCAGGATAATCTCAGTTGAGTAACATTTAAAGGTGTAGTTACCAGATCATAAATAACTTTCACAACAAGAGAACAGCTGGGGCATGTTGCTACTTCTTCTCCAGCCATAAGATCCTCCTGAAATCATAATAAAATATAGATTATTGATAATTTGTCCATGCATAAAAATGAATAAAGGGACTTGCCAAGTTGTTGGCAAGGTATAATCATAGAACTCTCCTGGGCTGTTTTCCATTAACGTCGTCGAGTGGGGAGTTGATATTTTTTTTATAGACAGATTTAATTATAGAAGAACACACACAAAGTTTCACCATGCGGAGACACATAGTTTTTGAGAAAGAAATTATTGAAAAACAATTATTTTTGCAACATTTACGTAATTTTTACCACAGATTATAGCGAAAAATTGCCATTGAACGTTTCATTTTACTTTACGATTATGTTGTCATAAGTTAGGTACATTTTATTTTTTATAAATTTTCATAAATATTTATTTTCTATACTTATTTCAATAGTTCTAATACACACATATTTTACAGTTTATGTATATTAAATTACAGCATTATTTTCATTATGAACAATTAAAATGTGTAGAGTTTATGACTTGTAAAGGCGTTCAACCGGCTTGTGAAACGAAATGTAAAACTGGCACCATTTTTGTTGTTATTGAAATAACAAATAAAATAGGTTAGGTTGCACTTGTGTCAAAAAACTTGTTTAATTGACCCCTACTCTACCTGGGATGAGTTTGTTATAACCCTAGAGTGTTTCTAAAGAGCCGGAGGCGCATAGGGAGAGCAGCCTCCGCCTGCTGTAACAAATCGTAGACATTGGACGAACTGGAGCGGCTGGTTGCCGAAGGCGACCAAAAAGTTGGGGCTGCTGAGACAGGGATGGATGCCTGGGATATGTTACCTAATGGCGGAGACGTTGCAGAGTCAAAATAGATACCGAAATTCAGACATTTTCCTAGGAATTTAAACTTTAAAAACTCAAAAAGATGGGGGCTCCGCAACTTTTCCTTTTAAGGTGTGTTAATACTGATCCTCCCCTTCCCCCCCATGCCCCTACCCACTGTCAATTCGACGGACGTCAATGGAAAGTCGTAGCCCCTCCTGAGCCAATACATAAAATCTGCCTTAGTGGAGAAGAGGCAACTTAATACAATGGAAATTGGCAGATTAGGTGAGATAGCAAGATGGTGACAGTAAAAGGATTAAGAAATCGTCAGCTTTGTTTTATTTTGCAATATTACATTCGAAAATAAATTAATTATTTCAACAACAGTCAATTATTTACGGTTATTTTAACGATAACATATGGAACTTGAACCCTTTTAATCGCATTATCAATAATAAAATTAAAAGAGGATGGCTAAGTTTGTGGTTTCATTCTTTTATGGCCAAAAGTCTAGCAAACGAATAAGGCAAGAGGAATTATAATGAAACACGTGATAAAATTGTAATTCAATTATAAATAATCATATTTGCTGCTAACCTTACTTATCTGAAATCTATCTCCGCAGGGACAAGGGTAGTAATACATTTCTTCGTCCTCTTCATATTCAAAGTCTTCAATCTCTATTTCGTCGTGAAATATCGTCATTATTAATTTTTTTCAATGTTTTCCTTGTTTACAACTAGTGTTTTGATACTGACCCAACATGCTGCAAGCCTGTTTTTCTCTAGTGACATTTGACAAATTGCATCAGTGTCACCTAAACACTATTATTAGATTACACGACTGAAACATTGCATATGCACGAAAGTGGTGTAAACAATAGGTGTTGTCTACAACTTTGTTCACGTTAAAATTGTACCATATAAGTTACGTTGTTATATGAATTAACGAAAACCCAACTTTTTCAAATTTCAAGTCACTTTTATTAGATTTCATGACGTACATTTTGTCATTATAAAAAAATAAATTGACATACGATTGCGCTCTTAAAAATGTTTATTTTCGTATATTTTACCATGTTTTATAAAAAGTAAGTATAATAACGCGTTTTTTTTCGTACTGACTATTTGCTGTTGTCCCGATGCAGATGATCCGTTAGAGCTTCACTGAACTTTTGTTGAATGAGTGCTTATCATATTCAGTCAAACAATTTTGCACACAAAACTGCATATTTTTTTATTAATCTGCATATACAGAGCACATAGCAAAAAATATAAAAGACAGTATTTACAACAATGCAATGAAAAGCTAGATGTAGTTAGATAACTTAGGTATACTTTTATTTTTACACATCGGTTACATTTGCATAAATAACATGTAAACGATTAAATAGTGACTCTCGCATCTGGTAATGCGAGTTTTTTATTGTAATAGTCATAATTTATTCAATTTTAATTTTTATATCTTTCATTGATTGCTGCTTACAATACCCCATGTATTATAACTTTTAATAAAAGCTTGCAACACTCGCAAGTTACGTCAAAACGTTTTGCATCACGTCACACACGTCATTTGACACTTCATTTTTGTAGGGGAGGATGATCACGGTGGTCTCTCAAAGTTACATGTAAAAAAAGTGGTATAGTGAGTGATTTAGTGCTCTTATCAACCCAACAATAATACTAAGGTACGCTCAATTTCAGCAAAAATGTTTAGTTGGCTCAAGAAAGAAGGTGAAAAATCCGAAAGTATAGAAAATGTCGTGGAAGGACTCAAACGGATATACAGAACCAAATTGTTGCCGCTTGAGCTGCATCATCAGTTCCATGATTTTCACTCTCCGCAGCTGGAGGACCCAGATTTTGATGCCAAGCCTATGATATTGCTCGTCGGACAGTACTCTACTGGTAAAACTACGTTTATAAAATACTTGCTCGAGCGAGATTTCCCCGGTATTCGTATCGGTCCGGAACCGACCACTGACAGATTTATCGCTGTTATGTTCGATGAGAAAGAGGGCGTAATTCCCGGTAATGCACTCGTCGTCGATCCGAAAAAACAGTTCCGGCCGCTCAGTAAATTCGGAAACGCCTTCTTGAACAGATTCCAGTGTTCCACAGTCGCTTCACCCGTGCTCCGAGGCATATCTATCGTAGACACGCCTGGCATATTGTCGGGAGAGAAGCAGCGTGTTGACAGAGGATATGACTTTACAGGTGTGCTTGAGTGGTTTGCAGAGCGTGTCGATCGTATTATCCTTCTCTTTGACGCTCATAAACTTGATATTTCTGATGAATTCAGGCGTAGCATAGAGGCTCTCCGAGGTCATGATGATAAAATTCGTATTGTACTCAATAAAGCCGATATGATAGACCATCAGCAGCTCATGCGTGTATACGGAGCTCTGATGTGGTCATTGGGCAAAGTTCTGCAAACTCCTGAAGTAGCAAGAGTGTACATAGGTTCCTTTTGGGATCAACCTCTAAGATATGATGTTAATCGCAGGTTATTTGAGGATGAAGAACAAGATTTATTCAGAGATATGCAATCCCTACCTAGAAATGCTGCTTTACGAAAATTGAATGACCTCATTAAGAGAGCACGACTTGCCAAAGTGCATGCTTATATTGTGAGTGAATTAAGAAAAGAGATGCCTACAATGTTTGGTAAAGATGGCAAAAAGAAGGAACTGATTAAAAATTTAGGACAAGTTTATGATCGTATTCAAAGAGAGCAACAAATATCACCTGGAGATTTTCCTGATATCAAGAAAATGCAGGAGACATTAGCTAATCACGACTTTACAAAATTCCACCCTCTGAAACCAAAGTTATTGGAGGTGGTGGATCATATGCTAGCCACCGACATAGCAAGACTCATGGACATGATTCCTCAGGAGGATGTCAACATTGTTTCTGAACCACTCATAAAGGGTAAGTGTTTGTATATATATACTCTAATAAGATTCTTCATTGAAAATGTATTATAATTCCATTTGATATACAAAGTGCACTCTAATTTGTTATTACTCTTGGAGTTGTTTAATTGCAAGTATTCCAGTATGTCTCTAAGAAGTATAAAACATGAAGCAGTATGTGATCATTTGAGACATTACCAGTACAATTAAATGAGAAAGATTTCTCATTGATCTTGAATAAATTTATTTTATGCACTTTCATATAAACTCATTTCGTTTTTCATATAATTCAGTAAGCATATATAGTAACTACAAATGTGTTCATATTTTTTATATAAATCTCTGTTATGTAATTGTGCATACATAGGAACAGCTAAATGCTTCTAATCATTAATATCAATATAAGTACAGATATGACTACAGTTTTTATCACATACTGTGACAAGGTTACAAAATGCTACACCCTACTGCTAAGGAGTTTATGTTAAACAATAACTTTATTGGCTAAACTGATTAATTTTTAGTAGGCATTTAGTAGTTAAAGTCTTTAGATATTGGTTGTAGTTCTTCTTTCTTTAACAAATGAGTTTATTCTCTTACTCAAGTATGAATACAGAGAGGCCTTAAAAGATTTTTGTTTAGGTCCTTATAAATGAATATCCATTAACTCATTAATGGTTTTGTTCTGGTAATGCAAAAGTAATTCAAGGATTAGGACTTATAAAGGCTGAAATTTTGTTTACTTAAATTAAACCCACATTGGGCTTGGACTCGCCTATAACTGCAAACAAAATACCTGTACTAATGACATCAGCACCACTTGTTATCAACAGATATTGACCTAAATAATCATTGTTATCATTGTGATAAGGCAGTGAGTTCACAAGTCGTTGCCGACAGTAACACATACCAGTCACTATTATTAAATCATCTTTGTATTATGTTCCCTTCAATGACCAAGTCTAAGATTATCACCACTCTAATTTGTAGTCAATAAATATTAATGTAATATGTTATCCCTACTTAATGAATAATAATTTACTGAAATAATAACATTGTTCTACAGTTAATTATGACTTGTCAGTTATTATGATGATTGACAATGAAAATACTTCACTTGTGCTGTCTTAATACGCAAACAAGTTAGCATTATGCTACAACCAGAAGGTGTGAGCAGGAGAGCTTTTCACATGGCTCAGACTCAAAGTCTTGATACAAGCAAGGAATATTCAATTTGTAATTGTTTCAATGTTACTGATTACAATACAAAACTGCAAATTACCGATTAGCATAATAATTTACATAAAGTTATAAAAACATTTATTATGAAATAACACAATATTTTTTATATACTGACTGTTACATATAACAGCAGTTTAGATAAAGTTGACCACCATACTGCAATCACAAAAATGTCCATTGACTGGCTGTTAGTCTTATTTTTTATGACCCCGTAATAATGAATCGTTTCGAGATCTATTCATCATTAACTTTTCTCACCACACCTCATCTTCCAGGACAATATTACTTACTACAAGTTTTTCTAGTTTCTTGTTAATTTTTTTTGGAATACAATCAAACTTTTTTATATTATCATTATTAGTTTCATCACATGTATGTTAATGCTGATATTATTAGTATCAAAGAAGAAAACTAAAAGTCGTTCTTTATACCAGATTGAATGTTTTAGCAAACTAAAATAATATGTTGACAAAAACTGATGAATAGTAGATTTATAATAATTAATCTAATTTCATGACTACCCAGCAAATTTATGTTGTTTCGTCTATAAATTTACCTAATGTTCAATCATTTTGAGGTAAACAGAATTCTTATGATAACAGAATATATAAATTAATTTAGAGAAACGACAGATATTTTAGGAGAACAGAGGAACACTTTGAGGGTATTTACAATTATAAAAACAGATCCGTCATCCTTGTAGGTATATGCAAAATATTTACGTGCTAATAATATAGTATGTATATATACCTATTCTACTGATTCAACTTTTATATAAATTTTATATGCAACTGTCTTTGCCTGCAGCTCCGTACGTGATTTATATTAATTACTATTATTATTTGTGTGTTATAATTAATATTTATAGTATTTAATAGTTAAGATGTAGCAAAATTCTCCGACTTCAAATATCTACACATACCATTGTCATGACGATCGGCCTAAAGTTACCGAGGTTGATGTGCTGCAGCGGACTCTAGTGGCGAATAGTAGGAAAATGGATACCATAAAAACTTTCTCTATGAACGACTCTCGTGTGTCAACTTTCATGGTAAATATATATATATATATATATATATATATATATATATATATATATACCGAAATTCATTTTGTATGCATAGATTGTTTTCCGCGGAAAGTTGAAAAACGCAAGCAAGAATATTCGAGAAACATTTAGGTATTTACATACACCACACTAAGCGTTAAAAGCTGACTCAGTATATATGGATACGACTGCGACGTGCCTCACAACAAATACAAACATAAAATGTATTGTTATTGATTATTCTAAGCACATTCAATGTACACGTTTCTAGTATGCTATATGCCTACGCTAACTTTTACCAGTTTCGATGTAGTTATACCTATTATATTCATCAATACTAATGGTGGCCAAATGATCAAAATTCGAACATAGTAATTTTCAAGTTTCAATACTATTGAGATTATTTAAAAATAAATATGTACAAAATATTGTAGATTAGTAAACGTAAGAATCCTGAAATATGACGAATAACTTTCATATTTACATTCGACTCGTCATTAAGTAGGAAGCAAATCAAAAATAAAGATATTCGGTTGTCAAACGGAAAAAAAAATGGTGGGCAGAAATAGCAAAATGCGAAAAATCTTATTATGTACCGGTCGTAACCAAACCTTAGAAAAAGCAATTACTGTGTACTGCCATAGAAATACGTGTAAGTAAATAAATCCAAAGAAAAAAAAAATGTTTTATTGTATACTAGCTGTGCCCGCGACTATGTTCGCGTGGAATTTCAATTCTAAACACTGTGATTAATAAAATCATAGATAAAAAGGCGTATCATAACTCGACATCGACCTTTTGTGAACGATTTTGTTCTTTGAGGCGTGACGTGGCACTGCAATATCTAGTAGTTGCTCATATTGTGAATGTATAATTCTGATTTTAGATACACCTTGTGGTACACAAAATTACAGTCAGCAATGCCAAAATCTGTTCAGCAGCTTTTGTGTAAATTGCTTCTTTCTTTTGTGTAATCTATCATCATACCAAATTTCGTCAAAATCCGTCCAGTAGTTTTTGCGTGATGCGATTACAAACGAAAGGCAAACCCACAGATAGACAAAAAATCTAAAAACAATGGAAATGTGTTCTGTCATTGATTCTCAGATCATCTAGAGTATTTTTTCTTAAATATATTTAATGTACAGATTTCGTCTCGTTAGCCTTTTATTATATGTATAGATTATTAGTAATAAGTTATGTGAATTTGCTAAATTTGAAGCTGATATACTATTTAATTATCTGAATACTTAGGTTTCTTTTAAACACTGCTTCAGGACAATATTCGTAGCTCTTTTTGCACGAATAGCTACTTGAAACCTTTTTGCACGAATAGCTACTTGAAACCACACCGCTAAAAATACTATATACAAGTAATCTCTTGCACTGGTTAATAATACTGACCGTTACAATTACTATACTCGTAGTCTGAAATCCGTTGTTCATGGTGTTAATGTCAAAAATAAATGTTATTTTTTTTTATAAATCTTCCGTTTTTAATCGTAGCTACTTATTACGAATACTTTCCTTCGATACCGTTATAAAGGCACTTCAGTTCGGCATCAGCGCGATTAAAAGTAACGATATTGATTAAGTTGTTTGCATTTCCTTATCGAACAAATTTATTGTTCGTGCAGTTAAAGTAAAAGGTGTACGTTTTGTAGACAACGGGGGCCCGTTTGTGGTGAGAGTTGTGAGGCAGTGTGTACACTTCCCGTTTGTAGAATGAGTGCACTCGTATGCGATTCAGTACGTCAATATAATTAAGGTGGTCACGCGCCGCTTATAACAGCCGCGGGGCCGCGCGCGCCGCACCGGACGACACGCGGGTCTGTCTGACAGTTTCACGACGATGGAGATCTAATGATCTCTTATGTCAACTAACGACGGAAAGTATGACTATGAAACTATATATTATTATTATAATTACTAATTGTTATCCCCGCAACTTCTAAAGTTCTAAAAACTTAGTCTCTCTTTGTGACATGGTTTATACATAAGTTTTACGTATTTCTTTTATTAGAGTTGACACATACACGAAATCGTGGGCTATATATATATATATAAAGAGATAAACGGGTTACTGGGAATCACGGCGTTCCGCAAGGTATGTGATGCTCTATCCTTATTAGTGTGACATATGGTGAACAGCACGAGGTCACCTACAGGAAGTATGTGTCTCGGTTGTCCACTGTCACCTGGACAAACAGTAAGATCGTACAGATTGTATAGCTACTAAATGTACTAAGTTGTTAGGTTGTTTGAATTCTGTATTTTACGGATTTAAACCGTATTTAGACACCCAATATATTTACAAATAGCAGCCGCCTGTGACATCGTCTGCGTTTTTATCTTGTAAATAATAACACTATACTTTATCTTCGTGTAACTCTTAACGGTTTATACAGCGCACATCGAAATAACTCTGTGGTAGAATTTTTGAAGTGAAACTTTTTATAGGAGGACTTTGAAATTCTGATCCGCAATCTTTTTGTGTGATGAAAAGTGGTGGGGGTAAACACTGTTTCGGGTCGACACCGGTCCTCGACGAATCAACGAAGTTAAACAACATCGGGCACGGTCAGTACTTGAATAGGGGTGACCGCCTGGAAACACCGCGTCACATTCGCTTTTGTTTAATTGTACTTTTTATATAGAAGTTTTCACTTGTGGGGTCATATACATACACACATACATATTTTTTTTTCGAACTTAAACTCTGTTATATTTTCACCAATTTAAACAATATCTGTACAAATTATAGAGTATATGTTATTTTGATATATAGGTTATATTATTGTGAAGTTTCATTAAAATCCGTTCAATACTTGTTGCTTGAGATTTAACATATATCCATCCATTCTCACTATCTTTTTCGTTTGTAATATTCATAGGATTAGAACGTTTGATATATGAATTAAAAACATCCAGTGAAACATTTTAATTCATGGAACAAATGTTTCTCAAATGTTTCTAGTATTCGTTTATAGAACTCACGTCTAACGAGGGTATTTGTGATAATAACATTTATGTACAAGTATTTAGTTTGGCTTTAAACGTGCAGAAGTAAAGAAAAAAAAAGAAGATTCTTTGCCTAAATTTTGCCAGAAATGGTTAAATAGCAACAATAAATATAATACAATATTATTCTAGTTTATTGATTCTGGCGAAAAACGAAATATGATATCTCGTAGTCATTACCCACAAATTACGTCACGAAGCTCTAATGTTCATGACAGCTAATTTAGGAGAAAATATATACCGTACTGCCAATTATTAGGTAAAGTTTTAAGGAACGTCATTTATGGATTACTGTTTTCGAGTTTGTGTTACAACCCTCGACCTATTGGGTTAAATATACTGTAATGCTCTGTATAATTCCAGATAGAAAGTCGAATACTTTGGTGGAGTTGGTAGTAACGCATTCAAATCTAAATTTCTAATTTTGTTCAACACCGCTCGTTGTTTGTACTGCTTGATACTCGGTCGAATGCTTCGATTGTTTCCAGTACCAGCTGGTTGAGATGTGACCTCTTTCCCGGTGGCAGCGCGGCCGCAGCGCTGCCATTGTTTTTCAATTTTTGTTAACAAATGTTAAATCACGGTATCTTACGCAGTTCATCGTTATAACAAATCATAACTTTTGTATTTTTGCCCTCATTTTATTTAAACATGAGAAATTGTTGTTTAATAAATAAATAATTGTTAGATGAAATAAAATTACACTTATCACATTATTATTTTTCCATTATTGAAATTTGATTTGATTGATAATTTTATGTAAGCAATGTACTAATAATATATTTTTAATAAAACTAAAAAAGAAATGTGTGCAGTCATGTCCGTCAGGAACAAAATTCCTTACGCTTTTTGTTCAAATCTGAATGTATTTCGATATGGAGATTTAGATGTTTATATTTGTATATTTTCGTCACGTAAGGAATCAGCGTTATGCCGCTTCTGTGTTATGCTTCTGTATTTTTTTTAATTGTATACTCGATTAAGCTTTCATTTCTTGATCTTCATTGCAAAATTGCAATTACGAAACTATGTAACTCACGTTTGATTTAAAACTAAAACAAATTAGTTTGAATGTAATAAGATTGAGGCTATATATTCGTTAGTTATTGTTATTATAGTTACGTTAAAAGATTACTTATATTATTCACTCGCGTTAATGTAAATTTGATCTATTATTAAGATGAAATAAGCTCTGTCCTCTTTTGTACCCGTGCCACGTGTTCAACATTTCATACTAATCGATCGAGTAATTAAAGTGTGAAAACGTAACAAACGAACACATTTTAGCATTTCTAATATTTGACGTACATATCTTGATATCACGTATATACTGAAGTGATTAAGTCTGATTATGTCACGTGGAATTACTTAATTTTAGAGTCACGTAGTCTATGAAGATTTGCTAGATTTTTCCATTTGTACATTTTTGCTACTTCGTTGCAAAGCACTGGACACGTTCCGCAATACGCATGACGTAATTTATGGACGACCCTATAACTACTACAGAGTTACGTAGTTTCCTGATATGTCTATATGTGTTTAAGTTTCCTTAGTATCGAGTAAGTAATCAGTTGGTTGTTCGGGCGCCGCCCGTATTTTAGTCATTACGTGTTTATCATTTTTTGAATTGCGTCATGTGTTATATATATTTCACGTTCTCATGTGTTTATTAAAAGTCACTCGAAAATATAACCATAGTTTGCATGACCTCTCCAAATATGAATGTAATACACTGTTATTCTGCAAGTCTACGAATAGCATAACGTTGCTATTGTAGTCACATATAAGCTAAAATAAACCATATTTTGAAATTTGTCGCGAATAAAGAAGATACTAGTAGGTATTATACTATAATACATTATATATGTTGTCCTTATATTTTGCAATATTTCGTCAGAAGGTGGTGCAAAATTGTAGTTTAATGTCATTAGTTTCATATTGCAATAATATAACGTGGAGAAATCGGCAGGCGGTACCTAGTAACAGTTAATATGAACAGAAAAATTATCCCATTTCTCGTAAATGAATATGCGGTGTGCGAAACGGAAGTGGTTGCCGTTTAAATGAATAACTGTGATCATTTTCTTGTTGCGTGTAGAGTGCTCGGGTACTTCATTCGTAGTTCAATGGGCAGTACAGTGCAAGACTTGGGGAGAGGAATGAAGAGATATTAGTTCATTATTGCTAAGGAGTTTTTGGCCGTAAAGTTATGGGCAATGTCTGCTTTTATTTTATTTTCATATAATTATGTGTCCCCACTTATTTTCGTCGTTTTAATCTATATGATCTTGGTCGTGTTCAGAAGGCATTAGTAATGTCAAGTGATACAACGATGTCTAATGTTACTTTTCGCGTTGCTATCAATAATTCGTATGTACTGTTTTAATAGAATCACCGCTGTTTTATCAGAGCATCATCTGTTCATCATTGTTTGTCATACATCATTCGATATATGAAATCAGTTCCCTGCTTAGTAATACTAGTATAATTTAAATAGACCAGTAATTATAAAATTACAATCAAAAGTTCAAAACCGATACAGATAAAATACGTACTTACCACTTACTGTAATAATAATAATGATAAGTCGAATTCGATTTCATGTACCGTATTTGTTTTCAAAGTTTTCACTTTTAACCTTGTGCTAAGTAGGTCGAAAGGTTACAATAGTCAAAGTCTAGACTTCATTTCCTAGTAATTTCCTAACGAAGTGAGCAGAAGTAAGGTCATTACCATTGTACTGTGTAATTTACATTATTCACGCTTCGTAGTTGTCAAATGTTAAACATGTTCATGTAATGCGGTAATAACAAAGCGGAATGTATTCAATAGAATAATGTGGGTTCAACGGAAAATAGCGTGAAGTGTTCACCGATGTTTTTCTGCAACCAAGTTCATAGTAGATCCCAAATTAGTGGTAATTCATAAATGTATCGGTATACCTGAGGAGATCTTTGTAACGGCTCCTATGCTTTGATCACATCCGCCGACCCGGTACACAGCAAAGCTAGAACTTTTGTTTCAGATTACGTATGGAGGTGATGGAGCTTCGTAATAGTTCTAGTACTTAAAAACCATGTCTTCTATTGATGTATAATTTTACCAAAAGCTAGTTTATAGAACTGTACATAAAGCTTTGTTAGAATTTACTATACATACGTTATAAATCGATGATGGCTTAGTGATAGCGTATTCAGACAAGGGATCGATCGACCTATAAGGTATGTCGCTATAAGGTAGAGCTTTTGGTTACGGAATAGTGATAAAATCATAGTACTGTAGGCTTTTTGTAAAGCTCGTCACTACCTTTAATTTGAAAATCTATCGCCAAACATAGACATGTGTCGGCAATTTCACTTGAAAACCAGACCTCTTCTATCATGTTATCATCATAGGCCACAACATCATTAAAGTCTGGTGAGGTTGTGGTCAAGCTCCGAGACCTGAGAATATATAACAAAAATATGGTACAATTAAACAATTTGAATAAGTATTTAATATACTAGACGGCGCAATGTACTCACAATTATCGTTTGTACCCGCATATTTTTGGTGATAAAACGTGTGCTGTGACGCGCAGCTATCGTATGATTCACAGATAGGTGGTAGTTCCGCGAGCTCTTACTTCACCGTATTGTACTTCGCTTCGCTTACATTACAGTAGCTAGCGTCGAAAACCCTCCACTTGCGGACAATTAATGTACATTAACGTTCCTACGTTATATAATGTAGGAATAACAAGAGCTCTTACAGTCAGACGGCATACTAGAGTTTGAGAAATAGTTAATGTCACGTGTGTTACGTTAACGCTCGTAACGGCTTCTGCTTGGAGGTGATTTAATAACTGAAAATACGTCTAACCTTACCCATAGAATCGAATATCATGCAAGAACCTTTGTAATTCTCAGAGGTAGCTACTCAAAGTAACCGGCTGTGTTAATCAATAAAGTATTCAATTTGTTAATATGCGGAAAATGAAGTGGAAATCCTTTCGGAGGGCCTTAAGGTATTGGAAATAATATTGCATTAGACATATTTTTCATAGCAGATGTCGCACAGTAGATGTTGATTCAGACACCTCTCTGAAGTAATAATAATATTACATGTATTGATTCTATCGACGTTTCCAAATAAAATGGGTAAATAGTTGGTATTTGAGATGTTATACTGTCTACAGGTGAAACCCGTTAACGATCGCAAGACTGTTGGCGCTATTGACGTCCATGTTTATCGATTTGTGATGTGTTTAATAGCTGCCATTTTTATGAGTAACACACGGACCAGCTGCGATGCAGTTTGTAGCAAATACTTATTCTATTGATGCTATTTTCAGTCGATTGTGTTATGTAATCACCGTCTCGAATGTTTTTGAAAAATCTATTATGAAAATTTGTTTGAACCGATTTCAGTCTATTAAATTTTAGACATTGCCCAAAGTCAAGTGCACGCTAGGTTATTGACATTGAATGCATTTTGCTACATGTCGATCGATGAAGCTTCTTTTTTCTTGAACTGGGTTTGATTGATTATAAATTTACGTCGTTCTCGCTAGCGCTTTGTTTAAGGTCACGTTTACTGTCGCTAAAATGCTGCTCGGAAACCTAATGAACGTAAAAATCGTTTACAACTTTCACTGCCTTTAATTTTACCAGCTACATACAGTTCTCAGTGAAAGTTGAAGAACGTCCAATTTTGCTAGTTAACTAAAACAAGCCTTACTAGTCTCGTTCTATATCCTTATGTACTTGATTTTAATAGAATGATACGACGAGCCGAGCCTTGATATAAAAGTATTTGACAACGATTTTTTATCAGTGTAGTGACTGTTATCGCTGTTGTTATCTATCTGTTTGGTAACTAGTCCCACTCGGGACATTGAAATTCCATTACCGAACTCCGACTGATTTTATGGCTTCAAGAATTCAGCAGCGATTCATGATTGCAGCAAATTGCCTTGTATATAAAATTATTTCCTGTTGTTTTAATACCCCTACTAGTTACAGATATTTCACAAAATTGACTAAAGATTAGCCACCGCGTCCGTCGACTTAGGTTCCAATCCTCCAATAAGCTTGAGTTTTCAATAAAGGATGATGGTAGTAGGATATTCTTCAATGCCTCTCTGACAAGCTCACCAAGTACATATAGGTATATTGTCAAAACTGCACTCGAGAGTTAGATCCTCCCTAAGCTTTCTTATCAATTATATATATTCTACCATAACACCATCTATTAATACTCGTTATAAGGGTCTTATGAATGTTTCAATAGTCTGGTATGACTAATTGGTGATTTCACTTGCCGTAGCCGTTCACTAATTCTGCAGTTTATTTATCAGTATAATGAATACTACATATCGTGCGATACCCACTTAATTAATCCATAATAAACACGTATGTGAACCTATATAATTATTGCACTTCTTATACTTTCCTTTTCTCCACATTCCTTGTAAATATAAAACACTGATATTTTAACTTCAGATTAATTTTATGAAATTAATTAGAACGATTCTTATAATACGAGGGTGTCAGCGTAGCAGCAGATGTATAAATTCGATGTGCCATTACTTGATCTTTCATTGTTTACTGTATCGCGTGAGAGACAATTACTCATACACGATGATATTATTATAATGTAGTGGGTTATGAATGCAACTGTAGTGAGCAAATTATTCATATAGTGCGAATTGGTTGTTTACTTAGTTACTAATAATGTACTTTGAAATTTAAAATATTCTAGTAGTCACTCAGTGGTCGAAATATCACCGTTATTTATTATTACTTAAGTTTGAATCTTATAAAGGTTATTTTACCAATAAGTATATTTGTCATTATAATTACTATACATATAAATTTCATAGTGATAATCGCTACACTGTTCGACTGGTTAACCAGAGACTAACTTGTTTGATATTCACAAACTTAAATGCAGATTTTTTTTTCCGTAGACATTTTTTTAACAATAATCTAAGTAAATTTCCTACTGAAGTAGATTTCACTGCAGAGGAATTAAACAATTGGCAATTACTCATTCTGCGTTCACTCCAAATTCACACCGTCTTTACTTACGCCACTATTTTTTACAGTGTATGAATGTTTTATATCATTTCATGTCTTTGTAACACATATTATATATAGTTTTTTCTTTTTCTACATTCTTCAATCATATGAATTTTAGCTGTGCCAAATCACCGATCTTTGTGCACGCAATGCTTTAAAAAGAGGTACAAAGTTTTTTTCACATATTGTTAAATACAATATATAGATAGCAGCAATAAAAATGTAATATCTTACTAATTATTTTTATTGTTATAGAAATCTAACATATTTTAGTTCAAGGCGAAATAATAAATTCCGAACGATTTTTTATTTTATAGATACGGTTTTCTGTGTAGTTTTGGCACTTGCAGCAGTTTAGCAATTCTCAAATTCTACTTCTTGTTTGTTTTCACATTCTAACCGTTTAAATTAACATTTTTAACACGACGTAATGACTAAGAATGTATTTCACCTAAAGTTAAGTAGTCATTGCAAACTATTGCTATGTATAACTAGCCTCAGATAGAGCCGGATTCCTGTGATTAGACTATAATGGTTACCGTTCTTCTGAGGACTGAGTTGAAACGGCTCTTTTGTCAGTGGCTGTTAACAATTTAGAGCAGAAACTATTATTTCGCATACCGCTGCTTTACGATATGAATAGGTTTTTGGTGGAGGCGATTTCATTGCCTAAATTTTGTCATGTTAATTTATTGTGAAAATTTGTTGAAAGTTGTGAAAAACCTCCAAAAAGTTAATATTTATTAGGTTTTAGTCGCCGAGCTCTGGTTTGTGTGTGTTTTTTGTACAACATTTTGTAATTAAAATCGAATTTTAAACCTAGTACGATTTTACCGAAGTTTGCGATTTTCAGGTGTTGTCCACTACCTCAATAAACAGTATATCGTGCCTCGGACACTTAGCGAGTTAGCGAACTGTTAACAGCACTCTTTCTCGATTCGGTTCTGTGTAATATGCGTCATCAGGTGCGAGTTACTCATCGCTAATGAATCGAGTTGCAAACTGGGTCTAAAATTTTTCCTTTGATATTCCGTTACTGAGTCAGCGTTTGTAGTTTGTGCACGTATCGATTGTGGAAAATGTGTCACTTTATTGATTTCACTTATAGATATTTTGCATAATCTCAGAACTGCATATGTCATTATCAATCTATATAGGTATAAATAGAAATCAGCTATTGAATCTATGTAAGCGGATCACATAAGAACAGCTGCACTATTTCGCTATTTTTTTTTTTGTGTTTGTAATTGTTAGGACAAATTTCGTATCATGTAGTAGGTAAGGTTTAGGGTAGGTTATGTTTGAAAAATTATAGGGAAAATTGATAAATGTTGGAAATCTCCTCATAAAAAGGGAGCGATGCAGAAGATAGTAAGTAGGTAGATCTTCACAGACTGACATTGAGTTGCTCAGTTGTCATCTTATTTATTTACATGGTCGTACTGTAAACGGAAGATCTGGTCTGATTGTCTGAGTATACCTGAATGAAGCCGGGGCGGGCAGCTAGTTTATCGTATAAATTAGAAATAGTTCAATTATAATAAAACATTAATGTGATAAACAATCATATTTAAAACTTTGGTTAAATGTAGAACGCATGCATTAACATATTCTTCAATATGCACGATTCATGAATATTTTTAATTAGTAAGTCAATAGTCATTTTTGATCGGACATGGCGTCACCACAAGTAATCATAACATAGTTCCGTATAACTGTCATGTGTAACAACGTCTATATTACAATAAATAGTTCATTTGTTTGCTTAAAGTTTTTAATTTATGGATCTTTTTTCAACTAGTATTTTTTTACCATCTTTGTTTATTTTCGTCTCGTTTCTTTTTTTTTTACATTAGTGGAGGTAGATTTTTTTTACTTTACCATGGCTTAAAAGCAAAAATAGTTTCTAGTTCCTTACACCGTGTGAAGTGGGGACGTGTTCGCGACTCTGTAATGTTAATGCGGAAATGTAATTCAGGCCGTACTGTGTACTGTGTCGCTAACTTCACAGTTCCGTTCTACATCAATTCATTTGCTTCTAGTGCTTCTAACATTGCTATAATTTCTGTAATTAGCATTTTGTACTATTTTTCTTTATTGTTATACTTTCCCATCGAGTCAATTTATGAAATATATAGTTTTTTTTAAAGATCTATCTGTAAAGTCGTTTACCTGTGTACATAATTTAGAAGTGCGTGTATTCGTAATTCTTCTCCTAACCGATTCGACAATTTTTACTTATAGGATCGACTGGATCGTTTTTAGGTGTAGTTGGTTTCGATTGGCTCCGGTGATTTCAAGATATAGATGTGTTTTAAAATTCTCCTATAAAATTTTTATTTTTCTCGCCTAAAAAATAAATAAGCCTAATTTAACAACCTCCCAGAGCACCTTTCAATATTTTTCTTTATCTTCATAAATGATTAAAGTCTGTGGTAGAACAACGTCTGCTAGTAATTTTATAAAAAACGCAGACTTATGATACATCCTGCCTCCACTCCAACCTATAGCTTCACAGATGGTAAGCATTAGTGTTTCAAGTGTTTCGATTCTTGTATCCGTTATAGCACTAATGAATTGTATGTGTATACATATATATAAATAGATGTTGGTGCATTCGAAATCGATAAACTTCCAACACCGTTTGACCAATCGCCACGAAAGTTGGTATATCCGTGTGTTTTTCATAGAAAATATTTCTATTCTATAAATATTGCTATAATGTAACTATTGTATATATGGTAAGTATTTAAATAGTATACCTATAGAAACAATAGATGACTTGATTCTAACCTTCCAATATTTATTATCCATTTACGTTATTGCAGAATGTTTGATAATATTTTTAGTATTACATAATTCGTATTTGAATGTCATGTCTGTTTGTTTTCTATGGTCCGTCTTTTTTATCTAACAAGTATATGTAAATCTAATTGGTTATCAGTTTACACAATCGATATAACTTTGAAACTTGTTACAATTGTAGGAAGCATTCAATTTTTTTTATTGTATTACTTTCGCATGCTGTTACACTGATACATGATAGTCAAAAAAACTAAATTTTAGCATCACGTATTATGATAGAACAATACACACACGCTTGTATTTCGTATGAAGACAGCCGCCAATGGTTACAATTCTAGGGCGATTTCACAATGGTTATTGCGTAATAAAAATCGTATTGTTTAAACTTCTTTTTTTGTAAATTAAATAGGCCTTGTCTCGGTTTGAGTAATATTAAAGTATTGAATGTGACCATATTCGTGCACGAAGCGAGGTCTTCACTGCGGATAGATATATACAATTTGCACCTAACTGTCAACTACCGTTTACTACGTGTCTAGTTGTTATTAGTTTACTTCGACTTTATCATGTTTATCTGTTGAGATATTTACATTAATTTGCATTCAAACCGTGTGGTCCATCCACGGAATATATTATTCTGTGTATTTAGTTGATGTAACTCACGGCTACTCTTGTAATCATATTTGTTCCCAACGTAAGTTTCACTTGATTTAATGAAATGACGAAAATAGTTTAAATTTCTTCCCCTGTAAAAGTCTTGATAAATTGTCAATCGGCTATTGTTTAATAAATCACACGATTATATTTATTTATGATGAGATTTAGTCGTTAATTACATATTCTTCGAAGTGAGTATAATGTAATTTATTATCTTGGTCCTAATGAATTAGTAGTATACTTGCGAGGTTTACGATGCGATATGACCTGTCGGAAGTGCATCGTGACAATGAGACCGCGACGGACACTCTCACCGCCCTCGCCTCTTCCTCCACCTACGCTGGCAGCCGCGACCTCGTCGGAACGTCATCTAATTGTCCTTGCCTCTGATCATCGTTTAGTAATAATTAGCTGATGATTTTCTGTAATGTATTATTATAGACGTGTTCGTAAGATATTGTCTGCTGCGGGTTGAAATTGAACGAATGTTCATTAAATTGCAGTTTTGGTTGTTTTTGCGTAAAAGAGCAGTGTCGGGGTTGCTGTACTCGCTCAACCGGACGGGCCTGTGAACTAACGTGCGGTGTGTAAAGCGTCCGTCGCGCCCGACGCATTACTAGGTCAAGTTCTTTATCCAATAGATAGGATTATGTTTAGTGTTTGTTCAGTGATAAGAAAAACCTTAATCGTAGGTACTAACAAAGCGGCAGTACGATTCTGTTTATGGTACCTAAATAAAAAAATTATACTTAATGTCGATTCGACGACCAACTATATCTGTAATTCGTTGGTTATTGAGTGGTTTCTTAAACCGTCAGTGGTCATAATTCCATTTAATAGCGGCTGACACTTGATGCAAATTGCTATGTGCAACATGACTCTAGAGCCAGTTGACTAGCTCTAGATAGATTGTTTTTTACTCATTCAGCTACGAATAAATACTAAGATTTTATAAGCAATATAAATTACTTTTCTCACAATCTATTCCGATAAATCATACCCATTTGAAATGCTTACTATGAAGATGGCTTTGTGAAAGTTTTCAAATTAACCGGAGTACATGCAATTAGCAATAATTAACAGCGCGTTCGTTAACCTGAAATATGTAGTTCTAAAATGACGTGTGTTCGCTTTGGGAAGTTACAATAGATCCTAGATTTATTAAACGTGATAATAACAACGAATGGTGCGCATGCGCTATATTTTGTTGCCAGATCTAACTGAATGTATCGATTTTTTTATTTTTATGAATTTAGCTAACGAATTATCATGAGTTTTTCTGTTATCGAATTATAACGCTAGTGATAGAGGATTATTTAACTCTATGTTTGGTTTGAATATAACCTAACACTCTTTTTTAAATCGAGGGTGGTATAACTATGCAGGTCGGCACTACAATTCTCTATCACGATTCAATGGTTTTGGAAGACTAGACCCCTGCTACCATGGGTATGGTAATAAACCAGCTACAGTGTTTCATTTCTGTTATATCTCGTGTCGAAATCAACCTACGTACATTCAGTTTCCAAGCGGCTTACAAATCCGTTGCGGTCGGTTCGCTGTTCTTCATTGTTTTTGGGTTGTACACATAGTGTCATGAAAACTATTTTCTTATTTCATTAGAAATACGAATTATTTGGATTGTATATAAATTTTTATTTTTTTTGTTTTAATTATTTGAAGTTCTATCTGTTAATTACTGCTTAGCTCTTATAAAAAACCTAATGATAAGTACTATAGATAATATTCTGAAAAGTCATCTATCCATCAATAGAATTTTCATCAAAAACAGTTCAGCCGTTTTGTAGATTATCTCGTTGAAATTTGTTTCATTTATCACTATTTTATTTATATCTAGGGGTATTCTTTTTTGTATTTCGACCGAAGCAACTGCTTACTACATAACAGTTATTTTATTATTGAGTGTTTTTATATGGAACTGTCTTTAGGCAGTGTTACGAGTATATTATATGTATATACACGTACAAATGATATATATATATTTTGTAGACAGTCCGAAAAAAAAATATGTATAATATTTTACGCATTAAGTTGTGTGAAAAATTATATGTGTATAAAAGGTGTGAATACTGAGATGACTTTTGACAGGGGAGAGTGCAAAAGGAAAAAATGTTGTGCCGACCCTACTTAGGTGAGTTAAGGTTAAGTTGATGATGACGCATTAAGTTGTATAACAGACATGAAGACAAAATCAATAAAGCCTTTATTAAATTTAGGCCCTGAGAAGGCGCTCATAAACGTCAAAATAATCACTACTTCAGATAACAGCGAGAAGAACCGGCAAGAAACTCGATGAGGTTTATCTGTATAACATACATGTTTTTTAAAATACATTAATATTACAATCATTTTTAGCGGATGCATAGAGGGGGTGTTATTTCCAGACATCACCATCTTTCACATCCATACTATAATTTGACATCAAATCACACTCGACGTGTGTGTGTGTGAACTTTATAATCCGCCAAGTCGATAATGTGCTTTGGGACGTTTTTTTGTACAACCTAATACTATTACCTAAAAAACCTAAAAAGCATAGTCTGAAATTGATAATCAGTTTGTCGCAGTTTTCTGGTATTGAAATCATGCTAATGAAATTCAGATTTTCTTTTAATTTTTGCGGACATACATTAAATTATCAAGAATGTATTATTGGAAGGGCAGACTTAAGATACCGAATTCCTAAAACTTAATCTTTAAGTACCAGTTTTTAAGTTATGTTTAAATTATAGTATTTTTTTATGCGAAGCTGGCAACACGGTTAATTATTCGGCATTGCGTGTTGCAAACGCGATCGTGTGGAAGTGTCGCAAATCGAATTGCTCGCGGTCTCGCGCTTCGCGTCCGTCCGGTTATGAAACTACACTCGGTTTTGTACGTCGGCCAACGTGCGGCACACTTGTACTCGTCTAGCTCGTAACTACCATACACATGGTGAAAAACACATCGTGGGCATATGTTAAATCAGTAATTGCGAAGAACTACTACTCCTTTGATAAAAGTTTTCCGAATTTGAAATGCCAACATTAACGCCTTACTTTATCTGTTCGTTCTTTATTCGTTGTTCGTCTTGTTCTTTGTTCGTTATTTTATATACTCAGTTTTGAACAATTTATTTATAACCGTAATACAATACCGTAAATAGGTAGTAATTATAAAGTTCTCCCGAAATCACCGCTGTTGGACCACTTCTTATAATCAGTTGGACGCAGTCTGAAAGAAATGTGCATAATATGCAATGAATTTTCATAATTTTTTTACAGCGTAATTAACATATATTTCTGTATATTATCACTGTTTCCTTTATGAGGATAAGGTGTATCTTCTGTACTTATGTGATTGAAGTCCTCCTAAACGGCGGGACAGAATTGATGATTTTTTATGTATGTTCAGGTGGATTTAAGAATGCTTTAAATTTACAATTGGATCCATTGGGTGTCGCTGCAGGCTGATTCTAAGATTTTATATTGTCAGGGTAGAATAACGTCCGGCGCGCCAGCTAGTATATAAATAAAATTATGAAGATATACGAGTATGTCGTGCGAGCGTAACTCAATAACTGGTTACATTTCCATCAATTTTTTTTATTGTACGTCTTAGAAACTTGGTCGTTACCTAAAAAAAAACACGAAAGCTTCATTGAATATAAAGTTATAAGATACCACGATGTTTTTAGTATAAGCACTGCGCGTTCACCTATGTGTATTACCGTGAAGAAGTGAGGCAAGCTGTGTGGCGATTATGTTTTTTTGTCGGTACATAAAATATTGGTACTGTTAACATAATAAATAACGTAGACGAAGTCGCGGGTAACAGCTAGTTACATATTTAAACAGAAAACTATTTATTAAAAGTCCACGTTTAGTAGTTTTATATCAACAGTGGAAGTCGTTAGGAGAATTTAGGGTAAAATTTTTTCGATGCGTGACAAAATCACGGTGCATATCCGATTTCGGAAATGGAAACAAAGGCACTCTAACTCATCTCGGTGCGCTTCAGCGATAGATTCAGTTGTGTAGTTTTGAACTTGTACTACCGCGCAGTTTGTTCCATCATCCGGTGTGACGTCGCTCGGCCGCTGTATCCACGGGAAACTGAGAGCATTGTGACCGGCCCATTTGTCGCTGAATGATCATCCATTGTATTCTCATAGAGGCACGACCCACCGCGGCAACAGGCACCGGTACCACAGTCTACTCGATAACTAGTGGTCAAACTGTTCATTGAACTCGCCCTCTCTGAAATGTTATATGATACTATGGTATCATGCTACGTTACTCACAGCTTATAAATATACATATAAAATTGAAGTGTTGTCCGGTGTAATATTCGATACAGTCGTACTGACTTTAAAAATACTTACTTGACATATAGAGAACTTTCTAGAGCTTTATATAGACTACATTTTTGCGATGAAACAATAAAACCATTTTCACGAGAACGTTACAGGTTTAGGTATACTAGTATCTACTACTATACTATACTAGATCTTTTAGTAGCCGAAATTGAAAAATAGTTTCTAATTTGTCTAAATAAGCACGGACTTTTTGCAAAAATTTAATAATAACACTACAAGATTGTCAATGTCCTACTACCACTACTATAGTACAAAGGAAAAATAAAGAAAATCGCTTGAGAATCAAAGTAGGAAGATAGACTTAACGGTACTGTCCCTGCTAATTTATATATAGATATTTATTTTATTTCTAATTAATGAAAAATAAACAAACGTTGACAAGGATATCTTCTAGTGGATTTACCAATGTTTTATTTCTTGTAAAGAATAGGTATATTTATAATAAGTATTGTTTTTATTAAAAAAAAAACCATGTAAACTTGTAGTACAGAATGTTTGCAATGTAGTACATAGTTATATTGAAAGGATTTATATGTGCGTAGTAAAGCAAAAGGAAATTAATTACAAAATCTCGAACATTCCTATCAATTTTATATTTTAACAATGTATACAAATAAAATCTATAGCATAATTTAAATAATTGTCATATGAAGAATGGAATTAACTTACAAGTAGTATCACGGTTAACATGTTGAACTATGCGAAGGATGTGCGCTCTCGCGGTGGGATCACTCGCCTGTTCTTTTCGTTGTTGTATCATTATCAATTCCAGTCAAAGTAAATTACTATCGTTTGCCTGATCCTGGTTTGCGATGCGATGGTTTGTTTTTTTTATTGTTATTTTGTCATATTTTTTTTTTGAACCGACTATACGCTGTTGGCCTGATGGACCTTTACAGCTTCATCGGACTAAAGCACTTTGTCAATACCATTTAACGTCATATAATAGATTTTTTCTACGTATGTCAAGTTACTTCTGTTTGATTTAACAGAAATAATCATAAGAAGTGAGAAATATGGAGAAACTAATATTATGTAGCCTGATTAATACTCTGAATATTCCTCTATCTGCTTGTATAATTTTCGTAAAAGTCCGTCTTATGTCACAAGAGTAAAGGTTTAGTAGAAATGACTAAATATTGGCTTCAGCACTGTCAATACAGATTATGTAACGGGGACAGCCAAGCCCTTAGGAAAGTAACGACAGCGCTGGTCTCTGCATATGGAATATTAAATACGTACCTAGAAGCAAATCTATACAGAAAAGTCCATACTTGGATGGTTGGCGCATATTCTTAATTTGCAATTTACATTTCTGTAATCGCGTTGCTTTTGCGAAATACCTAACAAGGGAACCTCGGAAAAATAGCAGAGAATTCATTTTTATTTATAGGTATAGGTTACCTGTCTCGAACATCCCTAAAATAACTGAACAGAATGCTTTTATTGTTAAGTTTCCAAGTATACTGTTATACGGAATTAAATATATGTGATATTAGCTTTTGTCTTGCAGCTTCGCTTGCGTTGATGAAATTTTGACTTATCTCTAGGGGTCATTTGATTTATTTCTAGATGAAAGGTCCCCTGTGTCCTTTCTTCTGTACCTGACAACATATATGCAAAATTCCATCATAATCAGAAGTAGTTAAAGCGTGAAAGCGTAATTAACAAACTAATTCATACTCGCCTATATGATGTTATTTGTAAAGAAATAAGGATTGCATACATATTATGTACTATTTGTCAAACGACGAGTCATTTTAGATCCGTTAGTTTATTCAGTGGTGAATGAACAATGAACACACAGTGACCAATGAGTCAATCTATCTGAATCTGTGTGTTTGTCCGTCTAACTCGAACCTAATTAACATTTACGATAACTCGACACTCGTTCTCCAGCGGTCCTTTATCGAGAGTGGAAAGGTCGCGCTCAATGGACTTCCTTAATGTTGTAATTAATCCTATAATTGAATCTAATGCAATGGATAATTTTTCGGTTGTATAACATAGCCCTTATATGTTAACACTGAAATATGTACCAAAACATTCATAGAGGTCTTATCACAAGCAAGCATAATGATGTATCATTGTACATACAAGGAAGGTTTATTATGTTTATTTGTCTACTAGATGAACCCCACGACTATGTATTTGTGTAAATGATTTATAGGACGTATATATATTATTTGGATCATCATTACAACTTAACTCTTACTTCCCAGGAATTTTTTCACCCGTTTTATATTACCTCATATCAATTTCTTTATTACTGCTTGAACTTAATGGAAATCATTGTGATATGTAGCTTAAAGAATTTTCTGAAACATCCTATATATGGCAGTAACAGTCTCGTCGAAATCGGTTCAGCCTCTTCGGAATTTAATTGCATAAACAACAAACATTCCTATTTTTAGAAGATAGATGGGCATAGTAAACTATCCTTAAAGTATAGGTATATGCTATGCCAAGTTTTTTTGTAGATCTATAAAGGAGGAATATCTCATTATGCATTGTTTTGTTATATCTTAAAAGAATTAGGCAGCGTTTTCGATGAAAACTCCGAGGCCGTTTTCCAACACTTCCAATAATTATTATAATATATATAATAATATATATAATATTTCAAACAATTTACACAAAACCTGGACAAATTAACCTAATCCTTCCTCATGTATTACTCTATGTATTGCTGAAGACCGCATTACAATCCGTTCAGTGGTTTTTGAGTTTATCGCGAACAGACAGACAGATTCGGCGGACGAATTTCTTATATAATATGTAGTGATTGGACTATATTAACAAAAAATTGGTATTTTGATATACATTATACGTTATCCTATTCTTGTAGAAATTAAAGGTAACAAATTAATTTTACAAAAAAAAATACTAAAGGTGCCGCCGCGTTGTCGCCAAAACATTACATTTACAGTGTTACTGTAGCGATGTAAATGTACTCCATACTGGTCTAGTTCTATAAAAGTATAATGCCTATTAGACTGGTTTGAGGTCAGAGTTCATTCACTCGTCAAACACTTCAATTATGTTACCCCGCTTAACTATACAACTACGTACAGATTAATAAGCGCGTGCTAACTTTTCAAATGACGATCAACGTATTTTGTGTACCCATCAGGCTATATTTATTCATTATAAAATGAAATTAAATAAAAAAAACAGGATGTGTCGTAAAGACACAGGGTAGGAGTAAAACTTTTAATTTTAAAAAATACAACGTTACGCGATGTTCCCAGGCGGTCTCCCATCCAAGTATTAACCGCGCGGTAGACGTTGCTTAACTTCGGTGATCGGACGAGAATCAATGTTTTTAACACTACCCGACACAATGTTTATCTCCACCACTTTTGGTCACACAAAAAGATTACCGATCACAATTTCAAAGCTTTCCTATAAGAAGTTTCACTTCAAAACTATTTCGCTTTTTGTTTATATGTTTAAGACAGTCGTTTCGTAATGGTAGTTGTTCAGAACTGAATAGCGAATGCAGCCGCAACATATCGCTTGTATGCGGGTAATGGCGCCGGTTTATGGAGCGGTGTATCTGCGTGTGGCCCATTGTAGAGGCAGCGAGTCCGCGCGATGCGCCCTGAATACACACATCACAAACAAACTTAAATTCATGCGCAGATCCTATTTGGCTTCAATAACAATAATAGAAATTTATTAACTTCGTGCAACGAGTGTCACTTTGCTGTTTCTTTTCCTTGTAGGTTTTTTGACCACAATTTCTACTTAAGCTATTGTATATGAAGGCTGGGCGGGACACTAAACTTATAAGAGAAATGAATCTTAAGCGCAACCGGCGGAACATGTCTACAGGTGCTTGACGTTAGATTTTATATTCAGAGATGAGAGCTAAATTGGCAGATATTACAAAAAGCACTACCATCATGCTATACCTTCATCATAATGTATTCCTTCCCTGATAACTCGGGTTTATTGTAGTGATGCGAATCCTACGTCGATCATCGCGATGTACAAACTCCAAACATTTAACATAATCACATAAGTTTCCGGTATCAGCTCATTTATATTGTAGTCCGCTGAACTGTAGAGGCTAAAAGAGCCAAGAGGGTATGTCAATTCGAAAAAAAAAGAAGTTCATATATATAATCAGGCTGGTTTGTTGAGTGAGTTGGGTTTTGAACAGTGAAAACTAACAACGGATGGTAGATCTCTCGGGGATCGCCGTTTTTATTACGTTGCACCATTAAATACAGTGCTGTTACTGTATCCTGCTACCAGTTTTAATACTATTAGACGCATTAACGAAACGAAACTTTCTATTGTTTATGAAATTCATCAAAACTCGTACGGTTCCTTTGATAGATATTAGGCGACGATGTAGTTGGAGTTTGTAACGTGTTAGTGGGAGCTATATATTGAATGTGGCTACAGTTGTAGTAAAGAAATAGTTGCTTCACTATTCAAAATCCTAGTTTCATCTTCTGTATTTATAAATATTTTGATTAAAACGTTGATTCAAATTTGTTTACCAAATTGATATAAATGACGAACGATTTTTTAACATGTTCAATTAATAATATAGCTTTTAACCGCTACGTCGACTGTTTAATACCTTTGTGTAAATAGCTTTCATAAGAAAACCATACCATACCATACTTTACATAAGTAAAGGTGAATACATAAATATACGAAAAATGGTTTAGGAACACAAGTAAAAATGTATACACCAAAAAAAAATGCATCAGAAAAAAATATTTCGCTGAATGCAACTTTACGTGAACGCGTATTTTAGCTGCACCGCTTCTGCGTATTTTTGACATTGAGAGAGAACGTTATAAATATGTAATTATCGGGTTGCATAATTCAATAATTTTAAAGTTAATTCAGCGTCACAACCAGTTAGCATTACAAAAATCTACTAAAATTGTGGCACCCGGAACCACGCCTGAGCTGAAGAGTATGATAGTTCTGAGCGACTTATATAGTATTACCAATATTAGTTTCCTTGCTTATAACAGAAAGGCATCGTGGTGTAATGTTACTAAGCCGCACTATTGAGTTAACGTAAGAGTTCACGATTGTGATATATGACTTAATTGTCACTGTATGTAGTTGAAACGTATATATATTTATGACAGCTTTATCATAATTTAAACTATGCCAAGATTTGAATGATATAACCATGTCTAATATCGTCCACATATTTATTATCATAATTTCAAATTTTATTTTCGTTTCAACTGAGGGGCATTGCTTGAACGAAAAATAATAAAACCTCAAACAGGTCCACGATGAATAGCCTAGTAGTCTATATAACGGTGATGTGGAGTGCCGGGTGGGTGTGATAATCCTCAAGGTATGTGAGCACGCACACGCACGCACGTGCTTTGCATTGGATAGCACCATTGTCCTTTGTTTCTTCAGCGTACATCATAAACTGAATTATTTGTATTATTAATGCCCGTATTAAAATTTATGAACTATTGTATTCCGATGTTCAGTTATTTTGTGCAATGTTTCAGACTTTTAATCAGGTATTTTAAGTATTTGAATGAAATTGTCTGTAAATAATCATCTTTATACTGGTTTGTTAATACTATTTTATTGACAGCTACTAATGGACGACTTGATGCCGCGCATACGGCATACTAATTGCGTGATATTGCGGAAAACAATTTTCTACATTTAACAATTTAAGCTGAGGGTGAATGAATTTTTCCATTGCAAATCTTCCATTTATTGACAAACTTGATAACTATACATTCCTCGGCTTTCGAGATTTGACTTTGTAGGTTTAGCTAATGGAAGTTTGAAGATGTCATCCAATTCGAATTTATAACAGTTGTCCAAGATATTATGGCAGTAAGTCGGAACAATGTTTAATAACTAATTTGATGTAGAAAATACGTACAAAAAAAGAATGGTGACCGTTGAGAATGAGAGCAGTGAGTTCTTCATGCTATTTAAAATGTTAAGTAAACGATTCGTGTAAGGAAAATCCAAGTGCGAAACAGTCCGAAGTGAGTGGCCTCTCGCTGCCTCGATTGATACCCGAGCGTAATGTGACGAATTGGCACATAAAAATTGTAAGAAATAAGTTTCCGAGAAGTGCACGGGCGTGGTGATAGTGTCGCAATTTGTAGAGAGTGCAAGCTACGAGCAATACGAGACCGACAGCTTTCGCACTGTTACCTCATATTCGACGGGACCGTTTAAAAATGATCTCAAATGATAATAAAATATTGGCTAGTTGAGTCGTTTATCAGCATTGATATCGTTATCAGATTTTTGCTTTAGTAATAACGCAGTAGTACTATGCAATAGTAACTTGTAATAATAATTGTGTTCATATGAAGCAAGCACCTTCACACTCTACAATTATATATTAAAAATAATGGTGTATTATTTACATACGATTTCTAAAACGTGGTTCTCACAAACGTGATCAGAGTTCTGCGTACCTGTTGCATTTCCCACTGAATTATTTTGTTTTTAAATCATTCCATTTATGTCTTATTTCAATTTATATTTGTTTCCACTTAGGAATTATTCCATCAATTAATAGAGTTCTATTGAGAAAGTTGCTAGAGTTGGAAACGAATGGACAAAGTGTGGGCATGATGGTAAGAAAACGCAAGATGAAAGTTGGTTTGACACTGTGAGGCATAGGAGATCTATGCCACATAATCATATACCATATGTCAACCTGAATACAATACTGCATTTATGTGTTCTTACAGTGGTCGACAATACTACTTCCGAATTGGCTTATATAACAACAAAGCATGCCGCTTGAAGAAACACTGACTGGTTATCGGATATAGAAGTAAAAGTCAATAATGTTAAGTGTTCGGTAGTTGGAAAAGTTTAGGAATGGTTGATCCGTGATATACTTTCATTTACTCAATTTAGAAAACAATTTGTGTCATAAAGGGAAAAGTACAATTTTGATAATGTTTCTCCTCCAAAGTGAACACGTATTTTGTTTAACTAATTTAGTAAGGGTTTTATTACTTGCGATAACAAATTCAGCACCAGTATATCCTAACTGTACCGTCGCAACGAACCGAAGTAGTGGTAGCTATGAACTACCCTCGGTAAATAAACGCTGCATGCTGTTCAATTTGCCACTTGGACTGTTGAATTCCTCTAGCACCTATTAAGGTCTATCGATGCGAAATCACGTTACCGTAAAAACTTAATCAGCTCAAAGGCGAGATGAACATACCGCAGGTTGACGATCTTCTCACACATGATGACGACGCTCTAAAATTTGACGAGTAAGTGATGCATGACGGCTGCTGTCAATTGTTTTCACCTACTCTATCAATCATTGAATGTCTGATATGTGACAGTGAAACACCAACAAAATACGAAATCAGTGTAAAAATAAGTAGTGCAAAATGGAAAAATCGAACTATATTTGATAATTGTAACCAGGTGGGGGTTCGTTTTTGTGTGACGCGGTAGAATCGTCAAACACACAAATTATTTGTCTCCAGTGGTCCAGTGCGATGTGGGCGGTGAGCAGCGACGGATGCACATCCTGCTTACGGCGAGGATACAGGTATCCTGCGCAACTGGACACAACGTCCGTGACCTTCGCATTGTTACTACTGCGCAGGCTGTCCCCAAAATACTAATCTTAAAACAGCTTGCACCTTATATAATGTATTTGAATGATGTGACATAATAATAAAAATATATTGCGAAAAATTTCAAATATTTAGAGTCTCGAGACATCTGTAATTCTTTCAACTGAATTTTGTTGGTGGCTCTGAATAAGCTACCTTCAGTTGTACGCTTTGAAGTCGTGACGTCTAAATTACCGCAGAAATATTTTTGTAATAAAAAGATTAGAAATATTTTACACTCTAACCACTAAATGAACATTATTTTTTAATTTATAACAAAAATGAAAAAGGCATTAGCAAGGCACAAGGCAGAAGCAAGCACTTGTGAATAATGTATTGAAAGTGATATCATGTTCTAATAAGATATCAGAATGTGGTTCACCGGTTTGTGTAATCAGTAGTTACGTGCGATCGACCGGAGATTAGCGAGTTTACTTTCGCAGATTCCTATTGATTGAGAGCTTGTTATTCACGGCGCTCTACAGCCATCGTATTTACAATTTGTTTTCACACTAGGCCGACTCTAATCTAAGTATAACTAAAATATTGTGTTAAAAATAATATTATGCTACATCTTTTATCGCGTACCAGAGACAAATAATCATATATTATTTATTATTGTGTTAACTACATATTTATTTATTCTTTAAAACCACTACTATAGTTTACATTTATTATGTTCATAACTCTCTTATATTAATATATTGTCGGTAATAGTTATCTATACAAACATTAAAAAAGTTCAAAAATTGTTTTTTTTTTTGTTTCTTTGAACATTCTAATTTCTGGAGTCAGCAGTCAGATTTGAGGAAGGTTATTAACATCTCGCTATGACCCGTAGGAGTTGAACGATTATTATTTAAACTGTAGATTAGGAAGTCTGCAAAGCGAGAATGAAGGAATAGTACGGGCATGCCGTATAGCGCGACGTGGGATATCGGAAGCCAATAGTTGGAAATATCAGACGTGGCGGAGCTAGTTAAAAGTACATATAAACGTAATAAAATAGAATAAGAATAACCTCATTTGCAGTTAGAGTAATCCGAATATGAAACTCTAGCCGTATTACGTTCGTCCATTACGCACTCCCTTTACTCATCGAAACCGCGCACGTTTCTCTTCTTTTCTTGTTTCAATAAGTTTGCTATGAAAACTACTGTTTGTTTAGGTCCCTGTCATCTTTTAAAACTTCCATAGGACCTAACGTTACTAACCAATGCTTAATGCGATTGCGGTTGTCCATGCTTAGTAGCAGAAATCACCATTTACCCTTGTCGCTTATTCTGTTTTATTTATGATTTCTGCCTTAACCAAGTGTCGCCATTGCCCTAATAAAGTGTATTTATGTATGTAACGTTAATTATAAGTGGGTTTGTATTTTATTTGAAAGTTAGGTGATGCGCGCGACTACGTTGTCGTATTTTATAGGAGCTACGTATTTTTTCTGTATTGATTACGGGCTTTAATCGTTATTTTGTTTACTTCTATAACACGTTTACCTATTTATTACCTGCTACTGCTTATCCCCTGTAGCATAGCGTAATATATAATATATATGTTAGCCTACATTATAATCTATCTGCCAGTAAATGTCTCATCAGAGTCGGTGTTTATTCGGACAAACATCGGTCACTTGAATTTTATTAATATGTATAGATTTACAAACGACTCGTAAGAATCTGTGAAATGTAGTTGGGCTTTGAAATTCAATTAGAAACGTGTTAACTGGGATATTGATTAGTTACGGGTTTGTTTATACTTTGGTTACAATGGATTGAAATATAATTGAGTCGTGTGCCGTCACCGCGCTGGGCCGCCTCGCCCGGTACTCACGGCGCGCCCCTCCGCTTCCAGCACTTTCACTCGGAAATGTGACGCGATCCACATTACCTGAACAATTTGTTATTATATGATATATCATCCGTGCCGTTCCTGCTCCGCATGACCACAACCGCGCCTCGTTATTTCTGATGTGATTGTATCTGTGGGAATTTGTTCGGTATGACGTCTCTTGTGATATCGATTACTCTCCGTAATCGAATGTTGTAGCTCAAATTTCAAATTACCTTTTCTATTGAACAGGTCATATCGTAAATTTTCACACGAATTATTTAGAATAATCAGAAATGTTCTTTGTATTGTTGAAATTGTGTGCAAAGGAAGCAGGGGCCAGTACGTTCGCCTGTCTTAGTTGTAATCAAGAAAGTAGTGTAGTTGTAATAAAGAAGGCGCTTATGAAAGCCAAAGTTACACTAAACAGTAGTTAAGACTGTTCCGAATGGTGATTGATACTTCATGGGTTATGCGTCTTTTAAGCATCAAATATCGCGTCTTACAGTAGTCCTGCGACGACCTAGGAATGAGTAATTTCTTTAGATAATATTTGACAGATCGACAGACACGCTTAATAGTTCCCTCTGAGAAAAAAAAAGACATACAGTAGATCGGTTGCATCTACGGAAACTACTGATAATACAATAAACGGAAGCTTAACCCCTAATGAAGTGAATAGCAGGACTCTACACGCGACTTTATTCTGAAAAGAATCTATCTGTATTTACTTATCAAGCTTTAATAAAAGTGACAACGCGACGTGAAGTTCAATCTGCTCATGGATGTATTTTCTTTGATCGAATTACCTCTGACTTGAGCGACTTTTACATGCGAACTCACATGTATTAAATGACTGACTTTACTCCCTATTTTCTTAATTAGTAGCATATAAATTTTGAACGTGTTCATATTTTTAAAGCAAATCATTGTAATACGAAAAATCGAAACGATATGGTTATCAAAATGTAGTTGAATGTCGGCGAGATTCTCAGAATACACGATATATTAAGATTTTACGAATAATTTCGGTAATTTGTATTTGATTTCTTAAATTCATTGCATTGTTGTTTCGTTGCTGCTTTTATAAGATATTCTTTCACCACATGACCGATGGGAACTCATTAATGCATTTAATCGAATAGCAAATGAAAATATAAAATATAGGCGCCAAAAACAATATCGTTTATTCTTCTGTTTTTAACTCGCATGTCGTCCTTTTTTAAACGTTTGTCATTAGTTTCACCTGTATGTATGAATGTAACGGAATCTTTGAACGTGATTTGACCCCCACTTTTTACGATCAAATTTGGATCAAACTTTGCACAATCGTCGAAAACCCATGACAATGCAACAACTCGATGTAAATATCCGATTTTCCTTTTCAATTAAAATTAATGTTACTATTCTAAAAGCGTGGGGTGCTTTGTATGACATTTTTAAACTAACTCTGCATTTCGTTACCAATAGATAGTTAGTTTAAAAACACCCTGTAGGCTGTTTTAAAGTAAGTAAGGTAAAGCACCCCACGCTTTTAGAATAGTGACATTAATTATCTAATCAGTAATTTTATTCTTATGTTAAGAATTATTTTTACTTTTTTTAGTTTGATTATCGCTAAAAGCGTGTTTTTTTAACACGCATGTCGTTCGATTGCGTCACAGAACGAGATAGTTAACGTTACTCAACATCAAGTACGAAAAACCATGTTTACTTGAAATAATGTTCAAATACTGCAACTAAATATTAGTGAGTTGAATTAATCAACAGGTATAGGCTTATTCTAATAATTGTAAGTATGTCATCCGCCACAATCTCTGTACACACAAATAGCCACGAAGTTGACATTGGTTTTTTTATTTTTTTATAGTAAAACTTTAAACACGATTAAGGGCTAACGGAATGTATATTCAGACGTCAGAATGGGCTTTAAACACTGTTGTCATATATATACATCTGTATCAATATCCGTAAATGTACTTAATGAGCTAGATTACACTCTGATGATTCAAATAAAAACTGAAACTGGTTATGCTCTGTAGATCCAGAATAATAAGCTACAATGTCGGTGCGGCTTCTCATTTGCTTTTTGTTCGGTTCTGCAATGACCTACATCTGTTTACTAATTGTGCATTAAATCCTTGGACACAATCATAATATTTATCTGTAATACAATAATATAGTAAAAACAATATACCGCTCCGTTGACTAGCGAAACGAGCGACTCGGCCTTCTCGAATATTCTGTGTACTGCATAGAGCACGCTCACACAGCCCAGTCATAGCACAGAGGGTTCAAATTATTGTAATGTAAATTGAATATTTATTTATATTAATAAATCTATAGTACTATATGTTCCTTTTCTTTTTCAAAATATACTATTAGGTGTCTATTATATAGACCATTGGAAATCTGTGAACATCTTTTCACAATTGCTAACCTATAAAAATACAATACTACCAGTAGTACTCATAACATATGCATATATTTTATTAAAATAAATTGGCTAGTAGAAAGTAATTGCTTTACAAAAAATTTAGTTGTTGGAACAATATTACTATATTACTTTTGCAGTCGATTAGTCGATCTATATATAATATACATATATAAATATTTGGATGTACCAAAAACAGTAGACTTTGTTTTTCTTCAAATGATCGTGAAATTTTGTCAACGAATTTTAAAACAGAAACTATAAAGATCAGTGCCATTAATATTGATGTTTTGAAATCGTGAGTCGAATTGTTTCATTTCTCATATACCAATTCTTCTCGTATGTAATTAATACAGGATTTTTTTAGCTTTGGAATTGTTTAACTCGGCTTCTAGATTATCATGCTGAAAAAACAACTTACATTGAAATTAAATGCCTTATAAAAAAGGTATCTTATGATTTTTAGATAAATCCACTCCTGTAAAAGTTACTCAAGGTGAACATTAGACATTACAAGTTAGACATTGTTAGCCACGCGTGTGACTTTAAATTTTGTTGACACATACAGATGTCAAATTCTGTTGTAGTATGATTCAAAAATCGAATTGAGCTACACGAATAGTATACCAATCGAATTAAACAATCGTTATTCAAATCAAATATCCAACAATTATGACTATCCTTGAATGCATATGATTTTGTTTATTAATTATTTGTTATTTGAAATATATTCCATCTATTCAAATTAACCCAATTATTCGAATATTCGCATAAACAGAAAATGAAACCATCTGTAAAGCTTTGTTTTATGCAAAACGGATATACTCGTATAAATCATAGTTGTTGTTTTTATTTGCGAATGAACTGCGAGCGGCAAGGTGAGGTCTCGGTCGAGACAGTGTCTCGTGTCGCGTAATTAATCACAATGCCATGCAATACACTTCTAAAACTCACATAGATAGATCCTAGTAACATTTTATAAAGTGTTTAGAGATCCCTTTGTACTTACAAAAAATACAGTAATGTGGCAAATTATCTCATTATTGTGTTCTGGCACAAAGACCTGTTTAAATTGAGCTTGATAATATTTTGCTCTACCGTATAACATGTAAATAATTATATTTCAATAATCTTCTCTATAACATGATGCATTAAAATATATGAAAAAGATCAGAAATCGATAGTAATTATATTTTATAACTATACACAAGTGTTGCAGAATCATGTTTTAACGAGATGATAGGCATTCGTTTATACGATCTCAACAGAATCACTTCACGTCACCTGGTTGTAAATAAAACACACTTTAAACGTACGCTGAAATGAAAAATAATGCGTAAGTGAAATTACACTAACACACTTACTTTGCAATAAATAATT
The DNA here is from genome assembly GCA_035772565.1 of Antheraea assamensis. Lineage (NCBI taxonomy): Eukaryota > Metazoa > Arthropoda > Insecta > Lepidoptera > Saturniidae > Antheraea > Antheraea assamensis. The sequence goes on from JAQQSE010000045.1 coordinate 4,981,996, forward strand.
AGTACGTAAGTAGTGCAAACGTTCGCGTTCTCGCCGTATGACTCATGTTAAACGAGAACTTTCCGTTTCCTCACTCGCATATTGCCCGGTAATTAACAGACAGTTGGACACGTGTGAGAGACCTCGTGACGACACGCGCGGCGTCGCGACATTCGAAACACCTTTGCTGAACATAACCATTAATTATACTCATAGAATCACAAAAAGATCGAGATAAATATATATAACATAATTTATTTCGAATTTTATATTTTCAATACAAATATAGACATCTTATTAGAAAAATAAAATGAACACGCATTCAACGCAAGTATTGCGTAACAGTGTTTAAAATTTGAAACCTTGTTAATCACGTGTTTAAAATACTTTATTACAAAAGCGTGTCTAAGCGGTCTCTAGTTAAACATCTTTTTTTATGTTTTTTATACCAAGCAACTCTCAATAGCATTCATTCAATGCTATCTCATCATTAAAAAACGATCCATTACAGACATTTTGCAAACAATTTGAATTTATGAATAATATTTTTATTCAGAGCCTTTTGTATTTATTTTAAGTGAAATTGGATATTATTATTATTATATTTTGGTTAAAACAAAACGATGTAATTGTTAAAAGAAGCAAATTATAAGTTTAATATTATTAATACGTCAAAGTGCGTAAAGAGAAACAGTAGTACAATCTGACATTAAATACGTTGTCAAATGTCTATAATGATTTACTTGTCAATCTCCAAAATTGTTTAATTTATCTGCATCTTCCAAATTAGTTATACCCACGAAATCCATAATTTATTACGAAACGCCTTTTTCCAGCGAATAGAATTACAATCACAACAATTAAATAAAAACTGTCAACTTAAACAAGTGTTATACAATTTTTAAATAGTGTTTATCTCTAAACACGTGTAAGATACTATTTGGTGATCAACCTTTTTTTAAACAACTGTTCGACGAGTATTTACCTTTTTTATAATAACACGGGTTTTGTTTAAAAATAATTGTACAGTAAACGTTTCGTGAGACAATTCATGTGATTACTTTTTGCTTTATAATTTAGTGTCAATTTACTGCTAATGCTTAAGTCATATTAATAATATTCAGCTCGAATTACTTATAATTACTAAAATTTTCAAAGTATCAACACGAAAACCAATTATAATATACACATATACTATAAGTTATTGAAAACAAAAGTACATTTTCAATGATAAAAAAATGAGTAAATAACAAAAATTAAGATATCATTGTTAGTGAAGGAGTACCTCATAAATTTAACAGTGAATGTAAATGTTTCCAGGTGGCGCATTCGAAGGTGTCGAAGATCAGGTTTCACCGTTCGGTTACGGGCGAGGGGAAGGAGTAGACGCCGGACACGGAGACCCAGAATGGATTTGTAACAAAGAGAAGCCTAAATACGAACAAATCTTCAAAAGCCTTAATCCTATTGACGGAAAAGTGACCGGAGCTGGTACGACTCATGAAATACAAACTTTGTCACGTGTATTTAACGCGCACCCGGAACTTAGGGGCACTGTCGTTGTAGACAAAGCCTTGCAAGCATTACTCTCTTCCACACAAAATTGCCATCTGTTAACCGAACTTTGCATGACATTAAACAATGAAGAAAATAACGATGACGATTGCTTTAACAGAGCGATAGACACGTTAACTATTGCTACACACAATTGTACTATGATTTCACAATTTTTAATTAATTTAAGCAATGGGCGTGAAAATGAAAATTCTAGACTATCGTCTTCCGTGTCGATTCATAGTTTAAACGATTCTGTAGCCATTGAGGGTCCAAGTAATAGCGCATATGATTCTTTCGATGATAATTTCCTAGCTGAAAACATTAATAACCATGAATTCGATGTATCATCTCTTGAAACATCTCAGTTTCGTGTTGATACAACTCAAGTTACTAATACAAATACAGATGATAACGAAACTAATTTTAATAAAGATTTAAATTTAAATATGGAAGGGTCATCAAGTTTCTTCCGCCCTGTGTTCGATACCATCAAATTTATTACCCTTTTTGTTTTAAATATTATGACAATGTTGATAATTGCGGAGGTTCTGTTCATATCGTTCGTTTACATTATCACGGGGGAGAGATACATCGAGTTTTGTATAGAGAGAACACCGAGCACGTGGTCTGAAAAAATTAAAAATGGATTTTTCGGGCCTGAAAATGAAATTGTACGCATCAACTCAATAATAAAATTGTTTGATAAGCAGAATTTTGTAAATATTTTAAAATACGTTGTAGAGAGTTTAATTAAGTAATTATTCACAGCTATAATTTTATCCATTAATGTCTCATTCCTACCCAACGGTTCCTCTATTGCTTTAGTTTTTCGACATATTACAATCTGCGATTTATCTTCAACAAAATTTAATTTATTTCGCCAATTTTTTGTGAGATCTAACCGCGTCCTTTTCTCCAGTCAGAAATCCAACCGGAGACAAGATTAGTAACAGTTCCTTAGATGTTCTATAAATGTGAGCAACTCAATCACATTTCAGTTTTCACAACTGTAATCTTTATTATCTAATAATGGAATGGTTGTGACAATATTTTATCGACGTTAAATAATTATTGAATTTGATTTATCTGAGTATTTTCTAATATTTTGATATATAGATTAATTTGCTTTGCACAATAATCAAATAAGCAATTCTAATGAAGTAAAATTTTATCTAAACGGATTTTTTTATTACTATTTACCCACCCGTTCTTTTTATTATTTCTAATTCTTACTTTAATTGATTACTGGGAACATTTACTAATATCATCATTCACAAAGAGGATATCAGTACGTTTGTCTATAGGTACTATAAAACTAAAGAATAGGTACTTTATATTATGTTAAATAATACTTTGTCTTGATTTTTTTTGTTATTCCTGTATGTTCACAATGGTTTCCTTCACTGTACAATTATGACAGAGATGTACATGACGTACCCGAGCACGTCATCATAGTCATTACACTTGCCCTCCGTTAACTCGATATGTTCAAATGAGATTTGTTCAACAGCTGCAAAGACTGAGATGGTGAAATCGAAACTTCCGAACTCCGTCCTTGGGAAGATCTGGAAGCTCTCGGACATCGACAAGGACGGTTTCCTCGATGAGGACGAGTTCGCGCTCGCGATGCATCTCATACAGGTGAAGACCGACGGACACGACCTCCCGCCCGAGCTCCCCTCCCACCTCGTGCCCCCCTCCAAGCGCAACTGAACTTCCCACCCCCCGCTTATTGTACCGCTTTCTCAAAAGAAACCGGTACAAATACATTTGTTTTTTTTTGTCCCGTACCTGTGATATATTTGTCTTTTTGGAATATCGAAATACGTATTTGTAAATTTATTGTTATGGCTTGCTGCTTTCATGTTGATAAGGCTATGAGTGGATCCACTTCTTGTATCACTCACACCAAAAACACATATTTAAAGCATCGGTTGGACCGCAGATTATATAAGTATATTTGATTGTTTAGGTCCCTCTGAACTGGAAACTCATCAGATCGATTTTATAATGAATGATAATTTTGAATTTGTTGTACATTGCAGGTGTACTTTGTAAACTTTTTCATCCGTTTATTAATTCGGTATAAATTTAATTACATTTGAAGAATTTTGCACAATATAATGCCGTGTCGTGTTGTATGACGTCACAGGCGATGAGCTTAGTTCCGATAACTCGCATATTATAAAGTTAATTTACATAATAGTTAAATATCATGATTTTATGTGATTCGTTTCATGAATTCAAATATTTCTAAGAGTGTATGTGTAAGAATAATTCGTGTGCTAGAGGGCGCTGCGGCAAATCGTTTTGATATTCCGTTAAATGTATCACACCTGGTACCAGCATAATTATTAATATCATAATAAAATTTCATACAATTAATTATAAAAAGTCATGCACTTATTTAATAAAGTATGGCGCGAATATTTTATATGAAATTTTATTGAAATAGTATCGATAGTTCTTTAAATATAAATACATTATGAATCATTATTTATTATATTTAACTACATTATATTTTAGTTGATTATTTTAAATTTATCCCGTAAATTGAAAAGAGAAAGGGAGTATTCTATGTTTAACTATATTCCTTAAATTGAGTTGGTGCGCCGAAAGCTTAAATTATTTGTTGTTGAAGACACATTCATTATTATATTATGTATGTAAAAAGTAAATGTGTCGCTTTGTTGTTTGCACGTGTACAAGTGTTGAAGCTATTTAATTAATTGTAAGTTTTCTTATTTAAACATCTTGTTCACTTTTTGTACCTAATAATCATGAAAATAATGGGAGGGATATATTGAATATTATTTTCGATATTATCTATTATATTTCTATTCCCACGTTCCTAAAACAAAACAAAAAATAATCATAATCCAACATTATTTATCAGATCCATTAGTACATTTTAATTGTAACTTTTAGTTATATAAATTGATTGAAAAAAATGGAATAATTGTCTATTACTTGTTTATAGCATATATTGATGGGAACTATTAATCTTTGGTGCCTTCGCTTAAATATAGAACAAACTTTGTTATATGTAATTTAAGGTTCTGCAGTTTTTTATAATAAAAAGCACATATTTACAAACTGTTCGTTAGATAATAAATTTGATGTGTATCAGGACGAAAAGAAAGGAATAAAAACTTTGCAATCTAATTGTTTTGCTATTATAACAATTATTATTATTATATTTCCTTCTTCCTGCCTTGATTATATGGAATTTTAGTTGAACCCATAAATGGATATTACGAGAATGATGCGACATCGCCTCAAACGAAACTATGTCCTGTTGATAATTTTATCACAGATAATAATGATATCCAAGGAATAAAATGATATAGTATATTCGAATAAGTTTGAATTAAAAATGAATATTTCCTCGCGGGCTATGTGTAAATAAGAAATGTAAAGTGAATATTTGGATGATATATTAGTTGGTATAGGCGTAGCGCCCGGTTTCGCTCTCTCTAGCTGCTGATGACATCACGATGCAGTTTCAAACGACGTTTCGTAAACCGCGAAACAGGGCGCAGCGCAATGTGTAACGAGTTTTTACATTTTGCTACCACGTGTACATAAAGATATGTAAATTGAATTCAATTATCATAAATTATACATAGTGTGTATTAAATGGTTAAGAAAGCACATTGTTGAGTTTTATTTCTGTTGATTGTTGTACCTTATTTTGAAGTAGTTTTAAATTTTTAATATAATCAATTGAAACTGCAAAAGGGATTTGTAATTCACATAAAAATATCAGTATCAGTCAAGACGGGAATCCTTTAATACTCTAAAATACCTTAATTATGAATACAAAGACATAAAAAAAAGGATAATGGCTTAACTCATTCAATATCAAAGGCAACTTGCTTGAATGTTTGTGATAATGTTAACACAGCCTCTACCAGTATATCAGTCTGTTTATAGTTGCAGAGACCAGAAAAATTTAAACTGTAAATAATTATCTAAACATATTTATTAACAACTCCAATAATTACATAAGTCTTAATTAAGTTTTTTTTTGAGATGAAACATTGTTTCTTTCTCTCTTACATATAAATGTAGTTTTTCTACTTATATATCAAAATTGTCAATGATTCCTTCATACTTACAGCTTCATAATTCATCAATTGAACTTCAAGTGTAATCAGGCAAAATATTAACCAAAAAATTTGACTTCTACATGTGTAGTATTTACTTGGTATCACAATTCAAAATTGCTTACCATAAAACAACACTAAAATTAAAAAATCGAAATATTATACAGTCCTTATTGAACTTTTTGACCCCTCTGAATATATAGCTGCATGGAACATATATGTTATGTATAACATTGAGACAACTTCAGGATTGAATATACACAAATTTTTGATACCTAGAATAAGATTTTAAGTTTGTTATATTCAATTTTTGACAATTATGCGCATGATCATATTTATGTTATATTCAGAGTGTTGGAAAAGATTGGTGAGGACTATACATAATATGAGAACAGTCTCAACAATTATGAGCTACAAGCATATAATTATAACACATATTTAAACTTCCCAAACATAAATAAAAATTATATCCCCGTGGATTCGCCCTACATGAGCGATCACTGTATGTATTGGAACTAGTATTTATTCACTGAGAAAATAAGAATTTGAAGAAAAAATTAAACAATAAGTAAAAATAGAAATATGCAAATAAAGACATGTTCTGTATGAATAAATAACTACTGAATTCCCTCCTTCTTATCCTCAGTTCCTCTACTGTATAGATTATAAACAATCAAATTCCAAAAGTTCAATTTCAAGGAGGGATTTCTAAAAACATCAATGTGCTTGCACGTAGGGATGTGCTCACTGCGCCGGAGGTGGATTCCCACCACCACCAGGTGCATTGCGACGTGCTTGCTGTCGGAGTTGCTCCACCAGTTCAGGGTTAGAAGCCTGCATCTGCTGTGCCAGTGCTTGTCCCGCCTCCAACAGGGCATCGATACCGGGCGCAGTGCTCCTCGAATCAGGTACACCTGTCGGTGTATTTGTGTTATTCACCAAACTGCTGATCAAGTTCTGCATGTTGGGATCGGACAGCATTCCAGAAGCCATACTGAGTAGTGTCGGGTTTTGTAGCAAGCCACCGAGGTCGAACGTCGGATTTAAGCCAGCGCGGGCGAGATGTTCATCCGCGAGGCGCAAATTCTGCCTGTAGGACTCGTTGTCGGGCTCGAGCTGCACCGCGCGCGCATACGCTGCTCGCGCCTCGCGGTGCCTGTCGAGCGCTGCGAGCGCGAGCCCGAGCCTCCCGTGCGCCTTCCCGTAGTCCGGTTGTAGCGACAGCGCCGCGGTGCAGTCCGCCACTGCTGCCTCGTGCTCGCTGAGCTTGAAGTGTGCGGCGGCGCGGTTGCAGAAGTACACAGCATTACGTGGATCCAAGTCCAGCGCGCTCGTATAACGATCGAGTGCTTCGCGGAACCGCCCCGCCTTCATCAGCTCGTTGCCTTCGTTCTTAAGGGCTTCGGCGCGCTCGGTGTCGACGGCCACGTCACCGCGCGCCGTACGCAACATCTGTTCTAAGTCCACGGCGAGAGCGGCATCCTCGGGCGCGAGCTCAAAAGCGGTCTCAATGCATTGCACGCCGACTTCGACGCTCTCGCGGGAGTCGATGCTCAGCGAGTCGTTGTCCAGCTGCCGCTTTAAAAATGCAACGACGCTCGCCGCAATAATCTTCACATCACTCGGCATACTGAATTAATGTCCCGAATGATAGTTGGATGTTGACAAATTCTTGTTATTTTTGGATTTTTCGACGACGAATGACTCGCAAATCTGACAGCTTCCGTTGAAAATGACAGAGTGACGGTCGATTTGACTGAGGGATTAAGATAGTGATGTCAAGAAGATATCGATTTAAACCAATAACATTTCACTTCGAAATTAAGATATGTAGTTTTGTGTACTCTTTAGGCAATAATATTTAACTATATAAAATTAGTTTTTATATCCTAGCAAGCGAAAACAAAGTTATCTAACTTGCACCATCTAATCAATATACAAATTTATTACCCATTCGTAGGTATATGTAATGTATTTCATCTGTTACAGGGGTCTAACGATGCCTTCTATATTCATTATAAAACGAGGCATCACCACAATTTTAATACAGTTCAGTGAAATAAAACACAGTTTACTTTAAATAACAACTGATGTATGGCATGACGTAAAACAATACACAGAAATATAATTCATTAATATATATCAGGTTTCAGTTCGTTACATCAGTATGAACGTATAAAAGGACGAATAAAGTTTCTTCGTCGTACCTACCAGAGAGTAGTAGTAATAATATTCGTCGAACAGGACAGGCGAAGGAGTTCTCCATACTGCCAATTCTGAAGTTGTTAATATAACTAATTGTTAAGTATTCTTTAGCCAATTTTCTTTTGTGCCTAATTTAATATAAAGGCATACGCGCCAAATCTTTTATATCAACTTTCGTACGTTCTTACGACAAATATTATTTTAATGTATATTGATGTTTCAGTATAGTCAATGAGAATGTAAGCATATTTGGAGGATAGGGGGAATGAAGGCAGAAATCTGGCATTATTTAATTTAATCAAAAGAGGATGATTATCATAGGAGTGAAGTTTTAAAATGAATTTGAACTTTAAATATTTATTTCTGGTAAAAATAACTCCTAAAAATTTGACCAATACCCAGAGACATTTCTTTTTTGTTTCTATTCTATCCATCCATAGGAAAAGGCAAAGGTATCGAAACCATGCAGCCAAGTCAGAATACCCAGAAACAAGTAAAAAAAGAGGAAGTACCTATTCAATTTTAAAGTCGTAACACAGAACATACTTGTATATAATTATAGATACTGAAATTGATACCATGAAATTTTCTGTGGATTCTTATTATATATCACAAAAAATACACTCGATTAGCAATAGATGTCACTTTATTTGATTTGAATAGGTAAATAACAAGTTAGAGTCGTATTTGTCCATAGACTTATCTTTCTACTTATTTGTCTTAACTGTTATGGGCGCTTTGACTGCTATAGCCTGTTCTCATTGGAATGCAATTTAGGTTTAATGGAGAAAATATAGTACTATATGAAAAATATATTAGTTTAACATCTATTAAACGTATAAAATTTAATTTTTCAAAATTTAAATGACTGTTGCATCATGACTAGGGCATTCAGTATTCGCGCGATATTATTGTTCGAGTTTTACGAATACTACGATCCGTACTATTCGAATTTTACTAGTTTATCGAATAACTTTTTTATTATTGAATATATAAAACGATTAATATGTTTTATGTCTTAATAACAACAAGCATACCTATAATTACTTTAACACAATCAGGTAGACACATATTGTTCGTGGAAAGGATAATTGAATAATATGTAAAGATTGTCAATTACACTATAGTCTAAAAAGCATTTCCATTATCGATATATACATTAAATCTGTCCTTAATGCTCAAATGTAAATGATATTCATGAGTACTACAACCAGAACAACACAGGAGTCATATTTTAAAATATTTAATAAGTACTCTCATTAATGATTTACTTGGCGTGACAAATTATAAAAAAAAATCAAATTAGAAGTTAATAATTATGACAAAGGAATATAGAAAAAAAAACATCTAATTATTGATAACAATACATGCTTACTCGTTTAAAAACATATTGAGTGAATATAGGTACTAATTAATCATATAACATGTGATACATACAGTAAATACTTATCTACTTAAATTTAAAAAATAAAATCTTATAAAACTTGATGTTCCACGGTAGTCATTAAACAAATTTCTTAAATATATTTGGCATTACTGCTTTCCTTATTATGTTTAGTAATTTTATTAAAAGCTATTTCTCGATTCTTGGTCAGTATAGCATTACAGTCATCTTCGTTTTCAGGATAGACAGATGTTAGGACGTTTTTTACTTGAGATCGCCAATTATTTATTACGTTACAAGTTTCGGTGATAGCAAAATGTTAGTATTTGTCTTCTCCAGCTGTATTCAATAACCAAGTTTCGAATGGTTATGTAGGTGCATTGTTCTTTTATGTTAGGTTTTGACAACTATTCGAAGAACTCGAATACTTGGGTCGGTAATAATCGAATAGTAAATAAGGCCGTATACTCAAATAGTATGACCTAGTCCAGACATACAATGTTCTATTATAGAGTGGATCAATATGTGAACGATGGTGATGTCTGGAAAACTGACTTCTCTCTATTCACTCACTAAAATAGATTGTAACGTATAATGTATTTTTAAACTATATAAGTGTAAAAGGGTAAACCTGATCGAGTTTCTTGCCGATTTTTCTCGATGACTGTAGCAAATTTGTAGCAGTCCTCGAGGAAGAGAGGTAAGAAAAAGGCCAACGGAAAAAGAAATTCCGCCTCTGCTACCATCAACTAGAGAACACCGGCGCCCAAACCTACGAAGAAGCAGTGGATGCTGGTTGAAAACTATAGCAAAATTGACTACTATCTAGATTCGCATGCTTGTGTATACATGACAACGGATGTAAACAATATTTGTAATACGTCTTCAAACGAATATAAAGGAGAGTTATGCCAATGTTATGTCCGGGTGACGTTAATATTGTGACACTTACTTTGAAATGCAAATATGAAGTTACAATAAAAGATGTCTTGTGTGTACCGGATCTTGCGCCAAAATTGATTTCAGTCAGTCAGTTGATTAACAATGACAATAAAGTGGACTTCGAAGAGAAATTTTGTTATATTTGTCGGCATCTGTGCCCGTCATATGCACCTAGCAATGAATCTGTAAACAATACGTGCACCTCCAACCCCACAGATCGCGTTATTCAATTACCCTCACTCTCCCTAATACTCGCCGTTTCGGTATACGAGTACGATACGATACGATACGGTATACGTAAAAGGAACGGAGCGACCGCAGTTCGGGCACATGTCCGATTTAGATCTGCTACCACCTGAACAGTTAAACTTTCGGCTGGACACTCTTGTACACAAGGAGCACATCCTGCACAACTTTACTGAACCTAGAATATCATGTCGTACTCTCGCGATCTTTTTCGATGTAGCTAAAGCTTTCGATAAAGTTTGGCACGCCGGACTCGTTTATAAGCTTCTACAGTTTCGCGTCCCCGATAGGTTAGTTCATATCATTCGTGACTACCTCTCGAACAGAACTTTCCGCTTCAGAGTGGAAGGTGAACTCTCCCGACAACACCCAATACGCTCAGGTGTTCCCCAAGGATCTATAATTGCACCATCCCTGTTCAACTTATACATCAGCGACTTACCACGATCTCCGGGGGTCGAAGTAGGTTGTTATGCTGATGATACAGTCTTATTTGCTTTAGGAAGGCAGAGAGTGCACCTCAGTTCACGCATCCAACGTGTCGTTCGTAATCTTGGCGAATGGTATCGTAGATGGCGTATAGAAGCGCAATACTCTTTGATTCCTCTAATAAACTGAACACACTAATACCTCTCAGGCTATTCGATATTGACATCCCTTGGGTTACTGAGGTCAAATATCTCGGTGTCACACTAAACAACAAACTTACCTTTAAAACTCTCATTCAGAGAGTGCGGAACAAGGCTGATATGGTCTTGAGCCGATTACATATGCTACGATGCTCACAGAGCAAATTGTCACTCAGAAATAAGCACACTCTAGAACTCGTAGAACCCAAACTAACTCTCTATTAGACGTGTCTCCGCCCTATTCTTATGTATAGTTGCCCCGTGTTTGCACATACATCGAAAGATAATTTTGAAAACTTTTAGGTTATACAAAATCGTGGTATCCGCTGCAAACTACACCCCCAAACCTGCCGCAAAGTATCCCAAAAGACGACCGCCACACATTCTCACCGATCCCCCGGATGACATAACGGCTGCGAATGATATGCATACCGACGACTCTTTAAATAGAGCGTGCTCGCGCCCACGCCCCCGAAACCACCGATCACGCCGCCGCGGTCGGGCGGTCAACTTCGCTCCCGTACACCCGCTGCATCTTCACTCGGCAGCAGCTTAAGCCTAGGTTCGATCCTTCGGACGGGAGTCCTCGAACATGCTGCTAGCGCGATACAGTGTCTCCGCATTCACTAACTCCTTGCATACACGTGCACATTCACACGGTACGTTCACTGGTTCTATAAGGGACCGTTTTTCCTTATTGGTTATATCTAACTTAATTAACACTTTAGCCAAAACTATCAGGCATTATATACATGTACGCCTTAGTGTGACACATATGAAGGTAAGAAAAAACGAAAAGAATTAGTAGCTATTGCGGATATGATAGAGGATGTTTATAAACTGAGAATATAATATGGACATTGTTTGTTTACATCACTAACTAACGTCAACAGTGAAGTGTGGCACAGAAGATTGGGTCATTTGAATAGTAATGATTTGAATAAGATGAGAGATGGCGCAGTGATCGGTATTTATTTATTTATTTCGAGGAATATCAACAGCTGTTAATACACAATTCAAAATACAATATACAACTTAGAGCTAATTAGAGATATTCACTAATAGACAATAAAGTACTTATAAGAAGATATTAAGTGCTACATGAATAATACTAAATCAGACTGAAGAGTTATATACATATTAGGCAATCGTGTCAAAAAATGATTTGATAATGGTTTGTCTCGCTGTATTCACTGGAGTATTAAAAAGATCTAAATTGAATTGTTTACTAAGTTTGTTATAATTACAGCTAGTTCGCACAATGTAACTATTACTTCTATAGTTGGTAGTTGAGTGAGGCACATATATCAACGAGCTATGACGAAGAACAGTAGACGAAGTCCTTAAATAAATTTTCGAGAGGAGGTCTGGACAATCAACCTCATTTTGGGCAATTTTTAAAAAGAAAACAATGTCAGCAATCATACGCCGTTTATCAAGAGGTAGTAAGTGGTGCGTTTTACAATGCTCTTTTAGAGTCGTACCTGTCATGAGTACGATAGCATATAAACCGTAAGAACTTTTTTTGGATATTTTCAATTCGAGAAATATATGTATGGTACAAGGGATTCCATATTTGAGAGGCGTATTCCATACGATGACAACACAGTAATTGACAAGAGCACATGCCAGGTACGTTGTGAAGAAAAACAGTCACTTCTACCATTCACACATAGCGGTACGAGAAGCACCAGTGTACTAGATGCTATTCATGCAGACTTATATGGACTCACGGAGGCGAATTCTATTAGAGGATCAAGGTACTTCCTAATTTTTATTGACGATTTTAGTCGTATGTCCTTTGTTTACTTTCTTAAAGGAGTTTTGAGTTTCTTAAAGCAGGGTTTCACCTACGTTTGGGTACGGGGTTGTAAAATTTATTTACGGAAAAATTCCACGTCACCTGTACACAATATAAAGTCAGAATCAGATTTAAAGAAACATTTTCATTAAATTTTAGTATTTATGTTATATTTTATCTATTACAAAGAAAACAATTGTATCTATAATATAAAAATGAATCGCTGAATGTGTTGCTAAGCACAAATCTCGAGAGCTGCACGGATTTCGCTAATTCTTTTTTTAGAATATTCCTTGAAGTTCGAGAGTAATTCTTACGATGAGAAAAAAATTTAAATATTGCCAGAAAAAGGCTAAAAACAACACTTTTCTCTACTCCCATACAAACAATTCGTAATAATACTTAAAAGTCAATTTGAACTTTAATACCATACCATAAAGTTTAACTGTTAGTGGAGAGGTTCTGGAAAGGCAAAACAATTGAGTGACGTTGGTATCGTATAAATATTAATGTCAATATTTATTATATACATTATATAGCGTCCCGAACGGCAGAATAAGTATTAAAAACATAAAATAAAGAATCGACTGCTAGGCGGTACGAAGTTTTCGCTAATTCTTTTTTTAGAATATTCCTTGAAGTTCGAGAGTAATTCTTACGATGAGAAAAAAATTTAAATATTGCCAGAAAAAGGCTAAAAACAACACTTTTCTCTACTCCCATACAAACTATTCGTAATAATACTTAAAAGTCAATTTGAACTTTAATACCATACCATAAAGTTTAACTGTTAGTGGAGAGGTTCTGGAAAGGCAAAACAATTGAGTGACGTTGGTATCGTATAAATATTAATGTCAATATTTATTATATACATTATATAGCGTCCCGAACGGCAGAATAAGTATTAAAAACATAAAATAAAGAATCGACTGCTAGGCGGTACGAAGTTTGCCGGGTCAGCTAGTTTGAGATATTTCTCTTGAGTTTCAGAATCACTGGTGAGTCAACATATATACATTGTTACTTTCTATTGTTATTCGTTTACGTACGCTAATTATTTTTTAGTGTCTACCTACATTTTATAGTTTTTGATTTATTGACTTCTACTGCTATATTTTTGTTGTTACTTGCATTTAATTATTAATTATATCTATTTAAACTTTTTTATTGTATTAGTATCGTGTCCCATACATATTTTATCAAAATTCGACTTATTAACATCTCAATAATATTTTATTACTTTACCCTCCGTTCCAACAAATCTTTACTGTTTATTAAAATAAATTTTGATTTTATATTATACTCTCAATTATGGCTATAACCATTTATTACCAAGACGTTAGGGGACTGCAGACAAAAACAAATATTTTTTTCAGGAATCTCAGTTTACAAAACTATGACGTAATTTGTCTAACAGAAACTTGGTTACTAGATGGAATAACAAGTGAAATTTTCGACGATCGTTACATTGTATGGCGTAATCATAGAAATTACCATCTAACAAATCAGTCTTTGTGGGGCGGCGTACACATAGCTGTGAAACGTAATCTCGCAGCCATGTTTAAAACTGGATGATCATCTTTTGCGGAAGATATGTCGGTTACTTTCACGCTCCGTACTAGAAGACCCATGGGTATCTTCAAACTTCATATTTGTGTAGTCTACATTTGCCATCAAGATAGGGGTAATTCGATGCACACAATTACAAAATTTTGTGTCTAATACCTACAACATTATCCTTAATCACCTAGATGACAAATTTATAATAGTAGGTGACTTCAATCAACCAAATATCAACCGGTCTTCAGCAGAGGACAGTAATCACTTTTTGCCCTCAAATATCCAGGGTAATGCACAAGTTGATTTATTCCACAATTTCAATCTATGTAATTTACTCCAATATCCAATCCTGTTCTAATGTAAATAACAAAATTTTTGATTTAGTATTTTCTAACAATAAAGTTAGCATTTCATGTTGCTCTGATCCTCTAATTCCAGAAGACCCACACCATAAGGCACTGATTATCACAACTAACTTTGTTGAATCTCCAACCTTAGCCATTCAACCACATATTACGTACTTATATAATTACGATACTATTAACCATGAGCTAGATAAAATTAATCGGCAATGTGAACTTAGTTTGCGATCATTAGAAGATGCTACATGTTTTCCGTATGAGACACTTAACAAACTATGTAATAATTATATACCATCTAAATTAACCAGATTTGATACTAAATATTCCATTTGGTTCAAAACAACTTTAATCAAAATGTTAAAAGTCCAAATTTCATTCACAATTTAAAAAACATGGGATTTTTTCAGACTATGAATCATTCACAATATTACGTGAGCGTGCTAAGTTATTGGAGAACGCATTATTCAATATATATATTACACAAATTGAAAATAATATATCCAAATCTCCCAGAGCATTTTGGAGTTACATTAAAATTAAGGCCGCACTTATTCGTATTCAAGTACAATGACATATGAGAATATAGTATCTGATAGTGGACCCGAGTTCTGTGAAATGTTTACTTTCGTTCAATGTTTACTCATAATACATCGAGTTATGAAATATCGGATGAAGAGTGTCTAACTCTACCGGATGTAACATGTCCCTGTGACATTTTTTTTTTTTTTTTTTTTTTTTAATGTGGGAAGAAATCCTTCATTGGACACCCACAGCCCTGGGGAGCTGTGGGGTGTCAGACTCTTACTGACTAAAAAAACCCACAAGATACCGTCTGCCGCGCTATGGAGTGGCACGGGATCGAACAAGCAAGCACCATGCCACCCCGGCGACAAGGCCCAGCGCGAACGCCCTGACCGCGACGACAGCCCGGTCAAGCTGCCTACCCGTCTACCGAACCAACGTGCAATGGAAAGTCAGGTCCCCAGCCCCTTCCCTCCTTGGTCCGGTTTGGCAGTCGAGGGGTCACCCCCTCCAACCACCACCACCTGTAACTTTTTTACGTGGTTTTCTACCACGGTGACTTTTTAACGAGGTTTTCTCCCTCTCCCTCCGCCCGAAGGCCACCCCTCTGTCACTTTTTAATGTGGTTTCCTCCCACAGGAACTTTTTAATGAGGTTTTTCTCCCTCTTCCTCCGCCCGAAGGCCTCCCCTCTGTCACTTTTTAACGTGGTTTCCTCCCACAGTAACTTTTTCTTGAGGTTTTCTCCCTCTCCCTCCGCCCAAAGGCCGTCCCTCTGTCACTTTTTAATGTGGTTTCCTCCCACAGGAACTTTTTAATGAGGTTTTTCTCCCTCTTCCTCCGCCCGAAGGCCTCCCCTCTGTCACTTTTTAACGTGGTTTCCTCCCACGGTAACTTTTTCTTGAGGTTTTCTCCCTCTCCCTCCGCCCAAAGGCCGTCCCTCTGTCACTTTTTAACGTGGTTTCCTCCCACGGTAACTTTTTAACGAGGTTTTCTACCTCCCTCCGCCCGAAGGCCTCAACGTCTGTTTTTTAATGAGGTTGTCTCCTCAACACCCGTAACTTTTTCTCACTTTATGTCTCAACTCTGACAAGTAAACATCATATATATTGACTTCAGTAAAGCGTTCGATAAAATTGATCACGATATTTTATTGCGTAAATTACTGTCAGTTGGGATACATGGAAATTTGTTCAGATGGTTTACGTCGTATGATAAAAATAGATACCAAACAATCGTATTAAACGGTTACACATCCCACAGGGTCATAATTCCATCTGGAGTTCCTCAAGGCTCCTTGTTAGGACCTCTACTTTTCAATATATTTATTAATGATATCTCAAGCTGCTTCAACAAATCAAAAATATTATTATATGCGGGCGACATGAAAATACTATGCAATATTCGATGACGAGTATGGCAAACTCATTTTACTAAAATGAACGGTACAAGCTAACCAAGGAGATGAGCAACTAGCCGAAGGTGATGTTCAGTTTATCCTTCACAAGTCCAACAACAATCAACATCATTAAGATACATAATGTGTCGATCAGGGTCACATACCCGATACTCAGAATGTTAAAACGGTATTCGTTAAAGCTCCAACTCAGAAATCACTGTTGGAAAGTGCATCACTAGACAATATCAACAACGTGCTTGTGGAAACTGCCCATACGGTTGGTAGGAGATTCCTATAGCACCTCTTTAACATCGTCATACTCGAGGGTACTACATCACAGGTACACAGGCGCCGTGGAACTAATTTTAAATAAAGGTGATAACACACTTGAAGAATTACAGACCTTCACGTTTATAAACTAATTTTAAAAGTCATCACGCATCGTTTCGCTAGCAAGCTCGACGATTTCTAGCATCACGAACAAGCCGATTTGTGGAAAGGCTATAGTAACATACGGCAGATTATACAGATAACCTAGAATCATAACTCGGACTAAGACTAAACACCGTGACGTGGCCGCTAACTTCGGGCCCCATAAAGAAAGCTCAAGGTTACTCAGCGAGTGATGGAAAGACCTATACTCGGAATTTCTCTACGTGATCAAATCAGAAATGAGAGGAGAGGAGAAAGGAGATGCGTGAAATTAAAATTGGTGACATAGCTCACCGAATAGTACAGTTAAAGTGGCAATGGGGAGGGCTCATAACTCGAAGAACTGATGGACAATGGGGCAAAATTTTTTTTTAATGGCGGCCACGTACCGGAAAGCGGTCCCTTACCAGGTTGCGGAGACCCGTTGGTTATAAGTAGTACAGAGCCGTGCGCTGTGGAGAAGATCTAGTGAGGCCTATGTACAGCAGTGGACGTCTGTGGGATGAGATGATGATTATAGTATAGTCCTAATAGAGAAGTAACACTATTTTGTTTATGAAATCGTAAACTACACGAGTATATAATAATACAATTTTTATAGGTGTGTAGTATTTTTTTAAATATGCGTTTAATATATTAACATTAATTTACATTAGTAACAAGGTATCTTTTTAATAGTTTTCTGGTTTTATTAGAGAAGAAAGAAGTGATGAGACATGATGGGTGCGTGCGTCGTCGAGTTAGATGTCTGCGCGATCGCGCTGCGGGTGTCGCGCCGGTGTATTGTCCAGCAAGCACACCCAGTCCCGTAGCCGGCTCTCGCGCGCGTACTGCTCTCGAGACAGCGCGCGCCCTCCTGCTCCCCCCACCCCTGAACTGCCACCCGCCACCACACCCACGCCCACGCCCGCGTCGCCGCACGCCGCGCTCCCGCACACGGCGCCTCCGGTCCACGCGCACGCGTTCTCGTGTGCAGGCGCACTGTGGAACTTGAAAACGCGCACGTGCACGCGCGATCTGTAACACAACACGCACCACCTATTGGTGTATTCTGTTTCTGGTGTAATCACTAAGGAATTTACTATGTATTACTATTTACTTATTTATGGTTAATTACATAATAATCACGTTGATCGTTACCACTATAGCACATATGATGTTCCTACATTATGGAATTTATAAAATATTGATAAACCCAATAAAATTTCTAGCTGTCTCTACTCAATACCTGAAATGATTTCTCTAGTGACAGTAGTGTGTTAATATACATAAACACTTTCTCTCAAGGACTAAATTAAATCAAGTATTTTATTAATATAGTATAAACATCACTATGATTCGCCGGTATTGATACATAGTTAAACTTAGTAATTGTTTCAGGGTAATAAAAATAACTTACTTGTATGGTTCCTGTGTGATGAGATGCCGTAGCTCCTGCGCCAGACGTGCGCGTAATCCCGGTAGCGCAGCGGTGCCGCCCGTCACCAAGATGTTCTCGGCGAGCGCGCGTCGGGTGTCCACGGGGCACTGCCCAGCGTCTCATATTAACTATTACTTTTCTTATTATCACCTTAAACCTCTAATGAAACGCAGCTCGGAAAAATGAATTGTTAATAGCGAACATTTTATATCAAACTGCATTTTCGTTACAATATGGTTCGCTTTTCTGTTTCTTTAGAATATTCAAAAAAATAATGTGCAGCTTGTATATTTCAAGGTATAGGTTTATACTTGTACATGTCTCATGTGGAGTGCGAATGTTGGGAATGTTAATTGAAGGGCCTGGATTCACTTGCAGGGGGGAAAGTTGATGTTATTTACAAAGATATTTAAGCGGAAGAAGTTAATGTCTCTATAAAGACCTATTAAATTCTTAGACATATATTATGAATAACTCTTAACTGCTGTGGTTAGGCCTGATAATTATTCCGTGGACGAAATTAGGGCCAACGGCATATATGTCGACTTGAACATGATCGGAACTGCTGTGGTGATATACTCGGAAGTGGTAGTTAGAAACTAAGCGAAACCATATAAAATGAGTGGGAAACGTTAAAAGAATTCGACTGCTTTCATATCTGGAGCCGACACAATCTCTCCGCCCTTTGTCAATGTTACAAAGAACCGTGGAAGCTAAGCGTTGTATCTCAGCTACATGGTGGTTATAATAGTGTATGTAACCTCAGCTTGAGTCTCGTTGAATCCTATTAGTAGAATTGTGTATCGTCGTCAAGCCATCCTCATCCCACGCTATTGTTCCTGAGATTTCGGTAACAGATTCCCCGTCTATGGCCGTGGGCCATAACAACCGACCTGTTCGAATATCTTTATAGTATGGAGGCGAGATTATTGAGCGAATTGGTGTTGGTGGGTTTTCTTGGACGTCGGAAATTCGTAAAAAACCCTGCTTTAGTGTTGACATGTGGCGCCATCTTAGTTTGGCCGTATCGTCGATGACTACTTGACAGTTAGGAGTATCACCTTCCTGGGTTGGGAAAGATGAAATTACCAAGACATGCCGTGCGGTGTTCCACAGGAATTGGTGCCTGGTCCGTTCCTGTGGAACCTTTTTTATTACTGAAAATTACACGGTGCGATCTATAGCGTTGGTATCGAAGTCGTCGACACTTTCGCCACGGCGCAATGTGACAATCCTGACCACATCTGGGGTGACACATTATTTGATTTGTTGTAGGCGAATTAGGCGTTTTGCACTAAAAGTAAGCCTAAGTAAATCCAAGGAACTGTTTTACACGCCTCGGAACGCACCTTGCTTATCCCGATTATAGTAGGCGTTCCCAACGGAATCTGGTCAAGGATATATATTCTGGGAATTAGCCTCGACAGCCGATGGAGTTTTGTGGTGTGTTTCTGGCAACTGCCTCCCCGACTCATGAGCATAGTGGGCTCGTGTGGGGATCCCGGTTCGGTTTGATGGACGCTCTACTTGAAGACTGTTTGATCAATGGCTCTATATGGTTACCTAATGTGAGCAGAAAGCCTGACAGTTCGCCATCTCGTATTTGGTATATTTCGCCGAGAGCGCCCCGGTGAACTTTCCTGAGCTCTTAAAGCTAATTGAGACTGAGGTGTACAAAACTGAGGATTGTGGTTATCGAGTATATCTGGATCTACGCTCCGTAGCGGAGTGCTAACTTCTGGGCCCGATCCGACGCCAGACAACCTTCGTTCCGGATTCTCTTCCCCTTCAGTGCATATACCGTCGATCCCCGGCAATTCTCTTGTATTGGTGGATGTGGACAATATGTCTCTATTTGTATTGATGTTTGTGTCTGTTTGCTTTCTTTGACTAGCAATATCCAAAAGTGAAGTCTCGATCCTTGGATACAACTGGTTTCTATGTCTCCGAATTTCTTTATTCTGCTGCGGTAACTTTATTTCATATATTAGTTTACAATTTTCCGTATAATAACAACTTTAACCCAGTAGTAATTTTTTTTATTTACATATTGTTTAACCCACACGCTTTACCGGGCACCAATATTCTCTTAGGCCGATCCCCATAGTTTTTTGTCTGCACAAACTTTTTTTCCTTTATAAGAGATGATAGTTCTGTTGATGAGGGCGATGTATTTGCTGTAAGCAAATTTAAGCGAGAGCGTAATGGTTTCCCAAATACTAGTTGAGCGGGTGACTTTTTTATTGAGCTGTGCACGCGTGGGTTCGAATCCCATCCTCATCGCCAGTGTT
This sequence comes from Antheraea assamensis, assembly GCA_035772565.1. Taxonomy (NCBI): domain Eukaryota; kingdom Metazoa; phylum Arthropoda; class Insecta; order Lepidoptera; family Saturniidae; genus Antheraea; species Antheraea assamensis. The sequence goes on from JAQQSE010000045.1 coordinate 5,002,833, forward strand.
AGTTCGGAACGCGAAATGATTACACAAGTGAAGTTGGAAACGCACAGACTTTATTAACGACATACGTTACGTTTTAAAGGTGGCGCAGCCACTCCTACTTATACATACATATACATCAGTATTCCTGCGTAATCCGGAATAAGCGATAGCCGTCAGAGTTGTCCGCGGTTAGTGTATGGTCTCGTTCGAAGTAACCTCAGGGTTGACCAAACCTCTACCGTGGAATCTTGAAGCAAGAACCCCCGAACCACTATTTAGGTAGAGCGAGAAACAGCTGGGGCGGGAGGAGAGACGGACGGCATGAGAAATTGTAACGTGTAAATCGGAGCTCCACCAAAGTCTCATGGGACTTAAACTAGAGCATTTAAAAGAATGTATGGTGATTAATGAAGCTATCAAACCGATATTGGTTAGATCCTGAGGTTTTTGCTGATGTAAGTGCTATCAGCATATGGCTATTGCGAGATTTATTGTATCATATAGTCTGAGATATTGCATAAAATTGCCACCTTTATAGCTGCTTGGAGAACACGTGACCATCACCGTACCTATACAAGCTACATTTTAGGGACCATATTCACAGCCGTGCCTTCGTACGTGCCAGAGATTTACGAGGACATCTTAGCATTTTAGCTAGTGAGAATTCTGCATAATCAGTTTACTGCTGTCATACCTAGGATGGTTATCCTATGTAGAGTTTCCTCTCGTAAGATGAAGTGTGTACATAAAAATGATTTTATGTATAATTAGGGATCTTTAAAATGTACAAAATCAGAATGGCGCTGCTTTAAATAGAGAGCAAAAGTCGTAGGAATTAAATTAACAAGTAATAAACATAATAAGCAACAACAAATTTACAACTCGATTATCATACAAGACACTAATTACGTACTTTATAGATCACATAAACATTTTAATTGATATAGTATAGGAAACAAAATTTTACATATAAATTATCGAACAACTGAAATTGTCACACAGAAATGAACACTTAAAAAAATTAAATAATATGATCATAATTATTCAGGCCATACCCATTACATATATTCATTTCATATATACCATTTTCGTGAGAGGTATTTAGTTAAAATGATTTGTTTAGTGCAGCGTATAGTGTAACTAGAAGTGCAGACGAGTGTGCGAGTGACACGTGATGAGGGCGCACCTGCATGATGCACTGCAGAACGAGGTCTGGCAACGCCGCTAGCTCGTTGTCGCGCTCAAAAAGCACCTCGGTCGCCGCGCTCCGCGTTCTTCCCGACACGTGTACCGCGCCCCCCGCACCCCCTACGGCGTACCGCACATCGCGCGCCTCACCGCCGTCCCCGCGCCCACCAAGCGCCCCCACGAAGCACGTCTTCACTGCGACACGAATACAATTTGTATATCAGATGAAAAATAACGGCATATGACAATTCGCATCACCACTATTTTTCAAATTCAAGCAACTTCTCATATTTCAACTATATATTAGACAGACGGGATAAAAACAAAACCAAGCAAGCGCCACTGTCTGTGCCTGAGTACATAAGACACCAAATTAATTGCTTATAACTCTGGGTTAACCGTAAAGGGGCAATGCATTTCAGCAATTGCACAATCAGCACTACTTAATTTTCTTGATAGAAGGATAGACTATAAGGAACATACACCATCCCTTGAAGTTGAGGTGAATGGATGGCTTTAATAAACTTGACCAATATGGTGAGCTAACAGCCAGTAAGTAGCATTGAAAAAGCCTGGATATATGATTACTACTTAACACATCGCGTCTGAATTAACCTTCACTTGTATATAATATCGGCAAGACACTTTTGAAAATGTTACGATACAAGCATCACAAAAACATTGAAGTTATGGTTTGAACGATACAATCGGCGGACTCTTCAACATTATTTAGAGACCACAATAATTTTGGGATCAACCTAAAGAAGTCATAAGAGGTAAACAATCACCTGAATGTTGCCAAAATTAACAAATTAGGGTGACATATTCTGGTTTCTGCCAAAAAACAAAGATGAGTTTAACCATGATACAAATTTTCAATTTTACAAATGACTTAATAATAATTATATTGACACTGTATTGCTGACCTTGAAAATATACAAAATTTAGAATATATGTGTACGTATACTTAAGCGGTCTTATCGCTTAGAATACCGGCAAACCTTAGAAGATATTTAAAGTTTAAAAAGAAATTATCCGGAGGCAAAATAAAAATATACAAACAAGAATACTACTAACACATAAACCTGTTATTAACCATATATATTAATTAATATTTCCTTAGTTACCTTGGAAACACAATGTTTTATCCTAGTTTCAATATTCCAATAAAAACAGCTTATATCAGAACAGCAAGAGGTAATACCGATAAAGCCATTTTTTAACTATTGACACAGATTTTGCTTGCCCCATATCAGATGAAAGTGACTTCCATAACCGTACAGCTTGGGTCGCAAATGATTTATTTTATTCATTATTAATTGGTGATGACTTGTGCCTCAGTCGAGTGAAGTTGAGATTGGGTTACCCGATACAGAAATGCAATACTGAATATAGTTACAAATTATCCGTAGATGTCAATAGTCCAACGATCTAAGCGAGAATACCCAGTGTCTAGTTGTTGGTGTCCTTTTAAGACATTCAACCAATAATAATAATAAAGAAGCTTATGAACAGCTGATACCTCCCGCCAATAGTATTCCAGAACAGTATAAATAGTAGCCAATCATTAGTACGAGTAATAATACTGGTGCAGGTCAATAGTAGTCCTCCCAACAAATATATTACTTTATGCACAATATATGACTATAAACATAAATGGCAGTTACCTTTTATATCCTCTATAATATGATCAGGTAAATTCAACTGTGTCCCGTTGTCCTCATCCAGCAACCTCCTGAGCTCGCTGTGTATGGCGTATGCTCCCAGCGGTTGGGACTGGATTGCTTGGAGTACCACACACGCGTGTACCACTGTAATGAGGCCCTTCAATCAAATTTTTTACTCCCCTTATTATTAAACTATTTTAAATATTCCTAATATTTCTGAAATAAGAACATAGATTGAAGACAAAATGATACTCAACATAAACTCACTACTTGGTATTTATTCGCTCTCAGTCGACATTCTCAGTTTGTTGTTCAGCTGCTGTGTTGTTAGGAATGAAATGTGTGTATATATCATGTTAATTCATACCTCTGTCATTAATTAATTCACAGTTATTATTAAGAAAGTAATCATCACCTGCCGAGACTTCTGCTTCTCTGGCCCCTATTGATACTATGAGTGCAACAGGTGTACCGAGTGTAGCTGCACAGAGCCGAGGACTGTCTGCCCACACCACACCCGATACCTGCAATATACATTATATTGTTACGCTTAGTATGCGAACTCGATATGAATGAACAATGAATGGCTCACGACTGTAGGAACAAAATACAATATAATTTTAAAAATTGCTCATCTCGAACACTGTGTGAATGTACCTATAGTGTAATTGTCTGATAGTTCACCTATTTCATTTTTATCTGTATGAATACAAAATAAAGGTCTTCTGAAACAAATGCTATTTATAACGGACATAAGAGTATAGTGAAACTAAAACAATCTCCCAGGACAATGTTATTGCTAACATATTAATGTCTTGGCAAAATCCTTTTAAAATAATAACTAATCTAGATAATGTCCTTTATATATCGAAGTTGATTGGAAAAACAATGTTTTTTTTATTTCCTTTATTTTGTGACTATTTTAGGTATTCCTCAAAATAGCCCTCTTGGTGAATTTTGTGATTTTTTAAATTATGTTAATTGTACATAATTTTCGTAAAAATCGAGTTATATAATAAGTATTCTTCTTCAATTGTTCTAATGGCCCCTTTTCCCATATGACCGACATACTTGAATTCAAATTTTCAAAAATCGAAAATACATAGTAGTTATAGAGAACCCATTACCAGAATGGGCCTAAAAATTGAGGAATGGATCGAAGGCTATAAACATTTTTTTTAAACTCTATTTAAACTTTTTAATTCAAAAATCTTTATAAAAAAAAAAACTTATTTTTTCTATAAAAGCCATGTAAAAACAAAAAATTAAAAAAAAAACAAATGGGCCATTTTTACGACAGTTATGTTAAAAAACGTAATCAGAAACTCCTAATATTTACCAGGTGGGCTATTGTGAGGGATACTAGGAACTAACTAAACTAGGAACCTAAGATGTTCACTAATTAATTAATATGCATAATTGCTAATAGATGGCGTTCAACCGCCATTTTCTAAATCTATTGCTACTATAATATACAATCTAAAAATTGGCCAATTACAATTATTACATATTTCTATAAATTGAATAACTTACTCTATACTTTGTATAAGTAAAATATGATTTTTATTTTTCGATTGCGTTAGGTTTATGATTAAATTTGTACATTTCTAATTAATTGTGTGTTGTAAATATTACAAGTTATTGAATGTTATCACATTTTAGGACAATTATACCTATATTCTTTTTTATAATATAAAAATGAAGAGACTAAAATTGTTACATAAATGTTACGACATAGATTTCAGTATAGGACATTATTCTGCTTATTTACCACAGAAGATATAAAAAACAATATCATAAAAAACTTACCTCATAATGTATGAAAAGTACTTTGGCCAGTGTTTCCCTGAATAGCGTTGGTGTGAGTAGAGACTCGACAACCACTACTTTGCGCTCTTTGGGGTTGACTAAAACATGTCTGCAAACAATGTTAAAATTTTATTTCTAATACAAAAAATATACTCATCCCGAGTTTAGTCCCTTTAAATAATGATAGTGAAGGTGTAATCCAATTTTGAAGATTTATCCATTTTTTCTTCAGAGGTAAACTACAGCCAAGATACAGGGAAACCTAGTGTGGCTGTTATAGGCTCATAAATTGTGTGCTGCTTCCATTGTCCATTGTCTTGTGTAAATTATTTACAATACAATATATACAATTTTTTATGAATACACATCTTTATGTGATTTATCTTATTATAAAGGACACTTTTCCATTTTACAGTGAATCAAATATTTTGGTAGCAAAGATTTATCTTTTAACAATCACCCTTCCATTATTAATGAGAACCAGTATCCTGTGAGATTTTTACACATAAACATTTATGTTCGCTTTAATCCATGTTCAAAAATATGTTTCCCTCAGGAATAATAATGTTACAGTGTAAAAAACATATCAGTTGAAGCATGTCACTAAACACAAACATAGTGAGAACAATGTAACTGTGGAATACAAAATTAAATTTTATTAACAAGGAGGTTACTACCACACCTAAAGTACAACAAGTGCAGCATATGTACTAAATTCTCATAAAGCTCTTCGGGAGTTTTATAATCATATACTTTCTTGTATCTTCTTTCCATTGGGCACCAAAACTCAGATTTAACTATACATCTTGGCGCAGCTTCTCCAGTAAAGCCGAATCTGAAATTCATCATGAAATTACTTTATTAATGTCTTTCACTGTTTACTTAAAATACCTAATGGTGATGTATATAATTTATGTTATGTCAGCACTTCAGCATCACTAATAACTCATAACCATTTATTATAATGGTGTAGCAGTGCCAAAGTTTTCATTTTATGTGCTGTTTTATGAGAATATTTACAATATTATCAACACATCTTACAACACAAATAATGTAGATGTAAAATTTTGACATAAATAATGTACACAAATATATATAAAAATTATAAATAAATAGATATATCCAATGCTAAGAACTGCAGTTTGTGAAATACAATTTTAGATTTAAGCACCTACTACATGGAGAGGAATTTAGATCTATGTTATTCTCAATTACCATTATAAATATGTGTATGGGAGCTTGTCAACTTACTTTGTATATTCAGAACCGAGGTCCAAAACCACAGCTTGCTTCTCTTGAATAAGAGCTATTCCTTCATAAAGTGCCATGGTTACGCTTCAGTAATACACAGTTTGTTGTGCAAATAAATAGTACTAAAAACAATTGAAATTATCTAATATTTTCGAACCAATGTATAAGAAATGTACTCTGTAGGAAGAGTCTTGTCAGAGACATACTATGTTTTCCTATATGACAATCGTATCACTTTGTGATGTTAAATTCTAATTCAATACAAATAGCAAAGAAACTATGAGATGTAGTAAATACTACATAGGCGCAGCTAGTAAAAGAATACTAAGTATTTTTGTAATACCCAAAATATAGATAAAATGTAAATATACAAACGCTAATCGTATATTTTACTTTCAAGATGACAAAGTATAGTGTTGTCAGATGAAATTTGAAAAAAAATATATAAAATGCCGGTAAAATCTGATAGGTATAAGAAAAAAAAGTCAGACTTCATAAAAATTGACCATTTATATCTTTCAAACACTATTCATGAGTCACAATAAGCCCAAATATAATCATGATAATTTTTAAAATTAGGAGCCAGTAACCTTTCAAGACTTTTCTTGAAAAATAATTAACGACGTACCTATTCCAACTTTATGTCATTTTTACAAAAGTCATTATTAAAGTGAAAACTTCTTTAATCACGATGTGATATAAAACTTGATGAAATGAGAAGACGAGATTAGAAAGAGACAAATATATATATCTATAGAATTCAAATATACTAGGTAATGCGATAAAATAAATTACATAGTATTTGTGATATTCGCAGTTTCCTCACTCTGTATTATCCTACCTAATTTTTTCTACAGCTGTGGATATGTGGTAGTACATGCGTGCCCACATGGTGAAAAATCCAGTAAACATTGTTACGTCAACATTATATACAACAACTATTAATCGGATTATCTGACAACACTGGTATTAGCAAAATCAATAATGACAGTCAAAATTCCACTGACATATGGTATAATCTGGCACCAAAAAAACTAGCTAAGGGTTGGAAGCTCAGTAAGAAAGATATTTACTTTGTAATGTTTATTTGTAAGTGCGTCACTATTATGTTATAGTGTTTTTAGAGGTTGCCAAGACCTTCGATAAGGTCTGGCACGCCGGGCTCGTTTATAAACTTTTTCAATCTCGCGTAACCGATAGCTTAGTACATATAATCCGCGATTATCTCACTGATAGGACTTTCCGCTATAGAGTGGAAGGTGAGCTGTTCCCGCCCCACCCGATTCGTTTAGGTGTGACCACGGGTCCATACTCGCACCCTTCCTCTTTAACCTGCTCATCAGTGACCTATCTCGGTCCTCGGTGATCGAGGTAGGTTGCCATTGCTGACCCACCACTTTTGTCACAAAAAGATAGCTGTGCAGAATTTCAAAGCCCTCCCATAAGAAGTTTTACTTAAAAAAATGAATTTTAAAATTTTCACCCTTAATCGATTTATCTAGATTTTAAGTCCCAAGCTTAAGCTTTTAAGAAGCCATAGTCACAGTCAAGTAACAAATATTAAGGTACGGCTTCGTGATCAAGAATATGCAGTGTAGTAAGCGTACATTAGTAAATTGATAATTTGTATCGTATGTTTAAAATGTCAAGGGCACAATTGTAAGCTCCACTATGTAAGTTGGCTCAAATTTATAAATCTTGGTAACAGAACATTCTGTAATTCTTACCAGCTAATTAGTTATTATTATCAAATAGTTCGGCATGGACCGAATAATTTTTCGGAATTCGTGTACCTACATTAATTAATTTAAATTGGTAAAACTATCGGCGGGCGATGGACGAAAACATCGTGATGAAATTTAAACCTAAGACATTTTCCTATAGTACCATCGTTTGTGGGAAAAATAGAAAACTGTGAATTTCTCAGAGTTTGTAATCGCCAGTAGATCAAGTCTGTATATTCATGATTTGGTGTAGTGATTATGACTGTTGGGGAAGAGGCCTAGGACTCATCATTGGTGCTCAATTCTGTAATCCGGTGAAACTGTAGAGGCCTTGCCAGGTCAACGGTGTAGACAGTTCCAAAAAAAAGGTGCTCAATTAGCTTACGTTATTATATTATTATTATGAATTAGCAAATTTGTCACCGAGATTTTATAGGTGTATTTTTGTGATTCCACGTCACACCTAACATCAGATGGTAAAATATTGATCTAGAAATAAAAATGCATTTACATTTTCTAGAGAGGCGCGGTGTTGCGGATGCATTTGCCCGGGCCAATATCACTACATATTATAAAGCAAAGTCGTCCTCCGCGTCTGTCTGTCTGTATATATGTTCGTGATAAACTCGAAAACGACTAAATGGATTTTAATAGACTTCACCAATAGATAGAGTAATACATGAGGAAGGTGTAGGTATATAATTTGTCAAGGTTTTGTGTAAATTGGTTGAAGTATAACGGTAATTGTTGGAAGTGTTGGAAAAAATCAAGCTGCTTGGTAGCTTTCACCGAAAACGCGGCCTATTTTTTTTTGAGATATGACATTACTGAATATATTAGTTACCTTAAGCATTTCATGCATATATGTATATATTTTTTATTATCAGGGCAGGACAACTGTTAGTCTTTATATCTAAAAATAACAATCGTTTACGGTCTTGAACCTCAACTTCTTATCAAATAAACGATTGTATAAGAATACTCAATGCTCCTTACTTACGTTACATGAATCGGTAGTTACATCTATATACAATTTTTAGGAAGAATTTCTGATAGTTTAAATTCGTATTCGTTCGTTGTTATTGTTATTTTTCTACAGAATGCGAACCAATAAATTATTGTAAGGGATTTTGAAGTAGATTATTCATATTAGATTAACTTTAAGTTTTGTTATATTGCCAGCTTTTGCTCGTTACTTTGCTGGCGTTAACTAGATTTGACCTTTCTCGCAAGAACAGCGCTTTTTATTATACGGTAATCATGTACCGTATATATTTTCTATACATCTGACAATACGAATATGCCAAATTTCATAATGATCGATTGATTGGTTTAAGCGTGAAAGTGTAACAAACAAACAAATTCAAATTCAATTTTTTTTCGAACTATTGAACTGTTAGGCCTTCACAGTGTCTCCGGACTAAAGTTTGCATTTATAATATCAGTAAGGATGGATATCTGTTTAGTACGCCTTACTATTAATAAGCGGTGTTCAGACCTTATTACTGTGTTAGAATTATTAGTATACGGATATTTTCCCAGTCAGTCACAAATGACATAATATAAAAATGCTCCTATAAGTTAAAATACTGTTGTGATTATTTCGTTTTTTTTTAATGGTTTTATCTGTTATTTATCACCACTATGAGTGCTACAACAAATGTGATTCAATTATCAAGAGCTCTGCGGTTAGTCAAAATAATTTGATTACACACTACAGGTTTAAATTCGATCTTTTTGTTGCCTTTGTATATGTTTTATTTTCAAGGAGGACTATTGTTGAGGATATTTCCTTCAAGAGTTCTTGTTATTTCGTCCAAACTCTCTTTAATATTTCAGAAAACATAAGTATTGTGAATGTGTCAAAAGACCAGAATTTGATACACGTTCGAGTCCTTTCGTTGAGGTACCTGTTCAACGTTTCCAAGCTATATCCTCACGAGTCACGTCTCCTCTTGGAACATTCTGTCGAGCCTCGGTCGCATCTGCATCGAACAATAGGCGAAGATGTTGCGGCGGTTGTCTCGCCAAAATGATTGATTCTTTTATAAATAATTATTACTAATGATTTATCTATTCTTTGTCAACCGTTGATGTACAGTGTTTCAAGAATATATATTAAATTACAGGAAAATTGAATTATGGTTACGTGTTGCATTGAAAATAAACGATGACAATAATTTAACTATTTATTTCATTAAAATTCCGCTATAATACATATTTACAAACATAGAAACGAATTGAGAATTGTCACAGTAAAAAAAGCACTAGCCGAAGGGTCTGGGAAGTGCGCCTCTCGGGTGTGTACCCCCGCCGGCGCGGCGCCGCACTCGCCACACGGTAACGGACATGCCGCGTACGAATGCGGACCCGCTCGCTACCATTCGGGGCGTACATGCCTCCTCACACTACATTTGAGCCCTCATAAATAATATTTTATGGTTGTAATACAACCAGTAATACAGTACCGATCTATGCGTCTATATTTAAGTTTTTTAATTAGAGTTAAACATTAAAATAGCTCAGCAACAGCCGGCGGGGGCCGCGGCCGCGGTGAACGTGTGCGGCGCGGAATCTGTTCCCTGGTGGCATCCCATACCCCCCGTACCCCAGCACCGACACCCGCGGTCCGCGGCGGTGCTCCGCGAGCTCTACCCTACCTAAACTATATTGTTCTAAATTATGGAAGTGATCAATCGCGCTTTGAAGTTGACTATTCTCTCAGAAGTCTGCGCAATGCGAAGGATGAGGTCCTGAATGAGGTTGGCGATTCCGCGATTGGCGATGATGAAAAGCCTGGTGATGGGGCCGGGTACACCTTCGGTTAGGTTATCTCCCTTGGCGGCATCCTCGCCCTCCGCCCCTTCGGTGCCGCTAGAGCCCGCAGATGAGGACCCCGCTACCAGCTGCAATCACAGTACTACAGTTGAGGAACAAAGTTTCGTTTGAATCTTCCTTGGTTGATCGCCGCTCCGTAGATTATATATATATATAACTATGGTTCTATAAGTTGCGCTGAGAGGTATGCTTGTCGAGTAATATTATAAGTATGTTTTGTGAGTACTGTCGGGGTGTAGGGGGTACTGTTGCAAGGAAAATGAATAAAATATATTGAAATCGATAAGAATTTTGAACCAATTTACATAGTAGTAGAAGTTTCTAAATACCAATAATTAATAAATAACATTATGTATATATCTACCAGAACTACTACATATACTACAGCGGGTTCAGTAGGTACAGTAAACGCTTCTTGTGTAGCGTGGCGTATTATCTATGGTAGGTAGGTACTGTGCAATGGATAAGCGCTAATCTACGTGCTATAACTTTGCGTCTATCTGTTACAGTTTGGTAAGAATGGCGACAATGTTATAAAAGGAGTCCGGTGGTCCCTGTAGGATGAGGTGGCAAAATGAGTTTCTATGACTACATCTACACTGTATTTAATACTGTTCTGTGTTTGGCTGTGGATCTACAAGCACTGCGGCTCTTGTCGGTGTGACAGAGCTAACTAACTAAGTACATGTAGTGAGAGAGCGCGCGCGATGCGCGGTGTGTACTTGTGGGTTGTTGGGGTCCAGTGTGGCGGTGTGGGAGGCGGTCAGACCGACGTTTAGTGAGTCCGTGCCCGCAAACAGGCGGATAGCGGAGCCCGCCGCGCGAGCCATCGCCTCCGCCGGACGCTGCAATGTTAACCTTTACACTCGGAAAAATCCCAACGAGCTGTATTGTCTCGTCCAAGCGTTTCCCTTTACCTACCAGTTCCTTCCAAGATATATCTTGTTCTGTTCAGTTCTCTAGCAGTGGGTCTGGTTCTTGATTGCGTAGGTAATATTACAATAATCACCGATGGAATTAAAAAGAAACTAGATTTATTATAGAATAATATTACAGATCACGGTATTTTGTTATAGTATCATAGTGTAAGGTGTAAACTTTAGTGTTTATAATGTTTCTAATATATAATTATATACTTTGTATAAACTCTGGTGTAAGCAATTACTTTAAGTATATAATAATTGATATGTAGTCCGTAATAATTAGCGTGTAAGTTTTCCTGATAGTCCAAATTTTTTTATTAGATATAAAATGATATGCAGTGGACATTACATAACGCTGCCGACAGATGGCAGCTGCCGCGACTCCTGGGTTGCTGTTTTTGGAGTATTAGTACTTGATAGCGATAGTGATATCATAGACACTCGATGCTAATAATGATTTCAATTAGAATTTATTGCTCTGTTAAGTAATGGACTCCACGGGTAGTCATTACGCGACTGATTTTCAATGTCCATGTGATAATGAGTTACTAATGATAGGCAGCTACTAACTAGTACTCTACCGTCATGTTATATAACTTTAGATTCGTTGTCTCGATCTGGTGTTTGAACTTAACCCTATGCCAGCATAGTTATAGATTCAACCAATACACTTTCCGAAAGTTTATAATATTGAACACGGAAAATAAGTAAATGTTAGTTCGCTTACCCTTACGATGTCGAACAGGAAGTTGCCTGAACCTCCACCGGAAGCGCCTGCGGCGCCGCCGAAGTTCAGGAATCTAAAATTTTTTTTTTTCAATTTTATAGCTATTCAAGCAATGTTGCTACCTGCTATTATGTTACATATTACAATACTGTGTTCTGATTTATCATGTCGATTGTGAGTTATTTATGTTCACTATAATTATCAAGGAAAAGTTAACAAAAGTTAAAGCGGCGGTCGATACCGCGGCGGAGTGAGATATCTGCCTAGGTAATTGTATACGCAACGCGTATGTGATCGAGTAGGCTTCCATCGCGTTAAGTGAACTCATATGTAGTACAAAGCCATACATAACATAATAACTAAACGTGCGAATAGAAACTAGGGCAAAAACTACAATAGAATCGAACGTGAGTGTCGCGAATTAGAACTTTTTTATCAAGCTGACTATACGTTGTTGGACTGATGGGATGTCACAGCTTAACCGGACTAAATCGCGACCTAGTACATATTTTACTACATTGTAGTGCAGCAGTCGGCAACTGATACGGAGACAAAGTCGTTTTTATATAATAGGGGGCAAACGAACAGGTGGGTCACCTGATGGTAAGTGAACACCACTGTCCATAGACACTAGCAACACCAGGGGAGTCGCAAGTGCGTTGCCGGCCTTTTAATATATGTAGGCCCCCGGCGCTCTCACTGACCGAACGAAACGCAACAGTGTAAGCACTGTTACTTCACGTCGGCTTTCTGTGAGAGGGTGGTACTACCCCGGGCGAGCCCACCCATTCATTCTGAAACCTGTAATGGTTTCAGCGTAGCTCTACCACCTATATACACCATAGCGCTTATTTATTACATTGTATCTCAACAGAAACTACTTAACATTTCAGTAACGGTATCCTACACTGTACACTACGTGAAGGCCATATTGAAAGAAACTTGCAAACTAATTTGTGTAGCATAAATTATCTAGCAGCCACACGTGTGTTTACTGCGCTAAGAGTACTGCTGGTACTGAGAACGCAAAGTCCTTCTCTCTCAATATCTTGAAAACTGTTTGAATCATGTGTATTTTTTTAACTAATGCTACGGCACCTCTTATTTCTGTTCTCCTCGCTGTTGTCTGTGTCATCAAGGGTGATTTCATCGATGCTGGCGGCGTTGGTTTGTGCGGCGGTCTGCTGGTCTTCACTAGCGGCGGCTTGCTGGTCGGGCTGTGCCTCGCCGAATGCGACACGAACCTCCGCCTGCTGTGACTCCGCGCCGGAGAGCAGCTGGTTCTCCTCGGCGAGCGCGTCCTGCGAACAAGCCGGTCGATCGGGTGAGATGGGAAGTATGAGGATGCGCGCTTGGCGCGAATAGTGATATATGACCGATGACGAAGATGGAGTGAGGTGACGATGCGATGACAGATGGAGGCGAGTCGCTCTGCCGCCCCAAGGCAGGCTGGTGGTAATGCGCGCCGAGTCCTCATACCGACAAGTAGCGAAGCGCGCGTCGCCGCCGAGCCGGCTCCGTGCTGCCAATGGACTCGGTGGCTTCGGTGGGCTCGGTGAGTTCGGTGAGCTCGGTGGGTTCGGTGGGTTCGGTGGGCTCGGTGGGCTCTGCGGTCTCCATACTAGTGGCTACCGTAGTGGTCGTGGTGACCGTCGCGGATGATATGGGCTGGTCGTCGTCATCATCGTCGTCTTCGAGCTCGATGGTTCCACCGCCGACGTTGCCGCCGTTTCTGTTGCCGCCGAGGAATACCCTCAGGAATATAGGTCCGAATGTTTGTAGCACGAAGCTTGTTATTTGTTGAACTTTCTGATCGATTATCTAGAACATACACCGCCTTAGGTTCTCTAGTTTACAGCCTGTGGAAGATAATGGTAGGAGTTAATCTGTTAACACGCGATAGTGCGATCCACCGCGAGCTGCCATCATCTTAGAAATAATTTATTATATGCTTAATGCATATTCAATATTTTTATTTGTTATCTAGTTGGCATTGGGTCACACGGGCTGTGCGGTTTTTGTGTCATGTTACTGTTTCATTACATACGTTGGTATATTATATCCAGCTTAAAATCGAACAGAAAAACATTATTTAGCAATTTTTATTAAGAGCCGCGTAATTTAAATAAAAAGTATTTAAAGAGGAAAATAATATATACTGTAAAGATACATGAATAACAAAGGCTTTGTTTAGACGCAAAGTTAATTTATATATTATTTATTAAGAGTTTAGTACTATTTTATCATAATATTTATGGACACTACATTCATCTTTTTTAACTTATATCCGTCTACCTAATTTTAAGCAAACTCGGTCTACTGCCTTAAATACAAAAGAAGTCTTGTCAATGAAGTATTTTCTTGTTAATTGTTGAGTATCACACCGAACTGAAATGATAGTATATTTGATTTTAATCATATCAAATAAATGCGCGTCAACAGATCTGTTAATAAAAGGACGAGAATCTCCGAAAGCTGAGGGTATATAAATGTAAGTACTGCACCTGTGTGAGCGTGGGGAAGAGTTGTCGCAGAATACCGATCGTCCGCTTGTTCCTTTCGCTGAGCTCGGAGCCGGGCGCACCGAGGTTCAGTGTTGCAAGAGTCTCCTGGAATGTTCCACATAATCATAAAGTATTACAAAGAACTTTAATTATCTAGATTTGTTTATTTAGTGGAAGAAAGATCGATAGCAACAATTCCATGTTTAATGTCCACTGCAATATATTATGTCCAGATAAGCTATTAAATAATTTGAGCAACCTGTTTAACATACAAGTTGCATGTCTCTGAGAACAATGTCGTCGGCTCTTGACGGTTTGCTGTGCAAGTTATATTATCCTGGGGAGCATAGAGCTATGTCTAAGTCAGGAGGTGGTCGCTGCGTTGTGTTTGCGTTATTATGTTAGTCGTTCAGCCGTGTCCGCGGGCAGGTCAGCAGAGATGCGACACGCGACCGTACTCGCACGCATAGCTAAGGCTTCATGACCACTTCTCTACTTTGTAACTATTCTTTAATCATCAATACATATCAGTTCAATTCTGAAGATGGGCTATCTTCAAGATTAATCGTGGTAATCAGCACTCAATTGTATATATGATAATTTAACACGGCTTGGTACCTGAGCGCTGGCGGCGGGCGCGATGATTTCGATGATCTCGGGCCTGTCGTCAGCAGACGGTGCAGGGTTCGGCGCGGGGTTCGGCTCGGGGTTGGGTTCGGGGTTCGGCTCGGGGTTCGGCGCCGGAGCGCCGAGCACTGCCACCAGTGCGATCACATACACCAAGTAAAGTGACTTCCTCATTGTGTATTCCGGTCTACGTTGTGTCGTTAACGAGTCTGTTCCGTGTCACTCTCTCCGTAGCAAACTTTCTATTAGTACCTGTAATTATTATGATAGTTATGAATATGTAAAGTAAAAACAACGATTCTGCTTAAGACAGATAATTGTGTGATCATTATGTGCTCGACAGCTCTTCTATAGGGTCTTGCTATTAGTGCATACGTTATTCAAATAAACAACAACTATAATCCGAATAAATTAAGATTTTGACATATTTATACGAACGGACTTTTTTATGTACGTGACCATCGAATTAGTGCGGGTTATTATGTAAATCGCTAACCAATGCACAGAACGCTGTCATTAATGTTGATCCGAGTTAAGGTTAAAAATATAGTTACTGCACACGCCTAAGAGACATGGGTAATTTTATTTTCGATTTTTATGCAGTTATTTGTACCAGACAGTTCTCTTTTTCCTTTAATATAAGAATACTCAATTTTTAGCCTACATAATATTATCGTTTAGCAATATTTTTACACAACAATCGAATACCCTTCCGATATCCATTAAAATTATGAGTATTGCACGTCTGAATAATGATTAAGATACCATAATTAGAACGCGGTGTAACTATTAAACATTTAGGAATTTAAACTGTTGAAAATAGGTTTTTGTACAAGGCATCTTTCGTAATCACTAAAATGTTATTTAATAACGGTAAAATCATAAAGAAACATCATTTTGTAATGAAGCATATATTCATAGTAGTGCTGTGAGTCAGCAGCGGTGCGGTACGGGGTACGGGGTGCGGGAGATACGTGGAAAAGTGAAGTTTTAGTATGCGGACACAGTCGCGTTGGGAAACCGGCGAGGTTGTCCTATAGCGAGACCCCGCGCTTAGTCTTTGCGTGTCGTAACGGAGGTCGCCTCATCAGGGATTCGCAGCGCCGCAATAGGGGGTGGATATATGTGGATGGTGGCCCCTGAATTATAATATTCACTTAAATTCACAATATATGAAACTGTTTTAGTTTGATCGCACATTTATAAAAAAAAATAATATGTATTAATGTTTAATGCGTTTACTCATACAAGTTAATATTTCTTGGAACTTTCATGAAAGTTCTGACATAGTACTATAAGAGTACAATAGGAGGCGCTCGAGTCGCTTCAATAAATCAATGTATTTCATATAGCTTGCTATGTTTTGAATATAAATTTTAAGATTGAGTTTAAAAGAAATTAATCTAATTTATATTATTAGGATTATATAGGGGCTATAGAGTCATAAAAATAGAATAAAATAAAAGATAGCTAACACCATATCATCGGTTAGTGTATTATAAAAATACATTTTCTATGTAATATAACAGTTCATCAGAAATTAAACGTTGAAAATTAGAAACGATTTCTAAATCGATTTTTGTAACTTCTTTACGAAAACCTTAAACTATAAAATATTTCAAAACCGACAGAGCGATTTCGTGTTTAATCAAGTTTATGGTTAAAGAATTTCACACATAATCATAAATTGAATTAATATCACAATTGAATAGTAACCACTGGTTAAAAATAGATTTGATTTAACAACACATCAAATATATTATACACTCTTACATAGACTGCTGTTTTATGTGTGTGTGTGTGTGTGTAACCAATACTATGGTACCGTAAATAGTTTCGAAGGTGATGTTGCCACATCGTATATTAACATAAATTAATTGCTTTAAAACTGATATTATATTATTGGGTAATAGTCAATGTGTTAATCTGTATACACAGCATTGAACTGTCTGGGTATGCCTCCGTAAATTATATATCACTTAGACGTATAATAAACCAATATGTATGCAGATTACAGCTATGTCTGATAGCGCGTCTAGTAGGGAAGGTCAATATTATATATTATATTTTCATATGAACATCATGCGCTTACTAAATTCACCATCACTAAAGAGATGACACAAATGGCTAAATATGGGCATCAAAATGTTAAATTCAAACAATGATATTAAAAACTAAAACTTGCATTCTTCTCTATAGACTCACTTGTAGGATAATATTGATATTACCTATTTTATATAAAAACCCAATGCTTTATTAAGATTGGTATATACTCTAAATTAAGTGGATATTATGAAGCCAACACCTTCAATCACTTTTCTCTTTCAATATTTATAATTGCGGACCCGAACTCATAAACTGCTAAATGTGATTGTACATACTTATATGAAAAGAAGCTAACAAACCAGGATTATCGTATTTTTTAATTACTGTACTATTTTATACTCAACGGTAATACCGTACACGTGGTGCTGAGTCTGCGATACTCAACTGCAACTAGATGCGTTTTACAACTTAATATAGTATTTTTGTTGAAGACAAATCACTGATTATTATGAAAATACCTTCGCAATAGTTATGTGTAGTGCGATTAATGAGTGCTATTGTTCGTCAGCGCACCGGAGACGTGTTCAGTTGTTATGTGAGTGTAGGGTGCACCTCCGCATGTCGTATGGGACGCCGTCGCGGTCGATAAACAAAAACAATGGGTGCAGAATAGGTACATGCCTAATAAAGTTATTTTTAAGTTAGAATTAGTGAGAAGACGCACGACAAGGGCACGTCCTAAATACATATCTCTTATGTAAAAGTGTGCTCGTAGAGCGTACAGTCTCTAACGCAATTACTCGTGGTACTGTTGAAACCTATTCTACTAAAACTATTTATATTTTATTGTTCCGCTACGTCACGCAGGATACACCTAATACTAATCACTAAACATATAAATTATATAAACAATGGATTCAATTATTAATGAACAACTACATCTAGTTATCCGTCGGAACACTTATTATAAATGTCGTAGTTTAAATTTTGCTGCCTTCTTTTATTAATTAAAACTGCAGAGTGAGTATGGTAGCGTGTAGCGGTGGCGCGTGACTCTCGCCTGCCCCTCTAGTGCAGTAGCATGTCGCAATTAACTCTAGTTAAGCGGTTACCGCTTTATTTTAGAACGTTACCAGACGAGGTTACAGCGAAATTATAGAAAATTTCTAGCTTGAGTACTGGTCGGCCCGCCGTGGAACGGAGGGCGCGGACTGAGGGTCGTGGGTGAATGTGTTATTAATTGCATATGGAGGCAGCATGTGCTAATGAATAAATTAAATGAATTGCTAAGTAAATAATATTTTATTTTAATTAAATTATACATACTTTGGGTAGTTGTTAGATGGCGTTGCACGCATACTTTTTAATATTGTACAAAGTTACATGGCAAAAAAATAAATAACATAACGAAATTGTCTTTTGTACGTTTACCTGAAATTTCAATTTTCTTGAATCTGGACTTGTATTCTCTTATTGAGTGTCTTATATTAAACTGTCTACTAGTCAATGTGTCATGTGTTTTGTTTAACATTATGGTAAACTTTTTTTAAATAATTGTTTTTCACATACGAAATTCTATGCGAACGGACTCGTAGTTTCGTCTATTATATTAATAAATTTAATATTGTTTGTTTTATAGTCTCTACTAAATAATATCGTAATCATTATAATGTGTATGAATGCAAATTAATTCAAATTATATGTATGCAATGTCTCCACTTTGCGGATAAGGTTGTATACTGAAACATTGAATATTAAACTGTGGTGGGTCGGTACTTTTACATGTCGTTAACCTTCTCGTTAATTTGCACATATACTATTTTATATTATAATTTCGATGCATAATGTTTACATATAAACTATGTTACGCAAGCCTAATACCGGGCCAATATTATGCAAATGGTAATAGTGAAGCAAAACCGTGCCGGTGTAGTATATGTGCGAGCGGAGCGGGGCGGGCTCGGTACATTCGCTCGTTTAGCTGAAGTCACTTTCAAGCGAAACCCGTTCAATTCAACTATATAAATTGTCATTTTACTTATAAAATTGGTGTCGAAACGAATGTTGTAAGTGTTCAAAGCAATGAGCAAACGTCGACGGCCACTTCGTACAAATTACAAATTACGTTAGTGTGGAGGGCGAACAGCCGTCGGCCAGTTTCGAATAACTGCAATGATACTCACTCGCGCCCTCTATATGAACGCGATAACATCACGCATTGTTATTATAAGTTACTATATACACACATACGTATAAACAGCGCTACATGTGAAGATCATAAATGAAAATAATATTCTTTGATTTTGAAATGAAATTAAACGTAATCATTATCAATTATTCCATTGTTCAATTATATTAGATTAATTATCAAAAAACTTACAAACAAACTGTTTATAAATAATGAGCCGAATGGACGGACGTCAGTAATCATGTTTAAATTAGTCGAACTAAATCATAATTGGGCCATTAGATTGTAACTGCACTGTATGTTATTACATAAGCAAAGCAATTCCATGACCGGTACTAGCTTAAAAGAACAGGAATTACGCATTCTGTAACTTGATAGAGTGCTCGAATCACAAGCTCAAGATAGATCCCCTGATACTGGCTACATGATAATTTTATCCAGAAAATAAGTATTGGTCCCGAGGGATAGTCAAATTTACAATGACGTGAGCGAAATCGTGAGCAAAAGCCGGTTATTTATCAAACAAGCTGCAGGCAACGACAGTTCCGAGTGCCAGTCACATTTTGTACATTCATACATTCGATATTAGATGGTGCTCGCGACTTCATTTACCTGAAAATGATTTAATTAGTTCATGGGTACTGTGTGTTTTATTTGTATGAAGTGTAGTCTATCTTTTTCTTTTTTTTCAATTGCAATTATGCCATTACTACTTAAACTTCATGACTCTTTTATCAATTTGTAAGTTATCACTTTTATACATTATAATCCCGTCTTAATTTCTATGGATTAGAGCCATGATATGTAGGCCAGATAATACGCTGTAAATTTCTCTATTTGCCAGTAAGTGTAGTCAAAATTGGTTCTCTTTTTTATAAGATAAATCCGGACAATCAGGCTTATTCATATGTATAGATATATAATGAAAAAAGCACTGTCCGGCTTCTGTGTGCGCTTAGCTTACTGTGCTAAAAAGATATTTCAGATATTTTAAAACTTCGCAAGACATAGTGTTCACGTTTCGACATATTCCTAAACATAATTTGCGCATTAACCACTAATTGCTGGAGATCAGCCGAGCGAATATCCTTCTGAATCAATAACTCTACTGTATTAAGGTATTTTTATAGCACATAAAATTGTATAAATTTAAAAATGCCTAAATAGTTGCAAATAATATATTATCGAAAACTTTTCCTCTTTATTATTTAAACATGTTTGTCTGAGAATTTGTACGTATAAAATTATAAGTGATCATGATGGACTGCTACTTCGTTTCTGAGAAAATTTGCAAAGATTAGTCTATTATTTATTCTTTTTTATATTTTCATATGTGTCATGTTTGGTTGTCTCGGTTAATTTATTGAGCCATAATTATTTTTAAGGTAGAGCACTAAAGAGAAAATTTAATCGGCCCTAATAGAGTTTGAAAGCTTTCCTTTTACGCGTGAGGCAGTAGATACAATTTAGTTATATTTTACGTGACCATAGCATGAGCCGTTCATTGAGAGATTGATTTGAAAGTTGGATTCACGTTTCGCAAACTTGTTGGCGGTGGCGCGGTCGCCGAGCATATGTAAATCTGGTGTAATTGTTTATGATGATATGATTATGGTGTAATTCTATTCCGAATAGTTGCTTTATAATACTTCCTATGTTGTTTTGGGGTCAGATGGCCCCGGCTAAGGTGACTGCGGCGTCCTCAGCGACCTCGGACTCTCGACACTACAGAAATATTATTAAGAAATACGAGAAAATTTGTGGTTATTTTAGTGTCTGGATTAATTGTATTTCCAACAAAAAAATTGCTACATACGATATATAGGTTTTATAATTTCAGTTACATATTTTTATTTGTAGGTAATGTGATTTCTAAAAAAACTAAAACCTAATGTGCAGTAATGGAAAGTGAATAATTATGAAAAACAATTTGTAAACATTTGAAATAATAGTGTTGTAACAAAAAATTGAAATTGCATTGAAAACGTGTAGTTACACTAACCGTAGATAGACATCGGCGCCCGCCGTCGCCTGCTTGCTCTATAGAATAGATATTTGTTTAGTATCCAATGAAGAGGTAAAGTCACGAACACGGCAGAGCCGCTGTGTGAACTATACCATCGTATTAAAGCGTAATAATTTTGCTAATTGTTATAGAATAACGCTACGTGGTTACTGCGTGCGCGTTGCCCTGAATCTTATCTTCGTATCGCACAGAAATATCTAGAGTAATTACCAGTTGAATGTGCTCTCCGACAGATGGCGCGAGGCGCTGTTCTCACAAAATCGTTAGTATTAAATGCTAATCCTGATGAATAATTTAACGTAAATATTAAATGCTATGGTGACGTGACGGTCAGGTCATGAAACGAATGAAAGAACATATTTTGAAACATATTTGTCAGCAGCATTAAGTTTAAAACAGCAGTATAGTCAAGAGGAAAAAAGGGAAAATAGTATTTTGCACGAATCTTCTTGTAATATCAGTTGGCTATTACGGTGGCTAGACACGCGTCGTGAGGTAGTGATTATGCATGCGCCGACACCTCCGGCAACCGCCGCGCGCGGCTCTATCATTACTAAACTACCAGCTATTATCTACATATCAACAAAGTTCCAATTCGCTTTCATTTTATCTACTCATACACACACAACTTCTGTATTTCTATTTTAAGTAGAATTCACGGTAATATAGTTTCAGGTAATTCTATTTTATTATGTTAATGTAAAGCACATTTTGTAAATTAGTAAACTTTAATTGGATTTACACGAGGCCGAAGTATTTCGAAAAGAGAAAGAGGGAGCGAGAAAGAACTGACTAAATGTAGTTATAGTTAATATTGTACCTTTATAATAAATTGATTATTGCTCTCCCACAAAAAAAATATTAAGCTAACTTCAGAGTTATGAAGTAGACAAGGTGCGTCCACTAGGACACTACGATCGTGGCCAAGCATTTCTGTATATTTGCACACAAATTACTTCTTACACAAGTATTATTCCTTTACATAACTTATGTGCAGATATCGTTACGATGTTATCATAAGCGAGTGTAATAAATCCCGCTTTAATGGCGCGCGCACAGATTATATCCTGAGTTGCGGCCGGTATGAGAGCGCTCGCGTGGGTGACGGTAATGTCTCCGTTTCGCAAACAATACGCGCTCTTGAGAGCTCGATGACGCAAGAACACGCGCGTAATGCTATATGGACGACGTTTTGAGGAAAATTGCCCGTTACTCAAACACAGTCGACTCGAGATCAGAACTAATCATAGGCCGCCGTGTAATCCATTATTTTTACATTATTGGGTAAAGTTGTGGCGTTTAAGTCGTAGTTTTATGATTGAAAAAATACTATTATTATATAAAATTCCAATCCACAAACTCGTGTATTGTACAGAGATACTCTTTAATTGTTCTCCGTTGGCACACATAATTCGGTGCAGATTTGGCGTAGCTGTGTGCAGAATGTCATACAGCAACACTATTTTTTGTAATCCTTTGCCATTGGTTTATCTAAAGGAATTAAAACTAAGGATTTTCTATATAATATTACCTTCAGGCATACATACAGTTTATATATATTACTAAGATAACGCTAAGGTAGTGTAGGTGATATTATTCTCTGTTTAAAGATATTATAGGATATTATGTCAACATTATGATTTATCGGTAACATTTTTATTTCCGAATGTTAACGCAGCATTTCACTTTGCTTCAATATTAAGTGTAAATATTTAATATCTTGATAAACATTTGATAACAACTAACGATAACAAAAAAAATAAAAATAAAAATAAATAACGAAATATATTATGACAAATATAGTTTAGAAATTAGATGATGTAAATTATTTAGTCTTATGTCAAAAATTGCATAAACATTTGTTATTTTTCTCGTATGAAAATTAAAAATATTTTATTCAATTTAGGTTCCGAGAAGGAAGGCGTTTATAAATGTTAAAACAACCCCCGGTTCGAAAACCAACTTAGCGAGAAGAATCGGCAAGAAAATTGATCTGGTTTATCTTTCTATCGTACATATTTATATAAAATTAATTACAACACAGTTACAATTATTTTAGCGGATGCACAGAGAGGGATGTAAATTCCAGGCATCACCATCGTTCACATGTTGATCCACTATGATAGCCTTTTAATAGTAAAACTCGCCTGGCATGGTGTTTGATAATACTATCCAGCAAGTTAGTTGGTAATGTGCTTAGAGACTTTGTTGTAAAACATAACACTGTCACATAAAAAACTCTTACTGATATTACTGACCATAAAACAGGGGTTGGCCAGTTTGTAACTGTTTCTAGTATTTAAATTATGCCAGTTGTTTACTAATTCAAACTTTTCTAAGTTTTAAATTGTTCTAAGGTATATCTTTTTATATTTACATGTTAATAAAACCCAAAAGTAATGTTATAAAGTTATATACAAGCACTGTAAATTAACTAATATTTTGATGAGTGCAAATATTTCACTTATATTTAGACAATATTCGTACTTTTAACATAAATAAATCTTTTAACGAGAAAAAAAATCAGTTGGTTGTCTAAAACTTAAGTATACTTCATTGAAATAATGAGTAACAGATAAATGTAATTGTTATTGGACATAATCGCTCCATGCAATGCTTTCAATCTCCAGTTTTATCTCGCCCCTGAATATTGAATTCATAAGGTTATTGGTACAATTAATATCATATTAGGTGAATATTCAAGGGGGTCAGCCGACTCCGCGATTAATATGTTTGCATAACACAACCTTTCACTGCACGTTTACGGCGTTCGTGGAAAACTACCAGCAACAGTATAGAGTCGCCCTATTCGTAGTTCGGTGAAACTGTAGAGGCCAGGTTAGGCTACCAGTATAGTCAAATCAAAAAAAAAGTCGCCCTACGCCTTCGACACTATTTATTAACTTAACTGTGTATAATAGAATGCCACTACAATACTGCTACATTACGACTGCTCCGTATGAGTTTGGGGCGCTCCAGCAATACGAGTACGAATAATACCTGCTCTATTATACACAGTGACTTTTCACTTAACTCTATTATTCGAGCGCTCCGTTACGGAATACACTTCAATAATAATAATATACAATAAAATATATTCAATTTTGAAATATTTGAAAAAAAAAATTGTCAATTAGGGAACTATGCATATAGTAGGCGTCACGTACACGCGGTGGAAGTTCAACGTCTAGAAACACCTGCGCATGTAGCTCATGCGTAATCAAATTCAATAATATTCTATTGTTGTTAACTAATTGCTTCAACATGTAACTGAGTGATGAAATCCCACGAGTCAAAGAGTAAATATTTATATTCATAATCTCCTCTTCATTTTTACTAGGATTGTATCAATTGTACACTCCGTATAAATAACGTCTTATTATGTAAAACACTAAAGATATTTAAATTTGATAAAATAAGAACTAGTCTGGCTCTCTAGCTCTGTCTTTTGTCAGTAAATTGAATTTCAACACGGTTACAAATGAAAAAATATAACTTTTTTCTATTGTAAACACGATTGCCCAATTCAGTTAGCTTTCTAAAAATGTCAAGTGAATAAAAGTAAAGGAAGCAACCATCGAGTGCTCTAAGAAGACTCTTGCAGACGCGTTGTGCAACTGCGCGGCCGCGATACACGTCCTGTACAGTGCGGAGACACCCCGGCCAACAACTCTTGCACAAACTAATTATATGATCACTTCCGCAACCTCTCCCTCAGCTCCCTCAGTCTATTCATTTTCATTCGGACAATGTGTCACGTAACCGGCTGCGGCAATTGCTCTTATAAATATCCTATACTCTATTTATTGTGTCGTAAAGTATACACAGACATCTAATTGAACAAGACTTGCGCTTGGACAATTGTACCAATAAATATGTTGCAATCTAAATATAGTTTTCTCGGACAAAGCGAGCGCCTTGAATAATAATGACAGATCAACGATTTATTCAATGTCAGATCAATACTCTATTTTCTTATTTATTAAAATCTATTAAAATTATTATTATTTTGCATGTTACGCTAATATTATGAAGTAAAGTGACATAGCCGGAAAGTAGAAGAACACAATCAATCAATTCCACAGTTACTATTAACAAGGTGAGTGGAAATGAAATGGAAGCAACAAATGGACATATTTTCATTATTGGTCAGTTGAAGTAATATGAGTCACCAATAATTTTGTATTATAGTGACATATTGGCTTACACTAGTAACCGAATTACCCTGTATAATACCGAACTTGTGATCATTAATTAAGTTTTTATTGTAATCTACAGCCACAAGAATGTGCAGCCGCAGAACCGCAAGCACAATGCAATATCTGACACACGGACAATGTGCATGTTTTTGCGAACATTTACAAAACGTAGTGGGACCGTGTGACTCCTGCATTGTATGTGCCTCTATATGTGAACAGCGAGTGGTGCGCGCCCTCACGGCAAGCGACTGTTACCTTCAGTTCTGACTACACTAGAAAATTATTATATTTATGTAGACACAGTATAGAGCATGAAATCTGAAACATGCAAGTGACTCACAACATCACCTACACGAGTTACATTAAGATATACTCCTCCAGCATCCGATGTCACTTTATTACAAATATTATATACATGGGGAGGTCATGATAATTCATATCTAAACCAAGCGCTTCGGCGTCATTCAGCGAAATTCATTATTGGCGGTATTTCCACAATATATTGGTCACCACTTTTCTTTCATTGTAATATGATACTGTTGCCATAAACACTACGGTTTTGTTTTTACCAAGACCTTATAATAATAACTAAAAAATATTTCATTCATATATATAAGTAAATTGTTTATTGACACCGATAAAAGCCTTGTAAAACTTGTGATATATAAGCGGAAATTATTTGTAATTACTATAGAAGTTAATTAAGTAAACACCAGTTTCTCATCAATAGTTATTTTCCATTGGAATGAGTAATATATATCGAACTAATCTATTCTCATAAAGCCACATATAAAAGACATCAACGCGCGTCGCTCCGTAGCTACGATTTTCATTCTACGACCTGCCTACGCAGTATGTAGTTCTACAGCAAATATTATGATTAACACGTGAAGCACTTAAGTAACTGAATGACTCTATGTAGTAACGATAATAAAACAAAAGTTACTTTTTACCCCTTATCGTTGTAAAAAAAAGAGTAGTCTGTAATTTAAATGCTTTTTCATTGTTTTGTTTAATCGATCAGGTGGAAAATGTTGAACAGCCAAATTCCTCAATCTCGCAAATTTTTACTACGTCACAGTATTGAAACAACTCATTACATTAATCAGGCAACTATAGTTTCATTGTATTTCACTTTTTTTATAACCTAATAAAGAGCTAGTGGCGTAGAGAGAAAGAAGAAAATCCTACATTTTGTGTACGATAATCGCGATCGAATTAGAGTAAAAGCTTTCTACTCCTCTACTTCTGTCCACTTTCGTTGCTTCTACTTCTCTATTGATTCACTTATTTGTTATTTAGCAATATGTACCGTGTTGTTGTGTTAAGCACGTGCAACTCGAGTACCTCATGCCAACTGATAATCGTTACACATTCGTGACATCATTTTTCAATAGATAGAGCAACAATTTATAAAGAATTGTTCAATGCATTGGATATACAAAACCGAGGATCAAGTAAAGTAGCATAATTGGGAAGGTTAATGTCTGGCGCTAGAGTGATACTAATTGAGCCCGATGAATATAATATCTGATTTAGTTTATTAACCAGAGTCAGTATGATACAATCTCTTACTCGAATAATAGTAGTCGTATAGTTGGACTGAAAGTTCATTCTCATAAAAAGTGGAATTTTATATTAACGGTACTGTATGCACACTCGCTATCAAAAGTTTATCTTATTCATATTTGATAAAATATATTGTCTTTTCTCAAAACATCATGGACAGTATAAACAAAAAGAGTACGGGTGGGAATTTTGTGTTGTTAATTGTTACTGGTAACACTAAAGATATAGTTTTACCTTTGAAATTAATATAAATTATGAAATGAAGTCTGACTTGGCTGTATGGTCCAGATACTTTTGCCGTTTTCTATGAATGTAAAGAATAGAAACCAAAAAAAATGTTACCGGTTATTTTATTGAAATTACAGCAGTAATAGGGAAAGCTATTCTGTTAACACGCAGTTTACTAGAAGAAACCGTCCCATGTTTATAACCCTTCATGTGTCGAGGTCAAAAGTCTGCCTGTGTATCTGTGTTAAATGTCGCGTAATGCATAGGATTATCAACAAAATATACAAATAAATGTATTATTATTCTTAAATAATGATACGATTTCAAACTATCTTTATAAAAAGGAAATGCCGAGTCTGTATGTATGATATAGCGGTGAGTAGCACCGCTTCGTGCGTCTGGGGCATTAACTTGAGCAACGGGGTCGCGGCCTTCACTCACACACACATAAAAACAGTTATTCATAAAATCGTACAAAACTGTATAACTTATGCAAATGAAAAATTTGTTAGAACATTTAAATATTCGGCAGTGACAACAACGTGCGTAATCTTTTGACATACTTCCTTTAACAATAGACAAAAGAGCTTGAAAGATATTATAGTTGTTTACTTTATTTTATGACTAGCTGACCCGCGCAACTTCGCCTGCGCCAAATGGGTTATTACCGGTTCCAATTGTATTTTGAAACGCGAAGAATCTGAAAAAAACAACTTAAAACCCGGAGCGACACCTACCGGACCCTATTGTGAATTCAAATTATCCTAAATATATTAGCGAGAAATGTCTTCCCAGTACCACCTGGGTTACGCTACTGTTCTCGGACGGCCTGTAGCAGCGACAACTCAATAATCGCATTATCTTTTGATCAACTACAACAATTAAAACGCTGTAAAAAGTAAACTTTATCTCCATGAAGTTTCCATTTTTCTACTTTTGATTTAGCTATTTGTTTTTATAAGAATTTATAAAGTATACGTGAAGCCTGTCTCCAAATTAATGAATTGTAAAATTTATTTTACTTTTGACATGAAAACTATAATTTTGGTGGAGATATTAAATTTAGATATATGGTGTCGTTGACTTTTTGGTAAAACTTAAATTAATAAATATTTCTATTATAGATTTTATTCCTTTATTTCGATCCGTTTAAGCAGCGTATGAATTTTATAATCGGCTCAAAAGTACTACCTCGATCATCCAACCTCACAAACTTTACCTCTTTATAATATTAGTATAGACGTAACGCGAGAAGTGTCTCGTGGGTTATACAAGAACCTTGTTCCTTTTCGTTTATAATCGAATGATTTATGCTAATTTATTTAATTGAATTAAACCATTTTAATTGAATTTTACGCAAACGCTTGTTATTATATTTGTGTTGCTTTCGATTTTTTACACGCACAGTTCAATAACAAACAGATTTGTTCACTCAGTGCTTGTCCTTGAAACTGATCCAAATACGTTAGTTTCTCTACGATCAGGTGCGGAGCGGTGCGGTACGCGGTGGGACGGAATGAGGCGAACTGTACGGTTGAACGAAAAGTGCAATCTATTGCAGAATATAATTAGTTCATAGGAAAAAGGCAAATACTCCAACAACTTGGATTAATAAATTTTTTAAATTTAGTAGGACTAAAATGATGCATAATTTGCTTTCACGACAACGTGTTAATTATATATTTTTTTTTATATGTTATAGGGGGCAACCGAACAGGTGGGTCACCTGATGGTAAGTGATCACCGCCGTCCATAGACACTAGCAACACTAGGGGAGTCACAAGTGCGGCCTTTTAAATAAATGGGCCTCCGGCGCTCTCACTGACCGAACGAAACGCAACAGTGCAAGCACTGTTACTTCACGTCGGTTTTCTGTGAGAGGGTGGTACTACCCCGGGCGAGCCGACCCATTCATGCTGAAGCCAGTAATAGCTTCAGCGTAGCTCTACCACCTACAATATAGATATTTCTTTCTGTCCAGATTTATTCTTCTTGTCTTTTTTATTTATTTAAAGTAATAAAGTAGCAAACAGGCATGCATTCTAACTCATATAAAGTAGTGTCTGCGGTTTTTTAGCTAATTTATAATGATATTAACTTCAATATGACCGCAACGCTGCGGCGTCTTGTAACAAATTGTTACCCCTGAGGATTGAGATGGAGTTGGTCAGAACGTGTTACCAACAACAACTTTCGGATCGCAACGCAATGTACACTTCACAGGCTCTCTCGAAATGTGTTGACTTATTATTAACAATTATTACCATGAATCTGGTACTTGAACTATATATAATAATAATAAGTTGATTTACATTAATTTAATTTAATACTATAATAGTGGTTATATAAAAAATTTAAAGGTTGAAATTATGAAAACCTGTATGTATATTACGGGCATATGTGTGTGTGTATATGAGTGAATGACCCATTGAAATATTATTTATGCTGTTTGATGACTCTACGAAAGTATAATTTTCGATTGTAACCCGGATCCGGAAATGAATTTTGTCTCGTTGCAGCGAATACTTTCGTTTTCAATAAAGGTGATCACATCATAAAGGATTTATGTAACCGACAATTTATTATCGGTGTGTTAAAGAGACGCGGCACGCCTTCCATGTTTAAAATCCTTTGAAAGTTATTAATTTATAGCTTTGTGATGTAAGTCGTTATGTGCTATACATTGAATTATTGGACTTTAAAATGCTTTAAATTTATAATTTATAGCTCAGTTATGAAAAGCATTATGTGCCTTATTGAGTTATTGCAATTTGAAAGCTTTAAATTTATAAATAAATAAAATATTCCTATGTTAAAGAAGGGACAAATAGACTCTCTATCAGTTCCCGTGACGTGACATATCTGCGTCTCTCCATAATCTTTGCGATAAACGAATATATACGCACATGACATAATAAACTAGTTATTTACTGAAGTCGGTCAAGTGATTTCTTGCAGAACGTTATTATGTAAATATGTGTATGCGCTATCTCTGAGTAAAAACAAATGCAATATAATTTCTTACACATCATAACGATACGCGAGAATGTGAAGCATTTTGCGTTCGCGTTCGGCTGTGAACTCCGCTTACAAATGTTTACGTAATACTCGTAACTTGTTCTGAGTGACATAATGTCCGCGAGGCCGCACTTCTGTGTGCGTTTCCCCTTTCCCTCTCGTCGACCTCCTTCCGTTAGCGAAAGTGGTACGTCCTCATGTAGTGTAATTATTCATCAAAAGAAGGTCGATACGAACGTCGATGTCATAAATACACTAACTATGAATATGACGTGATCAATGAAGTACTAAACTCTATTAGTCTAAATAAGTGTTTAATGCATGTTGAAAAGATTAAATATTTATTCGAAAAAATACTTTAATACCATAGTATGTTTAGACTATAAAGAAATATAAAATACTATTAACAAGACCGAAGTTATATCATTGTAAATAGGATTTACCTAATAATTGTTATTTAAGTAACAATCAGGAGTAAACTGACTATTAAGGGCTCACACTGTGGCGCGACTCCCTCCGCTAGCGCTACACGCCAACCCAACAACACGCTGACACATTTACACGTACACGCGTTACGTCTCTGTGTATGTGTATTGTGTCGCTGTGTGCGTGTACTGAATGTATAACTATTGTTCAGCCCTGAGCTAGTGAAAGTTTTATTAAGATTACACGTATATAAGTTAATAATTATGTTACTCAAAATAAACACATATGCGTTTACCTAATAAGTTACAGTAAAGGTAAAGTACAGGTGTTATTGTTATGTTAACACAAAGCGAAATTGTAACCGACTTTGTAATATATTTCTCAAAGTTTTTTTTTTAATTAAAAGTTATTGCCAGTTCCATTCTATGCAAATTTATTGAATCCATTATTATTGTCGAGTCAAGGAACTTATACTTTGTATATAAAAATATTTCGACATAATTAAAAATGGCTTATTTAATACGATAAGACGTAATCGATTGCGAAAGTAACTGATAGTTAGAACTCAATGTCGGCTATTTACTAAGATTGTGCATTGCGGCGAACGTGTTCAGACAGATCTGTGATATAACACCATTTACACTTTGGACTACTCTGTGTTTCAAAATTTAAAAATGATTACTTCTATTACATGATGGGTCTCTCTATTACAGACATACTTGCGTGCACATTCTTAAAGCAAAGGTGAGTATATTGACAAGTATCGAGGGAGTCGAAATGTACAATTAATTATACGCGACACGTTACTGAGCATTCATGGACTACATAGTCTTCCTTTATATTACGTAAATTCTTTAATAAGGAATCTCGTGATGTGGACAAAATTGCAGTTTGACACTAGCGTCGTTAGACATTGCATCATTTTTTGTAATGTACTATTTAATAACATATCGGTAAGGTTTAGTGAGAGTCGCGTTCTTTTCTATACTTTGACTGACCAATTAGTTTTATACAACGATTAATATTGAATTCCAGTCGTGCATCAAATGCAGATCGAGGCCGAGGTCCGGCTCATTGTCAGAGCTCTGTGTATATGCGCCTGTTCCATATTTTTAGTTGTTGGTGCGATTTTGTTATAATTCACATCAATGTCACGACGTTATTAAAAGTTAAACACTTCGACATTGTTCAATGTAATCGGACTATGAAATTGGTTCAATATAACGACCCCGTTTTATTGTTTTTACCGGGTTATTATTATATTGGATCGTTGAATACAACTTCACCACTTGCTTTGTAATAAAGTGGCCACAACGGGATTTAAGTTGTGATTACCGAAACAACTATAGTTGCTTGTCGACAAACTCTCGATCTCTGTGTGGTTGTTAGTCAGACGAACACTAGAGTTGTACTATGATTTTGTTGCGTTATTTTTGTAACGAAAGCACGAGTTCATTATATAATTAATAGAAAATGTATCGAAGGCGACGTTTGAGACTGCTTTATTGAGGCAATATTGCTTTGTTGGCCAGTGTGTTTGTTCATCCCGTCTACTGGAAATAGCAATGTCATCAGTGTAGAACAGCTGGCATAGTACCACGGTTTTGCTGTACTATCCTGGTTGTCAGGGACCACTCTGCTTATTGAACAGTTCTATTACTCTGAATGAAAACCTTATTACCATTTTCATCATTTGTAAGCCAAGTGTAAAAGTAAGTTGTGTTTTAGGATTGAGAGTGGACACGAGGCGGGTCACCTTTACTATGACCTCGGTTTAATGTCCGTAGAAGGTGTCGTGGTATTGCGCCGGATCACATCGGGTTGCGCAAACACGCTCCACACTCCACCAGAGCGGTCGGTGGCGCGGGCTGGTGACCTTCTCTGAACTACTTTTACCCGAATTTTCCATTTCTGATATCAGACATATAAACGTGAAACATGACATCTACTTTTTGGGTCGAAATGTAAAATAATATTGATTAATAAAAGCCAAATTTTTGAAAACCGTATTTTTACTTGAAGTAGCGACGTGACTGTAACTGAATTGTAACAACTGGGAATTTTAAAATAATTTCTACAAGTTACGAATAAACAGAAACAATTCATCTTCTATGGTATACGTAACAGCAACATCTCTGGCGGGAACGTGAAGTATCTCTATTGTTTAGAACAAAAAACGATGCAAATGATCCTATATCAAATTTCGTGATAGTGTCACGTCAAATACAAATTGTAGTATCAACTTTACGAAGCATCACGTCCATTAAAATGTTTCATAACTAGCTTACAACAACAGTTGTTTTTCCCTAACGTCATCACTATGTAAGATGTCTGCTAGTCCCGCAGCCGCTGCGCATCAATCAACTACAACAATACTGCCCAGACGGAAATCAAATCAAATCAAAAATACTTTATTCAATTTAGGCCCTAAGAAGCCGTTTATGAACGTCAAAACTACCTCCGGTTCGGAAAACATCCCAGTTATCGAAAAGAACCGGCAAGAAACTCGATCGGGTTTATCTTTTTAACATACAATTATATAATTAAAACACGTTATACGTTACAATCGTTTTAGTGGATGCACAGAGAGGAGTGAATTCCAGATATCATCATCGTTCACACATTGATCCACTCTATAATAGCCCTTTTATACTAAAACCCGCTTAACATGGCACTTAAACTTATAGTCTAGTAAATCGGTAATATGCTTTGGGACTATGTCATAAACCCTAACACTATTACCTAAAAAATTGTTACTGATTTTACTGAGTCTAAAACATAGAACGATCAGTTTGTCGTCTTTAGATCATGCCTCCAGCTTTTCAGAGTTTTTGCGAACATACATTAAATTATCAAGAATGTTTTGGGAAGGCAGAGTTAAGATACCGAATTCTTGAAACTTAGAAACCGACAAAAACTACCCTGAGATATGTTCAGGTATATTGTTGTAGACTATTCAAATCATTAAAGAGATATCTTATCCTCAGCTCGGTTTAGAATACATGAGAAAATATTTACTACTGAGTGGTTACGCGATTTAAAAGGTTTCACAATCATTTCGTTACGTATCATTTTCCGAGCGGCTTCGCAGTACGTACAAATCAATATTTGACATTTAGGTGTCGCGCTATAGAGTCGTAACATTTAACTGGTAAGTTCATGCCGCGACCCGAACAATCATGATCCATTAAGTTTGTTAAATATTAATTTGAGTATAAAGGTAACGAGGCCATCTCGACTACTCGAAGTACAAGGTTCGCGACCGGATCGCCTTCTGTTCGCACTTTTGGAATCGGTGAAAATTATTTTATATAAATGTCAAAAGACTTAATCTCATGATATTTACATATTTTTAAACTGCATTACTACATAGTATTATAGATAACAACCGCCCATTATGTACGATATATATCTACAGAGTACTACGATGATACCATTCTTTACAACAAGACCCATATTTGTTTGTTTTATAGTTAAACATTCTAATATTTGGCTCTATTAATGAGGTTGAAAGCATCTTATGCATTTTATAGCCTACTTATTAAGGGAGGCAATATATAATAAAGACTATAAAACATTACGCTATTGCCTTTAAAGGCGCAATAATTATCGTACAAATTGCAATTCAGAAAGTACGTTAAGCGACATCGAAGTAATAGTGCGTTCGGGCAGTGTGACACGGTGTGGACATCGAAAGGATATTGGCCGTCACATCTAATCCGAGCATTACCGAGTAAGACTGATCTTTAAATGTCTATGTCAACAAGTTACCATGATGCGTGCCCTTATATATGTTTTTTTTTCGAATTGATTATACGCTGTTGATCTGATGGGCTGTATTATTTTGTTTAGAAGCACGTTGTTCTTTTCTATATACATTTTATTCTCATCGCTTTCGTGCTATAAATAGTATTGTATCTATATGCGCAGTTTATATAATACAATTTAGTAATGGTGGATAATACTGTAAAACAAGATGAGGTCGCTCTATGAACTGCTTACTCTTACCAGGTCTTATAAAATATCATAGATATGAATCATTATAAGTAAAACGACTTGAAAAGGTGTTACATTGCAATGAGCTAGTCGTCTAGTATCCGCATGCAGTACTTTGATCTCTACGTCCCTCTACATCTTCGTATTGCTCTAGCTATCTTTCTGTTATCAATATGGATATGCCTCTTACAGACAACGAGAGCCTGACTAAAGCTTATAGTAGTAACAAATTATAAGCCTATTATAAAGCGATTCTCCAGTGTTTTCCAGTTTATCTGTTACATTTACTTCAAAAATAATAAAGTAAACAATATTAAGTAAACGTATAAATACATTCGAAATGTAAAGCGAACTGTTTACTGAAATGGTTAGGGCTTTCAGTGTCCGCAACGACCTCATTCACTCATCACGAAACTAATGGATGTCTCAGAGTACAGTGTAGTCTCACTTATTATGGGCAATTAGCACAGTATTCACAGAGGTTTACAATAAACATAATCGTGTGGTTTACGAGGCACGTAGATCGATTATTTCTTGAAGTTATTCTTGTTAACATGTCAATCGATTCATTGAATTACTTGTAATATAACAACTGAATAAACAAATCAATTAGTTGTTGTATAATGTGTTGTTAGTAAGTTATGATAAATCAAGTGTTCCTACGTTATGTACGTAGAGTAATGTATAGCCGGCTACGGCTACGGCTATATATTACAATCATAGCAACGGTGTGTTGACATGCCCGTAGTGTGAACGCACGTTCCGGGCGAAGATAGGATATGCCAGCTATTTACGTGTACACGAAAGGGCGAAGAAGTAGACTGATTAGACTTCGTCTTTTAGCGGTCGCTGTAACTGACAACGGTTAGGAGCAGAGACAGAGAGAGACGTAGAGTGCAAGTGTGACTCACTTCCGCAACTGGACTGAGATCTCTGCTCGTGAGGTTGTATTAGCTTAATAACATCTTTTATCATTAATATTTAAGCTGAAAAACGTCTACCGATATTCGCAAATCTCCTTCAATTGGCATCCAACTAGTATTTTTATACCGGCTTGCAAGGTTCTTGGCTGCTTGGCAAATACTGTCTAATTCCAAGTTAAAAAGCCAGAAACAATGGATATATCTAACAAAAACTACAAGTGTAACCCTCTGTACTTTTTAATGTCACCTTTGGTATTCGTTTTAAGGTTAACTCGTTTGAAGGCTCCGCTGAGGTCTTAGCACAATGTTATTTACATATCTCTCAATAATGTTTTTTTTTATTACTTTATAGGATTTAGCGTTTGTACATAATATCATCTGATATTAAATGACAATGTGGTCTAGGATGTTAACACGCTAAACATAGAGTAGGACCGGCTCTCAAGTGGAGCTTGGTAATAGACTTTCAACTTGAGAGTGGTAGCTAGTTAGATGGGCTTAGCAAAATTTCTACAACTACGTTATGGTATCACTACAATGTTCTCCTTTATTGAAAGCTCCGATTCAGTCACAAGGATTCAAACTAACTTCAATCGACGCGGTGTTCGGACACGCTATCAATTGAGCCATTATCACTTCAAAATGTATAACAATGTATTAGGAAACAAAGTTGTTTGAAAAGCTAAAATAATGTAATAAATTCAAATACAATTTGTAAATGGCTCGAGATTTAAAAAAAATATTATTTCTAAGTAGAACATTGTTATCCTTTTTGAAGAAGATCTCCATTACATGTTTGTTCTATGTCTCGGGGGATTTCTCTTCGCGAATAAAGGAATTAAACAGGGTTTGTAGACTTTATGTATCTGTTTATTATATGCTCTGAGGAGTTCTACTGTAACTGCGTAATCATTGGGAATATTCTTGTTCTATGTTGTTTGATTGCCAAGTTAATCTCGTACAGGATGGTGACCGCTTTTTATTGTTGGCTTTATGTTCTACTTGGGTTTTTACCTACACGAGTATAACGATTCATAGAACTGCTTTTCGATTTCTCTCAAAAGCTCAGGTTTGAATGATCTCATTCTACCTTTTTCCATCTTCAACTTTATTAGATGACTAATATGTAGATCTTCTGCACTTTGAAGTTTTATTCTGCTCCATTGTCTTCTTAATACTATTGATATTAAAGTGGTATCGTTCGTTTCCCAATAATTTTATATCCCTTTATTGAGCTGCCGATAGACCATAAGCAAGCATCACGTGAAGACTAATGATGTGAGAATTCATGACAATATGGAATCCATCGTATAAGTTTTTATATGATGTATAATTGTATCATTAGCATATAAACATATAATACGTCACGAGACGAGTATTTAACTAATCAATTAAATAGTAAAAAAAGAAAATCTCATTTGCCGTCTCTCATGATTACACCCTATTCATGACGTCACACCGCATCACCACATAATATGAGGTCACGTCGTGGAAAAATATTGTAAAAATTTTATGTCCGTTAGTCAAAATGTTGTATCATTTGATTTATATTTTAGAATACGTAGTTTACACAGTATAAAGCCAACGTTGGTTACAATGGATGTGAAGATTGCGCTTACATGCTTAAATAATATTTGCAGTATGTAGGAGTGTATACCGAGCGCCGACGAAACCCGGGGGCAAGGTGAAGGTTGTGCGTCTCTCGTACGAGTGCTACGCATGTGTGTAGCGGAGACGTGGGAAGTATGAGTACTCGTAGCGTAACGCGCTGAGATGCGAACATTTCATTGTTATCGGCGTCGCTTCAGGTCGTCCTGCGCGACTCTTATTGTAATATACTTGTCAATGATTCGTTGTACGCCGCGTGGCGTCACTTGCATTTATCTTTACTATGATTGATTTTAAAGGAAATTTCTATGATGTCATCTGTTGTCATGTCACGTTTTTCACTTGTTGACTGATAAGTATACCTAACGTTATGGAATTTCCTTTATTAGCAGAGTACGTTCTACGAAAGTAGTATGCAACAATAAAATGTTTAGTTTTCTGTGTACATTTCTTGTAAAATTCAATACTTTAGACACATATTTAATATAATATTTTTTTGTAAGAAGAATGATGAGGCAATTATTACACAAGAAGACAGGGTTTATTTAAACCACAGGTATACAAAGATACAGATATAATTTCTTTAAATATATTGAACCAAGTAAGATACATTTAGGAAACTCAGTATTAGTGATCCCGTAGGCATGGTCGACATGGTCATCTCAGTGATCAGAGACAATAAATTTTTAACTAAATAATATGCATTGAAATCACGTATTCTTTCCGCTGTATGTAAATATGATTGCGAGCAAACTAAAATATATGGGAAAAAATTAAACAAAGATTGAGATACAACAGAAAATAAACTAATACTGCTAAGATTATGCTTAAATGAATTATGTTGACTATTTTAAAACCTGAAAAATATGCAATTAAGGTCAATGTTAACATGATTTTAATATTCTAGTTTTAACACTGAAAAAAAAAATAGTTCATTGATTAGAAGATTTAATATCTACGATCTTTCATTTATGGCTGCGTAAAAAACGTATGACATGAATGATTTCACGCAACACTGATTAAACAGTTATATAAAGTAATAAAATATCGGTATAACGATTAAATTCTTCATTTATGGAAGTGTAAAAAAGTATGACATTAATGGTTTAACGCAACATTGATTGAACAACTATATAAAGTAATAAAATATCGAATAATAAATTAATAAAATTGGAATTAATGAGATTGCAAAATCTATCAGAATTTACGTATTCCATTGTTTATATGAACTTTATCACCGATGTAAGCATATAGACAGCATTGTTATGAGATGGAGTTTTCACTTAGCGAGGCTATAAACATATCGTGAGTGTCAAAGTTTCATAAGGTGGCGATGGCTGTTAAGTTCACGATGGCAAGATCATAACTCGTGTAATTCCTATTTCATTAAACTTACCGTTCGATATCTTAAAAGTCATGGAAATACCACAATTAAATTCGCAATATATATCTTTCGCGCTATGCATGTCCATTTTTTAGAATGCAAATCTATTAGAAATATTGTTCATGACTTGAACATTATCCGAGGTAACTAATGATTCCATCAGTCATTCCTTGATGATTCACAAGTAGTTTCATGAGAAGTGGACAGGTTACATTTTCAAGTTACGCTAGTCTCAGTAGTCTTTCATTCTCAATATATGTTACAACTTTCAACGTATACATAAAATAAGTAAAATATATTGAGTGGTTTCAATACTGCCGCTTCGACCTATTCGGCTGCATGTTGAGCGACACTTTATTTTTGCAGGACTCGTAGTTTGCTAGTCTATTATAAAATTAATATAACTAAACTATATCTGTATACATATTACAAATTAAACGCCTAAATTATCCGAATATGTAGTTAGTTGTACAAGTATTATATTATGTTACTGGACATTTATTGAATAATAAAAATATATTTTTAGTATTAAATGTGGTTTAACAAATATACTTCATATTATCTTGCGAATTTTGTTAATTACTGTTATTTTTTAAAATAATACAATATATAAACTATACATAATATAATATTCTTGAAAATTACTTTGTATGAAACAGAAAGACGCAGGCGATGTATTCACATCTAGAGTACTGTTCAAACATCTACCGGTAGAAATAGAAAATGATTAGAAATATATATTTTTTTTGCTTATAGTTTATAGGTTAGCGCTTGACCACAATTTCATCTGTTCTTAAATGATGATGTGGTCTAAGGTGGTAGTCACGCTAAACCTACAGGGAGACTGGCTCTCAAGTGTAACTGCCGGTGCAACAAGTGCTTGGCGACAGATTTTCAACTTGAGAGTGGTAGCTAGCCAAGCGGATTTAAAAAAAGCCCTATCACTATGCCATGGATTCATCACGATGTTTTCCTTCACCGAAAGCTCCGACTCAGTTGCCAGTATTCGAACCTACGTCCTTCGACACTGTGTCCGAATACACTACCAACTGAGCCATCATCTCTTAAAAACCTTATAAACCTTTTAGTGAATGCTTGTGTTTGTGTTTATGCAAGTGCACGTGCACCGCCCTACATAATGAACTAATGATATAGCTACTAGTGTGTCCGTACTCTCTGAGCCATGCGTTTAATAACGTCAAGTGATTTACGCGTAAGGTCACAGAAATTATAAGCCTTTTACTTCATTTAAATTGCTTGTAATGTGGCCTTCGTATTAAACTTTTAAATTACTTAAATGAATAAATATTACACCTAACTGTTCTCTCAGCGATCTACTCAATTGATTTTCAGTTGTGTGAAAAATATTACTTTACACAACTATGTCTTTAATTTAATGCAGACAATGATATGTTACATTACATAGCGAGTCAATACCGCAAAAGTCATCGCCTGACACTTCAGTTATCTCATTTTGTTTTCGTGAAAGGCTTTTACGAAACTTAACTGAGTATCGTGCTTTTTTTTTCGAACCGACTATACACTGTTTACCTGATGGGCCTTCACAGCTTCACCGGATTAAGAGAGTATCGTGCATAGGTGTTCCTAGTTTCTGGTAAACTATTCAAAAGTCTATAAAGCATATTCTTAGTGTACTTAATAGCGTTCTCGCGAGTATACCCGTCTATTGCTTATCCGCTTGGCCGCGCCTTCACAATGTCTATACTAATATTGACAATTATACGTCAAAAGGTAATTCACACATGTTCTCAAAGAGCATTATTATGTCTATAAAATGTATTCTTACGGCTTCTGTAAATAGTTCGCACTGCGAGAGGTGTTTTAAATTGTAATAAACAGCACAGTGTTAAAACACTTTCCAACTTCTACAACATTTAATTTTACTGTCGATTATATAATACATTCATTTTTGCTCATGGATAAAAGGTATGATTTGTCCTTTTTTGTAACCGTGACGTTGTCTATGAAAAATGTCATGATAATTCTCTTAAGTAGTTAAGCCCT
The DNA here is from genome assembly GCA_035772565.1 of Antheraea assamensis. Taxonomy (NCBI): domain Eukaryota; kingdom Metazoa; phylum Arthropoda; class Insecta; order Lepidoptera; family Saturniidae; genus Antheraea; species Antheraea assamensis. The sequence continues at coordinate 5,043,706 of JAQQSE010000045.1, forward strand.
GAAACTAAATTTGTTTCGAAACAATAATTATACATTTTACTTATACACACGCAGCGCGTTTAAAGCGTTTGTTCAGAAAAGGCAGAAATATCTATTCAAGGAATGATTATAAACTACATTATAGTTATTATCTAGACTCCATAGACATATATATTGTTGTGTTACTTTGTAATTCTCGTGAAGAGATATGTAAACTTTGCTCGCGATACCGTTAGAGGCTCGCATTACGAGTGTGCGATGAGGATACGGGTCTGTTTTGGAAGTTAGTTCATCGTCTCATCTGCAGTCAGAACTCTAATACTTTAGCGGTGCTGCTGAAGCGCTGTGATTGCGTTCCTAATCCTAGCGTTGACATATATTACATACATTCTGCATTAACTCATATCCCAGTGCAAAATATTTACATTTTATTAATCAATGATTCCAATAACGTTTCAGTTTCAATTTGATTTGTTAGGGTTTTAATTAACTTTTAACATATTAATTTCACTAATGAGTAAAGGTCTCTTTGCGGTAGAGAGTAGAATAATTAGTAATTTAAAATACGGCACCAATGTGATTCATTACGGATCTTCAATTCAATTTAGTTTTTTTTTGTTTTTGATAATCAGATTGACTATTATTTATGTTATATAAGAGAAAATTAAAAGTTCACAATCCAGTTCCAGAAGAATTAATTGAAACTTTTCTACATGGGTGCAATAATGTTGCAGCCTTTCGATATACCGGCTCGGTGTTCAGTGTAAGCATTCTTGGGCATGCATTTTAATGATATCATAAAATTGAATTAAGTTTGTTTTTATTTTGTTTTATGCATTGGTATTTATTCATTATTATATTAAATCAGTTTGATTAATTCACGACGAGGTCTAAGATAGTGAATACACTAAACTTATTATAGGTCTCAAGTGCACTTGTCGGAATACATCTATTGTGTAAGTGCTTCGTAAAGGGTTTTCAGTGTAAGTTTGATGGCTAGCCAAGCATTAAAAGTAGACCTACCGCCATGTTATGGTTTCATCACGATTCATTGCAGGATTTAAACATTTTGCGATGGACAAGTTGTCCGAACACATTATCGTAGTTTTGTTTACTTTACACGTCTTATTCACTTATTAGTTGTTATTTCTTAGACCATCACAATACAGGTAGGTAATTAATAAGGTTTATGTTATAACGGCTGTGTTTTAGTGATATGACTAGCACCGCGGCTTCGGACCCATACGACAGCGCAAGGGCACAGTCGATACGCTGCATACGCCGTGTTCAACTTGAAGGGTGCCGAAGCGCCGTCACAGAGGCTCGCGGCCCACTTTCTACAAGCACGGTTGAACTATCTCTGCCAAAAAACACAATGAGGTCGCGACGTAAAGGCAGCTGCGGCGGTGATCGTACCGCGGACATTGTGTTGCAACACTAACAGTAAACTAGTCTCATAGTACTAATTAATAAGCCCGTCATAATTGTTAAGATCGTACAGTTAAATATAACGAGTGAAGGTCGAGCATTGTGTAATACCATAGCGCAAGATAGGGTAAGTAATCCTTCATCTGACCACGTATCAAAATATTATTATAACACTAGGTGCAATCGGTTTATGAACGCTGTCTGATAGTTTTGTAATGTTTTAACTACAGCAAGGTCAGATCGCCACGTGACGGGTATGAACGGTTTCTTCTGGCAGAAAAATTTCATACTAAGTTTGATATCATCGTCATATATTCAGATTTTAGTTGAAGGAGCAGATCAATAAAGAAGGCTTTAGTCGAGATGTTGCTTTTTATATAAATGAAAAATATTTATATAAACATTTAATGGTATTTGGAGTCCGGAAGTTAGATTAAAGATTTTATAATTATTTGTTTTAATTCGTAACAAGAGTGTAGAGGCAAGGAAAGTGTCATAGGGTGATGACATCCGGAAAATGGTGGCGCCTCGTAATCTGCTATAATAATATTAATTGTCCATAGTTTCTGTGTAATTACTTTCACAATTACGGTTTACCAATTATAAACTAATAATGTAACATATTTTCACATGCACCATTTAAATTCAACGAAGTAAAAATAATCTATAGAGTCAGCAAGTGTATCGGGAATGCGTGAATGTCGGCGGTATATGCGCGAAGGGAGAAGGAAGCTCTTCACTACGAAGACGACACTAAGATCCGCGTCAATGTGTCAGTGGGTTGCGCAAGCGCGGTCAGTTCCGCGCGCAAATTGCTACACATGGTTGCGGTGAATTGATTTATTGGTGTTGTTGCGGGCGCGGCGCAACGCTTTCGCCGGACTCGAGGTCGATGACCTCTGTGTGCTGATAATTATTCGAGTTAAGTGTTAGCAACATCGCGCTTGTGTAACCGTTGATGAAAAATATATTACTATATGTACTGAAATACACTCGTAAGCTTGTTGAAGTTGAAGTTTTCAGTAAGAGTACAATAACAGTATGATACAAGTGTGACCAAACGTTTGGTCAAGTACGCTAACGGCCGCGTCGGTTATCCTAGTTTGTTTCATCCTTTAACTCCAGGAGTCAAGGTTTATGATTCATTTTTTAACAATGTCAGAACTAAGAACGATTTTATAACGACACTAGCGAACAGTTACTATAGCGAAAAGTGAGCACTTATTCAAAACAACAAAGTTTCGTAACAGACACAAAAGACAATTTGAATAATTTAGTTATATTTGTTAATATATTTAAGTTTTAATTGCGCTACATACTACTACTAGTGTTAGCAAAATGAATACAACGTTTTATTACAATCGTAGTTTCGCGCTAAAAAAATTGTCACCATATAATAGATAATTACTCTGACTTCTAAATATCACGAGTGAGTTCATAGCACTAAGCTATTTGTATTTTAAGGACAATATATTACCGCATTGAGAAAATAATACAATTGACAAAGTTATTTATATAATATGCAGACACTATTCTCGCTTACTATATTTTATAACGGTTTTATTTTATATATTATGAATAGTTTCATCAAAACTGTATATTACGACAGCGACATCTGCCGCGATCCACACCACAGCTTATTCTTATGAATGTATGTCTAAGTCCCGATGTATAATATACAAATAATGCACAATGTGTATAAGCAATAATATTGATATATCCAAGTAGTTTTATGTTTTTCAATCAATATTGTAGACACCGACTCTTTCATTTCGACCGTTTATAAAACATGATAGAACAAGGATGTACGTTTAAAGTATTGCGATTGTAACGCATGCGCAGGAAGCGCCGCGGCACTCCTCATTCAACTCATCGGATGACAAACAAACACGCAAGAATACGTAACAGTGCGCAGGGTGACGACACATACACGAGAAGTCAAACCGTCTTATCTTCTCTCTCTCTCTCTCGTGCACACATATTATACATGTATGAAGATGCGTTTAGGATAAAATTTATATTTTAATAATAAAACCGAGTTATTTTTTCTGTTATTAATCAAGTACAAGTGACAAAAGTATTATTGAAATGTAACAAAATTAGTTCTTTTTAATTAGGCTTAGTTATTTATTTACTGTCACTTAATAATAATAAGGTAATAATGTACATTCATATTCAATCGAATATTAATTACATTACTTATGTAGTAGAAACAACAGTGTATGAGCTGACGTAGTAGTCAAAACTTCAAAGTTAATTGAATTGAATTTAATTGAACGTAACGCTTTCCTTTTAACTCAATGTCGCTCGATGTGGGTCAATTAAATAATTAATTTTCACCAACGTAAGTAATCGTATTCGGAGTAACCGAGACAGCGCGCGGGGGAGAATGAGGGGCGGTGGTAAGGTATCGAGAATAGTTTTAATATATTGTAGATGGATTCAACACGTGACCTGTATCAGATTTTGACCTTGACCGGAGATACGCTGTTGTTTACGCTGTAAGTAAGCTGTAATCCAGCGCGGAACAATGTCATGTTTATATTGAACTTAAACCGATTATATAGGGAATACCCACAACGTATACCGGAAATATTACATAAAATTTTGATTGGAATGAATAAAATTTGAATTTTCACCATTTGAAGATGAGAGTGAAACTTTGTGGGCGTGTGTTTGTGCACTGTGTGGTTGGGCGGCGGCGCGTCGTGTGCTGTGCACGCTTAGATAGTGCACTCTGTCTGATGCAGTGTATTCAGTGTGATTTCCATAATGCTTATATGTTTCATATTATGATATACTGTGGCTCTATACTCTATATTGGTATTGAAAATTCATATAAAATGTATCAAAATGAAACATTGGGACATTACAAGAACGCGATTTGCGTTTTTGTATCACGTTGGTGGTGAGGGGTATTGATTTTTTTATAGTTTATACAATAGACGATATATTCGAAGTTCACATTAAAAGCAAATCCGAATTGATATGCGATGCAGAAAGGAGATTCGCGTCATGTTTATGTATGAATTCCGATTACTAATGAGCCGCTTGGAACGTGTAGGATGCTTCGGACAATTTGGTAATGTACACATAACAGTTTAAAATAACTACAACAAGCACAAAGTGTATCGCAATTACAACAGCGGCGGGTTCGCCTCGAGCTCCACTGTTACCGACATTGTTTTCGCACTCTTGCTCTGGTTCGCTACGGCAACCGTTCGCGAATTGTAATTGCGATCGCGCATGCGGCGACATCTGTCGACGCGCACATTATAGCTTCTAGTGGACACTCACGGGAGGCTGCGGCGGCGCGATGAAACTGCTGGACGCGTGGTGACGAGTTGAGCGCGCGCGACCGAATGCTGCGAAGGCCTGCCTGCCGGCACGCTCTACCCGATTCAGCCGCGCCGCCCGCGCACCGCCTGCACCCCGCACGCGCTTTACGTCACCGGACGAACCTCTCACCTTCCTTCAGGTTCACCCCGGCACAGTTTTTCTACTGAACATTTTCAGAGAACTACGCGCCGATCATGACAAGAACTTTCTGTCACCGGCAGTTAGAGTCGTATAGAGATGGAGTCTAGTAAATAGCGTCAGATACTTATTGTGAGTTCAATTCAACCCGATTGATTTGTGAACATATGTAATACGTTCAAATAATTATTTTAATATCGTGAATCACAACAAGTATAACTGCATTATAATGAAAATCAGATACCTTGTATCTAGGTGAGTTTTACACGTAATGTATCTACTGGAGTTGCAAATACATAATTTAACGAGATATGCTGAAGTATTATTGTATTTTTCAAGACATTACTATATATGTATGCACGTAGGACTATAGTTAAAAATACATATTATATATAGGCTTGGGTCCTGCACGCTTTGCATTATACCAAAATCTTGAACTTAAAACAGCATCCATTAGAGGAATGCTAATATGCTGCATAAAAAGTTTCTTCAGTTTTTGTGTAGTGTATAGAGTAATATAGTGAAATCATATTTAACAACAATTATATAACATAGCTATACCTGCGACTATGTCCGAGTGGAGTTTTATCTATAATATTAGTGAATAATAGAATTATGGATATAATTTAATATATGAACTGATGTTTTCCAGGAAATGTAAGAATTATTCAATAGCAAATTTCCCAATTAAAAGCGGAAGCAAAAATATACTTTTCTTTCGAAAATTATTTTTAAACAATGTTACCAATGTATTTTATATATCCTGCGCATGCGTAACTCACCGCTTGCTCCACTTCACATATTGCTAAAGGCATAATGCTTATAAAAATGTTAGTTTCTTAAAAGCGAACTAAATCTATATTAAATTGATATATCGTGGTATTTTTCTAGATAAGTACCAAGTCTCTAAAAAATAAACCTAGAAAAAAATTGATCGATATCTTTCCTGAAATTTCAGAGAGATGCGCACATCACAGCAAACCTTTAGTATTGTATTTATATATAAGATATAATACAAATTACTCTGGTTATTTGGATGAGATAGAAATGCTTTGCTTATCTACTTTTCTCACGTATTCAACTAGAGCCGCCATTCAAATTACAATAACTTTTGATAGAGTGAACCGATTTTAATCAAACAAAAGTAAATGTTAGTCTAATACGTGATTTATGATTTTCTTGGTAACGTTATAAGCGTTACACTTCAGCAGTGATGCATGCATAAAGAAAATGTCATATATTTCTAAAACTGACTGAAATGCATTTCATTATATTAGTAGCAGTATTTATTTTCACATAAACCTTTAGGTACAGACTTATAAATTTGACATTCATGTTATGTATATAATATAAATATAAGATGCGATTCAGAAGACAAGCGTTCGATGGAAATGCTGTTCCCGGAGCTGTCGAACTTGCTCTTGCGGCTTACGAACTTGTTAACTTTTACGCTTACGAGATACATTTCCGTGAAGTTTCATATCCTTGTCCTTAACAATATAGGTAATTTGTCTCTTTTAACTGGGTTTAATAAAAACGTGGAACTGTGACGTTATTAAACGACTTGACCTTCATCAAAGTACAATGTGACTTGAAGCCTGTGAAAACTCTTTACGTTTATAAAAAAATATTGTACTTAGTACATTTAATAATATAGAGAACGCTCGAACTATTTTTTTTATTATAATAAAACATTTTATTTTAATGAAGCCTTATTATTACCAAAAAAGTGATAGTGAATTTGTTTGTTTGTTATTACGCTTTCACGCCTTAATTACTCAACTGACCATCAAGAAATTTTCCATACACGTTCTTACGTGTACCGAAAAGGGCATACGGTACATTACATCCAAAAAAATATACTATCCCTGAGAGATAAATCAAATCTACATTACAGCGAGCGAAGCCACGAGCAAAAACTGGTACGATATATGTTGCGATGTTTATTTATTTTACTTTTTTATGTGCGAGAAAGGAGTAGGCTCGTTTCTTGTAAGAACAAAATGGTAAATAGTGAGACGCACGCGGTCTGCTCTCTGCGCTTATTATCATTATAGAGTTCTGAGCGCATGAATATACGCTATCTGCTCACTACATAGGCATGTTAAAACGCACAACTTCCGATACGAATCCACTATCGTATACTTAATGAGATATCTTTATTTTTTTAGCACGTGTGTAGCTTTGTTAATTAACGTTTGCAAATGCAAATTAAATTACGCAAATAACCGTGTCAGAGGGTGCTCGGATTATGGTAACCCGGAGCTCTATAGAAAACCCGTGAAGTCTCATGTCATACTTTCAAGAATAAGTGTTGCAGTGTTAGTGGGTGTTAAAAATGTCCTTGTATTTTATGTTTAAAACCTCTTTGTGTTTTATTATTTTTCTATTTAGAAATCGATATTTAAAAGGCGATGAAAGTAAAAGCGCACAAATAAAAAAAAAATAATAATTTGCAAATCTATTATTTTATTTTATAAGTGTATTTCTTCTAGTCGACTGACTACAAATACGAACCTGAAATTAACAGTAGGGTCTACGTCACGTAACGGCAAGTCACCTTCACCGTCGCGCCCCCGGTATTACATGCCAATATACATAATTGCAACAAGCCCAGAGTTAAAGCTTACCAAAAACTGACAGGCAATCAATAGTTAATTGCTTATTAAAATCAAATTTAGTGACATCATAAACCGTTACAAGCAATGAAGCTTTTGAGAGGCGATTGCTACATCTCAATGTACTAGCTTATGTGTAAATTACGTCGGGGGGTCGCGGGGGTCAGTGGGTCGGGGGTAAGAGGCTTTGCGGAGGTGTATCAATACGGTTACCACATCGCAAACGCGAAGTCATTTGAATAATCGTAGTGTTTATAAGGTGCATTCTGTAATAAGTTGAGTTTATAAGGAGACCACTATCCCGCGTTTATCAAATAAGATTATATAATTTCGTAATTATTACAAAGCTGAATTTTGAGCAATACTAACTCCATGTTTAATTTTATTTGTTGTGTAAAATATCGTTCTTTATTTCTAAATAGATCACATTTCAAACAATGGTAAGCTTAAAGCGTTTAATGAAGTGCTGTCCATTAGAAGCTAAGGCACCTTCATACTATGTTCGTATGATTTGACGCGTCTCGCCAAGCACTTGCCAGAGTGATCTGCGAGCTGTAGTATAGAACCAACTCCTTGTTTTAAACTTTCCTTGCAACCACCTACAAAAAGACTAAATACCGAGTTGTATACACAGTGTTGGTTCGACAGGGCTGCGGGAAGGCGGGGTCGGAGGGGCGGCAGCAGGCAATGGCTGAGGTCGTGTCGGGTGAAGGCCTTCATTGCAACAGCGTCGTACTTCTCGACACTACATTTATAATCATTAATATTTATATATTTTTATTTACATTTCAATACAAACGCCCTCGCCCTGCCCGCCACGACTCATTGACTCTCCCCACTCCCTGGGGCATGTCATTTCATCTGATTAGTTTAGCAATACCTTGGCTTAGTTATTGGACATAATTAAAAAAACGAGTCTTCTAGGTTATGTACAGATTAATTTGATTCGCAGTTTAACTCGGAACAACTCAAATGATATGACCTTCTTAGTTATTCTCGTTATTAATGTTTAAGCCTCGGTTTAGTGTGGCACAGACACTAGTAAAAGGCGCTGTAGTCGATGGTGGTTATGCGAAGATATGCTAGTGCTGTACACGGAATCGTACGGGAGTGCTGCACGGTTACTATAAGGTTATTTAAACAAGGAGCTCGGCGAAAAACTTTTAGATTTCACCATCATGTTTAACCAACTAGAATTTCAAAATACATTTTTTCAGTCATTTCTATTAAAAACCATATTATTCGTTGAGAACTTGTCCCTTTAAATTCCTTTAGTTAATAATGTTGATGTATTTATTTATGTCACCAATAAAATTTACACTGAGATGTCACGATGTAAATAAATATTGTGCACTTTAATATTTTTGTTATATATTACTCTAATTGTAGGCAACGACTATATATATTTGAGTAGTGTATAATTTTAATATATTAAAACGATAATATACAAATTAAAGTAATGTATAACAGAATATTATTGGCAATAATTAAAAGAAAAAAAATGTGAATTGTAAATACGTGTCTAACAATTTCTTTTTACAATAATGTGATCTCTTAATAGCAATTAAGATGACGAATAATATAATCGCTTCTAAAAAAATTACGTTACCGATTCACGTGAGAAATTAGCGGTGTGAGCAAAAACGAACGAAATTGTTTTTCTAAAATACTTTTTGTATTCTATTTTACGATATATTTCAAGCTATATTTATAGTCGAACAAAGGAACTGCACATTCAAGATGCCATTTACCATATTAAACGTCAACATTTCGTATAATAATTTTCTTAATCTTTTTAACATTATAAATGGAAATGTGTGTCTGTTTATTTATTTGTTACGCTTTCACGCCTCAACTGTTCAATCTATCATCACGAGATTTTGCATACTGGTTATCTGAAAGGACACGAGGTACCTTCTATAAAAAAAAACGAATGTGCTTAAGACCATACGATTGAAGTAAAACTTTAGATATACGAAACGTAACTGGCTATGAGAGAAAGAGAGAAAGAAAATGTGTACTCGTACCTCTCTTGCCCTTACAGTAATATACGAAACGTAACTTCGCCTCGTCAGATCACACTTTTCGTAACATAAAGACAAGGGTGGGTAAGGAAGTGTTACTTAAAAAAAAATGTTCTTGAAAATATCGGGTATAATATGTCAAATCTACATTAACGTGAAGCCGCAAAGCAAAAGTTGTAAAATATTTTAATTGATCGGAATATTATATATGTATAGTAAAGAGCCAGCGACATATTAGTTGATGCCCCGGTAACAGTCTCGAATGACCTGCGGCGTCGCACTTTACCTGTTAATATGACATCCGTTGTGGTGTGGTGTGTCTAAGTTAATACAATATTAGCAAGACAGCGTTCGTAGCACTACGACGTCACTGAGTTGTGGTCAATAACAATTTCCAAGAGAGTGACATGTTACAACAGTTAGCCGTGAGCCCGCCCACGCATTTCGATCATATTATTCTTTTATACTTGAACTCAATCGTGTAGTAAAACCTAAAAAAGAGTTTTATGTATTTTCTGAAGTCATAAATGACAACTCTCAGGTCAAGGTTGCTTGAGAGAAAAATGTGGATTATTATTATTGTGATGACTTGATGACGATGACTAAGAAATAAATATAAAATTTTACGTGAGTCCAACCCTCAGATGCAAAAATTATTTATATTACAATATTGAAATAATATAAAAATGAAATATCAATAATACACAGTTTGCGTTCAGCCAAGGCGCTGCGTGACACCTCAAAATTACTATAGCGTATTACCTTAGTTTACATAGATTGAAATACTCTTCTTTCTCTTCGCTTGAAAATATTTCTTATAGGATAATTCGGAGATTACATAAAAAAGTGTTCGTTACTGTTGCAATTATTTCAAGCCGCTTTTTTAAAACCTCTACAGCAAAAAAAATAAATGAACGCTTAAAAAGCTCTTTTGAAAAGAACGATAAAAAACTTACTTATTTTTATCAGGCGTTTATGATTTGTTTCTTTAAACTCTTAATTTTTTTAGTCTTACCACATAATCATATTTCATTGTTCTATATTACTTTTCGTAATATCTATTTATTTCAGGTTGACTTAACACGATTAAATTTGTGAATAAAATTAGTTTTTTTTTTAAATATTAGTGGTAACTACGTAATGAACATTCACTTGAGCTTATTTTATACAAGTATTGTTTATTTTAATTATATTTAACATAACCATCTGCAATTCCCATATTCCCAATTCTGATACTCAGCGGATTTTGATACAATTTTACAGTAATTATATAATACCGAATACTTTATATACCATAAGTATAAGTTTTGCACCAGAATAACACAGGTAGAAAAATTTCGTTTAAATTTGCTTCACAAACAAAAAACAATGTCAAGTATAAATCTGCATATCTAAAAAATATTATGTGACTTAAAGAAAACTAACAAAGAGTCATTTTGCCCTTAGAGTTGCACCAATAATGATGATGTATGATGTCACCTAAATTAGTATTATAAAGAGAAAATTAATTTATTTTTTGTTTGTCATGGATAAATATTATTAGCGAGTAACATAGGTGGTATTTTATTTTCAGCATCTCTATTAAAATGAGTGAAGCCACAAGCTAAGGCAAGTCTTTTATAAAGATACAAAAACAAAAGAAGTAACGAGTGACTGCTTGTAATGTATATTAGTTTAACATTATTAAAAGGTTGATACATTAGACTTCAACGCGCACTGTATAATGATGTTCATATACATAATCAGGAAATTATTCCTTACTATCATTATCTTAAGCGAAGGTATCTCGATTATAATTTTCGACCACATAACAGAACCCCCTTTGCTCCTTCTTTAGTTGATGATACGAATTATTTTATCTGTTTTTGGTTAGTTAGCCTTAGCCAAAATTGACAGATTCAAAATACATGTAAGTGTTCATGCGACATATATGAAGGTACGCATATGTGTTTCACTAATGTATACATGTATGGTCAGTTTAAGTTATATGCATAGTTTAGTTTCATTTACACCGTTGTATATAAGGCAACGGTCCAAGCCGGGTTTCGGCCACTTTAGCGCCCTTGAGGTGGCTGCCATTCGGAGTGCCTTAAGCGCTCGCCTTAGAAGCCTGGTAAAGCTGTAAAAGTCCGACAGACCAACATCGGTTAGACAGTTCAAAAATAAAACACATAGCACTTATCATCCGGTGTGATTATGTTCAGACATTTCTACGAATAAGAAAACACAAAATGTTGCAATAAGTTCATATAACAGTTGAAATGCTTACAAAGTAGATTATATTTAGAATAGATTTTATCTGACGTCTGGGATGATTACATGATATTTTGACGCGATTATAACTGACCGGATATAATACGTCACCAACAAATGTAACACTCGCTGCAAACTTGTTTAAGGATGCACGTATAGATTGTTACATAAAACATTAGGTTTTGTCTGTTCACCTACAAAGGAACCTTTCATTTTGATCGAGCTCACTATTTATGATTTCACCAGCAAAACGTTCATATTAACTTGATTATTGCGACACAACACAAAACGCTTCGGCTGCTGATTCGGATCACGTATGTGATAGTCCTTATAAAGTTTAATGTAAGTATTAAAGCGTTCATCGCTTTATTACAATAATCCAACTTGATTACTTTGCATATGCTTACATACGAGCGTAGACGCAGCCAATGGTAATTGAAAATTATTATTCAAATTATAATTTATTCTCAAAACAACATGTTTAAAACAGAGAAAATAATATAAAATAGTCAAAATAATAATAATGCGTGGTACATGTATCGGTAATTAACAATTTTATTGTTCTGCAAATGTTTTGAACTGTTATATGAGTTTACTAAACCATAGCATTACACTATTTAGTATAAAAGCATGCGGCATACATTTTGCGTTATTTTATACCGAAATTACTTTATATATTTTTTGCCTTTTTATATTTACGTATACTCAAAAGGTTTTGTATTTAAAGGAATATATTCAGGTTAATATTATCATATGCGTGCAGTTTTGAAATTACTTTTTATATACCCAGCAGACAGACGGCGAGACAATAAAATTTATGTCAATAAAAATCTGCTAATAAAAAAAATTAATAATGGTTAGTAATCGTGTTACTATTATTATAAAATTTAATTTTTTCACATACTCTTTCTACGCTTACCTATATCATTTGGAAATAACGTTTTTCGATAATAACATTACCAGTCTTTGCAAGAAGTAGGGCGACAAACAATATTGACATATTTATTCATGTAAGTATATATAGATATTTGAAATGAGTATTGACAAAGCTTACTATCTACAGATGTAATATACAAAGAACAGTAAATATTAAATACCAACAACACCAATCACCCCACACACGTGCACATACACACACGTAGGTACACATAGTGGTTAGGTTTGTTTTTTAATCCCTTTTTCGAACGGAGTTAACTTAGATTAACTTAGTAGTCAAATTCAGGATACATGTATAAGATCGTGAAACACACTTGCTTGGTACACTTGTATGTTTCATGAATTCATATATGTATGAAATAATAATTAGCTTAGTTTAGTTTAACTTAGTTAGACTCGGGATATTTGGTGACAGTCCAAGCTAAGGCGCCCTGTGCGCTATTTTGCTGGTTGCCTATATAAAATTGGGTGAGTGCCTTAAGCGCTGCTCTTAAAAGTCCGGTGAAACTGTAGAGGCCTTGCCAAGTAAACAGTGTAGTCGGTTCAAAAATAAAACTAACTACCATCAGGCGGAAAATATTAACATAAAAGAAAAGTCACCGGAAATGACAGACTTAATAATGTTATTGTTGTTGCGGTTGTTTTAAGTAATTTAATGAATTATACAAACATATACTCGGAAATAATTGAGGGTCGAGTCCCTTCCCTTACATCGAGTCTTACGAAGGTTTTTACAAGTTTATACGTAGAAAATAAAACGCTATTTTTACAACAAACATTGCTTTTACTTATATTCGATAAGTTTAATGCGTCACCTTCGATGTTAAAATAAACCGAAAGTAAATTGCGCTCGGAGCCGGTTACGTAAAAACACCCGCTCCGAGTTAAGGCGAGCCAAATGCAGTTCACGTCTCACTTGCGTTATTAATATCATTTAATATGGGATTTTCCTTAAATATTATACAAGGTCACGTCATTTATTTACATTTGGACTTTTATAACGTTTCCCTCTGTACTATTTATAACGTACAGATTAAGGATATTCTCTCGATGCATCTTACTTGCTTACTTCAAGTATGGGTAATTATCATATAATAATACTAGTAACAATAATTTGTCTACCTTTCAGTGCTTTGTAACTTACTACAAAAGATTATAAATAGTTGTACCGCACCCAACATGACGGTTAGAATCATGGATTTAAAAACATCTGCAGTCTCTTGCAAATAGTAAGGAATTTAAAGAGATCATGATTATAGGACATGTAAACAAGGGCATTTTTATACACAGTCCTGAACAATATCTCTTACACAGTATTTATATAATTTGATAAAAATTGTCTAGAGGTACTGGAGAGAACTAAGGTATACAGCACTATGTGTACAGTCCGCATAGCGTTTGATTTGATGAACGTATATCAGGGGACTACGCTTTCCGGGACACATTTATTATAAAAGTTTACTGACACAGTTTAAGTACTGTAAACCATCACAATGTTTAAATGTAAAGCTTGATATGAAATACTACCGATGTTCAGTACAAGAGCTATCATTAATTACACTTGGATATTAAATATTAATCAAAAGTAAAAAAAAAGTTAGACTACAATATTGTGAACTTGAATTATTGGGCGACTTAAAAATGTATAGAATACAAATAATATATTTCTCAATATAAACAATATACATTTTAGATGTGTCTCAATAACTAGTTTATATACAACAAGTGTGTGTGTGTGTGTGTGTATGAAAGTGTGTAATGTCTATGCCAGTAAATTATTTAAATTCTAACCGAAAATTGTTAATAATTCTAATTCTAATCATCAATCAATAATATCTATAGATAAATATTTCCGCTCAAATAAGACTTATAAAATAAAATGACTATGATGTATGATGTAACAGATGATATTGCATAGTGCGGTGCCGAGCGAGCGCCACGACACATACATACACACACAAACAACGTTATTTCGCAAACTATGTATAATTAAAAAAAAGTAGATTCACAACTTTGGTCCGGCTTAACGTAACATTATAGACAAATATATTATATTATAATCTAGACATGGATATGTAGGTAAAAGTTGCTTCATGTGTTGCGCGCTCGGGTTCGTCATACATTGTCTAATAAAGTGGTTCCAGAGGCCGCTGACGCGTCTCCGCGTTTTAACTGAATACATTTTTATTGATCGTTTGCGTGGGAACTGATACGAGATACGTAACATAAAACAAAAACGCGGACGCGGCGGCCCCAGAAAATGTTATGACGCTGTCTAGAACTTCATATAACAGATAACCTGGATGAACGTCTCGATAGCGAGTATGAGCAATATATGTATTACTATTCAGCTACTAGTAATTTGAAGAAGTTACGCAAAGTACAGCAAGGAATAGTAGGATAATATGTTAGCAAGGCACGTTCAATAATAAGGGCACTGGAGTACTGCATCGGTAGAGCCCTAATCTTCACAATTAAACCACTAGTGGCTGTATACAATACGCGCTCCCACATTTTATTCAACAATAATGTCTGCCATTCCTCTATATAATTTGAAATAGTTCATTGTGACATTTGTACCGAAATTATGAATAAATATTTTATAAAATGTAAGTGATCTCAATAACATTTGCCTAAAGGTTTATGTATATATTGTTATATAAGATTATTGAATTCTGGTAAATTACGAGTTTATTATTCAGAAACCGGTTGAGCAGACCTGCAGCTCGTGCACTTCCATTCCACTATACGATGTTTTTTGAATTTTATTTAAAAAAAAAAATAACTTTTCATCACGGATCCTTAGCTTGAGTCACAGTGAGACTTGATCAATCTCTTTTATTTTAAAGTTTGTAAAATCTTTACATCAACCTTGCTTCTTGTTGAAAAAAAAACTCTTCTTATTAAAAAAACCTTCAAAAAATAGTTTGAAAATACTCTAATTTTCACTATTTTATAAATTATTTTGTACATCTGCTATAAGGATATAAATTCGGTGAAATTTTCTACTTGTATCGGTAACGATATATTATAAAGTACCACATTCCTTAACAATAAGGATTTCCTTATTTTATAACGGAACCTTAAAAAATCATTAAGCATTACATTGTGTAATGTATTCGTACAGACTATATACACCATTAATATTGTTGGGTGAGTATATAATTAGTGAGCGCGCGCGAGTTTGTTATAATTTTATGATAAACTACTCGTACTCGCGGGTTTTCCCACATAAACTATGAAATCATTGCTAAGGTTAATAAAGCTTTTTACATGATTTATTTTTTACGTAAATAACTATTTTACATACTATTTACTATCTAAACAATAAGAAAAAATGGGATAACGTAAATTACTAATATATATAATTATGTTGACGTGATTAATTCGATTGCACTTTTCGTTTAATATTTTTTTACGTGTAAAAGCGGTCGCTGCGATTCCAACGTAATACTATATACGGCACTGCTATTATTCTAGTCATTTGTTTTCTAAACAATTTTCTACTACACTATTTTGGTTATTGAATGATTTGAGTGAACAACATAACGACAGAATGTGCTGCATTTAATTTAATGTCTAATTTACTTGCTCAATCTACAATTTAATGTAACAAAACTTGTACTAAAACTTAATCAGAAATATCACTTATGATTTCAAAAGAAATTATATAAATCAAATCAGTGGTTTTTGCATTACGAGTATAGCATTTATAAGTTACAAAAACAAGGTTACAAGTACATTGATGGACAGGTAGCAGAGAGAATTTGCCTTTTATAATTTGTAATAATGCTAATTTCGAATTAGGAACACATATTGTAATATAAACCAAGTTATTGTGTAAAGCAAAATGCATTTTATAAGTAGGTACGACTTAATCGGGTTAGAGGGACTGTTACGTCATAGATAAATTAGTACTATATGGCAGTACCGATGCAGTTGGCTAATGATAATAATAGTAACGTTTTACAACCAATTCCCGGTCAAGTCTACCCGGATCCGATGGAACTCAAATTCGATTCATATTAAGCACACAATTTCATGTGAACTTAAGCAAAGCATAATATTGAAAGAAAAACGCTTCATCGAATACCGAGCAAACATTCACCCAGTATGTTTCGCAAGTGATGGCGCCTCGAACATCGGTTTACTCTATTCCTACATACTAGAAAAGTGCTTCAAGCTCAATCCAGCAATATTCATATATTACACAATACTGTCTAGTAAAATATATACTACAATTTATGTTATCATATAGTTATAATAAAGAATACGATTTCCACGGTAGCTTAAGTAATTTTCTCGAAAGAAAATACTTCGTACCAAATAAAGTAACGATCAGGGCACCTAAAGTTATTGTGATCAAGTAATCATTGTAATCGATCATATTTTAAAAGATACTCGGTTTATACAAAGGATGTAGATAACTGAAGCAATCCGGTATAGGCTGGGGAATGACACAAAAAATGAAACGTATTTTAATGTTTGCCCACACTAATGTGATCCATTAAATAAGATGACACGTTGAATATTACTAGAACTCATTACTAATAGCGAATCATTTCGATTTGATAACGCATCAGTAATAAACGATTACCCAACGCTCCTGTTACTTTCACTAATATTCATTACCAAATATTCTATATCATAAGTATTAATTTGCATGATTACCTTCACTACACGTTATAAATTAACTTGTCGGATTTTTTTGTTACATTTGTAATCACTAAATGAGTATGTTACGAATTTAAAATCCTACAGAGTCAAGTAATTGGCTATTGCATAAGATTTCCTTATATTGAGTGGTCTCCGCTTCCGTTGAGCAGATACAGCGACTGCTACGAGAGGGAGATGAAACGGACACCAGAACGCGAATACTCGTCTTATCTTTAAAGTTCAGTGCGCTTATGTAATTTATGTATTCCGCATGCAGTTAGATCCATAAAGGCAAATGCTTCCCACGAAACAGATACGATGACTCGGCGCTCGCCACACTCTGTTTACTTATTATAATCACTATACAAAATTAGGTGTTTGCATTTACTTCATACATTATTATTAATTAATTTATATGTGTGTACACATACACTCACAAATACACTAACGAACAAACCGAGACAGTTTTCAACATATTTTATAGTTTCTCTGAAGCGGCAGTTTATTGTGATGCGGTGTTATCGTGGAAGGTTCGCTTTGATTGTTACTTATAACTGGTCGCCTGACAATAAATCATAACGTTTCAGTTTTCACGTCGAATAGATAGTGTTAAAGTGCCGGTGCGCAGGCGCAGAGCAGTCGTGGCAGTAACTCGGCGTACGGCACCCTTTTCCATTCAAATATCTTCGTCAACGTATTATTAAGTACAGTCACCAGCGCCACCTGTGGGAGCAGTATCGCGCTTACTCATGACCTGTTACCACCAAGTCCTTTAGAATAATAATCTACCGCTACACTTCAGGCTACATTTCTGTTGAATGTTATGTATAAATAGCTACGTAGAGATTTCTTAATATCAGAAAGGTTCAATTCACGGATGTGTAAAAAGTGGAGCGCCTCACCGTGACACAGTAGATCCCGGAGTATGTTGCGTAACATATTCCTCCTACAATCATATTATATGACATGCCGGTGACATTATGTCTGATTTGTCAGTTATCGCTCTCGTGTGTTTGACTGGGGAATTAAATTACATATAATGCCTTAGATAATGAAAGAAGCTATGAGAGCGCAGTTGATGAAACGATGATGGCTCAATTGATAGTATGTTCGGACACATCGTCGAAGGAGTAGGTTCGAATCCTAGCAAATGAGTTGGAGCTTTCGGTGAAGCAAAATATCGTGTTGAAATCATAGCATGGTGGTAGAACTTTTTCTAAGTTCGCCTAGTTAACTACCACCCTCAAGTTGACAATCTGTCGCCAAGCACCTGTTGGTGTGTTCCGGCAGCTGCACTTGAGAGTCAGTCTCCCTCTAGGTTTAGCGTGACTACCATCTTAGACCACATCATCATTTGACACCAGATGAGATTGTGCAGCGGATATATTTTACGTTAAACAAGGACTTTTTAGAAAGCCAGTACGTTATTCGTTTTTTAGTTTTACGGTTTATGTTATGAGGCGGGAAATGTGTAACCGAGCCGGCTATAAAAATAAGGATGACGTCAATAAAGCTGATGTGAAAGTATCTGTATTGATGTAGAACACGTAGTTTGTTTTTATTGTTGGTTGTATTTATGACTTCAATGATTCATTGTACATAGCTGAATAAATGAAGAATTCAGCGCTGAAACTCGCCTCTATAGTGCTTAAGGTAGGTGAAGGCAATATACATATTGCCTACATTGTACTACAGTACATTATAATAATTACTACGGAAAGTCTGTCAAAGATTCCATTGCACTGAGCAGAAATCATATGACTTGAAAATGTGTGAATGGGGCAAAACGGCAAGGAGTTTAGATTACAGATTGAGATTAAACAAATTTTATATAGTGACTTTCAAGCCAGGTAAAGCCTATATAACGGTAACCAGTATACGATTTAACAAATCAGACTATAACTACAATAGCATAAGTTTGGTGTATTAAGATTAAAGGCCTGAAAGATCTTAACTGTTGTGTACTTTCATGAGTTTGTAAGATAAAGAAACAGCATTTTTAAATATTTTGGTGTTTTACTATAGGTATAGAATTCTGTTATTGCCGAATTACTAACCATTTCAAGCCAGCTCGATATTCAGATGTCGGGCCATACATTCTGTCTAAAATTTTTAATGAATTTAATTATACGCCTTTTAGGTAGTTGTTTAAAATAAAATAAAATGACAGATATTTGAACGTACAATACACTTTTATTCACATTATCCAAAATGCCCTCCACATTTTAAATAATCGACGTGACCAGTCATAGATCGGAACACGTATCACATTCATATCTATTTCTGCCACTGCTTTAAACAGAGATGCTCATAGAGACTCTAGATTCTGATAAGGTTTAGCGCAGACTTTATCTTGTAAATTGTGCTATATGCCAGTGGGTCTGAATCTGGACTAGAAGAGAGCTAATCTTCATGGCCGACGAAGTTAATTCCACAGACGGTCAGCCAGATTTTAGTGTTTCGTGCCTTACAAGCTGACGCAGAATCGTGCTCGAGTATTCATTGTCTGTTTTCGAATATTGTTTGGGAAAGAGGTTTCAATACTTTTGTTAGGACGGTATTATGGTACATAACAGCATTGGTTTTCACATGTCTTTCACAGATAAACAAATTAGTTGACCCTGAAACAGAGACTCCCAGTCAAACCATAAATGATGAAGGATAATGCCCTCGTTGGACTGTTTCGCTGTGGGCATACACCTGATGTTTGTTATAATTTCCTTCGATGCTATTTTTTTTTCGTTCAAAAACAAAATTACGTGATACTTTCTTCTCGCGTACCACCGTAACAAGCCCCAGGATATATCCAGCCACATTTTTTCAATCACATAATGTCACATAAATCAAATAATTTCCGTTATTATTACGATAAGCTAGTAGTCCCAGGTTTTTATTTAACACTCTTTTAATCATGATTCAGCTTAGTCTTATCTGAAGAGCCAAGATTTTTGCTTACTTTATTTTTTTTGGGTTCGTGCCTTCACTGATTTGATGACCGCTAGTGTTCTAACTGTGCTAGACCGACCGCTCTTGTAACGATTTTCGAAGCTTGAATTTTCAGTGTAACATTTGAAAGTGTAATAAACTAACCCTACTTTTATTTTCAATTTTTGCAGAATATTGAAAATCTCTGCTGGCGGCATATCTACAGTGGTGCAAAAGGATAACCACGACTTGATCTACCTTTTGCAACACTTCATCTTTGAAAATGAATAAAAATGAATTTCTTCTTTATTTTCGAAAAGCGCAAACGTTCTATTTTCAAAATTAGACGTAGTCTATCTAGCCAGAATTCGAAAATGAAAAATGATTGTGACAGAACTTATGACCCGACTAGGTATAATTATACTTCTTAAGATAGTAAATGTTAGTTATGCTTTAAATAAACGATCGAGTTTATTCAATTAAGAGTTCTTGAAATGGTCGAAGTTAGTAACCACTACTTTGTCTATGAGACAGAGAAAAGAATATTTACTAGAGACATTTTGTATCGGCACAAAGAAAGTTTTTTAATGGTAGGAGACAATGCAAAGAAATTAAAATCTGTCTAATATCCTCCACGACACTCTTACTCAGGACGATTGAGAGTTGAATATGATATCAAATTGTTTCACGGTAGTCAAATAGAAAATGGTACCGTTATTTATTGTAACAGAGAGGAATCGAAGAACACCTAGTTTATTGGAGATAAATGACTCGAACTTATCAGTTATAACGCGTTTATACTTTTATTAATTCCATAAAATTCAGATTACGAAAGTAGACTTGACAGTTTCTTGATTATGGCAGGTAAATTATTTACTTCGGGTAGCTGCTACAATTGCACGTCGTTTGAATGAACGACAATGAAAATACGCTACGCGAGAGTACGTTACATAAAGGAAAAATATAATGGCGACTTGGAATACTAGCTTCTAATACTCAACTATATTTGAAACTAACAACGTGGTAACGATTTTGGGGGATAATATAAAACTCATAACAGCATTAGAGAATCTATTCTATTCTATATCTAGAAAACTTAAGAACGATTAGCAATGAGAAGATACCAGTCACACGATTAAATGCTTTGTCAAAATCAATAAGAGCCAATAAATTGATAACATACTTTTTCGTATACTTCCGTGACTTTGAGCAAAGCAGTGGTATGGCTATGATCAATTTGAAAGCTAGATTAAAATTGAATTAAAGAGGCAACTTGCTTCCCAAAATTGGATTTCCACATTTTGGAGAGTAAAGGAAGTATTGACTTTGGTCGAAAGTTATGAAGTGATCTAGAATCGGTAGTTTTATAAAACGCTATATATCTATCCAATAATGGAACATTATAATAGTGGTAATGGATGGAAAAATAAATTTATGACAAATAACAAAACAAGTTTCAAAATAAACAACTCGTTTAAGGTAATTGTGTTAATTCTTATACGTATATTATGGCTTTGAACCGGTTTAAAAATACATTTTATAAGCGAAAGTAAATCAACCGTTCCAAAACGCGCAGTCTATAGAGCATACCGCCGGCATCATCGACATGTCCACTATACGAAGATCGTTTTATATTTGAAAATGAAAATTAAATATATTTCTATAACGTATGCATGGTACGGCTTATAACGTTAAATACTTAGACCGATTCTACAACTTTAGTAACGAGATTGCGACACAAACACACACGCACACACACACACACATAATATACATGTACACACAAAGATTTAGCCAGCACCCTCTGTTATAACCACAACCATAGTGCAGACGCACTACACACACAAACACGATCATATATAATTATGTTATAACATTATTATACTTCAGATCGAGTAAGTGGATCTCCAGCGTTGCGACACATGTTGGATAACTCCAACTTGAGGTCACGTTCATACTGACTGTGCAGGTAAACCGCAGCATCGCGTCGCCCGTCGCCGCGCCGCCGAGAGCCTCACTCACTATACATGCGGGAGAGGAAAGTTTCATACACCAATTAGTTGCAACACTCGTATAAGCTCTGTCTGCTATTAAAACATAGTTTAACTGAGATGAGAACGCTTAATTTTTTGTAAGCAACACGTTATTGCACAAGCAGGTTAAACCGTGTAGTACAGCTATTAAGCCATTACTTTGTATGAGCTAGGCTTAGAACGCATAGACACAGGTAACAAACAGTACATAAAAACGTAAAAACTTAATATATTATCGGTAAGCATCGTCTTTTACTGTTATTTGACGTCGTATGTTACATAAAAAATGACCTAAATGTTTATATAATGCAAGATCTTAATGATTTCCTCCATCGCATTTCTTCATTGTGTTCTCAAATTACCGATTTTATTACAATAAACCGCAGTAATAAGAAGGTTAAATGACTCACTACAGGAGAGCCCGTCAATACGAGTACATCGTTTAGAGTAGAGTCGGTACATTAGAGGCGGAGTTATGAAACCATAGCATGGTGGTGGCTTCTTCTAAGTCCACCTGACTAGCTACTATCCTCAAGTTGAAAATCTGTCGCTAAGCACCTGTTAGTGTGTTCCGGCAGCTGCACTTGAGAGCCAGTTTCCCTCTAGGTATAGCGTGACTACCATCTTAGACCACATCATTATTTAATATCAGATGAAACTGTGGTTAAAAGTTAACCTATAAAGTATAAAAAAACATTCCACCAATGTCGTGCTGGTTACATCACATTAGGTTCTTACATATGAAATTAGCGTATCATCTGAAAAAACTAAAACGAAACAATATTATGAAACTATATATTTAAACAATCAAAGTATGTACTTTTATTATCTATGTACTTATGTTATTTTAAAGATCATTGATTCCATTGCTGAACAAAATCGTGGGAGCGAGAATCAATATTAAAAGAAAATAGACAGTTTAGACTGCCTCATACGAATGAATACTTTTTCCTTGCAAGACATTGTTCAAATTCCGAAAAAAAGAGAATCTTTTGGAGCAAGGTGCGGAGAGTATGGTGGGTGTCGGAGATATTCCAAGCGTAGTCCCTCTAATTCTGCGACCGTCTGTCGTGAACTATGAGGTCTAGCGTTATCTTGAAGCAGCAGTGGGCTCAAGAGATTGATTAGTCTCGGTTATTTAACGACTAGCTTTTTCATCATGGTTTGCAATTGTTGACGATACAAAACTGCTGTAATCATTTGGCCAGATATTGGGAAGTGGCAGTGTATGACACCAGCAGTGATCTACCAAACACTCACCAGTACGTTTTTCTGAGCCAACTTACACTTGGGATAGGATTTCACTAGTCCTCCTCGGATCAGCCACTGTGATGATATTGCCGTGAAAGATCCATCACAAGTAACGATACAGTTAAGAAATTCCTTCATTATTGTGACGGTAGACTAATGTAACGAAGCACTCAATGCGTGTTTCTTGGTTTTTCACTTTTACAGTTTGTTTCAATTGAATGCATTTTTTTATCACTCACACCGAAGCCTGACGAAGCCTAACTCTAATGTGGTTTCCGATGGATCCACTCCCACGATCACCTTTCATTCTTCATTAGTAACTAACATTTCCGGCCGTCCAATTGTTTTATTTCGTAAGTCAAATTATTAACCTATTTAGCTGTTGCTGCAGCGCTAATTTCACGGTGTGATTCGAATTTGTAAATGACGCGATATTTTAAGTTATCCATTTTATGAAAAGAACGATGACACACAAAAAATAAATGGTGGAAAAGAAATTAATTACTGAATTCGAAACACAAATATTGAAATAAACTTGAATTTTTAGTGTCGAATTCTTAACCAAATGCCAAATATTTGAGATCAACTTGGCCAATTCGACAAGACGCCTATTTCATATTTATTTATTTACTCAGTAGAACAAGTACACTTATAGCTATGTAAATCACAAGTTTTAAAAATAAATTAAAAATAATAAAATAACTTAAGGACCTAATATTAATTCATCATTTTTTAAACCCTTATTCCACTTAATTAGGGTCGACACATTATGTTTTCTCTATCACTCTCCACTCATAAATTATACCCATATTGCTTCCGTATTGTTCCTCCTATATTCCTTCAACATTAAAACTTTTCTAGTTCCACGACTTTCGTCTCTCCTCATGATGTACTCACACCATATTAACATACTACTTCTCCACTCTTCATCTGATATACTTATTCTTTATTTTATCCATTTTAGTTACAACACACCTCCATATTAATCTCTCATCCGCCTCTTTCGCAGCGCAGTACTCGGATCCATACAGCACGACTGCACTTATAACACTTCTTTACATCTCTTGCATTATATTAATCATGGTTCTAAAATATCAATCGTCTCATTCAGTCAACTTTTATAAAGGAATTATTTAAGTAAACATTTCTTTTCAATAGGCCACGTATTTAAAGCAGTCTAAAAAGTAAACAAAAAACTAAATAAAGCATTATATAAAATAACTAAGCATTTAGACCGCATGTGATATGTATTACTTTGAAATTTGTACTGAACAAACAAATAAATAAATTAAAGAACGAATTAATGCTACTTGGTCATCAAGTTCCGTGTTGTGTTATTGTCATGTAATGCAGATTTTGTGCTACAAGTTTTTGGTGCGGTGTGCGGAGTATGGGGTGCGGGGTGTAGTGCCATCACGATTTGTATATTTTTATTAGATTTTGTTAGAGTTCTATTAGTGGGTGTTGAGTGAAGTGTGAAGCGAATAAATAATTAAAATGATATAGGTTTAGATGTGCCGAATGAGTGCACTCGACCAGACATAACGTGTAATACGAGCGCAGAGTCAGGAGCTACATACACACACAGACACGATTGCACAAACATAACGGCATGTACGCGAACTTGTAATAAATAACTTTAATTATAGGCAAAGATGTTTGATATATAGATTTAAATCCATGGCTATTGCAATTACTGTGTGCGTAGCACTTTACCTATCGTAATAATGCGGTGCAGGGCGCGGGGCGGGGCAGGTCGGGACGAGGCCGTGTTCTCCTTGCGCAATACCTTATTTATGAATATCCGGTTATTTGGTTACTAATATTGAATCTATATGGTTTTAACAAACTAAATGTTCTCAATTCGTTCAGTAAATATACTTTGGGTAGCGTAAAGTTCTTATATATGACGACCGCGACGTGCGACATTATTTATTAATTTAATTTGTCCAGGTAATTATATAAGCCTCAAATTAAATTGATTTGAAAGTCAATCCCAGAAGTGACGTGATCGCAAGATCGCAGACAGCGACATGCAACGACCCGCAGATATGTTGTCCCTCAGCAGTTTTACAGTTATAAAGCAACCGTGAAATATGAATTGAGAAGAGACGTGTATTTGCATTTGCACAAAACAAAGATTTAGTATTTAGAATTAATTATGCAAAAAGCAAATTTTATTGAATTATACATAAACTAATATCATAGTAATTGTATGTGCCACCAGAACAGTCAACAACCCCTAGTTACATGTATTATAGTTGATAATGTCATACTAATTTATATTATTCTCATCAAATGGCGATATTTCGTGTTCGAACATTGAGCCTTACTCGTCATATCTTCGATCGTCTATACTGGATTACATCGGTCAACACGAGCTTTATGTCTGCATATTAGATATCGGGAATGTGTGACCGGAAATAACAATTACTATATAACTGTCACATTTATTTTAAAATAATCCAAGTCCAAATATAATAACATATAATGTTGAAATGTCTATCTGTGATTTCGAAATAAAGATTAAAATAAGGAATAGAATTACAACAAGTGTTCACCTATGGTTTTGCGTCATTTTTTCACTGCCTTTTAGATGGTGATGTAGCTTTAATTTCTACTCGGTACTGGAAATTTTACGTTTTTTACATTCCTTTAGATGCGAGATTTTCTCTTATTTGCGTTTTCTGTAGTTCTACGTATATTTATAAGTCATATGAGACGACATCATTATTTTTATGCAAATTTGCATTTGCAGAGATGTTAATTGTAATCTCAAGCGTTGTTATCGCTTTATTACTGTCATAGTTATTAGCGATTGAAATGTAATGATGTTTTGTAACACAAGAAAGTTTGACCGGCTATTACAGTATTTAACGAGTAAATAGGCGTTTTAATATAAAAAGTACTTATGTAAATTTGCATTATATTCTTGCAACTTTATATCCATTTAATGGTTTATAAGAATTCAAGACTTTAACAATTCATATTGGAACGACTAAAACATTTAGGAAGGTAAATTCTTGTTTTCCCTAAAATAAATTTAACCGTCAAATTTTCACAGTTACTGTGTTACGAGGTGAAAAATAATGACAATTATAAAAACCCGAGTTAATTTTTTTTTGTCTGTTTAAGCGGTTGTTACCTCGCCGCTGTCGCCTCTGTCGCCAATGCCGCCGCACCGGGAGATGCGGGTTTTAACTCCATAAAGGACAATTATTTGTGTGATACGTAAATTGTTAGTGCGATAGTTGATCTTTAAAAAAAATAAGAAAGAAATCGGAATTGGTAATGAAAAGAATCCTATTAATAAAGTCACTATGACATTCGATGAAAGTTTTCTAAATAAATTTTTAATTCACAAAACTTTCAGTATGACAAGTTGTTACATGCTAGTATTGTCCGACTCCTTATTTTATAATTTTAGGGTTCATAAATAGTTACTTTAAAGTAATAATACTAATATCATTATAAACATACGGCACTAGTCCTCGGGTTAAAGTCTAAATTTTAAATGAAATCCTGAATTTCATCTACATTTGTAACGTCTATTTAGCAGTTTCTGCCTTCGACTTATACGAGTAGTTAGCAGTGAAACCTCGCGACATAACGTTAGGAACGGGGAGGGCGAGGACGAGGGCGAAGGCTCCGACGCACTTAGTTCGAGTGACGTAGCTCACGGCTAATGCCTTCACTCATTTCTTTCCTGCGGATTCCGATTGCGACTACCGACTCGTAACGACTATGTCCAAACTAATGTATTTATTTAGATATTACCTAATTGGTGATTCTTATATAAAAATCTAATATAAAATAAACTGAATAACACTTATTAAGAATAACTAAATAACAATTTAGTTGATTTTAGTTGTTTTGTTTAAATTTATTGTTTATTGAAACATTCAACTTTGTTTTGTAATGTGCTAATTTTTTAACTAAAATGTCTGATAATTTTTTACACATAAACAAAATATTTATCTAAATCTTTTTTCTGCTCTTTGATGCTCTTCGTAATAAATTAATGTATCAGATTTTGTTAACGAAGTCACGAACGCATTTCGGATCTATTAATATTTCTTCACGTAATCGTTAAGTACGACCACAAGTGATCTGGTTTTCAAATCAGTAGTCAGATTCAATATACATATATAAGTTCGTGAAACATACATGCTTGGTACACGTGTATGTTACACGAATTCATATATGTATGAAATAATAGTTAGCTTAGTTAGACTCGGGATATTTAGCGACAGTACCAAGCCGAGGTGCATAGTGCTCCCTTGTGCTGGTTGCCCATATAAAATCGGATGAGTGCATCAAACGTTCCCCTTAGTACCTTAGTAGTCCGATGAAACTATAGAGGCCTTGCCAGGTCAACAGTGTAGTCAGTTCGAAAAAAAAAGTTTTCAAATCGCCTCTTATCGAGATTATCACAGTGCTCATATCAAATAGCGCTTGCCTGTCAATAAATAAGTTTTATTTGCTGCTAACTGAAAGACATATATTTTACATCTCTTTGTACATCTTTGAGAACTTTACTTTACTTGTTAAAAGTGTATTCTATCTATATAGAAGCACACAATTCAGTCCTGCATGTTCAGCATCCATCATAATAAATGAGAAATAATTAATTAATAATTTCACCTATAACAAAATAAATTGTTGCATTCTGTACAATATTTTATTTCAGAATATTTGAAAGTGTAAATATGTGGTAAGTCTTAAGGAGTGTCTTGACACTTGGACACGTTTTTAGATGTATGCATTCAAAAACTTTAATTGAAGCTTTATAAGTTTCTACCGCTCTGGTATCGTAAAGTGAGTGCGGAATACAGCCACCGTTTAGATTTGTGTCCTCGAGAGTATTCGATCGTTGCTGTAGAGCTGCAGGCCGTGCCGTGCGTAGACCCCCACCGCGGCAAGGCTCGGTTCACGGGTCGTTCGCGCGGCTGGCTCCCGGCAGTGCTCGCTCTCGCATGATGGTGTCCGCACGCTCACTTGCCGCGCTCCTCGTCGCGCTCGTCACGCTGCTGGCGCTGTCCGCCGGCGCCCCGTCGCCCGTCGCACTGCGCGTCCGCCGCCAGCTCGCCGATGACGACGCGCTGCAGCCCATCGAGGTACACACTCCGAGCTGTTACCGCTGCACGCGCGCATTATCTCCCGCACCGCCCAGTGTGATGTGACGTGAGGTTCCCAGTACACTCTGATTTTCTACAAAATATCATAAGTCACTCATTTAGAGATATATATCTAGTGACCTCACTAATTCAAAAATACTACTGTAGAGCAAACAAAACAATTGTGTGTACCGGGACCCCGCGGTCAGTTCTTATTTTTACCAGATCCCCGCTTATATTATTTATATAACAGTAAGCCACCTCCCGTGCGCGCTTGCATAAAAATGCTTGGGAATATAATATAACTATTTAAGTTTCGATAATGCCGCATTATTTTAGCACATATGCGACATATATATCATATATTAATATACCGGAATGTTATATCATTTTACCGTCTATTCCCTAAAATTGTAATATGAATAATAACAACATAGAGTCTTTATTACGATATGATATCGCAATACATAGGACAAGGTGCATAGGTTCATGAAATCCACCTATATATGCTGTGAGTATGCCCGAGATGCCCAGGTGCTTGAGGAATATTCTTATCTGCTGACTTTTGCGGCAACAAACAACCGCAGCCGGTGGCTAACCTCGTAAATTTCCTGTAGTTTACATAAAAGAAGACAGAGTTTTTTTACTATAACATATTTAAAAGCAGTTGAAAGCAATATTGGTTGAACTGTCCAACCAACATTTTTCCTTCGCGCTGTTAATACCGCGCGGTACTCACACTCGCAGGAGTCATTGGTTCTATTTCTTTAAATTTTTGCTCATAATAATTTTATTGTATATGCCATTGATAATATAAGAGAGAAATGTACTATGCTATTATTTTCTCTCTATCTCTGAACATGTGTTATTGTGTCAGACGCAGACGCGGCTGCAGCTGGTTCTATGATTAACAGCGCGTTACACCGTGTAACAGTAAATAATAAAACATGAATTATATAATTTGTTGAGCATTGTTCTGAAGCCGCAATATATCCGTACCAAGTGTAACATGCGACATGCAAGATGGAATGGCACACTGCCACCTACCGGTAGGTTCCTATAGTTGTTACTTTTGTTTTGGAAATGTTTCATGAAAAGAATACGGCAAATTATCAGTGTTATACGTTGTGTGTGTTTGAACTCGTTTTATAGTACATAGTAGCACAATGTAACCATTTGTTTGAGCCTAACTCCGCAATAGTAATGAAACTCGCATCAAACTTGTCACACGACATACTACTTCATGGGATGGATATTATAAACTTAATGAGTAACGTGATGTTGTCGCGTTACCGCATTGAATATTTCGTTGTCATAACAATAAATTCTGTTTGTGATTTAAATACTCGATTTAAAAATTGATCCCGTATGTCTTCAGATTTGAATTTAAATTCGCTAAGTTATGATTAACAAAAGCAATCATGTTACGCGCGTCTTTTCTATATTTGTTGTAACATGCGTTGTATGTATGTTCGCGTGTGTGTACGCGCACGCTTTACATTTCACCTTGACGTTTCTCTATCCGTTAATATTTCAGTAACAGACTCATTATTATTACTATTGTGTTAACTGCACATGCACATGTCCCTGTAAACTAGTGTATGCCGACGTGTCATACTATATTAACGAGGACAACTATATGAAATATGGAATTTATTAGAACTCATATAGTTCTAGTCAATTATGTAGTTTATTGTATTTGTCCAAATAAGGATAGCCCATGATTTGTTAGGGATCATTAGTATGCTCGTCTCGCGTACCGACCTCCTCTCCCTTGCCCCCACCGCCCGTCGCCAGCTACTCGGCGCCGCGTTGTGGCGTTCGAGGACAACACTACCACCATTAATTATACGTCTTTCTGTGAACTCGATTGAGTTACAAGTTATTTTGATTATGTTTAATTAAATATTTCTGTATTGCAATGATATAAAATGGGACAAGAGCCTCGGATGTCGGTCGACGAGCAACAACAACTCGACTTTCACCGGAACCTTTAGCGCTCATTACCTAATGGTCACCGAGCGCGTTCATATCAGGCCGCCGCGTATCGCATCGTATTGTATTTACCCAGTTCAACTGGAGTCGTGTTTTTGACTCTACAGCACCATAACCAATTAGCTTATATATTATCATACGAGTTATTCCCTGTGATGCCCTTCGTGTCGCAGGTGTCCATGGGCGGCGGTTATTATTTACTATTGGATAACCCGTCTGTTCGTTTGCCTCCAATCTCATTAAAGAAAAACACGTAAAATATATTTTAACTTCATCTTAATACTAAGAGCTGTCGCTTCATCGACGAATACCATGGTATTAATTAATTATCAGATTTATTCTACATACGTAAGCAACCAGACGCCATTTTTATTATTCATGAAATAAACAGTGAGTTGTAGGACCAGCCGTTGTTGAGTGTAAAAGACTTTAACGAGCGCTTACTATTTTGTTTCTGATATTGTATTAAATGTGTAATATCCCGCCAGCGGTTGCTTTATCTCATTTGCTTTGTGTATACAATGCATACTACATAGTAAATACATTCCAATCGAGAAACTGGTGCAAATAGTTTTTGCTGATTAATATTTTCACAACGTAACGAGTGCGTGTGACCACAGAAAACTATTGACAATGCATGTAAACGGTTCGGTTCAATGAGTTTAATGTAGAGGTGCAATGTTCAAGCAATCCGTTCAGATTATGTAGAATAGGGAAATATTAATTACAGCAGGATAGAACTCGTGCAATATTGTATTGCGATAGAAGCTCCGACAAACGTATTTTGTACCCCAAATCGGAAGTGGTCACGCTTGTGTGTACCGATTTGAAGAGATAGTCCGGTGAAACTGTGAAGGCCCGTCAGGACCAAAACTTAAGTCAATTCGAAATAAAACCGAAGGGCCTCATTGATACAATTATTTGCACACGAACTATTTCAGCTTAGTTATTAGAAGTAGCGATTACATAGCCATAAGTTGCAGTTACTACTTAACTTCAAGTGACCTGCACGCATATTTGCTACTTCATAACGAAGAAAAATTGTATCATTATACAAAACATATGGTAACCGAGTAGTATTGCGATATAGAAACGTCCAGTGTTTGACTCACAGGTGTACTCAGGAGAGTGTAATCGAGGGCGGTCGCAAAGGTAGAGGCAGGGTCGCTATTCGGAGGTGCTAGTGTTGCAATACCGCACGCCCGGAGTGTCGGGTAACCGCAGAGTTTTAGTTCACGCTATATTATTACACACAAACTGTTAAAGAATATTTGCACATCTATATGCAAACACATATAATTATATTAGTTTAAAAATAAATAAATTCATTTTGAAATGTCATTATGTTGAATACAATGTTGGTTCACAATCACAGTCGCGCACAGTTTTAGCACATGTACAGGAAGGGTAATTTCTGGATATCACTATTGTTCACGAACGATCCACCCTATATATTTTTAATATCAAATCCTTTTGGCATCAAAAACCGCCTGACATGATTCCTGAACGTATTATTCGGCAAACCTTTGGCATTCTATTATAAAACCTAACACTATTAAATTAAAATTTGTTACTAGTCTTACTGAGCCTAAAAGACGCGAATGTTAATATTATTATGTTTTTTTTTTAATATTCAATTCTTGCCAGTTTTTTTACTAATTAGTTAATGATCCCAAATCGTAAATTTCTCGAAGTACCTGTTTTTTTAATACAAAAAAAACCTCTACCTCAGCTACGGTCCCCCATAGTAAACTACTACAACTACTACGCGTTATGATATTATTAGAATAAAGAGACAAGAGCTTTTTTTTAATGACACTATTTAACCGTCATTCATTGCAGTGAAGGTCAATGATAATGATGATGATGTCTAATATAAACGAAGGAAATTGACGAAGCCAAATTACTGTAATGAGCGTTCTTAACACTCTGTGTCATAGCAAGTAGTCTGAACAGTTATTTGAGCTTATCCCATCACTTCATTTCCAATACAGATCCACACGGGTTCATATATATTTCGAGGTACTTGTAAAGTTTTTGTTTGCCATATTGTAAATATAAGGAAACATCTATATGTTCTGACTGAACGCGACTTCAACTCTTACTTCAAATATACGCGCGTAATAATCTTTATCAAGCTTATCAAGCTGATGGTTTTATAGAGTATCGTACATGTTTTGTTGAAGAACATTTACAAAATAGTATTTAGTCAGTGCCTCAGGGTGTCCGATATCACCATCTGTTGGTATTCAAGTAGGTCGGTCATTCCCACATGTCGGATCCTAATCGTGTCTGGCCTTGTCCATACACTGCAGCATATGCATTTTTTACGTAATTTAATATTTCAAAATCATTTCAACAGTTATGAATTATGTCAATATGATTTTTTATATATATTTCAAGTAAAATATGCTTTAACCCCATAAACTATGGAAATTATACATTTTTAAATCAAATACAAAAAAGTTTCATGTGTGGCACAACTTCCAGCGGAACCGACGAATTCTCTGTACTCATGACATCGTCTAATATCAGTTATGTGTTTTGCGCGTATTTACTTTAATCAGTCAGCGAGAGGTGGCCGTCCTCGACCCGCGTGACCCGTACGACCCGTACGACCCGCTCGCCCCTCTGCACCAGCAGCGCCGCGCGGACCTCTCCGCAAGTTCACGTGCAATACGTCTTTAGGAAAATGGTATATGACGTGACGCGACTCCATGCAATACATATACGACATTTGAATTTCGATAGAAAATTCGAGTAGCATCCATTCAGGTAAACGACAGCTCTATGGGAACGCGGTCGTGCGTATACAGTAAATAAAAATATTACTTATCATTCCTCATTCTATACTAAATAAATGAGATTTCCGTTGTCCGACTCGCGTCAGAGGTTGCTCTCTTAAAAATGCTACCACTTCCTGCAAGATAAGAAGTATGAGAAGTGCCGAGGAGAAACGATTATGGCCCTATATGATATAGTGATAAACTCGCTGAGACTCGCTAACTCGGTAGGATTTGGTGAATTTGTTTCTTGACAAACCCTCGATTCGCTGCAGAAATTGTGTTAAGTTTCGTATGTGTTAGTGTTTTGCAAGAGTGCGGCGGAACGCGACGCGACCTGGCCTTTACAGTTTTTGTGAAAGATCAATAGCTTTGAATAAATTGTGAAACTTGAATATTTAAACCGGCAGCGAGAGCTCACACACAGGCACCCACACGCACACATACGGACATGCGCGCTCCGCACTTGCGACACTTGCGACCTCGCCACCGCCGTCTCTCAGACTATCACGTACGGCGTACAATCAGAGTACTAGCTTCCAATTGAACCTTGTTTAATCAGGGCCTGGGTATTTCCCATGATTTTAATTATAGGAATAATAATATATAATTGTAAAGTGATCGAATTTTTGTGACTAATTCGCGGCAGTACTATCACTGCACATGAAACGTTTCAACTAGGTTCTCAGGATTACTTGCATACCTTGGCTGATCTCAGTACTGTGGTTCCATTTAGTGCGATTGTATATAGTTATATAGACTGTAAGTATTCAACACCTGCATGCCTATTAGCGATTTCGCACCTTAAAAAGAAACTAATTCTGATTAGTTAAATCTGTCTGTGAATGCAGTCGGCAAGTATTCTTGTACTGCGTATTCTCTCAATACGTCCATTCTCATTTTCTATCTATATGCAGTTATAATATTTTCAAATAGGTCCTGTACGATTTTCTTTCGATGAAAACCATTCAACACATTTGCACCGTACCCAATATACAATACAATAAGCATTTTTGTATACTGAGGCGTATTGATCATATGCGTTAAGAGCAACATCGATAAGTGGTACATCATAATTTAGACATAGTCACGCTGAATCTGTGCACTTTGTTTTCGAAACAACAAGTAGAAACTAAATTTTAAAATATATGTTGGAATAAATTAAGTGAATTCGTTATAAAAATCCGTTTCTAATCGCAATCTAATCCAGTCTTGTAAAGGAAGATGAAATGACGTTTGTCATGTAAGTTCATTACTTTTTATTCATATTGTAAAATCTTGTAAAGCGAATTAAAACTTTCGTCAGTGTTAATGACGTGTTTTGAATTATGAAGAATTGTCGTAATTTGTGATATTCAAATTACTGAAACGATAACTTACACATTGAGATATCCGCTTTCCTTCTGGTTATGGAAACATAGTGGGGATTCGTACTTTCAGTCGAGGCCACCGTTTAAGTTTTTTTCTGAACGATTATTTATCGAAGGTGGCAATTGAATTAAGATATGTGTTAACTGCAAAATATGTGTGTACGAGATGTGTTAATGTCAACATTTAAGAACGTTTTAATG
Source organism: Antheraea assamensis (assembly GCA_035772565.1). Lineage (NCBI taxonomy): Eukaryota > Metazoa > Arthropoda > Insecta > Lepidoptera > Saturniidae > Antheraea > Antheraea assamensis. The sequence goes on from JAQQSE010000045.1 coordinate 5,078,752, forward strand.
CATGGTTCAGAAACAGATTTGCAAATCTGTATTTACTACATCTTGATAGATATACTCGTATATGTCATTCGAACACATTTTCAATGGCAAAGACATAGTCAGCTGTTCGCGAAACTGCACTGTTTTTTATAACTTCGACTACTAATACATATGAGATATATTGTGCAACTCAGTGATGTTGGTGCGTTGCGAGTGTCGAGATGATAACAGGCGCAAGAATTTTATTGTTTATATTTATCTTAGACATGTGGTGTTTGGTTCGGTATTTGGTGCTTCATAGTGTTAGTGTGGTGTCGGCATATATACGTGTCTGTGTGTATCGGTACACGTGTACATATGTGTGTGTTCAGGACGCGGACGGAGATGAGCAGACGCGCGAGAAGCGCAAGCTGGAGGCAGTCACACAAGCCAAATTCGGCATCAAGAACGCAGTACTGGGCTTCGTATTCGGGGTGAGTGTTCACTGAATTTACCGATCAGTTATGGACACTGGAGTGATGCTGTTCTCTCAAATATGTCTCTATTTCTTAGAAAATCAACTCGCTGATCGACGCGAAGACACGCTTTGTCGAGACGCTGGACCGACAGAACATTGAGCTGAACAAGCAATATGGCATCGAGGCACCCTCCGGTGGAGGGCTCGCTTCGCTCAGCGGGATCGTGGGCCAAGTCATTGGGCCTAAGCTGCAACTTCTTGGACCCAAAATTCAACTTGTGACGGGTCTACTAGGCGGCGCGTCCGGTGGATCCAGTGGTTCTGGCGATGCCGGCGGCTCAGGTGGGGGCGGGCTCGGCTCCATCCTGTCGTTGGTCACTTCACTATCCGGTTCATCTTCCGGCGGCGGTGGCGGCGGGGGTAGTGGTACTATTGAGACCATCGACTCTTCCGAGGAAGAAAACTCGTGAGCCGCCCTGTCCCACTCTCTTGCTGTTCCGCATCTACCGCGTCCCCTCTTATAGCTACTAATTCTTCGGTTCGGTATATAATTTAATGGCTTGAAATCGATTTTATTCTGTGATGTTATCGACGTTCATGTTGAATGGTATAGTCAAATAAGACCGCTTTAGACATCGGTCGCCGGTTCGAACTTCGCTAGTCTTAACTGACAAGCGTTGAAGCTTTACCATTTTCTTCATTCGATTCGAAGGATGAAGCAATAGTGTGCAGCTAATCGCAAAGCACCAGTGCTATTTTATTCGAAGAAAACTGAAATTTCTAAAAGAACTTCTTGACTCGCGCTAATACCTTAGTGCTGCAGTTGTTGAATTACTTTTCACGCGGAACAGCTTGCAGTAAAAAATCCCGATCTTTCCAAAAGCCCATCTCCCGAGATCGTCTGTACAGTCCGCGATACTCGTCTCCCTCTCTGTCCCTCCTCTCGGTACTGGTCAAGTGCACACTCTACACTTTTTATTTATATTATGTAAATAGTTTTAGGTGCAATGGTGATATTAAATGTTTATTGGTATTAAGATGCGTGTTATTATGCACTCCCCGCGCCACGCACCCCTCACCACTCACCCCCACTCTCTGTTCGTTCTACTCATGTTTTGAGGATCTGTATCGATACGTACAATAACTCGATCAATTAAGGCATGTACTATGTACACGTAGAGCACTGTGTGGTAACTATATAATAGTATAATAGTTTGTCGGTGTCCCTCGAGCCGACCTCTGCACGTGCGTCTGCGGTGAACTTCTGTGTGCGTGAATGCAGGTGCTATCTCACACACGGTGCGTCGTCGCCGAGCGAGGTCGGATACAACTCTAGTATTTGTAAGTATTGTAAATACACTATAGTTGTGTTATTAACTAAACCTCAAACATTATATACATAAATAGTTACAATTTTTAGTACGTACTCCCGAACACACCGAACTCCCGGCGCGGTGCCTGGGCACGTATTCTACCGTCTGCGCATATAGATTACACTTATTTCATATTGAATGTCATCACTACATATACTTTATATTTCATTTGTAATACCTTTGGAGTATTTACACTAGAAAAAGGCAGTTGAAGCAGTTCCTCCTACTTCACGGTAATTAGACACTTTATGGTAGTTGGTTATGTGGTATTGGAACTCATTATCCAGGTTAAAATCATATAATACAAACATCTTCATGATATGACGCTGTCCTGAAGAAGTTAACTTCGTGTTGTTTTACTCGTTCGTGATTCAAATATTTTTATCATTTTAAACAAAAACACACACACAACACACACATATTCAAACAAACTCGCAGACAACTATGCCCGTAATATTGCATGACAACATAGATGACGCAGTAATTTATTCGTAGCATCGTAGCGCACGTAACTTGTACGTAGTATAATCGTAGCTCTGTAGCACGTGTATAATCAGTGATGAACGTCCTGACCGCCCCATCCCGATCTCGTGACTGCCATAGTTTAACTATGTATGTTTATTATATTTAAATTATTTGTGCCTCTGTGTTTATAGAGCGGGAACACGCCGCATTTGCCAGACTGTTGCCATTTTATATATGTATGTATGTATGTTTTGTAAGGAATAAAATTTTACTTTACATATTACCGTTTTATTTGAGTCTTTGAGACAAACACACATTTATCTTTTTATTCATACCATTTTGACAAAAAATTAAACTATGTCACAAAAAAAGAGATCACGTTTGAAATATACTATTTAAGACATTTGTAATATCATTTCGTTTACAGAGTAGTTGTGTGATGATCTCGCCTCCGATATATTCCACTTGTCATTGGTCGACGGTTGCGGCGCGATACGGCTGTCTAATACAACGCACAATTCTCTCAACACGAACGAAACCTTTAAAAACTACTAATTTGTATACTATCATGTTTTGGTAAAATGGTTTAAAATCCTCTCTTCAACAACAAGTCAAGTGGAACTGCTACCAGCATGTTATTCTTGTAACAACGGCTATTCAGCCCCTTACATATGATGAAGCCCTTCGTCATTCTGTATATAAACATTCGGATAAGCGTAAGCGAGAGACGTCACGCGAGGCGAACGAAACGGTAGCGCTTCCTCAACCGGCTGCGCCTGCTCGCTGCTGTGTCTCTTCTCTCATTCCGTTATAAGTAAACGTATGTAAATATGTATATTTGCGTGTGTGAGGTGAGCTCTCCCTGTTTAAACTATGGATTACTGGTAGAAATCTTCGCTGAGACAACGTCCTGGTGTTACAAAAGATGTTTGATTGCCGCAGGATCCTAGGTAACTAATATGGTGGCACAGACGCAGACGCTGGATTTTGTATATATCGGTCGAGTTGTCGTCGAATTCTCCAATAACTCACACATGCTGGGAGAGGTTTGTATTTATACACATCTGAGAACATATTGCAACGTTAGTCTAATTCATAATATTGGTGTTGATCCCCGCAGAGTGGCACCACGTGGCAGCGCCCCAGACGTTCGGTGCACCCAGCGCCAACGAACACTCTCTCGGACATATCGTGGTTGGGTCACCATTCGGACCTGAACCCGGTTCTGGTGGAGGTGAACAGTGGAGAGAATGGGGTAGGGGCGAGAGCGTTGACGAGGGGCACGCGGCAAGCAGACGACATCCCCGTATTCGACCGGAACAAGGTCAGCCTGGACTTCCCGGGGAGTTTGTTTGGGCCGTCCGTCTCCCTGCTCATCAGGACCACTAAGATCATCGGCGATGTCGTTCAGGTTAGTAAATGTTCTTTTAGCTAAGGCTACTTGTGCTTTGAAAAAGAAAAAAAGTAACCGCGATATAACGCGTGTCATCGTTATATAGTTGAAACGGTTGTAGGTGTAAATGCTCTGATCTCGGTCCTTCTTGTTGAAATCCCTTTCTTCGAATTCGCTTGAAACTTGTCACACTTATCTAAATCCTGTTGCGTTACAGAACTCGGCGGTGCGCTACCAAACCTTCCTGCGCCTCTTTCGCCCGTTGTTCCGTGGGCCATTTGAGATTAAAGGACTAGATCCTGTGACTACTACTACAACCACTACCACCACCACTACTACCAGCACTGCAGCTCCCTCCGACGCCGACAATGAGGTGCGTCGACGGCGAAATGCACTGCACTGATAAACCGACACCATGAAACCTGCACAACGTCGCCTCAATGTCAGTGGAGTTTATACAAAAGAAATAGTCTTTACCTTCTGGCCATACTCCCGTCGTTAGGAGAACGGAAACAGATACCGAGCCGCTTCAACCAGATAGTTATGACAGTGATAAACCCGGGATTCATCACCAGGGAACGCGTTATGTGATCCTACGTCATACACTGAGACATGAGTGACGTTTGCAGCGTCTATCATGCGACGCGCGATACGTGGCGTGGTGCCGTACATTGCAAGCTTACGTATTACAGAAACCAAATGAAACAGTCGAGACTATTAGTTTAAGATAATGTTTAATACACAACATAAATGGTGTTTCTACCACGATGAGCCCTCGCGTCTTGTCCTCTTTACTCTGTCAAAGAAATCAATATAATGATGTGTGTGTTCTAACCAGATGCCATAACAATTTATGTTTAAAAATATTTACACTCCGACATACTGAAATCAAATAAACAATATTTCTATACGTATATATAATTAGGTATTTAATATTTACTTGTTGGTTGGTTGGGTTTGGAAATGGTATTTAATTAAACATGATTGCTTTGTGTTTATTGTAACGTTTATTGTTATAAAACTATTGTTAAGTTATTTACTAAAATAAAATACTAGCTGTTTCTGCGACTCCGCTCGCATAAGCTATAATTTTATTGTTACCGTTTTTTTTTTTGATTTTATATTAAAGGTACGTTTTATACATAGTACGTTTTATTTTATATCTAAATATTTGTCCTATACAATCGAACGTAATACGATGCTGTAAAGAACTAATATATATTTATTGTTTGCTGTGGATCTATTATGAATCCAAAAAATTGGAACTATTAGACAAGTCATCTTCATACGCCGATTACAATCTATGAACAACAATACGGAGTTACGAGTAAAAACAACTCACGAAAATGTTCGTAGCTTGCACAATTCGATTTGCACTCGGAAAAATGTGATAAATATTCATCAACCAATTTATTTTAGATTTCGTAGTATAGGTTGCGGGGAAAGAAAATGGAAGACATTGGAGTGATTTCAAAACAGGAACGGATAATATACCGATGTGCATCAGATTAACGTATCTCTTTATAATATTACTATAGGGGTATAGAGTACACACGGATACATGGTCGCCGTTACGATGACTTGTCGTCACGAAAATATAATACGAAATTATAAAATATGCTTACATTTTATTTATTTATGTACGTTACCAACAGAGTCAACGTCAATAAATTGTTATTTGAATAAAGTATACAGTTCAACATTTTTCCAGATATGGCCCTATTTACAGGCAACAAAGGCATACATACATATTCAATATAATTATTGTATAACATAATTTCTATAATATACAAAAAATATTTACTATAAACTAATACGTAAAATACTGAGAAATTATTACCAGTTATTGACAAATAAAATTAAAAAAATATGTGTCTTGAGAATCATATCATTTATCTAAATCGAGAATAATTTCATTATCCAAGCACTGTTTCAAATATCTTCTTGCTATAATCGGATCTCATTACAGGATTTGATGGCCTATAAGACTTTTAAGTTATCGGTAAATGGATAGAATTTGGAATGTTGAAAGCACTGATCAATATCATGAATAAGTATATTATTAGAGGATCCAAATAAGAAATCTGCGAGACACCTGATATACTGTTAAAATTTTCAGAGGAAAAGCCATATATGACGACACGTGAACGCCTACCTGTCAAATACGATTCAAGCCAGTCCAGCATTTTTTTTTTAGCAAAGTAGATAAAATAGAAATAGGCCTATAATTCCAAATTATTCCCAAACGATTGAGAAGATCACTTCTTTGGAGAATCTATTATAAATCAATATTAATGCAAAATCCAAATCGGCACACTTAAAAGCAAAACTTGCTTGTATACCATCGGCACCGGCACCTCTGAAAACGCTCTTTAAATAATACTACTCGACATTGAGTTCAATTAATCACTAGTAGACCATATTTTTTTTAGAATAAATAATTATTCTGTAAAAACGGAAAAAATATATATTGCTGAAAATTGCGTGGCGAATTAATTACATATTTTTTGGTTATGGAACATTATGGTAGGATAGAAACCATATCTTCATATATCTTTCGCCGGGCTGACCGCTGAGGCGACATGGTGTTTGCACTGCACGATCCCTTGTCACCCCTACCATTGCGGCGGTCGGTACACTGTGTGGTTTTAATTAGTAAGAGTCTCACACTCCCCACTCTCCCCCCGAGAGGGTGGCGTGTCCATGATGGATTTCCCCAGGCTAATAAAAAAAAGTATATAAACTGCGCTTAGTCCCGTTACTTTTAATGAATGGCCACACGAATTTTGGATTCTACTTTAGAGTTGACTCTAGGCGATTGATATGAATTCTGTAACATGATTCCTGCAGAGAATTACATATAGATTCAAATAATTTAAAAGAAATAACAAAATTTCTTATTTATGCCCTAATTTTTCTTCCTCAAGAATTTGTAGTTTTATGAGTTTCTTAAATATAAACTTACTTTTCATCTGTAATGGAGGAGGTAAATTATTCCAAATTTTTAACGCCGCATATTTGAAACTTCCTTCAAAGCCTACCGCTTTATGTTTAGGAAGGGATGCAGTGTTTCTTATTTTAAACGTTGTATTTATATTATGAATGTTCCTATACCAGTCAAATTTATTATACAGGTATTACGGTTTTCTACTTCGAATAATACATAGTGTGCGTAAGATAATCTAAATGTAAATATCTCCTTGAACACATTTGTAAGATATTTTAACTATTAATGATCGGAGAAATATGCGACCATTTGGGTAGGTACACCATAACAAGTTCTGATACATGCGTTTTGAACACGTTGAATTACTTTCGAGGTTTTTCCATTAATCTAGGCCCATAGACAACATCACAATAGATGAAAGGAGAGATAACACAATTAGATCATGAAGAAGACTTCTTATATTTAACTTCAAATAATGTCGTAAGCCGTACAGTATTTTCAGAGGACTTGAAATGCTAAATTTTGTGATACGTGGTAGGGTAAATAAAAAACATATGTGAAAAGAATATGAAGCGTTGCAAGCGTAGATAAAAACGGATCGATATTGGTGTGATTATAGGATTTAGTTGCTGCGTAGACATTGTGATCTCTTGAGTCTTTAGAACCCAAATGAGTATCCTACGATGTTAGTTGCTCGGTGTAAAGTCCGCTATTCGAGGCGATGAGAATACTCGAAGGTTTTGTTCGACTTTTTACTTGTAGATTTGTATATGTACAATCCGAAGATTGCAGGTTCGTGTCCTGTTACGGTCGCCACTTTATATTCATTATAAACATACCTTTATTAGATTTTTTCAATTGGTCTTGTAGAGTTCTTGTATTGGGTTGATGTGTATCGTCGTGTACCTTATTATTTAACAAATTAATGCTGTTGTCAACTACGTTGAGGTGCCTTGCACTTCGACCAATCACGCTTAATGAATCAGCGCCCTCATTGGCTGAATTGCGTCACGTAGCATTCGAGGGCGAGGATTGGTCAACGAACGCCGCAAAAGTAGTGAATTGGTGAAGGCAAAACGTGATAGAAATTATTACTCATGATTTAGATATTACATACAGATAAACAAACATGTATTATGTAAGCCAACAAATAAGCAAACCAGGTTTGAGTAAAGTTACTCTAATCTATGGCTAGAGACTTACTGTATTATGTAGACAGCCTAAGAGCACTCAAAGCCGCACATTGATCACTGGTATAGGTTACCTGATGCAGCAGACGACCTTAGAAATTTACGTTTTTTCCCCACGGTTTAGCGTGTCCGCCTACCTTTACCCTCGTAGTATCTAATAACATAGCCCACATAGCTACCAGTTTTAACCCCACCATTAATGAGGGTGAAGAAGCCACATAATCCGGCTTCTGGAGACAGATTTACTTTTAACCGGTTTATGTCTATAGTGTCGACTGGGGTTATGAAGGTCTGTTAACCTTTACCCTCGTAGTATCTAATAACATAGCCCACATAGCTACCAGTTTTAACCCCACCATTAATGAGGGTGAAGAAGCCACATAATCCGGCTTCTGGAGACAGATTTACTTTTAACCGGTTTATGTCTATAGTGTCGACTGGGGTTATGAAGGTCTGTTAATTTTCTCTCTCCTGGACATGAACTTGTAATATTACAATAGTTCAATTAAGTCTATAAAGCTTTTAATAAAATTTTACTGTATAGTTATGTACATTTAATGAGTATTAATTAGAGTTTCGTCCCACTTGTTCAGTATTAACTTTGTGGTAATTTGAAAGGAACCATTAGTTTTAGGCATTAATAAAAGGGACTTAGGAGTTCGCAGTGGAGTAGTTTTATTAATAAATGCTTATATCGAGGTGTGTATCTGCGGTAGTGATAGCGGCTGCGGCTACCCGGAAAGGTCACCGTGGTCGAACAGGTCCTGGTCATAGAGCGTCGCACGCACCGTTCGCCCCCCGAAGTACCTCCCGTGCAGCGCGCCCGCTGCCGCTCCCGCCTCTGCAGAGACACAGTGCGTTCGTGACATCACCGCACCGGGCGCCGGGCGCGGTGCGTGACGTCACGCGTGTACTCACCCTCCGGGTCCGCGAACTGCACGAAGATCTTGACGTCGGCGTGCGCGGGGTCGTCGTCCTCAGTCTGGCGCTCGTTGTAAATGAGGAGGCGCTCGACGCGGCCCCACTTGCTGCATTCCTCCTGGATCTCGTGGTGCAGCGCCTCGTCCACTTCCTCCGCCGACACCATGTTACAGAGAAGCAGAGTGCGCGACGCGCGCCTCCGCATCAGCCTCTGCACATACACACGCACCATACACATATCACTATCGTCAAATGCAGAAACCTCTCGAAAATATATTCAACATTACTATCACGGAATGTCATATGTTAATAACAAATAAATAAAATTATTTAAATAATGTTTCATATACGAAATCAGCAGAATATTTGTAAAGTTAGTGTTAGAACTCCACCCAGACAAATTGAAAACTAAGATAGAGAGATCAAGCAAAAAATTGAAAACATAACAAATGGATATCCTAGACATCGTAAAAAAAAAGGAAATGTAAAGCTCCAAAACTCGCGAGGCAAACATTAGCACCCAGAGCTTAGTCGACGCGAGGTAATGATGCACCAATCAAATTACAATTATCAACACACTATTACTATTCAACCGACAGTACTTTAATGAAGATTGTTACAGAAAATCGAATGAATTCATTCTGTATATTTAACAAAGAATGTTGTGAAAGCTAATGTGTAAATTATATTCATTAAATAAAATGACTAAATAAACACTTATTAATCCTACATAATGTAATCAAGTAATGAAAATGCAGTAACAAAAATAATTAAAAGTTACCAGGTATACTTGAGCATTAAAACAATAAGTCACTACTTATTACTAGAGAGAGCAAATAGTGAGTGAAGAAGAGCAGGAGCAATGAGTACAGAAAAGCACGAATAATGAGTTCAGTGTGTAAGTAGTGAACGCAGGAGCACACGAGTACTGGATGCAGAGTGCAAGCAGTAAGTGCAGAGTGTGAGTAGTGAATGCAGGAGGACACGAGTACTGGATACAGAGTGCAAGCAGTAAGTGTAGGATGCGAGTGGTACGGGAAGGTAACTGTCGTTTCGTGATGCACGCGGAAACAACGTAACGCGTACACGTGGTATCAGTCGTAGTTTGCCTGTAAACGACTTTCTTAGGACAATGAAAATATCCTATTATTATACTAAATCCAAATGAATTTAGCAGAAAGTTCGGTGCTGCTTTCATTAAGGGGGTGTTCCAGTTGAAAATTGTGTATGCTTATGTTTAAGTTATAATACACCCTTATAAATATGACCTCAACAGTATTTTTCAAAATGCGAATTATTTTCTGAGTTACAGTGGCTTTTGTGTAGCGGCGTCTAGCGGTACCGGTCGAGCGGAACGAATCAGACAATAGTCGGACTTATACTTATAACTTATAGACGAACTTCTCAAAATATTAATCATAAAACAGAAAAAGGCCCAATGGTATGTATCCAAGATCGCTGATATTTTCAAGCTGAATATAATATAAATACTATTATCAGAGTTACGTTACCAAAACTGTCTCTAGAACTTTTAACGCGTTTTTTTGAAAACTACTTTTTTGATCTATTCGACATGATCTCTTAAGTTCTATTCGAACGATTCCCTTGAATTTTGGTAGAAATCTTCTTTAATATTTCTCGATAGTTTCACGTTTCGATGTAGAAACATTATTTTTGGTGATAACAATAATCGGGTGGGTAAAAAAATATTTTTCACATATCGTTGCCATTTTGTATTTTTTTTTATTTTGCCAAACTATTTTTACTATTTAAGAATTTTTCGAATTTGGTTGTTTCAGACTACTACAAAGATTAAAACCATGTCGAGCAAGAGACGCACCCTTTGCTTCCACTTTATCTGGCTTTAATTCTAGTTATTTTTGAGTTCTTTTTAAATGAAACTTCTTATGGGAGGGCTTTGAAATTCTGATCGGCAACTATTTTGTGTAACGAAAAGTGATGTGGGCAAAAACTGAGCCGGCTAGAGTGTTGAAAACACTGGTTCTCGTCCAATCACCGAAGTTAAATAATGTCGGGAGCGGTCAATACTTGGATACTTGGGACTGCGTGACGTTGGCTTTCGTTCTACTTTTTATGAAAAAGTTTTCACTTCTTCCGTGTGATTATAAGCTCACACGTCTTTTTTTTAGATTTACTTTGTTTGTATTGTTAAATACAACTATAAAAATGCCTAAAATTTAGACCTCTGCACCTAATGAAGATGTTTTATTTAAGTAAAAAGTTGTTTGATTCTATAACCATTTGAAATGATATCAAGATATGAAGCACCTGCATGACGAGGTGACGCGCCGACTGTCCCGAGATTGACAGCGACTCCTGCTGCTGCAGCGTGTCCGGTGACGCATCCAGTAGCTTCCGCTGCAGCGCCGCCTGCTGCCCGTCATCGTGCGGCGCGGGTAGGGCGTGCGGGGCGGGGGCGGGGATGGGCACAGTGGCGGCGGCGACGGGCGGCGGCGCGGGAGCGGGGATGACGACGCCGGGCGGCGGGAGGGCAGGCGCGAGGGGAGCAAGGGCGGGGGCGAGCGTGGGCGGGAGTGCGGCGGCGAGTGAGGGCAGCGCGGCGGCAGGCGGCACGCCGAGCGCGGTGAGCTTGGTGAGTCCGAGTGCGACGGCGTTGGTGGCGACGGCGTCCATGGCCTGTATCTTGGCGGTGGCAGCGGCGGCGGCGACGGCGGCGGCGGTGGGCATGGCTGAGGGTTGGGGGGGTCCAGCGAGTGCGTTAGGGGGAGTGATGGCACGGCCGACGCGCAAATACTGCCCGCCGAGGTCGAACAGGTTCATGGAGGCGATGGCCTCGAGCGCCGCGGGGAGCGTCGCGTACTCTATGAACCCGTAGCCCTTGTGCTTGTGCTGGGAAGAGCCGTACGCGAGCTTGCAGTACGTTATGGGACCGAACGCTTCGAACACGCTGTCCACGAGAACAATCGATTATTTATTTAATATAACAGAGTACAAACAATTTTATGTTATCATAAATAAAATAAACTTATCATTTTTTTCATGCATTTACAACACTCCTGTGCAATGTCAATTAGCTAAAAATTACACAATTCTTTCTCCTTTTCAAATATTTGAAGAAATATACGACAACTTTGACTTTATTATGACATCAGTGGTGTCTAACTAATTCTAAAGATATAACTTTATGTAATCTAATATTACGGAGTAATTGTACACTCAGATGAAATAATATAACAATGATTATGTTATAAATAGTATTTATGGTTTATCACATTAATATCTATGATATGAAATATAATTTCAATGAAGAGGCGAATCTTTATTGTTTGAATTATCTTCTCAATTTTAGTTATGATCTCAAATAACATTATGATTTACTAATTACAATAATATATACGCTTGTGCTTACATGTTAAATGTTCTAAATAATTAGTTAAATATATATCTATGATCTATGAATATGTCTATATATAATAGGGAATGGCAGTACAGATTTAGATCATGAAGCGGATACCATAATAAGGAGTGTAGTGAATTAAAACAAGTACTTTTTGATATCATCCTCGGTGAGCTCGGGATGGATGGAGGCGACGTAGATGCGGTTGTACTGTTTCGCCTCCTCCTGGATTTCGTCGATGACGGCTTGCGCTTGGGGCATGTTGGAAGGACGACCCACCACCTTTATGTTCCTGTGGAGAGAGCGAGACAGCGAGAGCGTGCGTGTGGATGCCGTAGAGATAGAGCGGTCGGAGGCGACGGCGGGAATGGGACTCACCTGCCGCCTAGCATGACTCCGTTCATCTGCTCGAGCGAGAGCTGCGCGGCTTCTGGGATTTCATACTCCACGAACGCGAACCCTTTGTGTTTCTGCGTCACCGGATCCCACGACATGTTGATCGACTTGATCGGCCCGAACGGCAGGAACGCTTGTCGGATCGTGTCCTCCTTCAGCTCGAACGAAATCGAGCCCACGTACACTCTGCGGACACACGTACAGGCACTGTTGAGTGTGAGCGGCCGAGTGGAAGTAGGGTATGTCTGTATACAAAGGGAAGGTGGGAGCGGGAGGCGCGCGCATCAGATCTTTTCAGCATAAAGAGGTCTCAGGGGCTCGACCAGCGCTTGGCGGGAGCCTCGACGCATCGCTTTCATCACAGCGCGGGTACGTCTGCGTGTGTGTGTATGTGTATGTGGGTGTGCGTGTGCATGTGCGTGTATGCGGGTGTGCGTGTGTGTCTATGTGGGTGTGTGTGTGTGCGCGTACCTGCACATGAGCGCGAGCGCTTGTTGGCGCTGCACCTGCGTACGCTGCGATGCCATCTGCTGCTGCTGATGCGCGAGCGTCTGCTTCATGAGCACCATCTTGATGCTCTGCTCCATGGCGTATTTCTTGGCACGAGTGACGGCATCTTGCTGGTCGGCGTTGAGCCGCGGCAGGGACCCTCCCAGGATGCCCGGCAGCGTGGAGCACCGCGCACCCGGTCCTGCAACACCCAACATTACGCTATTGTTCATGGTTTCCGTTTAAATGAGGCTTCACAAGACAAGTGGAGAGAGAGCTACCTGTGAAGACATCTCCGAGCTGGCGAAGATCATAGATAGGTGCGGCGGCCGCAACACCTGTAACACAAAGATATAGTTAAGGAGAATCCCGCGCGTTCTGCACACACAAAATAGTGGACTCGTTCACTCGTGTCTTGCACTCCGCCTGTCGTGGCCCTGTCGCCTCTCTCTCTCGCTCTCGGTCGTAGTGAGTGAGAGAGGCGGCGGCGGGCGAGCCTGTCGTGCGTCGTCGGGCTCTCGGGGAATAGAGCGTACGGAGGTAAGTACGTGCAGAGCGCGCGGAGTCGGCGGCGGCGCCCGGCGGCAGCGGCGCGGCGCACCTAAGCCTCTACCATATAGGTACCTAACTTATATCTAGCCTGAAACAGAAAGCAGAAACACTGATCACTGTGGAGGTTAGAGGTCGGGGAAGTGAGGGGCGGTGGGGGAAGTGCGGGCGAGGCACGCGGCGGTGGCGCGCGGCGTCGCGCTGGGCGGAGCGCCTCCCGGCCGCGAGTCGGCGCCTGCAACAGCGAGCACAGCCGGCGACGTTAGACGCGCTCTGGTCTCGTGGGGAGTGCGCAAGTGCGCACAGACTCACAGCTCGTTAGGACTCACCGGTCTGTGGCTGCGATTGCGGCGTGACATGTTGTGCGACGAGTTGCGGCTGCTGAAGTGAGGGATGTGCGAAGAGAGCGGCCGGCTGCATCGCGCTCGTGTCGCCGCCCTGAAACTAACGCATGATCAGTGGTTAGAACGTGCCGTTGTAAACTTACAATGTCGAGTACAAGCAGTGTCTTATAAATATTTATAAGGCCGCATTACTTACCTCACAGACACATATTCAATACAATCTATATATATTTTATTATCTATCTTCTTTCTATATATATATAAGCGAAATACCACTGACTGACTCATCACGATATCTACGAAATTGTATATTCGATTGACTTGAAATTCACCATACCCACCATATTCCTTTTGCAACGTAGACGCTCACTAAAAACGGATTTTCGTTAAAACCTATCCCAAACACATTTTTCCAGTAACCTTTAAGAAACGAGCGTACACTTATTTAAAAGGCCGGCAACGCACTTGCGACTCCTCTGATGTTGTTAGTGTCTATAGACGGCGGTGATCACTTACCATCAGGTGACCCACCTGTTCGTTTGCCCCCTATAATATAAAAAAAAAACATTATCCCACAAATACCTATAGTTACATTAAGCAAGCATTGTTATATTAACCATTAATATTATACCCGTTCACATGGTAAAAACCTTATTTTTGTGTTCATTAAATTAGTAAGTTTTTATTCAAAAATTCTCTACATATAATAAAAACGAAGTGTCTGTATATAATATCAAAATAACAACTTTACCTCATTGGATATGAAAGTGTATAACGCTATTTATAGTAAAAATACATTTTTTTTTTAATTTTGTCGGTCTATCTGTCTGTTTGTTGCGGGTAATCTCTGAAATTATTCGACCGATCTTAACGAGAATTTTACTGGCAAATAGCAGAAATAGAGAGTGAGATTAGCTATGTATTTTAGAATAACTGTTAACCGCAACTTTGCCCGTAATGGAGTATCCGAAACGGCTGAAGCAATTTTTACGGGACTTTCACTGGCAGATAGCGGACTCTATAAGATGTAACCTAGGCTATTTTTTTTCAGACTAGCTGTTATCCGCTCCTTCGTCCGTAGTGAAATCTGTTGTGGTCTGTGAAACAGTTGGATCAATCTTCACGGAACATTTATTGGCATGTAACTGTCTTTATGAGCACTAACTTGGGTTATTTTATATTAGTCTAGCTAATACCTGCAACTTTATATAAATACATATATATATATATATATATATATATATATAGAGTTTTATATCTCGATTATATGATTGCAAAATTCTAAGAATTCTGCTCTTTTGAAGAATGATGAAGAATTTTGAAGTTAGAAGAGGTATTTTTAATATTAGACCAGACACATATTACATTAAGAGTTAATACAATTTCTTGAGGAACAGAGAAGCGATTACTTTTTGTATGATCGCAAAAACTTAATTACATTGACAATATCCATATATTTTTAAAAGATATTAGATACTTTGAAATTTTCATTAGTGTCTTACAAAGTTTAAGTGAGCACTGTGTATGTTATATAGTGGGTAAAGTTCGAAATAAGTTGTTGATGCTAAATCCCATCCGGCCCACTGTTAGTATTTATATTTTTATGTACACGTTACATATTACAGTAGGTGGCGTGCTTGTCGTACCTACAAGTGTGTTTTTGAAAGAGAATTTTTATAATTCTACCTCTTTACACTATTTTACGTTACTTTAATATAATTAAAAACATGCTTGCCGAGCTGCGGGCATCGGCTAGTGTATTTATAAATATCACACATACATTTTCTCTTAGTCTTTACTTGTCCGAAAAATAATTCAAGGGCTATAAATTACAAAAATATGAAATGTTTACATTTTATATTGCTATGACAGTGGTTATAGCAAAGACAGCATAAACCTATTTATTTAAAAAATACATATCAGCTTAGAAACTATTCCTATTATCCAATATATATAAGATCCTTAATAACAATAAAAACTATATAGTAACTAAATATACAAATTATTTAAATAAAATAAATTATATCAAAATAATGCACTACAGAATAGTGCATCTTAAAACTGCCTACAATGTCCCATAACGGCATATCTTTATAATTTCATACCACATGTTGGTCCCATGGCCTGAAGATCTAGTTTAACATGTACCACCACTGGTAGATATGTGTATAGTGATACATCAAAATTAGCCTTTACAGCATCAACACACAACCTTTACAATTTAATTGATATCTCACAAAATATCACAAATTAAATATTATGGGCAACAAAGAAACATCTAGGATTTTGATGGATTATAAGTTTGACAAAGCTCATATATATGGATGTAAATAGATGAAACTTATGACGCATCATTACCAAATATCACCTGTATGGAGCCAGGGCAAAATGGTAGTTGCTAGAAGACAAAGATATTTTCTGAAGAAAGGTAATAAATGCTAAGATTGTAAATCATACAGTATGTATCAGTAATTCATATAAAACATCATTTTTGATATATAAAGATTTTGTGTAATATTGGTACCAGCTTTTTGTAAATCAATTTATCTGTCTGTACCACATACATGAGTTACTTGTTCATAGAGCCTTTTAATCTGCAAAATTTGTAAATGTTCCTAAACGAAGTCTAATAAATATTGACAGATTTAATTAAGACTGCACAAAATTACTATGATGTCTTCAGTATATATCTTCTCCTTTGATTAGTTTTATTATCTTTCAATGTAATTTACCCTTCCTTTTTCAATACAAACAACAAACAAAACATAAGATATCCATTATTTTTCCAACAAATTGCCTTTAGTAATCTACTATATTTGTATAAGTGCGATTGGGTTACACTCTTAGACGTCATTAGAAAGATAAGATAAAAATAAATAGCTGTCTCTGTTTGGCTAAGGACACATCAGAAATGTACACCAGTAACGAGAAAATAAGTCATTAATTATATTTTATAATTTTCTATAAAGGTGAAAACACAAGCCAGGCAGCCAAAAATGTGAACAGTGTGTGTTTATATTATAACAACCAATGAAATGCAATTTTGTTATTTATTTTTGTTTATTATAAGTAAAAAATAAAAAAAAATTGTTTGCCATTAATTCATTTTTTTTTTCTACATTTTTGTCTTACAATCTCATACTTGTTATCAAGTCCAATATAACACAGGGAATCTTGCAAATATAAAAATAAACACCCAAATTATAAACAATTATTTGTAGATCACATAATTAAATTTCCTGAGTAAATTTAAGCTCACGACAAAGTGTAGTAGCTGTGGAGAAATGACCACTTAAATCATTGCGTCATCTTTTATTTTATTAATAAACTGAAAACTACAAGATAAATAATTTGTTTAAGCACTTATTTCTTTAATCACATCAACTAGTGACTGGTTCTAATTATTTGCTTAATATTACAACACGTATGAGAATATTTTGTAATATTTGTCAATTTGGCAAATAATAAACAATTGTATGACTGTGGATGCAACATCTAATAACTTGTAAGATAATTTTCATTTTCACAGGTGTGTATTTTTTTTTTCAACTCTTGTTCTATATCAGTTTTTAAACATTTCTGTTAATATCATATGATTGTGCTTGAACTTTTTATATGTTTAGTCTTTTAAAATAGTAGACAGAATACAGATCGAATAGTAAAAAGATATAAAATGTATTTATGTTCATTCCCAGAATGCATTTGAATTGAACGTGAAGTGATGTCAAATATGTAATTTTTTACAATTTTAAACTTTACTTTTGTGAAGATTGACTTGTCATCCCTTTTCTGGGTAAGCCTTTTAACATGTTTTGTGTCACATGTAACCACCCCGTCCGTGGCTTGAAGAAAGAAAATAACCCTATTTATACTTATAAAGTCAGAGATTTTGATGTATTTTAAGTTATTACAACAACAATAAACAATAAAGTCAAAACATGAAATGTACTGTCTATTGTCACAATGCCCTCATTATGTTCATGCCTGTAATTAATAAAATTATGTTATTATCATTATAATCAATTACATAATGGTAAGAGAAATTGCTTGATTATACATCCAGTAATTATAATTACTAGTATTTACCAATTTGTGAAGTTACACAAAAAATACTTTACAAAACCCTCCATATTGAAACGGATATAGGAATTTCGTTTCACGTTTATGTCCCACAATTTTCTATGATAGAACTGATTTCATTAATATTCGCAACAATGATACATTATTTTTTAAATAAGAATGATATCGTTATAACCAAGGACCAACCTTAAAACGCTAAATGGTTATCTTCTTCAGATCTCCATACAGGTTAGAAAACACTAAAAGGAAAATATAAACATTTGAAAACTAAATCAAGCAGCAACTGGCTCACGTTATCAAAAGGTTAGTTTTAGAATATAAGTATGCTCATTTGTCGGTTAACAACCTTTATATTGTTGTATGCTACGCACAAATGTAATCTGTGTTTGGAGGCTGTCAGTACTTACCAATTCCATATTCGCGTTAATAATGAACTTTCAATTCAAATCACAACAACATAAAATTATGTATATTTAGGCTAAAAATACTGAATAAAATACACGTATTTTAATTAAAACGGTCCCCCCATTCCGATTCAATACTGTCACAACTTGGCAAACAACTATACATAGGGGTGTTCGAAAAATATCGATATTAATAAAATATGTCGAATTTGTTTGGCATATTGTGCCATTAAATAAAATATGAACATCAATACATTTTACAGTTGAGAAAATTGTAAACTACGGTTACAGTTTTCTGTTCGACATTAATAAAAATTAGGGTTTTCATTCAAACTTTGATCTTTGGATTGATCAACACAGGTTGTTTAACTGAGAAAAACAAATAATGATAATCAGCGCGGGTTCTAGCAATTTAGCCACCCCATACAAAGAGACAAATATCTGCCTCCTAGTATATATTTTAAGTATTGGTATGTTATTAATATTCCCAATAAATTTAAATTATTACATTTAAGTATTACATTTAAAAAAAATTAAGTGGTAATACATTTATATATCAAGAAAGAAGTATGGAATATAAAATAAGCAAGCTTTAAAACATTGTAATAATTAATTTTCTAATGGCTGTAGCTAGAGACAAGTTATAGACTATAGATTTTATAGATAGATTTATAACTTTTTATAGTCTGACAGTTAACTTATCGCTCCTAAACTTGGACGCCTAGATAAATTTGCAAGTAGAATTATTTGCCTTAGAGAGGGCACTACGCTATTGAGAGAGAATCAGTTTTAGCAACTATAATCATAACATTTGAAAGTTGCGTCCCCAAAGTTGTAGAATATTACTTACAAATATTTAATGATAATGGTTAATACTATGTCAATAGTATTTTTATCTCAATAAACTAGCAAATTATAAGTTAAAAGTAAATAAAATACACTCATGGACATATTTAGAGGGACACAATAAAAAAGAGAAAATTAATATGAATAGCTATTTATTTGTACAATATAACCTTTGAAATTTATTGAATAGAACCAATTGACTAAATTAAAATTTTGAATACAAAAAATGAAACTGAGTTAAAAAGAAAAACAAATTAGAGAACATTTCAAAAAATCATAGACTGGGACAGTCGCAATATGTGAACGACTTTATTGTAATTGTAACTTTTTTAAATTAATTGCAACTTTAGACCCCTGAGCAATGCAGCTATCCGGTGTTATCACTCAAACTTATCAAATGAAATTCAGTTCACTCAATTATAACAAGTTAAAAAAACAAAGATAATGTTAAACCAAAAAATAAACCAACAAAATTTTATACGCTATGTATGAAAAATAAATTAACAGACAGTAAAAAAGAAAAAGAGGAAAGTAAAATTTTGTTCAAGATCTTCTGTTTTCAAATTAGGTACATACTTATATATATGTTTCGTACGATATAAGGAAATACTTACTGTTATTCTGTCATTTTTTGTATTCCTCTAAATACGTACATGATTGCAGTATTTATAGACGATTTAATTCAATATCGAGAACTATAAAAAATGGCACATTTTTAATACTTAAAAGAGGATTTTGATTTGTATCCCATTGATTTATTGGTATCGAGTAATGAAATATGAACTCATTTTGGTATATTGAAAATATCGATGTTTTGAGGAACATCCCTAACTATACCACAAAGTATTTATTTCAAATGATAGTAACCAGAGACAAGTAAAAATTAATACTTACTATAGTCCTCGTCAATCTTTTTGGCCGGTCTGAATCGGCCGTAAATTTATATAACGTGCTGTGTGGTCGTAAGTTCGAGCTTCCACGTCATAAAGTCAGGAGTTTAATATAAAATAAAGTTAAAATATTATTACAGGGGTCTAAAGTTGTAATTTGTTGTTACTCGTTGTTGGCAAGGAGGCTTGTTGTTCTTTCTTTCTTTTTTATTAATGGCAACCTAGTCATCCTCAAAGATTTACTGCCATTTTCATGGCTTAAATTAGTTTATTTTGCTTTATCTGGTTCTTCTCCTTATGAAAGTATGTTCTAGGCTTGTAATAATGACTTATCTTGATGATTAATGTACAATATAGGATTTGGGCGTGTGGTAGTGGGCAATATATAAATAAGATCAGAGTTCTATAAAGAAATATTGTGATAAATAAGAAACTTTACCAACAAAATAATATAAGTTTTACTGTATTGAAATAAGTAATAAAATACATTTAAATCATTTTTAGACATGTGTCTGTCTGTTTGTTTGAACAGGCTTCACTGGTAAAGTATTAGCTATATGATAAAACATCATCAAGAAAGTTTTATGACGACGCGACTTAAGTACGAAAGAAAAGTAAATAAGTAAATGGAATTCAGCCTCATCCAAAAACCAGAGTATTGTATGATATAAATAAACATGACTACAATATTGCATTACTAGACATAGTTAACGAACGAAAAATGTTTAATATTTTATTTTCACAAAAAATAAATAAATATTAGTACTAAAAAGTTCAGTAGTTAAAATGCCAATCGATGACGGTCAACATATAACACCATTTTCTAAATCTATTACTACTATACTCTATAATCTAAAAATTTACGAATTACAATTAATTACATGTTCCTATAAATTGAGAGCATCACGCAAACACAACTCAGTCGATTTTGATAAAATTTGGTATGGTAATATTTATATACTATTGTAATAAATGTGTGATAATCACATATGTATACATTATAGATACCGTGTATTATGGACTGAATCAAAATAGAATATGTATAGCTAATCCGAATTATTTTATAAAATAATAATAAATATGATTTTGCAAGACAACAGATGGCACTAAATTTATTATTTTATTGGTTTACTGTCCTAGCAATATTGCAAG
Source organism: Antheraea assamensis (assembly GCA_035772565.1). Taxonomy (NCBI): domain Eukaryota; kingdom Metazoa; phylum Arthropoda; class Insecta; order Lepidoptera; family Saturniidae; genus Antheraea; species Antheraea assamensis. Next base: position 5,100,006 of record JAQQSE010000045.1, read on the forward strand.
GAAGAGTATAGATAACAATGAGGTTATTTCTGTGTTTGTTAGGTTTAATTATCATATATTTATTTTGATTCTAATGTCTTAATTACGGTTTGAATGAATGAATACTTTTCAGTTCATTGCATTAGGAAGTTGGTATGTTCTTTCAGCTACCCGGCGGTATCGTGGAGAAAAAAACTGCGGCAGTGCAAATAAAAGAAAGAATAATATAAAAATAATAATAAGAAGAATGAGCTATATGAAACATATAAGAATAAATTGATAAATAAGAAATTAATGGGTAAAGCTAAAATGCAAATTATGAAATAAAATAAAATTTTAATTTTAATATTGTTAAATTAGGATATTAGTGTTATGTTACTCCTATAAATGCATGTATCACCACGAAGCTTTGGATGTGTTCGCAATAATTTTAGGTGTATGCAGACATTATTATGACTGCAGCACGATAGCTGTCCCCACAATTTTTACACATATCAAAGGAACTTGGAAACCTTAATTTTGACTTATTATTGAAGTAACATAGGGGTGCGAACGTTATTAGTTTTTAGCGTGACAAGTAATCAAAGCTTCGTCACGTAGGTATAAGACTAGCATTACATTATGTACTCTTAAATGATTGCGTTATAAAAACAAAATCATATATTTTTTGATAACTTATAGATACCGTTAAATCTATTAATTTAATAGTTTTCAATAATCTGGAGTATTAAAAGACGAACATAGATAATAATAACACTAAAAGTGCAAACTTATTTTTGTTCGTCTTATTTATTTTTATTTAAAACTTTTTAATAAACATTTAAAATTAAATGAAACTATTAATATTCATTATTTATTTAAAACATTATATCATTAAAACTAAATTGTTTATATAATATAAAAAAAAAACATTTCTAATAGAATTTTAAAGGTGATCGAGATTGTAAATATATCTGTGCGCATGTGTGATATGCCTGTTTCCATAGTTCAAAGCCTACTTTGAGAGCTATTTTGTTGATATGTCATTGTTCAGACATTTGTTAAATTTCAAATATATAATTTAGTAATAAAGACGTATATTAGGTGAATTTTTCTTTTCAACGCACCCATCCCGGCTTCGGATGGGTGCAGTAGGTGGCGTCTCAACTGCCTCAACAATTTAGAACCTTGTTGAGCACTTTGATGTTTAAAGTTAATCAAGTCAAAGAATTGTTTTTGTTGCGTGTAATTTTAAATCTTTGATATCGTTTAAGATGTTAACTTGACTATTAATTGAGTCGATATGCTGTAAAAGGCAATTTTTATCTACACTAAGTGCCTAACGTAACTACAATATTTATTGGATAAAGATTTTGATCAAAGTAGCGTTATAAATAACAAACTATTTTTTAATAATATCGAAAAGATAAAAATAATTACTGTACATTATCCTTAGGATATTGATTCATACTATCGCTGACTTTTTATACGCATCTTTAAGACATAACAATGCGTAGTATGTACTTTTTTCTCATAAGATTTAGCTAGCGTTATCGTAATGTAAGAAATTCTTTGAACGATAGTGAATTCCGTATCAAAATTCAATTGCTTAGTTTAGAAGAAATTACTTAACTAGGCAGACGTGAAAAGCGACTTTGTTTTGTAATATTAATAGAATATAGATGTAGTAGAAATTGTAGATGTAGATATTGAACATATGCACTTAGTAATATATTTGTTAATCTATTACCTATAATACTTTTATAGATCAGATTATTCGTTTCTTCGCCTTTTATATTTGTTTTAAGGGGATGTACTTATTTTAAAAGTATGCTTTGTAAGCCATTAATAGTGCTACCGATATTATTCTAATTTTTACATTATAGATTTATCGCTTCATCACGATCTTACCTTATGTTACGATAGGATGTTTCCTTAGGCAACTATGGGACTACATATATGGATTTGATATTTGAGTGGGCTCATTTAGCAGGATGCCATAAAAAGTATTATACAGTCATGCTATTGTAGGGACCCACACATGCATATTTATAAAGGGCACGTTAAAGATCATTTTCCCTTTCGACAATAAGGTTCGACAGTCCGTGTGTAACCACGTAGATGAACGTACAATTACATTATGTAATAAGATCTGGTCGTTCCTAAAACAATATAACAAGATGGTGTATTACTGTGAAGTGACAATAAAAACAATGTTATATGAAGTGAACTTTTATTAAATAACCCAATAGGGCACACACCTAAACTATGGTTTCATGAATAATACATTTTTCCTCAACGAAAGTTCGGACTCATGGCAGGATTTGAATTCACATTGATCGACGTAGTGCATACACATACTGGCATTGAGCTGCTGAGCATTAACTATTAATATTTTTAGGTGCATTCCCAAATGGTAATACATGTCATTTATAGATGACGATTTGAAAATTTGGAAACATAGTTTGTTTGTTGATACACATAAATTACTAACCCAGTAGCAAGCAAGAGCTGCTTACTTTACAAGGAATTTAACTGACATTGTGCAGAACTGGAATTGGGAACTCATTTATAAGAAAACACCACTCTAAAACAAATAATAATAAACAGGCATAGTAAGTATACCTAGTTAAGATGATGTGAATTATTATTATTACAAAACATATATATTTTTCCTATGTATTATCAATAGCTATATTTTTGCAATATGTATGCAAAGTTCAAGAGTAAAAAAAATAAAGGAAGTTTTCAAAAATCGAATTATTTGATCCATTTAATCGCAGGTTAAACCTATATAGTTTGAAATTACTTTTCTCTTTAAGTAAACAGTATTTACCAAAGAAATTATTTTAATGTTTCCTTCGAATCGGTTAAGATTTTTAATGTAAATTATCTCGCGGGACACTAATTGTTTTGGGCTGTGGCTTAGCTACTATCTGGTGCAGTGCCGTGAAATGTATAGGTTCTAGACGCCATATTTTCAAATATGCTTGCAGAAAGATGAGTTATTATCCAAGCTTTCTGTGGCCCATTCGTTTTTTCAAAAAGTAACGAGTACGCTACCACTCGCGTCGCGCCCCTCTCTGACAGCAGCTTAGTAGTACAAAATAAATAAATATATAAAATTAGTTTAACTTTAACAGCAGGAGGTAAACCTTTTGTTACGCATTGAATAATAACATTTTAGAGCCGTTTAAAATAGCGAGTGCCTCAGTTTTCATTATGACTATTATTGGCCACCTGAGGGTTGGCTAATATGGTTGTAATATTATTACTATTTACTGTACATGTACCAGTATATCTATGTATTTAAATGTATCATGATTATAAGCTGTTAATCTTCTCAAGATATTTAGCACACGGTAACAAAAATTGTTTAAATTTTATATGTTTTTGTATATTATTGTATAGTTATTTGTGATGCGGCGGCGTCATTGCTCTGGAAGGCAACGGTGTGGCTCACGAGGCTTTTTTATTTAGATTATTATAACTTGCAACCGATTAATGGCTAACCTCAGTAAGAATTGCGTTCTTTCTGTGATTGGTTATAAATATACCTTACAGGCTGTAGTCACCACTTATTATCATGTGGGCCGCATACTCGTTTTGAGAAAGATATAAGTGCAGTTACACGAAAGATAAGGATACCTTTCAAGGGCAATGTCAAGACGATGTCGGTTCATTTGCATCAGAGTTCCTAACGACCAAGCCAAATGATCACCAGCGTAAGCTACAGTACAAGAGGTGTTTAGTGTTGTCCAATACATATACATCTTTTACCGCATTTGTTCGTGTGAAAAAAATTGATGCTTTGGGACAATTTTAAATTCTAGTAGTGAATAAAATAAATTACCGCATAAAAGTGGTGATCACTACTTCGTTGTCTAGTTTGTGATTCATTGCAGGTTTTTACCATATATCATGACAGTTTCAATAAATGTACCTACTTACAGTGAAGCAGTGGTGAAAAAACTCACCACTCGTTAGGTAGCTATGATCAATCGCTCGTTTTTTCTATTAATATACAATAAAGTAATAACATTTCACAATAAACTTTCTCCAAACTAAAAGAGCTAAGGTTGGAAATTTTCTACCATTCCCAGAATTTGGACAATAAATACAAAGTCCTTTGAAAAGTTTACTGCTAATCGTCTTTCACAGGAGGGCCATTAAATTTGTGCAAATATGCGTTTAAGGTATGGGCGAATACAATAACAAGAAATAAGTACAAAGTTCATGTTATTTATCAGACGAGGCTTTTGGGCGTGCCGGAGTACTGAGACGCAAGCGTGGTGTGCGCGGGGTGGCGCCGGGCGGTGAAGTAGCACGTGTGCACACGCAGCTGTTGCTCGGGGAGTATGCGAGTGAGTTGCGTCGTCGCGTCCCATAGAGAGTGTCGCGAGTCGGACTATTCTGAAGCGTGCGCGTGCGCGGGCTCAATTCTTCAGTGTTAGTGCGTACGTTGATATGCGTATTTGTGTCGCTGTCCTGAGAGTCGTCAGTGTCGCGCGTCAACCCTTATGATACGTATTGTTTACTGAAAAACCATTGCACACATTACATTACGTGTTTATTGTGAACTGTGTGAATATCGATTGCAAGTTGCATCTTAAGCGTTGATACTCGCCGGCAAGCGACGCGACACCGAGCTAACCAACTTACTTGTGGGTGGGTTTCATACATATCTGTAAACGTTACCCTCGTACATTTTCCAGTTTTCAATGGATGAAAAGTATATAGTAACTTCAGTATCAAATACTTGCAATCTAAATAATATTTCCGGCTAGTGATTTAATACTGTATTTAGGATATTATGTATATAAACTTTAAGGAGAGTGTCTATGTACTGTACAAAAGTAGGTGTCATTAATTTTTGGTTTAGAAGGACGTCAATTATATTTTATTTATGCATATTGGCTGCTTATTTATTCGGTATCATAAATAAATAATTGATTGCCACGGTGCGGTGCCTGGGTATAGAGAAAGGTTAATATAATCAAGTATACAGTAAAGTATTTTCAGAGTCCTTGAAATGTTGTCGCCAGTTGTTATGTTTGCATCAAGAACAGCTTATCGTCGTTATGCGCGTAGAAGACACTAAGTGCCAATCTTAGTTTTTAGGATAATTAACAAACGTAATATCATTGAAAAGTTATTACTTATGCAGTTACTCTTTGGCTTTAAAATGCTTTTTTTAAAATTGACTACGCTATTGGCCGGACAGGCCTCTACAGCTTCATCGGACTAGGATTTATTTAATTTATTGGCCACATGTTTTTTAGAATTTTGGCTCCATTTTCAATATTTCGTGTGTAGCTATCATGGATTTACCTCGCGAAAATTTTCGTAGTGTGATTTACTACGATTTTTAGTGTAGTTTAACGCCTCAGCAAAGTGTCGCTCACCTTCAAAATGCTTTTGGCAATGAAGCACCACACACCATCACAGGGCTTGCTGTGAAATTCGGGTATCCATAGGCATAGTCAATAGTCATAATCAACCCTACAAAAATATTTGAGTTTGAAAAAACTGTATTCAACGCAGTCAACGCAGGGACGACAAATTTAGTGTGGAACATGGTGACAGGTGAAGAAACATAGATTTATAGCTATGATCAAGACAAAACAAGGCTGCAATCGATTGTTTGGGTCTTTCCAGATGAGCCGAAACCAACCAAAGTAGCGAGTATGCGATCGATCACTAAGCGAATTATTGCTATTTTTTTTATAAAACTGGATACGTGGCCACTGTTGCTTTGGAGATCATACTATAGTGAATAGCGATTAATACACGATCATTCGTTTGTCGGAAGTTATTGATAAACTGAATAAAAATCAAAAACGTCATATCATCTTGCACCCTGACAATACCAGCTCTTACACAGCCAGATATATAAACGCATTTTTGAGAGGGAAAAACGTAGATAATATAAGTCATCCTGGATTTATTTAGTCTCGACCTGGAACCAGACGATTTTTTCCTGTTTTCAACAATCAGCTAGTATTTACGAGGTCAACGATTATCAAAACGAGAAGAGGCAGTTGAATAGTATAAAAAGCGTGTTTCCTAGGTAGCTACGGAGGGGAGACCTAGATATTTACAAAATTGGTTTATTCGTATAAAAAAGTGCATTGAAGCTATTCAAATTTTTTTTTTCTTATACTTTCTGGAAATGGTTAGTGCGCTCTACGTATAGATATCCAGTAGTCACTGATAACCTCTAAATTGTACAGTATAAAATTGAATGTTAAGTGTTTTATATGTGTAATACTGATTATTTTTTAAATACTTCTCGTGACCGTCGAGTAGTGTTTGTGTTATCTACTTTACTCATATTGTGTCGATTTCATTTATCAGACCCTATAAAAGTTCAAATACTTAAAAGGAATAAGTAAGTTTGAAGCGATGATGGTTCAGTTGGTAATGTGTTTGGATACAGCGTCGAAGGACGTAGGCTTGAATCCTGGCAACTGAGTCGAAGCTTTCGGTGAACGAAAGATATCGTGATGAAACCATAGCTTGGTCGTAGGGGGTTTTCTAAGTCCGCCTAACTAGCTACCACCCTCAAGTTGAAAATCTGTCACCAAGCACCTGTTGGTGTGTTCCGGCAGCTGCACTTGTAAACCAGCCTCTCTCTAGGTTTAGCGTGACTACCATCTTACACCACATTATCATTTAACATCAGATGAGATTGTGGTCAAATACTAACCTATAAAGTATAAAAAAGTAGTTATTATTTTTAAATAAATTGGGTGGAGAGCAATGTACAATTCGCCCGTCACCGGTAACAGGCGTGGGGTCACGGGGGAATTGTGCGGGGGTCGCTCTCTACAGTTTTTCCGGTTTCCCGCGTTCCTTGGCAACGTTTTGATACCCCGTATTGCTAAATTCTATTTTCCGGCGCGGGCTGTGGGCGCACGCGCTCGACCACGCGCACGCGACTCCTCACAAACGTCTCTAAATTTAGAATAACTATTTTTAATGAGGTAACTATTTACATGTACACTTTAATCATTGTGTACTTATTTAAATAAATTCCTTAATCACTTTGTTCTTGAAGAAAACCAAAATATTATTGATTAATGGAGGCAGGTTTTATTTTATATCCACAAAAGAGCAAGAACGAAATAGACATTAGATGTCATTGGCGAGTTAGAATGCTTAATGTCGCAGTGTACAATCTTATAAACATTATTTATTTATGTACACAGCTTAAAAATACACCTATGATTATATAGTTCGATCAAAATACACAACAGATATACTTTGACGCAAATAACTATATATATACTGTACATATTCTGAATCACTCCATACACATTCCATATTCTCACAAGATATCTTCAATATTATCTACTGCAACTTGTCAGTACAGCATCGTACTCCAATAAGAATTCCGTTGTCAACTCCGAACTATTCTATTAGATTCTACTCACAGTTACTAAATAGAAGTGAGACCTTATGTTTGGATATTAAAGTTTAGTCGGTTGAGAAATCAATATTTATGCTTAAATATATATCCTGAGTTTTACTATATGGATTGATTGGAGTCCTAAATAGTATACTATCATAATTAATCTGTACCAGTGCACATAGTCCGGTAAAACTGTAGAGGCCTTGCCAGGTCACCAGTGCAGTCAGATTTAAAAAAAACACCGGTGCACTGCTTGCTATTGACATCTCTCAAACTGAGTATATTATAAGGTCATTAATATATGGAATATGTAGTTATTACGTACGTCTGATTTGCGTAAGAGAGCGTCGGTCTCCGGCCTCGGCGTAGTCACGCGGTACTGGTATTTAGCTAACCTTTAGGCGATATTCTGAGCGCGTTATTTGCGATGCCCTCCGATACAGGGTAAAAATAGCCGCACGTTAACACGCAACAACATGCGACAACAACCTGCCACCAAATAAACAAAAATACAACTTGTTACGTCGTATCAAAATTATGTACTTACGTGCTAAAACAACACTAAATTGTATTTTCTAAATTAAGTTAGTACAATTATTATAAAAATGTTGTCATTGTTATTTTAATATACTTATAAAGTATCTCGTTTATAGATTATGAACTGAAAGTGGTTTACCATATTGCGCGCATTTTATTGAGACTTCCAATGAATTAATTGATAGAACGCAATAAGGGGCTGTGGTGGCCGCGGACGACGCATTTGACATGACAGACATACAGGCGAACGGAGCATCGCGTCGTGCACTCTGCAGAATCGCAGTGCACAGATGCACTCGCAGAACGATGCTATGTATAGCGAAGGACGTTTACAGGACATTCCAAATTCCTATCATTGTCCTCACGGCAGTAACGCGCCAGTGCATGAGGGGAGCGCATCAGAGAACGAACTATATCATAGTTACATATCATATTTACTTGTATACTCGTTGCACTCCACATCTCGTGATGTAAATACGTTCCGATAACTTCCCTCTTACCCCGCACCCTTTATTGCTCCACCGAGCCCCGCTCGCTATTGCATGACATTAATGCACTCATGAAATGTAATAGTAAACACATGTAAGAAAGTGAAGTGTAATGGGGAGACATAAAATGATATTTGAGCCATGATATTTGCGTTTCCCACGGGTATCATTAGTATATTTCAAGGTGTATGCGCGGCGACAGAGCACCCTGGCTAGACAAACACTAGATAGATAGGACACTAGAAACCCTCTACACCTGAAGCATTTAATAAAGAGAGGATTGAGAAAAATACATTTTCTTTGTCGAGATAGTACCTATTAGTGTAACACCTGGATACTTTTTCAAAACTTAAAATTAAATTCTTAAAGTGCTCTTTTACTTTCCCGCAAACCAATTGTTGTCGTACAGCTACTACTGTTCCATTTCTTAAAAATGCTAGCTTTGTTAGATATTTTTTCTATTATGGAATGAGGTAGAAAAAATAGGTGTAAAGATTACAGGTATCGTAAAGGTGAACTTGTAAGCACCGGGACATTATTTTGATCAAACGAGGTATTATTTGCTAGTATGCCTCGTTGCTTTTCGCGGTTTTCGTTGCGTAAAGTTGTAAGTTGTAAGGCTTGTTTGACTTGTTCTGTTCAATTTTTCATAAATTATTTTTCAGCGACTTTTAATAAATATTATTTTCACACACAACAAACACACTACATAAAAATATTATTACTTTGTGTCTTGTAGGTGTCGAGGAGTTCCGGAGCCCCGGAGTATGGACGAGACGTAACCCGGTTGCACCCAGGACATGTGTGCGCCGCACGTACTGCTGCTGCTGGGCGCGCTGCCCGCTCTTGCTGGTAAGATATGAACAGTTCACTCCTTAGTTATGCCAGATTACAATCTAACATTTCTACTAACTGTGCAACTTACAAAAACGTAGATCAATAGTGGTAGTAGCAATGTATGATACCATACCAGACCATACATCAACATCCACGTTTAGCACTTGTATGTACATATAGAGCTACCTACTATGGGAAAGTCACGCGCTTGCGTGTTATGTTCAGTTGGCTGTAATGTTTGATTTTCACTCAATAAATCACTCACATCAGTGGTTAGTGCAAAAATTCTATAAATGCTTCTTAGTTCCTAGGATTTATGCTAAAATCGTGAGGAGAGCGTAATCGTGGATATGAAGCGGAACGATACAAGTCGTAGTTAGTGCTCGAACATATTTGCATAAAAATATTTGATTGCAAAGGATTTCGTACCCGGTGCGCGACGTAGCGGCGGGGGAGCACAGCGTTGTGAAGTCATCGACATATGTGTCGGTAATATTGTTACGGTAATGGATCAGATATGTTTGTGCGGCTATGCGATCACGTAGTAAATATATCAGGATCGAGTTGAGTCATAACTGAAATTTAAATGAAAATATATGAAGTCCATACATGATCATTATCGTAAAATCGGGAGGTACAGTGTACGTTCTGTCAAGTGCTGAGGTTAATACCTAATATACTAACTGCTGAAGTTTCAAAGCCAAAGATAATGAATGCTCATGTTCAGTTAACATAATATAAAATGGGTTACTGTAAAAATACTCCCACACTGCAAAGGAGAAAGTGAATCTCTATTGCATACTTTTTGCATCCAATTCGACGTTAAATGATGTGGGGCATCAAATCCTATCGTCTCGCGGATCGCCTACTTAAAGTCCAAAAATTGAACGTAAACAGCAATACGATGTATTATCTTCTGCTTTGATGTCAATCAATCGAAGAGACCACAGAATTTTAGCAAAGTTCGATTGCGGAAGCATCAGCCATATATAGATTTATGTCGTAAAACAACCATAGTTCGCGATGTGTGCTCCGGTTCAAAGGGTGTGGTGCATGTAGCTGAACACGAGATATTCCAACTAAACTTTCAGTAGCAACAACCTTTTGTGTCTGGCTTCAGATTGAGGTACTATTACTGTTGGTTATGCAAACCTAAGCATACTGATTTGCTCCTTCATAAATAAATAAATAAAAAAGAAAACATTCTTTATTTCTATCACAAAGAGATAAAACGAATGTTCGTTTTTCAGCACATTTCCAACAACTAAACGCTTTTTATTTTACGTTTAGCTTTTATCATATTACTAATATAATAATTATGATATATTTAATAAATGAACATTTAAGAGTAATGTCACTTGCCTGTTACGTATTTAGTTTTATTAAATTTTATATATTTAGACCGTGGTATAAATTTAATATACAAGAAAATAATTCTAATTAAAAAGACCTTATTTATGACAAAAATGAGGAGACAGTGAAATTGTTTAATTAAATATGATATTTGTGGTGAGGAGGGGTGCGTGCGTGCGTGTGGGCGTGCGCGGTTGCGTGCGTTTTTCTTTAACTTGAATAGAGTTAGATATAATGATCATGTCGAAAATCTTACTAAAACAGTTACAACCGCCAAATATATTCAAATTATTTGTGTATTTTTTAAGTGTTTATATGATTGTACTGTTTGTTGATGGTTGTTGCGAAGTGAAATGCTTAAATTCGAGCTACTTTTAAGTATGAAAAGAAATCATTTCAAATAAACTATAATGCTGTATTGCAATTTTATTCACTAGTCTCAGGTCAACTTATCTATTATATTTATCTGTATATTTACAATACGTAGACATGAGAAAGGAGACGCACACACGTATATAGAATGTTGGTTACTAATTACAAAAGAATTAGTAATTTGAGTGAAATGTTTAAAACACTTCATAACAGTGAAACAATGTACTAAACTACAGTTGAACAGACGGTTGTTGAATCGTGATTGATAAATATTTACGTTTATTATATATTTAGAGCGGGAGAATTTTAAGAAACTCGCAAATCATAGGTAAAGTATGATATTTAAAAATAACATTACAAAAAAATGTGCGATCCACAAATGCGCAGGAGTATTGGAATGCTGATTTGTCAGATGTGTCAGCGGCACACTATAAATATAACGTTTCGATGGATATATAACTATGGAATCTATTTATTAACCCCAATCGATTGTAAGATACATTTTGTAATGTATAGTGAGACGGATATCTTATTTTATCTATTTATCGGGATTCAGTTATTTCTTGATACTAATATATAATGTTAGCAGTATCCAATTACTTTATGTTCGAATTTATTAATATTAAATAATTATTGGAACGAAGTTCCTTATCGCGCGTTACTCGCTCTGACGTAGGGAGCGAGACCGAATAAAGTGTAATAAGATTTTTTTTTATACGTTTTGGTACAGTTACAGCCATATATTAACTATATGCATCGCTGTGCAATACAATGTGTGTAAGTGTGTGCGTGCGTATGTGAGGTATGTGCTTGCGTGCGTGCGTATGTTTGCAAACATATATGTACGTATGTATATATATGTATACATATCATTTTTATTTCAATAACAAAAAAAGGATTATAAAAAAGATTTATACAGTTCATAAATTTTTATTTCTTATCATTATTTATTTTATACGTAATAAATATATTTTGTCGTAAATTTCTCAATTTAATTCTATGTCTACCAAAAAGCGAAAGAGAAAGCGGGGTCGATAGACCCCTCATTTTTTAGTTAACTTTTCTAATCATATCTATCGTATTCGTTTTATCATATTATTCTAGAGTATTGTGTTAATTTCTTATATTATATATATAAAGAAAAACCAGCTGTTTACAAAACATAATTATTTTGATATAGTCAGCTCCAGAAAAACTCGTTGTCTTTACGATTTTATTATACAAAAGAGAATTTCTTATTCATTAATTTACCTATTGGCTACTTTGAGACTCAGTATCTTGGCTTGGGACTTACAATTCAGATTAAAGTAACATATTATAAATTATAATGCCTTCCAAAGAAGTTTTTGAATCAGCAGTGGAACTCTTACAGGTCACAATAATTATATTATTATGGTTAAAATATGTCGTAATAAATGACAAAGGATAGTTTTATACACCTACGAATTCCTATCCTTAAACACCTCTATACTATTAAAAAAAATACTTTTAATATGTTTTCGTTTCTTTCCTTTCGTTGTTTCTATGACAACAGAGAAATGCACAAACTCGCCTTAATTTACCAGTTAACCATATGTTTAATAATCTGCTGTTTTTATGTAATTAAAAAGTAGACTTTTTTTAAGTTTAAGATTGGGAATTTTTAATAGCTATGAAAATGCTTATAATATTTATAAGTACCTACTCATGGAATGCGTCCAATACAAAATTGTACAAAATATAGAAAATAGCTAACAATGAAATACTTGTACTTCAGTGCAATAAAACTTCTAGTTGGACTATTCATGCATCAATTGTCTGTTGCGCGCCTCACGTTTCTTCGTTTTAGACTCTGCTGGTATTTTCTAAGGCTATAAATATTCATAATCACAAACTTTCATCACAATCTGTACCATTTTAGGAGTCTGTATGGAGTTTTAAATATCTATATGCGTGACAAGAAATATATAAATTATACCTTTTACTTTCTTTTAAAAACGTGTTGCATTACAAAATGGTTAATAATTATTCCATTAAAAATTCAATTGTGCCAGCAACACTGCACACAATACTCATACACATTGATATATATGGAACACGCATCTGAAGGGAACTCACGGAGCATTTTTAGAATGTTCGTTTATATCTGGAAATTTAGATTTGAAAACCAGTCCAGTGGACGAGCGGACTAAAGTAATTTTTCGAACTGCCTACCCTGTTGACCTGGCAAGGCCTCTACAGTTTCATCGGACTACTAAGGGTAGTGCTTAAGGCTCACTCCCGATCAAATAAACTTTATTTCATAGAATTGATAACATTAGAAGATGCAGATCTATATCATATCAGAATTAGCAGCAGTATTCACATTTATACTCAACAAAATGTTACGGTACGGTTTAAACTTTCTGGATAATAATTACTCAATGATTTACAGACGAACAGGCACACGAACACACCGCAGCGGTACACCGATCAACTGCGGTTTCCGACGATATCTTCTTACAACTAAATTATTGTGACGAAACTAACAGAACCGTCGGCAAAAATATATGTAACTCTTTACTTGAAATTACTTTTAATTATTATAATTATTACGTTACATACCTACATAAATTATTACGTTTTCCTACCTGATATATACTATGAATTACTAATATAATAATGTGATATGAATAATTGATAAATGTATTCTTATGTATGGAGAAAAAAGCGTCGCATCAGCGTGGGCCGGTCAAAGTTAGCGTATATCGTACGTAGGTCGTAGTGCCCAGAGACTACTGGTTTGCTGTGCTGCTTTAAATTTTATTATGCTGTGATGGGCTTTGACCCTGATAGTAAGACTCTAAATTCTGAACAGGGAGTATATCAGTAAGAGATCAATACATCGAGGTTTATATTTAACGCGTAGTGTTTACTGCACTGACGTAGTGAGTTCATTGTAACGTGGTGACGACGCGCGCACCGGTTTGCGCGTGCGCGTGCGCTTGACGGATGATTTGACAGTGAGGGTTTTATTTCGGGAAGATCGGTCCAGAACGTAGGAAAGGGAACGGAGAGTGCGGCGCGAGGGGACGCGGTCGCGGTGGCGGCGTGGCGGCGGCGGCGCGCGGTACGCTGTCACAATCCAGTTAATTGCTTTACTATTTTTAAATATTTGTGGGTCACGAAAGAGCTCTCGATCAAATATGATTTCGCAATACCCTATTTTCTATAACAATTAATTTGTATATTTTAAGGGAAGTGTTCGATATTGTATTTAAGTAGTGACCAGCGAGTAGCTAGTAGGGGTTTACCCAAATGCGCGTTATATTTAGTGATACACGTAATGAAACACTAAAAAGCTAAGAAGATACTCGTACACCGACACTCATGATTTTGAATAGAAATAAAAGCAAAAGAACGAATTTTTCATTAGAATCCACAGATACTGCTACTCGTACGTTTTAATAGTTTTCATTGTTGCTTGAACGTATATAATAATGTTACTACGTATTTTAAATTATTGCTGTATGTATGATCAATTTACGAAACCAAATTCTTCACAAATTTGGCCCGTCTATGAATGTTATAGTACGTTTTCTGTTAGTGGGAAGTGTAAAATGAATTGGATTCATTGAGAGTATCCATAATAAAGATTTTAATAATATTTGCATATTTGTTTATTTATTTATACGTTAAAAAGTCAGTTCATGTCGTTAAAACATTTTACAATACATGTCGTGTTTAGCTTACTTGACTGATTTTGTAAAGTTGCTCTCTATTTTTTTATATATTTTACTAGCTGACCCGACGAACTTCGTACCGCCTAACGGTCGATTTTTTAATTATTTTTTTTAATACTTATTCTGCTATTCGGAACGCTAAATAATGTTAAATGTTATCATCGTATAAATATTGACAAATATTGGCATTAATATTTATACGATACTAACGCCACTCAATTGTTTTGCCTTCCCGGAATCTCTCCACTAAAGCTTAAACTTTATGGGATGGTATTAAAGTTCAAATTGACTTTTATGTATTATTACGAATCATTTGTATGGGAGTATAGAAAAGTGTTGTTTTTAGAGTTTTTCAGGCTACTTTTTAATTTTTTCTCTCTGTAAGAACCATCTTCGTACTTCAACGAATATTCTAAAAAAATAATTAGCAAAATCGGTACACCTGCTCTAGAGATTTGCGCTTAGCAACACATTCAGCGATTCATTTTTATATTATAGATATGGTTTTTGCCTCTGTACGCAATTTAGTCAAATGTCAAGTGTGATAAAATAAATGCACGTTTTTATCTAAATTGCCAATTGTCTAGTTTAATGTAAACAAAATTAATCCTAAAAGAAAAAATATTGTGTGATGGGTTCTGCGTGGATGATATGTTAGACTTATATATAAAGCATAGTGGCACCGACCAATGTCATTACAATTTTATTTTTTACCGATAAAATGAAGACAGTAAATATTTAAATACTAGTGAAATATTTATGTAGTTTCACTAAAACGTAAATATTATATAACGCTATTCGAAGTGCTTTTGATGAACAACGTTATTCAGTTCGAATGAAATATCCCATTATTGATTGAATTTTGGGTTTTCTTCATTATGACACTGTTCTATTGGTTCATTGTATAATCGAGAGGTTTTCTTGAATTTTACAATTTAGATTGATTGAATTATAATTTGGATAAAGTAGGAAATTAACAAAAACATATCAGCATATCAATTGTAAGAAGGATTAAAGTAGTTCATTTATTAGAAACTGAGGAGTGTCAGGTCATAAAAACTGTCGAACAAGACCGCCAGAATAATTTAGATGCTTTTACAATCCGTCGCCAAGGAACATATTTATTAAATTAAATGTTCCCTCTAAACGAACTGTATATGGTTAAAAACAAAAGTATTACTTACGTGTAAATAAGACCACGCTACATATCGAGAAACAGGCTAAGTCACAATGAGCGAGTTGTGGTTAATCGTCAATATTGCCTTTCAATATATCCTTGATTACTTTTATTTATACAGGAAATTTCATGCAAATGTAGTTATAGATACATCTTACGTTATTATATATTGTTATGTTACCTCTACTCTGCCGAGGATCTAAAAATGTTCTTGGGTAAAAAACATTATATTTTCAATTTATAATTTAATGAATAAGTAAAAATCATCATTGCAATAGACGCGCATGCGCACGAGCCAGTTATTAGTACTACTAGTGTACACGTGCTCGCTGGTTTTGAGACTGAACAAACGACATCCCACCAAATAGAGTTTACATGTCAAGCGGTGTTATGCTTGTAACTAAACATTATTATTATTTTGTGTTATTATATTACCTACTCACATTATATTCATCGTTAACTTTTTTGAATATGGACATGACATCGCTTTTCCGAAGCGCGTTCTCTTGGACGATAGTAAACCGCCTGTCACGATGCATATCGGTGCCTTGTGTTGGCGCCAGTGTCGAAGCTGTGGGCTCACTGTGTGGCTACACTATATATTAAAGTAATGCAGAAAAAACGAAACAAAGGAGTGTTACGAGGAGTGCATAGTCGCGCCGGATCCCCGCATCCTGTCTCCGTACAAAGAGCCCTGCGCCCGGTTCCATTCCATGTTGTGATGCGCTAGCACCTGATAGGACCGACAGTGCATCTGTTGCGTGTGTGTCCAATAATAATGGGTATATTATATAAGAAGCAAGAGAGTGCAGCACGGTGACGCTTTGCGGTGGGCGTTGCGTGGATGCGTCACGCTCGACGCGCCCGGAATCTCTGAATATGCAGGGAATGTGTAGTGACGTGCCGCTCGCTGCATTAACATTGCAATGTGCGCACGCGCAGCTGACTCACCGGATGCATCGTACACATATGTCAGGGTTGCCCGACCTATATAAACTTGATCTTTACGAGATGCGAGTTGAAATATTAATAATTTCTTTAACCATATTATAATATATATTATTAACAGAGTGAGAGTACAGCTGCGAAGCACTGGCCGCTTAGCGAGCGGTAACAAGCGGTTATCGGGTATCTGAGCATTTGCGGTTGCGTGGTGTAGGCAATAAGTTCTTCTGGGTGGCATAAATTGCTTATACATTTTTTTTAATCATGCATCAACAAGATAGTTTTAACGAAAAATAAAACCAGACTTTAAAAAATCTTTTATGTCTAAATATAAATAGTGGTATTTCAGTATCTGGTACGTTACACGTCTCCTCGAGGAGACGATTTGAATATTTAAACCAAAGCATATATTGAACTCTCATCGGCTGTCTCACCTAGGAATATGATATAACGATTGAGGTTTGCATATACTCAATTAGAGGGTACGAAATGTACTGGTTGTAGCGAGTGGTGAGTGGTAGCCCTGTAATAATTATGTTCACGTTTTGTGTTCCATTCAGGAACTGTGCGACCTTGTACCGAGTGCGTGATTGCTCGTGCGACGAAAGTGAGTATGAAGCGTGGGGGGCAGGGGGGAAGAGGGGTAGAAGGGTTGATGGGAAGAGGGGTTGAGGTAGTGCCCAGCACTAGCACGTTGCGTCGATCACTTTCGTAATAATAATAATCATTAATTCTAATTTCCATTTTATTAATTTTATTTATGCCATTGCTGTATAATCATCGAAATTAAATGTACGACTACTCAACCGGCAGCAGGTGAGTGACGAATCACTAGTCACTGCATACCTACCTAGCAATTTTGAATATAATGCACAGCTAATTAATCATATTTACAATAATAATCACACTCGCGGAATATTACTCAGATAGTCTGGTTGGATAAAATTATAAATAGACGTAAACTTTTAAATGTTTATACAAGTATCTGTAGGCTACAGTTAATTTATGATAAGAGTGCCCCTGGGTTTGGCAGGTCTGAGCAGCGCAGGCCCCAAGCTGATGCCAGTGGAGAACGGTCGCGGTGGAGTCGGCGACGGCGGAGGGACGGTGGTAGCGGCTGTGGGTCACGACGCGGAGCTGCATTGCACCGTGATGCGCCTCGGAGACAAGTCGGTGAGCATCTCACTGTGATGCGGCAGCGATCGGAGTGGGCCGACACCCGCACACCCGCTCACTTATAATGCGCACTGTATATACGTGCTCGACCGCAACCTTAATCGATGTGAAGTTATCTAACGCGCTAACCTTGATAAGTAGCGATGTGATACTAGACGAAACAGTCAGTAGGTGATAGTGCTTGACGGTGGGGTATTTTATCTGTGAGTTAGTCTAAATATTGTAAAAAAAATATGTATTTACTCTAAAAATCAATGCATTGACAGACAATAAACTATACATCGTGAAGTCAATAATATTATATCTCCATTGAGTCTATATTATACTTTAAAAAATGAATCTCATAACCAGACAACAGTTGTAAACTGTCAAACGTTAAACGGTATTTTATTATACCTAATAGTGTACATTTAGTATATGTAATGGTATATAATGATATAGGGTAACTACTATATAATTGATTATTATGTACTTTTGGTGTAATTGGTTTAGTAAATTATAACATATACAAGCACATTTAACAGTCTTTGTAAGTACATTATATTTTAACACTTGATAGGCTATACAGTTTATATACAAGCAAAGTTAATTGAGTCGTAAGGTGTTACATACCTGAAAATTGTGTAGACTATGCAAAAATTTCACTATGTTTACTTTTTAATAATACTTAGTGGACGTAACGCCCTCATATATATGCGTGCTTTTTCAATTCATATAATTGGGGAATTTCTATAAGCTCATTGTTTGATCTTAAGCAGGGTTCACCGGCGATGAGAAATAAAGTTTTCACATGATGCACTGTGATAACTTGCCTGACAATTTTTACATTTCGATTTAGCAGGATTGTAGTCGTGCGGCTGCATATTATGTTGTCGTAAGAAGATGTCTCCCGAAGTGAAACGGGTTCAAATTAAAACAAGCGCCCATGTTCGTTTGAAAATATAAATAACTAGTCAACAAATACAATCCGAAAATAATACGCGTTCATCGAGTAGGCACGTATACGTTGAGTTCGAGAAGAAAGTGCACACCGGAATGCGTTCACTATGAGTACTACTACCATTGCAAAATCATTGGTATATAAATTACGTTAAGTGGCGCTACCGGAAAACCCCTGTGGTGTGGTGCCAACTCCCTCACTCCCCCTCGCACCGCACCGTACCGGGAGAGGCGCGTGCCCGCTTTATTTAGCGATGAGACCCGCTCCCGCCGCCGCTGCCACCGCCCCCTATCCGCCAACACGGGCACTAGAGAGGTTCCCGGAAGTGTGGAGTGCCAAGTCGAGTATATCTGTGTAGTGCATATTCGGATCAGTTTGAGTGAGTGGGTGTCGCTCTGTATCAAGATGGAGACGGATAGTGCGCAGCTGAACATATGAACGTTGCCGCAATGGTTGCGGTGACTCAGCTCGGCATAATGCGATACCACACGCCCTCTCCCCTCAGCTTATCGTACTGCCTAACATTCCGCGATGCGAATGTTCCATGCCGGAAATTGACATCTCATAAGGGATGTCCTGCCGAATCTTCTTTGTCTAGATATATGTAAATCAAATATGTCAGACGGTATACTAACAGTGGTGAGGTACACTCCAGAATTGTGTAATGCGTTGTCACGCCTATTTGAACTTCCATACCATAACGAATACGTTTCATATTCGTGAAAGACAGCTTATGTAGACCCATTGCCCAAAAAAGGTGATACACCAAATCCATCAAATCACATGTCTATGGCTATAAATTATTTGCTCTCTAAGGGGATGGAGGGTGTAATCAATATAAGATAAGATATTTAGAAGAATGCGAGTTAATTAGTCGATCAAGTCCAAATATATCGAAACGGGTTTCGCTCCAAACGGCAACTCCAACTCGCAGTCAACCGGTGTATTGCACACCTCTAGGCTTTATCCATTGAGAGTCAAGGTAAGGCATTGGTAATTAGCATAGATATAGTCGACGCTCGGTCGGATTTGGCTTCGGGATCTTCTATAAGAACTGCTTACGGACTGTTCGAGGGTTTATGCAAATGCGTTGCTAGCTTTTTATCAGGCAAACGTGTAAGAGTCGTAGTAGACGATATCTATTCTGAAAGCATGGCCATAAATAAGGCTCCGTATTTATCTCTAACGCAATTTCTGCTGTATATCTATCACTCACTATCCATTGGCGGCATTTACTGCTATGTAGATTACACTACCGGATATGAGCCGTGCAAACATCCTCTTTTCCCTTGTGGTATAAAATCACGGTCAACTTGCAACTCATATCGCGAACATTTAATGCAAAGTTTTAGATTTCAGTTGGGATAATTTAGTGCGTTTTAACCACGCTAAGACACGTTTGTACATTCACTGCTAAAAACCTCTATCTAGTATCTAGTAACGTTCAGTTTCATTTCACTTCGTAGATCGTGTGTTCTATTATTTGTATAATAGGATGTGTTCTGAGATATTATTTGACGCTTATATTGTTATTGAATATTGTTTACATAAGCTTATGATTACTTTTCATCATCGCAGCACTAGTCATCAGCAGCGAATTTATCCTTCTAACTTAAAACCGAAATAGTTACAGATGGTCCATTGTTAATATTGTTAAAATAGTATAATTAGTGTAATACATGTAGATTAGACAATAGATGAGTTGAGTTCATTAGATACTAAAATGAAGTTACATTTGTCGTGTAACCAGAATCAGGAACTTTAGGACTAATAAAGCACAGAGTAATTGGTTCGCTTGTGTCCGCAGGTATCGTGGGTGCGGTCCCGAGATTTACAAATATTATCGCATGCGGGCGCGGTGTTCACTGCGGACGCACGCGTTTCCGCGAGCTCCCGTGCGACCGGCGTCGGCACCAGTGTGCACTCTCTGCGCATCGTGCGCCTCCGTCTCGACGACGCGGGCCGCTACGAGTGTCAACTTAATACTGAACCTAAGATGAGCCTGCTCTTCAACCTTACTGTACTTGGTTGGTACACGCTCACGCTTTGTGCTGCGGCTATGGCTACAGTTACGAACTAATCTAATTATTTCACTCTGCAGAGCACGCAGTACCGGTGCCGGTTATTTCGGCGATAGGTGGCGGACGAAGAGTGCGGGCGCGCGCGGGTGGTGCGGCTACACTCGGGTGTGAGGCGCACTACGAGCCGCCGAGTGAAGGGTTGCCACTGCCGCCTTTGCACATCCGTTGGAATCGCGAGGGAGAACCACTGGACGCGACGGTGAGTACTACTTTCGAGGATACGCGTGCCTCTTGCGATATGCTTAGTAATGCGCAGTATGTATAGGGGTCGCGCGGGGGCGTGTCGCTGGAGGCGGAGCGATGGGCGGAGGGAGCGCGGTCGTCGCTGACGCTGGCGGAGGTGCGCGTGGTGGACGCGGGGGTGTACTGGTGCTCGGTGGGAGCAGTTCGTGCGCAGCTACAACTGCAAGTCGTCGATTCCGCAGGTGAGTTCTTTGTATTTTGGGTTTGTTTCTCTTTCGACACGCAATTTCAAACTCCAGTTAAATAAATTTTTCTGTGTGGGGCGAAAACTTTTCTAATCCTGAAATATCATGATTTATATCTAAAGCCAGACTGCCGACAGACAGAAAGACAGACGGATGTGACATCTCTGCTCTAGGAATTATATGTAATTGTATAAAATTCAAATAATTTCTACCCGATAGAGATACGAATGTGTTCGTTTTTGGCGCTTCTACAGTAAATCGTTAGGTCTCTGAGCTCCAAATAATTCGAAAATTTCTAAAATAAAAATTTATGAAAAATAAAAATTGTTTAATTCGAGCGGATGATCTTCATATATTTTAGACTAGTCGTTGACTGTGGCTTCGCATGTTTTTTAAAAATTGTATTAAAGAAATGTAAAATTGTGAGAAGATGTACAATTACAAAAATGCTCTTTGAAAAACATTTGTAAGTACGACACGCACGCCACCTATGTTGACATGTAACGTGTACCAAATAGGATTTGCCATCAGCAACATATTTGGAACTTTAACATACTATATAAACTGCTGAGTGCTCACTTACACTATATAAGTAATCAATCAAAATTATAATCTATAAATTTTAACAATATGTCTTAAATTTTTTATTTATTTCGAGGAATATCAACAGCTGTTAATACACAATTCAAAATACAATATACAACTTAGAGCTAATTGAGATATTCACTAATAGACAATAATGTACTTATAAGAAGATATTAAGTGCTACATGAATAATGCTAAAACAAACTGAAGAGTTATATACATATTAGGCAATTGTGTCAAAAAATGATTTGATGATGGTTTGTCTCGCTGCATTCACTAGAGTATTAATAAGATCTAAATTGAATTGTTTACTAAGTTTGTTATAATTACAGTTAGTTCGCACAATGTAACTATTACTTCTATAGTTGGTAGTTGAGTGAGGCACATTATATATAATATATATATAAATATATAATGGCCATTTTGTCAATATAATTAAGCATTTGGGATCATACAAAAAGTAATCGCTTGATTTTTTAAAATTACAAATACAAAATGATTTGAAGTCTTCAAATATTGCATTAACAGGAGGAATCAAGATATATAATCTATATCCGAGTTACTGAGTTATGTAGACACGAGCGCGGTAAATAATGCAAAATGGCTACCAAATTGACCAAAAAACAATATAATTCAAATATCATACATATATACAAATGTATGATTATTAGTTAAATTTATTCTTGGAGTCCAATACAGCGCACGCCTCGCGCACATGTTTACAGAGAACTAAATATTTTTGCTGAATTTCAGGCGGACGAAGTCATGGGTTAGTTTAAAATAAAATAGCCTAAGTTGGTTCTTATAACTTCATTTATATGCCATTAGAAGTCCTGTGAAAACTGTTTTAAAGATTCCATTGTGGAGAAAGGCCTACCCTACTAAACAGACCGACAGACTCACAAAAATTTCAAAAATTGTATTTTTGGTATAAGTGGTGTATATACTTTCATAGCTATTCTCTAAAAAGTCGTTATTTTGGTATTACATACAGACATTTCATTTTTATTATATGTATATAATAATAATATATATAAGTGCTGTGTATAGGAGGAGCGGCGGAAGCGATGCAGGGCGACGCGGCTCCGGACGCTGTGAGAGGCTGCGGGCCGCAACTCTCTGAGCGCGGGCTCGGGCTAGTGTTGTGCTGTGCGCTGTTGCTGCTGAGAGCGCGAGGCCCATGACACAAGCTGCTCAATAAACAACTAGGTTTTGATGTGAGCAGCAGTTACGTGATGCACGACTATGCTCCGTTGTGTTATTTGCTGTGAACTGCTTAAGTGAAAAGCGAATAATGACTATAAATTATTCAAGAAGTGAAGTATTGTACTCTTTGTGAAAGGTTATTCACGTGGAGGAGCCGCTGCACATGCACACTCGGCACTCTGTGCATTTTCTCTCTGCCTGTGATGTTCGTCATACGACGTGCTAGTAAATGCATTAACTATTTATTTGTATTTTATTTCACATTCTGACCATTTCCAACTAATAATATTATTCTACAACACTACAACTACAATGTTATTCTACGACAATAAACAAATACTAAATAAATTCTCGACACTCGACTCTTAGCTACAGCATTGCATCTCAACCGTCATCATCTTTCGTCAATGAAATTCTTCTTTCTCGTTGATGTTCAATGTGTCCTGATACTTCTATTTCTGTAGTATATATTTATTAACTCTTACTTAGGTGCACGGCTACAAAACGCTTTTTAAGTTAAAAAAAAAATGTTCTAGTATTGCAATGCAATAGTGTTTTCTAGCCTTGTATCTCTCCACGGAGGCCGCACATTAATTACAGCCGGAACACCGACACATGCCTACTTGTCGCTGCTCTCTCCAGCGCTGGCTCCAGCTTCATGCATTCAATCAAGTAACATTTTTTAGCGAAGATAAAGGTTCATTTTTAATAGACTTCAAAAAGAGGCGGTTCTGTATTCGACCTGTATACATGTATGTTAGCGATTTTCTCAAAAACTGGTGATTTGATTTGGATAAGGTTTATATAACTCTGCAGTAACTAACAGCAAATGGCTCGTTATTGCAGTAATTGCATATCTATGTATTGTTTTCACCTTTCTAGAACATAAAAGTTATCTTTGTTTTCCTTACAATTAATAAAGTGTTTAAATATTGTTGATAATATAGACGTTATTTTATTTATGTTGTTAATACTTCATTTTATACATAACTTTGGTGTCAGAAAAACCATGCGACTAATTGTGTGATTTGATTAATGCACCTAGTTGAAGGTTAAACTTAACCAGTTAAACTGCCAATTTAATGAAACAATTAACTCGAAGTGAAAGAACTAAGACGAAATATTAATAAGCTTGTGTCGGGGCGCTCGGACACTGAACACTGCGTACGTTGGTATAAGATGGGCAATTCTCGTAGAACGCATGCGTGGCACCTGGGCTTGAGATGTTCATTTGTGGTATTGTACACAGGAGGAGGGCTTGCGTGAGCTCATCGATAGGAATTAAGACGGACGTGCGTGGGTCACTGGTTGTTCATATAAATATTATAATTTCGCTTCGGGATAAAGCGCCACCGCTAAATATAGTAGCAAGGCGTTGCGCCCGCGCCGACCCGAACCGAGAATCGTAAGCGTAAAAAGAGAAACTATGTCTACGGATGTGGAGTTAGATGTTTGGCGCCAGCGGAGGGTAAGCGCGGGGACTACGCTCTGATGTACGCTCCTTGCATTGTCTTATGATGAAAGGTAAATACGTAACGTATACACTGGCATACACCGAATTTAGATCGTGAGGAGTGTGGGGCATAAATGTGACAGCTGAGAGAGTCCATGAAATACTGGTAAGCGCCAGCGTCCCTTATGCTACGTACTCCTTATATATATATTACTAGCGGCCCGCTACGGCTTCGCACGGGTTTAAAATATATAACCTATGTCATTCACTGAAAAAATGATTAATATCGATCCAGTAGTTTTGATTTATTCATTACTGCCCGTGGCCCGCACGCGTTAAATTTGGAGTAACCTCAAAAATAACAGTATTTCTTCACTATTTAATTTATGTTATTATACCTTTCTCTTCAATCACTATCTATGAAAAAAAAACCGCTTCAAAATCTGTTGCGTAGTTTTAAAGATTTAAGCATACATAGGGATATAGGGACAGAGAAAGCGACTTTGTTTTATACTATGTAGTGATTTTAAATTTTTAAAGAATAATGTTTGTGCTTTGACGTTATGCAAAAAAGGAAAAATGAGTGTCGTGGACACTAGGTTGGAACGAAGTTCCATTCGTAGTATATTATTATTGACAAACGTATTGTATTATTGATTAACAAATACAAACAAATGAATTACTAACGTCTGAGAGTAATAACTAATGAACTGAAGGAATGGCAGGAAATTTCGTAATTAATATATTTTTTCAATTTAGAAATACAAATGGATTAAAAGAATTATGTCGTTTTTCCGATGGTGTTTTCAGATAAAACAACTATATATCACCAATTTTTAAAGTCAAATTTCTTTAAAATGGAATGTAAGTGAATGCACTATGTGAAGTCAAAGTGAAGGGAACATATCATTGTATTGTATTAAGAATTTCTCGCCTTTGTTGAATATTGTTAAAACGTGTGTTAAACTTATAGGCCGCATATTTAGGAGGAGGAAGAGTGATAACAAAATGTCACATCGTGTAACAATGACGTGGACGAGTCATAAACTTTGTGAGAGCTCGTGTGTAAATCTTTAAATTAATACCAATTCTATTAATGTTATTACATGGTTTAAGTTCCGATTGAAACTGGATGTAGATAGAATACAGACTTGATCCTCCAAAGCATTAAAGAATTATGCCATGTTATGCACAAATCATGTTACGTGTGAATATTTTTTTAACAAATAGTAAAATACGAAGTAATGAGGAATAACGAAATACTATTGCTATTTGTTTTAGTTAAATTTATGATTTTGAAGGAAAATATCATTATTACAATCAAGGAGATATCGTATTTTCATAAGTTCGAAATTATTAGGGCTTTTGAAATCGATAAGATTGAGCATTCCATTACATTCATACCTATTGAGTACAAGTAGGTGAAGTCAATAAAAGCGAAGCACAAAGTCGGTAGGTACCTATATTGATTAATAATAGCGTATGATAATGTAGTACCTACTTCACAACTGCTGCAGTGTTATTTTGTGACCTAACCCATTATACTTAGTACAGCTTATATTTGACAGATGGCACGAAATTAAGCTTTTGTTTTGTTATATCCCGGTGTTAAGATTGTTTTTGGATTAATAACACTTCGACGATTTTATGAGTATATTATCTTGCTACAAGATGTTTTATTTCGACTTGAGATGAGATAGAGATATTCTTAACTGAATATCTACACATCTAAACGTTAGATAGTAGTATATTTTATTGTATGACTGAATGTAGGAGGCCGGAATTTTTCAGTTCCTCAATTTAGAATCCGACTGCGCATTTTATGGACTTAATGTCCGGACCTATTCGTAAAAAGTCCCTAAATAAATATTAAATTTATCAATATTAATTAATCTGTACTTTTTTCTATACAGTAAATTAGTAAATTTTGTGATTTATGTTTATTTTAAATGATCTCGAATGGCTGATCAGGAATATTTATTGTGATTAAATGTTATGTCGATAAAGTAAGTATATGCCATTACAAAATTGATAGAGTATAAGTATTATCTGTAATACTCTCATGAATTTAAAGATAAAATAGAGGCAACATAAAGTATACTCATATTATAAGAAAACAATGGTTGAAACATATTTACTGTATGAAAGAAATGCTGCACACGGGAAATATACGCCATTCTAAAATTATTACAGTATAAATACTGTTAATTGTACAAAAAAACATTTGGAAAAATTGAAATGATATTGAATCTCATTCGAATTCTATTACATTACGTGTACAAGTTATTTGTAATATTTTAGGTATCCTAAAATTAACTTCAAATTTTAATAGAATAAAATAACAACTCGAAAATAAAAATATTACTGCATGACAATTTTTGTTGGCAAAAATAATTAATAAACAGAGAAAAGGCGGTACTGTATTGTATTTAATAGTAAATCTAGAAAAGTTTGTTAATATTAGGATGATAGAGTTGCGTCACCCTAGCGAGCACTACCCACTACTACCACGTCTACCGCCGATAACCATAAACTATGATTTTGATATATCTTTTCCTTCTTTAAAATGTACTATAGAAATTTAACTGAAATTTTTAGATTTGGGTCTCTAGTTCACTTCTACTAATAATTATCTGTTCATAAACTACATGCTCAATTATTTCTATTTTTGTAATTAGCACTTGAATTATTCTATAATAAACGTCTTACACATTAACATGTCAACAGGAGTGTAACTGCGGGCAGCACTAACACAGGCGTTTTCGCCAATAGACCAACGTGTCCACTTTAGTCTAGACTCTGCGTGATTGCGGGAGGGATTCACTCGCACTCGGGAGTCATCGTCTGCATTTCGTATATTGCGTAATTACAGCACAAATTAGCGTTTAATTGCTGTGGATGTAGAGCGTGTCTACTGGCATATATCGATGAGTTGTGTTATCTCTGATCAGTGAGGTTACTGCGTCACACGAAACTGCCTTGTATGCGCTTGGACCGCGCTCAGTTTCTTTGCGCTTTACAATATTCTACTGTGAATACTAAGTATATATACAATCATAATAATATACATCAATATAATTAGTTAGCATCTCCAATTTACTCGCTCAGTCCCAGTGGCGTAGCTAGTCTTAACGTCGTCCGGTATCAAGATTTCTCGTGGGAGAAAGAGTAAGGTTTCTTACTGCTGCATTATATCGTGGTTTCAACGTCGTACAAGTATATCCTAGGAGCCAATAGGACCTACGAATAATATCTTTATTTATGTTATTAATTAATTACTGAGTTCGCTATAGTAAGAATTTGAGATTTTGGGTAATATCTTACGAATTTTACCTCACATACGTTAGTAACACTTTAGCTCGAGAAACCTATGTAATATAATTGACACGATTGTTATAACGGTAGGTACGTCTCTGCTTGGTCTATTGTTACGCAAATATTTGGAATAGAGTTTAGTAGAGGGAGTGCGATTATTTGTCCTGATAAAATTATCACAGCATTAGTACTCAAATAAACATGCATGTTGTTGTAACTTTATAATTTATGATAATTATATACTACAGTGACGTCATCGCGTTATTTATCGTCACTACATTCATATCTGTAATGAATATTATGACGGTTAATAATGTATGATTAAGGAGTTTATATTTTTTTCTAGTCCGGTGAAACTGGGAAGGCCTTGCCAGGCTAACAGTGTAGGTCAAATCGACAAAAAAAAAATCTGTTTGTAAATACCTAAATCACAAGTTTATGAATAAGTAAAATTTAAATGTACTTATTTTCTTATTAGTTAATTTGTAGGTAAATCGAAAAGTGTCGGGAAAGTATCCCTAAAGTAACGATCAACGAAATAATAAATATTCACGTAGGGTTTCTTACTTTATACCCACCCATTAATTTTCATTTGTACAATACAATCTTTAATGAATATTTTTATAAAAGCTTATTCACTATAATTTTTTTAACGAGATTTAATTTGTTTGATCGTGAACTCTGTTGTTACTTCTGAAAATTCTTTCACTCATAGAAAGTTACCTGTCCTTCAGCAGCATAGGGTATATTTTATTGTTATACGGTTTTATAATGTAATTAAAATCGAATGAAAGAAGCCGTAGGCGGTTGTTAGTTGTGTTATATAAAGCATCGTGCTCAGATGCAGACCGTAGTGTACGCTGCGCACTGTATGCAGATACCGGTATCAGCACTTCGCTATGCTGAGTGCAGTGCTCACTGTTATCGCGATATTCGCCTTCTATTTGTACTCCACAAGAACGTTTAGTTACTGGCGGACACGCGGCGTCAAACATGACAAGCCCATACCAATTTTCGGTACAAATGTTATCGGTTACCTCTTACAGAAGAGTATCACACAAGTCGCAACGGACATCTACTGGAGATATCCCACTGAAAGAGTAGTCGGGTTCTTTAGAGCCTCCAAGCCGGAGCTTGTCGTGAGGGATCCGATGATTATAAAACGTGTGCTCACTACCGATTTTATGTATTTTTACCCTCGTGGCTTAAACCCGCACAAGAGCACAGTGGAACCGTTAATGCGCAACTTGTTTTTCGCGGATGGAGACCTGTGGCGGCTGCTGCGGCAGCGCATGACACCGGCGTTCAGTAGCAGCAAGCTGCGTGCCATGTTCCCACTTGTAGTGGAACGCGCTGAGAGGCTGCAGGAGCGCGCCCTCGCCGCTGCTAGCGTCGGGCGACCGCTCGACGCACGAGATCTCATGGCGCGGTACACCACTGACTTCATCGGCGCTTGCGGGTTCGGACTCGATACGGACTCACTCAATGACGAGGATTCGCCCTTTAGAAAACTGGGCAGAAATATATTTTACTACGGGTTTAGCGCGGCCGCTGTCGCTGTCTTGAAAGAAATGTTTCCATATACGTTCAGGAATTTAAGGTACCTCTGGCGAGTCGAGAAAGATTTAAAGACGCTTGTGGAAAGTATTCTGGAACAAAGGAATTATCAGACTTCTGGTCGGAATGATTTCATCGACTTGCTTCTAGAATGTAGAAAAAAAGGGATGATGAAAGGAGAGTCTATAGAGAGAGTGAAAGCGGATGGCACTCCTGTACCTGTAAGTCTGGAGCTGACTAATGAACTGATAGCGGCTCAAGTGTTTATATTTTTTGCGGCTGGCTTTGAAACTTCGTCTTCTGCTACCAGTTTCACACTTCACCAGCTGGCGTATCATACCCAGGTGCAGCGGAGAGTACAGGATGAGATCGATTGCGTACTCGCAAAGTACGACGGGATTTTGTGTTACGACGCCGTAAAGGAAATGACTTATTTGGAGTGCGCTTTCAAGGAGAGTATGAGACTCTTCCCATCATTGGGATTTCTGGTAAGGGAGTGCGCGCGGCCCTACACCTTCCCAGAATTGAAATTGTCCATAGACGAAGGTATCGGGATAATAATTCCGGTGCATGCGTTACACAACGATCCCCAGTACTTTACGAACCCGAACGAATTCCGTCCAGAGAGGTTCATGCCGGATGAATTCGATGCTGAAATCACTAAATCTGTTTATTTACCATTCGGAGACGGACCTCGCGCCTGTATCGGTGACGAATCAATTTATTATTTACGAATTCATTTTTTTATTATATTTATTGTCCACACTATGTCGTGAATATTTTCCTATGTCGTTTCAGGTAGCCGGCTGGGGCTGATGCAATCGTTGGCGGGGCTGGCGGCCGTGCTGGCGCGGTTTACTGTGGAGCCGGGCCCCGGCACCGTGCGGCACCCCATTGTTGAACCGAAGGCAAATATTGTACAGAGCATCAGAGGCGGGTTACCACTTATGTTCCGAGAAAGAAAATTAAGAAATTGAAATTTATATTTCAATTGAATGTTTGGTATGGAATCAAGTCAATGAGTAATTGATAGTGTTTTCATTATTATTTAATGCGGTCCCGCGACCTCACGACTTTACAACCCCACGACCCCGCATTCTTCACCAACACACATAGATGTGGAGTCGTTATCTTAAAATATGTTTGATGTTAACTTATGTGTAGCTATATAGATATGTATAAATATTAAAGCATATGCTTTAATCTCTGTGTACGCATGACGTGGACTTTGTATTATAAGATAAAGTAAATTCTAGTAAACTGTTTTTATACATCTACATTTCAATTCTACGTTTTATATGTATGAAGTTATTTGTTTTGTAAATAGTCAATTTAAAAAGGTGGGCAACTGCATTTTCAAATACACTTAATAAATCATATTATCATGGTTATTGAACGTTTTCGCATTATTTCTATTTAGAAATAATAACAATAGCTACTTAGCAATAATCACGGCTCTGCTCACGTGAAATACAGAATCATAATTAAAATATTTTTTGAAAGGTTTTCGAACATAATACTTGATTTATTTTATCAGCCTTCTATACTATAATAAAACTGTAGAACTATGTCGTGTCTGTACACTGAAAGCCTCTCTGAAAAATTTATTGCAGTTGATTTATAGAGTGTAATAAAACACAATAACACATTTTTATACAAATGTATTATTACTCAACGTTCAGGATACACAAACGCCTGTGAAAAATAATCAGTAGATAGCATGCACTCAACACTTATCTTTAAAATGAGTGTCATTATCTAATATTTTATCTACTGCATTCGTATATGAAATATATTCGTATAACAGCTACACATTTCATATTTTTATCAAAATTAATATTACAAGATAATTTACATTAGATAACTGCATTAGGTATTCGCGATTATATAGAAAACTCAGTGAAGAAGCTGATATGAAGTTTATCTATGTATGCGAGGGTCACGGAACAGTCCAGTATCTCTTTGAACAACTTATTCTAAAGTACCTGTTTAAGTTGAAAATTAAAACAATCCTTTTAAAAGTATGAACCACGCCCCGAATATAAAGAACAGGTGTAGTTCGGTAAAATTGTAGAGGCCTTGCCAGGTCAACAGTGTAGTCAGTTCGAAAAATAAAAATGTAAGGAATAGTGTTAATGAATTCATTCTCTACAAACTGTACATGCTGTACCTATTTGGAAGATTAATGTAATTGTCTTAACATGGAGTACAAATTATAAAATCTATTAACCGTTTGTCGATTAAATTAATTGACTACAGACAGATTAACTAGCTACAGACCTCAGTACAACATCTTCTACGAAAATATTAATAACAAACACACACACATACACTGCACAAAACTCAATCGTTAACAAACAGTTGTGTATAGGGTTAAACGCATAGTATATGCGTCTTACTAGTTCCATTTTACCCGCTAGGTACTTTATTAGCGTAAATTAAAATCGATTAAAACAGTCAGATACTCAAATATGATATGTTGAATTTTGTTTCCAGCATATTAATGTAAAAATATAAAAAAAATAGGTACCCTCGAATATACTAATGTAATCACAGTATACTCATTATGGAAAATTGTAGTTTATTCCTAATTTCAATGTTTGTGAATACAACACTAAGCACATGTCTTATAGTATCTGACGATTTAGTGGCCGAATGGGGCATCTGTATATCATTCGAATGATTGGAACTATATCTTTTTCTATCGACTGAGCTTCGATCGAGAACAATTATTCGTTTTGCCCAACCTCTCCATCTTGACCGTCCATCCCATAGTCGTATATCTTGAGATGTATTTTTTTCTCAGTGTAAAATACATTATTTTTATGGACAGCGTTCGTACATAAATAGGAAGGGAGGTAGAAAAAATGATTCTCATAAATATTATATTAGTTAAAAATCGAGGATGACCCGTCACTTTCGTATTGTTCGGATACCGGCGTGGAACAACAATTGGTGCTCCTGCTCCTGTCAAACCTGGTTTGGATAGTTTATGTTGTAGTTTATTTGGACAGTTGGTGCTTCGTTAACACCTGCAACGGCGACGATTAAGATTAAAGGTAAGTGAGCCTCCAGCAAGATTATAGAGGAATACATGTGGTATTCATTTTGTGGAGAGTATATACTTCCAGTCAATTTAAAAAATACAGTCCACTACCTAAGTACGATATCTTGAACAGTTTGGGTGGGATGGTTGAGTCCTCTATGGAAATGTGTTTCAACGGAACTCAATATTACTTTCTGAACATCACCATAAACATTTACGGGTCTCGTGGACGTTATCAGGGCGTAATGCGAGTAGGGTTGCCAACTTTTTTGGAGAGAAATAACTTATTATAGTTTTGAATAGGAAATAAATAAAGTAATTGTAAGAAAAAAGAAGTATTTTTCAAATTTATGTATTCATTCCCTTAAAAACATATTGTTGCGTGCTTTTAGTTCATGTTACTAATTGTCACATTATCTCGGAAGATAAATTGTTCATATCAAATTTTAATAATCTGTTTTATAATTTGGCTTTTGTAATTGAGATTTGGAATTGTTTAAATTCGACTTAATTTTTTAAAGATACGTAAGAAAGTATTTAAAGTTGAATAACATGTCTTTTAATATTGAACATTTCTGGTTGTCAATTTGTATATTTTTGTTATACACTGGGACTAAATAAAAGGCCGCTACATTTTCAACTATTTATAGACTATAGTGTATACAGAATGACGGTCGTCGGTTAAGTGATGACATACATTAAATTGGTTTATTATTAAAGCGAACGCCTGATGAACTACAATAGTAGAACGCAACGTGTAAAGCATTGCGCTGGAACACAATTATGTTTAATCTTATTTTTTATTCATAACCAAAATATTGTTTTTCTTGTAATCCATTTCTTAAACTATCCATTATATTATAGAGATCCAATATACATTTTGATAAATAATAGTGCAGTATTTATCTATATGAATATTTCATTTTACGCATTAAAGTAGGTAGACCTATGTTGAAAAAAAAGTATGTAAAATTATTTATTATACATGGTTATATAAAAATACAAAGTATATTTATCAAAAATAATGTAAGATATGTTATTATAAAGTATGGTTGGCAACCCTAAATGCGAGCACAAAACAAAGTATTCACTGTTCTTGATAGTTCAATCTTGATTTCACAATATCAACATAATTCGACTAATAACTACTTCACTATTTAAATCTTAATATGTTAATCAGGCAATTATATTCGAGCAGCGGTTTCGCGACACCGATTTAACTTCACCGCCTACAAAATAAATATCGAAGGAATAACCCCAATCCACATCTAGTAGTCCGGTGCACTTTAGCGGCCTTAACAAGCCAACAGTGTAGTGTCAGTTCGAAAAAAAAAATCCACATCTATCTCTACATTTTGCAACAAAGGACTCTAAAACCCAGTTACATCTGGTGACCGTATAGATGGCACCTCGACCCCGCTCGAGGCAAGTTTCCTCTGCTCTGATTGGCTGTCTGATGTAACATGGAAGTAATATATATTATCTTTAAATAATTTCACACAATATCAATCAATATAAAATGCTAACAAAACAAATTAGGTTAAATGACGATTTAACAAAGTATTCTTTTAGTAATACATTATTATTCCATTTATGGAAAATATTAACAACTAGCTATCTTCTGTCGAAAATATCAAAATGGCGACTCGATTGGTCTAACACAATATGTTTCATTACCAAAATGTTCAATGCTTAACTGCAAAAGCGAAACGCAGCTGACATCAGCTGTCATGCGTGACATACTCGTTAAGGATTGGAGCACCAAATTTCTTGTGTGTGTAACAAACCGTTAGAACGCAAAATCGATTCTCATCGCGTTCTTTTATGAAAGTGGCAACCTGATTCTCTATCGGTGGATCACAACAGGTGCTGGAGCAGTCCAAGGAATGTGGTGCATTCTATTTGCTACAGCCCAATTGAGTATTGAACAACAACCATCGCGACGCTATTTTACCCATACTAGCCAGGCCACCAAACTACGATGCGAGAGCTACAAAATACAATAAGTAACATTAAATATCCTTTTGCACATTACCACAATATTCATGTAAGATTAATTTAGAATGTATTAAATTATATTTTATTCAATTATTTGCTATGATTAATCGATGTCTTTAGTTATATCCAAGAATCATACAGTTCAGACTACTTCTTCCTGACACATATAATACAGTTGCAGTTGCAGCTGGCAGTTGTTTGTGACCTATTCTTTGTTTTATTAATCTGGTGGTGACATGGAACTAAATTAAATACTTAACGCATTATTATACCGGTTGCATATGTACTGGTAAACTGGAATGCTTTGGTGTAATCAATGAAAGCGATGTAAAGTGGCCTATTCAACTTTTTATATTTCCCTGTAATTTCAAAATCGGGAACGAAACCCCGCTTGTTCTACCGGTTGGAATTCATTGATATTCAGAATCAATCGGCTTTGTAAAATTGATGTGAACAGTTTGTACTCACTTGATAGAAGACTAATAAGGCGGTATTTCTTAACGTCTTGAGGGTCTCCTATCGTATATAGAAGGGTTATGTAAGACCGTTTCATTTCTCTACTACCTGACCTCGGCCCACAACCATGTTGAATAGAGACCAGACTAACATGATAGCGCATGCTTTTAACATTAAATGGTATATGCCAGCCGTATCGGGGTTCTTATTTGTTTAAAGTTTTTGGATTTGTTTGGTGACTTCCCTGTCATCCACTCGTGGTAGATCAGTCATACTTGGAGGATTTCCTATTGTATCTTCGGTTGTAGTGGTACAAAAAATGGGTCTGATGTTTTTCCATATCATTGCTTATAGAAATCTGTGGCCTAGTTCATGATGTCTTGTCTTCTTTTAGTTTAGGTTCCACGAGAAGCGGGCAATGGAAAAAAAGAGGTGATCTACTGAAATTCGTCCATATTCAGCATAATTGCGCATCTAGTCGGTATGAATGTAAATATACATATATTCGAAATCCGGGTTTTTTAGAAGTCGGTTTTCGAATTGAACAAATTTACAATAAAATGCAATATTTTAACGTCGTT